>JAQPPZ010000620.1:3776274-5035032 GCA_028583015.1 Wollemia nobilis | reverse complement strand
TCATTTCTCTTCCCATAATTCAAACCCTTGTTGGCAAATAATTGCAATTTCATTTTTTGCAACTTGAAAAGCATCACTGCCCTTTTTTCAGATGGTTAACTTCATAGGATTGTATCTCTCTGAATCCTGGGCTATTGAAATATTAGGGATGCATGGAATTTATCATTGCAATTCTTATTTCTTCTATAAAATTTTGTTAGTGGTCTATTTTGTTAGGCCATAACTACTATTTAGACTATCATTGAGGTCTATTGGAGTAGTGGAGGGCATGATTTGAGCTTAATTTACATTCTACAATGTTTTACTTTGTGATTGATTTATTAGGCCCTATATGTAGTTTAATTATAGTGTATTATACATAGGATGTGGCTGTGTTGTTAGCCAAATTTCATCTACCTTTAAATCCACATTTCTCTACCTTCTCTCCCTCTATTTTTTTTATTCTTCTCCTATTTCTTTTATTTTTGTTTTTGCAACAAGGCACTAGCCTTCTCTAGAGATTTATAGGGAGAAATTCTTAACCATCCATTCTTGGTCATTATTGAGGGATCACTTCAATCCAATAAGTAGATCACAGACCAGGAGGTATTATCATTTGTATTATGAATACTTGGTAAACTAGTTGTCCATATATCTATAATGGATGGTTTTGTGAAACTTGTAGATTGTATACTACATTTGGATTTGGGTTTTGAAAGAATTTTTTTTTTAATTTACATGGTATAATTGGTAGCCACCACAAATCTAGGTGGGTTTCCCTACTTTTATGGCCACCACAGTATTTTGTGTTGTTCACCTCAAAAGCTGCCACATAGTTTTTCACGCAAATCATCCGTATAACTACCATGCCACAGTCATTTTAAATATTTTACACCACTAAAAGCACTAGGAAAGTGAAAAGCATTCAATTTGATAAGGTCCAATATTTGAAACTTGGACCTCTGCTCCCCTTATGGGATTTGGTCGAACCAATTGGTCTACACCTCAAACCTTGTTTTGAAAGAATTATTCCATCTAATTTTTAGTAGATTATTATGGTTGGTTTTACATAAATTTATATTCTTTATTTTGAAAAAAATGATATGGATGGCCTATATACATTTTAAGAGTAATAACTTGGATAGGTTGACATATTTGCATATACTAGTTTTGGGAAATATTCAACTTTTGTACTACCTATTGGGAGATAGTGCAACTAACTCAACAAAACCCAATATCCCAGCCAATTGTAAAAGGATCACAAACTATTATTAATTAGCCATAAAATCCTGAAGTTTCTCAATTTAGCAATCAAGGTAGTAGATCACACAATAAACAATGCAATAACCTCAAAGCTCCTATTTATTGAAATATCAATAGATGTAGAATAGGCAATCACAACAAAAACCTAGAATTAGTTTTATTCAAAGCTAACAATCCACATGAGAAAACTCTAATATGTACCCAAAAATAAATTGTAAACCAACAACATGTATCTATTTCTTAAAAATAGTGAATAATGTGAAATCTACAAGTTTCCAAAATCCCTAAAAATACTACAACAACAATTTACTCAAAATCTACAATCAAAACCAATTGGTTTGACCAAACCCTGTAAGGGGGGTAGAGGTCCAAGGTTCAAATATTGAGCCTCACCAAACTAAACACTTTTCTCTTTCCTAGTGCTTTCAATAGTGTAAAATATTAAAAATTATTGTGGCATGGTGGTTATAGGAGTGGACTGTACGAAGAATTATGTGGCAGATTCCTGGGTAGATAGCATAGAATATTGTGGCAACCATAAAAGTTAAACAACTTGCTCGTATTCATGGTGGATACCAATTCCACCATGTAAATTCAAAAAAAAACTACAACAAAACCCATTTGTGCAATTTTTCTTGGCCACTAATGTTGGGTGCTCATAAAAAATAGAAGGAAGACCAAACTTAGGGGTTTTAACTATTTTTGAATTGGATATATTATATAGTCAACTTGATTTTCCTATCTAAGGATAGGGTTATAGTTTTTCTATAATAGAATTAGAATTTTTTTGTCATTCTACTTTACCATATTTAAATGGGGGTTTGCTTATTCTTTGTCTTAGTCTAAATTTATGATTTCAATCTAGTGTTCTTCTAATAGATTAATTAGTTCTTTCATCCAAATACTTGTGTCTATTCTCTTTAGATTATTCTTCTATTAATTAGTAATTTTGATCATATTGGTCATCCTTCTAGAAAAAATGATTTCAATCTTATATTCTTAAATGAAATTAAGAAGAAAAGCTCAAATTTCATACTAGAGAATGGGAAGCGAAGAATATGGCACACTAAATAAAACAAGGCATAAAATTGGGGTATGATGAATGGAGTAGGGTACATTGAACACTTAGAGGGTTTGCTTTTCATAAAATCTTAGTTTTGTTTGTTTTCATTTTTTCATATTATTACTTCTAGTTGTGCCTCAAAAAATAAGATTCAATAGATTACAATTTAAGTAAAGATCCTAGATCATTTCAAAATAGAATCACCATTTGCATGAATATTATAAAACACAATATGAAAGCTAAAATAAATATAAAAATGCAAATCTATAAAATTATTAGATCTAGGATAAATGGGAATATTTGTTTAAGTGGGTTTCATGCATATTAGTGTGATATACAAACCCATTTTACAAATCTTAAAATTATATAGTATGTGTATTAATTTGAAAACTTATGTGTGGGTAGGGTAAGATCAGCTTCATATCTATGGGTCTCATTGGGTATGCTAGAATTATTGAAGCCTGAAAAGTGGCTATTTCTTATGGAATTAGTAAAAAAATATATATTGTCCCATTGGGTATGCCAAAATTGTTAAATATAAAAATTGTTAATTGTGATTTACACCCGTGATCACAATTCAACAAATTTTTGGGAAGGATTTTACTCTTTTCAACTTCTAGATCTATGTAGGTACCCTTCTAACTTAGTTTAAAATGAGAAATTTTAATCTAAATTTGTAGAAAATAAAATATGATCTACTTTATTAAGGAAAGGGTGTGAGAAAACAAAATCAAAGAATAAGTGTTATGCAAAGTCAAATAACTTCAATGGCCTAGATCTAAAATGCATATCATGAATGAGAAAAAAAAACTAACAAAAGGGTGAAAGGGTACATCTAGTAGTACCACATTCTATGAAAGTAGAGATCACTCAACATAGAACACTCATAAACAATGCTTGATATGATAACATATAAGTAATTATCACATATATATCAAGATTGAATTTCACACAATGATATGCACAAGTATTCAAACAAATAGATAAACTCACTATATTTCCATGGATCACACACTTAGTATTCTAGTACCAATGAAGCAATGAAATTTAATTGCATCCATATCATATACTTTCTCTGCATATAGCATTTACAAATACTCTTGACATTTTAACTTTTTCTAACTACTCATCACCTTAGACTCTTCAAACTTTCGGGAGATACGACTCTTTATATTTCTCATAAGAGAAATATATTTTATTGATTCTCTAATAATAAAAAACCTTTAATGATTACTAAGTGACAAACTCTAAATGAATAATATTTACAAGACTCTTTTCATACCACATATTAACAAAGTATTTACAAACTATTTATAAGATTCTTGCAATATACTTACAAGGTATCAAATAATGTAATAAGTTTCAACATCCCCCTATATTACATTATCTGGTATAAGGTTAACTGTCTTTATATGCTTTGGTTTTCTTGATTACTTCTTGTCCATATTCATGGTGATATTGTGCCTTGATTATTTTTGGATATTTGCCCTTATCCTTATTTAGGTAGCATTTGTCTCTATTCCAATACTGGTAGCAGTTGTAAAATATCCCTGTCATAGATTTGAATTTCTTGTTTCCTATCATGACTTTACCTATTCTAATATTATTTGTAAATATTAGGTCATCACAATAGCATTTATCACATTCAAATTTTTTAATTTCTTTGCATATTCTTGACATTGTTCTTTGTAATTCGCTAAGAGCCATTTGCAATATGTTTTCCATTATTTTGATATAACCTTTGTTATATGATCTTTGGTTTCACACCATGCATCTACTGATATAGTAATCATATTACAATTTGTTTTTTATTTTTATATTTTGATATACTATTCAATATTTATTTCATTCTTTTACCAAAAGAAGAGGTTTTCTTATCTTTTTGGGCTGATTTTGTAAGGTAAAATATTTTCTTGTGTTACTTGTTGGAATGGAAACATTGTTTGACAATTATTTTCTTACTGGATTTATATATTTCATCATGAATACAAGAGTTTGAGATTGAATTCAAATGCCTTCACACCAAATAATGTAATATGGGGGTATGTTGAAGGTATTACATTATTTGGTACCTATTGGCAATTTTGCACTTCGCCACATTGGGAATTTTGTTAGAGCATTTTGGTTGGAGTATTTTTTATTGGAATGTGAAAGTATTTATTTTGAATCAATTTCATATGTTACTATTTGTTTACATACGTATTTAGTATTTAGTGTTAAATTTTTAAATATTTAAAAATAAAATGTGAAATTTCATTTGGGATTCGAATTTGCTTATTCGAGGCGCACTATAAATTGATAGAAGAAATAAAGTTCAAGATGAAAAATTTATGGATTGAAAAATTCAAAAGCACCAAAAGGAAGAGGAATATGAAAGCATTTTCACCTCAAGGGTGGGGCAAAAATTGCATGTGCCCCTCCTTGGGGCAAACATCTTTGAAAAATATGCAAAAAATATGTGTAGTTGCCTTTAAAAAATTGTTTAGACGATAGGAGCATTCACCCCAGGGATGGGGTAAAAAATCTGTTCACCCCACCTTGGGATGAACATAATATGGAAGGGTGGCGAAAGTAAAGGCTTGGGGAAAATGGGGTGCAAAAATTTGAAATTGTGTTTGCCCTGGTTGAGGGGCGAACATCTCGTTCGCCCCTCCCATGGGTGAACACATTTCTAAAACTAAATCGTGCGAACATGCTAAATATTAGAAGACTGGATGAAAATAATTTTTGATGGGAAACGAATACAATGGTTTCAAAGATAGATTCATCCACTTGTGAATTTTCACCATGATCCATGAAGAATATAGTCAAGATTTTAAAGGTGCCCAGAGCAAGTTTTTACAAACATTAAATGATGGTGCCAGTGAGTAACTCGAATTGTGAATATCAAGTGAAGAATAAAGTTGTATGAGACAAATAGGAGTATTTTCATGATTTCCAAGATAGCGATGCATTTTCAAGGCATCAAACATCTCTTAATTTTTTGTGCACTGATACCAAAAATTTTGATTTCCTAGGAATATCCCCTTAAAATGTGGATCGCTATCCCATAAGGATGGATTTTTAACATTTCCAAGGAGAAATTCCCTAACTTTTGTTCCTGATCTGTAATCATTTTGTTCTTATGTGCATTTAATGAAAGAGGAAAAATCCTCTATAAATACTAATCAAATTTCCATTGTAAAGGAGGTTAGACACTTTGTGAGAAAACTCTCCAAGTTCTCTACATCAATAGAAGATACCAGGATTCTAAATTTGCAAGTGATATTGTGTGATTTACTTTTTCTTTATTCACTTCTATTTTACGCTTATGCTCTTTATTTGCTACTAAATTTAAATTCTTCATATGAATTTGAATATTGCTTATGAGAGAGTGAGTGTTGGTGATGCTTAGTCATTATACACATCATTAATTCTCAATGAATTTTTCAATCCAGGGTAGTGTACAAGGCTATCTGTAGAAGAAGGGGTGAATAGGGTTATAACTTAGGTCAATCTGGAGCAACAGGTCTTATTAGTGAAACCGATTATGTGGGGGATTTAGGACATTCCTATATCTAAATTGCATGAATTAAACCTTAATTTAAGTTGTAGAAATGGAAACTAATAATTAACTACAAAAATGAAATCCTAATTACAATTGCAGAATGAGACCTAATTATTTTGCAGAAATAACAGTTGCAAAATTAGAAGTCTAATTATAATTACAGAAAGGAAATCTATTTACTTTTGCAACAATGGAAACCTACTTATAGCATGGAAATGAAACCCTGTCAAGGCTCTGTAATAGAAGGTTGTCAATCTTCTATGCAGGGGTTGACAACAAACACAAAATGCAAGAAATTACAGAAAATAGTAAATTTTGGAAATGACGGTCTGCAATAAATTGAAAGCTTTGCTGAAAGTGGAGATTACAACCAAACCATTAATCACAAAACATAAAATAAGATAAGATTACAAATATTATTAGTTGTTTACAAATAAATGAAATGACAAGTTCTACAAATCATTCTGTTGTAGTAAAATCTAGATATAAAAACCTATTGTTAGTCCTCCTCCTAGGTCTGGAAGTGGCCAGCCTCCTTGTCCAGAAGAAGGTATGAGTCTCTCTCTCTCTCTAGATCTTACTCACACTCATTTACAAGCAATATGAAATAGAAATAGTACACTTTATTTATTCAAGAACATGATTACAATAATTCTACTGAAAACCTATTACAGGACTATAACAGTCACTTTTCTGATTATTGCCTATTTTCTCCTATATTTCTCTACTCTCTGCTTTCTCTATCTCCTACTAGCTCAACCTGAATGGGAGCCATATTTATAGATGTCCTAAGATCTACTGACAACTGATAATATCTCAAAATATCTAATCCTATTATGCTACAACAATTTTTGGTTTTATCCTAGAAGAAGATCAAACTTGATCTTTCCATAAATGGTGGCTTTGGTCGGCAAGGACGACAAAGTCAGATGGGAGATATTTTCCCTTACCCTTTTCAATATTTATTCCCATTTTTCCAGCGTCATAAATCATTCAACAAGTCAAAAAGCACATTCTATTTTCATTTCGAATATAAGTGGCTCATTTCGAAGATACTGCAATTCTCATTCCAAAGATCCGCTCATTCCGAAGACACTATGTTTTCTCATTCCGAAGATATATGTTCATTCTAAAGAGACTTCGAAATGAAAAAATGTGTGCTCTTTAGATGATTTCCTCTGCATTTCTCATGTGGGTTATTTCTCAGGATTAGATTCCAATGGTCTTCATCTCTTTTCATATGTGAATTCCATGCCTTGCCATTCATTGGCAGCTGGCTGGAATTTACATGGGAAAAACCAGTTTTTGCTGCACAGTAATAGTTTGCTTGTACTATTTCTAGATTTACGTAAAATAAATGTTTGAAACATATCAAAACATGATTAGTGAAATGTTGCTATCAACCTAAGCATATCTCATTTAGCAAGTCATAACAAAATAACATAAAACTTATGCAAAAAGCTGTAAAAATCAGAATATAGTATTTCAGATACATTTATCATGCAAATAGTCAATACACAACATATTGAATTAACTTAACTAGCATATTAGATTAAACATAAGATTTTGTAGGCAATTCCAGTGTTCAAAACATGTTATGATTGAGGCATTTTCAGGCCTCATCATTTTCCCCCCAACTTATATTGATGCATGTCCTCATGCATTCTATTGGGCTATGGAATCACATATGTCCATGTTCAAATTCCATGACCTATAGAACAACTTCTTGCCTATATAATATCCCCTATTCTCCTGAAGGTTCCTGAGCCATTCTTCAAACTGTTCATCAGGTTGGGCATCTTCTTCAAAGTAGAATGGAATTGGAGTGATGATGGTTGGAGGTCTAAATCTAAGACCTATCTAATGATGTTGCATGATTTCAATAAACTATATCACTCCTTTTGCCCTTCTTCTAGACCATTCTAATTTGATGGGGGAGATGGGTTCTTTTTTTTGTAAAGACATAGAAAGTTGAGCCCATATTTTTCTATAGAATGATAATGCTAGTACAAAAATTGTGGAATCTGGTCACACGGTCCCTTAAGTTTGTCAAGTACATTCTCTTTACATCATCCCTGTTCATCATGGTGAAGTGTTGTCTGGTGATAATTGGATGATTTGGCTGAATTGCTCTGACTAACAATTCAGCTCTTGTTTCAATTTCTTTATTCTGCCTTTTCTCTTGGTCCCAATAAAACTGATTCTATAAGGTGGACATGAATGCCCTCAATTGAACATCTCCAATGTAGATTTGAGGATGAAATTCTACTTCTTCTAGAATAAAGAAGCTATGTAAAAATAGTTCACATAGGATATTTTTCTATTCAATAGGGTTGTCAAAGTATGCTTCTAGGAAATCTACAATTGTGTCCAATTTATATAGAAGATCTAAGCTAATCCTCATGACCTGCCATTTGAGGTATTTCTCCTTCAAAATAATACTGTAAAATCTGGCTGGCCATCTAAATTGGACTAAAAATTCAATAATTTGACATAAATCGGACACTTTTTCTTTTAATGCCTGAATCTCTGTTTCCTTTGCCTTTAGCTATTTTCCTTCCAATTTGAATTTTTTAGTCTTAGTGGCAAGCTTCTCATATCTAATCACCCAACTGGCTATGTCTGCATTGTATTGTTCTAGGGATATAGTATTAGGTGGTCTAACTATAGGTGGAAAACTAGGTAGCAGATTTACCTGAACCCCTTTTTCTACCACTTCTACTGGTTGATCATTTGATAGTAATTCTACCTATACCCCATTATCTGCTATTTCTATTGGGTTGTCATCAGACAGTAATTCCACTTGCACCCCCTTATATGCTATTTCTACTGAAGGTGTAATAGTTTGAAATACATGGACATTAATAGAAGGAGTACTTACTTGAACAGTTTCATGCTGTTGCTTGGACTATTCCTATGCTGGTGACTCATCTCCAATATTTTTTGCTATACTCTTTGTCAATTCTGAAGAATCTTCAGAATGAGAAGGTAATGCTTCAAAATGAGAAGGCACTTCTTCAGAATGAAAGGGTGCTTCTTCAGAATGAGCACCTATGTCTGCCTCAACAGAGTCATCTGCCCTAGATAAATCCACAACCAATTGAGCCAAATCATCCTCATCAATGGATACAATTGGCTGTTTTTTAGACTGTGACAGCCTTTCTCTCAATTTTGCCACTTCCTAATTTAACTCTGCAATTTTTCTTTCCTGCATCTCAATGATATTTTCTCTCTCTTCAATCCATCTGGTTTGTGTTTTGACAACACTCCTTGCTGCTCTCAGCTTCTTTGTGATGTCTTCCTTTTTTGTTTCTACTTCAAAATATGATGCAGACAAGTCAGCTACAGTAGGCTGCTCAACAGCTGTATCTTCCTCTGCAACATCCATCTGCTCTTGTTCAGGAGGCTCTATGAAACTGTCTATAATTGCATGTACCATTTCTGTGGCCTTTTGAACTGTAGCCACCTCCAAGCTATCCTGCCCAGCCTCTTCCTCAATTATTTGTTCAGGTAATTCTGGAAAGTTTTCAGGGGCTAGTTGTATTTCTATGACATATGGACTACTTTGTCCACCTTCTTCTTCTATGACCTATTCTACCATTTCCCTCAAGTGGAGTCTTGTAGACCTCCTAGTTCTAGATGCAAAATTATTCTTTTTGCTTTGTTTTCTGATGACAGCAGGGGTTGTGGGGTCAATTTTAGATGCTTCTATTTCCCTTGTTGTTTCTTCTTTTGTTGGGCTAGGTGCTTCACTTCCCTACTCTAAAAAATTAGTTACAACTTTAGAAAAATGGAACTTCTTCTATTTTTCTATTCTACTGCCAGTTCCAGACCCTCTTTTCTTTTGCTTCTTGGCTCACGAAGTTGAAGGTTCTGGAGCAAGGTGTTCTATTACTGTTGTTGGGTGTGTTTCTTTTTCTGCAATAGCTCTTGCAATAGTTTTTGTTTCATCTTTTTCAACAACCTCTACAATAGCCATTTCTTCTTCTGTAATAGCATCAACAGTATCTATTTCTTCCTCCTCATCCTCATCTCCAAAAATTACATAATTTAAGATAGAGTAAAACCTATCAAAGCTCCTAGGGTTTCCTCTAAAATGGTGCTAGAAAACTAGTTTGATGAGACCATGGTGGCGAAGGCTCCCTTTTCCTTCCTGATATCTTTTTGCCATGTTTTTCAATTCTTGGTGCAGGTATAGGGGAAGATTTACCCTAACTTCTGGTTGTTGCCTACCATGTCTGAGATGGTTTAAAATTTTCAGATGATGCCCTGATAACAGTACATACTATCCTTCATAGGTTATAAATTTGATTACCCATGTGGCTACTTCATCCCAGGGTTCCTACAGGCTGGCCCTTTTTACCCCCTTGCATGTGTTATTATGTGTTAAATATTTTGGTTCCTTATCGTTTTCTTCCCGTTTTCTTCCAAAAATTGATTAACTATATTTACCAATGTATTTTTGCTAGACCTAGAAATTGGAAGACCTAATGGTAGCTCAATGATTTGACTCAAAACTTTAGGAGTTACCTCAATGGTCATGTCATTAATGTGTGCCCAGTTGTTTCTAAATGTGTGGGTGAACATACCAACCAAATCTTCAAAGGACCCATTAAAATTATCCAAAAATGGCATAAGCCCTCCATATTCAAAAATCTGCAGCACTTCCGGATTCTCCTGGAGGTGGGTGGTATCCACTGGTTCCATTTTCATTTTTCACCCCATTTTCCTATCTTGGTATTTCAAAAAACTACTCACTTCTGCTACTATTCCTTTGCTGGATCTCTGGTTTCTGGTGTTTGCAGACTTGCAGGGTTTGGTTCTAAATTTTCAATTGCCCTATTTTTCTTCTTTGGGATGAACCGTAATCTAAGCACTGTACCTCGTAATCATTTTGCGCTAGCAAATATGTCTTAGAAAAGAAGGGTGGCACTTGTTTCTATTTTTGCTTCAAACACATGTCCATAAATGGTTACACAGATGTCCTTGTCGTCAGATCCACCTTACTCATTTTTAGTTTTTCTGTTTTGCCTGTGGACTTTCACATGCATGTTTATTAGCATCAAAAAAATGGTGGCATACTATTGGTCACATCCCCCATGATTCTGGTACTTTCTAAATGAGTGCAAAAATAAACCATATCCTAACTGACACGTGTTCATTTATCGTATGCAGCCAAAATAATTTTTATTTGATCGTATTTCTTTTCTTCCTTGGATGCCACGTGGAGATGTTATATTGAATGCTCTTTTCGAAGATTATGATCTATTACAAAAATAAAACCTCATTCCGAAGATTATGATTTCATTTTGAAGACAAGTCTTCATTTCGAAGATCATGCTTCTTTGCGAAGTCAAATCTTCATTCCGAAGACAAATCCTCTTTCCAAAGATAAATCCTCATTCCGAAGATAAATCCTCATTCTGAAGATAAATCATCATTCTGAAGATTAGACTACATTGCGAAGGTAAATCGTCATTCTGAGGATAGAACTTCATTCTGAAGATAAATCCTGCTACATTTCGAAGACAAATCCTATATCATTCTGAAGATAAAGCTTCATTCCGAATATGATGCTTCATTGTGAAAGCAAATCGTCATTTCGAAGACAAATCCTATATCATTCTGAAGATAAAGCTTCATTCCGAATATGATGCTTCATTGTGAAAGCAAATCGTCATTTCGAAGACAAAGCTTCATTTCCAAGACAAATCGTCATTTCAAAGACAAAGCTTCATTCCGAAGACAAAGTGCAACATTCATTTTGCTATCATTCTAAAGATAATTTCAATCTGAAGACAATATAGCAATTAATCCGAAGAAGATAGCAGGCACTATTTTTCGCATTCTTATTTCGAAGATTAGACAGGAATTAATATTCTCATTCTCAAAACATGTTTTAAGTATGCCAACTCTTATGGATACCCTTTTATGCTAATGGTTAATTGTTATATACTATATACCAATAATTTACAATGAAGAAATGTAAGAAATATATACCTGATTAAAACAAGTTAATGCAAGTTTTTGAAGAATGATTGTCTTTGTTGATGTTCTGCTGAGATTTTCTACAATATTTCAAAACAAGTGCAGTTGGTGAATTTGTACAATGATGGTTCAGAAATTTTCAAGGTTATGCATGCCAAAAAACTAGTTTTCATGCATACCAACCCAATAGTGCCTTGGAAAAGGTTTTCACTGCTGAGTTATTCATTTTTCTCTCTTTTTTTTTTTTTTTTTTTTTGACCTCTCATTTTCTCGCTTTTTCTTGATTCTGACTATGCCCATGAAGGAATTCATGATTTCCCTAAAATCATGCCCATGAAGGAATTCATAATCAAAATTTATTCATATTTTTGTTTTATGCTTTTTCTGATTTTTTTGTATTTTTTTATTTTTTTCTTGAAATCCATGATCATGTTGATTGTTTTGAAGTGGAAGAGGAAATTTCTTCCACTTTTTGTGTATCCAAACTGTCAAGTTGCTGCAAGAATTCCTCTTTAGTCATAGGTGTATGGTACACCCTAAGGCGATGTCCATTCACTACCAACTTTCTTTATGACCCATCAATAGGAGATAAACGAGTTGCACCATTGTCAAATACCTCTTCAATCCAGTAAGGTCCAAGCCATCTAGTTCTCAGCTTTCTAGGGAAGTCATCATAGCGAGAATCAAATATTAAAGCCCAATCTCCTTGTTGAAGTTTCCTCTGCTGAATGTGACTCTCATGCCACATCTTCCTCTGCTCCTGAATTACTTCAGTTTGGTGCAGAGCATCCAACCTAAGTTCATCCAATGCATTCAGTTGTAGAATCTTGTTTGTCTGTGCTTGTGACAATTCAATTATAATTTCTAATGTTGTGCGTAGTTTTAGTAGATCAAATTCAATAGGTAAGAGGGCATTTTTACCAAATACTAGTTCATAAGGTGTGAATCTAGTAGTAGATTTCCAAGTAGTATTGTAAGCCCACACTACTTCAGGTAATTTATCTAGCTAGTTTCTCCTATGAAAAGCTACTATTTTTGTTAAGATTCATTCTAGTTCCCTGTTTGTTACCTCAACCTGGCCATTTGCTTGTGGGTGATAAGGTGATGATTTTCTATGTTTGATTTCATATAATTCTGTAAATGCCTCAATGACTTTAGGTGCAAATTGGGGTCTTTGGTCTATGATGATAGACTGGGGAGCTCCAAATATCTAAAAAATCTGAGTATACAAGAAATCGGTGACCTTTTCTTCATGAGCATGTTTGAAAGCACGCACCTCTACCCACTTTGTCAAGTAATCAGTGCATACTAGAATATGCACCTTTCCTTGAGAAGGTGGATCAATAAGTCCTACAAAATCAAGCCCCCACCTCTCAAATGGCTCTAAAAACAATTGAGGTTGCAGTGGCATTTCATTTGTATGAGTGGGTTTCCCCATTCTTTGGCATGCATCACAATGCCTGATGTACTTTTTCACATCCTTGTGAAGATATGGCCAATAATATCCTATCCCTAAGATTTTCCTAATTGTGCTTTTTACAGAGTAGTGTCCACTTGAGGGTTCATCATGACAAGCCCTAAGGATATCATACACCTCATCCTTTCGGATGCATCTATGTAACACATGGTCAAGACTGCACTTAAAAAGTATACCCTTAATCCATTCAAAAGAATAACTCTATTTGATCAAATTTTTTTTTTGTTTTGAAGTGAAATGTGGAGGAACTTTCCCTGTGACCAAATAATTGGCTATATCTGCAAACCAAGGTGATTGGACTGATATAGCAAATAATTTTTTATCAGGAAAGGTGTCTTCAACTAATTCCCCTTCATCTGTGTTCTGTAATCTAGACAAGAAATCTACTACGACATTATCTTTTCTTGGTTTGTTGATTATAGTGATATCAAATTCTTGCACTTACCATAGGCTTATTCATCAAATACTTAATGGTTGTGTGATCTCGTGTGAATAAATATTTGATAACCTGTGATGTAATGCCTGAATTTGTTGATGGCATAAATTACTACCAAGAATTCTTTCTCAGTTGTGGTATAATTTTTCTCAACTCCTGTCAAATTCTTGCTAATGTAGTAGATGGCATAATGTTCACCATTGTCAATTTGTCCTAATGCTGCTCCAACAGCGGTATTGGAAGCATCAGCCTGTATGTGAAATGGTGATGTCCAATTAGGTCCTCTTAACACAGGTGGAGTTACTAATTTCTCTTTCAGAGCTTCAAATGATTCCTGACACCTTGCAGTCCAAGAAAATTTAGAATCTTTAGTCAATAAGGCAAACATGGGATTGGCTATTATGCTAAAGTCGGGAATAAACCTGCGGTAAAAACCAATGTGTCCTAGGAAGCTTCTGACATCAGTATGAGTTTTAGGAGGAAGAAGGTTCTTGATAATTTCCACCTTCTTTGGATCAACCTGGATCTCTTAAAGAGAGATGTGATGACCAAGAACTATTCCTCCCTTCATCATTATAAAACATTTTTCTGGATTCAAGGATAACTAGTATGTTTCACAATGAGTTAAAACTTTGTCAAGGTTTTTGAATGTAAATTCAAAAGTCTTTCCACATACTGTGAAATCATCCATGTATATCTCAACATTGTTGGTAGTCAGATAAAAAAAAATTGCTAAAACTACTCGCTGAAATATTTTTGGGGCATTACACAAACCAAAAGGTAAAACCCTATAGGCAAATGTTCCCCATGGACAGGTAAAGGTTGTTTTCTCTTGATCTTTAGGTGCAATCTGAATTTGATTATATCCACTAAATCCATCAAGAAAACAAAAGTATTTCTTTCTAGCAAGGGTATCTAACACCTGATCTATGAAAGGTAATGGAAAATGGTCTTTGTATGTTACTTTATTCAGCTCTCTATAGTCTACACATACTCTCATTTTTCCATTTTTCTTAGGAACTATAACCAATGGAGAGACCCAATGGCTATCAAAAATTGGGTAAATGAATCCTACCTCCATAAGTTTTTCAATTTCTTCCTTTACAATATCCCTTAGGGCAGGATTCAATCTTCTCTGAGGTTGTCTTACTGGCTTGACTTCTTCAGTATAAATTATGTGGATGTATATATCAGGGTGAACTCCTGACATATCTTTATAGTCCCAAGCAAAAGCATGGACATGCTTCTGCAAGACAGCTATCAATTTTTCTTCCTCTTCCCTAGTAAGCCAGCTGTAAATTTTCAAAAATTTGTCTGGATGGACTTCTATTTGTTTTGTATTTGGAAGGACTGAATTCACTTCTTCATACCTGGTGATTAGGGAGTTAAGAGGACACTATTGAGATGGAAGGAAATAAGAAGTTTCTGATTCATTACTTCCTGATGGAAGCATATCCTGTATGGAACAGTGAGAAGGAAAAATCAGGTGATGGTGCCACCCATGTGGTAGTGAAACAGAGTTTTCTTGTGATAGTACAAATGGTTCACCTTCAAAATTCTAGTTCTCCTCATTCCTTAAAAATTTATGGATATTTACTACTTCCTCTTCTAACCCTTGTTCATGTAGAACATTCATTAGGATAGTTTCATTTTTTGAATTTTTTGTGTCATGGAGGTCTTCTGTGTGTTCCCTTACTACCAAGGTGGCTAGTGTGGAAATAACCTCCTCTGATTCTTCATCCGAATCAGGAAACCATAACTGACCTAAAAATTTTCTAGATGGTTTTGCAGGAGGATATAAAGATATTTGTTTTAGATCAATACCATTTGAAATAGTCATTTTTCTAGACCTACAATCTATGAAGGTTGTTGCAGTTGCAAGCCAAGGTCTTCCCAAAATGATGGGATATCCATGTGCTAAATTTCTTGGCTGTAAAAACAAAAAATTTGCAAGGAATTCCCAAGAAGAAACTTCTATAGGAACATCTTCAATGATACCTTCAGGTTTTGCAATTGACCTATCAGCCATTTCTAAAACTGTAAATGTGGGGCTAAGATTTTTGAGCTGTAATTGTTTCATTATATCCTTGGTCATGACATTTATTGTAGCTCCTAGATCTACTAATACATTTGATATTGGCACTAAATCTATGGTAACTGTGATAACTGGACTTCCTAGGTCACTATACTTTGGAGGTACTAGTTTTCTAGACAAGAGATCAGCTATCTTTCCTTCAACCTGAATAGTCTTGGGAAATGCTTTCTTTTTTCTTCTTGATCTTTTAATGCACAAATCTCGAACATTACTTTTAATCACTGGTATATCCTTAATTTCTTGCAATAAGGGTAATGATATAGTTAACTTTCTAAGTTCCTTGACCAGGTATGACTCAGAATTTTTTACTATGGTATTGAATCTTTCAGGATATGAAATTATCCTTGATGAAGGTAATTGTTCTACCTGTGGTTCTATTTTTTCTTCTTCTTTCTCTATTGTTGGTTTAACTCTAACTGGTTCCAAAGGTTATTGCTCTTCATTTTCCTTTCTTTATTGAAAACAGGTTCAGGTACAACTTTTCCTGAATGAAGTTAGATGTTACTACAATCAATAATATTTATTTCAATATTTTCTTCAGCTTCAGCCAAATAGATAGGGGATGCCTGTCTCATGCTGTTTGGATTAGTGACTGATTGAGCTAGAAGTTGAGGTTGTTTCACCTGTTGTGTTTGCTATGGTTGGTTCTATTTTTCTTGAAATTTTGATTAGGTGCAGGCAGCAAATGCTGATTTTGACCTTGATTCTTTGCTACCTTGGATAGGACTGGTATTGCTGACTCCACTATGGTTGATTTTGCATCCAATGTGGATTAGTCTGATTCTAATTCCAGGATGGGTTGTTTTGATTCAATGATGGGTTATTCTTATTCTGATTCCAGGTTGAATTACTCTAATTTTTTTGTGGCCATTCTTGGGAATTTGTCCATTGAGAATAATTCCAAGGACGTTGGGGTGGTTCTGATTGTCCCCAAGGCATAGTCCAAGGATTATGTCCCTAATTTGTAGAAAAATGAGGGGGATTTTGGTATTGAAATAAATTTCCCCCTTGTTTTGGTCCAACATAGTTGAGTTCCTCAGTCTGATTTTCTAACACAGTTTTGAGTTGTGGTAGCAGGTGGCATTTATTAGTTGAATGCTTCTTTGAATAGATACTACAAATGGCTGAGATAGATATTTTATTCAAAGGAAATTTATGCAAAGCATGTTTATTTCTACATCTTGGGCAATAAATTTCCAAAGGTTCTATGGTTTTTGCTTTTGCAGACAATTCTCCCAAAGTTGTGTTTAATTGCACTAGGATATCAGTTTTAAAATTTGCAAGTTCCTCTATTAGGTTCTTTAAATCAGTGCCATTTGTACTCTTTTTTCTTCTTCTTTGCTTATTGTGAGAGTAATTTCTACAGAGACCCACAATTTCCTCATTACTGAGAGTATTTACATCCCCTTTTTCCATCAAATCCAATACTTCTCTGAATTCATCTTGTAATCCTCTCAAAAAGATGGTTTTACATAACTCTGGTTCTACAAGTCCACATCTCCTTTGAACAAAGAAGAACCTATCAAGATAGTCTTCTAATGTTTCATCATCTTCCTGTTTAATCCTAAATAACTCATCTTTCATGTTCCTTACATGGCAATACTCCTTATATTTGTCTAAAAACATAGTTTCCATTTGATCCCAGGTTCGGATGGAATTTGGCTCTAAGCTCATGAACCAGCGTAATGCTGAGTCCTTAAGTGTTGAGGGAAAGACCTTAAGTTTTTGATTGTCATTTACATAATCATAGGTTTGACACACTACATTGAATTCAAACAAAAATTGATCAGGATATTCAGATACAATACCTCAAAAGGTTGGAAGTACTAAAGGTGAAATAGTTTTCATGGGAGAGTTTTGTGTTGGATTCAAACGGATAGGATATTCAAATGTTCTAGAAGGTTGGGGCATATCCTGATCATCTCCTTCATTATGGACATAGGCATGTTGGCCATCTCTATCTAGATTGCCTCCCTCTACCATAGTTTCCTGTTCCTTGGGAACAATTAAACCTATCCAAATTTCACTCTCAAGAGGTCCAAGATCCTCTATTGATGATGAGTCTGATGATTCTTCTTTCTTAGGATGTTCTAATGATGGTGAGACTGGTGATTTTCCTTTCTTAGAATGTTCTAATGATGGTGAGACTAGTGATTTTTCTTTCAATATTTCTGGTAATTCAAACACAGGTGATTCACCCCTTAGGCGTGAAGATCTTCTTAATGGAACAAGCCAGGGATCATTTTGGGTAATTCTATATTTTTCATCCCTAGAAGATACTGCAATTCTCATTCCGAATATCCGCTCATTCCGAAGACACTATATTTTCTCATTTTGAAGATATATGTTCATTTTGAAGAGACTTCAGAATAAACAAATGTGTGCTCTTTAGATGATTTCCTCTACATTTCTCATGTGGGTTATTTCTCAGGATCATATTCCAATGGTCTTCATCTCTTTCCATATGTGAATTCCATGCCTTGCCATTCATTGGTAGCTAGCTAGAATTTACATGGGAAAAACTAGTTTTTGTTGCACGATAATGAGTTTGCTTGTACTGTTGCCAGATTTAGGTAAAATAAATGCTTGAGACATATCAAAACATGATTAGTGAAATGCTACTATCAACTTAAGCATATCTCATTTAGAAAGTCATAACAAAATAACATAAAACTTATGCAAAAATCTGTAAAAATTAGAATATAGTATTTCATATACATTTATCATGCAAATAGTTAATACACAGCATATTGAATTAACTTAACTAGCATATTAGATTAAACATAAAAGCTTTTAGGCAATTTCAGTGTTCAAAACATGTTATGATTGAGGTATTTTTAGGCCTCATTAGCTGGAGTGTTATTTTGAAGGTTGCTCTTGCAATATCATAAGTAAACTCTATTTTTTTTCTTTTGTTAGATGTTATTTCATGCTTGGGTGAATTTCCTACTGCTAGTTTGCCCCAAATCCTACATTCCATATTGTGGCCATATTTTCCATTTCTTTTTGCATTTTCCAATTTATTTCGTACATCTCTATTCTTAAACCAGTGTAGGATTTAGTTTAGGAGCTAGCCCTCTCTAGATATTGACATAGAGGACATCCATTTCCTTCGATCATTCCATATTGGTCATATCTAGGGCACACAAACATAGTTTTGTATGATTAGGCAGATATTTGACCAATATTTTTTGGCATGCCTGATGGGACCTCAAAATTTCCACTTTTGATGGTATTAAGGTTTGATGTTTGCCTTTGCATTGTAGAGTTAGAATATATGGCGACTCAATTACACCCAGGAATCTCCAAACATGAGGACAAAAAAAGTTGTCTCATGAATACAAGATCAAAGGCCAAAAATTTAGATCATAAAATTGAGTTCTACAAACTTGATATCCAAATGCTAGGGGAACATCCTCAATTAGCCACTTTATATTGTACATCCTCATTACCTCATATATCCCATATACCATCTGTCACATCCTCACGACTAGCTGGTATATTTTTTGCTCCCACAAGCTTGGGTAGTACTGCCACTAGACTTCCCCAAGCTCCACCTCACATGATCACTAGTTTTCCTCAAGCTCCACCTCATATACCAGTCTACATGGATCAGAATCCACCACCACAGTAGCCACCAAGGCAGTTCCTAGCATGGAATAGCTCAGGGTCCTTGAACTTGCAAGCATAAAATCTAGTGCCCCAAGCTGCTTTGAATGTTTTTCCAACCTATGATAGTACTAGTAAAATAGCCTATGAGCACATTCAATATGTAGCATCTTTAACTATGATCCATGGAATAACATATTAAGACGTGATGGTAATTTTTTTGGTATTATCACTAAGAGGGAAATTATTGTATTGGTACTGATCGTTGCAACCTGGCACTATTACTTCATGGGATCAGTTGGCAAAATTATTGATTAAAAATTCCCATGAACAAGATGATCCGTACTCCTTGCTACATCAATTTACAATGATTCAAAGGCATCCATAGGAGGAGATAGTTGACTTCAACATCAGGTTCACA
Source organism: Wollemia nobilis (assembly GCA_028583015.1). NCBI lineage: Eukaryota > Viridiplantae > Streptophyta > Pinopsida > Araucariales > Araucariaceae > Wollemia > Wollemia nobilis. Next base: position 5,015,154 of record JAQPPZ010000620.1, on the reverse strand, counting down.
TGAAGCTGGTAAAGGGTTCCAAATGGTTTGCAACCCATGCATGAGCAAGTTGTGTTATACTACCTCAGAGTATTTGGCACTAAAATTGGTATGGCCATGTGGTAGGCCAATGTGACTACATTCCCAGACCTATACACAGGAACAGAAGGCCAAATTTGACTTAATTATTTTAGGGAGGCTTCCCCTAAAAATGGCTATGCCCATTCTTCCTTATCTCTCGTAGTATTTGTATTCAAGTGCATTTTTGCAACCCATGCCTTCCATGTACCCAGTTCCTTCATGGAGTTCTAACCTGCCTCATATCGCTCTGATCCCTATCCTACAACATTTGACTCTAAGTTTTCCATAGCTGCCCACTAAATCAATACCCTAGTTGTCGGCATTTGTTCCTTTTCCAACAATACCAGCACCTCCGACCTCGTTGCCATTACCCATAGTGCAAGCACCTCTACCTTTGCCAATGCTGACCACATCTTCTAATCCTAATCCTCTTATGATATTATTGCAAGAAATAAAATCTAATAACTCAACCTTAAGAACTATATCAAATGAGCTTATAGCGATGAGAAAGAAGTAAGCTAAGTCCAAATTTTGGTTGAGGAGATTTCAAACTCCATCGATTACTTGAGAATAAGCATCTGCTAGTAGAGGCCCTGAGAAGAGTACCACGGTACTAGAAAATGAGGAGACTAGCACAACATAAATGGTATATTAGTGTTCAACATGCAATGATCCTAATGGAGAAGAAACCTGCATGGTGCATATGAATTATGTGCAAACGCTAGTGGAGATTTCGACCAACAGATAAGTTAATATGATCATGGAAGTTGATCATAATTTTATGATGCCATCTTTGGAGCAAGTTTTAGTTCTTACGAGATTTGGGAAAAATCCAGTAACTATAGATCCAGGTGAGCTCGAACCTTTGAAGGTACCTATAGAACCAAAGATGCAAGATGAAAAATAGCAACCTCCAGTGAAAGCACCTGGTGCAAGGACTAAGGAGTAGGATTCTATCAAGTTAAAATATTTATTACCTAAGCAAGATCAAGAAAAGGCATAAAATAAGGCATCAACTTTGCAATCCATAGTAGCTTCTCAAACATAGAATAAAACAAAAGAGTAGGTCAAGGAGTGACTCAAGTACCCAACATTAACAAAGAGTAGAAGCTACTCAACAGTATTGGGATAAATACAAGTAGGCTACAGAGGAGAAGGCTTCGACCATCTCAAGTTATGATATTATGGAAGAAATGAAGAAGATTCCTATAAAATTAAGCTTGTATGATGCACTACAACTGCTAGGGCAAATTGACCTGTTACAAGAGTCCCTAAAGGCTACTAAAGATCAAAAGAAATATTCTTCTCAAATAGTCTTGGTGTAAGCGCTACCAATTTTGACAACAAAAAATAATAGATCACCCCTATTTTATTTGTCACTCATAATAGAAGGGTGGATTGTACACAACTGTATGATCGACTCTGGAGTTGCGACTACTATCATGACAAAGGTAGTATGTGAAGTTATGGGGGTGGAATATACAAGGAGTATCCCAGAAGTGTTACAGTTTGATGGGACTTCGATCAAGATAGTGGGAGTAATCAAAGACATTCCCATTGTCCTTCACAGTATGCCATAAATCACAATAATCAAGGAAGTGGTAGTGGTTGACCTAGAGCCATACTTTAGCATGTGCCTCTCACAGAAGTTCATGGCTAAGATGGGAGGATATCTTTATTTAGACTACTCACATTTGGAAATACCATTCAAAGGAAAGAGGATTTGCATTCACAATGAAAAGCCATCACCTTTTCAAATTGAAAAGTTGGAAGAAGAAGAAGAATCTCCAGGCATATTTAACATGATGACTGAAGAGGTAGAAGAAGTTGACTTGATGGAAGAAGAGTTGAGTGAACTTCACCTTGAAGATGATTTTTTTCTCATATATTTTAATGCAATGATCGGAATAGACATTGGTTGTTATACAATAACTAAGCCTAAGAAAATTGAAGAAAAAGTCCTTGAATCCTAGGATTTTGACACGAATTAGTTATAGAAGCTGTATTTTGATGGTGCCAAATATAAGAATGGTGCAAGAGCTAGTGTCATATTGATCTCTCCCAAGGAGATGCAAAAAACTTATTCTTATAGGTTGACTTGGAATTGCACAAATAATGTAGTTGAATATGAAGTATTATGCCTTGGGTTGAAGAAAGCTAAGAAATTGGGCATTAAATAGCTGCAAATATTCAACGAATCTAAGCTTATTATCAATCAGAACACTAATAAGTGTGTGTCAAAGCAGCATTACCTTAAATTATATCACAACAGAGTGTGGGATTTGTTTGAATCCTTCATAGATTTGAAAATTTAGGCTATTTCCTAGGAGAAGAACAAACATGTAGATATTTTAGCATCTCTTGGCATGAATTATTCTCCCACAGAGCAAGTAGTTAGAAAGCCCAAGACTATTAGAGTGATATATAGACCTTCAGTTTCGGATAATAATTTTTATTGGCAAGTATTTGATAATGATGAACAAATAGTCAATTTTATGCTTGGAGAAGTTTCTAGCATGGATGATAGAGTGCTTGTTGAAGAAGAGAAAGAAGGAATTATCCAATTGAAGAACAATCATATTCTCAGAGGTTTAATATCATTGGAGAGTTTATTTGATCAGAATGATAGGTATGAAAAGCACAGTATTAAAGTAGATGTGAAGGAGTATAAGGAATTATAGCTAGAACCTAAAAATATCATTAAAATCAGAACTGATTGTGTCCCTAAGAATTTGGAAGATATTAAGAACTTGTGCTATGAGTACCTTGACATTGTAGCATGGAGCTATCAAGCTTTAAAGAGATATGACAAGAATGTGATCCAGCATACCATTGATCTGTAGGAGGGAGTGAAACCTTTTTAGCAAAAGTAACACCCTATAAATCCTAAAATCAAAGTACTCATGAAGGTAGAATTGTTGAAGATGTTGGAGGTAAAGATAATTTATCCAATCAAGCACTCAACATGGGTGGCAAACCTAGTCCCAGTACGGAAGAAGAACAGATACATTCGGTTGTGTGTTGACTTTCACAAATTGAACCAGGAATCATTAAAATATCATTACCCTCTGTCGTAGATTGATCAAATCCTTCATGTAGTAGCTAGTGCATAGAGATTCTCATTTTTATATGGTTTCTCTAAATATAATTAGATATGGGTGAAGGATGAAGACCAGCATAAAATAACATTCACTACAAAATGGGGCACCTTCGCCTACCAACAGATTCCATTTGGACTCTCAAATGCTGGTGTTACTTTTAATAGGTCCATGGACATCACTTTTGATGAGTTATTGAATAGAATTATTACAATATATCTTGATGATATGACTGTGTTTTCACATCGCAAAGAAGACCACATTTTCCATTTGAGGTAGGTGTTCAAGAAGTGTCATGAATTCATGATTTCTATTAATTCGAAGAAGTCAATATTTTTTGTGAAATAAGGAAAGTTGTTGGGTCTGTGATTTCACAATAAGGATTAGTGATTGATCCTACCAGAGCTAAAGCACTAGTGAAGTTACCATTGCCTGCTAACAAGAAGGACTTGCAATATTTCTTTGGTCAAAAAAATTTCATTCGCAAGTTTATTGCTAACTTTGCTCATATTGTGAAACCTATGATGGAGTTTTTAAAGAAGAATACTGAATTAAAGTGGATGGAAACCAAAAGGTGAGCATTTTAGGAAATCAAAGAAAGAATCACACAAGTTTTAGTTTTAATTAATCTCGACTATTCAAAATATTTCATTCTCTATGCAATGGGTGAGTAAGAAAGCTATGTTGTAGTATTGATACAGAAGCAAGATGATGGAGAAAAAAAGTTGATTGCTTTCTTGATCCAAGTGATTGCACCACATCAATTTAATTATAACTTTATCGAGAAACAAGTGTATGCAGTAATGAAATCATTGAAGAAGTTCTGACACATTATTTTCCAGAGCAAAATTGTTGTTTATGTTATACATCCAAACATTCAAAATTTCATACTCAAAGGAGAAATAGGTGATAAAAGGGCAGGATGGGTCTCAAAAATTTAAGAATATGATATGGATATCTGACCAAAAAATCTATTTCATGGGTGAGCTTTATGTCAGGAGTTAGCTAAAAGTGTCACCTCTAAGATATTGGATGTAGTGCATGAGGAGGATATTGGTGAAAGCATTTGTGTGAATCATGTTGTGAGTGACCGTGATTGGATAGAAGAATTGGTTGACTATTTTACTTTTGGAAGATGTCCAACTCGCCTTGATGCTTCACAGTGTCGGAGGTTTAGGCTGCAAGCACTCAAATATGTTCTATTGCCAAATAGACTGTATCACAAGAACATTGATAGAGTTCTTATCAAGTGTGTGAAGGAGTCCGAGAAGAAGAAAATATTGGAGGAATTTCATTTTAGGCTATCTAGTGGTCACTATACAAGAAGACCTATGTCTTTAAATATTATCCAAGCAAGCTATTTTTGGCCCACTTTGTTCATCGATGCCCATAAAGTAAGTTAGCATTGTGATAGTTAGAGCGATACGTTGGTAGAATAAGAAAAGGAGCATTGCCTCTATGCCCGATTCAAGTGGAAGCACCTTTTCAGCAGTGGGGTCTTGACTTCATTGGAGTTATTGATCCACATTCTTTCATAAACCACAAGTATATTTTGACGATGATTGATTATTTCACTAGATGGTCGGAGGCTATTCCCACTAAGAAGGTTGATCAAGCAATTTTTATCTCTTTTCTAGAAGGGATCATTACTCGTTTTGGAATCCTAGATTCAATTGTAACTGATAATGGAACTCCATTCATTGGGGTCAAAATCATAGAGTTCTCTAGAAAATATAACATATATCGTAAGACATCATCCAATTACAATCTACAGGGGAATGGGTTGGCCAAATCTACCAATAAAAATTTGCTAAAAAATTTAAATAGTACGATGGGCAATAATAAAATAAGCTAGCACTTGTTGTTGAACAAAGAACTTTGGGTGGACCGTATTTTCATGAAGAAATCTATTAAAAACTCTCCATACACCTTGGTTTATGGGAAAGAAGCCATTCTTCCCACTCATATTGAGCTTATGGTACTCCAAACATTGCAACTTTTTTAAGATGAAAATGAATAATCTGATCCTATGAGTGCAAAGTTGGCACAATTGTTGCAATTAGAGTAAGACATAGAGCAGTCTTATCAAGTGTTTTCCAAGCATACAAGAGAAATACAAAAAAAATTCAAAAAGAAAACAACTGAATGTAGGTTTCAAGTGGGATATTTAGTTCTAAAATGGAACGAGAAGAAGACACCATAAGTTTGATACTATCTAGGAAGACCCTTTTCAAATATAGTAAATTTGGCAAATGCTTATCACCTTCATGATCTAGAGGGTTATGACCTTCCTATTCTAGTAAATGGTCTTCATATGAAGGCCTATATTCAATGATGATGTTCTGATGAGGTACCATCTTGTACATATGTAAATATTATTTTTAATATGTTATGTGTTTTAAATTGCTGATGTTATTTTTTTATATAAAAAAATATATAATGATGTATGCTTCCTAGTAAGCGCCCCTTTTGAGAATTAAATTGGGTATTTAAAAGCAAGGTTGCATTCTCCCTCAAATATAAAACAAGATACGCTCCCAAGAGTTTTCACTCGAAAGTACAATACAACACCACAGGCACTTACACAGGGGTGAATAAAATTAAAGCAAGGAATTTTCAAAAGATTTGTTTTCCCCTAGTGATGGATGTGATGACCATTCGCCTTTGGGTTAAGGCAAATTCATTGGTGATATCACGTTCCATTTGGAGTGAAATAATGAACACGAAGCAGCATAATATGTGCAAGTCATGTTTGCCCCAAGGTGGGGCGATGCGACCATTCACCCTAAGGATGGGGCGAACAAGTTTACAATTTGAATATTACCTTCTGGTAAATATGAATAGCACATTCACCCTAGGCGATGGGTGCAATGGTCATTCACCATTTTTTTGGGTGAACACATTGGGTAAAGCAATAAGGATTTATATATATATATATATATATATATATATATATATATATATATATATATATATATATATATATATATATATATATATTTTTTATATATATATATATATATCTAAAATAAAAAAAAAGAGGGGAATACATGCACTTTGTTTTTAAGAAGCTTTATTATTTTAATGAGCTCTTTTTGAAGGAAAATAAAAAATAAAAAAGGGGTGAAAAGGAGAGAGAGAGTTGCATTGAAGGAAGTTTTATTCTTTTTAGAAAAATCAAGTTTCTAATAAAAGGAAAAGGGTAGAAGAAGAAAAGGGCATCATTTTTAGAAAAGAAATTTTAGTTTTTTCTAAGTATGGGTGAAAATTTTGAAGAGGAAGATTTATTAAATGGGTTTTTCACTGTAGAACTTTCAAAAAGAATTGAAGTCTCCCTGAAATGAAGGAGGAAGAAACCAGTAGTTCATATTTTTGAATATGAAATAAAAAGAAAGTATTGATGTGCACCCATGAAGTAATTTTTCCTAATAGAAGGAAGCAAGTGCATTCTTTTTGGGAGCATGTTGCAAAGACAACTGCACCCTTGGCTACGTGGCAGCTATCAAAGAACATCAACGCAGGTAAAGATGTGTTCTGGATGCATTTAATTTAAAAATGTGCACCCCAAAATATTTATGTTTTCGAGGAGCATAAAATATTTATCATTGGTTGTTAAGCAGTCAATTTATTTTTTCGAGTAAGCTTTGGGTGCTAGGGCACGATTTACAATAAAATTATGCAGTGAAAAGGGTACTCTTCCCCAAGAAGATCTGGCAGTGGATCAAATGAAAAACCATTGGAACATTGGGAATGGTGACGGGCTAGTGGATCAATACTCACATTCCCTTGAAAGCATTTAAAATTAATTCAATATTTATTACGGGAGTTGTGGAAGCGCTCTATATAAAGGATGAGGTAAAAGCTCATAGTTTATTCTTCTTTTAAATTTTTACTACCATGTATTTTGAACTGTAGCTGCAGAAGTGTCCAAAGAGTTTCCAGAGTATTTATCAGAGAAAATAAATAATGGTAAAGTGGAGCAAGGATCCCAAGGATGTTACAGAGGCTATACATCCCAAGAAATCAAAAAAGAAGGAAGGGGGATCTAGATCCAAAAGGGCTCAAAAAAATGATTACGTTGACCTAGACCCGTAAAAATACTCACTGGAAGAAATTAGAGATTGCCTCATTACCCACAAAGGTGTGGAAAGATTGCAAGAAGATGTAAAATCGATAGTAAGTCAGGGAGTATCATCAAAAAGTTGTCTAACAATGCCATATCATTCGCAGCTATTCTGGATAACAGTGCATGTCAGTTCATCCTTATCCTGAGCTAATACAGTTCATTGCACAATACTATGATCCATTTACCAAAGCTATCAGAAATTCCAGAAGGGAGATTCTATTTACCATCATCTTGAATGAGGTGCATGAGGCCTTCGCTTGTGTATTAGAGCCTCCATCCTATGGGATTTAAAAAAAATACATACTAATGAACAGGAGGATAAATATGTCTCCACAGTAATAATGCATCAATTTATGGAGACCCAATTGATTAAGGAGCCACTGATGGGGCAGTTGCCTAATTTGCCAAAGTTGCTCACTAATTTTAAAAGCCATGATATTTGTTCAATGTTGTCTTGGGTTGCGGGTTTTCCTTCGAATGATATAGTTCATAAATTTTAGGTGGCATTACCCTAGTGTATTTGCTAGGTGGAATTTTATTCTCTAATAAAGGGCACCAGTCCAATTTTCTTCAACTAGGCGAAATTCATATCCTGAAGGTTGAATTCTGAGCTAGAAAAAGTGCAAACTAGAGAAGCAAGGTCATTCAAGCACACATCCTTTTTTATATGGTATTTCTTTTTCCAGCTTCAGTGATGCTTCCCCTTCATTGCAATGACACAAACTGGGGTAAAAAATGAACCTTTGTTGGTTTACAAGTGGACTTCTATTTTATCAATAAGGGAGTCATTTTACAACTTTAATAGTTGGTTTGTGGGTCATAAAATAGAGTTAATTTGTGATGCATGTGAGAGAGTACCACGGGAATTAAGAGATGCAGTTTTTACACAGGAAAAGAGGGATATTTTTTTGCTTACTTGGGGTGTAGTTGTGAGAATTTTTGGATTCATGGGTAAGCCATTTTTGTTGCCCTATTTTTCCATTGAACATATTTTTGCCATGGAAGCAGTGCACCAGTCTGATTATGTAAATGATGTGTACAAAATTGGGCATGGAAATAAAACATGTAACATATAGTTTAAATTCGGTAGTATAGAGATGAGCCAAGTTGGACAAAATCAGCTCCTGATAGTAGCGTTGCAAGATTTGGGTATGATAGAGTTGCCATAATGCTAGATATATGACCCTTTGGGTAAATTTTTAGTGATTATAAAGGCCAAATATTTTTATTGTTGCCCTCGACCAGATATCCAAAAAAAATAAAAATAACTTTAATGGGTCGGACATGAATTGGCACATTGAGAAGATGACAAAGCTTCCACCTTGGCATAATTATTACGAGCAAGAGGTAGAGTATAATCTGGCCAAGTATAAATCCCAAATCCCTCTATCAGGTTTATTCAGTCAAGTTCAAGAGAGTGAGCCCAATTGGACTAAGGAAAAGATCATGAATTGGTGGATAATATGGGTTCACCAAGGAAAATTGACTACTCCTTATGGGCTGAAGTTGGATGAACAATTTTCAAAGAATTATGATGAGTATGCTAACTCATATCATCCTGTTGCATTCGCCAAAATTTTATCATAGAGTTTTCAACACTCCGATAGTGGTGAAGGCAAAACTAAAGGATAACATCCAACGATCGAGGATGAGATTCCAAAAGAGGAGGAATAACAGTATGTGTTTAAACAAATATCATAGTGGGTGAAACCGAAGGTGGAACAGGCACCCGTGCCATAGAAGCAAAATATACCAAAGGTGCCACCATTTCCTAAAGTGACAAAAAGGCCAAGGACTAGTGCAATAACTACCTCTATCATCGAATTTTTAGTTGTCATGGTTTCTAAAATTTTGGTTGCTTCAATTGTAGTTATCAATCCTTCACCAATAGGAGAGCTCTCGATGAAGGTTGCACAAGTATTTTCAATGATCCAAGAACAGGAGAAAGATCATCAGTAATAGAGATCCCACGTAGAATTAATGGATGGCAAAAAGAATCTGAGCATTGAAGAGAGGGTAGAAGCATAGTAAAAATAAGTAGTTTTATAGCCATACCTATGACCACGTCATATGGTGCTCGCACCTAAAGGCACATCTTCTCTTTCCTCTTCTTCTTCTTTAAAGTATGCAATGATTTCTATTTCACTTCCATTGGTTTTAGTTCCACAATCCTCTATCTCTATTTTTCTACCATTCAGTATTCCTTCCACATATGTTTCAATTCCATCTTCTTCCATTCTCAAAGTCACTACTACTCCTTCTTCTATTTCTATTTCTTTGACCTCCATTTCTTTTAGTTCATATACGTCAATCCTGAATCTTTTTTTGCACCCTTCCCCTTCCATTGTTGCCACCACCATCATCGAGGCTATAAGTACATAAGCTCCTCCAAAAGTAAGCGTAACTACAACCAAACCCAGTTTATCTATCCAAACTACCATTTTAGTTCCCCATATTCTCACTATCACATCTACCTCCATTGAGCCTAGCCACTCAGAGTTTTTGGTCCCATTTACCTAATTTTTGGAATTGCAAATAGTGCCCGATGTTCAAGTGGCCCAAAAACAACCTAACATGGAGAAAATTTAATAGGCACACTTAAGTTCTTTGTAGTGGTTGAAAATCATGAGGTACAAGGAATTATTGGCTCTAGCTTGGCCAATCAATAAAGTTTCTTTTGAACCAGTTGCAATGGAGGCTCACACAACTAAACTCACTCCCTTGGTGTAGAAGTCATAAGGGGAGATGCTACCGAGTGATTACGTCAGTGAGACTATCATATAAGATCTTACCAGGATAAATCCAATAGAAAATATGGGCAATATTTAGGCTTAAATGAGCTTAGTGTACTTGCATGGTGAATATTTTAAGAAGTATTTTGAAAATAAAAACAAAATTATTGAGCTCGAAATTGCCCTAGTGAAAAGCAGAGCATAGGAGTAAAATATGGCCACTAAAAATGAATATTTGTACCAATAGGTTGGAGTGCATATAAAATAATGAGATGCCACCAGGATTAAAATGCATAAGCTCTAGCAATAGCTTGAGGATATGAATAATCAGTTAGCAGAGAAGGTTGCACAGACTACTGGTTTTTTACCTAAAAGCATCAAGGAGGCTCGTCTTTGCTCAACCTACAACTGTGAAGAGTTAGTCATACAAGAAATTTAGGTGCTGCACTATCTATGGGAGGTACAAATACAGATACAACTAGGGTAGTAGTTTATTGATATTGCAGAGGAGATGTTGCAGCCACACATGGAAATGGATGTAAAAATGCAAGCCCTAGCTAATGTCAACTTACATATTCACCCTCTTAGCAAAATGGATCATGCCTGGTCGACTACCAAGGTTACCCTATGCATTTATTTCTAAATAATGGGCTTGGTAAGATAAGGAATGACAATTCTCAACACAATCAATAGAGAGCATACAATTTCCATGACTCACTTCGACACTCTTTCGAGTTGGGATTTTTGGACTTTACAGATGAGTGGGGTCAACCCTTGCCCTTGGAGCAACTAGAGGCACTTTGGAAAAATTTCATAGAAGATACTTCTAAGATTGATGTATGGTAGGAGCCCCTCATAGAAGCATAGGTTTTGCCCCTAATGTAGAAATATATGCGTCTAGAGCTATCGTTATATGAGTTGGCTCAACAAGCGAAGCACCTTAGCTTGATAGATGTTCAAAATATTTGTGTCATTTATGAGTCTCTCAGTGTCTCATGCTTATTCAAGACTCATGCCTAGAAAGAGGTCATAATATTTTATGAGGTAATTTTGGAGAGCCTCAAAGAGCAGTAGCAGTAGGTAATAGCAGAGCACGCAGTGGTATATAAAGCAGTGAAAGAAGCAGAGCGAGCCAAAGTGCTTAGGGTGACAGCCAAAGTAGAAGAACAAGATAAGGCTGAATAGGAGGTGCGTCGAAAGTTATCTATGATAAATATGCTAGCCAAGGATGCTAGAAAGAAGACTCAATAATTTCCCAATGGATAAATACCTGGGATCGCTTGCATCCATGCAAGCTAGATACCCTGTGAGTCATCAAAAATATTGGTAATTTTGTAGTTCACCACATTGGGAATTTTTTTAGAGCATTTTGGTTGAGGTATTTTTTATTGTAATGCAGCAGTATTTATTTTGAATAAATGTCATATGTTACTATTTTTTTACATATGTATTCAGTATTCAGTGTTAAATGTTTAAAAATCAAATGTAAAATTTTATTTGGGATTCAAATTTGCTTATCTAAGGCGCATTGTAAATTGATTGAATAAAGAAAGATCAAGATGAAAAAAATTATGGATTGAAAAATTCAAAAGCACCAAAATGAAGAGGAATATGAAAGTGTGTTCACCCCAAGGGTGGTGTGAAAACTTCATGCACCCCTCCTTGGGGCGAACGTCTTTGAAAAATATGCAAAAAATATAAGTGTAGTTATATTTAAAAAATCATTTCGGTGATAGGAGCGTTCACCCCACCTTAGGACGAACGTAATATGAAAGGGTGGCAAAATTAAAGGCTTGGGGAAAATGGGGCATGGCAAATTGAAATTGCATTCATCCTATTTGGGGGATGAACATCCTGTTCACCCCTCCCATAGGTGAACACATTTCCAAAACTAAATCACATGAACATGTTAAATATTAGAATACTAGGTGAAAATAATTTTTGATGGGAAGCGAATGTAGTTTCGAACAGAAAGGGTGAATGTGGTTTCAAATATAGAGTCATCCACTTGTGAAGTTTCACCATGATCCATGAAGAATATAGTCAAGATTTTAAAGGTGCCTAGAGTAGGTTTTTGCAAGCATTAAATAATGGTGGCAGCGAGTAACTCGAATTGTGAATCTCAAGTGAAGAATGAAGCCATATGAGATGAGTAGGAGGATTTTCATGATTTCCAAGATAGGGATGTGTTTTCAAGGCATCAAACATCTCTTAATTTTTTGTGCATCGACACCAAAAATATTGATTTTTTGGGAATGTCCCCTTAAAAGGTGGATCGATGTTCGAGAAGGATGGATTTTTAATATTTCCAAGGAGGAATTCCCTCACTTTTGTTCCTGATCTGTGATCATTTTGTTCTTATGTGCATTTAATGAAAGAGACGAAATCCTCTATAAATACTAATCACATTTCCATTGTAAATGAGGTTAGACACTTTACGAGAAAACTCTCCAAGTTTTCTACATCAATAGAACATACCAAGCTTCTGAATTTGCAAGTGATATTGTGTGATTTCATTCTGCTTTATACACTTCTATTTTATGCTTATGCTCTTTATTTGTTGTTAAATTTAAATTCTTCATCTAAATTTGAATATTGTTGATGAGAGAGTGAGTGTTGGAGTGTTATTTTGAAGGTTGCTCTTGCAAGATCATAAGTAAATTTTGCTACTTTTCTTTTGTTAGATGCTATTTCATTCTTGGGTGAATTTACTACTACTAGTCTACCCCAAATCCTACATTCCATGCTATGGCTATATTTCCCATTTATTTATGCATTTTCCAATTTCTTTCCTGCATCTCTAGTCTTCAACCAATGTAGGATTTAGTTTGGGAGCCATCCCTCTCTGGATATTAACACGGAGGACATTCCTTTCCTTTGGTCATTCAATGTTGGCCATATCTAGGGTGTACAAATGTAGTTTTGTATTATTAGGTAGATATTTGACCAATAGTACCTTGAGTACCATTGTATATATTTAGATTAGGAGTGTATTTGTTATTTATTTCAATAATAGGTGTTAATATGTGAAGTGCATTTATATGTCATGTAATCAAGTGTGAGTTATTATTGAAAGGTGTTGTTGTGGATGATCCACAACACACCCCAAAATTTGGGACCCACTTTTTTTGCATGCTTTCAAAGAATATCTCAGTGACCCAGATGCTAAAAATGAAGAAAATGGGCAAAAATGCACAAGTGTAGAAAGTGTCGTGAAATCGTGACATGTCATGAAATCGTGACGTGTTTGTGCCATCGCGGCCAAAACCAGAAAAGTGTTGTGAAATCGTGACGTGTTGCGCCATCGCGACCAAAACCAAAAAATTGTCGCGAAATCGTGACGTGTTGCGCTGTCGCGACCGAAACCAAAAAAGTGTCGTGAAATCGCGACAAGTTGCTCCGTCGCTGCCAGAAAATGAAAATGTCACGAAATCACGACATGTCGCAAAATCATGGGTCAAACTAGTCAAACGAGGCAGGAAGCAGAAAGTGTCACGAAATCGTGACATGTCGCAAAATCACGGGTCAAACCGGTCAAACGGGGCAGGAAGCAGAAAGTGTCACGAAATCGTGACATGTCGATAAATCGTGGGTCAAACCGGTCAAATAGGGCAAAGCAAAAAATGCGTCACGATTTCACGATAAGAAACGGCAAAGGAGCATGAAGCGAAAATATGTCACGAAATCGCGACATGTCGCATTTTTGTGGCTCCAAATGGCGAAGGTGTACGGAGCGAAAATGCGTCGCGATTTCGCGACAGGTTGCAGTGAAGGTGCATGAAATGAAAAAAAACATTGCGAAATCATGACAGAAATGAGCTGAGGTGTACGAAAGGAAAATATGTCGCAAAATCATGACATGTCGTGTTTTCACGGCCAAAAGCAGCAAAGCAGTATGAAACGAAAAAGCGTCACGATTTCGCGACAAAAAGTTGGTCGATGGTACGAAGCAAGAAAACGTCGTGAAATCACGACAGAAAGCAACGAAAGAGGCATGAAGTGAAAAACGTCGCGATATCGCGATAGCATGCAACAAAGGTGCCCGAAGTGAGAAAATGTCATGATTTCGCGACAGGAAAGCAGCGAGGGCATACGGAGGAGAAAAGCGTCGCGATTTTGCGACATGTCACGAAATCGCAACATGTCACGTTTTCGTTGGGTGTGATGAAAAGAAAGGCTACTGACAGGGAAACGTCATGATATCGCGACATGTCTCAATTTCGTGACATGTCGTGTTTTCACGGCCAGGAAGACAGACAAGGCTGCATGCTATTTTTTGTCGCGATTTTCATGGGACCGTTACAGAAGGTGCAGAAAAGTGCAGAACATGTGGCATACATGTATAGGGGTTACAAAAACATTACATTCATAGAATATTATCGAACGTTTAAGCATTAAACATAAATTCAAAAGCAATTCGAAAGGCGAGAATATGAAACGAAGCAATCGGGAAGGTGAAGCGAAGCGATCTGGAAGATGAAACGAAGCGACGCATGGAAAAACAGAGAGCATTTATAGAAATTATAAATGCAAAAGCGTAGATTGTCACAGGTCAAAAATGGCTACGAGCAGAGTTGCAGTGCTAAAGGCCAGAGGGTCATTCTGGGTCTGTTTGAGGCTATTTTCCTTCCTTTTGCTGGTTTTGAGAAAACCAGAAAGTTTTGCTGCTGTAAATGATATATTTTTAATGTAGAGTGTTCAGAAATTTGCATCTTATGGGCAAGAAAGAAGGAGATCTTCTGTGCATGTTACATATTTAATGTTTATTCTTTCATTTTTCATATTTTGGATTTATAGATAATGTTAAATGCCACTGTTGTGGGTTGCATTAGGCGAATGTTCGAAATATGAATTTTATTTCAAAACCCTTAGAATCAGCACTTAGCTTATCGGGATTGTGCATGTTTGCAGGTCCAGTAAGTTAGGTTGCATGCATGGAAACCTCACAGCTTCGATTTTGCCAGGACGGGATAGCATCAGACTGGATGCAAATTTAATTTCTTTTTCTGTTGCATTTTACTTTCTTTTTGCTGCATTTTATTTTCAGAAGTTCCAATTTTATTTTCAAGCTTTAAAATAAAATAAAAAAATTTAAAAACTTCAAAACCCAAAAATAATTCCATTCATGTTATGGCATTTCATTAAATGTTATTTTGAAGTTACAGTAGGGTCATACAAAGATCACATCACATTTGCTTTATTCGGGTTCAATGAACAATCATTTACAGTTTCACAGTAAAATAAACCACAGTGCCCCTTGTTTTTAGTTACTTGCAACCACTAAGGTGTTCCAAGAATTTAAAATGAATATCTTTATTTAAGAGTATTAATACACAGATGCAAAATGCATAACAAGAACCTTGGAGAAATTGTTTCTTTGCAAACAGAGGATTTAGAACCCAAATCCTATCGGAGAGTGTGTTTTCACAATCGGGTGAAAATACCACTCAACAGATTGGCGCTAGAAGGAGGTCCTGAGGCGGTTTATTTTATCGTGATTTTAGATGCTATGGGTTTATAATTATTTAAGAATTTTAAATTGCTAAATATTTCAAGCATCTTCGGCCTCTAACACCACTCAACGGATTGGTGCTAGGAGGGCCGTACAGGTTTATTTTAGTGTTATTGAAATTTAAATTTTTTTTTATGCTTTAATTCTCTAACACTCAGCAGGCTGTAAAAGGACGTCCTGAATTGGTTTATTTTATTCTATTTTAAGCAATTCAGGTATGCTGTAATATTTTTCTGATTGTTCATACAGAATTAGGGTGATTTGATTTAATTTTTCAGAATTTTGGTCTCATGCAATTACTTTTCAGTTGATTTTAATGAGTACATCTCTTAGTTGATTCTAACTTGATTTTTTATTTTTTATTGCAGGTTGAATATTCAACAGATTTGGTTCTAAAGTTACATTTTGAGTTTCACTAATGGCAACACTTGAAGAGCAAAGGATATCCCTGAGAGCTGAAATAACATCTCTAAGAGAGAGAATGGTATTAATAATGGAGGATCATTATAAGGGTTTGTCTATACCTGTGGTACCATATCATGTTCCTAAAATGTTATTGGATTTTTTACGGTGTTTTAATCAAGAGGTACCACTAGGATACTTTCAAAAACTGCATGTCTATAAGAATACATTATGTCAATTCCAGATTTTCTATGAGGAGGTGGCTTGTAAGTTATTTGCATACATTTTGGATGATAGACCATTCTTTTGGTATAGCCAACTACCCATGGAGGTTAGGACTTCTTGGATACAACTAGAAGCAGCCTATCTTTATCATTTTGGTAATCGGGCTGACTTAGAAATATTGAAAAATCAGTTTACCTCCATATGTAAAGAGCCTAATGAATCCTTGAGTCAATTCAATGGAAGATTTCATGAGTTGCACTCCCAAATGTGGGAAAATTTTAACACATTGGAAGAGAAAGCCATGAAAGTATACCTAGGAGCCATACACCCCACACTTGCTTCACTCATTGAGGAAAAACTAAGTGGTTTGTCTCTAGAGAAAATCCATGAGGTCTTAGAAGAGATAGAACGACAAGGTCTTGAAGAAGAAAAGGCACAACATGTTCATATGATAGATTGTTCTTTTGATGCCAACCTACACCAACCATCAATGTAAATGATCAAGGGGATGAACCTGAATATCCAAATCTTACAACCACCTTAGATGTAGTCCAAGGGGAGAAGCAAAGTGCTAATCCAACATCCACTAGTGAGGATTATGCAGAAATGATCTCATTCATAGAGATACACGATTATCCGGATGAAGGGGTTCTAAATTCAACAATGTTTGATATATGTGATAAGACGAAACCCACCATGGAATTAAATGAAGTGGTTGAAAGTGAAATTGGGAGAAAATCAATAAATAAATTTGAAGACATGATAGAGTTTCACCACTTGTTCTTGGAAGATACTATTGATGAGATGTGTAAAATTAAGGATCAAGAAATTCTTCACCCTCCAAATTATGATAATGAATCATGGGTTACTAATTTGGACAATGATAGCCTTATAAATTTGAATTCAAGAAATAACCCACTTTTGGAAATAATTGAACCATCTAAGGAAGGTGAAGATGAATTTGATGAGAAATACATTGATGAATTGGAAGATGTTGAAGAAGTATTTGAACGTCACCACTTGATTTTGAAAGAATATTATTATGATGCTTGGAAGAAGTGGGAAGATTTCACTCTTTCCAAAACTACTAATGAAACTTGTGTGCCCATTGATATATAGGACAACATAATCGCCTACTCAAAGGAAGACTTTACAACTCTTGTACAATTTGAGGATGTTTTGGAATAGGGTTTCAAATCTCATCAAATTTTGGAAGATTATAACGATCCTATTGCCAAGAACAAAGAAAGAAAAAGAATCTATGAATGAATCACAAGATCATGTCACAAACATCATGGATTTTCATTCTATGGATTTGGATGACGGTTTTTACAATGGTTGGGGAAGATATGATAATGCATTCTTTTCTCACATCCCTATAAATGAAACTCATATTTCACTTGATATGCAGGATGTTGAACCTTCTACATCATATGAAGATCTCATATTCACAGTATTTGAAAAGGTAACAAAATTTGATCATGTTGGATATAAATTCATTGAAAGTGTGGATGCAAGTTTACATGATGATTTGGAGGATTCAAATGAAGAGATACCATGGATAGTGAACAAAGAATTAGAACTAAATGACAAAGAGATTGATCAATTGGAAGCAAATCAAATGAAGGATCATCAAGATGAGTCATGGGACATACACTTTGACCAAGAATGTTTGAGGATTGAAAAGGATGACCATATTTTGAATTTAAATAATGTTTATGATGAAATGTCATTAAAGGTAAATGAAAAACAAGGTATAATTTTTAATCACACCTTTAATAACATGGTTTTAATGAATGGAAAAGAAGTTGATGCACTTGAATTGCTAAACCAAATTCATCAACAATTAATAATTGAATCTAGGATAAAAACTTTCAATGATCCTAATTTAGTAAATATCATAGATGCTTGTAAATTGTTACACAAATTTGATTGGCCTACAAATTTGGAAAATAATTTGGCTTTAAAATTTGTAGAAATAGGCTCCTACTTACAAAATTGCATATTGGAAGAAGATAGCCTAATTCTAAATCAAAAAGTAAGTTTGGAAATGGAAGTTTTAAAGAATAGACATGATAAAATTGAAAATCATTTATTGTCTAATCATTTTAGTAATTTTGTGCTCACCTGTGGGAGTATTATTGGAGCTAAATCAAATTGGTATGGTGAGCATGGAAAGTGGAAGTTTGTTGCATTGTTTGGTCTAACCTTATTTGTGTTGGATTCCCACAACATTTGGCATGCATATCATGTTATATTTTTGTTGAAATGTTCTAACCATGTTTGGGATCCAGGAAAGTGATGAGCCAAGCTTTGCATCATCTTGTATTATAGTGTACATTTGTATATAGATTTTGGTTTTGTTTTGGTTTGTGTTTTCAAATTTTCATTTTTGGGATTGCAGTTTGGTTTTGGATTGAATAAGTTTTAATTTAAAGATGTGTGTTTATTTGACATTTTTGTGTTTATTTATATAAAAAAAAAAATAGATATGAAAAAGTTGTCTTGAGATGCTAACTTATGTTCTAGATCGGGAAATATGGAACCTTGGAATTGTGTTGTAGAAGCTCCACAAGTAACACAAACAATTTAATAATATCATTTGAAACTTGTGATGCATGAAGTAGTCAGTTATATGGCAACATTTCATCTGCATTTCAAAGGACAATGCATTCATATTACATCTCATTTTGCACATGCATGCCATCTTAGTTGCATATGCATTTCAAATACAAATCATTAAAGTGTGTCAAATCCTCTTAAGGTTATGCTATCACATAAATAAGAAGAAAATCCTAAGGTTGGAAACTGAGTCTTGAGATATCTAGAACCAAGCACGTCTTATACATTAAAAAGGATCTTGAGCAAAATGATCAAAACCTAACTTGGAAGGAAAGGGTTGGGCGAAAGAAGTATTTCATGTCTATCCTATTTATGCAGCATGATCCTTAAACAGTGGTTTTGACCACTTCCATTAAGCTTAAAGCCTAAAATCGAGTAGTAAGGATAGGGCTAAATCCTCATCGAACTTAGGTTGAGGATCCAATTCCCCAAAGCTTTGATTTGACCTACATGGAGTAGTAAGGATAGGGCATAAATTCTCATCTCGCTTAGGTTGAGGATCTGATTCCCCAAAGCTCCTATGTTTCATTTCATAATAAATCTTGGATTGGAAGGATCGTACTACTTGTCCTATGCAAAGGATGGGTAGTCATCCCCAAGGTCTAAGCAATAAAATTAATATTTTCCATTTACATATAAATTTTGGATTGGAAGGATCGTACTACATGTCCCTAGCAAGGATGGGTAGTCATCCCTAAGGTCCAAGAGGTAAAAAATAAATTTTTCCCATCTCATCTTTATATTGGATTGGAAGG
Source organism: Wollemia nobilis (assembly GCA_028583015.1). Lineage (NCBI taxonomy): Eukaryota > Viridiplantae > Streptophyta > Pinopsida > Araucariales > Araucariaceae > Wollemia > Wollemia nobilis. Next base: position 4,995,622 of record JAQPPZ010000620.1, on the reverse strand, counting down.
ATCGTACTACTTGTCCTTTGCAAAGGATGGGTAGTCATCCCCAAGGTCCAAAGAAATGAAGATAGGTTTTGGATTATGGGGTTAGAAATGCCCATGCATGGCAACATGTCTTGTCTAAAAAACAAGACCATTGTTTGTCCAAAGGGTTAGACTAGCATGACCATTTCTTCCATAATTGGTTAAATTATTTTGCTCAAAGTGAGGTAATGAATTCTAAATCAGAATAGTAAGGGTAGGGTTAAACTCTCATCTCGATTTTTTGGGAGTCTGATTCCCCAAAGTTCTGATTTCACATTCACTTGCACATGGTTTCAAGATAGTAGGGACTCATAACCAACTTTGGGATATAATAAAACAATTCATATAGTTGATCCTAAGAGGGTTTGATAATCTTGAATGTTTGTGTATGATACTAGAAGAAAGACTATGCCTTTTATAAAAGCAAAATCTCTTAGCACATTTATTAGGTTACACAAATCATTCATAATCTCACACATGCATTCATGTAAAACTGACGATAGAATGTTGATCAATTTCAAACGATAGGAAATGAAACACATTGCACACACCGAGCTGATACTTGATGATTTTGATGATTCATATTCCTGATCTATGGGCATTTGTTTATATTTGTTTATGTGCTAACACATGTTTTCATGTTTGTATACTTCCAGGTAGGGTTCTCACTAAAATGCTCAAGAGCATTTGACAATAGAGTTGCCATTTGTTGTGGCTGATCCACAACACACCCCAAAATTGGGGACCCACCTTTTTTGCATGCTTTCAAAGAATATCTCAGTGACCCAGATGCTAAAAATGAAGAAAAGGGGCAAAAATGCACAAGTGTAGAAAGTGTCGCAAAATCGCGACATGTCGCGAAATCGCGACGTGTTGTGCTGTCGCAGCCAAAATAGAAAAGTGTCACGAAATCACGACGTGTTGCACCATGGCAGCCAAAACCAGAAAAGTGTCATGAAATCACGACGTGTTGCGCTGTCACGGCCGAAACCAGAAAAGTGTCACAAAATCACGACAGGTTGCTCCATCACTGCCAAAAAATGAAAAGTGTCACGAAATCGTGACATGTCACAAAATCACGGGTCAAACCGGTCAAATGGGGTAGGAAGCAGAGAGTGTCGTGAAATCGTGACATGTCACAAAATCACGGGTCAAACCGGTCAAACGGGGCAAGAAGCAGAAAGTGTCATGAAATCGTGACATGTCGCAAAATCACGGGTCAAACCGGTCAAACAAGGCAAAGCAGAAAATGCATCGCGATTTCGTGACAAGAAACGGCAAAGGAGCATGAAGCGAAAATATGTCGCGAAATCGCGACATGTCACGTTTTTGCGGCTCCAAACGGTGAAGGTGTACGGAGCGAAAATGCGTCACGATTTCATGACAGGTTGTAGCGAAGGTGCATGAAACAAAAAAAAATGTTGCGAAATCACGACAGAAATGAGCTGAGGCGTATAGAAGGAAAATATGTCACGAAATCACGACATGTCACGTTTTCGTGGCCAAAAGAAGCTAAGCAGTACGGAACAAAAAAGCGTCGCAATTTCGCAATGGAAAGCTGGCAGATGGTACAAAGCAAGAAAATGTCGTGAAATCGTGACAGAAAGCAATGAAAGAGGCACAAAGTGAAAAATGTCGCGATATCGCGACAACATGCAGTAAAGGTGCCCGAAGTGAGAAAACGTCATGATTTCACGACAGGAAAGCAGCGAGGGCATACGGAGGAGAAAAGCGTCGTGATTTCATGACATGTCACGAAATCGTGACATGTCACATTTTCACTGGGCATGATGGCAAGAAAGGCTACTAACAGGAAAGCGTCGCGATATCGTGACATGTCACGTTTTCGCGGCCAGGAAGACGGATAAGGCTGCATGTTATTTTTTGTCGTGATTTTCATGGGACCGTTACAGAAGGTGCAGAAAAGTGCAAAACACATGGCATACATGTATAGGGGTTACAAAAACGTTACATTCATAGAATATTATCGAACGTTTAAGCATTAAACATAAATTCAAAAGCAATTCGAAAGGCGAGAATATGAAACGAAGCAATCGGGAAGGTGAAGCAAAGCGATCTGGAAGATGAAATGAAGCGATGCATGGAGAAACAGAGGACATTGACAGAAAGTATAAATGCAGAAGCGCAGATTGGCATAGGTCAGAAATGGCTACGAGCAAAGTTGCAGTGCTAAAGGTCAGAGGGTCATTCTGGGCCTGTTTGAGGTTGTTTTCCTTTCTTTTGTTGGTTTTGAGAAAACCAGAAAGTTCTGTTGCTGTAAATGACATATTTTTAATGCAGTGTTCAAAAATTTGCATCTTGTGGGCAAGAAAGAAGGATATCTTCTGTGCATGTTACAGATTTAATGTTTATTCTTTCATTTTTCATATTTTGGATTTATAGATAATGTTAAATGCCACTGTTGTGGGTTGCATTAGGCGAATGTTCGAAATATGAATTTTATTTCAAAACCCTTAGAATCAGCACTTAGCTTATCGAGATTGTGCATGTTTGCAGGTCCAGTAAGTTAGGTTGCATGCATGGAAACCTCACAGCTTCGGTTTTGCCAGGACGGGATAGCATCAGATTGGATGCAAATTTAATTTCTTTTTTTGTTGCATTTTACTTTCTTTTTGCTGCATTTTATTTTCAGAAGTTCTAATTTTATTTTCAAGCTTTAAAATAAAATTAAAAAACTTCAAAACCCAAAAATAATTCCATTCATGTTATGGCATTTCATTAAATGTTATTTTGAAGTTACAGCAGGGTCATACAAAGATCACATCACATTTGCTTTATTCGGGTTCAATGAACAATCATTTACAGTTTCACAGTAAAATAAACCACAGTGCCCCTTGTTTTCAGTTACTTGCAACCACTAAGGTGTTCCAAGCATTTAAAATGAATATATTTATTTAAGAGTATTAATACACAGATGCAGAATGCATAACAGGAACCTTGGAGAAATTGTTTCTTTGCAAGCAGAGGATTTAGAACCCAAATCCTATCGGAGAGTGTGTTTTCACAATTGGGTGAAAATACCACTCAACAGGTGTTATGTGTGCAAGTATGAGTTATGGTTGAAATATATCATGTGTGTAAGTTAACATTTATATAAGGTTTTAGCAAGTGAAGATTCATGAGTGTAAGGTGTCTTATATGTAAGTGAATAATTTTATGTGATGTGTCAAAATGAGAATTATAGAGTTATGTAATCATGAGAGACTTTGTCATCATGTAATATGAAGAGTTATGCATCTCCCATGAGTTTGAGGAGAGAAATGAAGAGATCTACAGAAACTTATTCCAAAAATAATGCAAAAATAAATAACTTAGAAGAAATGACACCACACAATGCACATATGACACACGAGATTTACCCTGGTTCACCCGATGTGGGCTACTCCAGCAAAAACAAGAGCCACTCCTCCTTGATATTATTATTTTCCTTTCTTGCCCGAAAATGGGACATTACAATAAAATATAAAGGAAACTCTCACAACCCTAAACCACTATGTGGTATTAGAATACAATGGGCACAATACCATGGGCTAAACCACCCACACCCACCAACCACCCACCAACCGTGGGAATCCCGACAATCGCTCCGCCAATCGCTCCAAAAAAAGGGGAAAATTTTTTCTAATGTTGCCGAAAACCGCCTTCGACGTGGCCGGGGGCTACCGCCCCTCGGACCCCCTCGACACCCCCGGGAGGGCTTCACCCTCCTCGTGAGGAGCTCCGCTCCTCCTACCCTCTCGTGCCTACCATACAGTATTTCCTCGACAAAGGATGAGACACATCCAACATTCTCCCACTTGTTGAATACTTTGCCAAACCCATTTCAACTATACAAAATCTAAACTTTTCTATGCTAACTGCCTTGGTTAAAGCATCTGCAACATTTTCCTTTGTATCCACTTTCTCCAGCAACACTTTCTTCTGTTCAATCATGTCCCTGCTGAAATGGAACTTTGTATCAATGTGCTTCATTCTGGAATGGTAAGCAGGGTTCTTTGCTAGAAATATAGCACTCTGACTGTCACAATTTATCTTCATAGCTCCTTGAAAGAACCTAATTTTAGCACATAGTCTTTGTAGCCATATTGCTTCCTTACTGCCATCGATGGCTGCCATGTACTCAGCTTCAGTGGTTGAAAGAGCAACAACAGTTTACCTTTTGCTCATCCAACTAACAACTCCTCCAAACAAATTGAATACATAAGCACTAGTAGATCTTCTATTGTCCAGATCTCCATCCCAATCTGCATCAACAAACCCTTCTATATCCAAGGATCTATCTTCTTTACCTGTACCCTCATAACAAATTGAAAAATTAGAAGTACCACGCAGATATCTGAAAACCCTTTTCACAGCAGTCCAATGCTCTTTACCAGGTTTGGACATATATCTGCTCAAAACTCCCACTGCATGGGCAATGTCTGGTCTAGTACAGACCATGGCATACATTAAACTACCTACAACATTTGCATAAGGAACATGGGACATTTCTTCTACCTCTTCTTCTATTTTTGGACATTGTTCAACAAACAATTTTTCCCCCAAAGGAATAGGTACCTTCACTGGTTTGCAATCCTGCATATTGAATCTCTTTAATACTGTCTCAACATATTTTTTCTGATCCAGCCATAGCTTTCTATTAGAACGATCTCTATTTATTTTCATGCCCAAAATAAAATTTGCAGGGCCAAGATCTTTCATATCAAACTGTGATGCTAACTGAGACTTCACTTCCCTGATCATTTTCTTACTATTTCCAATTAGTAACATGTCATCAACATACAAAACTATAATGACAAGTACATTACCAATTTTCTTTGAATATACACAGTGATCAACATTGCTACGAACAAAATCAATTCCTAAGACATAAGTATCAAATTTTTGATACCACATTCTAGGTGACTGTTTCAGTCCGTACAGATATTTCTTTAACTTACATACAAGATCCTCCTTTCCTGCAATAATGAAACCTTCAGGTTGTCTCATATAGATTTCTTCCTCCAAATCTCCATGAAGGAATGCAGTCTTTACATCCATTTGCTCTAATTCAAGATCAAAAGCAACAGCAATAGATAACAAAAATCTAATTGAGGTTAGCTTTGCAACAGGAGAAAATACTTCACCATAATCAATTCCCTCTACCTGAGAATAACCTTTAGCCACCAAGCGAGCTTTGTATTTCTCCACTTTACCTTCAACATTCTGCTTCTTCTTGAAAATCCATTTACAACCTATTGCTTTTCTTCCACTAGGTAATTTCACTAAATCCCATGTTCTGTTCTTTTTCAGGGCCATCATTTCCTCATCCATGGCCTCTTCCCAAAGGTTTACCTCTTCAAAATTTATAGCTTCTCTAACAGTTCTAGGATCTTCATCAGTAATAGATAATACAAAAGAAGTAGGAAATGCAGATGGACTGTACCTTTCAGGTTGCCTTCTTTCCCATGTTGATCTCCTTACCATAGGTGTATGAACCTCTTGTTCATCCTCATACAAATCCTCATCCAGATCCTCATCTGTCTGCTCCTCTACCAGATCCTCTTCTATGTGATCTTCTTCCATGAGATCAAATTGGACCTTTTCAGGTTCTTCTTCTGTTACTTCCTTCCTGTGATCACTTTTAGTTTCCCTAAACACCACATCTCTACTGTACACCATTATTTTAGTTTCTGGATTCCAAATTTTATATCCTTTAACACCATCTTTATAACCAATAAAGATACATTTAACAACCTTATTATCAAGCTTACTTCTTTTCTCCTTTGGAATGTGCATGTATGCATCACAACCAAAAACTCTAAGATGTGAGAGAGAGGGTTTCTTACCAAACCATGCTTCAAATGGAGTTTGATCTGGCAATGCTGATGTAGGAGATCGATTTCGCAAGTAGCATGCCACACTCACTGCCTCAGCCCAGAATTCCTATGTCAAACCTGCACCACTGAGCATACTCCTAGCCTTTTCCATCAGAGATCTATTCAATCTCTCTGCAACTCCATTTTGTTGAGGTGTATATGGAGTAGTCTTCTATCTTGCAATACCACACTACTTACAAAAATCCTCAAATTTATTTGAACAATACTCTCCTCCATTATCAGACCTCAACACCTTAATTCTTTTATCAGTTTGATTTTCAACAAGTGCTTTAAATTCTCTAAATTTATCAAACACTTCATATTTACTCTTAAGAAAATAAATCCATGCATATCTTGAAAAATCATCAACAAAAGAAGCATAATACCATGATTTTCCAAGTGATGGTATAGGGACAGGACCAAATATATCACTATGAATCAGATCTAATATCCCTGTTGCTCTAGCAGCACCAGATGGGAAACTCACATGATTCTGCTTTCCATAAATGCAGTGTTCATAGAAATAAAAAACCATTGAGCAATCAGGGATACCATGAACCATACCTTTTGTGTGCAGGGTACGCAATCCCTTTTCTCCAATATGTCCCATTCTTTGATGCCAGAGTGTTGAGCTTTTATCTGATTCAACCTCAAAAATAGTTGAGCTATTGCACTCATTTGTCATAGTTCTTCCCAATAGCTTGTACAAAGTTCCAATACGAACTCCTCTTGCTAACACCATTGATCCTCGAACCATTTTGCATGAATCTTTGTTGAAACTAACATTTACTATTGCATCAACCATTTTGCTTACAGAAATTAAATTTCTAACAAGGCCTGGAATATGCATCACACCTGGAAGGGTCTTAACCCTACCATCCTGCAATAGTATTTTCACCCTTCCATGACCAATGATCTTAAGTGGTGAATCATCTCCCAATAGTACCTCCCCTCCATCATATCTTTCATATTCACTGAACCACCCCCTATGAGGAGTCATATGAAAAGAGGCACCAATATCGATCAACCAATCATTTTTATCTGATCATGTGGAGCAGGATGCCAGATATACATCCCCTCCTTCATCAGTAGATTTATGTGTCTCTGTGGAAGTGGATTCATCAGACCTCTTTCCAGAATCAACATTCTTTGATCTGCAGTCCTTCTTCATGTGACCAGGCTTGCCACACTTCCAACACTTTCTCTCAAACTTTCCACGAGACTTGGATCTACCTCTAGACTTAGATCTATCATCGTATCTTGTTTTATCCTTTTCCTTGGCATGCCCTCTCACTGTTAGGGCTTCCTTTGAAGTGCCCTCCATGGCTTTTCTCCTCATATCCTCTGATATTAGAGATGCCACAATATCTTCAAACTTCAATGTAGATGAAGTTGTACTACCAATTGCTACAACTAGGTTATCCCATGAATCTGGTAAAGAGCATAGCAAGGTAATACATTTATCTTCCTCACTTAACTTAATATCAATAGATGTAAGCTGACTTACCACTGTATTGAATGAATTCAGATGATCTGCAACTGAATCTCCTTCATTCATCCTGAGATTGTACAGTTTCTTTCGGAGGAACAATTTGTTCACCAGGGACTTAGATTGATACAAAGCCCCTAATTTCTCCTAGAGATCCTTTGCAGTAGCTTCTCCAGAAATGTTGATTAGGACTGAATCTGCAAGACACAATCGAATCAGACTCCTTGCTTTCCGATTCATCTTTTCCCAATCTTCATCGGATGTTCCTGTAGGTTTCGTTTGTTCAGAAATAATAACCCACTGATCTCTGTCCATGAGCAGATCCTCCATCTTCAACTTCCATAGCTCAAAGCTTTTTCCATCAAATTTCTCGATCTCTATCCTTGAATGATTTCCTATCATTTTCCTTCAAGCTCCTTCTGCAAAAAAACTCACACTCCAAAATAGGTTTTCTCTCCCTCCTAGAAACCCTAGAAACCCTTCAAATGAAATGAAACCCTAGCAATAAAGGCGTCCCCCTATGGCTAACAACTTGGCTCTGATACCAAATGAAGAGATCTACAGAAACTTATTCCAAAAATAATGCAAAAATAAATAACTTAGAAGAAATGACACCACACAATGCACATATGACACACGAGATTTACCCTGGTTCACCCGATGTGGGCTACTCCAACAAAACAAGAGCCACTCCTCCTTGATATTATTATTTTCCTTTCTTGCCCGAAAATGGGACATTACAATAAAATATAAAGGAAACTCTCACAACCCTAAACCACTATGTGGTATTAGAATACAATGGGCACAATACCATGGGCTAAACCACCCACACCCACCAACCACCCACCAACCATGGGAATCCCAACAATCGCTCCGCCAATCGCTCCAAAAAAAGGGGAAAAATTTTTGTCATTGCCGAAAATCCGCCTTCGACGTGGCCGGGGGGCTACCGCCCCCCGAACCCCCCCGACACCCCCAGGGAGGGCTTCGCCCTCCTCGTGAGGAGCTCCGCTCCTCCTACCCTCTCGTGCCTGTCGTACAGTATTTCCTCGGCAAAGGATGAGACACATCCAACAAGAAAGAGTTAGGAGTATTGAAGAGTCATATGTAAGGTTCTATATTAATGATAAGGCACTATGCTATGAAATTAAATATGTAAGACATTTTGGATTATCAATAAAGATTATTTTTATCTTGTGCAACAATTTTATTATATGATGAGATGAGATATGTTTGATTATATGATCCTGTGATATTTAGGCCCATTTTCTAATATTCAAAAATGGAATATTGAGTGAAATATTACCTATTCCTTGAACTTGGTAGATTGTTTCATCTACAATTTTAATAAATATGTTTTGTTTTGGTAGACTTTTTCATCTACAATTTTAATAAATATGTTTTGTTTCACTTACAATCAAACCAATGTAGGTTACCAATCATGTGAATTTTTTACCCTGAATCAGTGTATCAATAATTATCCTTTATGTTGTGTATCCTTTCAAACTTTCGTTCTAAATTTGACTTTTCATTTTTTTTGTTGAAAGAATATGACAATTCGTCCCTTTGACCCTGTTCTTCCTTGGGATAAAATTTTCTATGTTTTTTAATTCCTCTCTTAATAAAATATGGTTATTCAACTAAAAAAGACTTTATGAGAGGTATTTTTAATGAAGACATAGTTTGTAAAGAACTTCCTTCTTAATTTTTTTCCTAATTATTCAAATAAATGTCAATTATTGATCATGAATAGGGGGCAAGGGTGGATGAAAATGCATTATTGAGGAGGGACATTTTTTGTAGGAATGCTCAAAATATCGAACATGTTTCAGCCATATTTCAGTCATCTGGACTTGAATTGAGCTAAAATTTTTAGGTTAGATGCCTGAAAAATCCTAGAATGGATCCACCAATTTTTATATCATTTGGAGCAACACATATCCTAGCACATCCCTATGTGTGAACAATAATTTTGGTAATCATATGTGCGAGGGTTTCATCTGGGTTGATTGCAAGTAGCTCCAAAGGTTGGTTTTAGGGGCCTTCAAGCCCTAGCGGCTAATATGGTTGTGGTTTCTACTCAAGATTTTAGAAGGATATGTTGCAGGATATCCAATATGGATTAGAAATTTATCTTTCAATATATCATGTTATTAACTTGAGTGACAATGACTTCCAATTTGCTGCACAAAATAAAAGTGAAAACCATACCTTTCCACAACATCTAGGGCAAGGATTAAAGAGATCATGAAACAATTTTAAAGTAGCTGATCAAAAAATGCCTCAGGTCTCAAGTGAATATGGTGCTAAGGTGCACCCACAAAATAAATCTACTGTGAAAATCCCTGTCAAGGGTAAGAATTTCAAAGACAACCCCAAAAATAAATTCTAGGGATGCCCTCCGTGGTGGATAGCCTCAGCCCAATGCTAATATTAATCTTAGGGCTTCCCATAAACCTTTACGAATGCCTAATATTGATCCCAGGAAATATAGTTAGGATGTCTTAAAGCAGCTGATGGAACTCCTATTGTTAAGTTTGATATGGGTAACATTCAGACTGGCATTGAAGATCTGGAAAAAAGAGGACTAATTTTTCGGTTCGTGGGTTTTCATCCAAGCCTATCTACTTCAAAGTTTGGGTTGCAAAAATCTAGAAAACTAAAGGTGAATTAAAAATATCTATTTATCCAAATGGTTATTTTCTTATTTTATTTGATAATAATGAATATAGAGAGAAAAATTTTCAAGGGGGTCCTTGGTTCTTTGGAAGGACAAGGCTTTTCATGAAGCCCTGGCATACTAAATTTAAAGTCGAAGAAGAGATGACTTCTACAACTTTTGTGTGGGTTAGACTCTTTGGCCTCATTGAATTTTGGAATCCTACTATTTTTTCTTCAATTGGAAAATCTTTAGGAACTTTTATGATGACTACTAATTGTACTCTAAATTTTGAACATATTATATATGCTCGAATTTGTGTTTTAATGGATTTTGACAAACCCCTATCTAAAAATATCACATTACAATTTGGGGAAGACACTTGGGAGAAAGTAGTGAACTATGAGAACATTCTTTTTCATTGTAGAATTTTCCATGAATATGGTCATTTGGCTAGTGCTTACCCAAATAAAATTCTTGATAAAAATAAATAAGATATAGACTCGGCAAGTTTCCAAATGCCTAAGAAGAAGAACACAGAAAAAACCAGTTATGAAGGATCAATCAAAGTCATCTACTAATATGTTTGAAATACTTTCCACAAACGATGTCCCAAGTGAGAAAGAGGAAATAATGGAAACATAAATCTTAGAAATAAAATTTAAATATGAAAGGAATAACTTAGATACAAACCAACAAATCAAAGGTTTTCAACAGAAAAAATGGAGAAAATTTACACAAGAAAAACAATATTTTAAACATAAAAACTTCAAATAATATAGGTCCCAATATAGACTCTATTGAACTCTCTAGTAACATTTTGGTTGTGTACGAGCATTCTTCAAGGTTAGAAGCCATCTCAGATTCAATTGGTGTAAGTCGAGAAACAAGGAAAAAAACTAAAGATGGATTCTAATAAAAAGGTAGGTCACAAGATCAATCAATATCATATGGTAAAAGAAGGTGAAAAGCTTGTAGAGGAAGGTAATATTAATGCCCTTCCCAAATTTTTGAATCCTGGTATTAATGAATATCATCACTTGGAATATTAGAGAACTCAAAGGGAGTCTTTCAAAATAAAATGAAATTAGAAGAATGATTCAGATAAATCATCCACATCTTGTTTTCCTTCAATAAATAAAAATGTCAATAGAGGATATGGACTCAATTGCTAGTAAAATTTGGCTATCTAGAAAAATGGTTTCCCTTAGTTCCCAAGGGACTTCTAGTGGCATTGCTTGTCTTTTGTACCCAAAATAGGTATTTATTCACCATATGGTTTGTAGTTGGGGTCTTTTGGCTATAGCTATTCAAAGTAGACATTCCAACCAAATTATGCTTTGCATTACTATTTATGCTCTGACTAATTTGGAGGAAAAATAAGATAGTGGAAGGATATAAGTTATATTATCTCTCATTTTTCTAAATCTTGGATCTTGATCAGAGGATATTTCAATACCATCCTCTCTCTGCATGAGAAAATTTGGGGAAATAGAAATTTGGACAGAAGCACTAAAATCATGAGCGAATATATTGCAAATATCCATCTTGTGGAAATCCAACTAGATAATGGCCTTATGACTTGGTCTAACAGAAGTAAGGCTTATATTGTATAATGGAGAGATTGGATAATTTTTTGCTCTCTAAAAATTTCTTAATTCATGGTCACATTCCTAAAGGAAATACTCTTAACAATGCTAGTTCGAATCAGTGGCCAGTCATGGTGGAAATGTGAAAAACCAATGCAATTTTATCTCCTTTCATTTTCAATTAATGTGGCTCAGATATAGTTCCTTTAGACCTCGTGTGCAACAATTGTGGAAGGAAGGTAAGCCTAGATATGGGACTAATATGTTTTGTTTTTCCAAAAAAATGCAATATAATAAATCCGAAATCAAGACTTGGAACTGGAAGGAGTTTGGGGATGTTCATAAAAAAACATGAAGTTATTGCTTAACTTGAAAATTTGAATAAGAAAATCCATTTACATGGCCTCACAGAAAGTAGAAGTGCAAATAAAATTAAATTCACAACTCAGTTAGAGGAATGGAAAAAAGAGAAGAACTCTTATGGAAGCAAAAATATAGAATTCGATGGCTCAAAGAAGGAGATCGAAACACAAATTTCTTCCACAAATATCTTCTAGCTCAAATATCACACAACTTTATTTCTTCTCTATAATTAGATTCTGGAGATGTTGTATGCACTTGGTATGGCATTAACTCTATTGTTGTCAATTAATTTTCCAATCTTTTTGTGGCTACTCTTCTTGACTCATCTTCTCAAAAAAAATTTCTTCAAGAAAATCCCTTCTCTTATCACTTCTAAGGAGAACTCTATTTTGACTGCTCATATTACTATCAATGAGCTTCAACAAGTAGTTTTTAAAATGCAAAAATGAAAAACCCCAGGTCTTGATGGTTTTCCCATTGAGTTCTACCAAGAGTTCTAGGATATCCTTCATGCTAATTTATTAGAGGTGGTGGAAGAATCCAGGAAAGCCAAAGAAATTTTTAAGGTTATCAATAAAACTTATATTACTCTTGTTCCAAAAGCTCAAGAGGTTGATCATATCTCAGCTTTTAGACCTATTTCTTTATGTAATGTTCTTATCAAAATCATTACTAAGATCATGGAAGAAAGGTTGAAGCCTCTTTTACATAATATTATTTCCCATGAACAAGGGGGTCATGTGGAAGGATTTCAAATAGTATATGAGATAGTTCTTACTTAGTAAGCCATATATTCCATGGATATGCAAAGATATCCTTCCATGTTCATTCAGTTAGATTTATCTAAAGCTTATGACAGAGTGGATTAGCACTTCCTTATCATAGTTTTGAGGCAATTTGGTTTCTCTCAAGATTGGATGGATTAGATTATGGGATGTATCTCTTCAATTTTCTACTTAGTTCTTCACAATGGTAGGCCTTATTATTTATTCCCAGCTTTCTGAGTTATTAGGCAAGGTGACCCACTATCCCCTGAAAAACACAAGCTTATACTGAGAGGGGGGTGAACAGTATAAGACCACTTTTTACTTTTTCTCTAAAACCAATATATGCAATGTAAAGATAGCAATATCAATAGCAATAATCAAAGCAATGCACAAAACACCACACACAATAGAGACACCACAATTTACGTGGTTCACCCAATGTGGGCTACTCCATGGAGAAAATATTTCACTAAAATTTTCTCAATCAATCTCTTGGGAATCCTTCCCAATTACAATGTTTATGGACCTCTGTCCAAAGGAGATGTTGATCCCCTAAATCTTGTTTGTGGATCTCTATCCATAGGAGAACTCCTTCTCCTTTGCTTTGGTTGGTGATCCTCTAGAAGACTACTACCTCCACTACACTGGCTTGTGGATCTCTCTCCACTAAAGACTCTTGTCCCCACTTAGAAGACCTATCCTCACTGCCCTAGCTGATGGATCTCTATCCACTGGAGACTCTATCCTCTTTGCTCTATCACCTCCAAAGCTCTATCTCAAATCTATACTAAACATAGTCCAGTTGGTCTAGCACAATTCTTCTCAATATCTACACTAAACATAGTCTAGTCGGTCTAGCACAAATCTTCTCAAATCTACACTAAACATAGTCTATTCGGTCTAGCACAAATCTACTCAATAATCTCACTCAAATATGTACTAAACATAATCTAGTCGATCTAGCACAAATATTTTCAATAATATCACTCAAATATGTACTAAACACAATCTAGTCAGTCTAGCATAAATCTTCTCAATAGGTCCACTCATGTTCTGCTCAAATGTGCTCAACAGGTCCACTCAGAACCTACTCAAATTTGCTCAACAGGTCCACATAGAACCTGCTCAAATCTGCTCAATAGGTCCAATCATAACTTGCTCAAATATTCTTAATAGGTCCACATAGAACTTGCTCAAATATACTCAACAAGTCCACACAGAACCTGCTCAAATTTGCTCAACAGGTCCACTTAGAACCTGCTCAAATTTTCTCAACAGGTCCACACAAAACCTGCTCAAATCTACTCAACAAGTCCACATAGAACTTCTCAAATATGCTCAACAAGTCCTCTCAAAACTTGCTCAAATATGCTCAACAAGTCCTCTCTAGAACTTGCTCAAATCTTCTCAATAGGTCCACTCAGAACCTGTCCAAATCTGCTCAACAAGTCCTCTCTAGAACTTACTCAAATATGTATTGTAAGCTTCCACAAAATCTCACTCAAAATCAGTCCACAAGTCTTCTCAAAGACTTACCTCAAATATTCTTAACAAGTCCTCTCAGAACTTGCTCAATCTCATAGAAGCATAAAGAGAATTGTTAGAGACTCAATATGTTCTATACTCAATGCTCAATCACTTTCTCAACTCAATATCATAGAAGCATAAAGAGAATTGTTAGAGACTCAATATGTTCTTTACTCAAAGCTCAATCACTCAAATCAAAATATAGAATAGTTTGTTTTATGGAACTTGAACAATCACTTCATACATCCACTTGACTAGGCTTAACCAATCACTCAAAGAAACAATCCTTGCTCACAAACCCTAGTCCAAGCATGTATACATCCAACTCAAAATATTTCCAACAATGCTCAACAACAAATCTCACATAACAATGATACTCATGTTCTTTTCAAACCCTAGTTCAAGTTCTTTGCATAACAACTCACTTCAACAACAATGCTCATAACTCATTCTTCACATAACAATGATACTCATGTTCTTTTCAAACCTAACTCAAGTTCTTCACACAACCAATGGCTTCAACAACAATGCTTATAAAACAAGGTTTTAAACACAACTCTTAATTCAGAAAACCTTGAAGCATTAACTCAACCACTTTCAAAAAGGAAACCCTAATCAAATCCTTTTCACTCCAAACTTAATTTTCAAGTAAGCAATCAATCAACTCAACCAAGAAAGAATTTGCCCATACCTTTTTGCTTGACAAGGAGTTGATCTCACAAATCTACCACACTCACAATTTCTTCTTTGCCAATCTCAACAAGGGTTAGAGAGTAATAATTTCTTCAACAAAATACAATGCAAAATAATACCAACATAACACCTTATCACTCCAACTCAAATAATATTCAAATACCCTCACAATAATTTTCTTTAACACAAACCCTTTATTAAAGATCAAACAACACTCAAAAAGTCTTAACCCTTCAATATTTGCAATATAATAATTTAAGACTTTATCAAAAATATTTAATACCAAAGCTTCCTTATTACTCCAAGTAATACCTTCAACTACCAACGTTATTCACCAAACACTCTTTAAACAATTTCACAAGCAAACCTTATACCTCCAAACACCTTGTATTGAAACCTTAGGCAATAAAATTAATTTCAAAAGCTTTACCTTGGCCACCGATGGGTTTCGACCCCGTAATCTCTACCTCCGCAAGCAACCTACCGTGGGCTCCACGACCACGTGCTCTATGAGCACGTTTAAGAGCCAAAAGGCTCTTTCTCCACCTTAGCTTTTGCACCCTATGAAAACATATGAAAAAAATGTTTTCCCTTTGGCGCTCACCACCACGAGTTTCGAACACAACACTTGCTTCCTCCAACGTCTGCGCTTTGCCACTTGGACCACCGTGTCCAATGTGCTTCAAAGACTCCAACCTTTCCACTTTATCCTTGGTACTTAAGACGAAAATGTTTTTCGTCTTCTTCCTCAACGAATCCTTTCGAAATTGCAAACGAAGCTTTTAACCTTGGCACAAATATTATTCGATCGAGGGATAAATGATTAATGTCTTTGAGGCCACCTTTTATACACAACCATGTATTTTCTTCAAACGTCGATGCTCCCTTGTTTTTAATGACGTCGACGCCTTTAAACACTTTATACTATATGCAAAGTGCTTAAATTAAATTTGATGACGTCAACATTATAATTTATAAATATTTTAAATTCAAAAGAATTTAAATTTTATAAATTATAATTATAGGTTTAATTTTTAAAACCTTCCTTTACTTGCATTCCATGGTGTAAATAATATTTATTTATAAAATTTAAATTCTTATTGAATTTAAATAATTTATAAAAAATATTATATCTCCTTTTCAACTTTGCACTGAAACTCTTGACCTTTGGCCTTCTTCCTGGATATCAAATAGCAACTTTGACAACTTCGTTCCTTGACAAAAACCTTGATATTAATGTTAACTACATTTCTTGACATCAATGACAATTTTGGCTTAGGGACTCAAAATGTCCAACAATCTCCCCCTTTGTCATTGATGGAAACCCACATTCTTTTTACTCAAACCTGACCTTTCTTTTTCTTCTGCTCCCCCTAGGACATTGCTCCCCCTGGCTCAATGCTCTCTTAGATATCAAATCTCTCCCCATTACACAAATCTCTCCCCCTTTGACATCAATGGCAAAGGGTCACCTTTGGGGCTCGGGGCTAAGAATGAGCCTCTTAGCTTAGCCCCTCCCCCACCTCCTCTTGAGGTGGTTAATTCTGAGGTGGGAGTATTTCTACTCCTCGAAAGCACTATTCTTTACCTTTATCCTCTTCCCTTCTTTTCTAAATTTTTTGATTCCTCCGACTGTTTCTATCCATGTCATCATTCATGTTCCTATAATTATTCTTGTTCCTCTTCCTATTCACATCTAAATTCTTTTTCCTGTTCCTATTATTATTCTCATTCATGTTCTTATTCCTGTCATTCTGTTCATGTTCCTATTCCTATTCATGTTCCTGTTCCTGTTCATACCTATTTCTGGAATGTCTGCTCTACACCATTTTGTTGTGTGACCATCATTATTGCACTTATAACACTTAATGTTATTATTCCTTGGAGGTGCAAATGTCTTAGGATTTCTCCTAGTGAAGCCATATCCTCTTCTGTCAATAACCCTACAATTCATTGCCTTGTGACCAAACTGATTACATGAGTAGCAATACCCATGGAAAGGTTGTCTGTTCCCATATTCTTGTCTTTCATGTGTCCTGCATTGTGAAGCCATGTGCCCAAACCTGTGACATGAAAAGCATCTTCCATTGAAGTTTCCTTGTCTTGACCTCATTGGTCTCCTATTTTGATTGTTGTTCCATCTGTATCTTCTTTGTGCATTGTTCCTATTTTTGTTGAACTCTCTATTGTCCAACTCATCCTCTGATGTCTGACTTTCTTTTACATTGTCTTCTTCTGAAGTATCTTCTCCAAAACTTGAAGTTGACTCTTCTTCCTATTTCTTTTGAACCTTTTCAAATCCAAGACCTGTTTTCTTTGATGTAGTCTTTTGTGTCTTGATGAACTTATCCAAGTTCTTTGAGCTATTTTTAAATCCTTTCATATTGATCTTGGAGTCCTCTAAATCTTCTTTTAGTAGTGCCACTTCTTGTGCTAACTTCTCACATTCCAATATCTTTGCTTCTAACTTATCTTTGAACTTCTTTGCTTTAGCCTTTGATTTTTCTAAATCCTCTATGAGCAATCTTCTTTCTTCATCACATTCTTGAAACTGAATTTCAAGTTTAGAGTGTTGCTTCCTTACCTTCTTTACCGTGTCAAGGGCATAGATAAGTTCTCCCTTGAGATCATAACCATTCTCTGTTGAATAATCCTCTATTTGTTTTCCTTTGTCCACATCATTACTTTCTTTTGACTTATCTTCTATAGGATCACTCGCTTCTTCTTCTAATGCCATTAGAATATTTTCATCTGGTCCTTCAAGTGCATTCTCATACTCATCATCACTGAAACTATAACCATCCCTTGTACAATCATCTTCAAGATGTCCAAATTTACCACATCTAAAACACTTGAGAATAACTAGAGTCCTTTTCTTAACTGGTTCTTTTTCTTCAATCATAAATAGGACTTCATCTCTATCATTGTCTGAAAAACTAGCATCACTATCATTTGAGTACTTACTTGCATTATCCGCATAGTAGCTCCTCTTTTGTCTTTGGAAGAACTTCTTTCCTTGTCTGCTTTGTCCATCCTTGCTTTTCTTTTGGTGCCTATATCTTTCTGATTCCTTGTACCTGTGATCCTATTTTTCTTCACCATTGTTGTTCTTTGGTTCTTTACAATCTGTTGCAAAATGTCCAAACTTTCCACAATTGAAACACTTAATAGATCTTAGATCTATGGGTCTTCTGGAACCTTTATCTCTTCTACCATAATTAGCTTCTTCATCACTAGATGACTCATTGCTTGATTCTGACTTCTTACCCTTTGTCTTTTGATTGCTTTGAATGTTGCTTCCTTCTGGGGAGTAGGATCTTTTGTTCTTATCTCAAAAGTTGTAAGCATACCAAGCAAATTATCTCTTGTCACAGTATCACCATCCATTGATACTTCTATAGCAGAAACTTGTTCACTGAATCTTTTTGGAAGAGATCTTAAGACTTTATCACAAACATCATATTCATCAATCTTCATTCCAAGTCCTCGCATATCATTAACAACCTCATCAATTTAAATTAGATAAGCACTAATATTTTCATCTTCATTCATTCTTAATGCTTCAAATTGTCCTTTGAGATTTTGTATCTTTGCTTTCTTGACACTTTTATCTCCCTCATATATATTTTGTAATTTATCCCACATTTCTTTTGTAGTTTTACAATGCATAACTTTCATAGACTCTGATCTATGCAAACCTCTCACAAGTGCATTCATTGCTTTTGAATTATAGTGTTGTAGAAGCTTACCTTCCTTATCTATAGGAGGATTGATTGTTGGATCATATCCAAATTCCACTGCATCCCAAAATTCATTGCCAAGTGCCATCAAGTAGAACCTCATCATCATACTCCAATACATGTAGTCACTTCCATAAAATATTGGTGCTAAATTACTTGAGGATGCATCCTTAGGATCCATTGTGTTCTTGTTAGCTTTTCCTTCAAGTTGTTAAACTCTTCTGAAGGAACCCGCTCTGATACCAATTGAAGAACACAAGCTTATACTGAGAGGGGGTGAACAGTATAAGACCACTTTTTACTTTTTCTCTCAAATCAATATATGCAATGTAAAGATAGCAATATCAATAGTAGTAATCAAATCAATGCACAAAACACCACACACAATAGAGACACCACAATTTACGTGGTTCACCCAATGTGGGCTACTCCACGGAGAAAATATTTCACTAAAATTTTCTCAATCAATCTCTTTGGGAATCCTTTCCCAATTACAATGTTTATGGACCTCTGTCCAAAGGAGATGTTGATCCCCTAAATCTAGTTTGTGGATCTCTATCCATAGGAGAACTCCTTCTCCTCTGCTTTGGTTGGTGATCCTCTAGAAGACTATTGCCTCCACTGCACTGGCTTGTGGATCTCTCTCCATTGAAGACTCTTATCCCCACTTAGAAGACCTGTCCTCACTACCCTGGCTGATGGATCTCTATCCACTGGAGACTACTATCCTCTTTGCTCTATCACCTCCAAAGCTCTATCTCAAATCTATACTAAACATAGTCCAATCGGTCTAGCATAATTTTCAACTATCACACTTCTCATTGCACTAAACACAGTCTAGTCGGTCTAGCACAAGTCTGCTCAATAATATCACTCAAATCTACACTAAACACAGTCCATTCGATCTAGCACAAATATACTCAATAATCTCACTCAAATCTGTACTAAACACAGTTCAGTCAATCCAGCACAAATCTTCTCAATAGGTCCACTCAGAACCTACAATCAAATCTACTCAATAGGTCCACTAAAAACCTACTCAAATCTGCTCAATAGGTCCACATAGAACCTACTCAAATATGCTCAATAGGTCCACTCGGAACTTGCTCAAATCTACTCAATAGGTCCACACAGAACCTACTCAAATCTGCTCATAAGTCTTCTCAAAACTTGCTCAAATCTGCCTCTTGTAATAGGTCTCACATAGAACCTCACTCTAATCTGTCCACAAGCTTCTCTCATAGAACTTGCTCAAATATTCTCAACAAGTCCTCTCTAGAACTTGCTCAAATCTGCTCAACAAGTCCACACAGAACTTGTCCCAAATATACTCAACAGGTCCACATAGAACCTATCCAAATCTTTCTCAATAGGTCCACTCTAGAACCTACTCCAAATCTACATCTAATAGGTCCACACAGATACTTCTCAAATCGTCTCAACAAGGTCTCTCAAATCCTTGTCTCAAATACTGCCTCAACAAGTCCTCTCATAGAACTTGCTCAAATATGTATTGTAAGCTTCCATAAAATGCTCGACTCAAAATCAGTCCACAAGTCTTCTCAAAGACTTACCTCAAATTTGCTTAACAAGTCCTCTCAGAAACTTTTCCAATCTCATAGAAGCATAAAGAGAATTGTTAGAGACTCAATATGTTCTATACTCAATGCTCAATCACTTTCTCAACTCAATCTCATAGAAGCATAAAGAGAATTGTTAGAGACTCAATATGTTCTATACTCAAAGCTCAATCACTTTCTCAACTCAATCTCATAGAATCATAAAGAGAATTGTTAGAGACTCAATATGTTCTATACTCAAAGCTCAATCTCTTTCTCAACTCAAATCAGAATATAGAATAGTTTATTTTATGGAACTTGAACAATCACTTCATACATCCACTTGACTAGGCTTAATCAACTCTACTCAACCAATCACTTCAATGAAACAACCCTTGCTCACAAACCCTAGTCCAAGCATGTATCATCCAACTCAAAATGTTTCCAACAATGCTCAACAACAAATCTCACATAACAATGATACTCATGTTCTTTTCTAACCCTAGTTCAAGTTCTTTGCATAACAACTCACTTCAATAACAATGCTCATAAATCATTCTTCACATAACAATGATACTCATGTTCTTTTCAAACCCTAACTCAAGTTCTTCACATAACCAATGGCTTCAACAACAATGCTTATAAAACAAGGTTTTAATCACAACTCTTAATTCCAGAAAACCTTGAAGCATTAACTCAAACACTTTCGAAAAGGAAACCCTAATCAAATCCTTTTCACTCCAAACTTAATTTTCAAGTAAGCAATCAATCAACTCAACCAAGAAAGAATTTGCCCATACCTTTTTGCTTGACAAGGAGTTGATCTCACAAATCTGCCACACTCACAATTTCTTCTTTGCCAATCTCAACAAGGGTTAGAGAGTAATAATTTCTTCAACAAAATACAATGCAAAATAATACAAAAATAACACCTTATCACTCCAACTCAAATAATATTCAAATACCCTCACAATAATTTTCTTTAACACAAACCCTTTATTAAAGATCAAACAACACTCAAAAAGTCTTAACCCTTCAATATTTGCAATATAATAATTTAAGACTTTATCAAAAATATTTAATACCAAAGCTTCCTTATTACTCCAAGTAATACCTTCAACTACCAACGTTATTCACCAAACACTCTTTAAATAATTTCACAAACAAACCTTATACCTCCAAACACCTTTAATGAAAACCTTAGGCAATAAAATTAATTTCAAAAGCTTTACCTTGGCCACCGATGGGTTTTGACCCCATAATCTCTACCTCCGCAAGCAACCTACCATGGGCTCCATGACCACGTGCTCTATGAGCACGTTTAAGAGCCAAAAGGCTCTTTCTCCACCTTAGCTTTTGTGCCCTATGAAAACGTATGAAAAAACCTTTTCCCTTTGGCGCTCACCACCATGAGTTTCGAACACAGCACTTGCTTCCTCCAACGTCTGCGCTTTGCCACTTGGACCACCGTGTCCAATGTGCTTCAAAGACTCCAACCTTTCTGCTTTATCCTTGGTACTTAAGACAAAAATATTTTTCGTCTTCTTCCTCAACGAATCCTTTCGAAATCGCAAACGAAGCTTTTAACCTTGGCACAAATATTATTCGATCGAGGGATAAATGATTAATGTCTTTGAGGCCACCTTTTATACACAACCATGTGTTTTCTTCAAACGTCGATGCTCCCTTGTTTTTAATGACATCGACGCCTTTAAACACTTTATACTATATGCAAAGTGCTTAAATTAAATTTGATGACGTCAACATTATAATTTATAAATATTTTAAATTCAAAAGAATTTAAATTTTATAAATTATAATTATAAGGTTTAATTTTTAAAACCTTCCTTTACTTTGCATTCCATGGTGTAAATAATATTTATTTATAAAATTTAAATTCTTATTGAATTTAAATAATTTATAAAAAATATTATATCTCCTTTTCAACTTTGCATTGAAACTCTTGACCTTTGGCCTTCTTCCTGGATATCAAATAGCAACTTTGACAACTTCTTTCCTTGACAAAAACCTTGATATTAATGTTAACTGCATTTCTTGACATCAATGATAATTTTGGCTTAGGGACTCAAAATGTCCAACATCCTCTTATTTATTCATCATTCTTGTTGAATGCTTGGGTAGGACTATAACAAAAAAGAGAGAAAAAAACCCTTGAGGGAGTTACCATTGCTCATGGAGCTAGATCTATCTCTCATCTTCAATTTTTTTATGACTCTACTCTTTTAGGTAAAGCTACGGTTAAGGAAGCTTTTAATATTAAGCAAATCATTAGTTGCTTTTCTAAGGCTACTAGGCAATTGATCAATGAAGACAAATCTAAAGTTATTTTCTTTCACTGCTCTTCTAGATAGGAATACATGGTCTTGGATAGATTAATATATAAGAATACCTCCCTTCCAATCACTTGCTTAGGTATTCCTATCAATATTCAAAAGAAGAAAAAAAAAACTGGAATTGGTTGTTGGACAAATTCAAGAAGAAATTTGGAAATTGGACCAACATGTGGCTTTCTTCTAGGGGTAGAATCACCTTGGTAAAATCAGTCCTTCAAGCTATTCCTATTCATGTTTCTTCCGTTTTGAATATCCCAAAGGTTGTTCTTTGAGAACTGGATCAAATCAGTCATCGGTTCTTCTGGAGTGGTACTAAGGATACAAAAAATGGGCCTTGGTGAAATGGGACACTTTATGTCTTCCTAAGAATGAAGGGGGTTAGTATTCTGGTCTTCTATTAATAAGAACAAAGCTTTAGCTGCTAAATTATATTTGAGGAATTTGCATAACCCTGATGCTCTTTGGGCCAATAATCTTTGTGCTAAATATGCTGAGAACAAAAGTCTTGAAGACCTTGTTCACTATCAATTACCTGCCAAAGGTTCTCCCATTTTAGCAGTTCTTAAAATTGGTGAGGATTTGATAAAGAAAATTTTATTTTGGATCATTCATAATGGTCAATAAGCAAATTTTTGCATAGATTCTTGGTATGGTCACAAACCTTTGATAACTCAGTTTCCCAATTAGAGACCTTGGATGGAGGATCTTCATCAAGCTAATTGGATAAAGGTGGCTAATTACTATCAATACCATATTGGTAATTCAAATATTGGAAGATATTGGATCCCTGTTGAGGACTGGCCTATTCAAATCCCATAAAGGCAAAGACAAGATATCCAAGGCATCCTTCATATGAGATCTCTCTCTTCGTCCCGTGAAAAATATTATTTTGGATGGAACAACACTATTAAGGATGAGTATTTAGTTGCTAAAGGTTATTTGACCTTATTCCATAATAATCCCAACCAATCATCTAACATTTTTTCTCAATTGTGGGCTCATAAGCTCTGGCCTAAGGTGAGGTTATTTACTTGGCTTTTATTGCATCATAGGGTGCATGGTTTTAGATGTGAAATATATGGAGAGAATGTAGAAACTCTCAACCATATTTTTATTGAGTGTACTTTAGCCTCTGAGCTATGCAGGAGAATGGCAACTTTACTTGGCTTATAGTGGTCCAACTTTTTTTACTTTTGAACAGATTTGGAGGGATTGGCCTAAACAAGAGGGTGTTGATCATTTTATTAGGTAGATAGTTTGGATGGGTTCTACCATTCTTCTTTGGAATATCTAGAATGAAATAAACAACAAAATTTTTAATCAAGATAGGAAGGATATTCACTATATTTGGCAAAATACCATTGCCAACTTAGTTGAATCAGTCCAAAAACTTCTTAATCACCCTTAAAAATCCCACCAAATATGGTTTCAAGTGATGCAAAGATTGAAGATCAAATATTCTAAGGGAAACTAACTTAAAGGGAATGTGAGTAATTATAATATGGATAGGACAATAAATTGGTAACCTTCTTCTAAGGATTTTGGAAAAGTCAATACTGATAGAGCCTCTAGAGGGAACCCTAGAAAAGCTAGTGCAGGAGGAATTGGTAGACTTTCAGATGGCTCCCTGGTTTTTACTTTTGCTAAGAATTTGGGTATTCTTTCCAATAACCTTGTTGAGGGATATGGTATCCTCAGATTCCTTCAAGAGGCTACTAAGGTTGTATGGGAAAAGGTGTTAGTTGAGTCTGAATCTCAACTCATGATTAATATTTTGAAGAATCCTTCTAAGAATCATAAGATTGATTGGAGAATAGAAAGAATTATTTAGAAGATTCAATTAATCCAGATGATATTTTTGAAAGTTGACTACAATCATGTGGTCAGAGATAAAAATAAGAGTTTTTATTCTTTAGCTAATTGGGCTTTGGAAAAATGTGAATCTTACTTGCTACGACCACCCTCCTAGATGGTGGGCTTCACAAATAAGGGAAGCTCTTCTTTATATAATTTCTTTGGATGGCTCCAGTTCTAGAGGTACCTAGTTTCTTCTTGTTTTATTTTGCTTCTCTTTGGTTCAGTAAGGGTATTTTAGTTCCCTAGCTCAAACTATTTTTTTCTTTTGTTTCCTCTGTTGATTCTTGCCTTATAAGTCTTTTGGTTTGGAAAGGGCATTGTTATGTTCAACTTTTTTTTTTCTTTTTTCTTTTTTTCTTTTTTTCTTTTTTTGTTTAGTTTTTTGAGTTGAGTGTGTTTTTTTGTTTTGTTTTTTTGTTTTGTGTTTTTTGTATTATTTTTTGTTGTTCTTGTGTTTTTTTGTGTTTTTTCTTATTGTTCTTGTATTTTTGTTTTTTGTTCTTCTGTTTCTGTATATTGTGTTAATTTGTATTTTTATGTGTGAGTGTTTTCTATGTTTTTTGTTTTTATTTATTGTCTGTTGTTGGTTGTTTTTTTTTTTTTTTTTTTTTAAGTTTTGGTTGTTTTTGTTGGTTATTTCTTTGTAACGTTCTGTTGTTTTTGTCATGTTTGTGTTTTGGTATGTTTTTCTTGTGTTTTTTTCTATGTGGTTCACTTTTTTTTTTTTTCTTTTTTTATCTTATGTGTGTGTGTTTGGTTGTGATTTATCTTTTTGACACACTCAAGAAGCATGTTTTTTATTTTATTTTATTATTTTTATTTTTATTTATTTATTTAATCTTATTGTGTGTTTGTTCACTCCTTGAGTATGTCAAAGGTGGTAGTCCAGGTGCGAGCCTTGGACAATTTTGGTAGAATAGATACCCCTGCCTCCTTGGGTCTTACCCGAAAGTGGAATCCCTTCTAGGATGTTTTCCACAAAAAAAATGTCAGTTCTTCCTTTCTCTCATTTTTTTTATAATTCTCTTAATTATCTAGTAGAAATATTTTTAACTCCTTAATTAATATTTTAGTACCTTTAGATATTTCTTCCACAATATCCTTTGCATTTCAATCTTTGATGATTTTTTCAATATGCAAGTCAATTCTTATTTTAATGTAATTCCTTTCCTTTAAAAATTTTATTTTCTTGAAAAATTCCTTTCGATTTTACTTTACCTTTCAATCAAATACTCTTCTCCTTAAACTTTCCTTCTTATAATATTTTCTCTTTTAATATTTTCTTTCTTTTAATTTTGTTTTTCTCACATTCTTCATTTTTTAATTTTCCTTCAAATTTTGTCAAATATTTCACTTTCAAATTCTGTCACTTCAAAAAATAGGTTTATTTTCTCTTTCTTTAATTATTCTCTTTTTAGAAGAATATTCCTTATGGATTCCTTTTGTCTCCCTAATTATTTTCCTTCAATGTTCCAATGAAAATAAATGAAGGAATAAAATATTGTGTACCTTTTAATATGTGTTCAACAATTCGTTCACTATTTCTTTCTTCGATATATTCACTTTTAAGAGTTGTTTTTATTTTATCTATTAACTTTTCAATAAGCAATTTTAATAGGTTCCAACCATAAATCAAGTCACATTTAATAAATTTAATAACTCTACTTTCTCTCAATTTCAAATTCAACAATGCTCTACTTTTTAATTAAATTTTCTTTTAATAACTTTCTATTTTCCTTCTTTTATTTTAATCTCCATTTCATTTTAACTTACAACCTCCAATTTAATTTCAACATAACTTTTGACATTGAAATAAAATATTAATTTTGAATACCTTTGATTTGATTTAAAAATTGGCATCATTCTTCTTGCTTGTTCTCTGAAATTTTTGACATCATGTCTTCTTTTGCTCTCGAGACAAGCTGCTCTTTCATTCTTAAACTCTACTATTCTCCAGACTATAATTTTTAGACTTATTGCTCTATCTTGCTTGTGTTTTGGTTCACTCCTTCATTCTACAGCATTTAGTGCCTTCATTCTATATTTTTTTCTCCATTCAAGCCTACACTTGGCTTCTCTTTTGTTATCTCCAATGTAACTCTAATGATGTCAAATCAAACATTGCTAATAAAAGTGATGGCTTCTTCCATGACACTCTCAACGTATCTCAAATCTAACTTCTACTCTCAATATTTGTTTCCTCTCAATGTGGCTTTCTTGCAATTTTTCAAATGAACTCTCCTTCATGCTTAGGCACTTAAAAATAATATAATTTGAATATCTTATGCTCACGACTGTAGATTCTTCCAAGAAAATCTATCAACTACTCTCTCTCTCTCTCTCTCTCTCTCTCTCTCTCTCTCTCTCTCTTATCATTTCAACTTCATAAATACTCTTGATATTTCAACTTTATCTAACAATTCATCTCCTTAGAGGAATTAAAATATAATCTAAACTTATGTATTATCATATCAACAAAAACCTATAAATAGGCATTACAAGACATGAAAAAGGATAAGAGCACATTAAATAATGCTTATTCGTAACTAAAAACTTATTAAAACATGTGTTAAGCATGTGCTACTAATCCATAACATTTATTCCTATAGAAAAAGCATTGGTCCCCAATGCGTACAAATGTGGAAGAGAAAGATGGTAACTGAAGAGTGTCGGGTACAACCGAAAATGCACTCTTATTACAAAAAGGAGAATATCAAAATGATGAATTTCTACATGTCTTCATAAAACCAAAAATTAGCATTAGATCTGAGTTGGATACGAAAAATACTCTCCAATGATTGTAAACATTGATATACTGATGGACAACTAAAATTTAGTCCCTCGAAACAGTAAAAGAAAGCAGCAACTGATATCTGAAGGATATGCAATGGAATATTCTCGAACCACATGCCAAAAATGCTAAGATGGAAATGGGCAATGCATTAAATTTTGATTTTAAATTTTGGGCCATGGAAAATAATGAAAGGCATTGAAGGATAACAACCATGCAATTGCATTTAAGAAAAGATGCCCATAAAAACTATTGGTTGAAATGATTAAATTAATGATTTATTTATGGAAAAATGGAGACATCGTACATTAATGAGTGAAGGGCACATGCATTGATTGGGAATTTTGGACATTAATGAGTGAATGGTGTGCATTGATTGATACGTCGACATTGAAACCTGAACAAGGGTACTTACATGGACTGGCTAGACCACGAACAAGATGGACATTGATCGATGGATAGAAAATTAGAGGAATATTAGACTAACACAATAATTATTGGACCACACATATTGATTAACGTGATACTAACTAGACCACACATGCTGACTGACGTGAGGGTAGAGATCATACAATTTTTATTGGACAAGGACCTAACGAGACCAACAAGGATGATGGGACATTAGCAACTAACAGGTGGCATGACTATGGACCACAACATCGACGGGCGTGACATGATGTGGGGTGATGAGGTGTTCTAGTTTTGACCAAGGATGTGATATGGAGTGTTGGTAAAGGGTTGTCATTGGTTGACATAACTTGAGTTTGGGACATCACCTGAATGACAGAAGAAGGTTGACAATTTGCGGTTTGTGACATGAGCTAAAGGTAGAAGTATGGTGATTGGAGGGGTCATTAAGCATTGGCTACTTAACCAATTTTAGTTGTGTGATAGATAAACACAAAGGAACACAATATAGGATAAATATGGGGTTTTTGTCCATCATGCAATGTAAACAAAAATACACGCATCGAATAACTACTAGGGACCCATCGAAAAAATGAATCCCATCAAATGAAAAATAAAACCAAAAAATATTAAAATCTTATGATAGAGGTTAATGTTTTGCATCATTTTTTTGTTGAATGTTAGAAAACTGGAATGGGCTCACTAGAAATGCAATGGAGCGATGTCGTTGATAGAATTATTTACCAAAAAAATAATTAAACCTTAGAAAAATGTTAATATTTGGTGTCAGTTCTCTTTTGGTCCATCAAAAATTGTAAGACCCCATCGTAGGAGGTCGAACAAATTTGGTTAGGCACATAGGTGAGCTTATATGATGCATGGAAACTATGAAAATGGTGGATGAAGGCTGATCAACACCAAAAACCATGTCTGTGGTGCCAAAAATTGATGGATCGATGGGGAACATTCAAACATTGTTGGGGCAGGTGATTGCGTGAGAGGGCTACCAAAAAAATTGGGAGAGTCTTTGGGAGAGGATCATAGTAAGTGGGGATAAGTGCATTATCGTAGGTGAGGTGTTCATGTCGAAGGTTTGCATTGTCACCAAAAAATTGTAGAATACACTGAAAGGTGTTGAAAACACCTAAAAACATTGAAGAGTGGGCGTCTAAAGGTTGTTCACCATGAAACATAGGTGAAACCACAAATCAACACATGCAATGACCACATAATCACTAAAAAGCAACAAGGAAAGTCTATAAGTGCATGAAAATAGAATCCATCAGATCAATGCCAGTAATCACCAGAAGCAAAGAAATTTTTGGATTACCAAAAATGCTTGGATCTTTCCAAAAAAAATAATGAAGCACCCAAAACTAATAAAATCCATCATGAACAAGTAGATGGTGAGGGGCCACAAAGGAGATCATATATGTGGAGTTGGGCAATGGGTAGTGGCTGTCACGATGCACACCGAGTGATGAAGTCAATGTAACAGATTAAGTGTCTATTGAAGTGACAAGGTGTAAAAAAAAGAGTTGCATGATGAATCGGTGAACGGTGTAGATACTATGGTTGAAAATATCTTTGAGAATAGTGAGGTAAAATGGTGACAATGAGAGTGGTAAAACCACAATGCAGCAAGGATGAAAGAGCTGCAAATGTTCAAAATATTGTAAATATCACAAAATAATATTGTAAACATTAGATCAAGTGGACTACTAATTGAAAACTATAGATCAGCTGAAAAGTGTCCAAAAAGTCTTAGGAAACCACTAAAAGTAGTAAATTCTATATCAATGTGGTAGAAGGGTAAATCAGGGTCGTGCAAAATAAACTGTAAAGACACCAAGGAAGATGATATGAAAGTCATGGATAATGGATCAACTCGTAAAAATAGGAGATCAAAAATCCTAGGCTACAAGGATATTGGATCAAGGCATGAAAGGCATGGAAGCGCTTGAAAAATGGTAACCAATATCTGAGAGAGGAACCGTCAGTTGATAAATGGATAATGGAGTGGTTGAGGATGCACTGGTAGGCCATGGATTACATCAGGCACAATGAGAGTGGTAGAGATGGTAGTTTTTTCTTCAACTGCAATGGCGTTGAGTGAGCTAGGATCTACAATGGTTGGGGGACTTGATTTGCAACAAGAGCCACATCATCTAGTGGAAATATGTTGGGAATGTCACTCAAATATCCTGGTTCGAATCTAAGTGTGGCTACAAATTTTGTAAGCTTTGGATCAGGTGCAAAATACTGATCTTCTTCAATGTGATATTCATTGGCCTCGAATATATCTTCAGTAGCAGTGGCACTAAATAGTTCTACATAAATTTCTTAAAGTTTTGTAGCAAGGTCATGAAGTTGGGTAATAAAATATTTGTTGAGATCTTCGACAGGCAACTGAATTTTATTTGCCTAATTTTTTTGAATTTTCATAGTGAGGACATGAATTTGAGCATAGACCTCATCAAGCGAGATAGTTGTACTTGACATCATGCTATCAAAGATGAAAATATATGATGGTCTCAAAATGAGTATGGAATGGATGAAGGTTTACAATATGAATAATTGCAAGGCAGATGTGGGACGAAACCGCATATGGAGTCAACAAAAAATCGTAAAGCTTGCAATAAAATATCTAAAATGAAAGTAATTGATCCAAATACAGATCTACGAAGGTATTCTCATTCCTCGTTTGAACCAATATTGGCCTAAGAGAAGAGGATACTAGCCTATAACCTATAACCTGCTCTGATACCAATGATATGGAATTAGTTACACAGAAAAGAGGAATTAAAAGAAAATCCAAAATTAGTTATTATCATATCAACAAAAGCCTATAAATAGGTATTACAAGACATGACAAAGGATAAGAGTGCATTAAATAATGCTTATCTGTAACTAACAACTTATTAAAACATGTGCTAAACATGTGCTACTAATCCATAACATAGACTCTTCAAACTTTTGGGAGATGCGACTCTTTATATTTCTCATAATATAAGTACATTTTATTGATTCTCTAATAATATAAAATCTCTAATGATTACTACATAATAAAATCTAATTGGCAAATATTTACAAGACTCTTTTCATACCATATATTTACAAACTATTTATAAGTTTCTTGCAATGTACTTGCAAGGTACCAAATAATGTAATAACTCCAACATGGTATATTTATTAGTTGTAAGCCTAAAATCTAGTACAACAATGGATCTAAAGAGTAGCTCTAGCTCTTTTGAATTTTCCAAAGGATCCTTACAATGAGAATAAAACACTTATTTATACTTAAAAGACAACCCTAATCTATTCTAGACTTATGGTTCAAAACTACATGTAAATTTAACATCCTTATCCACAATGCCAAAATTAGATGCACAACATGAAGTGAGGTGCAAGGAGTAAAGCAATATGCATTCATCTTGCGGGCCACTTGATGCTTTAGTCACTTTATCTAGCTTTGTTTATCCCTTTTTCTTTGTCTCAATTTGTATTATAGGTACCTATTTGGAGGTGATAGTAGTATATAACTACTACAAGTACCAACCTTAAAGTCATCATGCCAAATAAAAATAAAGAAGTGATATTTATAAATTTTCCTCCCTCTCCATAGATTCTTAGGACTATCCAAACAATCTAGCAATGCTTTAAGGAGTAAAGTATGTTAGCTCTTGAAAAGGAATAAATGCATGTGATAAGACTCCAAAAGAAAACAAACTATCTGGGTATCAGGGAGTAATGATCCTCATAGTCATGTATCTCTAATCAAAACTTAATGGAATTAGTAGGGATTGATTCTAAACCATACAATAATAAGTGTCTTGATCTAGTTAGGATAATTGGAAAATCTCACTAATGTGTTATCAAAAAATGAAAATGATTGCATATGTGAATAATTTCCTTTATTCCACCCAAAATTAAATAAGATACTAAATTAGGAACCCCAATATATTTTTTATAGTTCTCAAAAATATTTACCTTATTTTAGAATTCATAATAGTTGATCCTATATAATTATTTTGCATAATAAGGAACACTAGTCAAATCTCCTTCATCTAAGATTTATAACATTTAAGGAAATTTACAAAAGGATATTCTTTATACCCATAGTATGAGATAATACCTTCATCCATTGTGAAAAACTTGATAGCTAAAGTTTGGCATGAGCAACAAAGAACTCCAAGTCAAATATGAAGGAGACTACCATTTTTAGAGACATTACTAATTTTGAAACTCCTAGCCATGAAGCAAAATAATAACCATGTCAAAAAATTGGTGATCATTGAACCATAATCCATCAAACCTTTTATTCATGAGATATCCAAAAAATCACCAACATAGTAGCCTGTAAAGCAAAGTTGAATAATGAAAGCAATGTATGTGTTTCTTTGTTATAAATAATAAAAGTGAAATTTTTCACTTATAGTGAAAGGATTAAATCCCTTACTATAAATAATATCTTTAGGCTCATTGTAATGGATCTTTTGACCATTTTGGGAAAGTCTATAGCTATTCTCTCTAAATGTAATCTCTTATTTTTTACTAATGGAAAATTATGTGTGGCCTTCATACAAGACTATGTCCTAATTTTTTGAACCTCTTGGTGGTGATGCCTACATTTTTCTATTGGTCCTCTTTTCCAATAAATGTATGATTGAGATTAATTTATATTTTTATTATTTAGTTAGCTCAAAATTGCATAATTGATCACACACTAGCCTCACTACAATATCTAGTCATATTTAGTTTTCTTGTATCTACTTTTAGTTTCTCATATCCTTACCTTGCATATTTTATTTTATTTTATTTTATTAGTTTAGTTTAGCATGGATTAGTAAGGATGCATTCTAAATTTAAAGGTTTAAGAGACTAAAAACCTCCTTTTCTAGGGTG
Source organism: Wollemia nobilis (assembly GCA_028583015.1). NCBI lineage: Eukaryota > Viridiplantae > Streptophyta > Pinopsida > Araucariales > Araucariaceae > Wollemia > Wollemia nobilis. The sequence goes on along the minus strand of JAQPPZ010000620.1, from coordinate 4,963,024 downwards.
TTGGATGCATGATAACGGGTGCAGTTTATGATTAGTTAACTCTATGGAACAATAGTCCTTTATAGTATCTTGAAGGGACCCATCCCACCTCATTTTAAGTCATTAAAACTCATATAGATGTTATTCTAAGTCAAAATTTGATAGATTTGTTAAAATGTTTACTCCACTCATAAAAATTTAACAAATCCAAAAATAATTCCATAGATTACCACACTAAATGGCCTAGATCTATCATTTTATTCTTGTTTTTATCTCAATAAATTTGTATAAAATCTAATGGATTGGAGTGAATTGGTGACTCCTTTAAAGAATTGCATACATAAAATTACTCTAAGTCCTAAATTAAATGGTTCATTGGGATTATCTAATGATTTGTCAAAAGAATTTCCTACAACAACCTCTCATCATTCTTCCCTTAGAATGTTTCAAACCACTTTTGAATCTAAGTCCAAAATCCAATGATTCACTCAAACTAGTCAACAATTCATCAAAAATTGTACTAATGTTAACTTTACATCATTTATTTTGGCATGTTTCTTATTCGTTTTGAACTAAGTCTAAATTTTGGTAGTTCACTAAAATGATCTATCAATTTGTCAAAATAAGTTGCTAATGCTCCTTTGTTTCTTTATTTTTTATCCTAGACAAAGGTAAATCTCCCTTATTACATACCTTTAGTTCATCAATATCATGTATCAAGTGTTAGTCTTATGTTAACACTCCTTTCTATATTCTAAATTTTATTAATAATCCTAATTTAATATAAATCAAATATCATAGTTATTTCTAGACCTCTCAAACACATTGAACTAGCAAGGTTTCTCGAGTGAATATTATAATGATTTTCTTTACTATGCATTTGACAAACCCACCATTCCAACAAAATCAAAATTCACAAGATGAATCTAGTAGATAAGCAAACATAACCTATCATAGTTATTTTCTAACAAATAAAGAAAATTCCATGAATCAACTCCTATCCAATTCGATGCCAAACTAGAATGCTACCCAAACCCAATATATTTTGAATATGCAAGAAAGAAACCATAAAGCACCACCTTTCTCTAAAGACTATCATGCCTAATATTTCTAGCCTCCAATTTTAAATCCACAAATTCCTCAATAATTCCATAGAGATATTAACTATCAACCTCTATATAATACGCCTCCTTTAAAAAATCTTAATCCTTATAGTTTGTTTGTGTCAAATCCTCCCTCTAATAATAAACCATAATTAGCAAATAATGTATCTATGCCAATAATTGTACCATTTGTACAACCATAGAGGTATATTTTCCATTGTCATCATCAAATACCTTATTATCCATAAATACCCTATGAATATCTTCCACAAAATCATCAGGTCTAGGAACTTCCTAGACCCCAACAAATGTTTTCTAACTTGACATATTAGAGATCTTTGAACCTGATATTATATTATTCCATATCATCATTCACCATGAAAATATTACCTACTTTCAAGATAATGGGAATAAAACTACCTTGGACCACCTAAATAAGTTATCCACCCTAAAATTAGTACATAGGATTCAAAAGGAATATATTATAGTCTAGTTTCTAATCTATTCATTGATAAATAAAGTTTATGTATGGTATCAAAACCTACTTAATATAACTCCATGACCAATTGGTATTTCATAGTTAAAATATTCATGAGGAGGTTTAGTAGCTTTGGGAATGGATATTCTATCCTCTTCTAGCTAAATGTAATGCAAAGACATCCTCATGAGAACATCAATGATTATACTATGATATTTATAAGGACCTTGTATCTGATACCTCTAAATATTAGGCCTTTAGATAAATAATCTTTGTTGTATTTTATTAATGACCTATAATAAAATTTCGTTTTAATAATTTACAATTATAATCACTATAATTTTTTTGGAGCTTTTGAAGATGCTAACCAAGTAGAAGTTATGTTGATCTATGTTAAAAAGTTACCACCTACTCCTCCCATGGCTTATGTTACATACGTGACTCTAAATCCTAACTCATTAGTATTAGGAGCTCCACCCATCATCAAATTGTTGGCTTTTTTAGTCGTAGTACCACAAGATATCATAGGTCCCAATATAAAATAGCCACACTATTAAAGATAAAAATAATAACATAAGAGTAGAATAATATATGAGAAAATTAATATGTATATAAAGGCTTATATAATACTAAAATAAATTTTCATTTATATACTAAAATATGAATGTAAAAATATCCTAAATAATTCATGAACTATGCATGAAGAAAACTTATAATATTAATTGCTCAAAAATTTGTATACAAGCTTTATTCCTTTTCTCCCTATTACAACTCTGTAATCTCTCTTGTATTTTACCTTGATTCATTTCTCATGGATTATTATATCCATAATATAGCCATATTAATATGACTCTTCAATCACTTGACCATTTCTCTCCATATAACAAGTCTCATGACTCTTCGTTTATCATCTTGTTACTTACTTACTAGATGGACACTTGACTTTAAGACACTGACACATATCTACATGGCTTTTGCACTTCTGCATGCACTCCTTATATAAGATACTTGTGTACATCCTCACATTACATATTTGAATAATTACATACATGGCACTCATGCACATTCTCTCAATCTACAGTTGCACTCTAAATTACATGACACTTGTGCATTTCCTGCACATTTCACTCTTACATGACACTTGTACATTTCTTGCACATTAACACTTACATAAAAAGGGAAATATAAGTTGCACTCTAAACTATAGACTCAACCCTAATCTATTGCATATTTACAAATGTACCATAAATATATCATTAGGGTACATTAGCATGTACCAAATAATATAATATATCTCAACATAAATATATCCCTAATATTTAGGCTTAGCCTATATCAATAAAACCTAACACACTTTCTATCATAAATCTAACTATCCCTACATTGTCACACACCCAAATTAAAATTTACAATTAGTTATTACCTTCTAGCCTTAACTGTTAGATTTACCTACTCCTTCATAGATCAACAATGATATTAAATCCATTATAGAGCAACATACATTTGATATGATAGAAATGTTGCATGTGGTGAAAATCTTGGTAAATCAAAATAACACAAAATTGAGGTAATGGAAACAAAATAGTGGGTGGTAACAACAAAAAAATTAAAAACCTAAGAAAATTCTTTACCTTACCAAAGACTATGTGTTGTGATTAAATATTTGTTATAATACAAACTAGGCATTGAATAATTTGGTGAAAACCAACACAAATATACATAACTTGTGGTGCCTTGTGTGCAACCTTGTACATAATCTGTTAGACTATGTTGTAATAATAAATAATTAAACTTTAATATATAATCAATAGTGTTAGGCATAACAAGAAAATATGATGGCCCACATAGTGATTCATCCTACACTAATAATTGAAGAAAAAATCAGCATCCTAATATGGTAGACACATCAAAATGGTCTAGTAATGGTAAACTTGCCCAACCTAAGTAATGCAATTCTAGTGACTATGTAAAGACATAGTGAGGTAATCCTTGATATCAAATGATCTTGGGTAACTAACAAAAAGGAGTTATAATGAGAAGTAAAAATAAAGTGGTGGAAGAACATCCATCACCCTCAAATGATTATACAAAGACACTAAAACAATTTGATCCTAATATTGAAACTATTATCTTCAAAAGAGGGAAACCTCCTATACAAATCAAGGATTAAGATCTAATAGTGTTCAATCAAGATATAAGATCAAAGAAGAGACCAATAGATAATCCTCCATAGGGTCCCAAAAATAAAATAGATAAGTCATATCCCCAAGGAGTTGATAAAAGGGATTATGGAAATAGGGGACCTAATGAGGAAGAAATACTATGAGATAAATCTAAGAGAAAATTAAAATATCCTTTGTTAACTATTGGTTGGTTGACAACCATAAGGAAATATAAGAAATTTACATCATGAAAAGAAGGTAACTCAATTGGCATAGAGTCTAGTATGGAAAAAAAATTGAAGAAACATTATCCAAGGTGAGCATGTTAGAGGCTTTGATATTATATAGTCAAAGGGATTTGCTACTCGAATCATTAGGAGAGCAACCAAGAATATCAAACACCCAATTAAGTGCATATGTATATAAAATTAATAGTGCAAGATCCATTGTATATATAAGTGAATGTTGTAGATGTCCTAAATGCTCCTAAGCCAAAAACAATCAAGAAACTTATTTTTTATATTTTTTGAAGATTAAAAATTATATTTTGAGGTGTTGCATTGTCAAATCAGGAATAGCATTAATAGTCACACCAAATGTTAATTTGTGAAGAGATGAAACTTCCATATACAATGACAACTAGTAAGTCAATACAAATGGATAGAGCATAGGTTAATATTATTGGTGTGATAAAATATCTAGTGATCATTATGGCTAGACACCTAGAGCTAGTTTTAGTCAAGAGGTGATAATGGTCAATCTCTTACCCTATTTTAGGATGCTATTATCTAGAGAATAGACCAAAAAGCTACCAAAAAATGGGTATTTGGCAGAGTTTTGCATAATGGTAAATTATCATTATTTAATGAATATTTGGATTTCCAAATTTTGGTATCGGTGAATATGTGGACCCTTGACCAGGACCCATTAGCCCAAAATTTCTAGGTGCAAAAAATTTTATGGGTCGGCTCACCTCGATTTTATAATAATTTGACCATTTTAAGTTTAAATCGCCAACATTACCCCCGATAATAGTGGACCTTTTCACCTTGAAATTATAAAGAAATTTATTTACACCAAAAAAATCATCTATTATATCCTTAGTATAAATACTTAATGTGATAGCGATACTCCTACATTTAAACATTGATTCTTGGTTCTCCTTGAGATGACTAGTAGCAAGGATAGATGAGTGATAGTATGAATAGATGAGTTGTAGCAATAATAGATGACATACAAGCAGTAGCAAGAATAGATGAATGGTGAGTGGTAGCAATAATAGACGACTAATGAGCGATAGTAGGAATAGACGATTGGAAATGAGTAATAGACCTCAAATTCCTTTATAGAAGTTGTAGAATTGTCATAATTTTATTTAACATTATGTTCGATTTCTAATATGAAGTACTTTTTTCTATATAGGTACAATGGCACCTAGTGGTAATGGAAATAATGGAGGCCAATCTTCTAAAAAAAAGAGTATCTTAAAATATTTTAGCCATACATCAAAATCAAGTGAGGCATTGACATCTGCACAAATTCAAGGTACATACCCATTTTACCTACTCAATAGTTAATTTTGGTAAGTAATTTTAAAAATGATATAGAACACCTTTGTATGTAGAAAACACTATTGATCTTGATATACCTCCACTTGAAGATATTCTTGAGGATGAGATGCCTCCACATGAAATATTTTTAATAATGGTATACAACAACCACTTGAAGAGATTCTTAAAATTGATACATCAACCAAAAAAGAAAACGTTGATTCTAATAAAATGCCAACTTCTAGGGAAAATTCTACTCAAATATATAAATATAAAAAGAGTAGTAGGTGGACTATTGGAAGGATATTTCAACTTGAATGATCATAAAAATATCCATTTATTGAGCCAGTGCAACTGGAGAATAGTAATGATACACCAACATAATGTAGATGCATGATTTGTAGTTGGAAACTAGGAAAGGATCATAAGATGCAACTTAAGTTGGATACAATAAAAAACATTGTGGAAAATTTTACGTGATAGTAAAATAAAGTGATGAAAAGACTAAGAAAATAATTAGGTGGAAGGATGCATCAAAATATGTAAATATGACCCAGGTGTTGTAGGTGAGTTGGAGAGGAGAGGGCAATCCTCCAAGGGAGGTCCCAGGTTCGAATCTCCACCCTACCAAAAAGCTGAATTGGGTACCCAAAATCCAATTGATAATGTTGGTGCGGGCAGGGCTGGGTGCAACCCTCGGGTGACTTTGATGGTGTAGAACCCCCTATTCATGGTCTCTTATACCAAGGCGGACCCATAAGGGGTTTTTCGCTCAAAATATATATATATATATATATGTGTGTGTGTGTGTGTGTGTGTGTGTGTAAATGTGAGATATGCAAAATACTGTGAAAAGGAGATGAAACGACAAAAATCTCTTGTTGAAATAGTGGATACAACTCAATTTCAATAAGTTCATCAAACCACTTTAGTTTCAAAAGGTTTGAATTTTGTTGTATATAGTATTCTTAAAAAGGGTAGACCTATGTCTAATTTTATCGATTTTAAGCATCTATTTCAACTAGTTGATATGCAAAACCTTTCTAGTCCACATTGGTCACATCGAAGTGGTTATGAAATGGTAAAATGTTTCTCATTGGATGAGAAGGAAGATCTAAAAGAGAAATTAAAACATGTCAATTTCATTTCACTTTCAATTAATGAGGTGACTGTTGTTGACAACACATCTTGGATTTGTGTGCATGTTTACATATTTCAAGATCATTTAAGTCAACTTCATTTACTAATACTACATATGATGGTGGAAAATTATAATGCAGAAAACCTTTACAATATTTTTGTAACTAGCTTAAAGGATATTGCGAGAATAGATGACGTAGCAATAACCACTAATTTAATATGTGTTGGAGATGACGGTGATGTTGTAATACAAGGATACAAGAATGGTCTTTGTGTTTTATTTTAAACATTATTTACCCCATGTTTGATTTTAATTCATTATAGGGCTCATAGAATGAATCTTGCATATAAAATTGTGAGAACATTTGAAAATATGGTGAGAGTGGAAGAACTCGTCTATGAAATACATGCTTTTTTTTGTGCAATCTAAAAAGGTTTACAGAGTTTCAATAGTTTGCACTAGGAGTTACTAAAGGTAAATAATGTTAAAAGATGTAGATTCTAGGTGGATTTAATTGTTTCAACCTACATCTAGAGTTTTTAAAGAATATCAATCCTTAGTAGGGTTTATGTATAAAAATCATAGGGTAGTTGATAAAGAAAAATATTTGTTATACCATATGACTGAATTGGAAACACTACTCACATTATGTGGTATCTTCCAATGTTGCAAGAAATAAATACTTTGATAAAAATTTTCTCAAGAAATATCCATTTATATTTTTTATTTTATCAGGATGAGAAAATAAATATGTGTATTGATGATCCAAAAATATTTTTGAAGTTCAACATCAATGCTCATATTTGTATTGATGTTCACAGAAAGGAGATATCTTTGTATTATTTTAAAAAATAATTGGATATAGTTACAGACAATATTGAACAAATACCCATAACAAAGAAAAGATTTGATATATTTTTACACAATATAAGGATTAAATTGAGAAACATAGTAGAAACCTTGACAAGAGAAATAAGAGATCAATTTCAAATAGATGAGTTGCTTGAGGCCATGGGTGTGGTTAATCCCATGTTCTACGATCCTCGTACTGACAATAATAGCATAATTGAGTTTCTTATAAAATATATGGTACTCCTTTTAACCATTTCACTAAACGTGTAGAAGTCAATGGTATTGAAATAAATGGTATTCTCAATAAAGAAATTTTGATAAATCAATCAGACCATTTTGGCATGACAATGGTTGATCAAATTTTGCATTTGAATAACCTTCATGAACCAGGTTCTATTACACATTTATGAAATAAATTGTATCCTAGTAGTGTCTTACAATATACGATGAGTGAGTATTTATGTTTATATAAATTGTGTAAAACAATAATTTTAGGATCTATAAAATATGAAAGGGTTTTTAGTGCATTATCTTTTATGAAATCTAAAGTTCATAATAGGTTGGATAAAAATTTAGAAAATTATTTGAGAATATATGTCTCATCTTATGAGGTGGACAAGTATCCTTATGACAAAGCTTTAGCATATTGGAAATCTCTAGCAGATAGAAGAGGTATCACTAATACTCATGATAATGAGGATAATGATACTTGTAGTGATTATATTGTGGAGACATAGAGATCAGCTATGTATACAAGTGATTTTGGACAAGCTAAGAAGTGTTTGTTTCAACTTCCTCTAATGTGATTTTTACAACATTTGAAAAGTTTGATATTTTTGGTAATATTTGTTATCAATTGATGTAAACATTTATCTATTGGATTATGAGGCTAATCCATAATGTTCATTCTCTCATTGGCTTTGTTTGTTTATAAATTTATCAATGTTAATACTCTTACTAGATTTGTTAATAAATAAATAAGAATTATAAATTACAAAAACTATACACAAATATAAAACAAAACAATAATTAGAAAATATAAGATAGAAATTTTAGAAATAAATTTTTATCAATCAAAAAATATATTATATTTTACAAACATGTTGACTGTCATACAAAAAAAATTGTAGTCAACTATTGAATTGTGTGTTCATTGTTTTTCAAATTTTGTTGGAGGGCCTAAAGCAGATGTTGGTTGTATTGGAGGTTGAGGTTGACTATCTAAAATTGTAACTTGTTCATGCCTTTCCTCACCAGTATGCCCCTACAACACACCAACTCTCATCAGGCCTTCCTGAGTTGAGTCCAAAATTACCAACGATGCCCTTTATTCTTTGGCAATATCATCAGTTAACATTAAATTCTTTTTTTTTGCTTCACTAAAATATTTGGATAAAAATTGTGCTCCTTTATAAATCTCATAAAAGTTTTGTTCTCTTTGATAATGACATGTGATATTTATTTCAATTTAATGACATGTTGGATATTTTTTTGGGCATTGTTAAGATAAACATATAGGCTCTTCACCTGTTTCTATCAATTATCAAAATTGGACTGCACAAAATAAAAATAATTATATGTCAGTTTATAAATGTATTAAAAAATAAATTAAATAAATAAATAAATTTATAATCACTTACCTCAACTACATCTTTGGTTGCCTTTGCAACATCAACTCTTTACTTTTCAAGAGTCCATTGATTATAGTATGCCTAGGCTTCTACATTGAGGTTCTCTAACCTGTTCAAAACAATATCTAAAACCTCATCATTGTACATAGTGGTGGTTTTTACCTTACCATATTTAGCTTGATGTAATAAGGTATTAAGCTTTTCTGTTCATGATCCACAAATAAAAAAATACTATCTTTTTTTTTAAATTGTATTAGGCATTAAAGTGTGGGAGTATCGGGCAATAAGTTCCTTTATAAGAAATTTTTTCCAATAATACCACATTCTAATGCCAACAAGATCTTAAAGAACCATATATTTAATGGTTACCTCATAATTGCCTGATAATTAGTGGACAAGTGTTATCAATTGGGTGAGAAGAGGATGAGTTCTCAGCAAGGGCAACTAACTCTACAATCTATCATACTTTTGTAGGTTTTGGACCTTGAAGCACATTAGTTGGATTGAAATCCTCAAGAATGTTGCCTTGAAATAGATAATATTCATCAAGTGGAGGACTATCCAATTTTAAAATTCATGATGCACTAGAAACATTTTTAAGAGAAATATTTGCAAGGTCTTAAAAAGTATGATTAACATTGAGTACTCATCACTGACCCCTTCCAAGTATAGAAAAAATTGTTTACCCATCATCATCTATGGTTGTGATGGAGGTGGTGGTGGCATAATTTGTTATCTTTGATGAGATGATTGCCCCAACGCCCCTATAAAATATTATAATAAAATTTTATTAAGAAATATTGAAAAAATATGATGCAATAAAATTTAATTTACAAATTTACAATTCCACTTACCAGATGTTGGAGATGTGACCTATTGGGCTACTTGGGTATTATGTAATGTTTATGTTGAGGGTTGGTATTTTTGTTGCACCGGTTGAACTGATTCCATTTTATTATAATTTTAACTAAATGTATTACATGATATTGAATCGAAATCTAAAAAACTAGATTACCTAGCGTATGCATAGGCTATTCCACTTCATTGATATCAATGTACATAGGACATGAAATTATAGAATTAAATATGTGTTGATTGTATAGGTTGAGGTGCATGAGATACAGGAGATGCAAAATTCCTCAACCATTTAGTAGATCTAAATAACGATGTTGATTTTGACTATATTAGAATCTACGTTGGCTTCCTGCAGATGACCTCTTATTGTAGTTTCCCTTCTAGAAGAAGATAAATATGCTCTCCTTTGCATTCAAGTATAAATTAAAAAAATAAAAACTATATTTAAATATAATATTAATTACTTTATTCAAAAAAAAAAATTTACCCACACTTGTTCCACAGTCAAGCCAACTATTTACATGTTTGGGTGTAGTGATATTGGTACTATAGGATTATGTACATTATTAATATATTCATAAAAAAATGAGAAATTAGTTGAGGACACATAGGCACTTGTCATTATTTTGGAATTTTGGAGATCACATTTGATACGGTTGGAAATGAAGAAACTCAAGTAAATCTTGTATGGGTAAGACAATGAACCAAATAGGCCAAATCCTAGAAAGGAATGTTTTTTGTTCTTCCTTACACAACAATTCTTTCGTGGAAGAATTTGATGACAACTTTGAGAAAATTGTTTGTTACTACTAAAATTTGTAATCCCCTTCTCTATGGATTAGAGTGAGCTATAAAAAAATAATGATAACATAAAATTAATAAATAATTCAAAAAATTATACAATGCAACGAAATTTAACTTTAAAAAATATTTTGAAAAGAGTGAGACTTTTACCTATCAAATATTCTAATGAGAGATCAAAGTTGATCTCCAAATATATTTTATCATCATCTATCAAAGAGTACTTTGTACTGATTGGTTTAACATCCTTGTATGGGAGGCCTACCAATCTTTGGATATCTACAAGTTTTAGAGTGAAATATAGAGGCTTGTTGTCGATTGTCATGTTAACCATCAACCCCTCATTGTCATATGAGGTCACAATCCTAGACAACAAATTGAAATATATTTTGTGTTGGTGCATTGGCACTAATCTATGAAGATCAAAGTTTGTGATCTAAGAAGTGTTGTATCCCAATGTTGTAAGAATTTTAAAAATCTATGGGCACACACCATTTTTAAAAATATTTTGGATGGAGAAACTTGGGAGGAATAGCTCACCATCGCTACAACAGTGTTTGAAACTTGAATGTATTTTAATATGTACTAGATTCTAGGGTAAGATTCAAAGGCTTTAGGTGTGCTCTACTATGCTCTGCTCTACAAAATGAACGAAAAACAATTACACATGCATTTTTATAACCATTTTTATGCATGCATTTAATAGGGTTTTAACATGTGGTACTTCTATAGCAACCCTAAACCCTAAAACTAATGCACTGACTATCATCCACCATAGTGCTATTAGGCATCTATTGTTAATCAATGCTATCGAATGTTAGGTTTATTGTCATCATTAATGCAATAGAGCATCTATCATTGCATGTGATGATATTGATCGTTTATCATCAACTATGTTGCTATCGATCATCAGTCATTACTTATAATGTAATCAGGTGTTGAGCATTATTAGTGATGCAACCAATTGTCTATTATAATATGTGATGTTATCAATCATTTATCGATATTTTTGACACTATCGATAGCCTATCATCAGTTATGATGTTTTCGATCATCAAGTCATCATTAGTGATGCAATTAGTTATCTATCATAATCTATGATACTATCAATCATCTATTGCAATTTGTGATGCTATTGATCATCTATTATCTCTTGTGATGCTATCGGTAGTTTATCATCATTTATGATACCACGAGTTCAAGATGTTCTATGAATACACACATAGGATTCATTATTTTTTACACTTCTCTTATGACCAATCAACCATAGGCTTTTGCACTACTCACACCCTTAGATATAATTTTCTATGATGTTTCATCCTATTCTAGAATAGTGTTCCAAACATGTATAAAATATTACCACCATAACCTCATTCATCACATCTGAAATGGTGGCAGAGGTTCTAAAGATGATATTGTGTTATCTCTAGGGACTACTATTGTTGTTGTTGTGGTGATTGCTATGATTTTTGCAATGATTGCTAGGTTTTATGAGCAGATTAAGGAAATATTCAAACAAATATTTATAAAAATTTACCTGCATTGAAGAGATTTGCATAAATTATTCCAAGAATTTGTGCAAAGCTCTTCAATATCGAGAGAATTTGTATAATCATTGTAAACCAATGGAACAAGAATAGTAGGAACAATAGGAACAAGTTACAACATTGAGCATATTTCCATCAAGTAATGTATATACACATACATATTTCTTAGACCCAACTTGACCTAGCAGAATATCTAGTATACATTGTAAATATTGAATTTTGAAATGTAAATATGAAAATTAAATAAAAGTATAGTCTTTCAATGCTACCATGGCTTTTAATTCTATTTAATTTAGTACATTTTTAATTTTTACAATTTTTTTCAAATAATATTATAAATTCACCACATTTTTATATTTTTTGGTGGAAAAAAAGGCAATTCACCATGTTTTCTACATGAGTTTGGACACTATTCATCTGGATTTCAAAGTTGATTTATCATATTTTTATAAATACATTTTGGGGCTGGCCTCTTATGCATAACCCTGGTATTTGGAAATAGACTACACCCATATAAAAGTTTCTTAGGATGAGAATATGATTCAAATAGAGGATCCCCCTACAACTATCTCCTGCATAAACTAAGTGATGACAAGGTAATTAATGGGAATGAACTTCTTGAATCATGGATGATGATTCAATTCATGAAGAAACTACCTAGTATTGGAAGATACTACTAAGGTCCCATCTTTAATAGGTCAAAGGTCCCAAGTGCCCCATCAATTATGGACCATGTACATTGATGGTTCTAAAATAAGAAAATGGGGTGAGTGTTGAGATTTAGATCATTAGGCCTCAAGGGAGTCAATGAATCATACTTATTGTATTATATTTAATTATATTAACAATGTAGTTGAATGACACCTTATGTACTAGATTGAGGAAGGCCAATAAATTGAGAGTCAAAAGGTTGAAGGTTTTTTGTGATTCAAAACTTATTATAAGTTAGGTAAATTTAGTATGTGCCACTAAGAATTGATGGAAATTTTATTTATACTAAGTTTGTATCTCTTAGAGATTTTCAAAAACTAAGATATCACCATAATATCAAGAGAAGTGAATATCAAAGCCAATGATTTGGTGACATTCAATTTGAATTTTGATACTACTATGGATATATGGGATACACTCAAGGATCTAGAGCTTGTATTTAGTCCTATAGTCCCTAACAATATGAAAATTTAAAAAGTGTTAAATAATATTGATAATATAATTAAATTCTTGGTCAAGAAATTATCGTATGCTAATAAGCAGAATGCATATAGACACAATATTAAATAATGAGTTACTTAGCTTAAGGATAACCACTTGCCAAAGGAACTAATCATATTGGAAAGTCTTCTTGACCTGGATAACAATACCAAGATATTTAGTATCAAAGTGAAACCACCATCATATTATCCTATCCAAGTGAAGAAAGAAAGGAATAATTTGATGGGTAAGAAATGCATTGAGGAATAGGTCCATATATTCAAAGAGTTATGTTACAGATATAATGATATTTCTGCTTGGAGCTACAAGAATTTTAAGGTGTACAATAGAAGGAATTTTGAACACACCATTGATCTAGAGGTAAGGTAAAATAATTTTTGCAAAAAAAATATTAATGAATACAAAAATAAAAAATTTGATGATAAAAGATCTCATCAAATTGTTGTAAGCTCAAATCGTCTTTCCTATAAAGCATTTTAGTTGGGTGACTAATCTAGTCCTTCCTAGAAATAAGAATGGAGACATCAAACTATGTGTTGGTCTTAAGAACTTGAACAAAGCCTCTTTAAAATATCATTACCCATTATTGTCCATGGATTATATTTGCAAAAAGGTAACAATATTATAAATTATGTCATTACTTGGTCACTTAGGGTATAATTAGATTTGGGTAAAGGATGATGACCAACAAAAGGCCACTTTCACAACCAAATGGGGATATTTGTCTATCAAAGGATTCCATTTTAATTTTCAAATATTGGTGCAAAATTTTAAAGAGCTATGGATGTTGTATTTACAATTTTTATTGATGAAATAATCCCACTATATCTAGTTGATTCGATGGTCTTTTCAAACTATGGATCAAAACATATCAAGCATATGGAGGCAATATTTTAGAATTAGAGAATTTATCATATATTTGAACCCTAAAAAGTCCATTTTATTTATGCAATAAGGAAATATTTTAAGCCATATGTTATTTAAATATGGACTTGCTATTGACCTTGACCACATTAAGTTTTTCCAAGAGCTACTCTTACCATCCTCTGTCAAAGGTGTTAGGTCCTTCTTTGTTCAAATCCAATTTGTATCCAAGAGTATCACAAATTTTACATAATTGGTCAAACCTATTCCCAATATGTTGAAGAAAGATATTACTTTCACTTAGACTAAAGAAGAAAAAAGGGCATTCCAAGAACTTAAATAGGTTATCATGAAAGTGTCAATTCTTATCAACCTTTATTTTATAAGACTTCAAACTATACATATTTGGTAATGATAAAAGTGTAGTTGTAGTCTTGAATCAAAAGGATGATAATATGAAGGGCATATTATATCCTTTATGTTTCAGGTGCTCCCTAATTATGAAGAAAAATTCAATTTTATAGAAAATAGGTGTTTGCTAAAATAAAAACCTTGAGGAGATCAAGGTACTACGTTTCTCAGAGTTAAACTATAGTTTTAGTAATTCATATAGATCTTAGTCTTGTAGTCCTCTATAAAAGAAACAAATAGGATGGATAAATAAAATACAAGAATTTGATATTGAAATAAAACCAACTAAACTAGTGAGAGGAATATATCTTTGTAAAAGTCTATACAATTTGTTTAGGTGAGCATATAAAATTGGTGAAAGAACTTGATTCATTAGAATTGAATGGATGGATGGGTGACATCAAGCAATACATATTGATAGGATAATTATCCATGGGTCTAAAAGTGAGATAAATATTCAAATAAAATACCATGGATTACACATGACTAGAAAACACTCTCTTTAGGAAGGGCTATGATGAAGTGTTGATAGGATGTATCAAGGAAGGAAGAGTCAATGAACTCATGAATGAATATCTTGATAAAAGAGGTCATTATTCTACACAAATAACAACTCATAAAATTTTGAAAACATAATATTATTGGCTAGGAATATTCATAGATTACTTTCAATGGGTGAAAAATATAAAGTATGTTACATATACATGGATCAAAGTAGGAAAGCCTCTGTGTCATTGAATCCATTATAGTGACAACCTTTTTAGCAATGGGAGATAGATTTTAATAGAAATATAAGCCTACTATCTAGTGTATGAAATGCTTGGGTCTTGAAAATAAATGACTATTTTACCTAATGAGTGGAAGTTGTTCTATTTAAAGCTACAAAATAGGAGGTTCTCATCCAACTAATAGAGGATATAATAACTAGGTTTAGATTACCTTCAATGATCATCATAGACAATACAATTACGTTCACAAGGGTAACAGTTTTCCAATTTGCAATTAGTTGAGTCTACAAATTAGAATATGATTAGGATACGAAGAGTATAATTATTGAGTTGATAAGAGATTAACACATGAAATTAAATAAAGTGGTGTGTACTAATAATGTTTCCTCAAATTCATCAATTAGGATTTTTCCTTACAACATGGTATTCAAAAAAGTTGTAATATTACCCATGAATAAAAAAAATCCTTTCATTCTAAATGTCTCAACAACTAGAGCTTGAGGATACTGATATTTAAACTATGCAATCCCACCTCAATGCATCATTATAATTAGAAGAAGAGATGGATAAACCCTTCTAGTGGTTTGTGTATCATTAGAAATTTATCAAGAGATGGTTTTATGGTAAAGCCACAAACATTTAGTTTAAAGTAAGAGATTCGATGATGAATTAGAATGAAGACAAAACTATGCAAAGACAACATGGTAAGTTTCAATTCTATCGGGAGTGGACTTTACGAGATCAGTAAAGTTCAAGCTCCTAATACCTATAAATTGATAACAATTAAAGGAAGGATACTACCTATCTTAGTTAATGGGAAACACATATACCCTATGTGGTCATAAAGGGAAAGAACCCTTTGTAAATATGTACATAGCAATCCTACTTTTCTCTCTTCATAAAAAAATTTCCTACTAAGGAAATTTTTTAAAGAGTAGTTCATATCTTCATGTTTCTTTTTTTGGTAGTTATCACTAATAAAGTGTTCAAAATTAAAAATTTGATTAAAAAGTGTGCAAAAAAAATATAAAATCAAAATTTTATTGACTCATTAAACATCTCCAACAATTCATTAGATTTTGGGTGTGATGTCACCTCGACATAAGGAAAATTCCCCTTAGTATTTTGATAAAGATTGATTTAGTAATTCATCAAATTTTGGTGATTCACTAGAGTTAAGATGGTGCAAAAAATTACAAGATTTAATTTCTCTAAAGGTACTAATCTATCACACAAATGATATAATTTGGTAGACTATATAATATCACATAATGTAGGTTTGTATATCCTAGCACCTAGGATAGAGAAGAAAATAAAATAATTGATATCACCTTAATGATGGCATCATTCGTTGATGTAGTAAATTGCAAAGGTACATGATGACATCAAATCAATCACCAAACCATTGACTCTAGAAGAAATTACTTGGAATAACAATGACATCATGATGATGTTATCTAAAAAACCTATCAATGTATCAATTTCAAAAAGAATGAGGGTTGAAGGGGTAGTGATGTCATAATGGCATCACCCAAAATTTAGTTAATCTATTGAAAATAGCTTGTGCATTGAGGATTTATTTTGGAAAGGTAAATTAATATTGCATGCATATAGGGGGTCACTAAAATAACTATATAGAGAGAGCAAAAGATAAGTTATTTCATTTCACTTCATCATTGTCAGAGCTTAACACACTCTACAACTAATTTACTAGCACATTCTATTACTCGCTAACTCCTTTTTACATGGTATAAAATTATCCCCAACCTACTTGAGGTTCTAATATAACACCCACTTGTATAAGGATATCACCAATCTATCAAAAGCAAGTTTTTTCCAATCCCTAGCACCCACAAGCAATCCGTAGTAGCTACCAACCTCAACTTTTCAAGGTGGACACAAAATACTGAGACATCTACTTATTTCTTGATACTCTTAGTGTTATTAATCAAAATTCCTCATTGTACATTATGTTGTAACTCAAGGATTTATCTTTTTGTTTTCCTAGTTGCACCTCTATATTTGCCTCTATCTTCATAAAAGCTAAGTCATCCAAATAAAGTGTGTATCATTATTGTTTTCTCAAATTTAACTGTTCTTATTTTCTTTCATAGTTAGTATTCAAAACACTTGCCCTAATTGATTCTTAAATAATATTATATCGATGCTCTAGAAACCCATCAAATTCATACTGATCTAAGAGAGTAGGGTCAAATATTCTTTCTCAAAATGATAAAATTTTCTAAGTATAAAATTTGACGATTCAGTAACATTATCATTTGATTTATCAATGACTAAAGCTAACCTAGTCTAAAAATTTAAAGGAGTCCAAAGTTACTTGTATTGTTGTATTCTCTAATTCATAGAAAAATAAAGGAAAATTAAGTGGTCTAATACCAAAAAATCAATTGAGTCTTAAATTTAGCAATTTATCATCACTCCCCTCCAAAAAAAAATCAGCTCTCATTCTAATTTTAATGTACTATCAAGTATTTTCTCTAAGACATAGATATACAATCCTCATCATTCATAAATAAAATATTGGAAATTCACTAGAAAATCCCAAAAATTTATTAGTGAGGAAGGCAAGAATCAAATACATGGAAAAAATCAATGATTTGTTTAATTCCAATGAAACATAAGACCACTTATATTTTTTTTAGAAAAGTGTGCAATTTTAAAATGGATTCCACTCATCCAAGCACCAATCCTACCAAAGAAGTGGAAAAAGGGGAGGAAGACTTGTCTAACAAGGAATTATTATCGCAAAAAGCATCTAAGAAACACCCAACATCTAGTAAAATTAAGGCTCCTAGGTTGTCTTAAAGGAAAATAAAAAGAACCACTACACCCCCTCAACCAAAGTAGGCCAAGAAAAATAGAGTGCAAAAGACTATGTAGATATTTTATGATGGGATTCAAGGTGGTAACTTGAAATTACCCTAGAATTGTCTAGGAAGGAGGCACTAAGAAGATATTACATGAACCTGAGTAACTCTTGGATCATGGCTAGGTTATGAAGTTCATAGGTAGGGGACTTCCTAGTGCCCAAGATGTTGGAGTACCCTTAAACTAATTCATGCTTATGCTTAGAAATATGACCAAGCAAACAAGATATTTTTTCCTAAAGGTAAAATTTACCTTTGATTTTGATCACTCTAGATTCCATCCAAGTAATGATGCATATAATATACAACAATGTCAACTAGATATTGTGTTCTCCCAAGGTGTAGACACAATTTAGGATAGAAGCACCTTGGAGAAATTTTTGACAAATCACATGAAGAACCCTAGGGAGGCTAAGGGATTCAAGGTACCACTCCATATAGAAGCATTTAAGGAGTACACCCAATGAACATTATCTATAATAAGTTTTATAATAGTTTTAGGGTCATGCTAATAAATAAGAAACGAGCATCTATGCATGCTACACGCAGTTACAAAGGTGATAAAGTACCCTAGATACTCAATATGTCACATATATCTCTAAAGGTATTGGTTGAAAACTAGCCAATTTGAAAACTTAAGGATTTTCACCGTCACCTCACACCTCGTATGGTTAATTTTGCACCAAATGAGAAATTGGTTCTATCACCTATAGTTAAAAAAAAAAAAAAATTAGTGGGCTATCCCTTGCTATTTTTTGAGGCCATCAATGTCTCATGCAGCAAGCCCAAAACTTTTTGGTATGAGTTTAACCTAGAGTTTTATAAGCTAATTTTGGAAAGGATGAAGAGAATTCTATGAATGTCATCTCCTACATGTTTGATATTTGTGTAGAAAAAGGATGATAAGATAGGTGACTTTCACCAAGGCTCATATTCCTCATGTGTACTCCTATATGGATTTTGCAAGGAGATATTCAATATATCAATATATTATTCCATTATATTTTTATATTGGAAGTATTCAAATAGTTGAATCCTATTGATAGACATTTTGGTAAAATTAAAAAAAAAATACTAATATGTTTAATCATGAGAAAAACTATTTAATAGTCATCCCCATTGGCCAAGGGGTGTGCAAGAGAGACAGTAAAAATATTGAGAAGACACGACTTGGAAACAATCAGGGATAAGTAGGCCTATGGTTCCAATACTTGATTCATACAAACATTGCTAGGGAAAAGACTCCAAACAATTTATGTGCACAAATATCATTATGAAATTCAAAATAAACAATATTTGAGCAAGGAGAAGGCCAAAAAAAATTAATACTAACATTGGCTCAAAGGATCAACCCTTTCCCTTTTTCAACTTTTATAGGGAAATTTTGGAGGAGGTTATGTAAATATACCCCAAACTCAACCCCAATGTGTATATCAATCACAAAAATAATCAATATACTCATAAAGCAAAGTATAACTAGAGTTTGAAAAAGGTGACTACATATGCTAAAATGAGGAATGAGATAAAATATTTATTACTCAAGAATAAGCCCAAGCTAATCAAGGGTCACTTTTATGACACACTTTCTTTAATCCAAAATGGAAAATATCCATAAGAGATGGAGATAAGAAATAAACAAAAACAACTTCACACATAGATATCCTCTCCTCAAGTGTCCATGTGTCCTAAAATATGGGTAGTCATTGGTAGAGTTATGTAGACTTCATCCAAAAATATACACCTAAGACAAAATCAAAGATATAGGGACCATATGCATTGCTATATAAGGTAAGAAGTTAGGGTAGAAAACACAAATGCCCTAGTTATCACAAGCATTGGTGCAATAAGTGAAACTAGACCAAAAATATATTAGAAAAATATACTAATTTTATTAAGGAGGAGAAGGCAATCTCCTAGGAAAATAAAATTGCTCCAAAAAATGTAGCAACCAATGCCCCTAAAATTATGTCTCAACCGAACAATATATTGGAAGGGGTGAAGTTTATTATAAAATCAAATAAGGAACTACCTTATAAAGAGTCCAATGATGTGATGGCCACAATGTCCTAGCTCAAAAATAAAAAAATCCCATCTGACATAGAGTGGTTTTTCCTATATAACTTGTCATCCAATTAAGCGGTTGTGGTTAAAATAAATAAAAAAAAAATTGAGTACTTCATAACCAAAGGATAAGGTGGTCTAGGGTTCTTTTCCAACTAGGCTTGGCATCTTTATGAGTCACTAAAAATGTAATTTAAGGTAATAATTTGATCCAATATCAGTGGCTTAATAATAAACACTAGGCACAAGCAATGAAGACCTCCAAGTCAAACAGGAATGAGTCTATCATTTATAGAGCCACTATTGATTTTGAAACACCTAATAGTGAAGTAGCAAAATAACAAATTCAAACAACTAAAAATTCATTTAAATATGATCTATCAAACCCCTAATCCATTATATTTCTAGCAAATCAACAACATAGTGGTCCACAAAACAAAAATAAAGGATGAAATTGATGTATTTATCTTTTTTCTATAAATTGTAAATGTAAACAATTTCACTCATAGTGAAAGGGGTGAATCTCATACTACAAATAATAGCCTTGGGCTCATTGTAAAGGATATTTTGGCTATTTTGGAAAAGGCTATATCTACACTCTATGAACATAATATCTTTTTTTTCTAATACAAAAATATGCTTAGCCTTGGTATATGATTGTGTCCAAATTTGTCAAACCTCTCCTTGTATGTATAAGTGAATGGTGATATCCTGTATTTTTTTGCTAACCCTCTTTTTTATGTACGCATGATTGAAATAAATTCATATTATTGTGATTCAACCACCTTTAAACCCTTCATGTGTTCAAGACTATGTTATTTCATGGCACTAAAAATATGGAGGGATGAAGGAAATTGATTTTTAGAATGAAAAAAAAAACTAAAATTAGGGCAAATCCAATCCAAAACCTTGATCTATAATTGCTCCTCTAAAAACATATCTCTTGAAATCAAAAGAACTTAATAACATATTATATATATATATATATATATATATATATATATATATCAAAATCAAGGGCTTATACAAAATCCCAAAGATAATGTCAATCCAAATATTTTCTTACAAACACTCTAAAAAATATGACTTCTTTACAAGTTCCATTACAAAATATCATGAACCAATCTCTAGAACAAAGTAATAATGATTTACACTTGATCTAATACCATAAATAATTTTTCCATAGGAAATAAATCAACACATTATTATAGTTAGCAATAAGAAAATATATCATAAAAAGAAAAAAGAAAAAAGAACATAAGAAATATAGGAAGGTGTCCTTACATACCAATAATATCTCTTTCTATAATGAAATGGTCTCCAGCCACTATAAATACACTAATGAGTGTGAGTATAAATATCCACTACAAATAATGTGTGGATATGAATAATAATTAATTTTATCATTTTTTTGAATCATGTTAATGCAAAGACCACCTAATAAAGTAAAAATCAAACCAAGAAAAAAATAAGTATACAACACAGCACAATGCTAGCCATGACCTATATTGAAATATTATACATCTAAATAAAAAGATTGTTACCTCAACATCTAAAGTATTTTTTGATATTATGATAGAATAAACATATAATTTTTGAAATTATTTGTCATGGATGTCTAGAATATGATGTTAATAATATCCAAGTAAAAATCCATTTGCATCAACTTTGTGTAACTAAGTTATTGCAAAAATAGATCAGATTTAATTTTATTAATTTAATGGATCAAATGAATGAGCTTTTGTAACGTTCAAAAGTGAATTTTGATGTTAAAGCTCAAGTTTTAGACCATTCTTGTGTTCGGAGTTCAAATTAAGAAACTCTATACTAAAATTAGATGATGACAATTTTCTCTATATAAAAACCTCATTTCTAGAATTTATTAACTTTTGATATTTTATATAAGATATGTAGGGGCAAAGGGTAGCAAGTTCATGTTTGTGGTAATTTATTATGTATCAATGCTACTTTGTTGGCCCCATTTATATATATGATTGAGTCTTGAGAACATTAAACATATTACCCATCTCATTTTTTCATTTTTCAATTATGAATTCAATCATTGATAATTATATACATGTTAACTTTCTAGTTATTAAGTTCTACATGTTTTAGCTTTAACCTTTAGTGTTTCATTTCAAATTATTTCTTTAGATATAAATACTATTTATACAAAATATAGATAAACTTCTAAAATAGGTGCAAATATATGCATTTTTGTTTTAATTCAAATATGATCATTTAACCAGATTTAGATTTGGATATTACTTTAAACATTTAAAAGCTTCTTGAAACAAACCAACAATAGTTTGTTCAACCATGTAATTTCTTGATATTAGCGTTATTTCAAACGCTTTTACTAAATGTTTCTTAATAAAATGGTTATAGGGGATTAAAATACCCCCAGATCTATTACCTTATGACCATTTTCTAGTGGCATCTCAACAACCCATATTATTACGATATTACTACAAATCACATTATCATGAGTTAACCTATCTTCAAAGTGGTCATTATAATATAGGTATATGAACTCAAGTTGTATTGATATGATTGTATCCCATTTATCCTTTGTTTCATAATTCCTTGGACAACACCTATAGAAAATTTTATTTAATAATTAAAAATATTTTAAAAATGAATAATCATTTAAATTAATTTAGTCTTTTGAAAGATTCAATAGTTTATGTTTAACTACCTTCTAAGCCAACTTTAAAATGGCTAATAATGAAGACAATACCATTATTTTCACCATATTTGTACTTTAAAAATAGTATCCCAAATTATAAAGCACCCTAGCAAAGAAAAATTAGACATTGTATTAACCTTCCTAAAACATCTAGCTCAAAATAAAATTTAAAATAGTATTTCTAAAATGAACGCAATACCCTTTATTAATAAAATTTGACATATATCAACTAGTATTAGCTCAACTGGTTAAAAGTGTGGTCTCCTCATGTAGATTCCTAGGTTTAAACCTTGTTCAATGATATAATAAAAATATCTTATTTATTAAAATACCATGATAACATGAAAAAAAAACCATCATCTGCAATGAGCCATAAAAGGTTACGTTCATAATTATCTCTCTGAGTCAAGAACAAGAAAATTAAAATAATACATCGAGATGTTTGCCTCCACAAAGTGGATAAAAGTGCTTATAAAAGTATGGAAAATGGGGACAAGAATTGACTAATTTCTATATATATTATTGAACCTAATATTGAAATAAAACCAAAATCGTGAAAAATGAAATTGCAATGTGTGAAGGATTAGGGTTTTTTTGTTAAAAACATCTCATCTTTTAGGAGCCATATCTTCGCAAAGAGTTATCCGATTCAACTGATTCTTGGACCAACTTGTGCAAAATTTGAATAGCTTTAAAATGAGTGGTCATATGCAAAAATTTGAGCAATATTGAGGGAGATACGACCCTATGAAGTCAACCATTCGGAACAAGGGCAGTGACGATTTTTCAAGTCATGAAAAATGAAATTGCAAAGTGTGAAGGATTAGGGTTTTTCCTGAAAAACATCTCATCTTTTAGGAGTCATATCTTCATGAAGAGTTATCCGATTCAGTTGATTCTTGGACCAACTTGTGCAGAATTTGAATAGCTTTAAAATGAGTGGTCATATGCAAAAATCCAAGCAATATTGAGGGAGATACAACCCTGTGAAGTCAACCATTCAGAATAAGGGCAGTGACAATTTTTCAAGTCACAAAAAATGAAATTGCAAATATTTGCCAACTAGGGTTCGAACGATGGGAAGAGCAATGAAGGGCTAGGACTTTAGTGAGGCAAGACATTCTATCTGGACAAAGAATTTTTTAGCTAAGTTTTTTTTTCCTTTCTTTATCTTAGAAATTGTGCATGAAAATTTTATAAAGTTTTTATCAAATATTATATTTGCTATAGGAATTTCAGATAAATTTCATTAGATTTTGAGTTTTAGTTTCCTTTCCATGGATCGATTTATAGTTAAATCCTTAGAATCATCCCTAGTGGTAGAGGTTAGTGAGCGCACCTCAGAGAGATCCTCATTGCTCCAAGATAGGGCAGTTTTTGGTAAATTTAATGGGTATTGGCTAGGGGCTTCAGCCTTGAGAAAATGGATTGATAGGAGTTGGAAGTCTCCAGGAGTGATTCTATCATTTCTTCCCAAAGGTTTCTTCCTAGCCATTTTTTGTTCTAGGGAAGAAAGAGAAAGAATCCTAAAAGGGGGTCCTTGGTTTATGGGAAGAGCAGGGCTCTTCCTTACCCACTGGTATGAAGGCTTTTCACCTAAAAATGTAAATCTATCCCTAGTACCAGTATGGGTTAGGATGTTTGGGTTACCCATTGAATTTTGGGAAATAGATACCTTCAAGGCAATAGGCAACACTCTAGGAGAATTCCTTGAGATTTTAGATACAACAAAAGATGGATTTTTGGCTATTTATGCTCGAATATTGGTCATGATTGATATAAGTAAAGCTTTACCAGAATCAATCATTCTTAAGTATGGGGATAATATGTGGACCCAAACTATAGATTATGAAAACATATCTTTTATATGTAGAATATGTCATGAGGTGGGGCATATTGAGAGATCATGCCCTAAGAAGAGCCCAACAGAATCATTTGTAGAAAAATCGTAAGAGAAATTTACAAATGGTTATGGATAAAGATGGTTTTCAACTTCCAAAAAATAGATCTAGAAAAATAAAAGAAAATGAATAGTGGAGACCAATAAGGAAGGATATTGGAAGAAATTCCAATTCTTTTGAGGCTTTAGCCTATGAAGAAAAAGTAGATCAAAACTTAGAGGACACAGTACAACAATTTCAACATATTAGCAAGGAACCGTCTATTCAATATGATCCTAATTTAAGGAAGAACATTCTCGATGAACCTAAGGAATGTGTCTCATCAGATTTTGAAGACTCTCTTGAAGTACCATGCACCATTCAGGAGAAAATAATTGGTAAAGAAAATGCAGTTTTAGAAGTTAATACCTCTGCCATTAATAAGGAAATACTAGAAAATGAGCAGGATAAGTCAAAAGCTTCTATAATAGAGCTAGGAGAGGATAAATATGTTGAAAAATAAAATTGTGAAAGAATATTGAGGAATAGAATAATAAGACCTACTCCTGATATAGGCAAGGCAAAAAGAGGAAAACCCTCAAATTATCAAGCAAGATCCAGGGAAGCAAGAGCTAACATAGAGAAAGGAACACAAACTAAGTTGGTTGAACTTCTCTTTACCAAACAACAAAATGATATTGGTAATATGCAAGAGGGGCCAAAAGCCCCTAATGAGACATGATTATCATCTCATGGAATATAAGGGGTGCTAATGCCCCCTCAAAGCATAGGTGTATTAGGGACCTATGTTTAAGTAATAAACCCGATATTCTCTGTATCCAGGAAACTAAAATGACAAAAGAAGAAGTTTCAAAAACTATGAAAGCAGTTTGGGCAAGATGTGAATGGGATGCTATGGATTCTGAAGGAGCAACAGGGAGAATTCTAACTTGTTGGAATCCTTCTAGAACCTCTTGTGTAACCATTCATAAAACTAGACATTGGATAGCCTCTTTAGTCACTTGCTACTTTGTAGATATTCGTTTCATCCTTATCAATGTGTATGGACCTACAACTCAGTCAAGTAGATTAGAAGTTTGGAGTGGGATTGAAGCCTTTATGAGAAGTAAAGACCAAGAAACCCGATTCATGATCATTGGAGATTTTAATGCCATAACCAAGTTGAATGAAAAATTTGGGGGAATTAGGAAATTGACCCAAAGTATGAAATATTTCTCAGCTTTTATTCAAAACAATAATCTATGGGAAGTTGAGTTTGAAGAAGACAACTATACTTGGACCAACAATAGGAGAGGCCAGAACCTAATAGCAAAAAAAATTAGATAGATGCATTCTCTCAGATCATTGGCTAGATGAAGGAACTTGTGCTAAAATTAATACCTTAACAAGGATTGGTTCAGATCATTGGCCAATAAGAGTTAAAATGGTGGTAAGTGAATTCAAAAAAAATCATATTTTAAATATGAGCAGATGTGGGAAGACCATCCTCAATTTGTTGATATGATAGCTCAAACATGGAATTATTTAGGTAATGGTGGGTTGTATGCTCTTCCAAACCAAATTAAAGCTATGACATCTAGATTAAAAGAATGGAACAAGAACACCTTTGGAAATATTTTTGAGAAGAAAGAAGAACTAAAAGATAAACTTTCAAAATTCCAAAAAGGTGATGAAAATAATACAAGCTCAGAGGAAAGGGAGTTGCTTAGTGAATATCATAATATTTTGAGTAAGGAAGAGAAATTTTGGAGATTAAAATCAAGACAGACTTGGTTAAAAGGAGATAAAAATACAAAGTTTTTTCATAGGATGGCTATAGTACAGAGATCATCTTCTAGAATTAGTAGAATTAAATCAATAGAAGGGGTTTGGATTGAAGATCAGAGTGAAATTAGAAAAGAGGTAAAGTCATTTTATCAGAATATTCTAGGTTCAGAGGAGACCAAAGTTCTTAATGATAAACTTCTTCAAGATGTTCCTTCAGTTATAACAAATGAAGACAATAGGAAACTGATGGAGCCTATTACTCTAGAAGAAGTTCATTTAGCTCTTTTCTCTTTTAATAAGGATAAATCCCCTGGTCCAGATGGGCTCTCTATAACTTTTTACCAACATAATTGGGATATAGTGAAGGATTCTTTATTGGTGGTAGTGGAACAGTCTAGGGTAAAACAATACATTCCTTATAAAATAAATGCAACTTATCTTACCCTAATTCCAAAAAAGAAGGATGTTGAATTGTTTGATTCTTTTAGACCCATAAGCCTATGTAATATGGCATATAAGATTATTTCCAAAGTGATGGCGAATAGATTAAGGCCATTGTTAGACAAAATTATTTCAGAAGAGCAAGGAGGATTTGTGAAAGGGAGACAAATTTTGGATGGGATCATAGTAGCTCATGAAGTTATACATTCAACAACTTCAAGAAAAGAGAAAGCTATGATCTTAAAACTTGATATGAGTAAAGCCTATGATAGGGTTAAATGGGATTTTCTTTTTGCATTTTTAGATAAGTTTGGTTTTGGGAAGAAATGGGTTAGATGGATTAAAGCTTGTGTCTCTACAGTTTCTTATTTAGTGTTGGTCAATGGGTTAGTGACAGAATATTTTAAAGCCAAGAGAGGCCTTAGACAAGGAGATCCTCTATCTCCTTATTTGTTCATTATTATGGTAGAAGTTTTGAGTAGGAACTTAAATAAGGCTTACAAATATGGGCTTATAAGTGGACTTAAGGTTAGTAATAACATCGATAACATCACCCATCAATAGTTTGTAGATGATACAACCCTTTTTGGAAGGGCAAGGATAAATGAGGCCAGAGCTTTGAATAACTTTTTAAAAGAGTACAAAAGAGCTTCAGGGCAAAAAATTAATAGGACTAAATCCAAAATTTACTTCCTTAATCTTCCTCCTAATATCAAAGCAAGAATTTAGTAGGTTACTTCAAATTGAGGAGGCAAATTTACCATGCAACTTATCTTGTGGTGATTTATTTGATGAATTAGTTTTTGGGTTAAGGATATATTTATGGAATTTCGAGTTAATTTTAGGAGTTAGATGAGTTCTTTTTAATTAAATCTACATACATAGGTTGATCTTTATGGACTAAAATATTATATGGAATTGTGATTTAATGAAGATAGTAGACAATAGATACAAATAGAAATGTCAATGCTAAAACTATGCCTAAAATAAATTGTAAACTTATTGATTCGATCTTTTATGAAGATTCTAAGGTTGTAGCATGATAGGATATTATTTAATTAGAATATCTTTTGTGAGATAGAATCACTTTGTTTAGATGATAATAACTTTGTTTAGGTAGAATCTTGTTTGATCAAGATATTTGTTCTAGATAGAATGATAGATTTGGAAATCGTAGGTGATTTTGTTGAATTACAAAGATAATTGACAAATACAAAGTGAAAAAAATAGGGTTTCTTGCAAATTATGATAGTTTCTCATTCTCCATGTCACATATTAGCTGAGAGCATGAGAGGAGTTGATTAGACGTTTTTGTAGGACTGCCCAAACTTCCGAACTCGTTTTGGCCATATCTCACTCATCCGGACTCGGATTGAGCTAAAATTTTGAGGGTAGATGCCTGAAAAACCCTAGAATGTCTCCACCAATTTTCATATCATTTGGAGCAACACAGATCCTAGCGCATCCCTATGTGTGAATGATATATTTGGCAAGCGGCTATGCGAGGGTTTCATCTGGGTTGAGTGCAAGCAGCTCCAGAGGTTGGTTTTTAGGGCCTTCGGGCCCTAGCGGCCAATATTTTTGTGGTTTATGCTCAATATTTTAGCAGGAAATGTTGCAGGGGATACAATATGGGTTAGAAATTTATCTTTCAACAGATCATACTATGAACTTGAGTGACAACGGCTTCCAATTTGCTGCACAAAAGAAAAGTGAAAACCATACCTTTCCACGGCGTCTAGGGCAAGGATTAAAGAGATCACGAAACAAGTTTCAAGCAGTTGATCAAAAAATGGCTCATATCTCAAGTGAATCTGGTGCTAAGGTGCACCCACAAAATAATTCTACTGTGAAAACCCTTGTCAAGGGTAAGAATTTCGAAGACTCAGTCCCAAAAATGAATTTTAGGGATGCCCTTCATGGTGGACAGCCTCAGCCCAATGCTAATATCAATATTAGGGCTTCCCATAAACCTCTAAGAATGCCTAAGATTGATCCCAGGAAAACGGAGTCGGGATGTCTTAAAGCGGTTGATGGAACTCCTATTGTTAAGCTTGATATGGGTAACATTCGGATTGGCATTGAAGATTTGGAAAAAAGAGGACTAATTTGTCGGTTCATGGGTTTTCATCCGAGTCTATCTGCTTTCAAAGTCTGGGCTGCAAAAAGCTGGAAAACTAAAGGTGAGTTACAAATCTCTATTTATCCAAATGGTTATTTTCTTGTTTTATTTGCTAATAATGAAGATAGAGAGAAAACTTTTCAAGGGGGTCCTTGGTTTTTGGAAGGGCGGGGCTTTTCATGAAGCCCCGGCATACTAAATTTAAAGTTGAAGAAGAGATGCCTTCTATAGCTCCCGTGTGGGTTAGACTCTTTGGCCTCCCTATTGAATTTTGGAATCCTACTATTTTTTCTTCAATTGGAAACTCTTTAGGAACTTTTATGATGACTGTTGATTGTACTCAAAATTTTGAACATATTATTTATGCTCGAATTTGTGTTTTAATGGATTTTGACAAACCCCTACCTAAAAAGATCACATTACAATTTGGGGAAGACACTTGGGAGCAAGTAGTGGACTATGAGAACATTCCTTTTCATTGTAGAATTTGCCATGAATATGGTCATTTGGCCGGTGCTTGCCCAAATAAAATTCTTGATCAAAAGAAAGAAGATATAAACTCGACGGGTTTCCAAATACCTAAGAAGAAGAACACTCGGAAAAAACCGAGTTATGAAGGATCAATCAAAGTCATCTGCTAATATGTTTGAAATCCTTTCCACAAATGATGTCCCAAGTGAGGAAGAGGAAATAATGGAAACTAAAATCTTAGAAACACAATTTAAATATGAAGGGAAGAACTCTAGAGACAAACCAACAAATCAAAGGTTTTCAACAGAAAAAAAAGGAGAAAATTTACACAAGAAAAACAATATTTCAAATGTCAAAACTTCAAATAATGCAAGTCCCAATATAGACTCCATTGAACCATCTAGTAAAATTTTGGTTGTGTATGAGCATTCTTCAAGGTTAGAAGCCATCTCAGATTCAATTGGAATAAGTCAAGAAATAGGGGAAAAAAATTGAAGATGGATTCTAATCAAAAAGTAGGTCGCAAGACCAATCAATATCATATGGTAAAAGAAGGTGAAAAGCTTGTAGAGGAAGGTAAGATTAATGCCCTTCCCAACATTTTTAGCCCTAGTATTAATGAAGATCATCACTTGGAATATTAGAGGACTCAAAGGGAGTCTTTCAAAACAAAATGAAATTAGAAGAATGATTCAGATAAATCATCCACATCTTGTTTTCCTTCAAGAAACAAAGATGTCAATGGAGGATATGGACTTAATTGCCGGTAAAATTTGGCCAGCTGGAAAAGTGGTTTCCCTCAGTTCCCAAGGGACTTCGGGTGGCATTGCTTGTCTTTGGGACCCAAAAGAGGTAGTTATTCACCATATGGTTGGCAGTTGGGGTTTGTTGGCTATAGCTATTCAAAGTAGACATTCCAACCAGATTATGCTCTGCATTACTTGTTTATGCTCCGACTTCTTTGGAGGAAAAAAGAAGACAGGTGGAAGGATATTACTCATATTATATCTCATTTTCCTGAAGCTTGGATCTTTATTGGAGGAGATTTCAATACCATCCTCTCTCTGTATGAGAAAAGGGGGGGGAAATAGAAATTTGGAAAAAGCCACTGACCTCATGAGTGAATATATTGCAAACCTCCATCTTGTGGATATCCAACTGAGATAATGGCCTTATGACTTGGTCTAACAGAAGGCAAGGCTTAGCTTGTATAATGGAGAGATTGGATAGGTTTTTGCTCTCTGAAAATTTCTTAATCCATGGTCACATTCCTAAAGTGAAGACTCTTAATAATGTTGGTTCGGATCATTGGCGAGTCATGGTGGAAATGTGGAAAACCAATGTGAGTTTCTCTCCTTTTCATTTTCAATTAATGTGGCTTAGAGACATTTCCTTCAGACCTCGTGTGCAACAATGGTGGAAGGAAGGTAAACCTAGGCATGGGACTAAGATGTTCTGTTTTGCCAAAAGACTGCAATACATTAAATCCAAAATCAAGACTTGGAACTGGAAAGAGTTTGGGGATGTTCATAAAAAAAAACATGAAGTTATTGCTCATCTTGAAAATTTGAATAAGAAAATCCGTTTAGATGGCCTCACAGAGAAGAGAAGTGCAGATGAAATTAAACTCACAACTCGGTTAGAGGAATGGGAAAAAAGAGAAGAAATCTTATGGAAGCAAAAATCTAGAATTCAATGGCTCAAAGAAGGAGATCGAAACACAAATTTCTTCCACAAATCTCTTCTAGCTCGAAGATCTCACAACTTTATTTCTTCCTTAAAATCAGATTATGGAGATGTTGTTTATACTTGGGATGGCATGAACTCTATTGTTGTTGATTACTTTTCCAATATTTTTGTTGCTACTCCTCTTGACTCAGCTTCACAACAAAATGTTCTTCAAGCAATCCCTTCTCTTATCACTTATGAGGAGAACTCTATTTTGACTGCTCCTGTTACTATCAATGAGCTTCAACAAGTAGTTTTTAAAATGCAAAAAGGAAAACCCCAGGTCCTGATGGTTTTCCTATTGAGTTCTACCAAGAGTTCTGGGATATCCTTCATGTTGATTTATTAGAGGTGGTGGAAGAAGCCAGGAAAGCCAAAGAAATTTTGAAGGTTATCAATAAAACTTATATTACTCTTGTTCCAAAAGCTCAAGAGGTTGATCATATCTCAGCTTTTAGACCTATTGCTTTATGTAATGTTCTTCTCAAAATCATTACTAAAATCATGGCGAGAAAGGTTGAAGCCTCTTTTGCATAAGATTATTTCCCCAGAGCAAGGGGGTTATGTGGAAGGACGTCAAATAGTAGATGAGATAGTTCTTGCTCAGGAAGCCATCCATTCCATGGATATGCAAAATTCTCCTTCCATGTTCATTCGGTTAGACTTATCCAAAGCTTATGACAGAGTGGATTGGCACTTCCTTATCAAAGTTTTGAGGCAATTTGGTTTCTCTAAGGATTGGATGGATTGGATTATGGGATGTATCTCTTCAGTTTCCTACTTAGTTCTTATCAATGGCGAGGCCTTCTCGGTCTTTCCCAGCTTCCAGAGGTATTAGGCAAGGTGACCCGCTATCCCCTTATTTATTCATCATTCTTGTTGAATGCTTGGGTAGGACTATAACCAAAAAGAGGGAAAACAAAACCCTTGAGGGAGTTACCATTGCTCATGGAGCTAGACCTATCTCTCATCTTCAATTTGTGGATGACTCTACTCTTTTAGGTAAAGCTACGGTTAAGGAAGCTTCTAATATTAAGCAAATCATTAGCTGTTTTTCTAAGGCTCTTGGGCGGTTGATCAATGAAGACAAATCTAAAGTTATTTTCTTTCATTGCTCTGCTAGACGAGGAATCCATGGTCTTGGATAAATTAAGATATAAGAAGACCTCTCTTCCAATCACTTATTTAGGTATTCCCATAAATATTCAAAGGCAAAAAAATAAATATTGGAATTGGTTGTTGGACAAAGTCAAGAAGAAAATTGGAAAGTGGACCAACAAGTGGCTTTCTTCTAGGGGTAGAATCACCTTGGTAAAATCAGTCCTTCAAGCTATTCCTATTTATGTTTCTTCCATTTTGAATATCCCAAAGTCTGTTCTTCGAGAATTGGATCAAATCAGTCATCGTTTCCTTTGGAGTGGTACTAAGGAGAAAAGAAAATGGGCCTTGGTGAAATGGGATACTTTATGTCTTCCTAAGAGTGAAGGGGGGTTAGGATTCGGTCTTCAATTAATAACAACAAAGCTTTAGCTGCTAAATTATATTGGAGGATGTTGCATAACCCCAATGCTCTTTGGGCCAATAATCTCCGTGCTAAATATCTTGAGAACAAAAGTCCTGAAGACCTTGTTCGCTATCAACTTCCTACCAAAGGTTCTCCCATTTTAGCAGTTCTTAAGACTGGTGAGGATTTGATAAAGAAAAAATTATTTTGGATCATTCATAATGGTCAACATGCAAATTTTTGGATAGATTCTTGGGATGGTCACAAGCCTTTGATAACTCAGTTTCCCGATTGGAGGCCTTGGATGGAGGAGCTTCACCGAGCTAATTGGATAAAGGTGGCTAATAACTTGTCGGTACCATACTGGTAATTCAAAGGTTGGTAGATATTGGATCCCTATTGAGGACTGGCCTATTCAAATCCCAGAAAGGCAAAGACAAGATATCCAAGGCATCCTTCATATGAGATCCCTCTCTTGGTCCCATGAAAAAGATTGTTTTGGATGGAACAACACTACTAAGGGTGAGTATTCGGTTGCTCAAGGTTATTTGACCTTATGCCATAATAATCCCAACCATTCTTCTGACATATTTTCTCAATTGTGGGCTCAAAAGCTCTGGCCTAAGGTGAGGTTCTTTAATTGGCTTTTATTGCATCGTAGGGTGCTTACTGGTGAGCAACTTATGAAGCGTGGTTTTCATGGCCCTTTTAGATGTGAAATGTGTGAAGAGAATGTAGAAAATATCAACCATATTTTTATTGAGTGTACTTTAGCCTCTGAGCTATGGAGGAGAATGGCCACTTTACTTGGCTTACGGTGGTCCAATTTTTTTACTTTTGAACAACTTTGGAGGGATTGGCCTAATCAAGAGGGTGTTGATCATTTTATTAGGCGAGTTAGTTTGGATGGGTTCTACCATTCTTCTTTGGAATATTTGGAATGAAAGGAACAACCAAATTTTTAATCAAGATAGGAAGGATATTCACTATATTTGGCAAAATACCATAGCCAACTTAGTTGAATCGGTCCATCAACTCCTTAATCACCCCCAAAACTCCCACCAAATATGGGATCAAGTGATGCAAATATTGAAGATTAAACCTTCTAAGGGCAACCAACTTAAAGGGAATGTGAGTATTAGTAAGATGGATAGGACTAGAAATTGGCAACCTCCTCCTAAGGATTTTGGAAAAGTCAATACTTGATGGAGCCTCTAGAGGGAACCCTAGAAAATCCAATGTGGGAGGAATTGGTAGACTTTCGGATGGCTCCCTGGTTTTTACTTTTGCTGAGAATTTGGGTATTCTTTCCAATAACCTTCTTGAGGGGTATGGTATCCTCAGAGGCCTTCAGGAGGCTACTAAGGTTGGATGGGAAAAGGTGTTAGTTGAGTCTGACTCTCAACTTATGATTAATCTCTTGAAGACTCCTTCTAAGAATCATAAGGTGGATTGGAGAATAAAAAGAATTATTGAGAAGATTCGGTTAATCCAGGATGGGATTTTTGAAAGTTGATTACAATCATGTGGTCAGAGATCAAAACAAGAGTGTTGATGCTTTAGCTAATTGGGCTTTGGACAAAGGTGATCTTACTTGTTATGGCCACCCTCCTATATGGTGGGCTTCTCAAATTAGGGAAGCTCTTCTTTCTATCATTTCTTTGGATGGCTCCGAGTTCCGAAGGTACCTAGTTTCTTCTTGTTTTTTTTTTTGCTTCTCTTTGGTTCATTCAGTTTTTTTAGTTCCCTAGCTCATTCTATTCTTTATTTTGTTTCCTCTGTTGATTCTTGCCTTAATAGTCTTCTGGTCTAGATAGGTCATTGTTTTGTTCAATTTTTTTTTCTTTTTTCTTTTTTGTTTTTTGTTTAGTTTTTTTAAGGTGGGTGGGTTCTTTTGTTTTGTTTTGTTTTTGTGTTCTTTGTGTTGTTTTTTGTTGTTCTTGTGTTTTTGTTGTTTTGTTTTTTTTTATGTTTTTTGTTATTGTTCTTGTGTTTTTTTTGTTCTTGTTCTTGGGTTTCTCTTTGTTTGTGTTATTTCGTGTTTTTATGTGTGAGTGTTTTCTATGTTTTTTGTTTTTGTTTATTGTCTGTTGTTGGTTGTTTTTTATTTTTATTTTTATTTTATTTTTTAGGTTTTGGTTGTGTTTATTTTTCATGTTTTTTTTGGGTTATGTCTTTGTAGTGTTCTGTTGTTTTTGTCTTGTTTGTGTTTTGTTATGTGGTTCTTGTGTTTTTCTATGTGGTTTGTGTTGTGGTTTCTTTTATCTTATTGTGCGTGTTTGGTTGTGCTTTTGTTTTTGACACACTCAAGGAGCATGTTTTTTATTTTATTTTATTATTTTTGTTGTTATTTACTTATTTTTAAATTGGTTTTGTGTGTTTGTTTGCTCCTTGAGTATGTCAAAGGTGGTAGGCCAGGTCCGAGTCCGGGGCATTTTTGGCGGAATGGATACCCCTGCCTCCTTGGGTCTTACCCGAAAGTGGCATCCCTTTTGGGATGTTTTCCACAAATAAAAAAAAAGTCACATATTAGCTTTAATTTCTATGTGAAAATGGATATGAAACAACATGAGAACAATATGATAACAATTCAACCTACTATGCTATGAATTTATGCAATTCTGATCCTAATTTTATGATGCAATTAATTGAAATGATGGTGAACACCAAGATGTAATATCTAAAGTTGAGTAATAAATTAAATGGACATGATACAATGCATAAACAAACAGAAACAAGGAAAGAGATGCAACCAATAATTTGAATCCTTGCCCCCAACTGATCTAAAGATAGGATCGCCTATTCGTTGATAGAATCACCTCCTCTCTGATGAAATCCCTACTCTCTAATGAAATTGTCTGTCACTTCTATCAAAATTTTCTGTCTCTTTTGTCAATTGCCAAGTGATTATGCTAATATTTGGGGTGATTATGATTGAGACTTGCAATGAAAAAGAATTAAAATAGGGATGTCGAGAGGTGGAATTGCGTAACAAATTGGAGCGAGGGATCCTCAAGGGAGTTCAAAAATAATCTCAAGGAATTAGAGTCCAATCAACCAGGGGGAAAAGGGGAAAGAGCCTAGATTAAATAGGCCAAGGAGGGATTTGAGGGAGTTGGGAGGTTAGGCTAAACATGGAGGAGGTTTTGATCCCTCCTATTTTTACCACCTTCAATATACTCGCCAACCTCCTTGATCCGAATAGCCACTAAACTAGGTAAGACATTTTAAACCGAATTTTAGAAAATTTGGCAAAATTCTATTTTGGGACAAAATCGCCTGGCGATTCCATTGATCGTCGGACGGTTTTGTTGATCAATGGGATATTTTGTCCAACGATCAAGAATTTTTGTTTTGTTGGCACGAAAAATGAGGAGGAAAATGTCAAAATTGGACATATTATATACCGTTGGAAATATCTTTTCAAGCCCTATCCAATGGTATAAAATTTTATAAGAATTGAGATGATTTGATAGGGTAAAAATTCTCTTGAAGATGACCTTATTTTTCTAGGAGAAAAACTAAGGAAAATGAGTCAATTTTTCATGTCTACATTTTTCCCCCTCTTTGACGTATTTATGAACAATAAATGCGTCAAAGAAAAGTGTAGATACTTGAGTAGAAATGACTATAAATTTACATGGGCAAAAATGGAGTAGATGGTTTAGAATGAATAGTTTATGTGAAATTGATGTCTTAGAAAAAAATAATTACTAATTTACTGACTAGGATGCCCCCTCGAGTTTTTACACCAAATTTTACATTTGGTGGAAAAATCGAATTTGATCTTCTTTTGTTTTATGTGACTTTGTGTAATTTATTGGATGATTTATTACATTTGCTTATGATGGTTGTGTTACATAATTTCTTGTAATCATGCTTTGATTTTTGAACATTTTGATCATGCTTAACATAAAAGGAAAATAATTTTGTAAAGTGTGTTTTGAGAAAGATGATTTTATGTGATGATAGATTTGAGGGATTAGCAATGAACCTTGAAGGATGTTGTGATGTTATCTGACCGTTGGTGGAGATCGATGCTCGCTAGGTCATGAAGCGAATCCTGTTATGAGGAAGTTTTGTATTGTTAATACCAAAATATTGTGTGCTTAAGAATAATCTTAAGGCTTTAGGATGAGAAATAAATATTTGATGTTGTTTTGGGACAAGATGTTGGATAGATTCTAGCAATAAACCTCAAAGGATGTTGTGTTGTTATGAGATTGTTGGTGGAGTTCAAAGCTCGCTAAGTCTCAAAGCTAATCATGTTTGTGAGGAATGTTTTTGATATTGCTAATAATGGTTCTATGCTTAATAATAATCTTAAGGCTTTTGTGGTAATAGAAATATATGTGATGTTTGTTTGATAATAATGCATGTGGTAAATTTTTATGAAATAGATTGAGCAAAACATAAAAAATTCAAAGGATTATTTATGCTAAGCATAGAATTCCTAAGTGTGAAATTATATGAAATAATTACGTAGAAATTATACCATCATCGTGAAAATCAAAATGAAATACATGATGATATGAAATTATTTGTTCTTTTAAAATGTAAAGTAATGTAAGATAAATCATTGTGTCACATGTTTCAAAAATATAATGAAATGTTTATGAAAATATATGAACTAATTTTGGGCATGAAAAACTAAAAATATGACTTGCACTAGGTATAGAATTCCTAGTGTGAAAATTGAGAAGAATAATTCCTAGGAATTATACCATCATTGTGAAGTCATGAATGTTATGTATGATAAGTTATTTTGAACTACATGTTATTTTTACAATAAGTTGTTTTGGAGATTTTTGAAATTTTGGAAATATCTATGTAATGTGTTAATATGAAAGTAATGATGAACTAATGTTGTCCGACAAATTTCAAAGAAATATTTTAACTTATTTCTAAGACAAATTCAAATTTTATCAAAAATCGGTGTGTGATAAGTGAGTTCATTATCCATCTTGATTGTCATGATGATACAAAATCTCTCAAGGATCAAATGTGCATTCTTTGTAATGTTCATTTACCAATTTTGAGTAAGGTAGTGATGCAAGTGAACTTGAATGAACCAATGTGTATGCAAGTGAAGGGTTCATTAACCATGATTTTTGTGCATGAAATATTACCAGACTACTATGTAAGTCAAGTCATCAAAATCTAGCTAATCCACAAGTGGACATAGGTCTATACAAAAGAAGGTCACTAATGTGACAGACATGTCACCACGTGAAAAGGAATTACCCAATGTCAAGCAAGTTGGGCACAAATCACCTGTTATGGGGTTTACCTCATGATTTTCGAATAACTGAGAATTCCAGAGATTTAATCTCATTCACCCTTCTTTTCTTCACTTTCAAGGGGTAGGGATTTTTTTCATTCTGTTTTGAACAAGAGGATTTTATTTCTTTTCTTTTTCTCTTTTCTTTCTCTTTTTATTTTATTTTTTATTTATTTTTCTTTTGAATTTTGCTTTTCTTGATTTTTATTTTGGGATACTTGCTCGGATTGGTTGTAGAGTAAGGGATTTTTATTCGGGCAGGGGTGAGCTTGTCCTTTTGCCAATTCTCAAAAATTCTAGACCATGTGCATGATAGGATAGCAGGGGAAACTTTTTGCTTAAGAGACTAAGACTACTATGTAGTATTATTTTTCAAATTTGCAACAAATCATTTTAATGTGTAAAAGTGTACTTGGTTTAAAAAGTAGCAAGATCATTTCCCAAAACTCAAAATATTATTTAGTGAAATAGTGATCTTCGATACAAGAGAGATTTATAATCATAGTGGTAAAATAAAAATAATTAATTTGTGAAATTAAGTGTATGGTTCAAGATAACTTCTAAATTAATCCGAAATAAAGGAAAATATAGCTTCAAAATTGTGAAATACAACAATGAATAACAATGCAAAATGATCTGAAATATTTTTGAGATTTTGATACTTTTTTATTTTTTTAGTTGTTTTATTTTATTTTTATTTTTATTTTTTTACTTTTAATGATGGAATTGGTGGTATATACAATATGATCTATATACATTATACAAGGTTATTTGAGTATAGCATGTCTAAGGTGGCTTCAAAATCAAAGGATATTTTGAAGGATAATTTGGTTGTGGTGTATGTGAAGTTGTTTGGTTGATAGTTGAGATTGTTGTGATGAAGAAGGAGATGTAGATGAAGAAAAGTGTTGGACAGAAGATGACAATGATAAAGAGGAAAATAATAGATAAATTTATGTAATAATAATAATGAAAGAGAAAATGAAGAACAAAAGGTGATGAATAAAAGGTAGCGATAATAAAAGATTTATTATAATGTAGAACAATGTAGCAAAAGATTTGACTTTTATGTGTAAAATTGATCATGTTACAAAACAAAATTTCAGAAGGATAAGAAGGTTCTTCATTCTTATCACTATCTTCCAAGTCTTGATAAGAATGAGGGAGCATATGTGAAAGATATGTATGGGTGTTATTTGGTAAACAAGGATGATCGGGTATGGATGAAGAAAAATGATTTATAGGAGGTAATTGTGACAATGGAGAATGTATAGAACTTGATGTTTCAACTGTTAAATATTCTTCAAATGGTGTTGGGTCACCATGTATGGTAAAAAAATTATTTGCAAGTTTAAACTTCAAACATTGATGAATAATGAAAGGGACAACCCTCATCGTATGAATCCAAGGACTTTTGAAAAGTAGGTTGTAATGTGAAGGGCAATATGCTACATAAAACAAAGTGTCCAGGATCTTGGGTCCACTCTTAAGGGGAAGAGTTATAGTGCTTCGAGCTTCTTTAGTTTCATTTTTAAAATATTTTATAATAACATTTGATTCATTGATATCTTCTTCCTTTAGTCTGAGTTTTTGGAATAATTGATAAGTGCATAAATTAAGAGAGGAGCCATTATATACCATGATAGTTTTAATAGATGTTTCTTTAATAAATCTTGTAATGTAAAGAGAGGAGTCTTCTTGTGGAGTAGAGGAAGGAATCTCCTCATC
Source organism: Wollemia nobilis (assembly GCA_028583015.1). Taxonomy (NCBI): domain Eukaryota; kingdom Viridiplantae; phylum Streptophyta; class Pinopsida; order Araucariales; family Araucariaceae; genus Wollemia; species Wollemia nobilis. The sequence continues at coordinate 4,923,129 of JAQPPZ010000620.1, read as the reverse complement.
ATACAATGAAATATGGTTAACCCCAAGAGGGCTTACACCATTAATTGTGTTATTAGGGAAAGTATCTTGAACAAATTTTCCCTATGAACATGATAACTTTGTAATACTTCTAAAAGGGATATATGTAGACACCAAAACAACACCAATCCGATTATGTGACTACAAGCACTGACCGAATTGGCATACATACCCCCTAGGGCAGCCTCCAGAGGTTAAACAGTGGTCCTAACCACTCCCAAATCAGTTTTGGAAGGTCAAAGGTCAATTTGGCACCTTTTAAGCACTCTGCTCCCTATTCGTCCCACCCTGGGATGATTAGAATCCTATTCGCCCCACCCCGGGATGATTAGCAGCAATCGCTCCAGGGTGGGGCGAATAGCAGGTTTGACTGGCAAAAAGTCAAGCCTTGACAAATGGCAACCCAGATCCGCCACTCAACTTCACCTTCAAGGCATGCAATTGCGAGGAACGGTTTCAAATCAGAGAGAGGGACTTCAGTCAAGCATGCCTTGATCATGGAGGCCCTAAATCAGGGAGGAATCTTCTCTCCCCCAAGAAAGGCATGGTGAGCCAAGTGGCGCCCTCGCATGCGCATTCAAAGGAGACCCTCAGGTCTATAAAATGGTGAGCCTCCTCACCCCAAAAAAATAATAGAGCTGGAGCATTTGGAGCAATGGAGTGCTGCCAAATTGTACCCCCATTCCCCTTTGTGCTTCCTACATCCCTAATTTCTCTTTTGGAAGAGAGGTTATCGGGTGAACACTAGGAACGCAATCCCGACCCAAAACCCAAGCAATCAGGCCACAATCCCACACCAAATTCATTGACACAACCCCCTAGGAGGTTTTGGACCCATCCCACTTGGATTGGTGCCAAAACTAAGCCCCAAACGGTGGGCGTCCTGCCCCCGGGCGCCCCCTACACTGCTGTAGTCCTAATCGTCCCACCCTGGAGCCATTAGAAATATGCAAAGGATTTCTCTACTATTATTTTTGCATTCTATCATATTTCATGTACTTATGCTGTTGTTCAAGTTTCATGTCATTCTGACTTGATTTGACTGTGTTTTTATCATTTTATGCGTTTACTAACATACAGGGAGCGCTTTCGGATACAGGACAATATGGGTAGAATCTGCCAAATATGACCTTCTGGGTCATCCCAAAATGCCCCTTTTAGCCTAACCCCAAGTTTGTAGGAGTTTTGGAGGCCTCTAGGTAGGACATTTGCAAGGTCGCTCTTGCACATTTTGTGACAGTCCTAATCGTCCCACCCTGGAGCGATTAGAAATCCATGCATGATTTCCTAACTATTATTTTTGCAATGGGTCCCTGATGATGTCTTGATGCTTCTATCAAAATTTGGGTTCATTATGACATGTTTTGACCATCATTTCATTATTTTTTACATTAACTAGCCGGAGGCTTTGGGGATTGCATGTTTTCCTAATATCCGCATATGCTATTAACTATTTGCTATTTCTCTGAGTGCATAGGATCTCACCACCAGGAACACTGGAGGGGCAGCAAAGAACCATGAACATATGGATGCAAGCGGTGGCAATGTTTGGCCCACCCATTTCAAATGTGGGCATGCGAAAGACATTGGAAGCGTACCATCCGTTGATGTAACGAACTGTATCAAACGTTCTGAGCCCTAGAGGGGGGACGCATTGTAACCAGATTGAAAGCAACATTAATAAAATAGGCCCCACTTTGTTTTTCTTACATCTCATCTCATTTATGCTTTATTTCCTATATGCATTTGTTCATCGCATTCGTAGGACTTAGCATCTGCACCTCATATCTATTTCATTTGCATCAATAATCTGGTACGCCATCACTCCGCATTCAGATTTCAGTGGCGATCATGGTGGGACCCTATCCCCTACTATTAAGATCAAGTTTTTGATCCAAATTTTATGGATTCCTTGTAGGTGTTACTCCTTCGGGCGCTGGACTGCTACTCGTGCCACCCTGTGACGAATACAGACCTGCTATTCGTCCCACCCCAGGATGAATATGTATTCACCCCACCCTATGATGAATGCAGACCTGCTATTCATCCCACCCCAGGATGATTAGAGCTCTATGCATTTTCTGAGCAGAAACTCAGAGGCATCTGGTTTTGAACAGAGAAGAGGTAGGTTTTCTGAACATCCTCTGTGTTTTTGTTTTTGTTTCTGCATTTTTTATTTTCTTTGCTTTCTTGCAATAAGAAAAAGAAAATAAAAACATAGAGTAACTTAAATGGAAGGAACCTAATTAGGAATGCATTCTTCTCTGGTTTTCTTGCATGATACTTGCACCAATGGCAAGTCCTCATCATAGGTGTCAGTTCTAGGTAGGTTTTGTGATTTCCTTCTTGCTGCTAATTGTTTTTGAAAGATTAAAATGTACTTTAAAGCATTGCATTAGTGAAAATCATCTTTTGTTGTATGTTTTCTTTCTTTACATGATTAAAAGGAACCACACACACACCACCTAATAAAATTAACATCAAGGAGTTGGTCTTAATACCCCAACACTTGATCAAGACCAACGGTGGATTTCATCACCACCTTGGCTTGGATTTTGCATACATTTACCCTGATCACGATTGTTGCTAGACGTAAATCCTGATGAAAGCTGACCAAGTGTAATGGGGGTGATTCCCCATGCATGAGGATAAGTCTTCTATGGTAGGTGTCAAAAATAGAGCGATCCCCCTTCCGTACCGCCTATGTTCCACGTACTGTTCTGCTCTCGCGTACCAATAGTTTCCCTCACGTAAGGGCGGGTATATTGAGAGGTTCGGTATAATGGCCTGGCAATGGTATATTGAAGGGGCGACCATTTTGGAGATACAAGAGCCCTCATTTTGCATGTATAACAAAGTTTCCTTTACGAGATTCACACAACAAAAATCAAACACATTAGACCAGATCTAGGGCACACATTTAATCTGTAAATGAGATAATCATTTCTTTGCTTGTGTGGTCCCCCTTTGTTTGGTATAGCATAAAAATTTTGTAAAGGAGATAAAAATACACATATCTTTCTAGAAAGACCACCACCATGGTGTATACCCGTAGCCAAGCCCAATCATGGGCAGAAGTTGCGAAAAGTGTACAAGGAGGCACAAGTCACCTCCGTTATAGCCCCAAGGACTTGGTTATACCACCTTGGCAGCCTGACCCACAACGTGGTCCACACTATGCCACTACAGAAAAGGACTATAGAGGCACCCCTTTGAGGGGCACTCCCATTCAACATAGACCCTCTCAGGAGGAGTACATACATGGGAAGGCCCCCTTAGACACTCATTATGAGTGGCCACTACGCGATGAAGCGCTAGAGCAGCATAGGGTTCATAAGGAGGGACCACATGATTATATCATTCCTCCTCTACCCCTCATTACTGTTAGAACTAATAGGCCAAATCTAGAGCACAAGGCTCTTCAGACTGGGTGAGCCAACTCCGCCCGTCCCTTTCACATGTATGAGAGGGAGCATGAGGAAAACCAGTATATTCCTCAAGAGCAATACACAGCATGGGAGCAATGCGCCTCCGCACCAGCTAATTATCAAGATCACCTATTGAGGCCAGAGCCTCAGGTGAATGTTGCTAACCTCGATAGAGGAAAGTGACCCATAGAGATCTCGGATCACCATGACCGAGATAGATATGTAGGGGAGGCATCTAGGCCTCCTAGACCTAGGACGATGGAACAAATCGACTTGGCATTTGCCAAACATGCCGCCCACCAAGCACAAATCATGCAGCTTAGGCAAGATCAGCAGTAGTTAGAGCAACTGTATCATCTTAACAAAGAGCGCATTCAGTGCCAGATAGATGAGTTGCTCTAGAACACTATGCATGAGAGGATTCCAACCCCTCGCATGCATAGGACAGAAATTTATGAGAGGCACAACCCCTTAGTGCGGGATAGGTCTCCATGACCTTATCAAGTGTTGCCTCCAAGACCTCCGAGACCTGAACGGGAGGCCACCCCTAGAACCAATGATGGGCGCCTTCCTCGGGCACCCATCCATGTTTATAGGTCATGCCCAAAAACTCCTCAAGAAGCCTATGAGGAATTTGAGCGAGAAGAAGAGCGGGCTGAAATGCCCTACCAAGGCAGGGGGGCGCTACCCGGATACCCCTCCATAGGCCTCAAGTTCCTCGCAATTCACAATGGGAACAAACCAAAGAAGAGGAAATCAAATCCTCTGATGCATACAAAGCACTGCTAGAGCGCTTAGAGTCTATGGAGACTAAGACTTCGGGGCCCCAAAAGCCCACCTTACGCCAGCTCCGTAGTCACCCTGTGCATCCTTCAGTTTCGGCACCCCCATACCCCGACCACTTCAAAATGCCTCAATTGGCAATTTTTAGAGGGGATGAGGATGCCCAAGAGCACGTAACAAGGTTCTTGAGTCAATGCTTTGGCATTCAGGACAATGATGCATTGCTTCTGAGAATGTTTATAACCACGTTCGTAGGCCCTGCCTCGGATTGGTTTACCCAATTGTCGAAGCATAGCATCAACAATCTAGACCAGCTAGTGGACGCGTTCCTTGAATGTTTTGCCTTCAACACCAAGAAGAAGGCATCCTTAAGTGACCTAGCTGGCCTTAAGCAGTATGATGATGAGACCATAGCCACTTATGGGAATCGATGGAGGACATTGCTTTCAAAGCTACCTTACCTCCCTCCCATGGTCGACATGACTCAGATGTTTTCAAAGAGTTGCATAAGGTCGATCTCCATGCTATTGTAGCTGCAACAATATGCCACCCTAGAAGAAGCCCTGGTGCAAGCCAAGATAATTGAGGAGATCAAAATTCAAGACGGTGAGATTGCCAAGCCACGCAAGAAAGAGTGGACCAAAAATGCCAAAATTGGGCCCACGCAACCAAAACCCATCATGGTCAATCAGGTTGCCATAACTGTACCATCACCTGCACAAATGACACAACCCCCAAAGGCTAATTATCAGGCAGTTCCTCTTGCTAACTATGAAAAGGAAAACCACAAACAAGAGCAAAATCAGCAACGTCGCCCTAAGCGACAATTCACACAATTCACGGAGTCTAGAGACTCCTTGTTTGACCACTTGTTCATGGAAAACCTGATAAACTTGTCGAAAAGTCGACCCATAGACCCCAACGTGCCAAAACCCAAAGGCTATAGGGAAGATTTATATTGTAGATTCCATCGACAGAAAGGACATGACATCTTCAGTTGTTGGAAATTCAAAAACTTGGTACAAGACTTGATAGACAACAAAATGCTCATGGTGGATAATCCCGTAGCGTTGAGCAACCAATAGATGGAAGTCTTCAAAGACCCCCTGCCTGCCCATGATGCGTAGGCAAAGACTTTACAAGTAAATGAGGTAACACAAAACTGCCCCATGCAAGGATACGTGGGGATGATAAGCATCGTGACATGGAACAAAAGATACCCAAACATGGCTGCACCCACTGTAGCTATAGGAGATGTTCCATCAATGTCACAACCTCCACAACACCCTACACAACCTCCCCCACCTAGACCAATGGCCATGATTCGGACTAAGCTTACTCAAAGTTTAAGGACCACGTCGGCTAGGCTCTCCATTTATGAGCTCATCCAACAATCACCGCCCCATCGGGAGGCTCTGATGGAGATACTCAAAGCCATTGAGCTACAGCCCCATGAACCTAATTCTTTCAACAACTTTGTGGGACATGTGAGACAATGCATAGAACCAGTCATAACCTTCAGGGAAGATGAACTAAAATTGGTGATTGGTGATATGGTGGATCCACCCCTGCACGTCATCGCGCGGGTCAACGGGATTCCATTCAAGAGGGTGTTGGTGGACACTGGCTCATCCAACAACATAATCATGACAACGGCATTAAAACATCTTAAGTTGCCAGCATCCCACATTGTGGCATCCACCTACACTCTTCGAGCATTCAACGACGCGTTATGCTCGACGGTTGGCACAATTGTCCTGCCCATCCAAGTAGGACAAAAGACCATTCCTACGTTGTGTCACATCCTTGAGGGTGAGATGGCCTACAATATCTTGCTAGGCCGGCCTTGGATCAGGGACATGAAGTGTGTCCCTTCGATAGCCCATCAATGCCTCAAATACACATACGAAGGGCAAGTACATGTAGTCCCAGCAGACTTAGAGCCCTTTAAGTTTTGCAATGCGGTGCATATGATGCCACAATCGACCCTCCCATCGACACATTTGGACTTTCAATTGAATCCATCCACTCAGGGTCCGATTCCGCCTACATCCCCATTGTTGAGTCCCTCAAGTAACCGACCTAGCCCATCTTCATCATCTGTCCCTTCACCAACAATGCCACCTATGGTGGCCACACCGAAGGACAATGGGAAGAAGCCCCTAGAGGAGGCACCACCATTAGTCTCAACCATCTCTACCGAGGAGGTACCTAGCCGAATGGAAGTCGAGACACTTGATTCACCCAACATGGAGTGGACTCAGGGAGAACTCCCATTCCCTCCCCTCAACCATCGATGATTACCATTGAAATGGCCAATACGGGCCTGGGGGAGTACCTAGTGCAGAACATTGTGGCAACACCCACACTCGAATCCATGCAAGACATGGGGAGACCTCGCCTCCCCATCGACACTATCATCCCTTTAGGTTACCCACCAAATCAGACCAACTTTGTATATGGGGGCCTCGAGAATGGCCTGGAACCCTACCTACAAGAGGAAGAGGATGAAGAGCCATTTGTTGAGAATGTTGATTATCTATCCAACCCAGACTTCACCTTGAAATACCTAGACCAATGTAATTGGCATGGATATGGATTGGGCAGATACGAACAAGGAATGCACACTCTTTGTCAACCAAGATACCAGATGCCATATGATAAATTAGGAGTAGGGTTCAACCACCCTTTGCCCCTCGACATCTTGGTAGAAACCATGCAAGGCTTAGGTCTAGGCAACAGGGATGGGTTGGCACAAGATCCATATGCCAATCCCAACACTACATACACATTGGGGAATTATTTCCCATTGGTAACAACAAACCTTGTTGATCTCAACAGCCCCTCCCCTTTGATCGAGAAAGGGGAAAGTTCAAGAGGTAACTTCCAAGAAAGATATGAAGAAAATCAAGAGAGCTCTTCGAAAGATGAGTCAGATTATGAGGTCGCACCTTGGGACCCATTTGAGTCTGATAGCAATCACTCGTAGGTGACGCCCATCGACGATTATCAGGAGGACTTCATGGCAATGTTCCCCTTTAATGTTCCAATTAGGCAATTGCCACCTCTAGAGAATCCAGCCCTCCCGTAGAGAGTGACACAACCTATAAGGGGCCAAATCAACATGCTCAAACAAAATGAGCCTCCCATGCCAGCCATAAGGCCAAGTGATCAAGAAATGCCTAGTGGGAGGCTATACCAGCCATAAGGGCACATAGTTGTCAGAGCCAATGAAGGCCTATGGATCTTCGATAGTGACTATGAAGATGAGACTGAGATGGCATATCTCAACCATATGAGGCAACAGGAATACCCCATAGACATCGATGGTATGTTCGAACATCTGAATATGGGACCAAGGCATAGGTGGCATTTAAACCAAGCACAGTTAAACCAAGTGCTTCATCCACCACTTTGGGCATACAGAGAGCACCTCCCACCTAGAGACCCTATAGGGCCACCAGTGCCAAGGGTAGACCCTATCCTTCTATCCACACATAGGGCCGATCCTTTTGTGCCAATACCCACAGAGCCAGATCCGAGGCACAAGGATCACCAAGAATGTTCGAATCAACACCCACACGGTAATGGAGACCAAATTCATTCCATCAACATGATCTCCATTGATTTAACCACCCCCATCTATATCCCAATCGATCCAACATGACCATTGTATCTAGACCTAGATGCCATAGACTGGGATCATGCTGACTCACCACCATCCCCATCAGAGTACTGGCCTTGTGGTGAGATGTTTCATTTCACCCCAAGATAGACTCAGGATATCTTCCATGCTGAAGAGGAACCCGACGTTCCCAACGTAGATCTAAATTCAGCGAATGATATCCACCTGATCCCAACTCCACACCAGTTGGAGGATGGATCCCACATGTCAATCGAAGAGACGATTGACGTAGACATCGGTTCTGATCCAATGAATCCGCAAATCATCAAGCTGGGGGTAAGTCTATCCCCCGAAGAGCAAGCCGATTACATTGCCCTTCTCAAAGAGAAGAAGGAGGTTTTTGCATGGTCCTACAAAGACATGTCGGGGCTAGACCCATAGCTAGTCATGCATAATCTAACACTTGATCCGACAGTCAAGCCAATCAAGCAAAAGCTACGTAAGATGCACCCAATAGTGGCCTTAATGGTCAAAGATGAGCTACAAAAGTTGTTGGATGCACAGTTTGTCATCTGCATGGATTACCCACCATGGCTGTCCAACATGGTACCCATCAAAAAGCGTATCAATTTTGAGATCTAAACAAAGCGAGTCCCAAGGATGATTTCCCCTTGCCTAGCATCGATGCATTGGTAGATGCTACAACAGGCCATGAAATGCTTTCCCTCATGGATGGTTTCTCGGGATACAACTAGATTCGTATCAATCTCGATGATCAACTAAAAATGGCGTTCACGATGCCTTGGGGGACATTTTGTTATAAGGTCATGCCCTTTGGCCTTAAAAATGTTGGTGCCACTTACCAACGCGCTATGACATACATCTTCCATGATCACATGCATAAAACTTTGGAAGATTATATGGATGATTTGTTGGCCAAATCTCTTTTGCGCCAAAATCATCTCGATGACTTACGCAAGATCCTTGATCGCCTCATCGAACACAAGGTTAGGCTAAACCCCAAGAAGTGCGTATTTGGCATCACATCTGGAAAACTCTTGGGTTTCATAGTCTCAAAATGAGGCATCGAGGTAGATCCAAATAAAGTCAAGGCAATCCTTGAAATGCTTCCCCCAACCACCATCAGGCAGCTCGAAGCTTGCAGGGTAAGGTCGCGTCAATCAAGCGCTTCATAGCATAGTTATCTGACAAGTGCCGACCCATGAATAAATTATTACACAAGGGGGTAGCATTTCATTGGGATGACGAGTGCCAGTCAGCCTTCGATGACATCAAACAATACTTGGCTTCATCACCGTATTGGCACCACCTAGACCAGGAGTGTCATTCTACTTATACATCTCAGCTATCGAGGTGGCACTTGGGCGCCATGCTAGCCCAGAAAAATGAATTACATAAAGAACAGGCTAATTATTATCTTAGCCGCACCCTGGTCAGTTATGAACTTAACTATGCATACGTTGAGAAGCTATGCTTGGCAGTGGTATTTGCCACCAAAAAGCTATGCCATTACATGTTGAGCAATACGACGTATGTTGTGTCTAAGGAGAATCCATTACGGTACATGATGAGTCATACTTATCATAGTAGTCGCATGACAAAATGGATCATGTTGTTGATGGAGTTTGACATCGAATTCATTGGACAAAATTCCATCAAAGGTCAAGTCATCACCGATCAACTAGCAGAGGCTCCTCTCGAAGATGATCAGCCTCTGACCATAGAGCTACCCGATGATGGGGTCTTCCATGTCTCAGAATCGCCAGATTCTGATGAGCCTGAGTCACAGGCCGACATAACCTTATTTTTTGATGGTTCTAAATGTGAGCAAGGGGGTGGCACGGGAATCATGTTTTTCACACCGCAAGGGGCTCCAATGCCTTTATCATTTAAACTTGATTTCTCATGCACCAATAACAATGTTGAATATGAAGCCTTGCTCATAGGTCTTCAGACAACCATCACCATGAACATCAAATGCTTGAATATCTTTGGTGATTCATTGTTAATTGTCAACCAAGTGAAAGGGGTATTCCAATGCAAATGCCCAGTTCTACAGGCCTACAAAGCCCTTGTGGATAAATTCTTGGCAAATCTTGAATGGTACGACATCGAGGCACTCCCTCGATCATCGAATCATTTTGTGGACACTATGGCCTCCTTGGGGTCACTAATCCCGCAAGACCCTTCTGGTGAAATGACAACCATTCAAGTCAAAACATTATCACAATCCATGATGGAGCATGCAAGCTCTAACATAATGCCAGGAATCCACCTGATCCAGATTGAACCATCTCAGGATAGGTTCTCTCGAATCCATGATAGTCTGAATCATGCCAACTAGGGGTCTTTGTTCTCCCCAACCCCTCTTAATAGCAACACAACGCTATTTCTACAAGTTCTTTCCCGCTCAACTTTTGCTAGGGATGAACTTCAAGAGGGATCGGCCATTCATACCATCGAGGTTTCTGATCAGCAGGATTGGTACACACCCATAAGAGACTATCTCAAGTTAGGTAGCCTCCCACTTGGATTGTCGCACATCGCGAAAATATCATTCAAATAGAAAGTGGCAAAACATGTCTTGCTAGGAGACATTTTGTACCGTCGAAGCTACGAAGGGATCCTCCTCCATTGCTTGGACCAACAAGAGTCCACTTGGGCGATCACCCAAGCGCATGATGGTACGTGCGGTGGCCACTTCAGCGGTATGGCCATCGCCAAGCGCATTCTTCGCATGGGCTATTATTGGCCATCTTTAGAGCGAGATTGTTGCGCATATGTGTGAAAGTGCATGAAGTGTCAACACCATGCTAACTTGACACACGTACCTTCTCAGGCCTTGCAACCGATCCAATCGGCTTGGCCATTTTCATAGTGGGGCTTAGATCTCATCGAAAAGATCTCCCCTGCGTCGTCAGGTCATCACACGTTTATCATAATGACCATAGAGTACTTCACTAAGTGGGTGGAAGCAATTCCGCTTACCTCTACGACTGGGCCCCGCATTGCGGAGTTCATTTTACATAACATCATATGTCATTTTGGTATTCCATCCAAGATCATCTCGGATAATGGGACGTCATTTAAGAACAAAGATGTGCGTGCTTTGACAACAAAGTACAAAATTCAGCATAGTTTTTTGACACCCTATTATCCGTAGGCAAATGGGCAAGCAGAGGCATCAAACAAAATGCTAGTTGCCATCCTTAAAAATATGGTCATAGATAATCATAAGGATTGGCACATCCAAATACCACTTGCACTATGGGCTTATCGCACTAGCATTTACGACCCACTGGGGCAACTCCATTTTTGTTGGTGTATGGCTCCGAGGCAGTCATGCCTCTCGAGTTGGAAATACCCTCCTTACGCATATCAATGCAAGAGTTCATCGATGATGACACTGTGTTGTAGGCCCGGTTAGACCAACTTACGTTACTCGATGAATGATGCGTCAATGCTCTCGAGCATTTACGTATCTATCAAGAGCGACTTAAGAAAGCATACAACATGAAAGTTCACCTGAGGGACTTTCAGGTTGGTGACCTAGTCTTAAAAGAGAACCAACAAAATTCTAACTTGCCACCCCATTTAAGGGACAAGTTCATGGCAAATTGGTTAGGTCCTTATGTAATCGATAGTAAAATAGGACCTGGAACATACCGACTCACCTCTCTTGAAGGAATCAAGGAACTAGAACCCTTGAACATCAGTCATTTGAGGCCATTCAACATTTAGAGAAGCCATAGCCCACCCCAAAAGCTCCAAGGATTCCCACAATCGCTTGGTCACCAACCCCAAATAATCCCTTGTCAAACCAAAAGCCCCAAGGATTCCAATCGCTTGGTCACAAAAATGCCCCAAAGGTATCCATAATCCCTTTGGTCAAACCAAAAGCCCCAAGGATTCCCGCAATCGCTTGGTCACCCAAAATGCCCCAAAGGTATCCATAATCCCTTTGGTCAAACCAAAAGCTCCAAGGATTCCCGCAATCGCTTGGTCACCCAAAAATGCCCCAAAGGTATCCATAATCCCTTTGGTCAAACCAAAAGCTCCAAGGATTCCCACAATCGCTTGGTCACCCAAAATGCCCCAAAGGTATCCATAATCCCTTTGGTCAAACCAAAAGCTCCAAGGGTTCCCACAATCGCTTGGTCACCCAAAATGCCCCAAAGGTATCTATAATCCCTTTGGTCAAAACCTCCAAGGATCCGTAAGAATCACTTGGTCCGCACCCATTCGGGTTAAACCACCATAACAAATATTCAAAAACAACAAATAATCAAAAATAACAAAAAAATTGCATCTCACTTTCATGCATATTCTTAAAAATCAAAACACAAAAAAGAAAACAAAATCTGCATTAGGCATCGCATACATACATTGCATATTTGTTGGTCATACATGTCAAAAGCACCATAGACTGTAATTACTCGACAATTCCATCATTTTCCAAATTCAGTCCATTTTGTAAAAAGATCCATCAAGAATAACGCCCTTCACATTTTTGCCATATCATAGTCAGTTGTCTTCTAATGTCTTTAGGGTTTCGTCATTCAACTGTCTTTAGATTTCTAGTCAAATGTTGTACAAAGTTAGACAGATTTTTACAAGGTAGAGTTTTACTTGGATCACGCCTTGTTACATAGCATCCCAACACAAGCTTAAAACACATAAAAATTCCCAAGTTGTGTGAACGAAAGATGAAACCTACAAAGCAATCTAGGGTACCATAGGTGAAACGTTATCCTGCTCATCCCCCTATGCGAATGGTTCAAGAATGCTGAGAATTGACAAAAGGACAAGCTCTTCCCCATCCAATTCCCCATAATAAATAGTGGTTTTCACCACTATCAAAAATTCCAAACACCTTTGGTCCCCAAAGTCATAAGGATTCGTACTACACGCCCCTGAGAAGGATGGGTAGTCATCCCCAAGGCCTAAAAGGATCAATGCCATTCACAAGAAAAATCCCAAAAGTCCACCATCAAAAATCCCAAAACACCTTTGATCCCCAAAGTCGTAAGGATTCATACTACACACCCCTAGAAGGATGGGTAGTCATCCCCAAGGCCTAAAATATCAATGCCATTCCAAAGCAAAATTCCCAACCACCTTTGATTCCCAAAGTCGTAAGGATTCATACTACACGTCCCTGAAAAGGATGGGTAGTCATCCCCAAGGCCAAAAGGATCAATGCCATTCACAAGCCAAAAACCCACGAGCTCAACTTTGAAATCAAAATTCAAAATCTAAATCCTCAAAAGGCAACAATAAAAAATAATAGTGGTTATCACCACTACTCAAACCCCTTGCTCAAGAAAAAAAAAGAGAGAAAAATAAATAGTGATTTTCATCACTATGTATGAGAGCAAGTATCCCAACAAGATTGAGCAACCGAAAGATGCCTGAGCTTGAATCCCTGGAATTCTCAGCATTCGAAAAACCATTTAGGTGATCCTCATTACGGGTTTGGTGGATAGCCTACCTGGCAATGGCGGTATCCTAAATGCATGACGATATGTCTATCACATTTTGCGTGTGTGTAGACCAATGTTTGCATGTGGATGAGCTAGCTTATGGTATCTTAGATTGCGACATGGATTAATCTTACTAAATGCAACAAAGGAATTAGTGGAGCTAATTAGGTGATCCTCAGTATAGGTTTGGTGGACAGCCTACCTGACACTGGTGGTATCCTTATGAATACCACATAAACGAACTCAATCGCACACACAGGGATGTGAAATAACTTGGTCAAACTCAAGTCTGATTCGTACCTTGTTCGAAAGTCTTGTAAGATAATGTACAGTCTTGATTAGTTAGTTAAAGCATCTGAGTCTCAGAAAAACCTTAACTACATTTTAAAACAATTGTTGTACATTTCATTACTCACATCACCATCAGAAAATACAAAACAAAAATAACAAATGCAAAGTTATTCCATAAAGCAATCACATAGTACAAAAAGCTAGTAAATCCTGTATAGTCTATGGTGCCATCACCTGTAAACCAACAAATCATTCCATCCATTCCATATGCATACATCCATATCATATAGCTAACATCATCCGTAGTCATAATAGCATATGCATACATCAACATAAATAAAGGTGCATAAAAGAAACAATAAATCATGACAAGCATATCATCAAACCAAAAATGAGTCATGTATATATATCAAGTCAAAATGCCCTCAGGCTACAATAAGAAGGTCCTCTGACCTCACAAAAAACCAAAAATTCAAAATCCCCAAAGCCTAGGGAGTCGACCACCATGATCATGTAGGATCGGTGCAATTGGAACTACCCCCAATAGTATGGGTCCTATGGGACCTCTCAGGGTAGTTGTTGCTAGCCCACGCACCATGCCCACCAATGCTACCCTCATCCAATCACCTACGATGAGAGGATGCAGACTGCTCAGTCTCACTACCTCTCATGCGGTGCGATGAACCACCTCCATCGAGATCAGGTAACTGTCCACCGAGGCGGATAACCTCTGTCTCTAACTCCACCCGATACCACCCCCACTCCACATCTCATCGATGATACACAGCCAATGCATTGTCCCACTATGCCAACTGAGCCCATAGGAGATCCCTCTCCTGTAATACGTCTCTATGCTCCTCATCCCATCTCCGTAAAATATCCTCCAATCATGCTATCTCAGCATGAAACCCAGCCTCCACATCCCTTGGGATAGCCTACGACATGGGCACCTTCGGGATGACCTACTGCTTCGACACCCACTACTCTAGGACATCCTATACATCCGGCTACTCTAAAACCCCCACATCATCTCCATCACCAGTGAAGTCATCGACCTCCACCATGTCTGCATCATCCAATGAAGCCCCCCAACCCTCCATCGGTGCCTCTGCACCCCCACCTCCTACTGCTGCCACATCCGCACCCCCAAAGGCCCCTCACCCCGCCATCACCGCATAGTCCACCATCGGTCATACTCTGTAGTTACCCCGACATCATCCATGTTGGGTACATCAATAACTACATCAGACCCCTCACCTAATGGCTCAATGATCGGCCAGACTAGGGTCCTCTCATCCCCACATCGTCGATAGATCAAGGGATCACTAGGAAATCCTTGGTGCACCCCAAACTACCGTGTCACCCGGACATATGAGAAGTACTCCTATTCTGTCCCATGATGCCCAATCAGCCACCTACCCTTGCGCACCCATCGAAGCCACTCTCCAGCCTCAGGCTAGGCTGGACAGTCCTGATACGGTCACCAAAACACCTACCCTGGCATTAGATGAGAGAAGGCATCAGTATAGTGACCTACGTCACCTACCCATCATCGACTCTATCCATGCTCCTCTGATCATCGCCACATATTGGCATACCCAATCTCTCGATCCACCATCTCACCTCGGGTGGTCCAAGGCAAACCCTGTGGCCGCTCCATAGCTATGTGCTGCCACCCCCAACACTACAAAAGATAGCTGCACCCGATCCCCTTCCACCTTCGAGAGGACCTCGTACAACTCATCGTACAGCTATGCCAACAATGTCTGACCCCACCTCATAATAAGTGGAGCTGATGTCGGACACTCCACCAAAGTGAAAACCAACTCCAACAGGTTCCAAGGGAACCTCACACCTGAATAGTCTGAAAGCAGCATATTGGAAATGAGGGCCATGAGTAAAGCATGCCTCACCCCCAATACGCCCTTCTCCAGCCACCACCGCACCAGAATACCGCCTATCTGGTAGTCAGCCTCAGCCCTCTCCACAGCCCTCTCCACCCCCATCTCCCCCCCCGACCAAAACACCATGTCAGTACTACTATCCACTGGTCCCGATGGGTCATCCGGATAGGAAGCCCATCTATCGAAATCCATAGAATCCGATACACATCCTCTAGAGTCACCGTCATCTCCCTTGTTGGGAGATGAAAAGTATTGGTGCGGGGATCCCATAAATTGATCAGGGTAGTCAAATATGCCCGATCCCCCACCACAGGCTCCAAATGCGTCACCTGCTTGAGCCCAAGGGCATCAAGCCACTCCCAATCCCCAACTGTCAAGGCCTCCCGGGCATCAGAGAAAATAGTCGACTGGCGGTACCGACTCTTCACAACCTAAAAACAATAAAAAAAGCAAACGATATTAAGTACATACTTCATATCAACAAAAACAATACAATAAAAGTAAGAAGAAAAACAAAGTATAGAAAAAAAAGTAAAAAAATAAAGTAAAAAAAAAAAGTACAAAAGTATTCAAAACAAATGTACAACAATGATTAGACATTAAAATAATTGTAAAAAACAAAAAAAAAACAAAAACAAATTCATCCTAGGGTTTCAACCTTAGTGTGAACAAAAAAAAATAAAAAAAAAATTCATCCTAGGGTTTCAACCTTAGTGTGAACAAAAAAAAAACAAAAAAAATTCATCCTAGGGTTTCAACCTTAGTATGAACAAAAAAAAAACAAAAAAAATTCATCCTAGGGTTTCAACCTTAGTGTGAACAAAAAACAAATAAAATAAAAAAATTAATACTAGGGTTTCAACCTTAGTATAAAAAAAAAAAAAAAAAAAAAATTATGTGCAAGTTTTTTAACTTCATATAAAGCAAAAACAAATAACAAGCAGAAGGAAGGAACATCATACCGGTCTCGCCTCGGCTCCTCCACTCGAAGATCCGGTTCTCGCACTCATGATGTCCATAAAATTTTGACAACGCTCCGCTATGCAAACTCGCACTCCTCCTCCTCACTGCTCCAAATCGCCAAGAAAAAATTGTTGCAAATGAGCCCAAAACCTAGTTTTGGTCCTTTTATAGGTTGTTAGGCCTGTAATCGTTCCACCCTGGGATGAGCGCTCTAGTTAGCACTCATCCCACCCTGGGACGATTACCAAATTGGTATTCGTCCCACCCTGGGACGATTACAGAGCAAGAAATAAAGCAACAAAAATTGCATCCAAAAAATGCACCAAAAATAGCAATAAATCTGCCAGACAAAGGTGCCTTTGCACCTGACATTCATGGCATGCAAAACCACCATCGGGGTCACAAATATTCACTATCCTACTCCCTAAGAAGGCTAGCATAGCTGGACCACTCCACGGGAAGGAGGATTTTTGATAATTTCTACCCCAATCGGCATCACAAAAAGGGTCAAAACCCACCAAAAATAGGTCCGATTGCTGGAAAACTGCATAGGCATTCAATGGAAAACAACTGAAGGCACCCTTACAAACATCATCTTGGGTCAAGCGACTCATCACTTTTCTCATTTTGGTCATTCCCTCATCGATTCATCGCTTGAGGGGGTAGTCACACTTAGTCACCAAATCAACAAATACACACCCAATCAAGGAAATGGCATGCATTCAAAGAATCATTGACAAAGACAATCACGCTCCTGCTTGGGGCAGCAAACAAGCAATAATCACAAGCTGAACAAACACTTGGCATTCTGAAAAGCATGAAGACAAGGTTCCTCAGACAAAAGGTTGCGCCCTTTGCCTATTCATGACTCGAACAATGTCCAAGATCAAGTACACCTCACCAAAAAAGGTTACACTTGAGTTAAGCTCCTTAGCTCGTCGAAGCAAGGATTCAAGAATGCGTGCCCTTTCCATACTTGGGGCATCAAAATTTGGTTAGGTTACTAAGAAACCCTAATCATTAAGTGCTTTGGTCGTCTATTTTTGCTCAACATTGCACCACACACAGTGCATCCCAAAAAGGGGTATCTAGTAGACACCAAAACAACACCAATCCGATTATGTGACTACAAGCACTGACCGAATTGGCATACATACCCCCTAGGGCAGCCTCCAGAGGTTAAACAAGTGGTCCTAACCACTCCCAAATCAGTTTTGGAAGGTCAGAGGTCAATTTGGCACCTTTTAAGCACTCTGCTCCCTATTCGTCCCACCCTAGGATGATTAGAATCCTATTCGCCCCACCCCGGGATGATTAGCAGCAATCGCTCCAGGGTGGGGCGAATAGCAGGTTTGACTGGAAAAAATTCAAGCCTTGACAAATGGCAACCTAGATCCACCACTCAACTTCACCTTCAAGGCATGCAATTGCGAGGAACGGTTTCAAATCAGAGAGAGGGACTTCAGTCAAGCATGCCTTGATCATGGAGGCCCTAAATCAGGGAGGAATCTTCTCTCCCCCAAGAAAGGCATGGTGAGCCAAGTGGCACCCTCGCATGCACATTCAAAGGAGACCCTCAGGTCTATAAAATGGTGAGCCTCCTCACCCCAAAAAAAGAATAGAGCTGGAGCATTTGGAGCAATGGAGTGCTGCCAAATTGTACCCCCATTCCCCTTTGTGCTTCCTACATCCCTAATTTCTCTTTTGGAAGAGAGGTTATCGGGTGAACACTAGGAATGCAATCCCGACCCAAAACCCAAGCAATCAGCCACAATCCCACACCAAATTCTTTGACACAACCCCCTAGGAGGTTTTGGACCCATCCCACTTGGATTGGTGCCAAAACTAAGCCCCAAACGGTGGGCGTCCTGCCCCTGGGCGCCCCCCGCACTGTTGTAGTCCTAATCGTCCCACCCCGAGTGATTAGAAATATGCAAAGGATTTCTCTACTATTATTTTTGCATTCTATCATATTTCATGTACTTATGCTGCTGTTCAAGTTTCATGTCATTCTGACTTGATTTGACTGTGTTTTTATCATTTTATGCGTTTACTAACATACAGGGAGCGCTTTCGGATACAGGACAATCTGGGTAGAATCTGCCAAATATGACCTTCTGGGTCATCCCAAAATGCCCCTTTTAGCCTAACCCCAAGTTTGCAGGAGTTTTGGAGGCCTCTGGGTAGGACATTTGCAAGGTCGCTCTTGCACATTTTGTGACAGTCCTAATCGTCCCACCCCAGAGCGATTAGAAATCCATGCATGATTTCCTGACTGTTCTTTTTGCAATGGGTCCCTGATGATGTCTTGATGCTTCTATCAAAATTTGGGTTCATTATGACATGTTTTGACCATCATTTAATTCTTTTTTACATTAACTAGCCGGAGGCTTTGGGGATTGCATGTTTTCCTAATATCCGCATATGCTATTAACTATTTGCTGTTTCTCTGAGTGCAGGATCTCACCACCAGGAACACCGAAGGGGCAGCAAAGAACCATGAACATATGGATGCAAGCGACGACAATGTTTGGCCCACCCATTTCAAATGTGGGCATGCGGAAGACACTGGAAGCGTACCATCCGTTGATGTAACGAACTGTATCAAACGTTCTGAGCCCTAGAGGGGGGACGCATTGTAACCGGATTGAAAGCAACATTAATAAAAGAGGCCCCACTTTGTTTTGCTTACATCTCGTCTCATTTATGCTTTATTTCCTACATGCATTTGTTCATCGCATTCGTAGGACTTAGCATCTGCACCTCATATCTATTTCGTTTGCATCAATAATCTGGTACGCCGTCGCTCCGCATTCGGCTTTCAATATCTATGCTTGAGGATTAATCACTTGTTTTTTGCTATCAAAGTGGATTTTAGATTGAGATTTTGATGCTAAATATGGGTTTTCTATGCTTACATTTCATTTTGGATCATTCTCTAGAGCCAAAGATAGTTTTGAAGGTTGGTCAAATGAGGAATCCATCTCTTGAATATAAAATTGAGTTGATTGAACTTGAGGTTGCTCATTCGTATTTTTTATTACAATAATAGTAATATCATCATGATGGGACACATTAAGATGCGATATTTGATTGGTTTCTTGTTGTTGATAATTGAATAGGGGTTCTTGGGAGATCCCCATGTCTTGATTGATTATGGATATTTGTTGTGGAGGAGTTTGATTGTTTATTAGATATTTACAATCAGTTGTAGATTGTAATTCCTTTATAGTGAAAAGACCCTCATCAATAAAATCTTGAATTGCACATCTTAAATTTCTATATTTTTGTGTCATATGTCCATCCACTCTATGATATTCACAATGTAGCTAAGTTTTATAACAATCTACCATGGTATCAGGTTGTCTTATGGGAGCTAACTCAATCCTATTTGTATCAAGTAAATACTTGAGAATTATATCCATTGGTTGATTGAGCTTAGTAAATTTACGTGGTGAAGGTTTTCAAGAGGTTTTTGATAATTGGCTTAGAAATTCAGCCATAAAAGGACTTAATGGTTTTTTACCTTTTTTCTTTATTATGGGTAGAATGATGATAGGAATATTGTGAAATATGATGTGAGTGCATGGTAGGATTGGAAGAAGTATTTTCTTATTGATATGGATGTGTTGTGTTGAAAGAAGAATATTGAAATGGTGGAGAATGATTGTATGTGGATCGATAGGCATAATATGGATATGTGGGAGAAAAGATAATATCGTTATGAAGAGGATTGGAAAAGGGATTGTCTTGTTAGAGTAAGGATGAAAAATGAGAAAAGTGGGATAAAGGTGATGTTGAATATGGGTGAGGTTGGTCATAATAAACAAATGTATTTGGCAAAAAATTTCCAACATTACTGATGGGCTCATGTTGATTTGAGTTAAGACTCATGGTTTCTTTAGTACTTTTAAAAGTAATATTTGGTATCTAAAATTTAGAATTTAATCTTATAAATTTGAAATGATGATTTTTTTGTTATTTTTCTTGTATATATATATATATATATATATATATATATATATATATATATATATATATATATTAATTTTTTTGAATCAGAAATATGCCTATGTTATTCACATCGGGTTCACCAAAGAATGTAGGCCTAAAATTTTTGCATTCCTTTCCTCTAGACTGATGGATCCGTGCCTCAGAGGGGAATGGGAAAATAGTAGATCTACACCTCGAAAGAGAGGCACTTGATCATGCCTTCTTATGGTGATTTTTTGATGAATTGGTTTTTGGGTTCACCAAGAAATATTTGTGGCAGTTTTTGAGCCTAGGTTTTAGGATTTGTTTTAGATGAGTTCTTTTTAATTCAAATCATACATACACCTAGGTTTGGCCTTTATGCGACTAAAACTATCTATATGCAATTTTGATTCAATGAAGACAGTAGACAATGGATACATAATAGAAATGCAATGCCTAAAACTAGGGCTAAAAGAAATTATAAACCTTACTTGATTCGGATGTTTGATGAAGATTTTGAGGCTTGTAGCAGGATAGGATCGCCTCTATTTCAGTCAAAATCGTCTCTGTTCCAGACATAATCACCTCTATTCCAGAAAGAATTGCCTCTGTCTCAATCAGGATCATCTCTATTCCAGACAGAATCACCTCCAATTTGGCACAATCATAGGCGATTTTTTTGCAATCCTGCAGCAAGAAAATTGATAAAAAATAGGGGATAGAAAATAGGTTTTCTTGCAAATTATTATAGTTTCTCGTACTCCAAGTCATAGATTAGCTTTAATTTCTATGTGAAAATGGATATGAAACAACATGAGAACAATATGATAACAATTAAACCTACTATGCTATGAATTTATGCAATTTTGATCCTAATTTTATGATGCAATTAATTGAAATGATGGTGAACACCAAGATGTAATATCTAAAGCTGAGTAAGAAATTAAATGGACATTATACAATGCATAAACAAACAAAAATAAGGAAAGAGATGCAAACAGTAATTTGAATCCTTACCCCCAACTAATCTGAAGAGAGGATCACCTGTTCACCGACATAATCGCCTACTCTTTGACGAAATTGCCTACTCTCTGATGAAATTGCCTATCGCTTTTGTCAAAATCACCTGTAGCTTCTATCGATCGCTAGGTGATTATACTAATATTTGGGGTGATTATTATTGAGACCTACAATGACAAAGAATGAAAATGGGGATGTCGAAAGGTGGAATTACGTAACAAATTGGAGCGAGGGATCCTCAAGGGAGTTCAAAAATAATCTTAGGGAATTAGAGTCCAACCATCCAGGGAGAAAAAATGGAAAAGGTCCTAGATTAAATAGGCCAAGGAAGGATTTGAGAGAGTTGGGAGGTTAGGCTAAACATGAAGGAGGTTTTGATCACTCCTATGTTTGCCACCTTCAATCTACTCGCCAACCTCACTGATCTGAATGGCAATTATACTAGGTAAGATGTTTTAAACCAGATTTTGTCTTTTAGAAACTTTGGCAAAATTTTGTTTTGGGACAAAATCACCTAGCAATTATGTCGATCGTCGAGCGATTTTGTTGATGGATGGGCGATTTTGTCCAACGGTCAAGAATTTTTGGTTTGTTGGCACAAAAAACAAGGAGGATAATGTCAAAATTGGACATATTATATACCGTTGGAAATATCTTTTTAAGCCCTATCCAATGGTATAAAATTTGATAAGAATTGAGATGATTTGATAGGGTAAAAATTCTCTTGAAAATGACCTTACTTTTTAGGAGAAAAACTAAGGAAAATGAGTCAATTTTTCATGTCTACACTTAACACTCTTGCTAGTACCAAAGCAAGAATTTGTAGGTTGCTTCAAATGGAGGAGGTAAATTTACCAAAAACTTATCTAGGGATGCCTTTATTTGAGGGGAGAATGAGGATATATTTATGGAATCCATGTTATGTAGTAGTAGCACATGTTTTAATAAGTTTATTAGATTTGAATAAGCATTATTTAATGTGTTCTTATCCGTTGTCATGTCTTGTAATACCTATTTATAGGCACCTGTTGATATGATAATAACTAAGTTTGGATTATCTTCTTATTCCTTTGTTTGTTGAAACGCTCCCGCATTAATCCAGTTATTAGTAAAGTTCAAAATAAACTTCCAGCTTGAAAAGGTAGATGGTTATCATTAGCAGGAAGAGTGCAGTTAATTAAATCAGTCAACATATTATATATCTTTGTATTCTATGCCAAAATTAGTTGAAAATTTTTAATATTTATTATGCGATCCTTTTTATGGTCAGGTTTACATGACAAAAGGAAATTTTCTTTGGTGAAATGGAGCAAGTTGTGTGATGAGAAAACTAGGGGAGGTCTTGGTTTAAGAGCTCTTACAGATGTAAACTTAGCTCTTGGGGAAAAATTTATCTAGAGATTGTACACACAGATTCAAAGACAATGGGTAAGAATTCTTCTAAATATGTTGATCCCAATGACCCAAGTTTAATATTTACTACATTCTCTCTACCTTTGTCTTGTATTAGGTGTTCATATTATTAATATATTTCTTTACATCCTCATGCAAACTCTTTAGGTGCTCTACAAAGTCCTCAGCCTTAGCACTACTTTTTCCTTGATGTCCATCTTCCTCAACTTAGAAGAATTCCTTGGGATGCTCCCATATACAATATAGAATGGGGGTTTATTAGTACTCTTGTTGACAAAATTGTTGTAAGCAAATTCTGCCTAAGGTAAAACTAAATCCCATCCCCTGGGCTTATCTCCTACTAAGCATCTTAATAGGTTACTCAAACTTCTATTCAACACCTCTGTTTATCTATCAGTTTGGGGGTGGTATGCAAAATTGAATTTCAAATATATATTCAATTTCTTCCATAAGGTCCTCCAAAAATACCTAATAAACTTGGCATCCCTGTCTGAATGATAATCTTTGGTAGACCATGTAGTCATACCACCTCTTTGAAAAACAACCCTGCAACATGAACTACATTATTAGTTTTCTGGTAGGAAATAAAATGTTCCATATTTGAAAACCTGTCAACCACCACAAATATGGAGTCATTCCCCCTCTATGTCCTTGTTAGGCCAAGACAAAATCCATTTTGATGTCTTCCCATGGTTTCTCTGGTACAGGTAATGGATGGTACAATGTGGTGTTCTACCTAACACCCTTGATCCTCTAGCATACTCTATAAATTTGTACAAATCTCTTCACATCTTGTTGTAACTATGGCCAATAGTAGTTCTCACTAATGAGGGCAATGGTCTTATCTCGATCAAAGTGTCTAGCCAACCCTCCATTGTGCTTCTCCTTGACCAGATTCTCTCTCATCGAACTCCTTGGAATGCATAATTGATTTCCTCTAAACAACATTCCATATTGGACTAGAAAATTCAACCATTTAGTTATATCCAAAGTAACAGATGCCAAGCAAGCTCTCCAAGCTCCAAAAAAATCTGGATCTTGAGGGTACAAACTCTTAAGTTCGTCAAACCCTACAACCTCCACCTTCATTTTTGTTAACAAGTTTTACCTTCTACTTAAATCATCTACAAATATATTTGACTTCCCACTCCTATCCTTCAACACAAAGGTATAACCGTAAAAACTCAACCTATTTTAAGTGCCTCAGATTTAGATTCCCCTGGCTATTAATATACTACAGGGCCTGATGATCAGTATATAAAACAAACTCTTTTGGTAGCAAATAGTGCCTCCATTTCTTCAAGGTCTAAACTATAGCATAAAAATTTTGATCATAGATGAAATACTTCTTCCTAGCCTCATTAAGCTTCTCACTAAAATAGGAAATAGGCTTACCTTCTTGACTCAATATGGATCCTATGGTGCTACCACTAGCATCACAATCTACCTAAAATACCTTATTAAAATATTAAAGTGCCAAAATAGGTTGCTTTATGACCTTCTTCTTCAACATATCAAAAATCTTGTCTACTCCTGAAGTCCACTTAAACTCCTTCTTATCCCCTCTCATTGTCTTCATTAGGGGTGCACAAATACTACTAAAATTCCTAATAAATTTTCTATACAAACTGGCTAGACCATGGAATGATCTTACCTCTATAATTCTCCTTGGGGTAGGCCATTCAATGATAGCCCTCACTTTTTTTTGGGTCCATTTTAAGACCTTCAGCTGAGATGACAAATACGAGATACACCAACTCCACAAAACTACACTTCTTCAAATTAATCAACAATTGCTCCTCCCTCAGCTTCTCAAAAACTCATTGAATGTGCATCGAGTGCTCCTCCAAGGTCTTACTAAAAATTAAAATGTCATCCAAATAGACTGAAAAAAATTTCTAAAAATTTCTTCAATACCTCATTCATCAGCTGCATGAATGTGCTTGGTGCATTAGTTAGCTCAAATGGCATGACCAATCACTCATACAAACCCTCTTTGGTCTTGAAGGTTGTCTTCCACTCATCTCCTTCTCTGATACGGATCTTATGATATCCACTCTTTAGGTCAATCTTTGTGAAGTACTTGGCTCCACTCAAATAGTCCATAATGTCATCCATCCTTGGCAACGAAAATTTGTATTTGATGGTGATCTTGTTAATAGCTCAGGAATCTGTACACATTCTCCACTCCCCATATTTATTTGGTGCTAGTTTTGTAGGTACTTCACATGGACTCAAGCTCTCTTGAATCAGTCCTTTTAGTAGCTCTTGGACTTGTTTGTTTAGCTCCTCACTTTTTATAGGAATCATTCTATGGGTTGCCTTATTGGGTAAACTAGCTTTTGGTACCAAATCTATGTGGTGATTGATCTTCCTCATTGGTGGAAAACCCTCAGGTACATTATCTGATGCAATGTCTGGGAATTCTTCCAACTAAACTGAGACTTTTTTTGGGATATCTACGTATTTTTCTTCCTTAACTCTAGGAATTAATACATAGCACATATGCTCATGCTTCAGACCATCCAAAACTTTCTACCATCAACTAAAAATATTATGGCACTGCTACATACCTTTTCGTCCATCTCCTTTAGGGGCTTTAGCTTGTGGCGCACTCCATCCTTTTTTAGGGAGTAAGTGTTGTCATGCCCATCATGTATTGCACATCGATCAAACTGCCATGGCCTTCACAATAGCAAATGACAAGCATCATAGGCAGGATATCACACAGGACCTCATCATGGTAATTTCCAATATGAAACTTTACCAAACATTGCTCGCTGACCAAATCCCTATGGTCCTTATGCAACCACGCAATTTGATATGGATATGGGTGCCTCCTATCTAACTATAACTTGGTAACCATCCCTTCTGAAACTAGGTTATCAGTGCTACCATTATCAATGATAACATTACAGACCTTACCAACACATTTACACCTTGTGCGGAATAAACTCTTCCTTTGATTTGGATCTTCTCCTCATTCAGAAAGGCTCTCCTTATGACCAAAAATTTTCCTTTTTTTTCTTCTTTAGAGTGCTCAGATTTAGCACCTTCATCTACAATAGCAGCTTGAGCATTACCCTCAGGTCTCTTATTCATCCTCCTTTGGTGTTGTGGACACTCATATGCTCGATGTCCTTCTTCTCCGCATTGGAAATAGGTTCCATGAAATCCTCATATTCTATGTCCTCATCTAGACCTTCCTTTTCCTCTCTGTTAACCATTATTTTTCTCATGGGGATGGTAATCATTATCCCCTTTCTAGTCCTAACTATTGCTAGCTTCTCCATTCTTATTTTGGTCCTCATTTCATCCTCCATTTGTTCTTCCACCAGTTCTTCCACCATGACCTCTTCATCTTCTTTTGCTCTCAAATATTTTGTTCAGCTTCTCTTCTACCTTCAAGGCAAACTGGTAAGCATATTCTATGGTGATCATCCTGACCAGACTTATCTCCTCTTGAATACTTTCTCTCAATCCATTTATTTGGATCACCTCATCGAACACAAGGTTAGGCTAAACCCCAAGAAGTGCGTATTTGGAATCACATCTGGAAAAATTTGGGGTTCATAGTCTCAAAATGAGGCATCGAGGTAGATCCAAATAAAGTCAAGGCAATCCTTGAAATGCTTCCCCAACCACCATCAGGTAGCTCAGAAGCTTGCAGGGTAAGGTCGCATCAATCAAGCGCTTCATAGCACTGTTATCCAACAAGTGTTGACCCATGAATAAACTATTACACAAGGGGTAACATTTCATTGGGATGACGAGTGCCAGTTAGCCTTCGACGACATCAAACAATACTTGGCTTCATCACCAGTATTGGCACCACCTCGACCAGGAGTGTCATTCTACTTATACATCTCAGCTACTGAGGTGGCACTGGACACCATGCTAGCCCAGAAAAATGAATTACATAAAGAACAAGCTAATTATTATCTCAGTCGCACCCTGGTCAGTTATGAACTTAACTATGCATACGTTGAGAAGCTATGCTTGGCAGTGGTATTTGCCACCAAAAAGCTACACCACTACATGCTGAGCAATACGACGTATGTTGTGTCTAAGGAGAATCCATTACGGCACATGATGAGTCATAGTTATCACAGTAGTCGCACAGCAAAATGGATCATGTTGTTGACAAATTTTGACATCGAATTCATTGGACAAAAGTCCATCAAAGGTCAAGTCATCACCGATCAACTAGCAAAGGCTCATCTCAAAGACGATCAGCCTCTGATCATAGAGCTACTCGATGATGGGGTCTTCCATGTCTCAGAATCACCAGATTCTGATGAGCCTAAGTCATAGGCCGACATAACCCTATTTTTTGATGGTTCTAAATGTGAGCAAGGGGGTGGTGCAGGAATCATATTTTTCACACCATAAGGGGCTCCAATGCCTTTATCATTTAAACTTGACTTCTCATGCACCAATAACAATGCTGAATATGAATCCTTTCTCATATGTCTTCAGATAGCCATCACCATGAACATCAAACACTTGAATATCTTTGATGATTCGATGTTAATTGTTAACTAAGTGAAAGGGGTATTCCAATGCAAATGCCTAGTTCTACAGGCCTACAAAGCCCTGGTGGATAAATTTCTAGTAAAGCTTGAATGGTACGACATCGAGGCACTCCCTCGATCATCAAAGCATTTTGCAGACACTATGGCCTCCTTGGGGTCACTAATCCCGCAAGACCCTTCTGGTGAGATGACAACCATTCAATTCAAAACATTATTACAATCCATGATGGAGCATGCAAGCTCTAACATAACACCAGGAATCCACCTAAACCAAATTGAACCATCTCAGGATATGTTCTCTTAAATCCATGATAGTCTAAATCATGCCAACTGGGGGTCTTTATTCTCCCCAACCCCTCTTAATAGCAACAAAAATCTATTTCTACAAGTTCTTTCCTGCTCAGCTTTTGCTAGGGACGAACTTCAAGAGGGATTGGTCGTTCATACCATCGAGGTGTCTGATCAGTAGGATTGGTACACACCCATAAGACACTATCTCAAGTTAGGTAGCCTCCCACTTGGATTGTTGTACATCGTGAAAATATCATTCAAACAGAAAGTGAAAAAACATGTCTTGCTAGGAGACATTTTGTATCGTCAAAGCTACGAAGGGATCCTCCTCCATTGCTTGGACCAACAAGAGTCCACTTGGGCGGTCACCCAAGCACATGATGGTATGTGCGGTGGCCACTTCAGCGGTATGGCCATCGTAAAGTGCATTCTTCGCATGGGCTATTATTGGACATCTTTAGATCGATATTGTTGCGCATATGTGTGGAAGTGCGTGAAGTGTCAACACCATGCTAACTTGACACACGTACCTTCTCAGGCCTTACAACCGATCCAATCGGCTTGGCCATTTTATCAGTGGGGCTTAGATCTCATCAAAAATATCTCCCCTACATCATTAGGTCATCACATGTTTATCATAACGACCACAAAGTACTTCACTAAGTGGGTGGAAGCAATTCCACTTACCTCTACGACTGGGCCCCGAATTGCGGAGTTCATTTTACATAACATCATATGTCATTTTGGTATTCCATCCAAGATCATCTTAGATAATGGGATGTCATTTAAGAACAAAGATGTACGAGCTTTGACAACAAAGTACAAAATTTAGCATAGTTTTTTGACACCGTATTATCCGCAGGCAAATGGGCAAGCAGAGGCGTCAAACAAAATGCTAGTTGCCATCCTTAAAAATATGGTTGTAGATAATCATAAGGATTGGCACATCCAAATACCACTTTCCCTATGGGCTTATCACACTAGCACGCCCAGTGGGGCAACCCCATTTTTGCTGGTGTATGGCTCCGAGGCAGTCATGCCTCTCGAGTTGGAGATACCCTCCTTGTGTATATCAATGCAAGAGTTCATCGATGATGACACTGTGTTGCAAGCCCAGTTATACCAACTTACATTACTCGAAGAATGACTCATCAATGCTCTCAAGCATTTATGTATCTATCAAGAGTGACTTAAGAAAGCATACAACATAAAAGTTCACCTGAGGGACTTTTAGGTTGGTGACCTAGTCTTAAAAGAGAACCAACAAAATTCTAACTCGCCGCCCCATTTAAGGGACAAATTCATGGCAAATTGGTTAGGTCCTTATGTAATCAATAGAAAAATAGGACCTGGAACATACCAACTCATCTCTCTTAAAGGAATCAAGGAACTAGAACCCTTGAACATCAGTCACTTGAGGCTATTCAACATTTAGAGAGCCATAGCCCACCCCAAAATCTCCCAGGGTTCCCACAATCACTTGGTCAACCAAAAATTCCCCAAAGGTATCCACAATCCCTTTGGTCAAACCAAAATCTCCAAGGGATCCCCACAATCGCTTGGTCACCCAAAAATGCCCCAAAGGTATCCACAATCCCTTTGGTCAAACCAAAAGCCCCAAGGATTCCCGTAATCGCTTGGTCACCCCAAACGCCCCAAAGGTATCCATAATCCCTTTGGTCAAACCAAAAGCTCCAAGGGTTCCCACAATCGCTTGGTCAACCCCAAACACCCCAAAGGTATCCATAATCCCTTTGGTCAAACCAAAATATCCAAGGGTTCCCACAATCGCTTGGTCACCCAAAACGCCCCAAAGGTATCCATAATCCCTTTGGTCAAACCAAAAGCTCCAAGGGTTCCCACAATCGCTTGGTCACCCAAAACACCCCAAAGTTATCCATAATCCCTTTGGTCAAAACCCCCAAGGATCCATAAGAATCACTTGGTCCGCACCCATTAGGGTTAAACCACCATAAGGAATATTAAAAAATATATAGATAATAAAATATAACAAAAAAATTGCATCTCACTTTCATGGACATTCTTAAAAATAAAAACACAAAAAAGAAAATAAAATTGCATTAGGCATCACATACATACAGTGCATATTTGTTGGTCATACATGTCAAAAGCACCATAGACTATAATTACTCGACAATTCCATCATTTGCCAAATTCAGTCCATTTTGTAAAAAGATCCATCAAAAATAATGTCCTTCGCATTTTTGCCATATCATAGTTAGTTGTCTTTTAATATCTTTAGGGTTTTGTCATTCAGATGTCTTTGGATTTCTAGTCAAATGTTGTACAAAGTCAGACAGATTTTTTTTACAAGGTAGAGTTTTACTTGGACCACGCCTTGTTACATAGCATCCCAACACAAGCTTAAAACACATAAAAATTCCCAAGTTTTGTGAACGAAAGATGAAAACTGCAAAGCAGTCCAGGACACCATAGGTGAAATGTTATCCTACTCATCCCCCTATGCGAATGGTTCACGAATGCTCAAAATTGACAAAAGGACAAGATTTTCCCCATCCAATTCCCCACAATAAATAGTGGTTTCCACCACTATCAAAAATTCCAAACACATTTGGTCCCCAAAGCTGTAAGGATTCGTACTACACGCCCCTAAGAAGGATGGGTAGTCATCCAAAAGGCCTAAAAATATCAATGCCATTCACAAGCAAAATCCCAAAAGTCCACCATCAAGAATCCCAAAATACCTTTTATCCCAAAGTTGTAAGGATTCGTACTACACGCCCCTAAGAAGGATGGGTAGTCATCCCCAAGGCCTAAAATATCAATGTCATTCCAAAGCAAAATTCCCAACCACCTTTGATTCCCAAAGTTGTAAGGATTCATACTACACGTCCCTGAAAAGGATGGGTAGTCATCCCCAAGGCCAAAAGGATCAATGCCATTCACAAGCCAAAAACCCACAAGCTCAACTTTGAAATCAAAATGCAAAATCTAAATCCTCAAAAGGCAACAACAAAAAATAATAGTGGTTATCACCACTACTCAAACCCCTTGCTCAAGAAAAAAAAAAGAGCGAGAAAAATAAACAATGATTTTCATCACTATGTATAAGAGCAAGTATCCCAAGAAGCTGAGCAACCGAAAGACGCCTGATCTTGAATCCCTAGAATTCTTAGCATTCGAAAAACCATTTATGTGATCCTCATTACAGGTTTGGTAGATATCCTACCTAGCAATGGCGGTATCCTAAACGCATGACAATATTTCTATCACATTTTCATGTGTGTAGACCAATGTTTACATGTGGATGAGTTATCTTATGGTATCATAGATTACGATATGGATTAATCTTACTAAATGTAATAAAGGAATTAGTGGAGCTAATTAGGTGATCCTCAGTATAGATTTGGTGGATAGCCTACCTGACACTGGTAGTATCCTTATGAATAGCACATAAATGAACTCAATCGCACACACAGGGATGTGAAATAACTTGGTCAAACTCAAGTCTGATTCATACCTGGTTCAAAAGTATTGTAAGATAATATACAGTCTTGATTAGTTAGTTAAAGCATCTGAGTCTCAAAAAAACTTAACTACATTCTAAAACAATTGTTGTACATGTCATTACTTACATCACCATCAGAAAATACAAAATAAATATTACAAATGCAAAGTTATTCCATGAAACAATCACATAGTACAGAAATCCAGTTAATCCTGCATAGTCTATGGTGTCATCACATGTATACCAACAAATCATTCTATCCATTCCATATGTATACATCCATATCATATAGCTGACATCATCCGTAGTCATAATAGCATATGCATACATCAACATAAATAAATGTGCATAAAAGAAACAATAAATCATGAGAAGCATATCATCAAGCCAAAAATAGGTCATGTATATATATATCAAATCAAAATGCCCTTAGGCTAAAATAAGAAGGTCCTCTGACCTCACCAAAAACCAAAAATTCAAAATCCCCAAAGCCTAGGGATTTGACCACCATGATCATGCAGGATCGATGCAATTGGAACTACCCCCAATAGTATGGGTCCTATGGGACCTCTCAGGGTAGTTACTGCTAGCCCGCGCACCATGCCCACCAATGCTACCCTCATCCAGTCGCCTAAGATGAGAGGATGCAGATTGCTTAGTCTCACTACCTCTCATGCAGTGCGACGAGCCACCTCCATAAAGCTTAGGTAACTGTCCATTGAGGCAGACAACCTCTGTCTCTAACTCCACACGATACCTCCCCCACTCCACATTTCATCGGTGGTACATAGCCAATGCGTTGTCCCATTGTGCCAACTGAGCACATAGGAGATCCTTCTCCTGTAATACGTCTCTATGCTCCTCATCCTATATTTGCAAAATATCCTCTAATCATGCTATCTCAGCATGAAACCTAGCCTCCACATCCCTTGGGATAACCTACGACATGGGCACCTTCAGTATGGTCTGCTTCTTCAGCACCCACTACTCTAGGAGATCCTATACATTTGGTTTCTCCAAAACCCCCACATCATCTCCATCACTAATGAAGTCATCGACCTCCACCATGTCCGCATCATCCAACGAAGCCCCCCAACCCTCCATCGGTTCCTCTGCAACCCCACCTCCTGCTGCTGCCACCTCCGCACCCCCCAAAGGTCCCTCACCCTGCCATCGCCGCATAGTCCACCATCGGTCATACTTTGCAATTACCTCGACATCATCCACGTTGGGTACATCAATAACTGCATCAGACCCCTCACCCAACGGCTCAATGATCGTCTAGACTAGGGTCCTCTCATCCCCACATCGTTGATAGATCAATGGATCACCAGGTAATCCTTAGTGCACCCCAAACTGCCACATCACCTGAACATACGAGAAGTACTCCTGTTTTGTCCCATGATGCCCAATCAGCCACCTACCCCTGCGCACCCGTCAAAGCCACTCTCCAACCTCAGGCCAGGCTGGATAGTCCTGGTATGGTCGCCAAAACACCTACCTTGGCATTAGATGATAGAAGGCATCGGTATAGTGACCTATATCACCTGCCCATATTTGACTCTATCCATGCTTCTCTGATCATCGCCACATATTGGCATACCCAATATCTCGATCCACCATCTCACCTCGGGTGGTCCAAGGCAAACCCTGTGGCCGCTACATAGCTATGTGCTGCCACCCCCACCACTAAAAAGTATAGTTGCACCCGATCCCCTTCCACCTCTGACAGCAGACCTTGTACAGCTCATCATACAGCTGTGCCAGCAATGTCTGACCCCACCTCATAATAAGTGGAGCTGATGGCAAACACTCTACAAAAATGAAAACCAACTCCAATAGGTTCCAAGGGAACCTCACGCCTGAACAGTCTGGAAGCAGCATATTGGAAATGAGGGCCATGAGTAAAGCATGCCTCACCCCCAATACGCCCATCTCCAACCACCACCGCACCAGAATACCACCTATCTGGTAGTCAGCCTCAGCCCTCTCCATAGCCCTCTCCACCCCCATATCCCCTGCCCGACCAAAACATCGTGTTAGTACTACTATCCACTAGTCCCGATGGTTCATCCGGATAGGAAGCCCATCTATCGAAATTCACAAAATTTGATACACATCCTCTAGAGTCATCGTCATCTCCCCTGTTGGGAGATGAAAATTATTGGTGTAGGGATCCCACAGATTGATCAGGGTAGTCAAATATGTCTGATCCCCCACCACAGGTTCCAAATGCGTCACCTTCTTGAGCCCAAGGGCATCAAGCCACTCCCAATCCCCAACTGTCAAGGCCTCCCAGGCATCAGAGAAAATATTCGGTTGGCAGTATCGACTCTTCACAACCTGAAAAACAATAAAAAAAAGCAAACGATATTAAGTACATACTTTATATCAACAAAAACAATACAATAAAACTGTACAGAAGAAAAACAAAGTCAAGGAAAACAAAAGTACAAAAAAAGTATAGAAAAATTACAGAACAATAAAAGTATAGCAAAAGTACAAAAAAACAAAAGTAAAACAAAAGCACAGAAACGTTCAAAACAAACTGTACAGCAATGATTGTAGACATTAAAATAATTGTACAACAACAAAAAAATCAAAACAAAAACAAATTCATCCTAGGGTTTCAACCTTAATGTGAAAAAAAAAACAAAACAAACCAAAACAAATTCATCCTAGGGTTTCAACCTTAGTGTGAACAAAGAAACAAAACAAACCAAAATAAATTCATCCTAGGGTTTCAACCCTAGTGTGAACAAAAAACAAAACAAAACATAAATAACAATTCATCCTAGGGTTTCAACCTTAGTGTGAACAAAAAACACAATAAAACAAAAAAATTAATACTAGGGTTTTGACCTTAATATTAACGCAAAACAAAAACAAAATAATGCAAACAAAAATTTATATGCGATTTTAACTTCATATAAAACGAAAAAAAAATAATGCAAACAAAAATTTATATGCGAGCTTAACTTCATATAAAACAAAAATAAAATAACGCAATCAAAAATTTATATGCGAGTTTAACTTCATATAAAACAAAAACACATAACAGGAAGGGAGAAGGAACATCATACCGATATCGCCTCGGCTCCTCCGCTCGAAGATCCGGTTCTCACACTCATGATGTCCGCAAAATTTTGACAGCACTCCACTATGCAAACTCGCACTCCTCCTCCTCACTGCTCCAAATTGCCAAGAAAAATTTGTTGCAAATGAGCCCAAAACCTAGTTTTGGTCCTTTTATAGGCTGTTAGGCCTATAATCGTTCCACCCTGGGATGAGTGCTCTAGTTAGCACTCATCCCACACTGGGACAATTATCAAATTGGTATTCGTCCCACCCTAGGATGATGACAGAGCAAGAAATAAATCAACAAAAATTGCATCCAAAAAATGCACCAAAAATAGCAATAAATCTGTCAAACAAAGGTGCCTTTGCACCAGACATTCATGGCATGCAAAACTGCCTTCGAGGTCACAAATATTCACTATCCTACTCCCTAAGAAGGCTAGCATAATTGGACCACTCCACGGGAAGGAGTATTTTTTATAATTTCTACCCCAATCGACATCACAAAAAGGGTCAAAACCCACCAAAAACAGGTTCGATTGCTAGAAAATTGCTAGGCATTCAATGACAAACAACTACAAGCACCCTTACAAATGTCATATTGGGTCAATCGACTCATCTCTTTTCTCATTTTGGTCATTCCCTCATCGATTCGTCACTTGAGGGGGTAGTCACACTTAGTCACCAAATCAACCAATACACACCCAATCAAGGAAATGGCATGCATTCAAAGAATCATTGACAAAGACAATCATGCTCCTTCTTGGGATAGCAAACAAGCAATAATCACAAGCTGAACAAAAATTTGGCATTCTGGAAGCATGAATACAAGGTTCCTCAGACAAAAGGTTGTGCCCTTTGCCTATTCATGACTGAACAATGTCCAATATCAAGTACACCTCACCAAAAAAGGTTACACTTGACTTAAGCTCCTTAGCTTGTCAGAAGCAAGGATTCAAGAATGCGTGCCCTTTCCATACTTAGGGCATCAAAATTTGGTTAGGTTACTAAAAAACCCTAATCATTAAGTGCTTTGGTCATCTATTTTTTCTCAGCACTGCGCCACACACAGTGCATCCCAAAAAGGGGCATCTGTAGACACCAAAACAACACCAATCTGATTATGTGACTACAAGCACTGACTGAATTGGCATACATACCCCTTATGGCAGCCTCCAGAGGTTAAACAGTGGTCCTAACCACTCCCAAATCATTTTTGTAAGGTCAGAGGTCAATTTGACACCTTTTAAGCACTCTGCTCCCTATTCGTCCCACCCTGGGACGATTAGAATCATATTCGCCCCACCCCGGGACGATTAGGAGCAATCGCTCCAAGGTGGGGCGAATAGAAGGTTTTACTGGAAAAAATTCAAACCTTGACAAATGGCAACCTAGATCCGCCACTCAACTTTGCCTTCAAGGCATGCAATTGCGAGGAACGGTTTCAAATTAGAGAGAGGGACTTCAGTCAAGCATGCCTTGATCATGGAGGCCCTAAATCAAGGAGGAATCTTCTCTCCCCAAAGAAAGGCATGGTGAGCCACGTGGCACCCTTGCATGCACATTCAAAGGATACCCTTAGGTCTATAAAATGGTGAGCCTCCTCACCTCAAAAAAAGAACATAGCTGGAGCATTTGGAGCAACGGAGTTCTGCAAAATTATATCCCCATTCCCCTTTGTGCTTCCTATAACCCTAATTTCTCTTTTGGAAGAGAGGTTATTGGGTGAACACTAGGAATGCAATCCTGACCCAAAACCCAAGCAACCGGCCACAATCCCACACCATACAACTCCTTAGGAGGTTTTGGACCCATCCCACTTGGATTTGTGCCAAAACTAAGCCCCAAACGGTGAGCGTCCTGCCCCCAGGCGCCCTCGCACTGTTGCAATCCTAATCGTCCCACCCCAGAGTGATTAGAAATATGCAAAGGATTTCTTTACTATTACTTTTGCATTCTATCATATTTCATGTACTTATGCTGCTGTTCAAGTTTCATGTCATTATGACTTGATTTGACTGTGTTTTTATCATTTTATGCGTTTACTAACATATAGGGAGTGCTTTCAAATACATGACAATATGGGTAGAATCTTCCAAATCTGACCTTCTGGGTCATCCCAAAATGCCCCTTTTAGCCTAACCCCAAGTTTGCAGGAGTTTTGGAGGCCTCTGGGTAGTATATTTGCAAGGTCTCTCTTGCACGTTTTGTGACAATCCTAATCGTCCCACCCCAAAGTGATTAGAAATACATGCATG
The DNA here is from genome assembly GCA_028583015.1 of Wollemia nobilis. Classification (NCBI taxonomy): domain Eukaryota; kingdom Viridiplantae; phylum Streptophyta; class Pinopsida; order Araucariales; family Araucariaceae; genus Wollemia; species Wollemia nobilis. The sequence goes on along the minus strand of JAQPPZ010000620.1, from coordinate 4,886,553 downwards.
ATTTCCTGACTGTTATTTTTGCAATAGGTCCCTAATGATGTCTTTATGCTTCTATAAAATTTTAGGTTCATTATGACATGTTTTGACCATAATTTTACTATTTTATGTACTTACTAGCCAGAGGTTTTGGGGATTGCATGTTTTCCTAATATCTGCATATGCTATTAACTGTTTGGTGTTTCTCTGAGTGCAGGATCTCATCGCCAGGAACACTGAAGGGGCATCAAAGAACCATGAACATATGGATGCAAGCAGCGGCAATGTTTGGCCCACCCATTTCAAATGTGGGCATGCGGAAGACATTGGAAGCGTACCATCCGTTGATGTAACGAACTGTATCAAACATTCTGAGCCCTAGAGGGGGGACGCATTGTAACCGGATTGAAATAAACATTAATAAAAGAGGCCCCACTTTTTTTTTCTTACATCTCATCTCATTTATGCTTTATTTCCTATATGCATTTGTTCATCGCATTCGTAGGACTTAGCATTTGTACCTCATATCTGTTTCGTTTGCATCAATAATCTGGTACACCGTCGCTCCGCATTCGGCTTTCAATATCTATGCTTGAGGATTAATCACTTGTTTTTTGCTATCAAAGTGGATTTTAGATTGAGATTTTGATGCTAAATATGGGTTTTCTATGCTTACATTTCATTTTGGATCATTCTCTAGAGCCAAAGATAGTTTTGAAGGTTGGTCAAATGAGGAATCCATCTCTTGAATATAAAATTGAGTTGATTGAACTTGAGGTTGCTCATTCGTATTTTTTATTACAATAATAGTAATATCATCATGATGGGACACATTAAGATGCAGTATTTGATTGGTTTCTTGTTGTTGATAATTGAATAGGGGTTCTTGGGAGATCCCCATGTCTTGATTGATTATGGATATTTGTTGTGGAGGAGTTTGATTGTTTATTAGATATTTACAATCAGTTGTAGATTGTAATTCCTTTATAGTGAAAAGACCCTCATCAATAAAATCTTGAATTGCACATCTTAAATTTCTATATTTTTGTGTCATATGTCCATCCACTCTATGATATTCACAATGTAGCTAAGTTTTATAACAATCTACCATGGTATCAGGTTGTCTTATGGGAGCTAACTCAATCCTATTTGTATCAAGTAAATACTTGAGAATTATATCCATTGGTTGATTGAGCTTAGTAAATTTACGTGGTGAAGGTTTTCAAGAGGTTTTTGATAATTGGCTTAGAAATTCAGCCATAAAAGGACTTAATGGTTTTTTACCTTTTTTCTTTATTATGGGTAGAATGATGATAGGAATATTGTGAAATATGATGTGAGTGCATGGTAGGATTGGAAGAAGTATTTTCTTATTGATATGGATGTGTTGTGTTGAAAGAAGAATATTGAAATGGTGGAGAATGATTGTATGTGGATCGATAGGCATAATATGGATATGTGGGAGAAAAGATAATATCGTTATGAAGAGGATTGGAAAAGGGATTGTCTTGTTAGAGTAAGGATGAAAAATGAGAAAAGTGGGATAAAGGTGATGTTGAATATGGGTGAGGTTGGTCATAATAAACAAATGTATTTGGCAAAAAATTTCCAACATTACTGATGGGCTCATGTTGATTTGAGTTAAGACTCATGGTTTCTTTAGTACTTTTAAAAGTAATATTTGGTATCTAAAATTTAGAATTTAATCTTATAAATTTTAAATGATGATTTTTTTGTTATTTTTCTTGTATATATATATATATATATATATATATATATATATATATATATATATATATATATATTAATTTTTTGAATCAGAAATATGCCTATGTTATTCACATCGGGTTCACCAAAGAATGTAGGCCTAAAATTTTTGCATTCCTTTCCTCTAGACTGATGGATCCGTGCCTCATAGGGGAATGGGAAAATAGTAGATCTACACCTCGAAAGAGAGGCACTTGATCATGCCTTCTTATGGTGATTTTTTGATGAATTGGTTTTTGGGTTCACCAAGAAATATTTGTGGCAATTTTTGAGCCTAGGTTTTAGGATTTGTTTTAGATGAGTTCTTTTTAATTCAAATCATACATACACCTAGGTTTGGCCTTTATGCGACTAAAACTATCTATATGCAATTTTGATTCAATGAAGACAGTAGACAATGGATACACAATAGAAATGCAAAGCCTAAAAATAGGGATAAAAGAAATTATAAACCTTACTTGATTCGGATGTTTGATGAAAATTTTGAGGCTTGTAGCAGGATAGGATCGCCTCTATTTCAGTCAAAATCGTCTCTGTTCCAGACATAATCACCTCTATTCCAGAAAGAATTGCCTCTGTCTCAATCAGGATCATCTCTATTCCAGACAGAATCACCTCCAATTTGGCACAATCATAGGCGATTTTTTTGCAATCCTGCAGCAAGAAAATTGATAAAAAATAGGGGATAGAAAATAGGTTTTCTTGCAAATTATTATAGTTTCTCGTACTCCAAGTCATAGATTAGCTTTAATTTCTATGTGAAAATGGATATGAAACAACATGAGAACAATATGATAACAATTAAACCTACTATGCTATGAATTTATGCAATTTTGATCCTAATTTTATGATGCAATTAATTGAAATGATGGTGAACACCAAGATGTAATATCTAAAGCTGAGTAAGAAATTAAATGGACATTATACAATGCATAAACAAACAAAAATAAGGAAAGAGATGCAAACAGTAATTTGAATCCTTACCCCCAACTAATCTGAAGAGAGGATCACCTGTTCACCGACATAATCGCCTACTCTTTGACGAAATTGCCTACTCTCTGATGAAATTGCCTATCGCTTTTGTCAAAATCACCTGTAGCTTCTATCGATCGCTAGGTGATTATACTAATATTTGGGGTGATTATTATTGAGACCTACAATGACAAAGAATGAAAATGGGGATGTCGAAAGGTGGAATTACGTAACAAATTGGAGCGAGGGATCCTCAAGGGAGTTCAAAAATAATCTTAGGGAATTAGAGTCCAACCATCCAGGGAGAAAAAATGGAAAAGGTCCTAGATTAAATAGGCCAAGGAAGGATTTGAGAGAGTTGGGAGGTTAGGCTAAACATGAAGGAGGTTTTGATCACTCCTATGTTTGCCACCTTCAATCTACTCGCCAACCTCACTGATCTGAATGGCAATTATACTAGGTAAGATGTTTTAAACCAGATTTTGTCTTTTAGAAACTTTGGCAAAATTTTGTTTTGGGACAAAATCACCTAGCAATTATGTCGATCGTCGAGCGATTTTGTTGATGGATGGGCGATTTTGTCCAACGGTCAAGAATTTTTGGTTTGTTGGCACAAAAAACAAGGAGGATAATGTCAAAATTGGACATATTATATACCGTTGGAAATATCTTTTTAAGCCCTATCCAATGGTATAAAATTTGATAAGAATTGAGATGATTTGATAGGGTAAAAATTCTCTTGAAAATGACCTTACTTTTTTAGGAGAAAAACTAAGGAAAATGAGTCAATTTTTCATGTCTACACTTAACACTCTTGCTAGTACCAAAGCAAGAATTTGTAGGTTGCTTCAAATGGAGGAGGTAAATTTACCAAAAACTTATCTAGGGATGCCTTTATTTGAGGGGAGAATGAGGATATATTTATGGAATCCATGTTATGTAGTAGTAGCACATGTTTTAATAAGTTTCTTAGATTTGTATAAGCATTATTTAATGTGTTCTTATCTGTATTCATGTCTTGTAATACCTATTTATAAACACATGTTGATATGATAATAACTAAGTTTGGATTATCTTTTTATTCCTTTGTTTGTTGAAACGCTCCCGCATTAATCCAGTTATTAGTAAAGTTCAAAATAAACTTCCAGCTTTGAAAAGGTAGATGGTTATCATTAGCGAGAAGAGTGCGATTAATTAAATCAGTCAACATATTATATATCTTTGTATTCTATGCCAAAATTAGTTGAAAATTTTTAATATTTATTATGCGATCCTTTTTATGGTCAAGTTTACATGATAAAAGGAAATTTTCTTTGGTGAAATGGAGCAAGTTGTGTGATGAGAAAACTAGGGGAGGTCTTGGTTTAAGAGCTCTTACAGATGTAAACTTAGCTCTTAGGGAAAAATTTATCTAGAGATTGTACACACGATTCAAAGACAATGGGTAAGAATTCTTCTAAATATGTTGATCCCAATGACCCAAGTTTAATATTTACTACATTCTCTCTACCTTTGTCTTGTATTAGGTGTTCATATTATTAATATATTTCTTTACATCCTCATGCAAACTCTTTAGGTGCTCTACAAAGTCCTCAGCCTTAGCACTACTTTTTCCTTGATGTCCATCTTCCTCAACTTAGAAGAATTCCTTGGGATGCTCCCATATACAATATAGAATGGGGGTTTATTAGTACTCTTGTTGACAAAATTGTTGTAAGCAAATTCTGCCTAAGGTAAAACTAAATCCCATCCCCTGGGCTTATCTCCTACTAAGCATCTTAATAGGTTACTCAAACTTCTATTCAACACCTCTGTTTATCTATCGGTTTGGGGGTGGTATGCAAAATTGAATTTCAAATATATATTCAATTTCTTCCATAAGGTCCTCCAAAAATGCCTAATTAACTTGGTATCCCTTTCTAGAATGATATTCTTTGGTAGACCATGTAGTCATACCACCTCTTTGAAAAACAACCCTACAACATGAACTACATCATTAGTTTTCCGGTAGGGAATAAAATGTTCCATATTTGAAAAATTGTCAACCACCATAAATATGAAGTCATTCCCCCTCTGCGTCCTTGGTAGGCCAAGACAAAATCCATTTTGATGTCTTCCCATGGTTTCTCTCGAGTACGAGGTAATGGATGGTACAATGTGGTGTTCTACCTAACACCCTTGATCCTCTAGCATACTCTATAAATTTGTACAAATCTCTTCACATCTTGTTGTAACTATGGCCAATAGTAGTTCTCACTAATGAGGGCAATGGTCTTATCTCGATCAAAGTGTCTAGCCAACCCTCCATTGTGCTTCTCCTTGACCAGATTCTCTCTCATCGAACTCCTTGGAATGCATAATTGATTTCCTCTAAACAACATTCCATATTGGACTAGAAAATTCAACCATTTAGTTATATCCAAAGTAACAGATGCCAAGCAAGCTCTCCAAGCTCCAAAAAAATCTGGATCTTGAGGGTACAAACTCTTAAGTTCGTCAAACCCTACAACCTCCACCTTCATTTTTGTTAACAAGTTTTACCTTCTACTTAAATCATCTACAAATATATTTGACTTCCCACTCCTATCCTTCAACACAAAGGTATAACCGTAAAAACTCAACCTATTTTAAGTGCCTCAGATTTAGATTCCCCTGGCTATTAATATACTACAGGGCCTGATGATCAGTATATAAAACAAACTCTTTTGGTAGCAAATAGTGCCTCCATTTCTTCAAGGTCTAAACTATAGCATAAAAATTTTGATCATAGATGAAATACTTCTTCCTAGCCTCATTAAGCTTCTCACTAAAATAGGCAATAGTCTTACCTTCTTAACTCAATACAGCTCCTATGGTGCTACCACTAGCATCAAAATCTACCTGAAATACCTTATTGAAATTTGGAAGTGCCAAAATAGGTTGCTTTATGACCTTCTTCTTCAACATATCAAAAATCTTGTCTACTCCTGAAGTCCACTTAAACTCCTTCTTATCCCCTCTCATTGTCTTCATTAGGGGTGCACAAATACTACTAAAATTCCTAATAAATTTTCTATAAAAACTGGCTAGACCATGGAATGATCTTACCTCTATAATTCTCCTTGGGGTAGGCCATTCAATGATAGCCCTCACTTTTTTTGGGTCCATTTTAAGACCTTCACCTGAGATGACAAATACGAGATACACCAACTCCACAAAACTACACTTCTTCAAATTAATCAACAATTGCTCCTCCCTCAGCTTCTCAAAAACTCATTGAATGTGCATCAGGTGCTCCTCCAAGGTCTTACTAAAAATTAAAATGTCATCCAAATAGACAATAAAAAATTTCTAAAAATTTCTTCAATACCTCATTCATCAGCTGCATGAATGTGCTTGGTGCATTAGTTAGCTCAAATGGCATGACCAATCACTCATACAAACCCTCTTTGGTCTTGAAGGTTGTCTTCCACTCATCTCCTTCTCTGATACGGATCTTATGATATCCACTCTTTAGGTCAATCTTTGTGAAGTACTTGGCTCCACTCAAATAGTCCATAATGTCATCCATCCTTGGCAACGAAAATTTGTATTTGATGGTGATCTTGTTAATAGCTCAGGAATCTGTACACATTCTCCACTCCCCATATTTATTTGGTGCTAGTTTTGTAGGTACTTCACATGGACTCAAGCTCTCTTGAATCAGTCCTTTTTAGTAGCTCTTGGACTTGTTTGTTTAGCTCCTCACTTTTTATAGGAATCATTCTATGGGTTGCCTTATTGGGTAAACTAGCTTTCGGTACCAAATCTATGTGGTGATTGATCTTCCTCGTTGGTGGAAAACCCTCAGGTACATTATCTGATGCAATGTCTGGGAATTCTTCCAACTAAACTGAGACTTTTTTTGGGATATCTACGTATTTTTCTTCCTTAACTCTAGGAATTAATACATAGCACATATGCTCATGCTTCAGACCATCCAAAACTTTCTACCATCAACTAAAAATATTATGGCACTGCTACATACCTTTTCGTCCATCTCCTTTAGGGGCTTTAGCTTGTGGCGCACTCCATCCTTTTTTAGGGAGTAAGTGTTGTCATGCCCATCATGTATTGCACATCGATCAAACTGCCATGGCCTTCACAATAGCAAATGACAAGCATCATAGGCAGGATATCACACAGGACCTCATCATGGTAATTTCCAATATGAAACTTTACCAAACATTGCTCGCTGACCAAATCCCTATGGTCCTTATGCAACCACGCAATTTGATATGGATATGGGTGCCTCCTATCTAACTATAACTTGGTAACCATCCCTTCGAAACTAGGTTATCAGTGCTACCATTATCAATGATAACATTACAGACCTTACCAACACATTTACACCTTGTGCGGAATAAACTCTTCCTTTGATTTGGATCTTCTCCTCATTCAGAAAGGCTCTCCTTATGACCAAAAATTTTCCTTTTTTTTCTTCTTTAGAGTGCTCAGATTTAGCACCTTCATCTACAATAGCAGCTTGAGCATTACCCTCAGGTCTCTTATTCATCCTCCTTTGGTGTTGTGGACACTCATATGCTCGATGTCCTTCTTCTCCGCATTGGAAATAGGTTCCATGAAATCCTCATATTCTATGTCCTCATCTAGACCTTCCTTTTCCTCTCTGTTAACCATTATTTTTCTCATGGGGATGGTAATCATTATCCCCTTTCTAGTCCTAACTATTGCTAGCTTCTCCATTCTTATTTTGGTCCTCATTTCATCCTCCATTTGTTCTTCCACCAGTTCTTCCACCATGACCTCTTCATCTTCTTTTGCTCTCAAATATTTTGTTCAGCTTCTCTTCTACCTTCAAGGCAAACTGGTAAGCATATTCTATGGTGATCATCCTGACCAGACTTATCTCCTCTTGAATACTTTCTCTCAATCCATTTATGTAACGGGCTACCTTCTCCTTGTTGGCCTTAGAATGGTCTATTCTGATTAAAATATTATAGAACTCCTCTATGTATTCTTTGACAAACTTGTATGACTGTCTCAAACCCTACATTTTCTTCAGTAAATCCAACTTGTAATCAACTAAAATGAACTATCTTTTTAGCTTCTCCACCATCCGCTCCCTCCTTGTTATCCTTTATTTTCCTCTTTTGTTTTTGTCTATTTGTACTCCCTTCCACCAAATACTAGCATGACACTTCAGCTTGGTCTTAGCAAATCTAATCCTCTCAGTATCTTCCACCTCCTCATACTTGAAATATTATTCCATATCATTGATCCAATTGATCAACTCTTCTAGGTTAAGATTTTTAGAATAGGTAGAAACATCCATCTTCAATCTCTTCCCAATATAGGATATGGCTCTATATAACCTGGCTTGCATAGGATCTATTGCCTCTTCTTCTTCTTCAAATTGGGCCTCTTCTTCTTCAGCTTCATCTTCACTTCCATCTTCTCTTCTTGTCTCAAACCCTCTACGTAGCTCCTCTTGCAGAGCTGGAACTTACCTCTGCCAAAGCTCTAAAATCCTCTTCTGGCACCACAACATTTCTCCCACCACCATGATTTATTCATGGAGGCATTCTACTCATGTTTCTCACAAACCCTAACCACAAATACTGGTGCAAACTGCCTCATGTTCGGTGATTTGTCTATACAATTAGGAACTCCCGCTCTTATACCACTTGAAGTAGTTTTGAGATTAACAAAACACACATAATCTACAGAAACAAAGAAATGCAATAATTTTCTTGTATTATTTTTTGAGGAGAATGGAGCTTACAGAGACCAACCCCTTACAATTTCAAAATTCCCCCTCAAATACCCTGTTTTCCCCTTTCCCGTCTAAAACAATTCATTTGAAATTTGAATTATGGGGGCAAACTTCTCGAGGTCATAACTCCTCGCTCGTTGCTCGAGATGACTATTAGTGCATATTTTCAAAAATCTCTCGAAAAGACCTACAATGGCGTAATGCCCTAGAGGATATTACGCTTAATATTCACCCCTCTAAGAGGTCTCTAAGGCCTTCAAATTTCCACTTCAAGTTTCAATAGTAGGATTTTTACTATTTTTGGTAGGGTCTTCATCTTAAAATTTAAATATCTTCCAAACCGCTCAGGATATTAGGGTGATTCTTTCGCTGTTAGGTCTGTTTTTCCATCCCCTAAAAAAATAAACAAACTTGGAACATAATAAAAACCACTACAAATTTTGGATGATGCAATATCACTCTTACACTATTGGATGCTCCCGCATCATTGTGTCATGTAATCAAGTATCATTTATGAGTGAAATGTGGCATGTGTGTAAGTGAATAGTTATGTAAGGTGTCATGTGTACAAGTGAGAGTCATGAGTGTGAGGTGTCTTATATGTAAGTGAAGAGTCATGTATGATGTGTCAAGATGAGAAGTAGGAAATTATGTAATCATGAGAGACTTTGTCATCATATAATATGAAGAGTTATTCATCTCACATGGGTTTGAGAAGAACAAAAGTTAGGAATATTGAAGAGTCATATGTAAGGTTATATATTTATGACAAAGCTCTATGTTATGTAATATGGGTGGCATGTAAGAAATTTTGGATTATTAATATAGCATATTTTTTATTTTGTGCAATATTGTTATTATTGAATGAGATGATATATGTTTGATTATACAATCCTAGAAAATATAGACCTATTTGGACTCATTTGCTAACACATTATTTCAAACTTGAGCCAACATTTTCCTTTAGCTTTGGAATTTTCCCAATGGAGGACAAAGGCAACCATGCAATCACACAAACAGATTATTGACAAAGTCCTTCCAACACTCTAAAATATAGTTTTTTACCAAAAATTCAATCCTACCAATTACAAAGGTGACATTACCTTGTAATAATCAAGATCCTATATATAATTAGTGAAATGTCAATTTTAAGCAATGAAAGGATATTGATGATATATACATGTCACATTTAACATGTATAGGGAATTTCACATCCAAGAGGTAAATGAATTTCAAAATCCACTCAAAAAAATGCTCTACCAAATTCGTTGAGCCAAATATGTTTATTGGGAAAGTAGAGTCAAAAAGAGAAACAAATAATCATATTTACCTCTTACACATGGAAAAATACAAAATACACAAGATGAATAAATTTAGTAAAGAAAAATAAGAATAAGAATTTTGGTCTTATAATACTATAGAAACTATAAAAACCAACTCACAACTACAAAAAAATAAAGATATGCTAATTTTCATGCTATATTATGTGTAATATTTGAATTACATTAGAATTTTACTTTCCAATAGGGTTTCTACAGTTTGTATATTGTCATACTTGAATATGTAGTGTTTATACTTTGTTAATGATGATAAAGTTCAAAGTTTGGTTTTAGAATAACTTTTATACTAGCATTATACATTTTATAGTCATTTGCTTTAATTTCAATTAAAATTATATACTTTCAAGATGTTTAGACATGGTTTTAAAATTCAAACTCTTAAGAAATTTCTAGCAATTAACCATATTTTAAGATTTCAATTTTCCTAACTTGAATCAAATTCTCAAGGTACTCTTCAAGATATGTATGGCTAATATGAACCTATCATCAAAACCACTATTTGAAATCTCTATGATATTTTAAGCTAATGACTAGGGATGAGGATATGACCTTAAGGAAAATCTAAAGCTTATATTATTTCATGGTCCACCATCTATATCCTTAAGGGCTATTAGACCAATAGGGTGTTGGACAAGTTTTATTAATAAAAAATGTGAATATAGACAATGAAGGTATAGGTGATCGATTTTAATAATAAACTATCAACCACATATTCAGGTGTAACTCTTGAATATCTAACCCTAACTATAGCATGATATAATAAATTTCTAGTATCCCCCCTTATTACATCATATTTAAATAGGGTTTGAAATCAACAACTCAAAAAGTTTAAAAAGGTCATGGGCTAGGACACATTAGTCGATGGTTTACATCATCATGAGTAGGTACAAACTCAATTCCTCATCTTAGTCGGACTAACCATACTAGACTCAATCAAGGATAGGAACAAAAAAAACCCTCCGTGATTAGGGACACACTCAACCAATCATAGGTACAACACTTTGCACATGAATAGGAACAAACACAGCCATCCACAAGAGCATACGCAAATAGATACATACTCAAATATCCACAAAATATAGGGTCTTCACTTCTCTTGAATAAAATATCCTATCTAGTAGACAATACAGTAAAATATGATCTTCAAAATGGATCTAGGTCAACCATATGACCTCCAATATTAACAATGTTTTTTGAACATATGGTCTCCAAAATTTCTCATCATTTTTATTTAATGGAATGATTTCATTAAGCTCAGAAAATACTTTTCAATGAGTATAAATATGTCTATCTTCTACAATAGGAGAGTAAGCAAAAATAATTAATTTTTTCTCCTATCAAAGTCTCCAAAACTTGTAAAATTAAAGGTATCATCATTTAAATGTTTGATCTAATTAATATTAATTTTGTCTCCTATCAAAGTCTCCTATCATCTTTCGTCAAAGTATCATAATATGGGCCAAATATTCCTTTTTATAAAGAATGTGGGATACTATAGATGTTCTTCTTCCAAAAAGATTCTTCAATCCATCACAACACAACATGGAAATTAAACTACTCCTTGCCATAAGGGTCTTTGTGTCAAGCAATTGACATCCACTATGAGACCCACTACAAGATGCCAAAATATTGTGGAAAGTAAACAAAATATAAAATCTACAATATACAATCTCCTTTGCATGTAGGATAAATGGATTAAGTGGGATCCAAAACATATACATGCTCAACCTGTCAACTTGAGCCAAAATATTTTTTTACTATCGATTTTTAATCGGATGGTTCAACTTTACATGTAACATGTAACGTATTCTCCTCTTGTTCATCAATATAATTAGACAACTATGAACCTACTTATCTTTCAACTACCAATTGTAAATTGTTGTCTTCCTCCAAGATGAACACATATCAATAAATATTGGTGCTCTAGTTTAACAAGGTCAACACTTCAACTTGAATCTTCAAATAATACTTTGCTAATATTCTAGGAACATAAAAATATGACAAAGCATTGTCTTGTCACCTAGATTTAATAATAATAAAGATAAAAATAGCTTTTGAAGGCATCAAAGAGCCTTCCTTCAAAGCATGTGAGACTTTTTCTTTTTTTCTATATTATTTAAATACATTGGCCCTCCTTTCTATTTCTTGATGGTGTGTTCTTTGCATGCAATAGATCATGCACAATAATTTACTCCTAGTAAACTGTAAGTAATGGGTGTTTTTTATTTTTTTAATGTGCAACACAAGCCTTCAAAAAAACTCTTAACTGGAAATTAACATTTAGATGGTCCATGCATTGATTAGATGACAACTTCACAATAGGTGACCTTGTTGTTAGATGCACCAATCAACAGATAACAAGGTCAAAGCTAACTTTAGATAACAATATCTTGTGATGGAAAATCCATATGGATCTTCTGGATAGCAAGTTATGTGATGAAACCAATGCCTTCATACAATTCATTTCTTCATATGATAATTTCTTCATATGAAAATATCTTCATATGATAGCTCTTCTCCAAATGACAACTCTTCTCTAGATGATAGCTCTTCTCTAAACTATAACTCCAGATTATAGATCCAAACAATAATGATTTTTTAAAAAACTTATTTTTGAGAGCATGATCTTCATATGGCCCTATTTTGTGATGGCATAATATTTAGATGATAGTAATCATGTACAATTAATCTCACTCCACTTTCATGCATGGTCAACATGAACGTGTTCAACAAGATACAAATAAGATGATTGCCAAAACTCTCTAGTAAAATGCTCCAAATGGCTTGTTCTTTGAACTAACTCCTTCAGATGACCTAGTTACCTCAAACTAACTCCTATGCATATTTGGCACAAACAAGTTTAACAAGATACAAAGAAGGTTTCCAAATCTCTCTCTAGTACAATGCTCCAAACAACTCATTGTTTGGACTAACTCATTCAAAGAGCTCGGTTGCCTCACACAATCCATTACTTCCATGCAATTAGCAACAAATTTGGACTCCAAGTTCTCCTGCAAAACTAAAAGAACATGAAAAAAAAAAAAAAAACTTGTGCCTTCTCATGTATATGTATTTCTTGTAGAAGACAACAATTATCTCTACTCCTCAATAATGTATTCTAATTAAATGCATGCTTCTCTTCTCCACTAGCTATAACACTCTTTGCAACTTCTATCAATCTTGTGAGCATGTAACTCCTCTCGACCAAGATGCTTGGTAATGCTTTTCCTTTATTCAATGCCTTCAACCATGATGGAATTTCTATGCCTCGACCTGATCTTCCTCAAAGTAGCACATCCCAAACTTGATCTTTTCTTTCACATGCCCCAAAAATAATAAGTGCTCCAATACCACACGTTAGACCAACAAGGTGTTGGACAAGTTTTATTAATAAAAATATGAATATATACAACAAAGGATAATTTTCAGTTTGAATAATAGACTATCAACCACTTAGTTGGGTGTAACTCTTGAATATCTAACCCTAACTATATTACATGATGTAATAAATTTCCAAATGGAACACTTTGTTGATAAATGAATAAGAAATTGGATCACATACCTCAATTCATAATTTCTATAGTATACACTTGATCAATATTATCATATAACCTGGGTGGCAGATAAATTAGCGAATTATGGTGTTGATCTTTATCCTGGTGAAATTCAAATTTTAGAAGGCAATTGGCCAAGTGATATTTTATGTCTTAATAAAAAAGATGTCAAGGAGCTTATTGTAGAAACATAGCACTTCAAGGAAGTTGAAGAATATATTTAAGAGAAAGAAAAATGAAAAAAATTGTGATAAAAAGGTATGTTACAACAAATGTAATATTTTAGTATTTTGATGAGAGTGGACCCCAATAGAAGCCACATATAACCTATTAAAAAATAAATATATATTATCATATAACCAACAAAATCAAATGATAGTATCTTATCAAAATCTGAAAATTAGTACAAACTCAAGTTGGTTCTTCATTGCGTGTAGAATGTGTCCCATAATGAAAAGGATAGGTCTCAAAGAGAAAAATCAATTACAAAATATCAAAGGGTTGGAACTATTCACATCTTATCATGAAAGTCTAGAGAGCCCAAAATATCAATTACAGTTTATATTTTTGATGCTAGCCATTGTATCACATTTTTTCCCTTTTTTATTGGGATGTAGGGAGGCAAGTTAGACAAAACATCAATTAGGAAGGTTGAACAAGAGATCTACTCAGAGAAGATAACACAAGTAAACCATCATTGATTATAATCAAAGGTGTAGAGAAGTCCCAAAAAGATCAAGGTCATCAAATATCCATAAATTTGTGTAGGACTTCATAACTGTAACTAAAGTTTGTAGGTTGGTAAAGCAGCCAACTTCCATATCAAAGGAGTTTCTTTCCATAAAAGGGTTTATATTTAATAATTATGTGCTAAAATTTTCTTTGTTATTTTGGCCAAATTTTCTTTCATGGTTGTTTTAATTTAATTAAAAACGGGTTTAAGACTCAAAACTATATTCTTTGAACAGGTTTGTCAATCTTATTCTTGAATTTTGGATTAAGAACCAATTTTATTTTATAGAATTAATAATCTTGTTGACTCTAACATTGAAATTTGAAATCATATTAACAACAAACTAGAAATATTTTTAGGATTATAGGGTTTTACAACATTTACTAGGAAGGTTAAAGAATGAAGTCAATGAGAAATTTATCTAAGAAGACCTAAATATTGAAAGTAAGGTTTAGAAATAGAAGTGATTCACATGGATGAAGATAATTGAATACAATAGAGAATAAACTAAATAGGATAGAGCAAATCATAGTTATCTAGTTATTTACTAAGCAAACTTCATGACTTATTGTAAAATTATGTTACTAGAACTTGTTGTGGATAAGAAAAGAAACTATCCTACTGAAGGAAAGGGGGAAAAGAACTAGTAAGGGTAAAATCCAAGCAAAAGAGGAAAAAAACACTAAATATTCCACACCATTCTTCTCAAATTGTGAGGCACAATTGGATGGACAAAGGTTGATATAAAGATAATTTGAGGGGTTTGTAAAGTTGGCTAGATTAGTTGAAGGTTTATTTTGATATTATATTGCCAAGTTAGAAATGGACCAATATGTACACATTTGGTAGAAAAATCATGTTGAAGCTCTAAAGAACAAGATACCAAAAATAAGAAATGGTTAAAACTCTGAGTTTCAAAAGAAAGAATTTCACCACCTAGACTATTCAAAAGAGAGACTTACTAAATGTCAATATAATAAATGAAATCAAATCATAATGGCTCGTCAAAATTTTAAAATGGTACAAACCTCAACTTGTCTCTTCATGGATGTGGAATGTGTCCCATAATGAAAAGGATAGGTCTTAAAGAGACAAATCACTCCAAAATTGCACTTAAATGATTGAAAATATTCACATCTCATTATCAAACTTCCAAGAACTTGAAAATGTTAATAATGATTTAGTTGCTATCCACAAAATCACTTTTTCTTTTGTTGAGGATGGGGCACGAAAAGTTAAATAAAACATCATTTAGGAAGGTTGAACAAGAGATCCATTCTAAGAATAAAACACAAGAAAACCATTATTGATTATGATCAAAGGTGTAGAGAAGTCCTAGAAAGACCAAAATTTTACAATGTTCATAAATATATGTGGAACTTTGTAATTGAATATGAATTTTGGAAATTGTTAAAACAACAACTTCCACCTCAAAGGAGTTTCATTCTCCTAAAGGGTTTGTCCTCATTAAGTTTTTTGTGCTAAGCCTTGCTTCATTATTTTGGTCAAATTTTCATTGAGACTTGTTTTAATACAATTAAAGGTTTTAAAATTTAAAACATTTTTTTCTAATAGGCTAGTCAACACTATTCTTGGAGTTTGCATTAATAAACAAATTCAACTTGTAGAACTAATAATCTTGTTTATTCCATTGAAAATTTACTTATCCTAGTAACAAACTCAGAAGAAAAAAATTAGGTTTAGAGGGTCTTACAAACTTTACTCAGAAGGTTAAAGAATGAAGTCAAGGGGAAATTTATCTAAGAAAAACTAACGATTGAAGGTAAGATCTAGAAAAAGAAGTGATACCCATGGTTGAATATAGAGATCTATTGAATATGATTAGTAAACAATAAATGGGATGACCAAAGGATGGATATCTAGTCATTTCAAAAGCAAACTTCATGAACTCGATTTAAAAATTGGTTACCATTAAAGACAAGAAAGGAAAATATCCTACTAAAGTAATGATAAAAGAGCTAATAAGGGTAAAAAACAAGCAAAGGAGGATTAAGATACTAAATCTTCCATGGTGTTCTCAAAATTTGAGGCACAATTAGATGGACAAAGATCAATATAAATATAATGAGGGGCTTGTAAAGTTGGATAGACTAATTGAAGGTTTATTTTGATCAAATAGACATTAATGAAGAGGAATATTTGCTAAGTTAGAAAGATACCTATATGTATTCATGTGGTAGAAAATTCATATTGAAACTCTAAAGAACAAGGTACTAAAAATGAGAAATGGTAAAGACTTCAAGGAGTTTCCAAGGAAACAATTTCACTGCTTAGGCTATTCAAAGGATAGGCTTGTTAAATGTCAATACCTAGAGGCAACCAAAATTAAAGTATACTTATACCAAGGATTAAATCATGACAATCACATACATTGAAGGTTTGCAAAGGTACTTTTATAAGGAATATTTTGCTATTTGATCCAAAAATTTAAATCAAGCAAGCATTCATCGTAATAAGTTGGAAGTAATTCAACTTAAGACAGTTCAAGGAAGCATACCTCTATTAAGGAAGCATATTAAGGAAATTTAAGAAAAAATATAAAAAAAATTCCACCACTGATCAAGCTAAGAAACATAAAGATCCAAAAACCACTACACATATAATAAGGATAAACATAAGTGAGTCTTGTTGAAACTCTATTTGGAGAAATTCCTAGGAACAAACAAAATTATAGATAACTATGATAACCACCAAAAAAAATGAACAAGTTACATATGGATTTACAACTAATAAGATATTAATGAGTTCAACCCTTCATAATTCAATCCAAGAAGTTTCAAAAAAGAAGAAAAAGAAAAATTTAACGAAGATAAAGGAATCAAGTCTGAGTTGTAGAGCAATTGGATCAACCAAACTCCGTAAGGGGGGCGGAGGTCCAAGGTTCAAATCTCGGTCGCGGGGGCTTGCCTTTTTGGGGGGAGGGGGGGGGGTGTTGGGGGGGGGGGGGGGGGGGATTTGTGGGGGGGCCATAAAAAAGGCAACATTCTCTTGGTTTTTGGGGTCTCTGGGTTCCCCCATGTAAATTTAAAAAAAAACAAAAATAAAGGAATCATCTTCTTGATTTGATTTACAACTCATGAAAGAAAAGGTGAATGCCCTCATTAATTTAGATATCAAAATTGAAAATCCCATGTTTGAAGAGATGGCAAATAGATTTAACTTGCAAACTAATACACATCCATGACTCTATGTATTAGGCCTATGGCACAAAAATGGAGTCAAATTTTATAACAATACTAGGTAAAATTTATAGATCCATTTAAGATCATTACTTAAGTCGTATCTAGAGATGTTATTTTGGATGCATGTAAGGTTATGCTCAAAAACCTTATTCAGGAAATACAAATGTCTTCTTTATTAAAATAGAATAAAATCATTCTCTTATCAAAGGGGATAAACCATACACCATCAATTTCTACAAAGTAAGACAAAATCTCTTTGCTTTCATCCAATTGGACCAAGATACCAATAAATGAAATGTGTGTTCAATCTCTTAAAATCAAAGCAAGAGGGTGACAAGCTTGAAGTAAAAAACTCCCATATGTTTGCAACATGGGAAAAGGTAGCCATCAAAGTTCTTGCAATATTTTTAAAAGGGAGTTTGAAAGAAACAAATAGGATGCCTCCACAAAAAGTAATTGAACATATGATCAGATAACAACCCCATATTTTTATACATAATACCAAGTTGTATCACCAATCAATATTAGGGGGTAAAGTGGTTAAAAATCATATTCAAGCACTTTTGGACTTAAGGTTGGCAAGATCAAGCAATCCTCCATGAAAAGTACCAATTATAATTGTTCCAATAAAATATGGCATGTGGAAGATGTGCATAGACTATAAAAACCTTAAAAAGATAACAATCAAGAATCAATATCAACATAAGGATAAAAGTCTTATTTTATCAACTAGAATAGACAATAATTTTTATCAAAGTCAAACCAAGACTACATCAAATAATAAAAGGAAGAGCCTTCAAAATCCACATGCAAAATCAAAAAAAAAAAAATTGCAAAAGTAATTATTATTTTCATCCTATGCAATGTATCAAGATTCTTCATGAGGATTATGAATGATATCTTCCTCCCATTCATGGAATTTTCAGTTATTAATTATTTTAATGACAAGATAATTTATAGTGATAATTATGATGGGCATATTATCCACTTACACGAGGTGCTAGACATTTTTAAGCAAAATCAATCCAAATTGAAGAACAAAAGTGAATTTTATAAATTTTTAGTCTAACTAGGCTTATCTTTGGTGGGAATGAGGTTAACATTGACACAACCACGATGGGATCCATTTTTAGATTGTCCTCTTTTTTAAACATCACAAAATATTTAATTTGTTCATATTGAACATAGACAATAAAAATCAAATGAAGATTGTGGTAGTTGGTACTTCCATCCTATGCATTTTATCAAGAATCTTCCTGAAGGTAATAAATGATGTCTTGCTCCCATTCATTGAATCTTTTTATAATTGATTATCTTAAAGATATTATAGTTTATAGTGATAGTTGAAATGAGCATCTTGTCCACTTACATGAAGTGTCAAATGCGTTTAAGCGAAATTAATTCAAATTGAAATCAAAGAAATGTGAATTTTGCAAATAGAGTTCAATCTAATTGGGATTATTCATAGTGGGAATGAGGTTCAGGTTATTCCAACCAAGATAGGATCCACTTTTTATATGTTCCTCTCCATAAAAACATGAAAATATTTAGTGTTTTTAGGGACAAGTGAATAATTAAGAAAGTTCATATGCAACTGCAAAATATCAGCTATATTGCATGCTCACTTTAACCAATGGATTTGCTAAATGGACAATGTACCAATAAGGCAAATGGACAATGTACCAATAAGAAATCAATTGCCTTTGCTTCTTGCATGGCCTAATTTGCAACCAAACTTTGAAATTTAGGTAGTCGTTGGTCAACCATGGGAGAAATTCTTCTATGAAAGGGAAAATATTTATATTACTATCCCAAACTATTCAATAAGTTGTCTTGAATTATCCTACAATATATGGAAAGGACTTGTTGCACTTGAACAAGTTGTCCAAGAAATTAAAACATTACTTATTGGGCCAAAACACCATATTACATACCAATCATCAATTTCTCTAAGCTTTAAAAAAAAGTAATTTTCAACAAGCTAAATACTTTGAATGGATAATTTTCCTATAACAATCCCATCTTGTAGAAATATACAATGTTGCCACTAGAAAAATAGTGCATATATTGTTTAGAACTCCAACAAACAAAATTTTAACCATACACACTCATGAAGTTCCAACTATTCAAACTATATTCAAGAGCCATTATGAGGACAAGCACTTCAAATAGGCAAATGGATACATTTTGCTTGTAGAGCTCAAAAACAAATAAGTGAGCCTAATTTTTACTAGATGATGTTCTTTTGTTAGAGAGAGCATAGCTTCCCAAAAATGTTTATTTAGAATATAGTACATTAGTGTCTCAAATTACTTTGATTGTTGGTCATTTTGATGTCAAAACAAACATGGCAAATATTCAACTATCTTTTCTTCGTAGGATGGATAATGTGGCTATGTAAAGGAGGGGATGTGCATTTGGTTCTACAAACAAGTCAAGCAGTTGCAAGTTCAAGTTGTACACATTATTATTAGTGCCTACTTGGCCATGGAAGAGTTTTTCAATGGGTTTCCTTAGAAGACTACCCACAACCCAACATGGCCACAATAATTTGTTTTTGGTGATGATTTATTTAGTGATATTTGCATAATAATTCATTGCATGAAAAATCTCTCGACAAGCTTTCAATCAATATTTTGGACAATGTGTACAAGTAATACAAGGCAACATTACTTTTTAAGATATTTTTGGAACAACCCTAAGGGGAAGATAATACAAGGCCTAAATGTCCATCACTCTTTCATTCTCAAACAAATGGAGAAATATAGGTAATGAACCTAATGTTAGTCATTTCTTGAGGGGCCATAATAGAAAGAGTCCAATGACATGAATAGGATCTTTGCCAACATTCAACATGCTTACAACCTATCTACTTTAAGTTCTAAAAGCATACGGCATTTTAAGACATGTCATGGCTACATTCTACAATCTCTTCTTCACATATCATTTTAGTTCATTATGAGGATAAATAGGATAATAAATTCTAGACCAAATAAATTCCTTAAGAAGATCAAATCAGGGCGATATAAATGTGAGGCAAAACTTTTGACAATTTCATTGATTTGGAGATATGGTGTGGCTTTACCTCAACAAGAATAGACTATGAGCAATTTCAAATCTTATAGAAAGGAGAATAAAGCTCATAGTACTTTCTTAACATTTGAATGCCCTTCATTTTTAATGTTCATAATTTCAATTTATTTGAGGCTTCTATGCTTAATGAGAAGGAAGAGAAAAAGCTTTGTCATTCATAGAGGATTTTACCTAAAAACCAAATCAAATTTTGGAACACATTAGTTCAAAAATAAACTCAATCCACCTACCGTAATGAACAAGAATATTGCTTTTAGAATTAAAAAGAGTATTTATTGTTAAGGTAAAATAGTACCAAAATTCACAATGAGGAATTATTCTCTCAACCTTTAAAAAATTTGAGTTTTTTAGAGACCAAAAACCTTTCCAATGGTACAACATAATCCAAAATTGATCATTAAAGGTTAAAGTTGACAAGTATAAATGTTGATCATTGAGAGATTGACCCAAGTTAAATACATGGAAAATTGGCTATTGAAGATGACGAGGTGGATCTAAATAAGGTATGTGATGCTTTCAAGGAGCAACCTACTCATGGATATGATTATGAGTGACCAAATGAATGTGACGCCCAAGAAACTACCCAAGTACGGAGTTGTCATCATCTGATTGTGGTTCATATAGTGTCAAAGTGTGATATACAAGGTGGTTATTGGTATAAAAGATCTTCATTCAATGTCAATCCACAATTCAATTGCTTCACCCTCCAAACATAGGAGAAGAACATAATGGCCTTGAAAAATGACTTTTGAATATAGCTTAATGATATAATGTCTAGTGTAGGACTCAAACTATCCCTTCCTAATATAACCTTCAAGATTTCTATTAATGTAAATAACTATTCCCTACACCGCTCAAATGCAAGAAAATTAAAGTGCATCTTTGTAATGATTTGACCAAAGCCAAGATAAGTTGAGTTTTTTCTTGAAGCATCTAAAAATGTTTTTACATTCCACCAAAAATCATATCAAAATTTGACTATTTGATAAATGAACAAGAAGGATGTTTAGGGAGCAAAGCACCAACAATTCGTACTTGGAGAGTTGGAAATATTTACAACTGCACGTCTTATTACGAAATTAATAAAAATCAAGAACATCAATTACATCAGATTTAGCCCTATACATCTACCAAACCACACAATTGAAAAAATCAAGGGAAGCAAGAAAACAATATAAAATGTTTCAAGTTGAAAAGCAAAATCATTGTACTCAAAAAATACAAGAAAACCATTACTGACCACAACCAATGATCCTTAAAAGTTCTAAAGGTGGTCGAACTATCAAGATATTTACAAATCCATGTGGAACATTGTAATTGCCTCTAATTTTGCTATCTAATAAAGCAACTAGTATTTATCATGAAGAGTTTTAGTCCCCAAAGGATTTTTTTAATCATTAACATCAATTGTATCCAACTTTTATATGATTATTTTGCTTATATTGTCATTCATGTTTATTTCAATATGCTTAATGATGAGGTTTGAAACTAAAAATTGCATAGATAAAAAATGAGCCTCTATACTTGATGGCATCAATCTCAAATTTTAAATTAATAAGTACTTCTATTTGATGAAATTGATATTTTTGGTGATATCAAATCTAAGGATTCAAATAAGTGATGAATCATATAAAAAGTGATTCCAAATCATATTGGGCCCCTCATATGATTTGGCCCCTCATGAAGGATTTTTCCTACTTCCACAAATGTTGTGTATGTTATTTTCTCCCAAAAAAATGCAACTTCTTGATCATTGCATGTTTAAAGAGATGACCAAAGGAAAAAAAAAGAGGAATTCCAAAATACAAAGGATACCCCACAAATCGCTAGATAAGTGTCAACAACTCCAAAATAAAAACAATTACAAAAACACAGATAAAATTCAAAAAACAAAAGCTTTGAACACTAAAAGAAGGCTTGTAGATGCATAATGTTCTTGTGCAAATGCTTCCAAACTCATCAAAAAATGAAAAGAGAGTCTGAAATTTGAGAAGAAATTGCAATAAGAATTGACCAACAAGGAAATGTTCGATGCTCCAAACCAACTATGATGATGTCCAACAAGGCAAAACAATACCTCCAAGTATGAAGCAAATTTTAATAAAAACATGTTGAGCACACCAAACTCAGTTGTAATAAAGCACTTTAATGATTCTCTTAATTATTTTGAAAAACATGTCAAAGGAATTGCCTTCAAAATAATGAAAAGAATGGGATACAATAGCCAAAGACTTTGCAAGAATGAAGGAATGACAAACCCCATAAAAATAGTGGAAAGCCCTCAACATGTTAGTTTTTATTACTTTAACAAGGTAAACGCTACAAAAGGAGTTGAAAAGGAAATCCTACTCACGAAGCCCAATGGAAGGGCAAAAAAACTCTAAAGAGAAAGAACCCTTTTACGAAACATGTGCATTGCATAGGTTCACTCCATAAGACTTGTGCAAGCTCTAAGGAGCTCAAAAAAGGAAGATACAAAATACACCCATATACCCAAGCACTTCAAGAAAAATTAAAATATGCAATTATGGAATCTATTCCTCAAACTTGTATTAATTATTCACATTATGGAAGAGGAGACTCATCATATTCCTGCCAAGAGCTTTGACCATGTAGGGTATTAAGGAAATAAGAATCACAACTCCAGCGTTTTGGAAGTAAAATGTCACTAATTGTGTGATTAGGCCTCTAAAGGAAGTGCAAGTTGGAAGGAAGAAAAACAAACTACTATTTTCCAGCCAATGAGGATTGAATATATGTGGATCTTGCCTCAACGATGGAGGAAGGTTAGCAATCAAATAAAGTGCTTATATGCAAGCTCTTTTAAGAAGGCATGAGGCTACAATGATAATGTCAAACCCAAGCTCCACAAAGGATGAAGTAGATTTCCAATATTAGTCTAAGTTGCACATGAAGGGAAGGTAGATTATACCTTAACAAATTTCAACCAAGATATAATCATTGCAAGCAAGCAACTTGTCATGCTCTTCATTAATGGCTTAACAAAAAGAGAATGGAGAAAAAGAGGTGCCCGTCTTATCTCTCAGTAAGTGTTTGAAATCCAAAAGCATTTTAGGAAGTATAATTCAAAATAAATCAGACCCTATAACGTTGGAAATCAACACATGAAAGTAGCATAGAGACCACATGTAGAGCAAGAGGATCACATGGAGTATTATTACAGAGATCAACTAAGAAATTTACAAATCATCTAAAGCATGTACAAAACACATTCAAGCATGTGGGACCAACAAGACAAAAGAAGGTCCATCTGAAGGAGGATTTCAAGATCATCCAAAACCAACCCAACCTAAAAGTGGGCAGAAATATTTTCCTCCAATTAGAAGCTATTTTCAAGCACTTCCAAAGATTTTCAAGGTCCAAAACGCCACAAAGTGGAAGATTGTGTTAGCCATGTAGGGATACATGTCAAATAACTAAAACCCTTTAATACTTTAAAAATGGATGTTTTGATAAAAAAAATGTAAACTCTGCCATGGGTAGGATTACTCTGCAATAAGTACGATTCATCTAAGAAATCATGGGATTCCCTTGAAAATTGAAGGAAAAACCTTGAGGAATCTACGTGTCACCTTCACAAGGTTCCCCTTCCTTTAGGATAGCCAATGTCTTGGACAGACAATTGTCAAATTAAAAATGTTCTGGGAAAATTGAGAAAATCACATCCAAAAGGTAAATGAAATTCCAAAGATACTTGAAATGAAGAAAATATTTTATTACCTCTTGAACCCAATGGATTCTTTCAAAGACAAAACATGGCAAAATAAGGAACCAAAAGGTCACCTTCAATACTTAGGAATGAACATAGAATACAAAGAAGTGTTCAAGAATAACATAGGGACTTTACAAGCAAGCTTACAACCACAAAGATCTTGAGATACCATATTTACCATGCCAACTTCTGTGTAATCTTCAATTGTTTTCGGCTGTATAAGGCACTCTGTTATACTAACAGAAAATTACTCTCCAAAACATTTTTCTCCAACTTGTAGCTTATACTTTGGTCTTAATGTTTAATTTCAGATCTTGAGCTTGGAATATATTCTTTACTTCCAATTGCCTAGTTTTACAAGACAATCCAAGGCAAAATATGGAGTATAAGGAAATTATTAATACTCAAATGATTTGTGTAATGAATCAAATAGGAAGTGATTTCAAAACAATAAACAATCAAAAATACATCAGTGAATGAACAAGTAAAATAAAATTTATTTATTCAATTTATTAAAAATAACTTTAGCTGCCTAAACTGACATCTAAGATTGAACAAATTTCATCCTCATTTAGCATATGATTATTATGCTTTTTTCAAATAGGAACCTATATTTTTACAAGAAGCCAATGCTAATTTTAGGAAAACCATGCAGTGACTTTAGCACAAATCACTTCCCACTGAATGATATAAACATGTTCATCAAAATTCCAATCAATTTCCACAGGATGAGCTCATGTTTGTGTAGAACAGATTGGTAACAACAAGAAATATATTTACAAATTTGAAACATTGATTGGGGTAGTATAGATATGAAAAGTTAAAGAATAATTAGGAACATAAAATGAACAGTATTATATAGCCAGAGTACGGGTGGAAAGAAAACTAATTACATGACTTTGTAAACACCATTCTTTTGATAGATTAAAAATTCACTCTCGAGTTGTGATAGCAGCTCAGAAATAGAATCTCCACTAGATCCAGGAAAATGCTCCAAGATCTGGGATACTGAAGCCTGCAAGTTTACAATGCCAACTAAGTATGGCCTTCTATCTAATAACAAACAAGAACATGTCTAAAACACAGTGTGCATAAAACAGGAATGTTAACTAAATCTAGTGAAACAAGCTAAATTATGTTGCAACCAATGTAAATCCTTACCCCGCCACACATACTAAGACAAGATATCAAACCATCTTCTGTCAGCTCCAAAGGCTGGACATTTAACTGAGATTTCCAGCCAGAATCAGAACAATGTCTCTTGGTAGAGGATTCAGAAGCAGAGAATGTGTCTTTAACTTCTCCTTTTCGTCTGTGTAAGGTTGTTTTTGTATTACATGTAAGCCACTGAGGTTTTGCAAAAGAATCTTCTTTTGAAGGACTTGCTGCTTGAACCAGACCGTCCTCTTTTGTACATGGTGTTGCACTTTCAGAACCAGCTTCCAATCCCAGGAGAGAATCATTTGAGTGACTCACATCCTCATCTTCTGATGGTTGCAGTGCTACAATCTCATCAATACATAAACCAAGATCTTCCATATTCAAGAAAGACTTAATATGTGTATAGCTTACCTGATCACACGATATCTCTATTAAAATTTACCAAGGAAAACACCATAAGAAGCCACATATATCTTAGAAAGTGTAAACAAGGGGCAGGCCATCAAAAGATACATGCAGGCAACAAGTATTTTATTCATGGGTGCCTATGAAGAAAAGAACAAACTATATTTCTGTCCTGAAAGATACCTCAATCTTCACTTTGTTTTTTGTTGCTTGGTTCTAATCACATAACACATTTGATTAAGTCTAGACAGAAACCTCCTCCATCTTGTTAATAAAATTTAATTTCAGAGCAATAGTAAGAATCAGAAATGACAAAATTCTGAATATTAGTTGATACTGGAAAGACATTATAAAAGATCATAGCAGTTAATTCACTTTAGATGCTGAAGGTTGGTGCACACAGTAAATTGCAATAATTTCCACAAGCTTAATAATGTGTGGTCTAGAAGAAAAACTTGATGGAAGTAACAGCCTTGGGAACCAAGACTGCAATACAGAGGTCATAAAAACTAATAGAAGCAACAGCTTTGAGAACAAAGACTGCAAGACAGACGTCATAAAATCTGACTTGTGCATCCATATAGATCACAAGAGCATAGGTACATACACAAGCCAGTAGCTCCAACGGACAAAGCACTAGTGAAGATGTTTGGAAAAGCAAGGAAGTTCCACTAACAACGAATATGGTCAATTTAATTGAACATTTAAGGATGAAAAGAATGAAAATCAAGCATATGCATCGTGAAGATCCCTATAAATAAATAGAACTTATGGTAGACATGTCTGTGGGTGTTTCTTTATGAATGATGAATATCTAGTACACCTTACTCTCCATCATTCTGTCAACATTAATACAAAGGGTCTTTTATCTTTGGTCAGTTAAAAATGCAATGGAATTGAATAGTTTCACCAAGGATTTAACATTTCTAGATTCTATATCCAGATGTGTGAATGTATTACATCAAATGCATGAAAAGAAGTGAAATTCTTCAAACAAGGTTCGTTGGATGCATATGATGCTGATACAACAATAATCAGCAAATAGATGTTGAGAATAATGTCGAACACTCAAAAACCTAATATGCATAGCTAAGACACTGGATATAAATCTTACTGAATTTGATTTGTTAAGCCACTTATAAAAGACTAACATATAGTGTTTCATAGACCTACAGATAATCAATATAGTGGCAATAAGGCAATGGAGAAATACAGATTCGATATCAAACTTAACAGAAACCAGACAATCTTATAATCAGAAGAACTGAATGATTCCTGGACACCTGACCCAATACACCACAGAGAAAAATCTCAAAAGAGATGAGGAACTTACATATTCTGGTACTTGTTCTTTTATAGGCTTCATCTTCTCCCTGGAACCTGCCTTTTCAATTCCAACTCGAATTTCTTTACAAATTTTTTGGGTTAACCCAGTTTCTTGACAAAAGCGTTTCCAATCAATCTCATATCCTACCCTTGCAACTTCAAGTATATATTCCACGACTGAGGATTCTTTAATTGGAGCAGGCCTTTCAGGTAAGTTCTAAACAAATTACAGCTAGCTGGGTAAGCATGTGCATATATTAAGGAATTAAATAATCAAATTTTAGAAAAATATAGAAGATAAAAAAAATTTAAAATTTATCAAGGAAAAGATCTTTGACAGTATGTCAGTGAAGGAACATGCACCCAAATAATGATGTCCAAACACTAAAAAATCTGCAAAACAGTTTTGTCAAAAAGACATTTTCTTAAATGGTCTTACAGCAATCTGAGAAAACGAAAGGCCAGCCTCTTGCCACATCCTCCAAGCTTCCACCTTTGCAGGGGCAGCTTTACTTTCTATGACAGTTGTAGATAACCTTGAAATACTTGGTTGCGTTGGTAATTCACCATCCAATTGGAGCCCTAGACTTTCTGATAAGCATTTAACAGTTTGCAGTATTCGGTCGCCGTGCCTCATTATGAGGTGCTAAAAACAAAAAACAAAGTCGCAACATTCAGTTAGGCAAAAGGCACAGAAATAACAGATCAGAAGGTATTTGTTTCATTTTAAATCTTTATGGAATCCCAATGCATCCCATGTAGAGCCTATATGTTTTTTAATATAATTATGAGTTTTAACACGAGGTTTATTCAAAACTTCATCCTTTTAAAAAGTCATCCAACAATAAAAATAGCAAATGAAAAATTCATACTACACTGGAATATAAGCACTGACATAACTCTGTCTGAAAGGCACTTGATAGTTTGGAGCAAAACAGAAAATGGAAGGCAACTTTCCACATGTTTACAAAAAGAGGTATACTTCATGAATAAAGTAATTAAACATAAATATACAGACATACATAGCATTTAGTTGAAGATTGTGTCCTACTCCAAGAGATTCACGTCAAGCACAAATAAACAAACCAAGACAGCAGCTAATTCCAACCAGCAACTCAAAACATATATGATAAGATAGAAATAGTACTTCTGTTCAATAGAAATTGTGATTAGATGTTTTTTAGGTGACTGAAAGCGTCTTTTGTAGAAACTTGTTGAAACATCTCTATGCTTGGGCCATCCTTTTGCTTGTTTGTGATCCTCTTGTTCATACTGAATCTTCCTTTGATAGTTATCAAGGTTGTATAGGTGTTTAAATGTAGGGGTATGCAAGCTGTGGTAAGAAGCATTCCATGTGAACCCCCAAATTTGGGTGCATGGTTGCAAGGGTGTCAACGTACATGGGGTGCAGAAGGTGAGGGTGTGCAGAATTCAGACCACAGGAACTGCAACAAATCTTAAAGGTTGAAACAAGATCATCACAAAACTTAGTAAAACAATAAACTGAATGCAAAGATGAGACTTGTAAAGGCATTAAGTAGGTGTGAAAGCAGGGTTTTAACTTTTCTGGGAAGCTGGGAAGTGTGAATCCTAAATTTTCCTGTTTTCTTTCAGTTTCTCATTGTTTTTCACTTTTTATTACACGGTTTGACCTCGGTGCATGGCCTGATGAGGTTTGATGCACCGAGGGAATTGCCCTGCAAGAGACGCATCTCAAGCACCAAAATGGGGAGTAATTCACACACATTGACCTACTTTGGTCATTTTTTAACATTACTAATATCTCTTTCTTTCATCTATCATGAACAGAAATTGCTCATGACAAATGCTTAGAGTATTCCTGTTGCTAAATCTTCTTAGAAGTATTGACCATTTTCTCAACCTTTTGCTTCACAATGTTCTTTCAAATAGTGTGTTGCAGGTTACATTTCAGCCTTTCTAATCAGATAAACATCAATCATTTATAACCAAATCGCAACATGATTTGAAGAGATTTCAAATAAAATTCCTTCCCCTTGATGAGGAATAACGTGAGTGTGCTAGCTTTGACTTCTTGTTATGTTTGATGCTCAGGAGGTTTGTTATATCTGTATTTTTTAGGTGGGTTTTTCTACTTGTACAAACCATGGGCTTCTTCTGTATTAGTTTGTTAAACCCTAAATTGGGACATGTAAGCCTTTTTGAAGGCCTTCTCAATTAATGAAAACTCAGTCAAATTGATTCCGTATTGTTAGTATTAGTGCCATTTCCAATCTGCCTTTGAATTTGGGCATAGAGCTCTTTTTGCAACCCCTCTTGGATTTGGGTTTGGGTCTCTTCCATTACTCAAAACACAATAAGTTTGTTCTTGTTGTTTCACAAGGTGCTTTTATTTGTGTGGGAATCCCAAGACTACGACACAGCTGTGCACCTATCCAGACCAGAGTTGTCTTTGTAGCATTTTAAGTGCCTCACCTGTTCCATTCTTCATGCATTGCATGTTTCACTGAGGTTTGGTGTTTAGCAGATTGTTTAAGCATTGACAAAATGAAAAGAAGCTTGGTTGTTTTCTTCATACGTGTTTTTGGACAACAAAGCACGAGTGATTAGCTAGTTTCCGCACTCTTCTCCACTTCAGTCAAATCAAGACATGGTGACAATGAATAGGAGCAACTCATTGGTGGTCGAGCAGATGCGAGAACGAGCTATCTGCCACTACAGCAACGTTTGATACATTTTGGTGCATCAATTTTGTGCTCTCTCACCTTGCATGTTATTGCGCACCATATATTTATCTCCACGTATTGTTTGGCATTATTGTTTCACATTATCTCCACATAATGTTTGGTGTTATCATTTCTATTAGCAATAAACTTGCTGCTCGCTGCAATGATGTGAATTGGAGTGTTTAACCCAATTTGCTTGTTTTTCTCTAGAAGAAGATCATGCAAGATCACGATGACCAGTAAACCGAGGTGTTCCACCCAATCTGCTTGTGGTGACATGTGACATCAGTCATGAGGCATGAAACGTGCAAGAACACCAGTTGAGAAAAAATCTTGGTAATGCATGCATCCCATGTCTGTTTTGTTGGAGGCATTAGTGGAAGTGATGTAGATGTCAAGATTTCTAACATTTTCATGATACTGTGACATTTCTTTTGTCCTTGGCTGTTCTAGAGTTGACATTCCAGCTTTGCACGTGCTCCATCTTA
Source organism: Wollemia nobilis (assembly GCA_028583015.1). Taxonomy (NCBI): domain Eukaryota; kingdom Viridiplantae; phylum Streptophyta; class Pinopsida; order Araucariales; family Araucariaceae; genus Wollemia; species Wollemia nobilis. The sequence continues at coordinate 4,856,342 of JAQPPZ010000620.1, read as the reverse complement.
GTTGCCTTCCTCCAAAGTCCATGCATTGGGCATAGCCGCCAACACATTTTCCAAAAACGCATTGAGTTGTCCTTCGTCAGGGAGCAGATCTTTGACATGGAGTTTGGGAAGATATTTAACGAAGCCAGACATTCTATTTTGGATATACCTGTAAGTTCGCTTTGATCTTCAACACAAAAATTTCATTGTAGTATTCCTGCCTTGCCTTTTTCTTTGGGCTTTGTTTTTGCTCTAAACACATTAGGTGACAACCCCATTTGTTTTTGTGATGGGTACTTGATGTGTCCACATCAATAATATAGAAGGATTTTGTAGGGAAAAAATTGTTTTGTTGTGTTCAAGAAACAAACGCTTATACTGAGAGGGGGGTGAACACTATAAGATAAAACTTTTCCTTCCAAAACAATAACTGCAATAATATGAATGCAATAATGAATCAATGCATAAAATACCACACACACAAGAGACAAGGATTTTATGTGGAAAAACCCTTTCAAGAAAAAACCACGGCAAAATATTGCTTTTATCACTTCAAAAGAGTTTGTAGGCACCAACCCACAGGAGACACCAATCCCCTTATACAAAAACGTAGGCACCAACCTACAGGAGACACCAATCTCCTTGAGGCACCAACCTTCGAATAAAGATATGCAAAAACTTAGAGAAATACTCCACAAGACTGCTCCACAAATCCCGTATAAAACTGCTTAAACACTTCATACAAAACTGATCAACAAAATTACACAGGTCTGCTGCAAAACTACTCACAGATCTGATCAAAAACTTGTACAGGTCTGCTGATCAAAAACCTCGCTCAGGTCTGCTCCAAAAATCTGATCATTAAAGGCATCAACTTCTGCTCACAAATCTGATCAAAAAATTCGCTCAGGTCTGCTCCAAAATCTGATCATTAATGGCATCATCTTCTGCTCACAAATCTCATCAAAAACTTCGCTTAGGTCTGCTCCAATATCGGCCTTTAATGGCATACAGGACTGTTCACAATTTCGGCCTTTAATGGCATACAAGACTGCACATAATTCTGTCACAAGGTCTTCTTGGATCTGCACTCTAATCTCTGCTCATCAAGATATTATAATCCTTGCTGTACCTTCCTTTTACTCTGCTCATGTATATCGAAGACATTCAATAAAATTCCTTTTTTAGAAATGAACTCTGGCCTTGTATTTATAGAGGAGGATGCAACTCTTCAAATGCAAACCTTTCACCTTCTTGCTTTTGGCACCCAAGAGGTCGGCCCACTCAAGAGACACCTTTTTGAATTTTAAATTCCAAAGAGACCTTTTGTTCCAAACTCCAACTTTTAGTTTAATATTTAAATATTAATATTTAAATCTTTTATTTAAATATGTCAAACTTTGGTTGTTCACCCCTCATGGGTGGGTTTAAATTTTTAAATGTTTTAAAATCAAGTAAACCCTTCAATTCCTTATGGGTGGGTTTAAATATTTAAATGTTTTTAAATCAAGTAAACCCTTTGATTCCTCATTGGTAGATTTAAATATTTTAATATTTTAAAAACAAGTAAACCCTTTGATATCGCCCAAACTTAAAAGCAAACCTATAATTAAATCACCCTTGAAAAAAAATATATATATATCTGCCTTGTTTAATTCGCCCAAGCACGCCACTATTTGCCAGCAACCAAGTCGGCCTTTGACATCAATGACAACTCAATAGTGAATAATTCTAACGTGTGTCTCAAACTAGGACAGCCTCTACCTTTGCAGATGTTTAATGCTCTAAATCCTACATGAAAGTGTCTTTCTCCTTGATTTCAAGGGCATTGAAAAATAGACGTAGAGCACATTCCAAGGATATACTACATGCCCTATTTCTTTGAAAGCAAGTAGAATATTTTAATTGTTGAAATGCAGTCAGCAACTCAGAATTGCAATCTGAGACGGTGCTTTTCACACTGACTGTAGCTGAAAACTTCAAATCTTAATAACTTTGTCATCTGGTGGCTAAAATTGTCATACAACCACTCGTTCTATAGGTTTATCCTATGTTCTGAACACATTTGTGGGTTCAGAATTGGTATTGGGAGCCTAAATTTTATTATTGAGAGGAAAAGTCACCACAACTGACGACAACATGTAATATGTCTTACCACTAAACTCGCCAACAAGATGGTTGAGCTAGCCAATGTGGTGGCTAGCTTGACCAATAAAGTTAATGACTTCTTGATTTCCACCCCTCAAGTTGCCCGCCAAACAAAATATGAAGTCAAGGTGTATAATGGCTCTTCTAATCCTAAGACACTTGCCAATTGGATTTTGGACATGGAGGCGTGGTCCAAGTACAACAATGTCGCAAAAGAGGACAAGGTTCCATTTGCCAAATTGAAGCTTAGCGACATTGCCAAAATCATAATCACAAATCGTCAAAAATCTCAAAATCCCATCAACACTCTGGATAAACTTGTAACAACTCTTAAGGACACATTTTTTCCATCAAATTACTTGGCATTTTGGGCATCAAATGGCTCCATTTGTGTCAAGGACCCAATATGCCCATACAAGACTACATCTATCAGTTCAATCATTTACAAATCATGCTAAATGTGGTGGATGATGCAACACCTCTCATTTTGAAGTTCAAGAGTGGCTTACAAGAATACTTGTATGAAGAGTTAAAATATGCAACCATCAACACACTTGATGTGGCATTCAACCAAAGCACAACTGGCAGAAGAGAAAGCTTCTATTAAGTATAGAGCCCCATGCCCTTCAATTTCCTTTGGCACCTTTGGACCATCATTTTCAAGTCTAACATCCTTCAATAGCAAGTAAACAATCCTCCTCTTCTCCAACAAGGAAAGCTTCCTCTTCTTCAACAAGACCATGTTTCTCTTCTCCAAGAAGATAACCTTGTCTCTTCTTCTTCTACTTTTTGTTCTTCTTCTTTTGATGCCACGAAATCTGATAAGTTTTGTAAATAGTATAAAAATTCAAGACAGGAAAAGTAAGCGTTTCATATTGAAGAAGAATTTGATTGTATTGTCTCGTTATGAGGAAACGAGTAATGTTCCCATCGAGACTCATAGTGATGATAGCACATATGAGGAATTAAAAGGTTGACTCAACAAGGTCACCTTGTGCACCACCACTTCACTCACAAGGGTTGTGACAAATAATCACACCCACTTCATACAAGTTCTTAGTGGATTGTATGTTTGACAACGGCTTGTCAGAAGAACTTAGTTGCAAGATCCATAGTCAACAAGTTGCACTTGTCGATGGACCCATATCCTTATCCATTTGCCCTTGGATGGAAGGACCATGGTTCATTCACACATATCTCACACACATGCACTATGTCCTTTTCTTTTGGTCCCAAGTACATGGATAAGTTCTCTTATGATGTGATTTATCTAGATTGTTGTGGCTTGTTGCTTGAAAAACCCTTTAAGTACAATACAAAAGCCCATTATGATACATATAACAACACCTATATACTGCAAAACGATAATAAAACATACCTAAGGAGCACTGCAAAACAACAAATTTGGTACTCCCTTGCAAGCAAGCACAAAAATTACTTAATCAAGACACAACACTAGCATTGATTTTTGTTAGGCCACAAGATAATTCAAAGCAAGTCAGCATCATATTTTCCACACAGAATGTATATCTTCATCTTTTGGAGTCATATTCTAATGTGTTTCAGAAACCCATGACACTTGCACCAAATCAAGCAATCAATCAAACCATTGACCTACTTCTTGGTGTTTCTCTTCCTAGTGCCTCGCTAGACCAAACATCAATGGTACAAAGTGAAGAAATCAAATGATAGATTTAATACCTCCTAAACAAATGCTTCATCAAGCCAAGTAAGTCCCTTTGTGCTTCTCCAATTTTGCTTGTGTTGAAGAAATATGGAACTTGGCACCTTTGAATCGATTTTTGGGCATTAAATAAAATCCCAATAAAAACCGATATCGAATTCCTCGTATTGATGACCCGTTAGACCAACTTCAAGGTGCACACTTCTTTTCCAAAATTGATCTTAAAAGTGGATACCATCAAGTTAGAGTTCCAGCATAAGACACATTGAAGACAACTTTCAAAACTAAAATGTTTCTCCGTTAATGGATTGTAATGTCATTTGGGCTCACTAATGCACCTGCCACCTTCATGAGATTGATGAATGATACTTTCAAGGAATGCCTTAACTAGTTTGTTATCATCTATTTGGATGATAGCTTGTTTTCTCTAAAACAAAGAAGGCCCATCTTTAACACTTGGAACGAGTTCTTTGTATACTTCAAAAAAACAAATTGTATGCCAACCTACCTATGTGTTCATTTGCACAAACAACAATCTCCTACCTGAGATTTGTCATTTATACATAGGTTATTCGGGTGGATCCTAGCAAAGTGGAAGTTTTGCATAAATGGCCAACTCCTTCCACCATCATTGAGTTAAGAAGTATCCTTTGTCTTGTAAACTTCAACTGAAAATTCATTTTGGGTTATTTAAAGATTGCTTCACTTTTGCACCACTTGACAAAAACCAATGTTGTTTTTCGATGGCCAAAGGCCCACTCTCGTGCATTTAACACATTGAAGCAGAAATTGTGTTCAACACCAGTACTTGTATTACTTGATCTCTCATAGCCTTTTGAGAACGAGGTAGATGCCTCTCAATTTGCATTGGAAGCAGAATGACCATCCAATGGCCTATCATTCAAAGATATTCTCGGTAACAAAATGAAAATACTCCACATATGATAAAGGATTGTATGTATTAGTTCAAACCATCAAATACTAGAGACGTTACCTTTTAGGTAAGGTAACAATTGTGCATATTGACCGTATGCCTTTGCAATTTCTTCAATCTCAAACCACAATTGAAGAAGCACGACATATAAAGTGGGCATCATAGTTGCAACAGTTTCATTTGATCAAGTATAAGAAGGGGAACACAAACATTGTTGTAGATTGTTTGAGCCGACCTCCAACTCATGCTTTGATAGTAGTCACCCCTTTGCACCTTTGAATTCAAAGTTGTGCCTCCCTATATGCACATGATCCAAATTTTAAACTGGTCTAAAGAGGTCAACATCCAACATCTTCGAACCGCGTACCTTTCCAAGACTTTTATTTCAAGTAAGGGCTACTGTACAAAACTAATAAGTTGTATTCCCTGCAATCATCACCCTTCTCTTCTAAAGAAGGCACACTCTGCTCTCTCTGGTGGTTATTTTGGCAAGCAAAAAATACTCCACCACTTGTAACGTTTCTTCTATTGGCCTCACATGCAACATGATGTCTCGCATTTCTTGTTACACTATGTAGTTTGTTGCCACTCAAGATCCACCAACCAAAAGTTAGGTTTGAATTGTACCTTACTAATTCCCACTCATCCTTGGGAAGCATTTTTAAGGACTTGGTGAGTGACTTGCCAATGATGGTTCAATGCCATGATTGTGTTTTTTATGGTTGTCAGTCATTTCAGCAAGATGGCCAAGTTCATTCCTTGTCGCAAGACTAGTTCTTCAAGCGGCTTAGCCTAGTTGTTCTTTCATTGAATTTGGTGATAATTTGATCTCCCATCTAGCATTGTATCTAACCATGACTCACATTTTATGGGCAACTTTTAGCACTCGTATGAAAAATGGGGAGTTTCTCTCAAATTTTCCACTACTTTTCATACACAATCAAATGGGCAACTGGAGGTGGTGAATCACAATCTTGTGCAAGGTCTCTGAATATATCACCACAAAGTGGGAATTGAACCTAACACACCTTGAACATGCTTACAACCGAGCAGTCCGCTCTTCCACAAGTCGCTCAACTTTTGAGGTTTGTCTTGGTTTCCAACCCTTGGTTCTTTATGAGTTGCCTTTATCTTTGCCCCATCCTACCACAACACATCAACAATAAGGCCAATTCATTTGTCCAACATTTGCAATCTCTTCAAGCTGAGGTTATTCAAACTCTTCAGAATACTCAAGAAAAGCATAAACAATTCATGGATCGTCGTCACATCCCTCATCATTTTCAGTTTGGAGACAGAGTTTGGTTGTACTTGCACAAACATCGCTTCCAACACAAGTCACAGAGTAAGGTCAAGCCTCTTCGCTATGGACCTTACACTATCCTTCAAAAAGTGTCTGAGAATGCTTTCCAACTTCATCTTCCAACTCACTTGGGGATTCAGGATGTTGTTAATGTCGATATCCTCAAACCATATCATGAGTTAACATTGGAGTCTAAGCTTCCCATCAATCATCTTGCAAATGTTGTTCCTAACTTTTAGCTTCTGCTTGATGCAGATCAAGTTTTTGACACGCTCACTCGTCAAACTCAACATGGTCCCATTACCTCTTACGTTGTAGCAAAACAAGGACAGCTCATGAGGTTCATTAAGATTTGACCTTGATGCATTAACTGATGGGGTTCGATGCACTAGGTGCATTGCCTGCACTAGACACATCTCAAGTGCCAAAAGGGCTGCAATTTGTACCCATTGGCCTACTTTGGTCATTTGAGGCCACTACGATAATCTCTTTATTTCTACCTATCATGAACAAAAATTGCTCACATTAAACCCTTACGGAATTTCAGTTGCTAAAACTTCCTAGAAGTATTGATCATTTCCTCAATATTTTGCTTCAGAATCTATAAAATACTGTTGCAGATTAGTTTCCACCCTTTGTAATGTGATGGAAAGCAGTCATTTATGACCATATTGCAACATAATTTCAAGAGTTCTTACCCTTAATAATATACACACTATCATGCAAAGAAATAGCATGATAGACATATTTCTTTCCATGCCTTTCAGACAAAATTGCAGAGGCATGTCAAAGAATAGGTTATTTTATCAAATTATTTGAGTGGCAGATGATTTTTCATTTGTCTTTTACATGGAGCACCACGCATTACCTAATTAATAAGCCCATTGTACATGGGAAAATTATATAATGTTTACTTTTGTTGCAAGATTTTACGTTCTAGATAATAGTCCACAAGGTTAGAACCCATGTCATGGCAAATCATTTGTCACAAATCAAAAGACAGAAGAAGCTAAAAGAGTTGATGATAACTATCTGAATTAATGGTTACACCAAATCGAGTACCACCCAAATAGTATCAAGATATTACACATTACCTCTCCACAAAATCATTTACCCTAAAGATGACAACACATTAACAACAATAATTAATATTGATGTCACAACCTTTTTTATTGATCAATGTTTACATAGTATATTTTATGAGCAAACACCAAATACTAAAAAGTTGCAATTGTACAAGAGGAAGGGGAATACTTTAAGAAGCTCATAAAGGTGATGCCAAAAACCATGTTGTATTTGAGTGGTTTATGAACCCCACAACTTGCCAAACTCTTTGCCGATGGGATAGCAGGCTTAGAGGTGCAAGCACTCAATCTCGCTTATGTGGGATTCCTTACCCCTATTAACATCAAGTCGCGGCATGTGTGTGGGAGGTAGTTGGCCCTCTTGATTTCTATCTGGTCATTGTAAAGCTCTTTCTACAAGTTGTTATTTCCAATACCATATTCCCATGATGGAATTTTGTTCCACTTTAATACCTAAGTTCTAACAAGACATTGGTGGCCTATTGAATATCGTGATGCTCAAAGGTAGGTTAAAATATGTGACATTGGCCAACAATTTGGGCTACTAGTAAGAGCAAACTCTCCACTTGTTCAAATCAAATGGCACAAGTTCAAAAGGTAAAGTAGTTTTTAACATCCATAAGCCCACAAGCCATATGAGACGACCCTCATAGAGGACCCAATATATGTTTATCCAACCAACTCCAACTATCGAAGTATGGTGTACAACCGAACCCCCCATTGGATTTGAACCTTGAACCTCATATTCGGAGTTCCAATCTTACCATTAGGCCCATTCAAGTTGTAAAAAAGGTGAACTTTCAAGATGAAGACCCAAGTTCAAATCTTCTTAGGCCAAATAAGCATAAACCACAATGTAGTTTGGTGAATATTATAGTAACATGGCCCCACGATGTAATATATGTGGGGCCCATTTCAATCCCATATAACCAATAACCAAAAAAAGAAAAAATACTTTCAATTCATTCAAATAGTGCAACTATAAAGTGTTTCAAGAGTTGGAGTCTAGATCTTGTCAGACCATTCAAACTTCAAACATTTCAAGCTTCAATCCAAAAAGTGTTGTTTCCATTATTTAATTTTTCAACAAAACGTTTTACTAATTGGGTGTAAGTAAAGCATTACCCAAGAATTAGACTACAAGCATGGCTTAATTCATCTACAGGTATATATAATCACAAAATTCCACTTCCCAATATCCCTGATAAGTGACAAGGGAACATGCTTTTCTTTAAATCAATACTTCTTATATGCATCCATCGTGGGGGTTGAGCCCGGTTTTAACAACCGATAATGCAAGTGGCATCCTTGTCGGTAGGCCACATGCACGCAGATCATGGGAACATGCTTTGTAATTGAGGTGATTAAAGAAATGTCAGAATAACTGTGTTCCACAAGGACTTGTCTTGGGAGTTGGGGATCGTCTCAAAAATGCGTTTCGACATCCCGAACAGTTGTCCTATCATCCCCATTCTAGAACATTGTGGAACATACTAGGATTATTGAGAATTAAACACCATAAGCCTACATCATACTAGCCCAAACCAATGAGCAAGTTGAGGCCATAAACAAAGTAACACTTGTAATCATATATACAACTTCTAGGATTATGAAAGAACACCGGACAAGACAAAGAATGTGTTGTTGCTATGTGGGCATAATGCACAACTTAAAATGCAAAAAATAAGATTATATCATTCCAATTAATGTATGGGCAAGAAGTAATTGACTAATGGAATTTATGGTATGAAGCTTATGTATTGCCTTGGAAAACTAGTTATGGAATACGAAAAGCTTGCAAGCATGCTTAGATTAACTAAACAAATATTGATAAACAATGCCTTATGACAAAGTAGATTATGAAAATGGAACAAAATAGACATATATATTGGCATAATATGCATATTAAACACGTGGATTTATAACACAACATAATGATGCTCTAGTATACAAGAAAATTGTACAAAAGGGACCATAGTTAAAAGTCTAGGAAGTTCCTTATCAAATAATGAATGTTGACGAGAATGGAACTTTGTAAGTAGCCATTTAAGATGGTACTAAGCATTTTGAACGTGATGAGTGCCACCCAATTACATAAATGCCAATACTTGAGTACCTATAAATATGTGGAAAACCTTGGTTTTGTAAAGGTGAACCCCAGTTCATCAATAATAGTAACAAGATAATGATACAAACCAATATAATATGAACAATCAATACAAATTATTAAAATACCAGTTGCATCTTCAAAAGCCACGTTGCCAAACATGGCATTCAGAACAAACACAACACAAATAAACAAGATGAATAGGGCATTCCTAGAAATTAAAAATGTCAAGAAGTTACAAATGACATCTAACAACAGATATAATTTGGCATTTGTCGACACACTTTGCTTGATGACTGACACATTGTTCAGAGGGCCACAAACATTCTGTAATGACCAACATTTATTCCCTAGAAGTTGTCAATATGAATAATTTAGAAGCCAACAAGAAGAAATATATAATCTAGTGGGAGGCAAAACATGGAGGTCAACCAAAGAAGAAATATGGAGGCTCCCAAAAGAGAAGATGGAGACATTGACAAGTGGAAAAAAGTGGACCTAATAAGTGTGAGAATGTGGAAACTGGTAGGGAGGATGTAGAGGCCAGTATATCAAATATGCAAGCCAACAAGGGGGGCAATATGTAGGTTGGTGTAAGTGTCTAACCTTGGTCAAACAACGATAAGGTTGACATGCAGAGCAGTGAATACAGAGATGCAGGGCAACAAGACACTGGTGATGCAGGCCAGAAAGAAGGAAAATGTGAAGGTTGGCACAAACTTGTGCATCAATGACCAGAACAAAGATTAAGCACTGCAAGGTCAACAACATATGCGAGAGATAGATAACAAATAGCTGAAGCAAGCCCAAGTTTATTAAAATTGCATCAAAACTAATTTTATAAGAAATTACCAAATGGCATTAGCTCGACCGGTTATATTCCTCAACTTTCAAGGAGAAGACCCAGGTTCGAATCTTGCCAAGCTGTTAAAATACCACTATGTGGTCATGATGGAATATGGATGGGGCCCATTTCAATCCCATATAATCAATTTTATATATATATATATATAAGAAAATTCCATTGTCTGAAGAAGAAAAATAGAAGTAAACCTTTAAAAATCATACCCAACATATTTCCATTTCAAACATTCTTGATAAATCCAAACCTAAGAAATGGAAAGAAACTATATTGATGTCCATGAATGACCAAAGTAAGTTGGAATTAAGAAGTACAACAATATGACAGAAGAAAGAAAGAGAGCAAAAGAAGTATAACTAGTTGCTATGTAATACAAACAATGTTACTTTTAATTTTTTGTTACGTGGGGTGACACATTCAACACTACTTGTATCCATGTTTATGTATAAATCCTTTCACCTACATTAAGGTAACTATCTTGTATTCTCCGTGTCATATTACCATTCATTCTGGAGACCATCTACATTTTAGATGATGTAAAAGAAAAACCTATTTCCTTATATCTTGTGCCTGATCTATGATTGTCCTATTGTTTTGAATGGCATTTACTGTGCATTGTATATATATAGCTTTTATGTGCATCATTCAGATGAGAATTCTCCACTCATCTTCCCTATAATACAGTACATTCAAGAGTAACTAGAGTAAGCCCTTCAAAAACAAATGGTTATATGTGGTTGAAATGGGACCCCCTACATTAAATTGTGACCACATTAAGACTGTAGTTCAATAAATCACATTACCATGGTATTACAACAAACCATGTTATAAGGGTCACATTATCACAAAAGCGTCCACCACAATGTGGGGGATGTGCTCATATGATTGCTCCCTATTTACGATAGCCCCACAATGCCTTGGACAACTACAACAAATCTTACTACTAAATTAGATAATTCCAATTTTCCTTACACACTAAATCATGACATAACAAATATTCAGTCAACCCTAAAGACAACATATCAACTAGTTGATTTATTTTCCGTCTGGAATACATTTTATTTCACATTATACATTCTACCATGCTAAGCATAGGATGCTTTGATCATAACTGGTTTCAGAAATAAGCATGTTAGAATCATGTTGCTAGCAAAGATTTTCATAACATAAAAAACCCAACACTTCAAAAATTAAGAATGTATCCCACCTTAAAAATTAATAATATTTGCTGACTAACTTGCATACCATGTATATTTAACTGAAGTATGACAAGTTTTCAAACACACCTGATTAACACCATCAATGTTGCTCAGCCTAGCCTTTGTAGACGGTCGAAGCTTAGTTATTTTTTGGAGTGTCTGTTCACTACAAATTGCATATCTGGAGGAAAAGAACAACAGAGATGATAAAATTTAGTAAAGACCAATCATGGTAACCTTTCTGGATTATTCTTAAGTAGAATTCTGATAACAATAAATGGCAGAAGTCAGGCCATGGACAACATTCTGCCACTAAATCACTTACGGAACTGTTAATTCATTCTGTGCAAGCTCAGCCCTAAATCCTAAAAGCTTATCATAGAGTTTCACTTCCATCTGAAGCAACAAAACAAATTAGTTTGACAAATGATCTAATTCTCAAAAGATAATTTTAACAAGACCTTGACCTCACATTCAACTATTGCATAAGACAAGAAGTGAATGTAAATTAAATATTTTATTTTTTTTGAGTAATACTTCTTATACACATCCGCTGTGGGGATTGAACCCGGGTCACATCACTAAGAAGAAAAGAAATTCAAGGAACTCATTTTGGATACAATTACTATAAGGTTTCGTTTTGCTTGTGGTAATGCCCAACCTCTGAAAACCCTTGACTTTCAAGAGTAAACAATTTGTCCAGATCTCCATCTATTTTGCCAGTTTTTAATCCATTCTTCTGATCTTCTTCATTGAGCATCTCATGATTTAGTGGTAATACTAGTGGGGGCTGGTTCACATTACTTGCCAATCGAAGGAAATTTTGACCATGTTGACTAACACTGGAGCAAAACAAAATAAGTTAATATTATGAATATGAAAATTAAAAAAAAATAAAAATTCTTAAACACACACACCCAACCCCAAAATAGAAATTTCAAAAAACAAAATCCATCAGCTCCATTTTAAAATAAGCGCAGATGGCACTTCTATTCCTAAATGAATAGCACACCTAACATTCCGGAATAAATTCTGCACTGCCTCGTTCAAGTAACCTGTACCATCCAGGATAACTGTCAAAGACTGGAACTTAGAGGAGTTCAAAGGCATTAAATAGAAATTTTGGGAAAAAAAAAAAAACTTTACCAAATAAAATGCTCTCAAGTGGCCTTTATTCTATTGCATTATATAATTAATAGTACCAATACATAATTTCTCAGTTCAAATTCAAAATGAAGGACTTTTAAAATATTATGACTTTCTGTGAAAGGGACCAAATATATAGGATTTTAATATGAAAATTTGAGATAAAAGCAACTGCAAACATACCAAGTGCAATTAGTTGTTCACCAAATGCTTTCCACCAGTTTGCTGAATATTTTTTGCCCAAACCATATACCCGGAGTACATCAAAATGGTTTTCCATCACTCTCTTTGTCTACAGGTAGACAAAATATAAATTATCAACATTCGAAGGTTCAATGCCACCCAACATAAAACTAGCATTTATCACACTTGACACATAAACTGCATGACATTATTAAAAAATGAAATAGATATCAGAACATTAATTTCTGTACTGGTTCACCATTCAAATGGTCAAATTCATTATTGCTTCAACAAGTCCTAACATGTCCACAGTCCACATATGCTATAATTTAAAATATAGCCCAGAGTTCTCATACCTCTACGATGTAAACAAAATTCTTAAATTGCATATGCTAATGTTTTGCTTTTTTGAATTCTTAAATTAGTCATAGTCCTGTCAAACCTTTCAAGAAATGGTGTGTATATAGTTTCTACTTCACTACTTTGCTAGGTATATACCAAATTAAGATGATAACATTAATTAAACTAAAACCAAAATTAAGGGAGAAAAATAACTCAGGCCCAAGCTTGTCAATTTTTGTTTTTTACTCTAAAAGTGTTCTGAAATAAGTGACCAGGAACACCTACTAATTTCAAAAAAATTTCATGTTAACGGCCATTCTCAGGGCGTGATTTATACATCATCCCAAAAATTTATATGAGATCATGTTTCACTCAGAGCAAGGGAGTTAAAATATAAAGAATCATGTTCGGTTTAGTCATCCTCACATCTTCTGCTCCATAATTCCAAGAAATAAGCTAGTGTCTTTGTTAGCAATAGGTCACTAAACACCTGGAATCAATGTCCCCAAAAATATCTGAACAAAGGACAATTTGCATGTCCCCAGAAAAGCAAGAAGAGCAAGCATCCTTGCTTTTGGACAACTTCAAAAGATTTGAATTCAACTTTTTCTTAAATACCATGCATATTATATTACATTAACAAGACTACGAAAATTGTATCTCAAATGTGTGCTCTTTTTCTTTACCTAATATAGGATGCATGGTTTCATAAAAAAGAAATATGATTTCCTACAATTTAGGAAGAAAGCAAAGTTTATTATGAAGAACAAAAACTATTGACTCACCACTAAATTCTATTTCCCATATGCTTTTTGTAATGTCCCCTTCTAATCAGCTAGTGGGAGCACATTGAGACTAGCCTATACACGGGTTCCCGTAGGCTATGTCATATGGATGAGAGCCTTTGGAGATATTTGAGACAGCTTTTGGATTCTTAGAGCTCAGTTTTGGTGGTCGTTCGGGGTCAAACGGAGCTAGGATGCTGGAATTGCTATTTTTAGCAGTGTCGGGTTTTAGGGTTTCTTGTCGAGCGGATAGGGGGATGTTGTTCTACAACGAAATGGGTATCCAGAACAGGTTTCAGTTGGTCAATCGGAGTTTCATAAGGCAGAGTTTTTAAAGCGCAAAGCTTGGCTTTATTAAGTGAATTATTAAATTCATTTTATAAAGTTAAAACTTTATATTATAATTAAAGGGAAAGAAATATGTTTATCCCACATTGAGCGTGCAAAAAAGAGTTTGCCAAGGAGGAGCCTATTTATTCGGTGGCTTGGTCTCATTTCAGACATTCTGGTTTATGTTATTTCTTCTCTTGGAGATTAAGGCCGGCGGCTGATATTTCTTCATCGAAAGGGACGGAAACCCCAATCGATAACCCGACGGACGAAACCCCGAAGGACAGATCGGTTCCATTTCAGGGATCGACAGTGTGCAGATTGTTGAAGTTCTGAGGACGGAAACCCTCAGTATTGGAGAAGGGAGCTGGACGAAAACCCAGTTCTTGGCTGGTGAATTCACTCAGGATTCACGCTTATGTGATTCAATCAAAGATTCAGAGGTTTATAGTCCATTAGTTTGAGATAATAGCAAATTGGTATGTTTATAATGATATTCTAAAGACATTTATCCATCTGGAATTTCTAAACATTGTTGTTAATTTGCTGATATGAATTAATAAGCTATTTTTGATTATGGGTTCTGCATAAAAATCGATTATTCAATGTTAAATCCATCTGGGTATCATTGCATGCTGCTGTTATTGGCTTCTTTCATTTGGGTATTATTGCATGTTCAAATTAATCCATAGTTATTGCAAAAACACCAAACACAGAACAGGGCAGCTCATTACAGTGGTATCAGAGCTGGTTTTTCCTGCTAGCCTGTTCAGGGTTTGCTGAAAATTTCAGAAATGATTTCAGATAGGGTTTTGTGTGAAAAAAAAAAAATTGTAGCAGCCGTGAGTATTTTTCAGACTTGGAAGTTAGGGTTTGGTTGCCGTTTTCAAATCTAGGGTTTCCAGTTTCTGGGTATTGGTGATTTGAATACCCATTTGGTTGATTTGGGCTTTAAGAGTTCTGGGTATTGTTAATTCAGAGCTCAGGCTATTCTGCCAGCCTGTGGAAGCCTAATTAAATTTCAGATTCATGGAGTCTTATAATGATTGGTCTAGGAGACAACGTGATTGGGATAGGACTCAGAGTGAGATACAAAAATCCATCAATCATATTAACCGCAATGATGCAAATTTCTCTACCTTCCGTTTTTCCTCAGGATAAGGTCCTGATTATGTCATTCATAAAGTTGCCGAAGAAAGAAGTTGAACAAAATACTTTACAAGATCCTAACAACTGAGCAGCCTAAGTAGTTGCGGCTAATAAAGTTGAGTTTGCTGTCCCAAAGAAGATTGACAAGGGTAAACAACGAGTTAACAGGAAAGGAAAGTTGAAACCGAGTGATTCTGCAGGTTACGAGGACTTCCTCACGGAAGCAAGAATCAGTTGAGGAGAGAAGGGCGATGTTTCACTTGTCAAAAGGGAATGGCAACTTGGTCACATCTGTGGAAACAACACACACAATGATTTTTTGCAGCCAAGTGCAAGTTGAGGACAGCAGTAAAGTTGAGACCTTAGAGTTTGGAGAAGATGCTTCATTTCAGGTATCATGCATAACCGAGAATCGGGATGATTTTAGTGATGATGAGAAAGACAAAATAACCGCTGTGGAAATGCATTCAGAACAATCCAGTGAGGATTGTGAGATTTTTTATATGAGGTATGATGAATCTCCTAGCATCGGTTCATTAATGCATGTTGATGTTTTTCATGATGAAGTTTCTATAAACCCCAAATTTGATGAAGAAATCAACGTTGTTGAGGATGAGTCTCAGCTGAAATCTGAAGTAGACAAAATCAATAGGTTTTTGGAAGGAGATTTTTCCAATGTGATGGAAACTATTACAGATTTAAAAGATGAAGCTGCAATTGATGATGTTTTTCCTCTTGAGCAGAGTGCTGGCCTAGAAAATGAACCTGAGACTATTATAGTTTTGGGAAGTGGAGATGAATTTCCTTTTGAAATAGTTGCTGCCCAAACTTCAAAACATGAAATATGCAAAGTGGATAACATAGAAGAAGCTGATTTTATGAGTCAAGATTTAGAAGGCAAATTAGAAAATTTATTACATGAAGCTGATTTTTATCAAATGCTTAGTGAAGATAAGATTGTTGCTGCCTTAACACATTTTGATAACACCTACAAGCTCATTGAAAAACTTTGTTGGAAGGCTCAAATTGAGAAGAGACAGAAGGGTGTTGAAGGAGTAACCTCTATTGTTGAGTTGCAGACAGTCATAGAAGCTTTAGAAAATTTGAAATCAGGTTTCTTGGAGTTACTTACAGACAGAGATCATTCCATCAAGCTTGCAGAAAGGACTCTTATTGCATTGAAGGAAAAAGAAGACGAAGTTGATAAGCTCACCTTTGAGCTTAAGTCTACTAAGGATTCATTGGAGAATACTCAAATGGCTCTACAAGAAGCAGAAAATCACCTTGCTATTGCTGAACAATTTAGGGAGTATGAAAATGAGGAAAGAGCTAAGGAAATCCAGCAGGTGATTGATGAGCTAGATAGACTCCATACAAATTTTGATTTAGATCAGTTTCCAAAGACTACAGGTGAACATCAAGAAAATGGAGGTAATTTTCAGTTTGTTGATAATCCTCTTTTTGAGTGGGATGTAGAGGTTACTTTTGACAATCCACTCTTTGAGTTGGATGGTGGAGCGCTTCCTGATTCCAGTAGCATGTTTGGTGACAGTCACAAGGTATGGGATCCCGGTGAGCCTCACAAGGGTATGAATGCAGCTAATACAATATCATCTATGCATGACAGGGATCACCAACCAATCATACAGGTGTTTAGCAGTGAACCTTGGAGGATTAGGAGATATCAGATTAGTGATGGTGATGTTATCACTTGGCATGATGTTCATCTTTCAGAGCTGACTAATGGTGATTGGTTGAGCATATTGGGTTTTCTGTTGCCCAGGATCGTGATTGACAGAGAGATTACATATATGTACCACATAGAGGTGCCATGGCAGGGGGTCCTTCATGTTTCAGATTCCGGCTCTCATAGGTATGGCAGTTTGGATGGTTATAATGGATTCATTACTGAGTTGTTGATAAGGAGAGTTCAGCTGTGGCACATGGACTTTATAGTTATGATCAGAGTGGCACAACGTCAGCATGGTAGTATTGTTCTGATTCTGGTTTGGGACCCTAGGATTCTATTTAGTTTCAGTGATGGATCATTCTTCAGTTTGATGACTAGGATGGTCAGGATTACAGGGTTCAACCGTATCAGCTTGGTGATTAAGCTTGACAGTGTTGCCAGTTTTTGGGATGGCAGTTCATGGCAGTGTCTCCGTCGTAGGATATTTTTCAGATTCTTGTGGGATCCTGGCATACAGATCATATTGCTTGAGGACAAGCAATCTTTGGGAAGGGCGGACTGTAATGTTCCCTTCTAATCAGCTAGTGGGAGCACATAGAGACTAGCCTATACACGGGTTCCCGTAGGCTATGTCATATGGGTGGGAGCTCTTTGGAGATATTTGAGACCGCTTTTGGATTCTTAGAGCTCAGTTTTGGTGGTCGTTCGGGGTCAAACGGAGCTAGGATGTTGGAATTACTATTTTTAGCAAGTTGTCGGGTTTTAGGGTTTCTTGCCGAGCGGACAGGGGATGTTGTTCTACAATGAAATGGGTATCCATAACTAGGTTTCAGTTGGTCAATCGGAGTTTCATAAGGCAGAGTTTTTAAAGCGCAAAGCTTGGCTTTATTAAGTGGAATTATTAAATTCATTTTATAAAGTTAAAACTTTATATTATAATTAAAGGGAAAGAAATATGTTTATCCCACATTGAGCGCGCAAAAAAGAGTTTGCCAAGGAGGAGCCTATTTATTTGGTGGCTTGGTCTCATTTCAGACATTCTGGTTTATGTTATTTCTTCTCTTGGAGATTAAGGTCGGCGGCTGATATTTCTTCATCGAAAGGGACGCAAACCCCAATCGATAACCCGACGGACGAAACCCCGAAGGACAGATCGGTTCCATTTCAGGGATCGACAGTGTGCAGATTGTTGAAGTTCTGAGGACGGAAACCCTCAGTATTGGAGAAGGGAGCTGGACGAAAACCCAGTTCTTGGCTGGTGAATTCACTCAGGATTCACGCTTATGTGATTCAATCAAAGATTCAGAGGTTTATAGTCCATCAGTTTGAGATAATAGCAAATTGGTATGTTTATAATGATATTCTGAAGACATTTATCCATCTGGAATTTCTAAACATTGTTGTTAATTTGCTGATATGAATTAATAAGCTATTTTTGATTATGGGTTCTGCATAAAAATCGATTATTCAGTGTTAAATCCATCTGGGTATCATTGCATGCTGCTGTTATTGGCTTCTTTCATTTGGGTATTATTGCATGTTCAAATTAATCCATAGTTATTGCAAAAACACCAAACACAGAATAGGGCAGCTCATTACACTTTTTAAAAGCATAACATATGATTCAAAGTGATTCAGACAAAAGTAAAAATGGAAATAATTAGAGCACCTCCCAAACTTGTTTAATGCTTGTGTTATTCATTCCTTAGTAGCAACTTTTTATTTATATATGTGAGGCTGAAGTACAGGGTAAAGATGGCTTTTTAGATTCCAGCCTATCCAGCATGCCTAATGAGAGCCCCTTGTGGGTCAGAAAGGAAGTTTTCATTTACCTTACAAGTATTGTTGTACCTTATTGGCTTTTTAGTTGACCAAGCTCACTGTGGATTGAGCCTTGCCATTCTGTCTATTCCCAACATACAACACAACAGATTTTGTTATCAGTTCAATCTTTTCCAACAGGCAAGACAATTTAGTTTTCCTTGTTCTAATACCACCTGCAAGGATTGCTGTCCTGCACCTAGAAACACAAACACAAAACTCCTAATGGCCAAAGCGTTAGTGTAAGAGCACACTCCCTCATAACTAAGCATAGGATGATTAAGCACAGTATTAGTAATCGTGATTTGTTTTTGCCAAGCAAGAAAACCGACTAAAAATGTGTCAACAAGTTTCAGCAAGTAATCAATGCTTTACTCACCAAAAATCCCACGAGTACTGGCCAAAAATTCGGTAAAACAAGCATGCGAACAGGGACAGGACAGAAACAACATTGAAGTGTGAAATGGTCATTTATTTTTATTTT
Organism: Wollemia nobilis; assembly: GCA_028583015.1. Lineage (NCBI taxonomy): Eukaryota > Viridiplantae > Streptophyta > Pinopsida > Araucariales > Araucariaceae > Wollemia > Wollemia nobilis. Next base: position 4,837,111 of record JAQPPZ010000620.1, on the reverse strand, counting down.
TTTCTATTTCCAGTTACTGGTTGCATATTGCTGGAGACAAACTAGACACTCGCCAACACATTCCAAGGAGCATTTGACAGATTCATTCATATCTTTTGAAGGTTTCACATGTTGGACAAAGATTCGAGAGATAGGGTTTTTGGTTTTTAGCAATATTTGGAATTCTTCTAGGCTTCTTTTCCTTTCATTTTTCTATTCCTTTCTTTTCTTAATTCCTATATCTTACATTAGTTTTACAACACCCCTACCCAACACGCACACAGATAGATATATATATATATATATATATATATATAGAGAGAGAGAGAGAGAGAGAGAGAGAGATGGCCAAGGAGGGATCTGAGCTGGGCACACGGCATAAAGAGCTCTTTACCAAATCAGTCGATGCCTTTTGAGAGGTGAAGAGCATGCAGCTTTTGTTCACTTTGTTGGAGGAAGTAGTGGTCAAAGTGGGAATGGGGAACGCTGGCCAAGTAGTGACAAATAACACAACCGCCTATGTAGCAGTCAATAGACTTCTCAAGGAAAAGTACCCTATATATATATATATATATATATATATATATAGACAGAGAGAGAGAGAGAGAGAGAGAAAGATGGCCACTTTGGATGAGGGAATTGACGACAACAATAGCACTAATACTCCAAGTCCAAGGAGGGATCCGAACTGGGCACATGGCATAAAGAGCTCTTTACCAAATCAGTCGATGCCTTTTGAGAGGTGAAGAGCATGCAGCTTTTGTTCGCTTTGTTGGAGGAAGTAGTGGTCAAAGTGGGAATGGGGAACGCTGGCCAAGTAGTGACAAATAACACAACCGCCTATGTAGCAGTCAATAGACTGCTCAAGGAAAAGTACCCCACTATTGTTTGCCGCCCATTTGTCACCTTGAGCACATTAGCAAATTCTCATGAATGAAGTGTGGTTGACACGGCCAAAAACATCACTAGATGCATTTACAACCACATATGGGTGTTCATATTGATGAGAGAGCACAATGATGGGAAGGGCATTGCTTGACCAAGTGTCACTTAGTTTGCCTCTAAATTCATTGCCTTGCAGAGCCTTGTAGCTACATGTGCTCCTCTAAAGACAATGTTTGTGAGCAAACAATGGCTTGGATCACCACTTTATATGGACGTGGCACAAAGGGCCGTCAAGCAAGTAATTGATGAAAATTTTTGGAAGAGTGTGCAAGAGATAATCAAGGTAATTCAAAATCATATTTTATAAAATTATTTTACCTTCTAGAATGTAAACCTTTACTCTCTATTTCCTAAACTTAAGTTCAGATTTGTAAATTTTGAATAAATATGTTTATGATGATGAATTGTTCACTATTCATGCAACAAAGTGTTTGGTCAATGTTCTTTGCCTTGTAGATGGAGTTCAATTCCCAATGGGTTATTTGTATGAAGCCATGGATAGGGCATGGAGGCCATCAAAAATTATTATCGAGGAGATAGGCACAAATTTGATCCCATTTATTGATAAGACATAGACATGGCCACTCCATCAGCATATACATGCAATGGGTTACTACATGAACCCATTTTGTTTTCAATGATTAATTTGACATGGATTACGAGATCATGGATGGCTTCTACAACTGCATTGGTAAGATGATAACTGACCAAGACAAAGAACACTTTATTCCTATTGAGTTGTAGGCTTATAAACAAGCTAAGGGTAGGCTCTTTTTCATCAAACTTTTGTGTTCACTCAAGGATGACCTTGTGGCCAAGTAAATTTTTTTAACTTTTTAAATTCTTCAATTTAACTTTACTTACAAAAATACAAATTTAGAATTTATAAAAATTCCTTTTTTGCATATTTGTCGTGGGAAGATTTTTGTGCTAGAAAACCAAACCTTCAAAGAATAGCACTCCATATTTTGAGTCAGCCTTGTAGTTGTAATAGCAAACTACTACAAACACCTCCAAATAGACACAAGCCATGTAGAACGAGATGAATAAACGCAAAAGAGACCAAGTCAAAACTTCAAAGGCACCTCACTCTAAGTGCAACTTACTCAAAGTGACCGGTATGCCCATCTCATGGAGTGCCCCACTTGATGCGACCGATGTGCCCTACCTCCTAGATTACCCTGCTTGAAGCAAAACACCCTACCTTGTGTGCCTCACTATAGTTCATGCATCTATTTTTGACATTGTGGATATGAATGATGAGCCTACATGAAAGTTTGAATAGATAGTCCAAAAATATAATAGGTTTTTACTTTTCAAGTATAAATAAGAGTGATTCTCGTTGTAAGGATCTTTTGGCTACCTAGCATACCAGAGCTACGCTCTAGAGATCATTGTCCTTGATAATTTTGAGAAAAATAAAGTGTAGAATTGTGCTTGACATTCGTGAGTGATCCTACAATTGTAGTACTAAAGAGGTAATGACTCCACCAACGAGGCTCTCACAACCAAAGGGAAGTTTCAACTTGGCTTTCGAATGAGATGTGGGATGTGGTGGCTGAGACGTAAAAGCTCTTTGAGTAAAGTTGGGCACTTGATGAAGGTGGAATGTTGCCAATGTTGCTAAGATGATGGCTCAACTTAGAGGATGTTGCAATACTAGAGAGGTAACAATTCCACCAACGAGGCTCTCACAGCCAAAGGGAAGTTTCAACTTGGCTTTTGGACGGAATGTGGGAGGTGGTGGCTAAGACATAAAAGATCTAGCGAGGTCAAAAAGGTGCTAGCCTAGGCCCCCAAGCTTCAACAATGCAGAAGAAACTGACTTGTTGGCCTACTGAGGGCAATGGCAACTCCCAAAAAAATGGAGGTAATGCTAAGGAAATGGTGATGGATGGCCATGCAAAGTGTTGACAATGACTATGAGGTATGATCAGATCTCTCCCTATACTAGGGACCTACCTACAAAGCACAGGCAATGCAAAGGTGTTAGCAGCTCCCTAAAAAATGGAGGCAATGCTAAGGAAATGGTGATAGATGGGCATGCAAAGTGTTGCCAATGGCTATGAAGTAGGGTCAGATCTCCCTTTTCTTTCTCATTTTCTCTTTGGCCCGATTGTCGGGTTTGCTTTTGTATTTATCTTAGCTCGTCTATTTGGTGGGCTTTTTAGCCCACTAGCTAGCAATTATTAGTGTCCTTCTTATAGTCCTTGGGTCTTATTTTGGCCCACCAAGGACATTAATAATATTTCATTTCATTTCCTCTATACTAAGAACCTACCTACAAAGCATAGGCAATGCATAGGTGTTGGCAACATATTGGCCTACAAGAGCTGGCAATCGCAAGGGGTAGTTGCTCAGCCCATGGATTGATGTCACTTTTCGGTGATGATAATGGAAGGAGCACCATGGACATGATTGGTTGGCCCAACAATTGTAGCATCAAGGAGATGGCAGCTAACTGAGGACCAGGGATGTGATTGCTCACCCCAAGGAGAGATTTAGGCATCAAAGAATTGGATTCTTGGCCAAATATTTCACACTTTGAAGCTTAGGAAATTTGTAACCATAAAATACAAACAAAATTTTTCGAACATTGCAAGTTAAAGGCTTGGCAATATCTTGAAGATGAGGTTGGCTGCAAGTGCATATTTATAGTAGTGGAGTGTGTGGTGGACATGCTTTGGATGTTGCTTCATGCTGCTCTCAAGACCCTTAATCCACAACCGATAGTCAATGACACAAAGTTCAAAATCATGACCAAATAAACCTTAATATTGGGCACTTGTAGGGTTGGTGTCCAATTGGTGAGAATTTTCTGCTCACAAAAAGTTGCCCAAGGTTCAATTCCCAAGAATGTCGTGATAATGCAGTTTCTTGTAATATCACAATGTGGTTTGTCGAAATATCATGGTAACGTAGTTGTGATGTAATACAAGTGGGACCCATTGCAGCCCCATGTAGCCAATTAAGGAAAAAACTATAATGTTAATTGAAGCTTAAGATTGTTACTTAGGTATATCTAATCTCCATCTAAGTTATAATATGTGCCACACGTATAAATCTGAATAATGCACAACGCCTAGTAAGCATTTGGCAATGGATGAATTCTTATCAGCACATGGTTCATCTTGCTTCCAATAGAATCAATTTTAAATAAAAATTTTATTACACTATTATATTGTATATTTTGATTTAGTAGCCACAAGTTACCATAGTGCAAAAGTGACTTAGATAGTGATGTCAACCTTGTACTTAGGTAGTTAGGTTATGGAATAAAATTTATTTTATTTGTTGCATTTAAAAAATTGTTAGTTTCATATGCTTCATCTTGCTTACGAGAATTAAACATCATCCCTCACCCATCTTTAATTAATTTTCCATGAAGAATAGACAGTGTCAATTTTAAATAGGATGTTAATTATTTTTTTAATTTAGTGAAAAACCCCTTGCAAGGTCGCCTTGGTCTGAGAAACCACGACCAGGGGGTTCTACACCGTCAAAATAACCCGAGAATCGCGCCCGGCCCTAACCGCACCAAAATAATCAACAGGATTTTGGGTACCCAATGTGCGTTTGGTAAGGTGGAGATTCGAACCAAGGACCTCCCTTGGAGGATTGCCCTACCCTCTCCAACTCACCTACAACACAAGGGTAAAATAGGATGTTAATTAACCTATTATATTGTATATTTTGGTTTTCTAGCCCCACAAAGCCTACCATAGTGCTAAAATGACATAGCTACTAAAGTCAAGCTTGTACATAGGTAATTAGGTTACAGGATGAGATTTAATTTATTTATTGCGTTAAATAATTTGTTAGTCTCTCTCTCTCTCTCTCTCTCTCTCACTCACACACACACACACACACATATATATATATATATATATTAAACATGGAGGATGAAGAACTGTACACATGTTCTTTTCCATTTAATACGCCAGAAAAATATTTACTGAATTCTCTTATTCCTGGCATATTTTCAAAATAGAAAATAAAATTTATTTTGACCTTAGAGAATGTTATAGATTTTGCGTTCAAATATTTTGCGTTCAAGGAATTTGAACCTAACTTTTGATTGCCTCAATATACGAGGAATGATGAATCTACATAATCACTATACTTCCTACCTAGGGAAACATATTAAGAAAAAGAAAACATTAATATAACTTAATATACTAAGTAATATTAAAATTTAAAACAAGATATAAAATATAAGGTATAAATATTAAGTTGTTTAATAGCTGTTTCATATCTATCTATCTATATAAAGTAATTCATTTAAAGGAAAATTAAATAATGCATTTGACGGTCCAGATTCAAAAACAAGAAAATAGACTTTTAATGTTCTTTCCAAAATAGTTTAATCCTACAATTTTTCACTTGAAATACCGGAGGTGCTTGATGAAAAAGACTGCCTAAATTCCTCATTTTACTAAAACAATTATTCCTAACAAATTTCATAACCAAAACCAGGAAATAAAGAAACAAAAACAACATTTTTCTAATGTTGAATGATAAGGAATTGGGGAGTTCTCTGAGAGGTACGTCCATTAATTGACCAAAGAGCATGAGAAACTTCACCAATATGTGAACATATGCGCATATTAACATAAATAAGCCATCCTAGCTACCTCTGGAAAAAAAGCTAATAAATGTCAGAAATTCTTGTGATTTTGTTGACTTTTAAGATTATAAAATCAATCGCGACATGTTGAGCAAGAAGGAAAATGTGTCGCTTTTTGGCGATATGTTGAGCATGAAGGAAGAAGTGTCGCGATATCGCGACATGTCGCATTTTCACGACCAAAAAAGAAGAGAAAGAGCAAGTGGGAAAAAGTGTCGCGATATCGCGACATGTCGTTGTTTCGCGACTAAAAGAGAAGAGAAAAAGCAAGAAAGAAAAAGTGTCGCGATTTCGCGACATGTCGTCTTTTCACGACCAAAAGAGAAGACTAAGAGCAAGAAGAAAAAGTGGCGCGATATCGCAACACGTCGCATTCTCGCGACCAAAAAAGAAGTGAAAGAGCAAGAAGAAAAAAGTGTCACTTTCTGGCGATGTGTTGAACTTGAATAAAAAAGGGTCGCGATTTCGCGACATGTCGGATTTTCGCATCCAAAAGAGAAGAGAAAGAGCAAGAAGGAAAAAGTGTCGCGATATCGCGACATGTCGGTTTATCGCGACCAAAAGAGAAGAGAAAGAGCAATATGGAAAAAGTGTCGCGATTTCGCGACATGTCATCTTTTCGCGACCAAAAGAGAAGAGAAAGAGCGAGAAGGAAAAGTGTCGCGATATCGCTACATGTCGCATTCTCGTGACCAAAAGAGAAGAGAAAGAGGAGGAAAGAAAAAGTGTCGCGATTTCGCGACATGTTCAAAATGAAAGAAAGGGTGTAGCGATATCGTGACATGTCGCTTTTTCGCGACCAAATGTGAAGAGAATAAGGAAGAGGGAAAAAGTGTCGCGATATCGCGACATGTCGAATTTTCGCAACCAAGAGAGAAGAGAAAGAGCGGGAAGGAAAAGTGTCGCGATTTCACGACATGTTGTTTTTTCGCGAACAAAAGAGAAAAGAAAGAGGAGGAAGGAAAAGTGTCGCGATTTCGCGACATGTTCAGAATGAAAGAAAGGGTGTAGCGATATCGCGACATGTCGCTTTTTCGCGACCAAAAGTGAAGAGAATAAGCAAGAGGGAAAAAGTGTCGCGATCTCGCGACATGTCGCTTTTTCGCGACCAAAAGAGAAAAGAAAGAGGAGGAAGAAAAAGTGTCGCAATCTCGCGACATGTCGCTTTTTCGCGACCAAAAGAGAAAAGAAAGAGGAGGAAGGAAAAGTGTCGCGATATCGCGACATGTCGCAATTCCGCAACCAAAAGAGAAGAGAAAGTGTTAGGAGGCGAATTTGTCGACTGCCTGTGTTCTAAGGTGTGTGTAATCTTTTGTAAGCGTGTTGCTCTTTGTTGGTTGTGTGGCCCAAGTAGGGGGCTAAGGACAGACTGTCCCTATTGAGGTCTTGTTCCATTTAAGCTTTGTGCTGATTTTGTAATAGGTTTTGGGTCAACCTGTAAAACCCGGTTGTAATGATTTTGTCCCTTAATTACCAAAAAAATATATATATATTTGATCATTTTTTACTTGATTAAAAGCTTGTTGGTGATTTATCTACGGGGCACAAACTCTATTACGCATATAGGATATATCTAAACATCAGCTTCTTGGCAAGCCATTTCACAGATATAAATCTATTATGATATGAGAGACATTTATATCTGACATTTGTCATGCTTAGCCATGTCTTTATGAATATTAAAATGCTTGCAAGAAAGGATTGATTGCCCATTATGCTACCCACAACAGAAGTGTCTCCTCTGAATTGCGAGGCATTTCTGCATGCGAAAATTGTTCTACAATAAATAATATACTTTAGTCCAGTGTAATTGGCACCATAATACCCTTCAACTATAAAACAGGAAATGCTAGCAAATTGCAATAAATGAACAATTGCAACTTATTCTACAAAAAATATTTGGTTTTTCTTCAAATCAGAAAGCATTTCTCCATGAAAGATTGTTTGAGAGTAAATGAGATGCTCTCATCCAGTAATGGTGATATGATATCCTTCTACTATAAAAACAAATAGTCCAAGACTCTGAATTGATCTTAGACAAAAAAGTTAGAATAGAGTGCAGCAGAGCTATGCATTTTATCAGTCTGAGACTGCCAATGATCTTACATGTGACAATCACATGGAGGCAACTAGGAAATATTGCAAAAATATAACTTCTCAAAAAGTCAATAGACAAGGAACATACACGTGCTCCTCTAAGAACATCGATGGGTACATTAAGGCCCCACCGACCTCCACAAGATTCGATACAGGCCAGCAACAGATAAGCCTCCTTTGCCATGTCTCGTTGCTTAACAGCTGCTGAATTTGTACAGTTGTCACAACTCCCTACAAGAGCATAAAAACAAAAAATGTTGAGAGTGCACATTTCACCCTTTTCCAATCAAGTATATCAATTATAAAACAAAGTCAGACACTTACATTTTAATGAAAACAATAACCATGAGGACTGGTTGAGTCTACTTTATAAAGAAATGCACACACAACCCAGATTGTGTCTTGTTGCTATAACAAATACATGCATAAGCTATTATAGAACAAAAAGATACAAATCTCCTACATGAAATTTTGCCCTTTGGACAGTCTATGATGCAAAATTTAAAAACATTCATATCTGCCAGTGATTAGAAAGAGTGGAATTTCCCTCAACTATTTTGACACTCAACATAGAATATCCATGGAAACCCATGGCTTCATTTGTTCATCCATTCAAATCAATACTATAATTAGTACTCTCTATTTCTTTTATATATGTTCTGCAATCTCTTCCAAAATCTTATCTATTTCAATGCTCAGAAATGCCTATTTCCAAATTTACCATCCACTTTTCTAAGTCATAAGTTTGCATTCATTTAAGTCATGTTCACCACTTCGTACATCATGAAGTAAAAGAAACAATATCACTGACCTAAGAACCTTAATTCAGAATAAATCTTTAAACACAAATTTTGAAAGCCATTTGAGAAGGCAAGCATGATGAAAGTTTTAGTTCATACTTCAAAACCTGCAGACATATATGTCTTCTGTAAATCTGAAATTTGCCAAAGGCCCAAAATTAAGTTGAGCTGACAATCCATTGTTTGTATTGCATCATAGAATGCGAACATATTACCCCTTATATATAGGCCTTGCTGATGTGACGAAGCACCCTTTTACCTCCACCACCAATCACAGCTTTCAATCCACCCCAACCATGTTCCCTAATTCCCTCGGTCACAACATATCCATCATACACAAAGTACAAAAGACCTTAAGAGGTGGCAAATGATCAATACAAACAACCTTGAAATTGACTCTAAGTCATATCCCTAAAGTAGTGGGGTGGACCTAAACTTTATAAGTTGTATTTACATAGAATGCAACCTTTGAGAATGACATAATATTTGACATCCTTTATTATAATAAAATAACTTTGCATTGTTTCATTTTTCATTTCAATTTGACTAACCTTTGGTTCCAGTCATAGTTACCCCATTTGGTTTGAACTTAGCATATCATGCAGACCAAACCAATTCAACTTGGTTTGGCTCTTTGATTTATTTAATATTTTTTTAACTTTTTAAAATTATATTTATAATTTTTTCATCAAATTTAGGAAAAAAAAATTAAAAAGTAAAGAAAAAATAATCATTCTAATGTTTGTTATCTACTAACATTGTCACACATGCTATTATAATGTATTGCGCTTGAAGTAGATTATCATTGTTCACTGTGGAACAAGTTTAAACTTATACCATGATATAAACTTTCACGATATTGAAATTTGACACTCTAGATATTTCTTGTTTTATCAAATTTTTATCGATCTATCTATTTATATATAGATATAGATATGTGTGTGTGTTCCTATTTTCCTAACCAAAATGATCCTTTTTCAGAAATACCAAATCTACAACCATTTGTCCCTCCTGATCCAACCATCTTTTGTACCAGGTAACTACGGATCCAATGATATCACACATCAACAGATATGGATTTAATCATGACTACTCATTGAAGCAGCAGATTACATCACTTACAAGGTGGAACTGTTCTCAATTATGCATATTGAATCGTTTTGAATGATGCTAAAGGGGCCAAAAGTAAGTGGACTTATGAAAAATCAACCCACATGACACACTCGAGATTTTTCCTTCAAGGATAAAAAAAGAAGATATAATATGAGGAATAATGTATACCAACTATTAATCAAGTCTTTAACATACGGAACATAAAATAGTCCAGTAGTACAAGAGGGAAATTTTGATTCAATTCAATCTAAACATTACAATCCACAAACAGGCAAAGATGGCCAAGGGGTCTGCAAAAAGGAAGCACCTAATTGCTATACTCAACAAAAATAATCTAGTGGTGCAAGAGGCAAATAATAATTTAATTCAATGCATTCTAAAAAATTATTTCCAACCAACTTTTGTACCAGGTAACTACTGTTCCAATGATATCACACATCAACAGATATGGATTTAAGCATGACTACTCATTGAAGCAGATTACATCACTTACAAGGTGGAACTGTTCTCAACTATGCATATTGAATCGTTTTGAATGATGCTAAAGGGGCCAAAAGTAAGAGGACTTATGAAAAATCAACCCACATGACACACTCAAGAGAATTTTTCCTTCAAGGATAAAAAAGGAAGATATAATATGAGGAATAATCAATAATGTATACCAACTATTAATCAAGTCTTTAACATACGGAACATAAATAGTCCAGTAATGCAAGAGGCAAATTTTGATTCAATTAAAGTCTTTCACATATGACCAATCAATGTAATCATTTACAAAACTCATGTGATAGAGATAATACAGAAAGATTAGATGACCTTCAGACTCAAAGATGCTCTAGCTCCACATGAAGCTAATGAGAGAACTAAAAGCTGTGCTATAAAAAACACTTGAATAACAATTATGGAATAGATCAATTCATTTAACTAAACATTCGTCAACACCAACAACATTAACAAGCATGCTCAAAATTATCCAAAAAACCCTTGACAACACTTGCAGTTCTCCTGCAGCAATATAACAAAGAAGTTTCAATATTCTTTCGCCAACCAACAGTAACACATAATATCTACAGTAAAGAATATGGCTATTCTCTTCTTTCCCCTTTCATTGAAAGGTCAATGAAAATCCCAAAATCCCAGAAGACCAACAGATGGAATGCAAACAATCACTCAACCTTTTGCCTTCTTCAATTAGGATATCAAGCCTCACAAATTGCAAAGTAATAATCCTTTGAATACTTTGGAATTCTGGACCACATTCCTAACATTCCTGCTTGTGATCCAAAGTTATACAACTAATGTCTTAAAACCTCTAAGACTTAATAATCTTGATAACTCAAGATGTCTTGTGAAATAGTAATCCAACTGTTGTGTTGAGCAAAATGCATATTTTTTCTTGTGTGTAGCAACTGCATAACTTCAAGTAGCTGATCATCTTGACCTTAATAGACCATCCCTTAAAGTCTATCGACAATAAGGTGAACTTGCAGTCTATAATTGATACATAAAGAAAATTTCTGATTGAATAAGACCCACATTGACAATTCTGACCAAAATATCATCCAATTGTGATGAACCACCTACCAATGACTGAGGCATTCAAAACCTCGTTTCTCCAAGCAAACGAATCCCTGTGGACCCATAGTCAAAACTGAATGAAATTATAAATCATGATGAATCTAGCATGCAAGTCTAGAGCATCAAAATAAAACTCTAAATCTAGGACCTATGAAAAATATCCCATCTTAAATTTCAAAAACTAAGTGGGCAGTTGTTAGGTACAACAGCTAGCACAACTTAGCAAAAGCACCATCTTTGTCTGCCATTTTATATATTCAAGCACATCAACTAGAATGTCCTTGTATTGGGGAGTTTAATATAACCCATCCAATGTAAAGTAATTTCAGGGTTCATGGGGTCAAGTGTGAGTCACGTGTGCAAAAATACTAGTTTCCTCAAAGCTCTCTTACACTCTTTCACGGAAGACTAGCAGTACTAGTCTCATTTCCATTAGCAAATCTCAGACCATGGATTCTACCAGTGATGTCAAGGGAGCACCATACACTCCCCACTGCATGATTCCCTCAGCTCTAGACAAGATGAACACAACATTGTTTGTGAATATATGTTTGGCCTTGACTTTCTACTATTTCACTATCAGCTTCATTAATGCTTACTCTTGACCAATGTCTACCAGCATTATCCCCGCTATCTTGTATTACTATTTCTAGTTTCCATGGTTAGCTTATCTGTTTTCATTTTTGTCTTGTCCAAGGTTCCCTTCCCTAGTACACATTGTAACTTGCTACTTTCACAAGTCAACCTATTGTTGTCATTTGTGGACAATTAAATAATTTTGTTTAATTTTGTCTGATTTATGCTACCACTAATCCATATTCCAAGACAACCTGAGGAAGAATAGTAGACTGGGAAAGCCAGTTGCTATGAAACCAGCACTAAGCTGCATTAACTTAAATATGTTTGTATGTAGAATTCATTAGAAATATTAAGCTTTCCAAAATATAACGTGTAGCTATAAATTGTCATGAATATTCATGTCACAATTACAAAGAGCAGGACATGTAAAGTGTTTTGGCCTCTTCATGTTACTGAGGAAAAGTGACCATACGGTACAGGCACCACACGATGAATTTTCCATATGGGTGTGAAGACAAATGCAGAACCTGACTTGAGTCATTGGGTCAGAAATTGCAACAGTTGTTCCGCATGATGTTGCACTTAATATATACTGAACGCAAATGACAATCCACGGATGGCCCTTATTTGCAACATATAGGCAAGCCTTGTTAGAAGATTCAATGCTTACATGATTCGTAAGTAATCTTCGTCTCAGACCCTTCATAGTCTAACATTTCAATCTTCAATTAAAAGCTTGTCAAACTGCAATTTGTGGTTTTTATGCCCATCATTAATGTGGAGCTTAAACAAGTTCTATATACATCTTCATAAAATAATTATATTCTCACTTTTTTGGATTGATAAATCCCTCATTGCTGGGGTGACCTTCAACTTAGCTAGCACAATCATGAGGTACCTCTTCTTTAAAATGAACCCCAGGACTTGCAAATGACCGAGTCTGTTGGAGTATGTTGCACTATTGAGATTCAATTCTACACCTAACAGTAAATTAGCCATTTCAGGACCTGATGTAGCTCTTGATAAAAGACTAATCCTTGGTGAGGCAACACCTAGACATGTCTATCACCTTACCAAGCTACACTAGCAATCATCTTGTTAGAAAAATATTAAATTACGTGCAAGCAGAAAACACAATAATGCAGAAAAACAGTAACACAGATTTTACATGGAAAACCTGCAATGTGCAGGAAAAACCACGGGGCAATGGCAGCTTCGATCTTTTATTGATTTCAGCAAACTTTTTACATTCAATCAACATTTACATGCAAGGGGTCATTTCCCTTTTATAGAAAAACAAAAACTGTTCGTTTCCTTTCCGAAAAAGGAAGACTCCAAAAAACTGTTCACTTCCTCTTCCAAAAACCGTTCGCTTCCTCTTCCAAAAACTGTTCACTTCCAGAAAACTGTTCGCTGCCTCTCACAACGTACGGTTGTACGGATGCCCAAAAAATTCCGGTCAAGGGCTCTGCCCCCGAACCCCCATGCCAGGGGGAACTCGGCCGGTTCCCCCCTGCGACCACCCTCAGCACGCCCAGGGCATATGAACAACACATGGGGATGGATCTGGAACTGCACCACCATACACACCTTGCTGCTGAAGAACATTGGAGATCTGGATATTGACTTCGCCTCCTAACACATCTGTGCCCCTAAATCACAAGCTTCATGACCATGGACATAAATCAAATCCCAACATCCCTAACTTCATTATTTTCCTTCGGATATTTCCAACGCATTACATTGAACTGTTGAACATAACGTTTACCACATTATCCTAGAGATCTTCACATTTTGAAGTTCTATAATAACAATTTTTTGCATGGTTGTCATTTTTTATTGGCATTTTTGGGTCTATATATCCAGTACTTCAGAAGAAATTAACTTAACATCAAAAAGTGAAATTAATCTAGTGATATCAATAGTTTATAAATTATCTACTGATTTCAACAGTTTAGAAATTATCTACTGATTTTCTAATTTTCGGTCATTTTTACAGATGAATAGGAGTATCTATTGCACAACTGTGATCAAAATGTTAAGTTCAGGACAAACCACAATTGTCAAATGAAACTCTCTCCCCAAAGTACTCTAAAAGATATTTTCTTCGACACGTCATAGTATTACAATATTTCTGTGCTGCAGTAAAAGACTCCTTAACAGCCATTCGACGCTTTTCCTGGTAAGGACAACTGAGATTCAGTATAAAAACTAAGTATAGATATTAGTCAAAAAAAGACAACACATGAAATATAATTATTTCATTTAATCATGACTACATCTGAATGTGAAAAAAAAAATCATAGTTTTTAAATAAAAAATAAAAATAAAAACTGCATTATGAATTATCAAGGGAAACAAAGTTAAGAGTACATACAGTGCCAGCATCTGACATGTAAAACTCTGCTCTTCCAAAATCACCACGTGTATAGTACAGCCAACATTTGGAAGGTAACCCATCCCTACCACATCTGCCACTCTCTTGGTAATAAGATTCTAGACTTTTTGGACATCCATAGTGTATTATACGTCTTATGTTTGGCTTGTCAATGCCCATACCAAAGGCAATAGTTGCCACCATAACTTGCAGTTCATCTTTGATAAAAGACCTTCATGATGGAAGAGAAGACACACATACATAAGCTGACTAAAGTGGCACACATAGCTTACAATCAGTTTACTGTTAAATTAAATGGATTAAAACTGTGAATTTTAAAAGCAGAAATAATAATTTAAAAAAAAAAAAACAACAAAATTTTATAAAAGGCACTAGATATTTGCAAGGGTTGCAAAGAGGTGAAGGGTAATAAATGATAAATTTTAAGCACAAAAATAAAATAATATTGCTTATAAATGCATCACATAGGGTACATAATCAAGAAGAATACATAATTTACAGTGTTATCTACAGTAAAATTGTATATGTTCATAACCACTTCATTTGTATCATAATTGTTCAATTGTCTGCTCTTCCCATTTTTCCATATAGAAAGTATGATCAAGTTTATGATTAACATCCGATACTTTAATCTCAATTTTGCTGGGGTTTTGAACATGTACTCATTGGTTTCATATAATGGGCTGTAAGAAGCCGTAGATAACATTGTTCTCTTTCAGTGAAATATGTGGATTTGTAGCAGGACTACTCATCTCTCATGCAATCACACTTTTGGGATCACTGGTGAGTTGCACACTTTGTATGAGTAAATTTGTGGTCATTTCTAAACTTATAAAGTATCAGAGGTGCATAAGTTGTAGTGGTGCCTGAGGATTGATAATGTTAATAGAGAAGATCTCAAGTGGTGACTTCACCAATAGGTTATAGGTTGATTATGATTATCTAGTTTTGTCCTTGATGTATATATATTATAGACTTATAGTTGTGTATTTAACATGTTTATGGATAAGCTACACATTTCTATTTCTTTTCTAGGACTAAACAGTAAACAGGAAACTTTTCCTTAGTGGTCCAGAAAACACTCAAGCAAAATTTTCTTAACAGAGAACATTTTTTATTTCCCTTTTAATGCTAATTTTCATGCTACCCGGGGCAAATGGGCAAAAATGACATAAGTTTATACTACAAATGTTTCTATCACAATATTTTTATCATAATTTAGTCATATGCTGTTTCCATCCAATATACACATGCACAGACAAGCACTCACATGCACACAATCATATTTGAAAGATTTTATCCAGTCTTGATAGCAGTTAGCTTATGGTTTAGTTTCTATGTTTCTTTGCTTTTCCTTTTCCTTTTCCCTTTTTTAAGCTGTAGGATTGGTCAGTGGTTATTTTTTAAGAAAGAAAGAAAATTATACTAATATTTAGACCAATTGTCATGAATGAAGAGTGTTGTTGACAAGGCCAAAATCATCACCAGATGCATCTACGACCACATATGGGTATTCATAATGATGAGAGAGCACAATGATGGGAAGGGCATTGCTTGACCAAGTGTCACATGGTTTGCTTCTGAAGTCATTGCCTTGCAGAGCCTTGTAGCTACATCTGCTTCTCTAAAGACAATGTTTGTGAGTAAACAATGGTTTGGATCATCATTTCATATGGAGGTAGCATAGAGGGTTATCAAGCAAGTAATTGATGAAAATTTTTGGAAGAGCGTGCAAGAGATAATCAAGGTAATTCAAATTTATATTTTATAAAATTATTTTTCCTTCTAGGATCTAAACTCTTATTTTTATTTCCTAAATTTAAATTCAGATTTGTAAATTTTGAATAATTTTTTTTATAATGATGAATTGTTCATAATTCAGGCGACAAAAAGTTTGGTCAAGCTTCTTAGCATGGTAGATGGAGTTCAATTCCCAATGGGTTATTTGTATGAGGCCATGGATAAGGCAAGGAGGCCATCAAAAATTATTATTGAGGAGATAGGCACAAATTTGATCCCATTTGGCAAATTATTGATAAGAAATGGACAAGGCAACTCCATCAGGATATACATGCAACGGCATACTATTTGAACCTATTGCCACATTTTGCTAGGGGTAAAAGAATTTCGAAATTTTCTAACAGGTTGTTGCCTCCCTCCTTCCTTATTGCTGTTTTCAGTTTCCTTGCTTCAGTTCCAGTTTGTTCAGTTTTCAGTTAGCTGATCATTTTTCAATTTGAATGTAAAAACTTGAAAGAAAAATGAAAACATTTCCAAGTGTTGGCCCTTGCCTGCGATTGTTGTCACTTACAAGCGATTCCTGGCAATGCGGGCCGTTTCGGCGACCAAGGGCAGCATTGAATCAATTGAGGAATTTGTCTACGTATGAGGCTATTCGCGATTGCTGTCGCATGCCCCCGACGCCCGTCGCTGCGTAGTTTTTCAATGACCCAGAGCATGGCAAGGAAAAAGCAAAAATGTTCCAAGTGTAAGGTCCGCCCGCGGTCGTCGTCGCAGCTCAGCGATCCCCGGTGGCGCGTAGAGTTCGGACGATCCGCGACAAAGATTTGAAAATGCTAAGTGTCATCATGCTAGCGATCGTCGTCGCCGATCGGCAACGCCCGTTGCCACAGCACTTTTGAGCATGCGACGGCGGGAAGAGGAGTTACCCGTGCTCGCGATCGCTGTCGCCCCTCGGCTACGCCCGAAATCGCTCGATATTTCAGCGATGCGCGGAAAGAGAGTGAAACAAAGAAAAAAACATCTAACTCCCCTCCGCCCGCGATCGCCGTCGCCATGCATATTTCTCACCGGCGCTGCAGATTTTCAGCGATTTGCAGCACAGGTCCAGCCCGCGATAGTCGTCGCTCATCAGGTTTTCTTGAGGTCGCTCAATTTTCGAGTGCTCAGCAATAGGGGCCCATTTTCAGCAAGTTAAGTCAGAGTTTCCCCCAGTTTTCGAGACTGTCAAGCAAATAGTGTCTCCCCAGATAAGAACGGATGAAGTTTCGAGATTTGGGCACGTGTCACGGAAGATGAAAATGTACTTCAAGGACAGGGTAGGTGAACATTGGAGGACAAATTGTACTGCACCTACCACATTGACTGATATTCCCCTTTTCAACCACCGAATCTATTTGAGGTAGTGAGGAGTCCAGGAAAACCATGCTGCAGGTACAGCTACGGCCGACAAGAATCAAATCAGGTCGCTTTTGCAGCTTTTTGCAGCTTTTGACAGGTTTGGGTATCTGTGCCCAGAATGTAATTTGGGGGGAAAAATCTGCTATAAATAGCAGCTCAATTCATTGTAATTAAGGGGGGAAAATATTGCTAAGAAGTTGTTGTAACTAAACATTTGCTTTTGAATCAAAGTATACTTGGCTCCGTTATCTGTCTCTTTCTTTTATGCTGCCTTCTGTAGGTATTTCTGCATCGTGTCATTCATTTTTCTGATTGCTATCAGCATTGGCAATTAAGTAGACCTGGAATACCGAATGAAGGATACATAGGATAGAATTGTAATATCGGTTTCTGTTACATACATTGTTTTGATTGTTGTTGGTTTAGTGATAGTTTAGTGATCGTGCTGCTTGTTCTTCCCCACCTGAAACACATGATATTTCATTTCTTTCAGCATTTTTATCTCTTTCCAGCACTTTTATCTAAAACCCCAAATTAGATTAGTATAGGAAGTCGGCCTTCTCCGGAGATTGGCACGGAAGGCATTCCTTCCTTCCGGCCTTTCAATCTGTTGGGCGAATCTAGGGCGCAATAGATTAAAATCCTTTCCTAAGTGGCAGATTCGTAACCAACAGTTTCTCTGGCACACCCGGTGGGACATGAGAGTGTCACACCCCATAAGTAGTATTGAAGCATTGGTGTTCGCTTCAGTGCTGTCAAAGGAGAACACCTGGCGACTCTGCTGAACCTGAATATTCTCGGAGTCTCAAAGACTGGTTCAATATCAAAAGCTTCTTCATGCATACAAGATGGAGAGCTAGGAACGCAGGACAAGAGGTGCCTGAGTTTTACGAGCTTGACATCAACGCTGTTGGAGAGCACCCGAGGCTGATTGACTATCAAGCCCATCAAGACGAAGCTTTCGAGCATACAACTGAAACTGAGGAGACAGCTTTAGAAAGCACTGACAATTACCACGATCCTGATCAAGACGATCAAGACGCAGACATGGCAAATCCTCAGCCAAATGCTCCCGAGCTATTCCCAGCTGTTGATTCCACTGGACCCCTCGATCTAGTTGGACAAGATGTTGTCCCAGCTGCTGCTTTAAAAGCTATTCCCACGTATGATGGAACTGGGAAGACGGCGTACGAACATATTCAAGACATCCTGGCCTTAGCTGCGCTTCATGCCATCACTAATGAAAGTGTCAAGACCCGGCTGTTGGCTCTCTCTCTGCGAGGTAAGCTCTTATACTGGTATAGATCCTTGCCGGAAGGTGTTATTACGGGATGGGCTCAACTGGCCGGACGGCTAGTCAAAGGATTCAACGAGTCTGCAGATCCATCCTCATTACTGCACCAATTCCAGACCATTCAACGGCATCCGCAAGAGGAGATATCAGACTTCAATGTGAGGTTTGCACGGTCCTGGAAAAGAGTGCCCCCTGAACTACGTCCTTCCGATGGACAAGCTGCCCACTACTACCTCAGAGCGTTTAGCTCAGACATTTGTTTGGTCATGAAGTTGGCCCGCATTAACACTTTCCCCGATTTGTATGAGGTAGCCCAGAGGGCAGAGCTAGATATGATTGCCATAGGTAGACTCCCGCACAAGATGCAGCCGCCAATATACCCAGATTTCCCTCAATCGCAATATCCACCAGCATCTGCTCAAACATCTTCTTCATATCCCCATCCACCATGGAATCCCACGCCAGCTGTGTCTCAATTCCCTCCTCAAGTGCATTTCCCTACACCACCACCACCTCAGCTTCCATCTGCACCGCAATATCCAGCACTTCCCGCTCCTCCACAATACCCGGCATTGCCTCCAACACCTCCATTAGCTCTATTACCGCCGTCGGCCCAGCCGGTACATGTCGTCGATGTGCAGTCCAAAATCCTGCAACAAGTAGAGTCGCTCACTTCCGTTTGCCAGACACTGTCTAACGACATGGCGGTGATGAAGAAAAAGCAGGCCCAACAGGAATTTATTCCTAGGCGGCCATATCCTCCTCCGACGCTTACAAAAGATCAAGCTCAGGCCAACAGGCCTCCGGCTAGAAATGCTGCCAACCATGCAGGACCGAGCACTCCAGACAATGTGCAATGGTGCTCTACATGCAATGACCCTCACGGTGAAGCTACCTGCATGCTGCATCAACATTATGTCCAAACTCTTGCAAGCAGCAACCCGGAGGAGCAAGTAAACATGATTCGGGAAGAGGAGCGCAACTTTGCGGTCTCAGAGGAGGATCCAGTGTCAATTCTGACCAAGGAGGGAAAAAGGCCAATTGAGGTCGATGCGGCCTAGATGAAGCCATTAAAGGTGTATGCCAGAAGAGAAAAAGTGCAACCCGCTGCGGAAGCTCCTGATAAAGCGCCTGTGCCTTCGCCTGCCAAGGAGAAGCCTCCACCAGTTAAAGCTCCAGTGACTCAACCGTCGGCCGAAACCAAAGAGCAAGCTCGAGAAAAGCTTAAGTATCCGTCGCTGACAAAGCAGCAGAGGGTTGAAGCCATGCAGCAGTACCGCACCAGGTACGAGCCAACGAAAGAAACGGAGGGCCCATCTTCTTCGGCCTACAACATTGTTGACGAGCTCAAGAAAACTCCGACGAAGATTAGCATGTATGATGCTCTTCAGCTCCCTGGTCAGGTGGACCTATTGCAAGAGTCACTAAAGACCGTTAAAGGAGGAAAGCCACCACTGCCCGTGTTGGCTCAGCCCTTGACAACTTCAATCACCGGAAAGAACAGACCGTCGTCTTTCTACCTGTCTCTGCGGATGGAAGGGCATGTGGTACACAACTGCATGATCGACTCCGGCGCCTCAACCACTGTTATGCCAAGGGCCGTATGTGAAGAAATCGGCATGGAATATACGCGGAGCAGTCAAGGCGTTTTGCAGCTAGACGACACTCCTGTGAAAATAGTGGGTGTCATCAAAGACATCCCTATCCAGTTGCACAAAGCGCCCGAGATCGTGGTGATCCAAGAGGTTGTGGTCGTTGACCTGGAGCCCTACTTCGGCATGTGTCTCTCGAGGGAGTTTACCGCCAAGCTCGGTGGATATTTGTCGTTGGACTACTCACACATGGAAGTCCCTTTCAAAGGGAGGAAAGTGAAAATATACAATGACAAACCATCCACTTTCCTAGTCGAGCAGATACCTGAGGAAGGGCAGCAGAATGAAACGGTCCATCTGATGACCGAGGAGTTGGCAGAAGTGGATCTAGTGGAAGAAGCCATAGAGCAGCTACAAGTAGAGGATGAATTCTCCCTGCTTGATTTTAATGCCATGATTGAATCAGACATAGGTTGCTACTCTGTTATCCAGCCTAAGAAACCCAAGGAGACAGCGAAAGAAGACATAGGCCCTGCCCCAAATGAGTTGTGGAAGCTTTACTTTGATGGCGCCCGATGCAAGAACGGCGTCGGGGCAGGGGTCCTTCTAGTCTCGCCATCGGGAATACAAAAGGATTACACCTATAGGCTGGCCTGGAGTTGCACCAATAATGCGGCCGAATATGAAGCCTTGTGCTTAGGCTTGAAAAAGGCGGAGAGGTTGGGGATCAAACAACTGCAGATCTTTGGAGACTCAGAGCTGGTGTGCAATCAGATAACAAATAAATGCACCTCCAAGAAGCATTACCTCAAGGCGTATCGCAACCGTGTCTAGGACCTGATGGAGTCATTCGACTCCTTGAATGTCAAAGCTATCTCCCGGGAAAAGAATAAACATGCTGATATCTTGGCGTCCGTTGGAGCCAGGTATGTTCCGGCTGATGACACTATGCAGAAGCCGAAGCCGGTCCATACCATCTACAGGCCTTTTGTGCCTGATAAGGACACCCACTGGCAGGTGTTCGATTGTGACGAAGATATCGTCAATTTCTTGATACACGAAGCAAGTTCAATCGAAGGTAGAGACCCTGATGACGAGCGGTATGAGGGGTTGATACAGTTAAAGAATAACCACGTCCCTAAGGGACTCATTACCCTTGAAAGCCTGTTTGATCAAAATGACAGAGCTATATCTCATAGGATCAAGGTTGATGCCAAGCAATACAGGGATCTGGAACTAGAACCAGGAAAGGTGATCAAGGTCGGAACAGATTGTACCCCAGAAGAACTGGAACAGATCCGAGCCTTGTGTAAAAGGTATCCAGATATTGTAGCTTGGTGTTATCAGGACCTAAAAGGGTATGACAGAGAAATTATACAACACACCATAGAACTAGAAGAAGGGGTTAAGCCCTTTAGACAGAAGCAAAGAGCGGTTAACCCGAAGATCGAGGCTATGATGAAAGCAGAGCTCCTGAAAATGCTAGAAGCCAAGATCATATATCCTATCAAGCATTCTTCTTGGATCGCAAATCTGGTCCCAGTCAGAAAGAAGAATGGGGATATCTGCCTCTGTGTTGACTTTCGAAATTTGAATAAGGCCTCTCTCAAGGATCACTATCCACTCCCGCAAATTGACCAAATTCTTTACTGATGGTCGCAGGAGCTCGGAGGTTCATCTCTCCTAGATAGAGATTTTCTGGCTATAACCAAATCTGGGTTAGAGACGAGGACCAGCACAAGACGACGTTCACCACCAAATGGAGAACGTTCGCCTATCAACGCATCGCAACCGTGTCTGGGACCTGATGGAGTCATTCGACTCCTTGAATGTCAAAGCTATCTCCCGGGAAAAGAATAAACATGTTGATATCTTGGCGTCTGTTGGAGCCAGGTATGTTCCAACTGATGACACTATGCAAAAGCCGAAGCCGGTTCATACCATCTACAGGCCTTCTGTGCCTGATAAGGACACCCACTGGCGAGTGTTCGATTGTGACGAAGACATCGTCAATTTCTTGATACACGAAGCAAGTTCAATCGAAGGTAGAGACCCTGATGACGAGCGGTATGAGGGGTTGATACAGTTAAAAAATAACCACGTCCCTAAGGGACTCATTACCCTTGAAAGCCTGTTTGATCAAAATGACAGAGCTATATCTCATAGGATCAAGGTTGATGCCAAGCAATACGAGGATCCGGAACTAGAACCAGGAAAGGTAATCAAGGTCGGAACAGATTGCACCCCAGAAGAATTGGAACAGATCCGGGCCTTGTGCAGAAGGTATCCAGATATTGTAGCTTGGTGTTATCAGGACCTCAAAGGGTATGACAGAGAAATTATACAACACACCATAGAACTAGAAGAAGGGGTTAAGCCCTTTAGACAAAAGCAAAGAGCGGTTAACCCGAAGATCGAGGCTATGATGAAAGCAGAGCTCCTGAAAATGCTAGAAGCCAAGATCATATATCCTATCAAGCATTCTTCTTGGGTCGCAAATCTGGTCCCAGTTAGAAAGAAGAATGGGGATATCCGCCTCTGTGTTGACTTCCGAAATTTGAATAAGGCCTCCCTCAAGGATCACTATCCGCTCCCGCAGATCGACCAAATTCTTCATGTGGTCGCAGGAGCTCAGAGGTTCTCTCTCCTAGATGGATTTTCTGGCTATAACCAAATCTGGGTTAGAGACGAGGACCAGCACAAGACGGCGTTCACCACCAAATGGGGAACGTTCGCCTACCGGCGCATGCCATTCGGCTTATCCAACGCTGGGGCCACATTTCAGAGGGCCATGGACCTTGCATTTCGGGAGCTGCTAAATAAGATCATTGTCATTTATTTAGATGACATGACCGTGTTTTCCCACAAGAGGGAAGAACACACCTCTCATTTGGAACAAGTATTTGAAAGATGTCGTGAGTTCGGTATTTCCATCAATCCCAAGAAATCAGTCTTCGCCGTCAAGGAGGGAAAGCTGCTAGGTCATGTAATTTTCGAAAGAGGCCTAGCAGTTGATCCTGACAGAGCAGAAGCTCTCCTGAAACTCTCCATTCCGGTGGACAAGAAAGGGCTCCAGTCCTTCTTCGGCCAGATCAACTTCGTGAGGAAGTTCGTGCCCGATTTCGCTCAAGTCATCAAACCTATGGCCGAGCTATTGAAAAAGGATGTCGATTTTGTCCGGATCGAAGAAAGAAAGCAGGCCTTTGAAGAGATTAAGGCCAGGATAGCTCAGCGCCCGTATTGATAAACCCGGACTACTCCAAGGATTTCATCCTTTATGCAGTCGGGGAACCTGAGAGCTATGCTGCAGTCTTGACCCAAAAGGGAGATGACGGCGAAGAGCGGCCAATAGCCTTCTTAAGCCAAGTAATCCAGCCGCACGAGGAAAGGTATAATTTCATTGAGCGACAAGTGCATGCGGTCATGAGATCCTTGAAGAAGTTTAAGCACTTTGTCTCTCAAAGCCGGATTACGGTTTTTGTGATACACCCCGATGTCCGAAGTTTTATTATTCAAGGGGAACCATGTCACAAAAGGGCAGGATGGATTGCTAAAATCCAAGAATTCGACATAGAGGTGCGACCAACCAAGTTAATCCGAGGTCGAGCTCTATGCCAGGAATTAGCCAGAAGTGCGGCCGCCGAAGTGTCTGCTTGTCAGTGGGAAGATCCCGTGATGGAAAGTAACTTTGCCAACTCCTTATCAGAGGAGAGTGACTGGACAGATGACATAGTGTGGTACTTCAGCACAAGGAGATGTCCAGATCAGCTCAACGCCTCACAAAGAAGGAGGTTTAGGCTTAATGCTTTGAAGTATGTTCTGCGCCCCGAGGGGCTGTTTTACAAAAATATTGATGGTGTTCTCTTACGCTATGTTAAGAGAACGGAAAAACAAAAAGTCCTCGACGAGTTCCATTTTGGAATGTCGGGAGGACACCTTTCAGGAAGGCCTACGGCCTTAAAAATGATCAAGGCGGGCTATTATTGGCCCACCATCTTCGCAGATGCGCAAGAAGTCTGCCAGAAGTGCGAGAAATGCCAGAGGTTCGCTGGTCGGAATAAGAACGCTCCAATGCCTTTACAACCAATTCAAGTGGAGGTTCCCTTCCAGCAGTGGGGTTTAGACTTTGTCGGAAAGATCTCACCAAATCCTCTGTAGGGCACAAGTTCATCTTGACTGCCACAGATTACTTCACCCGCTGGGCCGAAGCTATACCCACGAAGCACGCTGACCAGGAGACAGTTATCTCCTTCCTGGAAAGTTTGATAACTTGCTTCGAAATCCCAGAGGCGATTGTGACAGATAATGGTCCAGGGTTCACAGGAGCCAAACTGACCGAGTTCACTTGCAAGTACAGTATTTACCATAAGGCTTCATCCAACTACTACCCGCAGGGGAACGGCCTCGCCGAGTCGACGAATAAGAACCTGATGAATATTATAAAGAAGACTCTGGAGAGGAATAAGAGGTCCTGGCACTTGTACCTGGATCAGGCTTTGTGGGCAGACCGCATCTCCGTCAAGAAGTCCATCAGGACATCCCCATACGCATTGGTTTACGGGAAGGAGGTTGTTTTTCCTACCCATATTGAGATGCCCGCACTCTAGTTGCTAGATGATGAAAAGGACAACCTAGATCCCCTTGATGCCAGATTAGCCCAGTTGTTGCATCTTGAAGAGCAGAGAGAAAAAGCTCATGAGGCTTTTATGAAGCATGCTGGCACCACACGGAAATGGTTCGCAAAAGGGGCTATTGCCAGGGTCTTCAAGATCGGAGACCTAGTGCTGAAATGGGATTCCTGGAAGAAAAAGACAGGAAATCATGATAAGTTTGATGCCTTCTGGAAGGCCCCTTCCAGGTTGCCGGGGTCAACCAATTCAATTCATTCGTCCTAAGAGACATGGAGGGTCATATCCTCCCAATACCTGTTAACGGCTTTCATCTGAAAGCCTATCGTCACTGAGAAACACCAAGAGGTTCCCTCTGTACATAATTTCTTTTCTGTTCTTTCAATTTGTTTGTTTTCCCGAATGTAAATATGCTTTTCAGTTGTTTTTAGTTTTAGGCTGTTGAGCCAAGTTGTTCACCAGATCTTCCGGTCTGGAAAAACTTTGATTCCAAGTGGATGCAGAAGTATTTTCCCCTACAAAGAAAAGTCCTGGAGAGCTGAGCAGAGGACAAAGTTCGCCCGCTATCGCTCGCTTATTTGACAAATCCTGAGATCGCTTCGTTTTTCGGCGACGGCGAGAATCCCCTCCAAGCAATGGCCGAATTGAGAAGGATCACAAGGAGTATTGCTAAGCAAAGTTGCCCGAGATCGCCCAATTTTTGAGCGATCCCGGGAGCGCCCCGAGTTTTCAGCGATTCCGAGCAAGTAAGAGGGCGCCAGATTTGCCTAAGTGTCCAAGAAATTCCCAAGATCGCTCAAATTCTGAGCAATTCCCAGAATCGCCCAAGATTTTCGGCGACAGCGATCTAGAGAAGGAGGCGTGGATAAAAAAGGAGCGACAAATTTTCTAAGTGATAAATCTCTTCGTCGCTCGCCAAAGGCGCTCATGCCCGAGATCGCCCAATTTTTGAGCGATCCCGGGAGCGCTCTCACATTTCGAGCGAACATGAGAAAGAAGCACCCCAAATTTTCTAAGTACTGCAGCCCGCTGTCGCTCGCTTTTCCAAAAAAGACGAGCGTCGCTCTTATTTTTCAGCGACAGTGGGGATTTTGGGCAAGAGCTACCAAGTGAAACAGGCGGTTTGAAAAAGTTGGAAAATATTCTAAGTGTGGGTCCACCCTCCGTCGCTCGCCCAACGCGTCTTCTCCCAAGCGCGCCCCATTTTGCGAGCGACGTCGGGTCGGATAGAAAGCAAATGATTGTTCTAAGGGAGGGAAGCTCTTCGTCGCTCGTCAAAGCGACCCGCGCTCGGGATCGCTCAAGTTTTGAGCGATTTCGAGAAAACGTGCAAAATTAAAGCGGGCCCCATTCCTCTCCACTCAGCGACTTAGAAAAGTGTGCCAAAGGGCGTCTAAGGCCCGTTTTTCAAGGAACGTGCCAAAGGAAAGAGGATTTGCACTGATTCCAAAAATGATTGTACAAAAGGGACGTGCTCCAAAGGGTAAAAGTTTAAATATTGGCGCCTCCAAGGAAGATTTCATGCATGGCCACCCAAGAACAAAATCAACGTCCACCAACTCCGTGCGCCTGGTATTAAATTCAAGTGCCCTCCATTAAAGGCCCGTCCCAAGTTCGCTGCTATAAAATCACAACCTCTCAGAAGCGCTTTACCAGAAAAATATCCGACGCACTCTAAGCTGCACAGAGTAAAATTCAGTAGTTTCTTGCAGTCAAGTAGCAACTGAACTAAAATTCACCCTCGCCATGGGAAAGAAAGAGAGCGGACAAAAGGGTGCAAAAACTGGCCGAGCGGCTTCAAGCACACCAGAGAGTGGGCAAAAGAAAGAAAGGAAGGATAAGGGAAAAGCCCAGGCAGCTGGAACTGAAAAGGAAAAGAAACCCCGGACAGCGCAGCCGAAGCCAGTTCCCCCACCTCCCATCGATTACTGGATAAAGCTCAGAGATGGAATTTACTCACAGGGTACCAGTCAGCTGCGGGAGACAATTGATAATTGGCGAGGGAAGGTTTCTCCTTCGCACCCCTACGCCGCGGCTTATCTGTCCCACCTCTACTGGTTCTTATGCCCGCAGGTGCATCATTGCCCTGACCTGGTGGCGGCAATTGTTGAATATTACAAACCAAACACCAGGCAGGTCTGCGACCATAGGGGCAATGTCTTGTTCTCGCTCTACTCGGAGACTGGGAGCGGCCTTCGCGCCGAGTGTAACATTAAACAACAAGGACTATACTATCAGGAGTGTCAATCTCGGGGAACAGACAAACAGATACTCGGACAACCCGAATATGCGGAAATTTATAGATTCTCAGCTCCATGAGCCCCTTCCACCCCGGCAATGGCCGAAGGAGCCAAGACCTCTGGGCGATTTCAAAAGCTCTAGCATTTATACCATGTTGGCTTGGGTTTTGGGTATCGGCACAGACGCGATGGTCTTTCCATACCAAATCGCTCTTGCCGAATGCATCCTGAGAGGGGAATTCTACGACCCCAAGGCCATGACTGACAGAACCAAGCCGGTCTTCTTCGACTGGGCAGACTGCGTGGCCCGAGGAATTCACCAGCAGCTGCAAGAATTGAAAAGCGGCGCAAGCGAAAGCTTCAGATACTGCTCGGCCCTGGCGTGGCTATTCTTGTTTCACATGTCCAGCCACATAAAGTCACTCCCAGTCCAGCGCAAGGATGATAAAGGTGCGCCACTTCCGGTCTATGAGTGGACCAGGGTGCTACTGAGGGAGGAGTCTTATTACAAGTTTAATCTATCTTTCTTGGGCCCAGCCCTGGCACTCCTCCACGGTTCCTGTCCGCGCGTCCCGCGTGCAATGAGAGACCAAGTTAGCAGCCAGGATTTTGGCGACACTTTTCGGTTGACGCAAGGGTTTGTGATAAGAATTTTCGGGTTCACGGGCAAACCCTTCTTGCTGCCGTACTATACCACAGAATATCAGTTTGCCTTGGAGGCGTCACGGCAGATGGACTACACAGATGAGAAGTATGGCCAGGGTAGGAAAAAGGGCCATCTATTCAATTATCCAATCACCTGGGCAGGGGTCGAGGTCGGCATCAATGGACAACACCAGTACTTGAACGCCACGCTCCTAAGCTTTGGCTTGATAGAGCTGCCCCAGAGATGGAAGTACGATCCCCGCGACATAGTGAGGGATTTCACAGGTGTACAAGACTTCCATGTCTGCCCCCGCAAGGAAATCATGGATGAGCGCAATAACCCGTCGGAGAGAGATTTAGAATGGAACATTGAAGACATGCAGTCTTTCCCGCCGTGGCACGACTTCTACTTCGTAGAGGTCGAATTTGATCCTGCCCGTAATAAAGAGCACAGGCCAAATACGAAAACGTACAAGAAAATGGAGGCTAGACTGCAAGGCAGAGGGTGGAGGCTTGAAAAGATATCAAAGTGGTGGATAATGCGCGTCCGAACCAGAAAAGACAAATCCGAAAAAGACTTGGCCAATGACGACACATTTTCCACGCTCTACGATAAGCACCATGCCACGTGGCAGCCTATTGTATTCCGGCACATTGTACCCCCAGGCTCTCAACGCCTACAAAAGGGGCAGGCCCCACTCAAACAGTTGCACTCAAGTGGTGAAGGGTCCAGCAGTAGGGTACAAGCAAGGCAAGCTGTGGAGCCCAAAATGCAGCAGTCTTCTGAAAAACAGCCAGCCGTAGCAGCGTCATCCGAGAAAGAGACAGCCACGCACGTGCCCCAAGCAACGCAAGCTCCAGCGACGCAAGCGTCCCCGACACCTCAGAAGAAAAAGCAGTTTAAGCTGACGGTAAAGCCTCCTAAGGCTTCGAAAAGTTTTGACAGCCCGACGCCCATCACTCAAGAAGAAGAGGTTGCGCCTCTTAAGAGAAAAAGGAGAACAGAAAGGTCTAAAGGGCAAGGGGCTACGCCCAAGAAGGAAGCTCTGCAACAGTCTGAGGTGACGCCGCCCCAAAAGAGGAGCAGAACCTCAGAAGCCGCTGCAACAAAGGAGGATACACCCCCATTCGCAGAAAATCAGTGGATAGACCAAGTCTTCAGCTCACCGGCTCAGGCGGAGCCCGCAGGTACGCATTCCCCATTCTTTCAAGCTTCTGAGTTAGTGTCTGCGGCGCCTTCGTCCTCTGCTGCTGGAACCATCCCCGCTGCCATTCCCTTGGTTAGTGGAGCAGCAACTACCCTTTCCCTTGTTGCATCTCACCCCCTCATTGAGGAAGCCCAACCCTTCATTGCTGAAGAACCCCAGCCTGGCCATTCTTTCATAGAGCCTGACGCCCTTCAAACCCTAACCGAAACCCAGTCAGGCGCCGCTGCCTCAAATCCGCTGCAATCTCCACGTCGTTCGCCCGCAAACCCTGAAAACCCGTCTATCTCCCCCACCCAGGCTGAGTCATCCCCAAGAGCGGAGGAGCGTCAGACTACTGTTTCGCCTTACCTGTTTGCTGAAGAACACATGTCGCAGCAGGGTTTGCCTTTGGCCAGGCCTCTCTTCGGAGAGGCAGATTTGATCCAGATAATGGAGAACCAGCCTGTGGCAACTCAGGCTAAGCGTACCTCCAACAGGTGGGCGCAGAACGCGATGAAAAGAAGGGCTGAGGAGATTGTTGGAGTAGAGAAGCGCTCCAGGTTTAACTTTAACAACATGTTGTTGTACAAAGAAAAGAGGATTCCAAAAGTTAAGAAGCCTCTGAAGGATATGGCTCCTGAAGATTATGAATATCGAAGCAAGACCAAGGACTTGAATGAGGTCAGCTTCGAGAATGAGGCGCTAGCTCTTCATGATGGAACCGATACGCTGCGCCTGAAGCACCTCCAGTTGCAAGAGAGCTACTACGATCTTGAAAATGAAAAAATCAAGCTGGAAGAGGGCATGGCAAGAATGCAGGCCCAGTTAGACAGTTCTGAGAAAGAATGCCAGCAGCTGAAGCAACAATTGGCAGACTTGCAAAAGGAGGCGTCAGAACCGAAAGAGGTTGTTGAGCGCCAGATAGAAGAGCTTCAGGGCCAGCTTCAGCAGACTAAGCAACAACTGGAGGACAGGGTTGTGGAGACATTCTCCAAGGACCACATCAAGGAAATCCGCACCCGATTATTGAAAAACTTCAGACCCCGGGCTTCTAAGTCCCTTAAGGTTTTCACGTTTGCCACCCGGGTCAAGGAAGCATCCGCCGAGGGTAAGCCTGTGGTGGAGGAGGCAGAGCGGGAAGCAGATCGCTGGCTCGATCTGGCCGTCAAGGCAGGGGCCCTTGAACGCCGGAACCTCCAAATACCTTCTACAGATTCCATTGCCTGTGATTGGGCAGCTGCAAGGGCAACCTTGCATTCTTTCTTTGAAAGATTTCAGAAGATTCAGAGAGCCAGAGCATTAATGGACATGCTGGAGCAAGAGAAAGACATATGCATGTCTCCCTTCCTGACTCTCTCCTCGCTCAGATTCCCGAGCTTTGCAGACAGTGAAGGCAATTGCCTGCCAAAGGAAGCATTGCGTCCGACGTGGGATGCCTTTGCCAATGATACTTCAGACATCGATGGGTGGGCGGACCCAATCCAGGAAGAGCAGGTGACAGAGCTCACTTCCAGGTTCTGCCTAATTCGCTCCTGTTTGCTAGATTTGAGCCAGAAGGCCGAGCAGATCGGTATAGTCCAGATGGAAACCTTCAGGCACTTAGTGAGCGATATTCGCAGCATGGAGCCCTTCTCAGAGAATGCCTGGGCTCAGGTTCAGGACACATTCGAGCGCATCCAAGCCCGCCTTGGCTCTGGGGAGTTTAATCCAGAGGAAGACCCAGACGAAGAGGAAGAGCCATCCGAAGAAGAGTCAGAGGAAGGGGGCACTGAAGAGGAGATCGCTGAGGAAGATTCAGGAGAAGACAGCGAAGAAGAAGTTCAGAAAGGAATCCAGCAAAAGCAGCAGCAAAAGGAAGCAAGGACCGGGGATGACTCTGGGCCCAAAGGATAAAGGCATGGATTCTTGCATCGAGGCGAGCTCGATACCCCGCGAGCCGCCAGGAATGTTGCCACATTTTGCTAGGGGTAAAAGAATTTTGAAATTTTCTAACAGGTTGTTGCCTCCCTCCTTCCTTATTGTTGTTTTCAGTTTCCTTGCTTCAGTTCCAGTTTGTTCAGTTTTCAGTTAGCAGATCATTTTTCAGATTTGAATGTAAAAACTTGAAAGAAAAATGAAAAAATTTCCTAAGTGTTGGCCCATGCCCGCGATCGTCGTCGCTTTCGGGCGATTCCTGGCAGCGCGGGCCGTTTCGGCGACCAAGGGCAGCATTGAACCAATTGAAAATTTGTCTAAGTGTGAGGCTGCCGGCGATCGCCGTCGCCCGCCCCCGACGCCCGTCGCTGCGTAGTTTTTCAGCGACCCAGAGCATGGCAAAGAAAGAGCAAAAAATGGCTAAGGGTCGGCGACCGGGATCGCTCTCGCTTGGCAGCAACGCTCGTCGTCGCCCTCTTATTTCGGCGACCAAGAGCATTCCTCAGACCATGAAAATGTTCTAAGTGTGCATCATGCCGGCGATCGTCGTCGCTCGCCCGGAAAAGTGAGCGCCGCCACAAGCACTTTAGCGCGCGACGGCGGGAGCAACCCCGCGATCGTTATCGCCGCCATGCGACGCCCGTCGTCGCGCGATTTTTCAGCGACGCGCGGAAAGGGAGCAAAACAAAGCAAAAAATATCTAACTCCCCTCTGCCCGCGATCGTCGTCGCCATTCATATTTCTCACCGGCGCTGCAGATTTTCAGCGATTTGCAGCACAGGTCCAGCCCGCGATCGCCGTCGCTCATCAGGTTTTCTCGAGGTCGCTCAATTTTCGAGCGCTCAACAGCAAGGGCCCATTTTCAGCAATTTAAGTCGGAGTTTCCCCCAGTCTTCAGGGCTGTTAAGCAGATAGTGCCTCCCCAGATAAGAAGCGAGATGAAGTTTCGGGATTTGGGCACGTGTCACGGAAGATGAAAATGTACTTCAAGGACAGGGTAGGTGAACATTGAAGGACAAATTGTACTGCACCTACCGCATTGACTGATATTCCCCTTTTCAACCACCGAATCTGTCAGAGGTAGTGCGGAGTCCAGGAAAACCATGCTGCAAGTACAACTACGGCCGACAAGAATCAAATCAGGCCGCTTTTGCAGCTTTTTGCAGCCCTTGACAGGTTCGGGTATCTGTGCCCAGAATGTAATTTGGAGGGAAAAATCTGCTATAAATAGCAGTTCAATTCATTGTAATAAGGGGGAACATATTGCTAAGAAGCTGCTGTAACTGAACATTTGCTTTTGAATCAAAGTATACTTGGCTCCGTTATCTGTCTCTTTCTTTTATGCTGCCTTCTGTAGGTATTTCTGCATCGTGTCATTTATTTTTCTGATTGTTGTCATTCTGAACTCTGGATTTCAGCATTGGCAATTAAGTAGACCTGGAATACCGAATGAAGGATACATAGGATAGAATTGCAATATCGGTTTCTGTTACATACATTGTTTTGATTGTTGTTGGTTTAGTGATAGGTTAGTGACTGTGCTGCTTGTTCTACCCCACCCGAAACACATGATATTTCATTTCTTTCAGCATTTTTATCTCTTTCCAGCACTCTTATCTGAAACCCCAAATTAGATTAGTATAGGAAGCCGGCCTTCTCCGGAGATTGGCACGGAAGGCATTCCTTCCTTCCGGCCTTTCAATCTGTTGGGCGAATCTAGGGCGCAATAGATTAAAATCCTTTCCTAAGTGGCAGATTCGTAACCAACATAACCCATTTTTTTTCAATGATAGAATTTACATGGATGACGAGATCATGGATGGCTTCTACAACTATATTTGTTAGATGATAACTGACCAAGACAAAGAACACTTAATCCCCACTGAGTTGTAGGCTTATAACCAGGCTAAGGGTAGGGTTCTTTTTCATCAGACTTTTGTGTTCAATCAAGGATGACATTGTGGCCAAGTAAAGTTTTGAACTTTTTAAACTCTTTAGTTTAACTTTACTTACAAAAATACAAATTTAGAATTTATAAAAATTCCATTTTTGCATATTTGTGGTGGAAATATTTTTGTGCTAGAAAACCCAATCTTCAAAGAATAGCACTCCATATTTTGAGTCAGCCTTGTAGTTGTAATAGCAAACTACTACAAACGCCTCCAAACAGACCCAAGCAATGTAGAACGAGACAAATAAACGCAAAAGAGACCAAGTCAAAACTTCAAAGGCACCTCGCTTTAAGTGCAACCTACTCGGAATGACCGGTATTCCTCATCTCATGAAGTACCCCACTTGATGCAACCGATGTGCCCTACCTCCCAAAATACCCTGCTTGAAGCAAAACGTCCTACTTTCATCCTTGTGTGCCTCGCTCTAGTTCATGCATCTATTTTTGGCATTGTGGATAAGAATGATGAGCCCACATGAAAGTTTAAATAGATAGTTCAAAAATAGATTAGGAATTTAATTTTCAAGTATAAATAATAGAGTGATTCTCGTTGTAAGGATCTTTTGGCTACCCAGCATACCAGAGCTACTCTCTGGAGATCATTGTCCTCGACAAATTTAAGATCAATAAAGTGAAGAAGTGTGCTTGACATTTGTGAGTGATTATGTCTACAACTTTTGATACATGGATGAATGGAATTAGTAGTTCCACTCTCTTTTTGTCTATTAGTCCTTTCTTCATAATATTGCTGATTTCTTTGAAGATTCAATCGCATTAAAGTTATTTGGTCCCTGCTGGTTTTTGTTGATTGCACCTACTCCAAAATCTCACTATGGCTTCGGTCATATTTGTTTTGTTCCTCTCACTCATTTCTCCAACAAAGCATACTAAATTTACTATTCAAGCACTTAGCTCAGATTTCAATTTCTGCACACTTAAATTAGTTTTTCTTTAACATTTTCCAGCAAAGTTAGGGAAACCAACCCAAGATCCAAAGGTTGGGGAAAGTAAAACCCTCCCCATCCATTTGTTGACATTTTTCGTGTTCAACGGTTCTGGCACGCCCGATGAGGAGACACAAGCACAATTTCAATACGAAATCAATCTTAACCCACCTGCACATAATTTTACAGATCTACACAAGTACATCTCATATTTTTTCAAATCTATAAAAGGGTTTGTTTTTTTCACTAACATGCAAGAAGACAACTAATCATTTTTGCATTGAAAATCTATCAATTGCTTTTCAATTTAACTTTCATGTTTTTCATGCAAATGGCAACTCTATTTGAATTGATACAAAATCTTGACTAACTTGTGATCTATGAATCTTGCTTTTCAAGAACAAACAAAATTGATAACAAGCGAAAAGGGGAGCGAACAAAAATGAGAATACACAACAAAATCCTACGTACCCTATGCACCTTGCTCTAGTCGGAGCACCCCGCTCTGCAAGCAAGTTCCATCTGCCTACAAGTCTCACTTTTCAATGTGACCTTTAAGGATTTTCTCCTTGGCTCCATTTATGAATACGAGATCCAAATCGTGCTTTACTGGGAAGGGGTACGATCTTATCAAACAACTCACTTAGCAGAAGAAATTAAAGAACATTGGTGCAATCGATTGGATACACGACCCAAATAGCCCACCAAAGGGGACCCCAAATCGAATGTACTAACACAAATCAGGAGGAGGAAAAACCAACTCCAACTTCAGACATAATACCAAGAGAGACTATTTTAGAGCAGCAAAATCCCATCGCTACTGTAGAACAAGTGGAGCCCTACCTCAAATACAAACAATTAAAACCCCTCGGTTTTGTTTTCCCCTTTATTTCTTAGGCACGCCTACCATAGATGGCCATCAGAATCAAAGGGTGCAACCAACTTAGCAAACACCAATGTCCCAACAAGTGGTACAAGGCTCACTAGCTACACCTAATCAGCCACCCAATCCCCAAAGTTCCCAGTTTCACCAACTAGAGCAACAGATCACGCAATAGATGAGAACATTCATGAGTTCAACACAAGGTTCATCTGCATAGTCTAGTTGATACGATTCAATGTTAATCCCTTGGATGAACAAACCTTGGTCTATTACGTAAGGGCTTTACATGTTGACCTAGACATGATGGGAAGTAACACAACCCATGTTTCTTTTGCTACAACATTTGAAGAAGTTGCCCATACTAAAGAGATACTTATCCAAGTTGGTAAGTTACCGCGTGATCCTATGGGCTACATAGCAAACATGTATCCTGGTTTTTCACCTCAAGTCCAATAGTTACCACCCCCTCAGTTGGCTCCCATTCTCAATTCATCATAATCACAAACCTACCAACAACCTCAAGTACCCCTTCCACCACCCCAAATCACACTACTCACCTCTAACACCCTTGTGCCAACTTAGTCTAGTTTCGCGTACATTGTCACATACCTGGGTTGGTCCGCATCAAGTTCAATTGTTTATCTAAATCAAATGTCAATGTTACCCACGCCTACACCCAACCCCACTTACCAATCTTAGTTTCCATCATAGGCTGGAAGCATGTAGAATATGGTGAACGACATGAATGAGTTGAAGGTCGTGGTTAGAGATCTAAGCAATAAAATGATAATCAGTTAGAGGCAAACAAGAGGGTGGCAAAAAAGGAAGGCACCATACCTGGCCAAGGACCAAGGGCCTCAATAGGCAAGTACATCAATTGTGAACCAAGCACAAAATAACACGGTAAATGCTGCTCTGGAGATGAACTCTTTGAGATATTTCATCATAATGCTAGGCACAACCTAATGAGTGTGTTGTTGCAATACACAAAATTTGTAGACCATGATCTATAATCAGCAATGCCAGGCTCAACAAGTAGTGACGGCTAATCCATCCACTGGAACAAAGTAATCAATGGCAAACCAACAAGCCACCAACTCGCAGTGGATGAATTAGCGGGTGATCAGTCATCAGGTTGTAGGCATGCTTTCCATGCAATAATGTTGTGCTAGCAAGTTTTAGATCATTTGAGGAAGAGGAATTTTGCCCCTTCAAAAAGCAGGCCTTATTGATAAACCATCAACAAGACATGATCACACACAGCAAGAGGAAGGCTACTGAAGATCTGCCTAGAATCAAACCTCCCCTCAAGCCTCGCAGTTTGATGCAAATGCTAAGGCAAGTTGAGGAACCATATTCTTGAGGAGAGGAAAATTACCAGTATAGATTTCAATAAAGGACCTAGTGTCATCAAATTAATAGACACGAGGTCCCCTTCTACCAAATGCTACAATACAACACAGTAAGGCATCTTAAGGTGATGGACGCACGGGGTTAACATAGTGCCTCAACACTAATTTGGAATTTGCAATTTTGAAGGAGCACAAATCAATGAAATCAAGCAGTAATTGCATTCCAAAACCCTCCAAAATTTGTAAAAATCCAGCTAAGGTGTTGATTGGGTTAGGAACGATTAGCTTGCAAAGGACTCGATTGTCTCTAGGGAGTGAACCGCTCAAGTTCAGCTAACAATTCGCTAGCAAAAGCGAGTGATTCACTTGCTTACTAGAGAGAATCGCTTGCCAACGAGTAGAGGGGTAAAAATAAAAGGCACCGCTCCTAAGGAGAATTTTTTGAGGGCAACATTTTGGCATGTAATGGCACACTAATTCATTTAGAATCTTGTTATAGGCATAATTAGTGGCATGTAACATTTGGTGGTGCATCATTTTGCTAAAAATGTGCCCAAATATTTACTTTTACTAGGAGTAATTGTTTCTCACCCTAGGTAACTCAAGGGTAAACTCCAATTATAAATAAGATCCTAGGGCTCCATTGTATTCATCTTTTGGACATGAGAATTTAGAGCTACACTTTGTGAAACCCACATTGTGCTTTGATCTCATGAGATTGTTAAGAATCGACAAGTCCTTAGGCATTCCATCAGTCTCACCACCCTCCTCGTTTGCTAAGTGTACGATAATTTGAGGCATTGCCCTTTTGCCCATCATGTCATTCACTTAGTAATTTCACTGCTTAATGAATGGGATAACATTGATGTTATTCGAATTCTCATGTGTTGATTGATCATGCACACTTCCTCACTACGGTTAAAACACATATTTAATTTGAATCCCTTGTACCCTCAAAATTTTATGCATGTTTATTTTTCTGCACTTTACTTTTCATGCAATTAGTGTAGGTTAGCGTAGGACTCTTCCACAGAGATAGTGGGGAGTCGAGCTCAATCCGAAGGTTCGGAAGAGCCATTGGCACTCCCTTCCAACTTTGTTGAAGCTAGAATTGGGGCACATCATTAAAATAGAAGTCAGGACAATTCCCCGGTTCAACATAGTTTCTGGCACGCTTGGTAGAACCCACCCTCATTATCCTTCAATTTTGTCCAATTTGGCTAAAATTCCTCAATTTTCATGCCAAATTTGCATTCTTCACGAATGAAGCAATTGGTTAAAGAGTGAGTGAGTTTTTGCCAATTCCAATTACAAGAAGCAATTAGCTTCGATTGTGGAGCAATTTGTTTCAGTTTGAGTCAATCGCTTGAAATAGATCAAGGAGCCTTTTTGGAAGGCAAAAACAATGAGTTTTTGCCAATTCCAATCACAAGAAGCAATTAGCTTCGATTGTGGAGCAATTTGTTTCAGTTTGAGTCAATCGCCTGAAATATATCAAGGAGCCTTTTTGGAAGGCGAAAACAATATCTTTTTTCAAGATATGGCTCCTCTAGGGAAAGAAACAATTGTATGTCATTTCACCGATGAAGAAATGGTTTAAGTAGGAGCAACCATTTTGGAGGGCTCAAAATTATGCTGACCCCTTTCTCACAACCCCCTCACTTCCACTTCACTCACATTCTCTTTCATTCCCCATACTTCTTCCCCACCTTCTTTTTCAAATCCCACTTCCAATATCCGCCTCAATTCTTCTATTACACTCCATTCACCATAATCAAGTGTCGCCATTGAACAATTGTCCTCATCCATACCAATTACATTACAAAGGCATGTGCCTATTTTATCTAAGCCAATAGTGTTCCCTGCATTCAGTAGAGAACAGATTGCAACATCCACCAAACAGGCTTTCCCTCTTTCACCTATGCTTCACAACCTTCTTCATCTGATTGCCATAGCTTGCCCCTTCTGTTTGACATCACCTCAAATGATCCATTATATCATCTAGGACTAGAAACTCCAACTAGTGTATCGATTTTGATTAGTTCCCAACCTTACGCATCCTAGATATGTTGAACCCAATATGCCTAACATTGAAAGCATGAATGTCAAACAAATCAAGAAGTTAGGCCCTATATTTGTAGAAAGGAATTTTAACATACTCACAACAGATCCATTTCCACTTAATTAATCTACGGATCTGCAGTTATTGTCACAACAGATCCATTTCCACTTAATTAATCTACGGATCTGCAGTTATTGTAGTATAGAAATAATAATGCACAGAAAAACCTGCAACAGCAGCAATGACAGAAATAACAGCAGCAATGGTAGATAACAGTAAATACAGCAGTTTATATTAATAATGGCATTATGATACAGCATTACAGTTCAGCATTACAATCTGCACTTGCAAACCCTAGGGTGAACATCCTTCATGGCTGCTCACAACAATGGTGCATCAATCACCCTGCATTGCTCTCCTTACTGTTTGCACATCCTCTATGGGTGAACCATCGTGCATGAACAACTTGAATGAATGAGGGGGGCTTATTTATACACCCAAAAGTAGTTATGTCCTCCAACTACCTTGTAACTACCCTCAAATTACATTTCATATGCATTTGCTTTGCATTTGCATTTCATTTCCACTACAGGACGAAATAGCTTATAACTCTAATTTGGCCGACATAATTGAATTACATGACTTTATTCTTACGTACAATATTAAATTGCACTTTACAACATTATTAAATATATGCACGCACATTTCGTCAAACACTTTGCGTACATTTACAAATTAACACATAATAGCAAAACTGATGCAGCAAATAAGGATGTATCAATTTTCCTGTCTACAATATTCAGACCAAAGCAGGTAATAGAACTCAAGGGTGCGAAGGTACCTTTTGGGTCAAAAATGTGAAGGAGCCAAAAAGAAAAGTTGCAAAGTCATAACTACAGTCGAGGGGTACAAGTCAATGCCACCACCAATCAATATCAACAGGCAAAGAATTAGCATTGCCATCAGTTGCAAGGAAATATCCAATGCAAGATCTATCAATATCCATGGAAAAGCAGCCTAGACCTACAAGATCAGGCTAGGTAATCATGGGAAGACATTGTTTCCCTGGTCTCTTCTCATATCCAAGTGTGACCATCCAAAATGGGCAAGTTTTATCAGTACAACGCTATGGTAGGATCTTACTACTATGCTATTATGATAGGAGGACACTGCTCCTATTGACCAGTAGAGGGTTGACGATTAGCATTAAGTGCATCTACCATGCATTGCTTCAATGTCATCACCAATGACTACATGGGTCCATCTTGTTTGGGCTACTTGTCACAACAACGATATTTTATGGATCCAAGGCTTGTGCCAGCACCAAAACAAGAGTAAAGTGGAGACAAAAAGAGAAAATTCATAAATGCTTGGTTAATCATCAAAGAAACGTAGTGCCTTCAATCATTACGCAAGCCATCATTGCACCTTGCATTGCCACGGACACCTTCATCAATACCCATGCCTTTGCACCATCCATTGTCGCACATGCCCTCGTCATGCCTCTCACCATGAACAACTTTCTCACATATAGCTTCACCATTTGGCCCTTCAATGGTATAACAAACATGTTTGCATAACCTTTTAGTTTAGACTCCCATCTTCCCTCCTTGAGAGGGTCCAAGGAGATGCTTGGACTACGTTGCTCGTCAACCACACTGTAATCGTCCCATAGTCATTGCATAACTACTCAAGCGACATGCTTGTCACAACTCCATATCACCAACTTCAACCCAACTTTGTACAAACAATGCCCAAATTTAGAAATATAATGCAACACAAAACAATATAATTCCATTATATTAAATAAACAAATGTACACGATAGGAAGAACTTCCAAATGCTTGTGTATACACTGCACATACATGTCTCCTTCACAACACAACTATTTGCAATATATCATGGCCACAACACACAAACATGCCTTGACCAATATTGACCATCATTATACTTGGACAAAAAAATCTACCTCTACCTAATGATTGTCATTCTCTAACCACACTCAACTCCCTACCAACATACATATATGTATTACAATGTAGATAGGTGTTGGCTACTGCCTAACTACCAATGAACTACTCATATACATAGAACATTGAAATACCCCGTAACATATGACATGAGATTTATTACAAACATGTCTATGTTGCTTCAAAACACATACAAGAACACTATTTGACAACATTATGACAAGTATATGTACACAACAATAACTCAACCAATGTGGTGCATACATTCATGTATTCATGCACTCATGTAGACTTGACATTGGTTCATGTGTCAAACCATGGGCTTATAGTACCCTTCCATACATCCAGCAAGTCAAAATCAAATCTAATAGGCTTCGGTTGGTGTAAAACCATTACCAAACTATGCCTGAAGATGAGCACCCCTTGAGATGTTCATTGTCATTAAGGCATTGCTATATTGGAACTCTGACCATGACTTTTCCAACTAGACCAAACGAAGCATAGCTCTTCAACCTCCAACATTTCAATAATTCAACCAACTGCATACTAGTGTAGAGAAGGATTTCAAAATAGAAGCCAATCCATCTTGGACAAGGAAATCATAACCATCCATAAGCCCTATCTTACAACAAGGAGGTTCCTTTTGGAAAAGGAAGCATAGCCATAGTGGAGAGTCCCTGTAAAGACTTGACAAGCAGTAATGAAGACCCTCTCTTGGGACACGAGATATACAAAAGCTAGGCCCCATCTTAAGACACATTATACTATTGAATCTTCGCCCCCCTCACAAAAGTTGAAGTATACCAAAACTAGGTCTCATCTCGTACTTCAAGAATCAGGCCACTCTCAAGATATAAGATATGTTAAGATTGAGCCTCATTTCAAAACAAGGCTATGAAAACTAAGCCCACCCTTCAAACACAAAATAATATTTGCAACAAGCCCAAGATCAAGAAAGAATACTCTACACTTGAGTCCCCTCCTAAAATAAGGCAAGCATAGAAATTCATATGAAAAGTATAATAGTATTCATATCATAAATTATCATTAAAGTCCAACATTGCATGGAAACAAAAATGGTATTACAAAGATACAATGTTGAATACAAATAAAAAAAAATTCTCAAGATCTCTTCATACATTTGTGGCTAGATAAGATTTTATGGGAAGCATATGTATGTATATATTAAAATTTAATGCATACTACATAAAAAGAAGTTACACAGATATAATAGTATAATTTCCTTAATTAGTATGAGGATTTTTCTATTTTTAATGTTTTCTACTTACAGTAAATAAAGAAAAGTGTATGTTATATTTTAATCTAATATCTTAGATACAGCAAAAATAGTGTATGTTATATTTTTATCTAATATCTTAGATACAGCAATAGACATCCCATGTCATATTTGAACATAGATATGGCCTAGATGGGTGTGTATTCAAATCCATTCAATATCTATGTATTCAAATACATTTGGATATGATCCAAGGCATTAGCTCAACCGGTTAGATTCTTCAACTTTGAAGAAAGAAGAGACCGAG
The DNA here is from genome assembly GCA_028583015.1 of Wollemia nobilis. Classification (NCBI taxonomy): domain Eukaryota; kingdom Viridiplantae; phylum Streptophyta; class Pinopsida; order Araucariales; family Araucariaceae; genus Wollemia; species Wollemia nobilis. The sequence continues at coordinate 4,795,648 of JAQPPZ010000620.1, read as the reverse complement.
GTTCGACTCTTGCCAAGGATGTAGGCAGGCAAATTGATATGTCTACATTTAGTGAATAAGTTTTGGTATTTTGTGTTATTTTGTAGTTGTACACAAAGTGTTTGACGAAATGTGCGTACATATATTTAATAATGTTATAAAGTGGCAATGTAATATTGTACGTAATAATATAATGTTAAGTCATGTATGTCGGTAAAGTCATAAGTCATAAGTTAGTTTGTCCTGTAGTGGGAAATGTCATGTAAATGCAAGTGAAATGTAATATAGGGAAATGATGAGGTGTCAAGTAGTTGGAGGGTGTTACTAATTTCTGGTTGTATAAATAAGTCCTCCCCTCATTCATTCAGAATGATGTTGGTGGATTGATGGATTATTAGAAGAGCAGTGGTATGTGTGAGAGAAGGCCGGTGCAAATGTGCACATGGTAGGATGCAATTGGCTCTTGTATGCAGTCATGAAGTGTATTTTGCATAGGGTTTGCAGACTGAATATTATATGCTGTAACCAGACATGCCATTGTTAATACAAATCTGCTCATGTTTATTCATTATCTGCTATTGCTGCTGCTGTTGTTTCTATGTATTATTATTGCTAATGGCTGCAAATTTGTAGAATTATTTAAGTAGAAATGGAATTGTGTTTGAGCATGTTAAATTTCATTTCTACATTCTGGCATCGTTGCCTGTACGAAGTGGGTTCAATCTAGTGACATGGAGTTCCGCAAAGCAAAACCCTTGGGAAGATGCACAACGAGAGCAATGGAATGCAACCAAAGAAGCAAGTGAAGATGCAAAAGGGTCGTCTAATGGGAGGACATGCACGGTAGGCGTACAGACTGGATGCAGGGTAGACTACCATCCAAATGCAGATACCAAATTTGGAAATAGCGAAACTGCAGACGCAAACGTTGCAGATGACGGATCTGCAGATGCAAACGTTGCAAATGCAAAAACTGCAGTCACAGACATTGCAGTTACAGAAATTGCAGACAGAGGATCTGTAGACATAAAGATCTTCAACGTCGACATTGCAAATGGATGAATTGCACACACAAAAACTACAGAAGGAAAATCTGCAGTCAGAAAAAGCGCAGTCAGCCGTCAAGATGATGGCAAAACAGCCAACCGTCAAAATGACGACAGCAGCGCAGTCAACCGTCAGGATGATGACAGCACAGTCAATTGTCAGAATGACGGCAAAAGCGCAGTCAACCATCAAGATGACGGTAGGGGAAGCTACTGTTAGTTAGACTACAGGATGAGTAGCCATCAACAGGATGGCTTGGCGGGAAGGCGTCGTCAAGAAAGTCACCAGACGACAAGGTGTCGTCATAGGGATGGTCAGACGGAAGACTGACCTACAAACCCAATGCAACAATTGATGAATGGTGTCCATGCAAGATTGTATGTCGATGAGGAATGTTTGACATTGAAGCAATTGCAAGAGGAGATGCCCAATGGTGTACGAGACAGGAGTCTGACATTGGTGCAAAAGACAAATGGCATGTCCAACAAGGCACAAGACAGGAGTTCGAAACTAGGGAAACTACAAGTTAGTGTGCTCAATGGGGAGCGAAACGAGAGCTCGACATCGAAGCAACTGTAGGTTGGAATGTTTCATGGTAAAAACGAGAGTACACTGGAAAAGCAATTGCAAGGTGATGAGTGTAAGGATTTATGTAAGGGAGGCATATGCAAACGACTGCGACCAATAACAGGCCAACCTATCAAACCGAATGCCAATTTGGGCATATCATGTAGGTATCCATTATTTCATGGAGAATCAACAAAAGACCCAATAAGGCATTGGAGAATCTGACACGACTGAACGGAATAATGAGGCAGATTGGAGTTGGTTGTAACATTTTGTGGCTTTGCAATGGACTGGTACATGAAATTCCCAAAGGACAAGTACCAGACATGGGAAGAGTTACGCGATGCCTTTGGGCAATAATTTCGATTGTTTGACAATGATGATGCAATCATTGCTGAAATCTATAAATTGAAACAAAGTGAGAATGAGTTTGTTCATTCCTACAACAAGAAGTTGAGTGGGTTGTTTGACCATTTGAAGGAAGACCAATCAGATGCATTGAAGAGGAGATGGTTCATAGATGGACTTCTTCCTACGTATCGAAGAAGATGAGGATGGTCCCTCCAACATCATACCAAAAGGCTCTGAAATACGCCTTGATTTGGGAAAGTGATGCAAAAACATCACCGAAGTATGGGTGTCATGTTAATACATACAAGAGTGATTCTGAGGATGAAAGTGATTTTGATATTGAGAATGATTCAAACATTGAGAGTGATGATTTTGGGCAAGAGAGTAGTTCATTGTTAAAGTGTTGGGGTCGAGTAGTCAAGGAAGGAAGCGACTCCCAAGAGACGAATGATGACTCTGAGGACGAGTATGACTCAAAGAGTGCAAGATCATCGCTACAAGTATATGCGACACCAAGGGAGATTGTACAAAGGAGGGATACCACTAGTGAAACAGTCTATGGCAACCGTTGAAAACTCGCAGACGAAGAATTCCATATGATAGTGTGGGTAGACCTATTGTGCAATATTGGCAATGCCAATTGTGGGGGCACTTCGCCCGTGATTATCCAAGTGTTGCAAAGCGAGACGAACCAATGATTCATCCAGGGACAAAGAAGAGTTACAGCCCTTGCCAAGAAGCAGAGGTGGTGAAGCCAATTGCATTTGAGGAAGTGAACCTACTTGAGATGGTGAACTTGATGAGCTTGATTCAAATTGCGCAAAGTAAATTTTATCTCAATTGAAGAAGTAGAAATCCTGCAAATCATTGAAACTACATAGGAAGGAGTTGCAGAGTGTCGTCCAAAAGTTGATTTGTAGACAAAGTGAAGTCAACAAGGCCAACAGACGACAGAGTGCAGTCAGGAAGAAGACCAAAGGACAAGGTGTCATCAAGAGGATGGTCAGACAGATGCGGCTAGGACGGCCGAAGAGTGCAATCATATGATGGAGGAGGAGCAAGTGGTGTTTAGGGAGTTGTTGTCTAAGGTGTCATCACAAATGTCAACAAGGGAGGAGCCAACACAATAACTACCATCAGACGTCGGCAAGTGAGATGAATGATAGTGAGTCCTAGAAGATGGTTATGAATGAAGCGATGGCATTCTTAAGAAGAATGGCACATAGGACCTAGTTCAATTGCCTAAGGGAAGGAAACCCATTGGCTACAATTGGGTTTTCAAGAAGAAAGTTCTAGGGTCAAGGTAGAAAATTATAAAACAAGGTTGGTGGCTAAGGGATATTCCCAAGTGGAGGGAATAGATTTTGGTAAGATCTTTTCTCCAGTTGCAAAGCTTACATCCATTAGATTCCTTTTATTTGTTGTTGTTGCATTTGATCTTGAGGTTGAGCAAATGGATGTGAGGACATTTTTCTTGCATGGAGACTTAAACAAAGAAATTTACATGGAACAGCCAAAACACTATGTAGAAAAGGGTAAGGAAAACTTAGTTTTCAAGTTAAAGAAATCACTTTTTGGTCTTAAACAGTCTCTTAGAATACGGTACAAGAAATTTGATTCTTATGTTTTGAGGTTGGGATTTGTTAGATCCAAATATCATTGTGTTTATTATAAGCAAGAGGGTGATCATTTTATTGCTATCACTTTGTATGTGGATGACATGTTGCTAATTGGTAACAATAAGTATATCATTAAGGTCTTGAAATCTCAACTTTCACTTCAGTTTGAAATGAAGGTTATCGGAGATGTTAATATTTTCATAGGGATGGAGATTAGAAGAGATAGAGCCAATAGAAAAGTTTGGTTAAGTTAGACAACTGTTCTTGTAATCGTTTTATCCACTATAGAGGCAGCGTATATGGCAGCTACTCATGCCAGTACGAAGGCAGCCTGGCTTCGGCAATTTTGTTCGGATATTGGGTTGAGTCAGGGAGCAGTAAAAATTAACTGTGACAATCAAAGTGCTAACACCTTGGCAAAGAACCCTACATTTCACACGCGGACAAAGCACGTAAATGTGCAATATCATTTTGTTCATGACATGGTGGAGGATAGGATAATTATGCTTGAGAAGGTGGATACTTCAGTAAATGTTGCCAATGCTTTGACAAAGCCTGTGAGCATCAAGAAGTTCAAATGGTGATGCACAGGAATGGGCATTTCTGCCCTTACCAATTAGTTCACTCTTTTGTTGGTGATTCTCTTTTGCTCTTGCAAGATATACGACAAGTGGGAGAACGTTGGGAATAAGTGTCATACACCTTGAAAATCCTAACCATCTCATATCTTATATTAAGAGCATATATAAAAGAAGAACACTGGTGAACTAGACCATGGTTTTGGTTCATGGTTTTAGACCATGGTTTTGTATTTTTATGTTTATAAATACACAATAGGCATTAAGCAGTCTGTGGTATTTCAACAATATTACTGCAGGACAGTTGTGTTACTATAAGTCAGTAGTGGTACTACAAATCAGCTGTGTTTACTGCAGGACAGCTATGTTATTGCAAGTCAGTTGTGTTATTACAGGACAGTTGTATTACTGCAGGTCAGCAATGTTACTACGGGACAATTGTGTTACTACATGACAGTTGTGTTACTGCAAGACAGCCGTGCTACTGTAGCTCAGCTGTGTTACTATAGGTCAGTAGGGTTTCTGCAGGTCAACTGTGTTACTGCAAGACAGTTGTGTTACTGCAGGTCTATTTCCAACCTTGCTAATAAACGTGACTAGGTGTGGATACCATGTAATTGTATTGTAAAAAGCAAATTGTTGATTACTGAATAATACTTTTGAGTGCTCCTTGATTGTTGGGTTTTTTCCCAAAAGGGTTTTCCCAAGGTATATGTTGCATCCTGTGTGAGGTATATGTGATTTTGTTTGCTAGAATTGAAATTCTAGGCCTGTTTTACACTACTTTCCTCTAATGATTAAGTAGGAAATTTATCCGCATTTGTCTAGCTTCCTTTTCAATGACCTCTATGGTGCCAACCTTTCTTTGGTGTCAACACAAAGATAGATAGACATGTGGCGTCAACTCCATGTGTCACCTCTAGACATCAGAATGCACAAAGAATTCTCCAATGCCAAGTGCCATGCACGTCTCTGCACACATGCAGTTCAACCCCTTGGCAACCCATGGACTAGCATAAGTTGTAGAGGAAGCAAAACGGGCAATATTGTAATAGTTCCTAAAAGTGCTTTTTGATTAGTTTGAAACTAAACTGTTTCACTTTCCAACTGTATTGTATGAAACAAGTAAAGTTTCACTAGACTTCACAACAACAACAGGCATATTAAGAACTAAAGCAACACCTTTGTTCAATGTCAATGCTTGCCATGCAAGACATCACTCAACTGTTTGAGGTGGAGACTAATGCTTTTGAGTATGCACTTGTTGTCATCCTGATCTAGGCATTTGGTGGTATACTATTTTGAGACACTTTCAAACACAACTTGACACTACTTTACATACAAGGAGTTGTACCCCATTGTTCAAGTCATACGACAATCGCACCACTACATCATGGGGTAAGGAGAGCGTTGTACATTCTTATCATAGGACCCTACAATTCTTGCACTCACAAAGTAGGCTAGAAAAGGCACGACATATGAAATGGATGACTTACTTGCAACAATTCCACCTTGTAATCAAACATCGCAAGGGAAAAGACAATCAAGCAATCGACTATCTAAGTCGCCCACTGATATAGACTCTATTGATTGTTCTCAATGCCATAGGGCATGGGCACCAATGACTTACAAGTGCTATATCCTAAAGACATTGAATTAGTCGACATCCACCAACAAGTGATACAAGGCAAGTCTACACCAAACCACCAGCTCCACAACAGGTTGGTGTATCATCTTAAGAAGCTTTATGTGCCCTCTACTACATTGCGCTAGCTACTTATTTGAAAAGTTTCCTACTCTATGATGGCTAGACACTTGCAATGCTACAATAGTTCTTTCACTAGCCCCATACGTGCCAAGAAGTGGAGTTGTACATGTGATCATTTACACCCTCGAGCATTGCCAACCAAACCAATGAACAAAAAGCTAGGGCTCTACACGCAACTCCAAGTTCCTTCCAGCATTGGGAACCCATCAACATGGATTTTATCTCAGGGTTATTGACCACCAAGCATCAACATGATTGCATCTTTGTGGTCATAGAGAGGTTTAGCAGGATGGCAATCATGGCACCATGCAAGAAGACCATTGACATTGTTGAGACTACCCATCTATTCTTTCAACAGGTCTGAGTTCACTTCGGCAGACAAGCTCGATAGTTTCAAAGATGGATTTAAAATTCATCAACAATTTTGGTCACCATCCATGGACAATAAGCTCCAAAATTCCATAACTTTCTAACCACAGACAGATGGACAAACCCAAATTGTGAATAAGATGTTAGAACAATTGCTTAGGATGTACAACCATCAACATCCTTGAATGTAAGATGAGAGTCTACCATACATCCAACATTCCTACACCCTTGCACAAGTCACACTCCTTTCCAAGCATGCTTTGGATTCCAGCCTAGCATGTCCAACATCATAACGCCAACATAAGTCAAGGAAGTACACAAGATTGAGAGATTTCTATAACAAGTATAGAACATGTAGACTCAAGTCTAGAAGATCCTTGAATTGCAACAATAGAAGTACAAATACTGCCATGTCCAACATAGAACTCCACACCAATTTTGGGTCAAAGATAAGGTTTGCCTCCATTTGAAGATGGAACACTTCTCCAACCCACACTAGAATATCAAAACTTTGAACTATGGTCCATACACCATCCCACACCAGGCGGGTGAGAATGCTTTTGTTTTTGACTTGCCACCTTACTTGGGGATGCATCTAGTGTCTCATGCAGAACTCCTCAAGTTGTACTATCCTCCTCTATTAGAGCCTCAAGTAGTAAAACATCCAATGAATTTGGACTAAGATCGGTTCAAAAAAGTACTCACTAAGGGGCACACAACCTGTTCAAGGTTGCCAAGCAAAGTCAATTTCCTTCCCAAGCTAAGTGGTACACAATTTTTCAACTCAAATGTTATTTTCCATAGTTAAAGTTGATGCAATGGGGACCATTTCTTTACAAGAAGGGATGAATTATCTATGCAAAGTAGGTATTGCTCAAAGACCCAAGGATTATGACTCCAAAGCACTTTCAGCTTACTTGGCGCTTATTTGGGCTCTTCGCTAGATAGGCTAGCGCCAACCCATTCTAGTGGCGTTAAACTTCGACATAATGCCAACCGGGCTTGTGGCAAAATGACCTTTATGATGCCAACCTTTGTTTGGCACCAACCACTGTGGCACCCATAGTTGAAAAAAACATAAAGAAATTGCAAATTCTCAGATTTTCTAGCACTATTTCACCTGACGATTAAATTGGCCAATTTTCTTGGAGCTAAGAAATGGATGATTTCTCGACGACAAATCACACAAAAAATATTGATTTTTCGTGATTTTCTTGTCGAAACTCAATCGGGTTACAGGCACAAGCAAAAACGACCATAAAAGGAGGAAAAGTGTCATTTTTTCATTTTTCTCTCCTATAGTTGACTAAAAGTTTCAAAAGGGTAACTAGATATTCACAATCTCCAATTTTTCATCAAATAAGTAGAGGGGGCAAAATCGTTTGACGTAATCAACTTGGAAGCAATGTATTCCCTTTCATCTTGGGTTGTTGATGGTTTGAATCCGGAGCATGATACTATGCTCACTGAGGAGATCAACGCGTTGTTGGAAGAAGCAACACATACTCGAGGATTCGCAGAAATGGAAGATCCTATGCCTAAGGTTGAGGCACCTTAACCACCACTCGTCCATACATATAGTTCAACGACAAGGAAGGGAAAGCACCAAGCAATTTAAAACTACTTTAGTATGTTGTAGTATGTTGGTTATTGACAATCAAGAATTGTAATTATATTTTATCTATGAGAATCTAATAGAAAATCAACTTCCTAGATCTCTAATTTTTGTTTTAGATATATATTTATTTGTGAATTAAAATATTTTCTTTGATTTTTTTGCCAATTTTTTGTCAAGTTGCTAAAAACTCTCCAAAATTTGGGTCTTTGGGTTTTTGTCGAGTCGCAATTTTTCCAACTATTGTGGCGCTAACATGCAGAGACAAAAAGACCTATGACACAAACTCCACATGTCATTGACAAGCATCAAGATGCAAAGAGAATCATTCGATGCCAAATGCCATGCACATCTTTGAACACATCCAATTCAGCCACTTGACATCCTATGCACTGGCGCCAATTGTAGAGGAAGTATAAGGGGTAGTTCTATAACTGTTCCTAAAACTGTTTCTTTTGGAAGTTTAATCATTTCACCTTCCAACTATATTATAACTATTGAACATAACGTATAAATTTTAGAATAGGAAACTCTTCTCTTCTTCTTTTGTTCCTTCACTTCTTTCTTGTCTTTCCGGTTACATTCCTTGTTGCCTTTCTTTCCCTTGTCTTTCCTGCCTAATCATTTATTCTGCCACTCTCAATGTACTAGAACAGAGCACCCTGCAGCTCCCTGTGCTTCATATACTAAGCGTTTGTGATGTATTTGTCTTAGTTACATGACCTTGTATTCTAAAATGTATTTCTGCATTTGCAACATCTGTGAATAAAGATTGCATTCTGTGTGAGTAAACATTTGTGTTGTGCCCTGTTTCCCACTGCACAACTCTGAAGCATAAGCTTCAGGCACCATAAGCTGGTTTTAGGAGTTGTTCTTCACAACACCACAACCTAGGCCCCGTAGTGTTGTTTGCTCCATCTATGACTATGTCCAGGTATATAATTAATAGTTTCTTCTTAAAATGGAGTTCATTGGGGGGTTAAATCATCTCATAAGGTTGTAGTAGTATTTTTTTTCTCATGCTTTTAACTAATAAAAATACATTTCATGTTCGACACATAAATAATGCATAAATTGCATCATTGACATGATGAACAAACAATAAAACCAACCTGTTAATTATAAGACAGTGAGAATATTCTATGCATATTTGCAAGATGAGTAAGGGATTATGGCCAATGCCACTCACAATCTTCTTTGTGGATAGATCCAACTATATCCCCATGCCAAGAACATTCCTTATCACATTTCTTTGGAAATCTTCTCTACAAGTATAGAATGTGGTGCTTCCCCCTTTCTTTATACTCCAAACCTCACTATTGGTTTGGCTTGAAAATATTGTTCTTCATGTGCATTCTCTTGACAAAAGAAAAGGATAGGCCTTGGAATTAAAAAGATTGTTGTTTCTTGAACCATGTATGATGCCTTGATCTAAGGTGAGGTGCTTGGGAAATAGAAAAATGCAATTAAACCATGCATAGGAAAGGCAAGGAATACTAGATGCTTAGTAGTTGATATCTACATTTGTCTAGGAGGCTTTAGAAGAAAAGTAAAATCGTATGCCCTTTTTGAATAGGATGATTGTAGACACATAATTGATCCCATTCCTCAAGCATGTTGATAATACTTAAATGTAACAAACAATTGGACAATCTAATGAGTTATGGTATTTTACTCCAAGAGCTTGAAACAACTTTGAAATGGCCATTTGACACCTCCTAATGATGTCACTTCACGGACCTAAAAATGTCAATTCAAGGATCATTCATTGAAGGATTTGACTATCACACACCCCTCAGTCTGAGTGGAGTTGTGTTTATAATAGAATATTATCTTGCATATCACTTATATAAATTTTGTTCTGTGGAGTTGTGTTCATAATAGAATATTATCTTGCATATCACTTATATAAATTGTGTTCCCTGTACTCTCTCTTTCCATAGAGAATAAGGGAATGTCACACCTCCAATAGGGAACAATGCTTCCCGTATGTCCTAATGTGATTTGATTTTGACTGTGCATTTTTAACATGTACAGTATTTATATTTAACACAAAATCAAAAGTAATTTGTCTGCATAGAATAAACATATGCAACATATCAAATCAATAGCACTCTCCTAGTTTTAGGATCATCGATGTAAAATTGTACATTTTGGATAAGGAAACAAGCTTATTCTATAAGGATGGACATCAATATTCTCTCTTATAACAGAAAGATCGATTCTAGCACTCAAAACAGTATTTCAAAAGTTTGTGCACTTAAAGCAAATTATAAATACTTCTTTTCATAAAGGCTTTACTATCTGCTGTTCAATGCTCGTTTTATAAATCTGAAATGGATGATAAACAGGAATCTGCAAGCCACTAAAGATCAATATGTCCATCTAAAAGCATTAGAGGTTAAATGGACAAAGTAGACTTGACTAAAATTGCAAATGAAATTTTAAATATGTACTGATGAGAATGCCCCATATATTCTATTGCTGAGAATATTGATAAGCTAACATTTTTGTGTGCAAATAAGAATGCATAAATCATGTAACAAATTGGTGTTAGATTGGACTATCGGCTATTAATAATTATTTACCACAGGTCCCACATGAGATTGAACTCCATAAAGGAGACTATCGACAATAAATTCGTCAACAATTGCATGTTACTTTGTTAAAGAAATTGAGAGGAGTTATTATACGAGAATAAACGTTTTATCTTCCATCAACTATTATATAATACAATATGAAAAAATCCACTTCCACTCCACTTTGAATGTATATGTTAGGTACCTAAGTATACGCATGTGGGGATATACTATAATATTGTATCATGGCATGGATCACACATAAAATTATAATAATATAATAAAATAATGTCATATTATAATATTACGCACTTTGTAACTCATGGAAGGTGAACCACCACATAGGTGACCTTACTCATGGAAGGTGAACCATCACGTTCCTGCATAAAGACAGATGTACCCCCAATTGGTGAGGTCATATCAAGTATTCTTGGTAAAAGTCTTGGCTTGTGGAGTTGGGGATCATGTGGAGTGATTCCTTCCTTGAGGAGTATTCTTGATGTTGCCCTACCTCAAGGGTATTATCTATCTCTATTTTATTGTGTGGATTGTTTTTGTGGAATTTATTGTGGATGCATGTTTGATATTTTTGCATATTGTTGAATGGCTTCTATTAATGAGAAGAGAGGTTCGTAACAATATGCTGACCAAAACATTTTAAACAGGGCAATTAAATAAATTAATAAAGATTATTTTTTTTTGTTGTTGTTGAACACACTCACACAACCACTTCATGGTTTGAACTTGGGTCTCCTGGATGAGAACCCAAAAGACATACCAATGCAGTGTCTTTTTCGAAACGATAAAAAAATTTTGACTCATGTAAAAATGAAATATTCCAAATGAAATAATCCATAAATACAAGAGGCTACTGGTAGATTAAAATCAACAAGGACCTGATGGTTGGTATGGTTGGCAAGACAAATAACATCCAAGCTTCCATTTTTCTTGGTGGTGAGCGACTGAAAGTACCATTGTATAGTGACAAGCCATGTTTCAAGTTGCTAAGACCGAATCAATTTCATTTAAGTGTGATCGTCTTCCATAGTTGACAAACTTTAAATCAAATAATGAAATTCTTAAAAATATTTGTTGTCAAAGTACTGTGACAGAAGCAATAGATTTTCTTAGTGTTCGAAATTCTCAAATAACATGAGAATCTTGGCAACTTGATAAGCGGTAGATGGTAATCCACCTCAAAGTAGTTGTGTGCATTGACTTATACTACAAGATTATTGATAAAGAATAAACTAACAATTTTGTTGCAAATATGTGCGGACGATTCGTCTAACGAATTGGTGGAGAGCTTGGATTGGACTATCAACTAAAAATAATTGTTTATCACAGGCCCACTTAAGATTTAACTCCATAGAGGAGCCTATCTGCAAAAATAAGCAAATTAAAATTTACTCCTCCTGAACGCTGTTTTGAAATTTTAATTTTGCATTTTTGAACATTTTATTCTTTATTCTTCCCCAATAATAAAGCATGTACTAATAGTACGATTTTTGGTTAGCAAACAAGGTAATCCATAAAGGCAAAACCTATTCAAGGAGAAACTTAAAAGACCTGTGAACAGATTCTCGAGCCTTGCTTTGCATTTGACCATGATAAAGGCCTGCCTCAATGCCTGCAAGCCGTATTGACTCGAAAACCTGAAAATAAAGTACAAGTCATTTGAAAATCCTGAATATTTTTCACTGAAATAACCATTTAAAATATTCAAATGAGTCCAATGAAATGTCTAAGTTTATGCCAATTACTATTTTTAACAGAATTAAAAGAACAATATTTTAGACCTGCAATCAATCATCCTTATTCTCTACTTCTCGAATAAAGAGCATGCTTCGGACAAAGAGATGTGTGTGTAAAGTGGCATAACAAATATGAATTACTACCATTGATAATGTTGGCAACACAGGCTTCTAAAAATAATTGCCAAAAACTTCCTGTTCCAACTGGCATTTATTAGAACTCTATGTGATAACGATTAATATGGTTTAATGTAAATGATCATTGAATGAAATCATACAAAAATCAAAGCTTAAGTTGTACAATTCCCGTTTGCAATATGGAAAGCATTACATTCTAGGAAATTTTCACATACATATAGATAACCAGATTTGTGTAACTCCAAATTTTATGATTGGAAATAAGAGCGTAATGTGTACCATAACAGGACTCATATATTATCTCATTGTAAGAATTAGTGCTCGAGCATCCAAAAACATAAATTCATACAAAAAGAAATATTTGAATTTCACAACACCAAGGAACCAACCATACAACCTTGCTAAAAGGTCAGTAGCCAGGCATTCCCAAAGAGTTATCACCTTGTATGACAACAATTTCATCAAGTTTTACAAGATGGAAAAGTTCATTTCAAACTGATCCTAATGCAAACATCACCATTAATTACAAATTTTAATACATTGGCATATATAAACATCAAATAAAGGTTGATGATACCCTTACCAAAGAAGAAAAGAGTAAATCAGATAATGCAATTTGGATAACATAAAAGCAACATGAATGCCATTTAATCCAATATTTCTTTAAACTGCACTAAAATATATTTGAAGGAAAAATATAAGATTTGACAAGATATGCCTGACCATAGTTTGAGAAATTTGGAATCGGTCTGGACTCAGCAAGGTCAATATTGTCTTGGACTCAGGACTCGGAAAAAGAACTCAGTGAAACCATTAAAAATGCAAATTTTCATTGGGAAAAAGAAGTTTTTTCAGGCATGTCACAATTAATTAACTTTATGCACATCCAAAATTAAGCATCTAAGCTAGGTCCGAGGTGTAGACCAATTGGTTCATCCAAACCCCATAAGGGGGGCGGAGGTCCAAGGTTCAAATCTCGGGCCTCGCCGGACTGAACGCTTGTCCCTTTCCTAGTGCTTTCAGCGGCGTAAAAAGTTTAAAATGATTGTGGCATGGTGGTTATAGGGGCGGACTGCGTGAAGATCTGTGTGGCGGCTTCTGGGGCGGACAGCGCAGAATACTGTGGCAGCCATAAAAGCTGGACAGCCTGCCCGGATTCGTGGCGGCTACTGATTCCACCATGTAAATTCAAAAAAAAAAAACAAAAACAAAAAATTAAGCATCTAAGCTATAAACCAATAAAATATCAGAAAATTAAAAACTTAATGCCAGATATTATTTTTACAAGGTTACCAGGTGCGGGGGTGCAGGTGCGGCAAGAATCGTGGGTGCGGTGGGAATCGTGGGTGCGGCCCCTGTCAAAAATAGGGTTCGTCGGGTGCAGGTGCGGCTAGTTTTTAATTAATATATATATCAAAAAAAATTAAAATTAGTTAAAACATTATAATTGTATTAATTTAAATGTTTATTACTATATTAGTTATTTAGTAAATTATAATTATAATTTATTTATTATTTATTATTATCATATTAGTTATCCTAGGAACTCTAAGGAATGAGTCGTATCCATAGTGCCTACGGGGTCAGGGAACGTTAATACATGTCCAGGCATCTCCTTCAGCATATCAAGCTCTGACTGTGTGAGTTTTGCGTTGAAACCGTGCAGGACATTATTGTAAGTGTAAAGATGTGAATCCTCGATCGCTTTGATTTGCCAGCCCCGTGCTCCTTTGACAGAATAAAGCAACGATTTATACCAATCTTCGTGAGTTGCGAAAACATTAGGCATTGCGGATTTATCCATATGGACAATATACGTTGACGCACGCTCCACATCTTCTACACCAGCCTCGACCCTGCACATATGACAAGCGAATAAAAAGAGTAACAGCCCAAGAACGAGACTCCTTGCATCCATCTCTATATTCATCTATACTCTTAGTACCGTGATCCTCCGGGGCCAATTGATGAGATCAAATACAAGCCATCTTCCGTGTTGCGAAGATAGCCTGTGGTTCATGATTGCTATGTATTAAACCGGTTGATTTAAAATGTTCGGGATAAGCGAAGGTACAATTACCATCATAAAAATAGTTACCACATTTTTTTTCCTATGTTAATGCCCAAACTGGGCTGGGTTCGGTTGGGTGAACCATAACAACCACAAGTTTCAGTCAATGTTGAACCTTGTCAGACAGGGTTCGGATGGGGTTCGACCCAACCGTACCCGATCGTGAACCCGCGAACCCGTTGCGGTTGCAAGTTCACGCACCTAGCCAACTGGGTGCGAGAACCAAGTTACACTGTATTTTTATATTTGAATATCATACAAAAAGGTAGAAAACATCTTAAAATGCCTTGATGGTCCACCACAATTCATCTATCCAACCCCTAGCAATGGTTTTCCCCTTTCCCTTAAATCTGGCCCCCTCTCTTTCTGCTTGCTATTGTTGTGCTTGTGCCTCTTCCTGCATGTTTGCATGTGCCTCTTGCCCTGTTCTTCCAAACTCATCCCATGTAAAGAGGGGCTCCTCATCCTGCTGCTCCTACTCTGTGATCCATTCAAATGATAGAACAATCCCCTCAAAATCAATCACCTCAAAATATCTACTTGTGATTTGTTCATGGTGGAGGCAAAGGTTATAGTGGACAAAAACAAGGTCATTCAGCCTCTATTGTGCAAGTCTATTTTGCTTCTAGAAGTGAATGTCCTCAAACATACTCCAAATGCACTTACAGCTCAAAGCACTACTGGGCTGACTTAATGTCGGGTGCCTACTAGATTCTTGAACATTCTAAATGATCCATGTTTGGGGGTGAAAATGACTATTTAGTGTAGCTGCCTTGACCTCATTTTACTTCTCAACATCATAGAAAACTTCCAAAATAAGCCAAAAATAAAAACATGACCTTGTATATTGTTTGATCAAAAGGGCCTGTCACAGCCAAGCTTTTCCCTCAGGACTTGCAAGTTTGGGCAAGTTGACAAGTCTGGTGAGATTTAAAAGTCACAGATCAAGCCCAAACAACTCGTTTGGGTTGACTCATCAGGCTTTTTCATAACTATGAGCGCAATAAAAAGAAATAAAACCCTAATCGGGGCAAAGACAATGTCAAAAGAATTCCACCGAAAGCAAAGTTACCCTTCACCTCTTTTTTTGGTTGAGGATTCTGGTCTTGGTCTAGACTGATCTTTCTATTTTTTTCCCTTCCACGCTTGTTTGGGAAGGAGTGCTGCTTGGGGACTTGTCGATTATAACAGAGACATACAAAAAACTATGGCATATCTTGTCTCACTGGCCTTCTTTCCTTGTGGAATATGCATTGCCGAGCAATGTTTTAAGAGGATATGCCAGTACTAATCATATGTAATTCAAAGCCATTTAGACAAGACTTAGCAGTTTTTGTCAAAGCACAAGTGAGATACCAGTGGGGCACAAATCTAGGTTCTTTCCATCATTGGTTATGTACGAAGAGACTCTACTTGTAATCATGTCATTCAATGGATGTAATTATTTTTCAATGATAGATATATCATGCTTTTTTCTTTGAAGAAAAAGAAAACACTCTTTTTAAGAACAGAATAAAGCATATGCTAAGTTCAACATGCATGTGAAACAGAGTTTACTCATAAAATTTACCACCAATGTAAAAACAACTATATGCATCACAAACCTCAGCAATGTATCAGCCAAAAAATTCTCAAGAAACTTGACAAAGATCAAAACATTATGAACAAATAACTAGAAGACGAAGAGAACCTCTTCAGTATCCTTTATGGTAGCGCAATATACAATAGTTGATCCACCACCCTTGACATCCTTTGCAATTTCGCGAGCCAACTCCTCTCTAAATGTCATTGTCCGACTAAAATTTCTCACACCATAATAAAGATTTGGACGATCAAACGAACCAATGACTGTATAAGGATTTATAAGCTTTAAAGACTGCAGAATATCGAGTCGAACTCTGTAATGAAAATGTAAAAGTCAAAGACATGCTATAAATGTAGAGAAGAACATGCTCTTTGAAGATGGAAAACATGCGACTAAAAGCCAAATACTAATCATATACAGTTACAACCAAGTGATAACTGGATAAATAAAATCTTCATACTACTATTAGAAAGACAATAAGAGAGATGGATGTAAAATGCTTGTTGCAATACCAGAATTTTGAACATAGAACACAAAGAACCTTTTAGCCTTAACCATATCAAAGATAGATATAATAAATAGAGCAAACACTGAGCAGTCATGAACGGCCATCATTTTTTTTTATTAGGGTAAAAACGGGATTTTGAAAGGGCCCGAATCCTTTTACAACACAAATTCAGCCCATCAATTACACAACTGCCAAGAAAAAATAGCCAGAGATCCCCAAAATAGCCCATCATGAACGACCATCATTTAACTAATGTGAAATGCTCTAATTTCTAACTATCTGTAAAAAATAATAATAATAATCGTTCACTCGATTGCAATATTAATTTCTAGGAAAATTAATTGTAGAGGACATTGGGCATGAAGTCTAGTTTACACCTAAGAAGAGTTGCCCTAGTATTGAATATTTCCAATGGTTTTCTACTAAGCTTTTTAGTGGTTTATTGTCTGAGATAATATTTCCAATGGTTTTCTACTAAGCTTTTTAGTGGTTTATTGTCTGAGATTTCTTGTTTTTGAAAACCATATTTATTATTATTTCATGCATGAATTGTATTTTCATAGGTCTGCAGTGTTTTAATGTTTCTTCTTCTACTTTTTCATCTAGTTCAGTTTCTTTTTATCCTTCTACTTTATTATTGTAATTGGGCAATATTTTGAGGCCATTGACCTTTAGTGAGTTGTGCATCTTAACATATCTTTTTTCCTTCTTTTCATCTTGGGTAAACTCCCTCCAAAATTTGTCAAAAAGATTGTATGTTAAAATCACATTACTTTATCAAATGGCATGAGTTCAACCGGTTAAATTCCTTGAAGGAGGAGACCCAGGTTTGAATCTTGCCAAGCGATATATGCATAATCGCCAAGCTATTGTAGTACAACTATGTGGTCACGATGTAATACAGGCAGACCTGTTTCAATCCCATATAATCAATTAAAAAAGAAATACAACACCTAGATGATTGATCTTTCTTGCATTGGTCATTTCTATGCTTGTATCCTGTATTCTTTATTGCGATAGATGTTTTCTTAGATCAACAGTTCATAAATTTGTTTTTAGTTCTTCATTGGAAAGCTAATGGCATGGCTTTAGCTAGTTTTTTTGGTTCATGTGAGAGTATGATCTCTTCAAAAATATTTGAATATTTTTAATGGTGATCAACTATTATCCTTGTTATACTTTCAATTCTTTCTCTGAATTCTTGACACAACTTCCTCCAGTCCTGTCCATATCTTACAGGCTTGTGATACTTTGTTTTGAGATGTGAACCTATTGCCCATTAGGGCTTAAGCTGAGGTCAAGGATGCATGACTTTATTACTGTAACATACTGGTGTTGGTCCTTTGGGATGCAAACCTACGTTTCCAGACACAAATACAAAAATGGATACTTGTGTGTGTATGGTATGTTACTATGTATCATAGTTGGAAAACTTGCTGATTTGTCATGAGAAATTAAGTTAGGCGAGTTTTTTTTTTTAATTTCTCAATGACAAGAAATCTTGGCAATTCTCTCACCAAAAACTCACCGATTTCTCAACAAAACTTCCATGTGTAAACCAGAACATCAAATATTTAATGAATAGGCCTTGAATTTTTCTATTTGTACGCAACTCATTATTTTCAAGAAAGCTGCACTACATAAACAATAGATTGAGGTTTGAATCTACTATTCTTAAATTTAGTCGAAGTCTTCTATGGATTTTGTCGAGCATGGTGATCAAGGTAGTACTCAGCAATACGTAGTAAATCCATAATTTCACCTAACAAATGGAAAATGGCATACATTCTTAAATTGTTCTAATTAAAGAATTCGGAAACTAACCATGCACAAAGTACACTTACGTAATTCGTGAAACAACTTTGGAATAATTCAAGACATAAATGAGGAAAGGAAAGCAGTTTAGAGGTAATGAAATGAAATATTATTAATGTCCGCGGTGGGCCAAAATAAGACCCAAGGGACTATAAGAAGGACAATAATGACTGCTAGCTAGTAGGCTAAAAAGCCCTACAAAGAAAAGAACTAAGATAAATACAAGATGAAACCCGACAAACGGGCCAAAGAGAAAGGGAAAAGAAAAGAAAAGGGAGAGCAGAGGAGGGAAGGGCTGTAGTCCAACAAAAAGGAGTGCATGCCAAGAAGAACGGAGAGAGAGGAGGGGGGCGGGACCAGCCCAGGAGGGGCAAGCTCTGAGAACCCCCCAGAAACTAATCTTTCCTAAAAGTCGAGGCCAAAGTACCGGAGCTGAAGAAGTCCATGATATGTCTCTGCCCATTGCTAGTTCGGAACCCTGACAAACTGTTGTCGCGCTGTCTAGTGACCCTGCTTCTCCTCTGTAATTAAAAGAAATGTTTGTTTAGCCATAAATGAGTCTAAACCAACCCTATCAACTCACCCAATCCCTAATCTGAAAGCAAAGAGCCTTGATAGATGAAGTCAAGTCATCAAATGGAATTATGATGTTCGAGACAAGAGAAACAAAAAGAAGGCAAAGAATATAAAGTAGAAACTACCAGATGTGGAGTTGGTCAAATTGATTTTTTATGGAGCATCTAAAGAAAATCCAGGACCAGCATGAGGAGGAGGAATAATTAATAGGGGAGATATTTTGTCTCATTATGCTTTCAATAGTGGATTTAAGACAAATAATGAAGTTAAAGCTTGGGCGGCTTTGGAAGGGTTAAAAATATGCAAACAAATGAAATGGAACAAAGTACGTATGGAAGGTGATTCACTCATAGTAATAAATCCAATTTTGAAGTAATAAATCCAATTTTGAAGAAAGCAAAGACTCCATGGAACATACAAGAGATAATTGTGGAAATTCAAAACCTTGTTATAGAGTTTGAAGAAATCAGGTTTACACATACATTAAGGGAAGGAAACAAATGTGCAGATAGGCTAGCCAATAGAGAGGTTTTAATTGAGGATTGTGATGTTAAATTTTCTTTTCCTTGGTTAGAGGAAGTAGTAAATTTATCTGAAGCTGGCAAGAAAATGTTGACTGCCTAAATCAAATAATGATTAAGATTTACTTTAATGTTTTCTATTGGTAATATTTACTTTATTTTAGAAAATTAATGTGCTTTCATATAAACTTTGTATTACAATTTTTGCGGTTGCACTTATGCTTTAAGAAGGAAACTAGCAATCCAAATATGGTAAAGCAGGCTATGATAGTACGATGTTTTGGAAATACTACTCTACTAAGATGCAATGCATATATAGTAGAGGTGAAGTTTTGGTATTGTGAAGGCTGCTGTAGGAAAATGTCAAGAAGGATGCTGAATTCTGGAATATTTGTATTCACATAGAAAATTGAGAAAATTCCAAAAAATGAAAATCAAGAATTTAGACATTTTATGTAAAATGATGTAGGTTTCTAGCTATAGCAATTCAATTGAGATGAGAATTGAATATGTTTGTAAATTTTCATGCTCTAAAGAAGAGAGTTGTGATTTGTCAAAGGTGGGGGCCCAAGTATAACCCCTTGTTCTCCAGCAAACAAAAAAAAAATCAAGACATAAATGATAAAGGTTATTAAATTATTTGAAGTTCTTTGGATTTACTATGTAAGCATTATACTATTGGGTCGCAAGGTTAGAGCGTTTTATGATGGGCAACCAACCTATCTACTATCATTCATTCATGAGCATGGTATAATGTTTATGGGCTCAAGACCTAACTTAAGTTGCTGTATTTTACTATTTTGTTGGTTTTTTATGATCACTCATGATCATGAATTGTAATTTAACTCTTTTTTATGAAAATCTAATTTGCTCCCTAATTTCTTTAAATGTATTTTTTAATTAAATTATTTTATTCAATGTTTTCTTTTTGTCAAGTTTTCCTAAGTTGTCATGAATCTCTCCAAAAATTGTGTGTCAATTTTTTGTCATAATAAAGATTCAAGGTCACGATTCTTTGACACTTTCTCAAAGGAATATAAGATACAATATTTGTCTTGTAATGCAATATCGATAACACTTTTTATGCATAATGTAAAAGTAGTTATATGCTTATGCCATTATAGAAAAGAACTTCACAATGTTCCTTCAAATAGGACACAACCATTTGTAGAGTAGTTTGCATTCATCCAGAAATTGCGATCTTGTTTCATAAAGTTCCCTTCATATTCTAACACCTACAAACAACAACCATCTTTGACAAACCTCGTTATTTTTTTTAATTGGCTTTATAAAATCGAAATGGACCCCACCCATATTACATTGTGACCACATCGTGGTATTACAATAGCTTGGCAATTATGCATATATCGCTTGGTAAGATTTGAACCTGGGTCTCCTCCTTAAAATTCAAGGAATTTAACCAGTTGAGCTCATGCCATTTGATCTACAAACCTTATTATTATAAGCTCGTGGAGTACTCTTTTTGTTCCTTAAAAGGAAGGGAAATATCGTTGCATTATGTGTAAATCTACCTTCTTTTTTTTGGATACGTGAACTACTTTCATATAAATGTTAACATTTATTATACAGTCAAGCTGCATAATCTAATCAAGTAAAACGTATTTATTATTCTGAGTCTTGTCCTAATGAAATCATACTATTATGAAAGCAACAACAGTAACATTACAATCAATTCATATTAACATCAGGACTCCAGAGCATATAGAAAATGAAATACTGTATCTGAAACATTTACTAACAAAACTATTGTGAAAGGCTCCAAATAAATTTATAAACATCAGACAAAGATTACTCTCACTAGAATTTGCTGGAAATCTAAGAGTTTAAAACCAAAAAAAGAAGCATACTTCTCAGTGGCTGTTGCAGTTAAGGCAACAAATGGCACGTTTGGAAGAAACTGGCGCAATTTATCCAATTTCTTGTACTCTTTTCTGAATACATCAGAAAGAAACAGAGTTGTCAAAGTCAGTTAAGTAAGAGAAGTACAACTACACCATGATTTTATAAAAATAAACAATATCAAAATGGTAATCTGGCAAATCGAATGCAGTAATGAGTCCAGCATTCTAACATTTATCATTTATTAAACACCACTCCAAGCATTTGCATTAAAAGCAACCACAAAAGATAAATATTTGTATTGTTTTCAATGGCGTAATGATGTCATGTATGAATCTCCTTGATTACTAGTGTACAAGAATAATCTAGCAAGTACCTCTAGAAATAGGCAAGCAAAATTGGCATCAAAATGTTAATAACCACAACAATATTTTAACTAAAAGTTGAGGAATTTAACTGGTTGAGCTCATACCATTTCATGGTATTTCAATAAGGATTACCTGTAAGAGACTGCCTAAAAAATAACAGTTCATGAGAAGCTTCGAACAATGTGAAAAGAAACAAGAAAAACCAGATAGATTTAAACAAAATACAAAGAATGGATGCCAAAAACCAAGATAGATGAAATGAATAATCAAAAGAGAAAGTCATGTAACAAGCACAACAAAAACAAAGTGCATTGAAAATAATAATAAGAACTACTAAATAAATCATTCAAATAATACTACGAATCATAAGCACGTAGATCCACAAGTATTGAAGGATGCTCCAATCCAAACAACAGAACAAAGTCTATAAAAAAGATAATTTTATTATTGTCCACTGATGGCCAAAGTAGGCCGATCCGACCCATTAAAAAGAGTTGTTACGATGCACTCTAATAAGTAAAAAGTATTACGAAAATAAGCTAGAGTAAAGTGAATAAACTAGCATAAACAATGCATAGTAGACTTCAAGCTTCATTAACAATGCATCTTCCAACTTTGTTCTTAAATATAAGAGTATTTACAGGTAAGTTGTAAGAGAAGATTTGATGCGAAATAGAAAGCAGGTTTTCATTTTTTTTGGTTAGCTCCCCCATGTTTTCACATGGGAAAGTCTAGCAAAAGTGGCCAACTCAAACTTGTTGACTCTAAGCCATACTGAGCACAAGATACACACACAGAGAGGAACACAGGATATAACACGCAGAAATGTTTGCATTTCATTCTTTGAAGCACCTGTATTGATAGCACATTCTTGGGGGTGGATGCATCCAATTGTCTAGCCATTGCTCACTATTACCTAGACAATGGCACAGTACACCCCATTATGTGGACATTGCCACAACATACCTTATTATGTGGACAATGGCACAATGCATCCCATCATCCACTGACAAAATTAATTTACTCTCTAACACCTCCCCGTAAATTAATTTTGTCCAAGACTGGAAATCCTTCCCACAAACTCGATAGACAGATATGGGTCCCACCTACCTCTTTGGGTCTTATAGCTGATTAAGCACCATTTACAATAAAGTTCTTCATCAAGTCTTCCACTCTATCATGGTAACCTCGCCATGAACATTTCGCATATCTATGCAACAACTGAAATGTTGGATGCCTCTCCATCCAACACTTACGGTGTTTCTTCTGCATAACTACATCTCTCTACAATCCTCCTTGGATGTCTCTCCACATCAATGAGTGTTCACATCCCAAAGGTTTTCAACTTGTTAACCCATAACAATATCACAGAAGGATTTTCTTGTGGCTAACCCATAACCACCACCACATTTCATTGTTCATCTCAACCACCTAACCTAGTATACACATGAAGGCTTCATAGCCATCAACAATCAGAATTCATACAATTCCATCTTTTACTCTTTATCTTGCTCCTTTGAGAAGAAAACAGTCTCCTATAGAATCCTCTCAACATGCCTTTCAATTTGTCCCATGCTCTCACATCCATCCATCCACAACCAACATGTATTTTTTTGGTGATATAAATTTTGTGCCAACAATATTTGTCACAATGATTTTCATACCACATATGTCACAAGAATGAAGATCCCAACAACTTTCTCTTGCATGCCCACATCGACCACAATGACTACTAGAATTTTCTTGGAGAACTACACTTGTAGATGTCCCATCTGCCACATAGATTTCTCCTTTCAAAAACTTGGTGTCCCTATTTCCTGTTTGACCAACATAGCTAAGGGCTTCATTCTTTGGCCTTGTGTTGGGCTCTATGGGCTTTCTTATTCCTTGCCATTCTTTCCTAATCCTTTATCATTATATCCCATCCTTTTCGTTAATTTAGAGCCAATACCCTTGATCGCCTTTCAAAGCACCCAATCTCTTCATCATCACTATGGCCATCTACAACATGGCCATTATGATCTTCAATTACTTCAACATCAATATTGTCTTCATGTTCGGACTCAATATGCGGATCACCAAGTGCACTATTACAAGCAACATGACCATCATCATTGATGCTACACAAGTCATCAATGCCACAACCAAAACCCATATTTTTTATGATGTCACTTGTATCACAAGAACAATCCACCAATGAGGGCCTATTTTTTAACCATGCATCACATTGCTCCTTCAATTTTGTGTTTTCCTCCTTAAGCATGGCAAATTTGGAGATCAGATTGCATATCATCATCACTGTGGGGACTAAGAACACAAAACCATCTTCATCAACATTAGCATATTTTAGAAGGTGAAGTCAATATCCAGATCTCCAATGTTCTTCATCGGAGAGGTGCATGGTGGTGCAGCTTATAAAGAGGAAACAAACAGTATTCTGTAGTCTTCCTTTGGGAGAGGAAACAAACAGGCTTTTGGACTCTTCCTTTGGAAGAGGAAACGAACAAGTTTTTGGACTCTTCCTTTGGAAGAGGAAACGAACAGTTTTTGGACTCTTCCTTTGGAAGAGGAAACGAACAGTTTTTGGACTCTTCCTTTGGAAGAGGAAACGAACAGTTTTTGTTTTTCTATAAAAGGGGAATGACCCCTTGCATGTAAATTATGATTGAATGTAATTCTGCCAAAATCAATAAAATATCAAGCTGCCATTGCCCCGTGGTTTTTCCTGCACATTACAGGTTTTCCACGTAAAATCTGTTACTGTTTTTTTCTGCGTTATTGTGTTTTCTGCTTGGACAAAATTTTGCTATATTTTCTAACATCTAGTATCAGAGCCTAGGGTTTTGTGCGAGTGGGAGCTGCAACAATGACTGGAAGTGTAACCAAGTTTGAGATTGAAAAGTTTGATGGCAGGAACTTCGCCCTATGGAAGATGAAGGTGGAGGATTTGTTGGTTCAAAATGACCAAGCCCTAGCCTTGAAAGGGGTCGCGAGTAAACCAAGCAGCATGAAATATGAGGAGTGGGCAACGTTGGACAGGAAGGCGGTTTCTGCATTCCGTTTATGCCTAGCGGACTCCGTCTTGTTCAATGTTGTTGAAGAAAAAACCGCGGAAGCCCTTTGGAAGAAGCTTGAAAAGTTGTATGAGACAAAATCTGCAACAAATAAGGTTTTTCTAAAAAAACAGCTTTACAGCCTAAGGATGAAGGAGGGCTCATCTGTGGCAGATCACTTGAATGAGTTTAATACCCTTATCAGTAAACTGGTTTCAATTAATGTGAAGATGGAGGATGAGGACAGAGCTATCACCCTACTTTGTTCCCTCCCAGAGACTTGGGATCATTTGGTGATGACCATCAGCAATTCATCATCAAGAGCTCTAACTTTTGATGATGTGGTAGCCGCTTTGTAGGCAGAAGAGTTGAGGGGGAAAACGTCTTTGGAACCCTCAACCAATGAAGCCCTAGCTGTGAGAGGTCGATTTTTCGAGAAGAGTCAACAAAGTAGATCACAGTCCAGATCTAAGTCTAAAGGACGCAAGCTGAAAGGGAAGTGTTGGCATTGCGGGAAGCCAGGGCACTCAAAGAAGGACTGTTGGCAGTTAAAAAAGGAAAAAAATGGTGAAAACCAATTTCAGCCTTCAGCTGAAGCCAGTACAGTAAATTTTGGAGAGACGACAACATGTGAGGCTTTCTGTATCAGCAACAACAGATCTGTTTTATATACCTGGGTTTTGGACTCGGGTGCATCTTTCCACATGTCTCCTCACAAAGACTGGTTTGACAAATATCAGCCATATAGTGGTGGGAAGGTCTACTTGGGTCACCCTTTAAAAATTGTGGGAAGAAGGGACATAAGGATCAGGCTGGACAATGGTAGAGAAAGGATGTTATGTGATGTGCGACATGTGCCAGATTTGCGGAAGAATTTGCTCTCAATCAAGATGATGGATAAGCTAGGGTATTCTGTCACTTTCGGTAACAACTATTGCAAAATTACCAGAGGTGCTATTGTAGTAGCAAAGGGAGAATCTTATGGGACCCTATATCGTTTATGCGGTGATACGGTGACAAACCATGCAGCAGCAGCAACTTCAGTTCAAGATGCAGTAATGCTATGGCATCAATGCCTAGGCCATATGAGTGAAAAAGGTCTAAAAATTCTGCATGACAGAGGTATGCTTTCTGGGATTAAGTCTTGCAATTTAGACTTGTGTGAGCACTGTATTTTTGGTAAACAAAAGAGGGTTCGGTTTACTGCAAGCCCTGGTAAGAGTTCTGATTTTCTGCAACTTATACATTCTGATATATTTGGACCAGTCCCCACTCAGTCCTTAAATGGTACCATCTATTTTCTGACTTTTATAGATGATTATTCTAGGAGAGTGTGGGTTTATTTTCTGAAGAAGAAGTCGGAAGCTTTGCAGAAATTTGAAGAGTTCAAAACTCGAGTAGAGAAAAGTTTGGGCAAGCCTGTTTTATGTCTTAGGTTAGATAATGGGGGTGAATATTGCTCCAAGGAATTTGATAAATTTTGTACGCAGGAAGGAATTAAGCACCAGAAGACTATACCATATACTCCACAACAAAATGGTGTGGCTGAGCGGATGAATCGCACAATCATGGAACGTGCAAGAAGCATGCTCAGCGCATCCATGTTGGATAAAAGGTTCTAGGCAGAGGCTGTTAATACAGTTGTTTACCTCATTAACAGGTCACCTACAGCTGCGTTGGATGGACAGATTCCAAAGGAGGTTTGGTGTGGTAAGCCATTTGATTACTCTCATTTGCATACCTTTGGTTGTGATGCATTTGCCCATGTGCCTAAAGAAAAAAGGTCCAAACTTGACCCGAAGTCAAGCAAATGTGTTTTTCTCGGCTATGGAGATGCAATAAAAGGGGTATAGACCGTGGGATCCTACTGCCCACAAGGTAATTATTAGCCGAGATGTTATTTTTGATGAAAAATCCATGCAAAGGAAGGAGGTACAACAAACACCTAATGTTGTACCAGTTGAAGTAGACATGAACGAAGATGAAAATGAAAATCAGCATGCTGAAATTTTTGACCAACATGCTGAATTTTTTGACCAGCATGCAGAACAGCAAGTAGAGCAGCCACAACAGTCACAAGACCAAGAGCCACAATCAACAAATCATTGGGTTAGAAGATCTACACGTCCACAAAAGAATCGAAAAGGTATTCTCATGTTTATCAGTCCTCTTTTGCTTTGTTAACTGATGATGGTGAGCCTAGTTCATTTCAGGAAGCTAGAGAGTCTGAGAATGCAGAAAAGTGGAGGAAATCCATGGAGGAGGAAATCGAGGCACTTCGCAAGAATAAAATGTGGGAACTTGTGGATCTCCCACTTGGAAGAAAGACTGTTGGAAACAAGTGGGTGTACAAAGTGAAGAAGAACAGCGATGAGCTGTTGGAACACTATAAAGCTCGCTTGGTGGCAAAAGGCTATGTGCAAAAGTCAGGTATTGACTTTAATGAAATTTTCTCTCCAGTTGTGAAGATGACTACTATTAGAGTTCTACATGCACTTGTAGCTGCACAGGATTTAGAACTGGAGCAGCTTGATGTAAAGACTGTTTTCTTGCATGGTGATCTTGAGGAGGAGATTTATATGGATCAACCTGAGGGCTATGAGTAAAGAGGCAAAAAGCATCTGGTTTGCAGACTAAAGAAATCTTTGTACGGGTTGAAACAGGCGCCAAGGATGTGGTACAGGAAATTTGACACCTTCATGAAGAGCCAAGGTTTCAGCAGGAGTGAAGCTGACCATTGTGGATACTATAAGAGGTTTGATGATGGCAGTTTTATTATTTTGTTGTTGTATGTTGATGATATGCTAGTTGCAGGTCCTAGCATAAAGAAAATCATTGATCTTAAAGCTCAGTTGGCTACTGTTGGTTACGAATCTGCCATGAGGAAAGGTTTTGGTATAATGCGCCCTAGATCCGCCCACCAGATTGAAAGGCCGGAAGGAAGGAATGCCTTTCGTGCCAATCTCCAGAGAAGGCCGGCTTCCTGTGGGTTTTTAGTGATTAAGCTAAGAGTGCAGGAAAGAGATAAATTGCGGAAAGAGAATCCAAATGTGATTGGAGTTGGGTGGGGGGAATAAGCAGCACGGCAACGATCAATCACCACTACTAACAACAGTCCTATACAGAACACATAATGAAACTACAGCTATCATGCATCCTATGTATCCTCTATCTATGCATTCCAAGAATACTTAATCATCAAATATCGGAGTCCAGAGTTTAGTACAACAGTAAGCAATGAAATAAGAAACATGAGGCAAAAATGACAAGGAGAGGCAGCATACAAAATGATGACAGTAAGCAGAGCCAAACATGTGTCTTGTATTCAAAAGCAAACGTATAGCTACAATGGTTCCCTAGCAGTATATTCCCCTTCCCCCTTTTACAATGAAATTGTATGGCTATTTATAGCCCAAGTTCCCCCCGATTACAATTACGGGCACAAAGTCCCAGACCAGACAATAGCTGACAAAAGCGGCAGCAGAGCTGCCGATGTCGACTCTGTCGACGAGGACCGCACTGCACAGCAAGGTCTCCCTGAAAGTTGTACAGCTACGTGGCAGCGCGTTGGGTCAAACTTCTAGTCAGCAGGAATGCGGGTAGCTGCGGTAGATGGAACTTCACATCAGCTTAAATGGAGGTAGTTGGCGTAGGCAGTGCGGTCCATGCTTGTCCTTTATCCCGTCACGTCTTGGCTCGAATCCCGAGGCTGGACACTTGTCAAATTGTGATGAGTGACACATGTCTGCCTTGAAAGGCAGTTTGTCCAACTTCGCCCAGGATCAGAGCGTTGTCGGGTAGCACAGGTGGGAAACAGCGCAGTTAAGGAGGCCTCCGTGCCTTAGCCAATTTTTGGCTTGCTTGATGAATCTTGCCCAACTGCGCAACGGTCAAAGGGCGCACCCCGACTTCGCTGCGAAGTCAGGTTGCGCACCGGTACTTAGCTGATTTCACCAATGTTCGGACTGCGCACAAAAAGAGGAGCGCACCCCGACTTCGCTGCGAAGTCGGGTTGCGCTCCAAAGACTTAGCTGATTTTCTGCACACTGCTATCCCAAGTGCGCACAGGAAGAAGAGCGCACCCCGACTTCGCTGCGAAGTCGGGTTGCGCTTTAACACTTAGCCAAATTTTGATCAGCTCCTGTCTACTTTCGCACTTCGCATTCCCTAGTGCACTCCAACTTGAGGGCGCACCCCGACTTCGCTGCGAAGTCGGGTTGCGCCCTAACACTTAGAATTTTTCAAGGAACACTTGCTCAGTTTTGGGAACTTGAATGGGGGAAGTACAAGGGAAAAAGGGAGGAATGAAACTGCAGGAAAGGGGGAAAGGGAAAAATGGAGAAAGGGAAGAAAGAGGAGGGAAGGAAGAGCAGCACACTTACAGATTTTGAAAACATGGCACCCCATGCAAAATGTGGCAACAACTAGGACATTTGAAATGAAGAATTTAGGAGCAGCAAACCAAATTTTAGGGATGAAGATACAGAGGGACAGAAAACGAAGAAAGATTTGGTTAAGTCAAAAGTCATATATAGAAAAGATTTTGCAGCGCTTCAATATGCAGAATGCAAAACCAGTTAGTACCCCACTTCTTTCACACTTAAAATTGTCTTCCAACCAAGTGTTCGAGAACAGAAGTAGAGAAGACAAGCATGTCTCGTGTACCGTATTCATCAGCAGTAGGAAGCCTCATGTATGCCATGGTGAGCACCAGACCGGATATTGCCCAAGCAGTGGGAGTAGTTAACCGGTCCATGGCAAATCCTGGTAAGGAGCATTGGAATGTTGTGAAGTGGATATTTAGATATTTAAGAGGCACTTCAGATGCTGCTATTTACTACGGATCGGATAGTTTGCAAGTTAAAGGTTTTGTGGATTTTGATTATGGTGGAGATAGAGATGGGAGAAAGTCCACTACAGGATATACTTTCACTCTTGCTAGTGGAGTTGTGATTTGGGCTTCTAAGTTGCAGTTTGTGATGGCTTTATCAACCACTGAAGCAGAATATATTGCAGCGACTCATGCCAGCAAAGAGGCAATTTGGCAAGAGCGACTGTTGGGTGACTTCAAGGTAATGCAGGGGAAAATTACGTTGCATTGTGATAGCCAAAGTGCTATTCAGCTAGTGAAGAACCCAACATTCCATAATCGCACGAAACACATTGATGTCAAGTACCACTTTATAAGAAATGTGGTGGAAGAAGGTAGGATCTTGTTGCAGAAAATCGACACTGAAGTGAATCCTGCAGATATGCTTACTAAGTCGGTCAAGACAAAGAAGTTTGAGTGGTGCAAAACTTCTCTGGGCTTGCTGAAAATGTGATAAGGGCAGCATTGGGCAATTGGCACTTGGATGGAAAAACATAGGCAAAGAATTCCTGTATATCGACTTCATGTGGGAGAATGTTAGGAGGTGAAGTTAATATCCAGATCTCCATCAGCAGAGAGGTGCATGGTGGTGCAGCTTATAAAGAGGAAACAAACAGTATTCTGTAGTCTTCCTTTGGGAGAGGAAACAAACAGTCTTTTGGACTCTTCCTTTGGAATAGGAAACGAACAGTTTTTTGGACTCTTCCTTTGGAAGAGGAAACAAACAGTTTTTGGACTCCTCCTTTGGAAGAGGAAACGAACAGTTTTTGTATTTTCTATAAAATGGGAATGACCCAATGCATGTAAATTATGATTGAATGTAATTCTGCCAAAATCAATAAAATATCAAGCTGCCATTGCCCCGTGGTTTTTCCTGCACATTGCAGGTTTTCCACGTAAACTCTGTGTTACTGTTTTTTTCTGCGTTATTGTGTTTTCTGCTTGGACAGAATTTTGCTATATTTTCTAACATCTAGAAGTACTTTGTCCTCATTACCTTATTTGAGATTAAACCCTTGATTTGATGTCTCTTTTTTTTTAGCTTGATATTGTTTTCTCTTGACCTTTCCCATTTTTGTCAACTAATACAAATGCCCTTTTCACTAAAAACTTGACTTTCTCAAGACAAACATGAGGGGTGTTGGGTACCACCAATCGTGCACCCCAAGTACAACACCTCTTTGACTGACTATATATTACCTCAAACAGATCCCCACAACACTCGATTCTTGACTCTAAACATTAAATTTGACACACTACGCATTTTATGTCTTTTCATTTACTCATCCTTGAACAATTCTTAGACAACAACACAAGACCCCACTTTTTACCACTCTATCCATCACTTCACTAACTCTTGTATGGACAAGAAGATTTTATACAATTTACTCTCTTTCAAGACAATTATTAAAATAACCTCATGCATCTAGTCCTCTATATTTGAGTATGCACTTTACACCTTAACACAACTGACCTTTGACTCATTTAAATAATTGATGGGTTACCAACACAATAACACTTGACTTTTGAAGGACGTTAATACCACCTACAATTTGTCCTTTTAACCAGGCAAACTACACACTACATTCATGCCACATTCAATCTTTTTACCGTTCATTATTTTGACACATTCTCAAGACATAGTGGACACTTATAAAGTAGACATGAATGAAGACCCTTGGTTGAGTATCAAAATAGGTCAAAGAGACTTAATTAATTAATTGATTCCAGGTAATACCCTGAAAAATGTTTCCCAAGCTATGAAATGAAATATTATTAATGTCCGCGGTGGGCCAAAATAAGACCCAAGGGACTATAAGAAGTACAATAATGACTGCCAGCTAGCAAGCTAAAAAGCCCAACAAAGAAAAGAACTAAGAAAAATACAATATCAAACCCGACAAACGGGCCAAAGAGAAAGGGAAAAGAAAAGAAAAGGGAGAGCAGAGGGGGGGAGGGCTGCAGTCCAACAAAGAGAAGTGCATGCCAAGAAGAATGGAGAGAGAGGAGAGGGGAGGGAGCAGACCAGGAGGGGCAAGCTCTAATCTCTCCTAACAGTCGAGGCCGAAGTACCGGAGCTGAAGAAGTCCATGATATGTCTCTGCCCATTGCTAGTTCGGAACCCTGACAAACTGTTGGTGCGTTGTCTAGTGACCCTGCTTCTGTTCAAACTGGATGGTGTGGGGCGTTTTCGATCGAAGTCACCTGGTCCGTCGGAGTTGGTGAAGTATGTTGTGATGAGCCGATGTTGAGGAGGGTGAGATCCATTTGGAGAACTTTTATGTCGTCGAAGCTAAGTTATCTCCCTAAGAAAGAGTGCGAGACAACGTTGGTCCGGGTATCTGAAGAAGGTAGAAACACATCGAGAGTTGTCCCTGAAAAGGCAATGGAACCTACCTCGGATCTCATAATAAATGGGACAACAAAAAATGAAGTGATGCAGGGTCTCAACTTCACCCAAGGAGCAAAACAAGCAAATCCGCTCCTCCATCGGAAGATGGTGATCTGACTCAATCCGGAGTTGGTGAGAACACACCCTGAGTTGCCCAATAGTGATCCGAAGACTATGCATTGTGTGTTGTTGAAGGTATTATGGAGGAACTATTCTACCCTCCTGTATCTGTAAGAAGTGCTCATGGTAGAAAGACAACTTGGGGGAAAGAGGGGCAACAGGAGAGATCCATGTGCATCTGGTGTACTGGAGACTAACATCCTTCCGAATCTCGTGGAGCATCTTCTCCTTAGTAAGCCGAGAGGGGGGGAGAACCCCCAAAGAATAAGGGGGGAGCCTGTCTATCCGTATCTGAATGCTGGCCAGGAGAGTAGAAACCTGAAAATACCAGCTCCTCCGGCCTCCTCGAGAACTCGGAGAGAGTTCCATCGAGGAGCGAAGGGCGAGGTAAGGGTACCGCCTGCAACCCTCAAGGGTATCTCCGAAAGTACGGATCCTGTGAAGATAACCGATAATCAAGAAGATAATCTCAAGCTGGAGAGGAGAAGCCCCAAACTCTGCCAGAATAATAGAACGAGGGACTGTTCCCTTGCAACAAATGAATCATCGAAGAAAGAGTGTTTGCACTCGTTCAACCCGTGACCACTCAGTCGGGCCAAGACTAGGGCCCCAAACCACTGACCCATAAGTAATAGTTGGCTTGACCAAAGCGTCAAAGATCCTCATCTTCATAGGTATATCCTGAAAATGTGCTTTGAAGTAATTCCTGTCTAGCAAAGACAAAGCTGCATACCCCTTACACACCCGAACCTGGGCAGCGGGTTTCATACCAAAAGTGGGACCAGTGAAAAGAACCCCCAAATACACATAAGAGGTGGTGATTTCGACCTCCTGGCCCTGGAAAAGGAAGTGGAGATAGGATAGAGCCTCTTTGGTAGTATTGAATACCATAACCTTGGTCTTAGAAAGATTCACCGTCAACTATCTCGAGTCACAAAAAGCGGCAAGTGTGTCCAGATGACGCTGAAGCCCCTCAGGGGATGAGGCCAAAAGAACAACATCATCAACAAAGAGGAGAATAGAGATCAACACATGGTGAAGAAAGCAACCATCCTCTGGGTGAGCATTCTCCCTGATAAAAGTCTCAAGCTCGTCAATAAAGATCCCAAAAAGTGTCGACGAAAGGGGGCATCCCTGTTTCACTCCTATGGTGCTAAGAATATTGGCTGAAAGCCCTTGAGGGGAGCGAAACCGACCTTTCACAATCTCATATAACCGTGTAACCGCTGTCAAAAGCTGCCCAGAGATGCCAATTGATCGAAGCCTTTCAAGAAGTAAATGTTGTGGCACCGTGTCGAAAGCTTTCTTGAAGTCTACAAAGCAACAATAAACCTTCGAGGACCTGGAACGCGCCTCCTCAATAATAGCTTTGAGGACTAGAATGTGATCTATGGTCTGATGATCTTGCCGAAAACCAGCTTGGCCAAGAGCCCTGAAACCCCCCTCCTCCAACCTTCGAGAGAGAAGCACATCCAATGCTGTGGCATAGAGCTTGGCAAAGATATGCCCAATCATGATAGTCCTGTAGTTATTGGGTTCATGGGGATCACCTGCCTTATGAATGGGGTGAATGATATGCTGAGTCCAGGACTTAGGAAACCCAGAACAGACAACAAGATTAAAGAGATCAGCAAGGGGCCCAACAAGAGGGTCAATACCATGCTTAAAAAATTCCGCCTGTAACCCATCCAAATCTACTGCTTTGCTTGTACAGAGTTTCTAGATAGCCTGCCTAACAAGACCAGTAGAAAAGAGGTGGCACGAAGAGGGGGGGGAGGGAACAAAAATACGAGGCTGATTTGGGATGGTATAAAGGGAAGAGGCATGGATGGTCCAAGAGGAAAGATCGATCCCATGAGTAATCCGATCACGGGGGAGGATAAGGCGCCAAAAGGATTTAGGAGATTGCTGAAGGGAGTGGATAAGATCAAGTCGATGCCGAGAGAGGAAGAGACGCTTCTTTCGAAGAAGCATCCTATAGTCTTTGTGAGAAATGGCATGGGGCTGGGAAGGATTTCGAATGGCATATTTTAACCTTCGGTGGGCAGACTTACATTCCTCATCATACCAGATGTTCATGGGGCAATGACCAGGGGGACGAGGACGACGGGGAGGACGAATAGTGTGGGGGTATGATTCCAAAGCATCCTTCCAAATAGTTTGGACCAAGCAAGCAGAACGATCGGAAACATCGAAAAGAGAAGACACCTTGGGGAGAACATGACGCAACCGGTCCATGTAGGTAAAGGAATAATAATAGTCAAAGTCTATAGTGACTTGAGGGATTGAAGGGGAGGGAGGAGGGGGAGGAGTAACAAGAAGGGAAACAATGGATAACGTAAGAGAAAGAACTGAATGATCGGTAAGGGGAGGAGGGTGATCAGAGACGTTGAATCGGGAAATGAATGGAATGAGGGCAATAGAGGAAATAGCATAGTCGACAACACTGGCTCCACCACTATGAGAAAAGCAAGTAAACCCACTAGAATCTAGAAAACAAGATATACCATTGAGAAGAACTAGCCTGTTGGATTCACCCAACTCAATAAGATGCTTACCATAAGCAGTCACCTGTGTGTCGCTAGAGATTCGAGCAAAACCAAGGTCCTCAAGATCCAATTCCCGAGTCTGCATCTCATCGGTTGTGAGGTCATGAAGAGAAACCTGCATAGGTCCGGTCCGAGCATTGAAATCTCCCAACAGAAGTATCTCCCCTGAAGTCGAGTATCTAGTAATGTCCTCATAGAGATTTTGGAAAGGGTCCCCGTCCGTGTGAATAACAAAATTGGACATGGTGGGGAGAAAGTAACATGTGGCAATGTAGATATCCCAAGGAGGTGGGTGACGAAGGATTTTAATCCATAAAAACCTGGAGTGGGGGTCAGTCGAAACCAAGGAAACCGAACCCTGGAGCTTATCCTTGATAAGAGCAGCAACACCTCCTGATCCTCTAACCCCTCCAGAGTGTCGAGTGAGTTGCCGACAACTGGACCACCAAAAGTAACCAGAGATAACTGGAAGGGCCCGCTCGAGACTCTCGTGCATCTCACAGATAAGAATGATGTCATGTCTACCAATCACATCAAGAAGGGACCTTGGGGCAGACCACATCATACCATTGCAGTTCCAGCAAGCTATAGCTAGCTTATCTGCCACCCCCCTTCCGTGTCGATGGAGTCATTTGTTAGGCAAGGGTTTGGACCAACTAGGTGGGGAAGACTCCCTAATCACTGCACGCAAATTACGAATAACTGCCCATTTGTTAGCTTTCCTGGCTGCGGGTACTTGTTCCCTAGCTTTCTTCAATTCTTCAACCTAGAGTCGCGTAAGGTCCTCGTCAAGGTAGATCTTGTCCTAAAGAGTAAATAATTTCCATTTGGCCCTCAATGCCTTCATACGCTCTTTCGCATTTTTGAAGCGTATGACCAATGTGGAGTCGGGAGAGAACCATGCTCTCTCGAGAGTAACATTTGTTAACTCAAGAGTGTTGTGAATGAAGGCATTTCCAGCTTGAAGCGGATCAATAGGTTTGGGCACCCCACGAACCCTAAGATTGAGCGCTTTCGCATTACGGATTCTTTCTTCTTCAAATTTAGCTTGGACAACCAACTCAACTATGGGAGGGGGGTTCTTCTTTCCGGCTACAACCTGAACCCAAGATTGTTGGTCAGCTAATTTTTGGCTTTGTGCAGTTGATGCTTCTTTGAGACGTTCCTGCTCAGCAAGAAGAACAGCCTAATCATCTTGAATTTTTAAGATTTCAGAGTGTAAATTCGCGGAATTCTGAGGAGGTTGTTTAGTATGTGCAGTCTGCAATTGAGTAATGATAGCTTGCTGATCTTGAAGTTTAATTTGGAGATCTGCGATAATGCGGTTGTCGTCTTTCACTTGGTCTTGCAAGGAGAGTATAATACTAGCTTGTGTGTCTAGCTGTTTTTGGAGAGAATTAATCTGTTTAGACAAACGCTGGTATGAAACTGTTGTGTGAAAGCGTTGGATAGATTTAAGAGGAGAAGCCCGTGTTTCCTCCATTCCTCCTTCATCAAGTATCCCCATAACACATGAACACCAAGAAATCCCCTCTCGAGCGTAGCAGAAATCCTCCTCGAGCGCAGCAGAAATCCCCCTCGAGCGCAGCAAAAATCCCCTCCCGAGCGCAGCAGAAATCCCCCTTGCTCGCAGCAGAAACCCCCTCGCTCGCAGCAGAAACCCCCTCCCGAGCGCAGCAAAAATCCGAGGAAATAAATCTTATTCAACGTGATATTCAATGAGAAAAATAATTGAGATGAAATACAGATGCTATCAAAACTACCATTGTTCAATCACACATTTACGTATCCAAAAAGAAAAAAAATGAAAAAACTATTACAGAGATCAAGAGATGCTATAAATGGAGTACTTGCATGCCCTTGTCTGAACATAGAGATAAACTGATGTTCAATGCTGCTGGAAAAGTGGCCCAAGATCGAGTTAGCATTAGTTTTTAGCAAATTATTTGTACAGACGCCATCAATGTAGTGTCTCTTGCCCAATTGTTTCTGACACTGACCAAAAATGAAATTATCTGGTCAACCATTCATCTTAATGTGTTAATGACTAGCCAATCATAGACACGATATCAATGTGTATAAGGCCTTTAACACACGCCATTTACAAATTATAGTTTGACAGCAGTACACACATCAACAACAACAACGACACTTTATTCTCTCATATGGCTCCTCACATGACTATTGTACTGATAACACAGCAGCACAAAATAGGCAGCCGAACCCAAAGAAAAGACCACTAAAACAGGTTGATGCTATCTTCTCACATCCCGAAAGAAGTTTCCCCAATGCCCAGAAATAATACTGCTCTATTATCAAATGTTGGCTCTAAGCCTTACTACACACAAGACATATAGAGGCCAGAGAGAACACAAGATATATTTATGAAACTGCTTGCATTTTCATTCATCCAAGCACCTATATTTATTACACATTCTTGGGGGTCGTTGCATCCGATTGTACACCCCATTATTTGAAGATTGTAACAATACACCTTATTGTCTGGACAATGGCACAATGCATCCTATTGTCCACTAACAAAATTAATTTACCTGCTAATAAAGCTCCCAAAAGAAAACAGCAAGGTCCAAGTTTTGTTGGTGAAAAACAAGCAACAACCCAAGGAAATTTCCAAGCATAGGAATGAAAATGAAAGGCTACAAATGAATCTCCAAAACCAAGAAGACCTCTTGTCCATGTTCACAATGCAAGTTGACAAGGTTCAACAACAAAACATGCAGTTAGCTAACCTTGTTTGTGAAGGCATAGCCCAAGGAAAGTAAAACAAATACATGAGAATTTGTCATCCACAAATGCTTTTCTAGCTCAATTCCAACAAGCATATGAGGAAATGAAAAGGAAAGAACAGATTTCCACAAAGGATATATGCACCATAACTAAGGATACCATGTTAAGCAATCAAAATTTTGAGCAGCATAGAAGAAATATCAGCTCCATGTTGCTGAAGAGAATGGGCTATGAAGGGGAAAATCTTGCCAAGATTAACCAAGGAATTACGTATCTCACTGAGGTAATGTGATGACCTCCAAAAATGGAGCTTGGATATCAAGAGCTTGACGAATACTCTGAAAAATGAAGGTGTTCCTTTCAAAGTGAAGAACAATCTATCATTGCCGCAAAGTGTGCACAAAAGAGATAGTGACACCACTAAAAGTGCCAAGAAAAGTTTCCAAACTTCTCCAAAATTTGGAGTTTTGTAGATGTATCACTCCTTATTTTTGGAATAAAAATTCAATCAAATGTTTTTTGTTCCTTTCCTGACTCGTCTATTTCTTTAGGTTTATAATCCCTCATTTTTCTTCATTTTGTTTTCTAATACGTTTTTGTTGCCGGTATTATGCTCTTCACTTGCACGTAATGTGATCTGGTGAACCAGAGAGCTTGCAGGACTAGGAGTATGCTCTTCACTTGCACATCTGTGATCTGGTGAATCATAAACTAGTTTACGTTTTTAGAGTATTGCTTCGCCATGTTTATTTTTTCATTAATGAGCCGCAACAAGTAAGAGAAGTGCAAGCATGTGGCCATAAGAAGAGTTGTATGCAAAAACCTTCAATAATTCCATTTTCTTGTGACCATTGTGGAAGAGAATGTCATGTATCTCAGTTTTGTTGAGATTTCCATTTATACAAGTAATGTGGAAAGGAGAACCATAGCACTGGCATGTGAAGAAAGCATTTGGTTGCCAAGTGCAAGAAAAAGCTCTCTAAAAGAATAGCAAAAGTTGGAGAAGATTCTCATGAAGCCAATGCCAAGCCACTGAAAATGGTTTATGGTTGGGTCCCTTCAAGCAAACGGAGTATGATCACCATTGCTATAAAGGGCATATGTGTACTCAAATCATCCATTATCAATCATATGTGACACTCGTGATGCTGGTGAGAGCGAAGTGTGCCTAAGCAACCAAGCATGATCTTGTAGTTGCACAATGCAAGCTGTTGTAAACAAGACAACAATGAGTTTGAGCATTTAGAGCACATTGGTGAAGAATAAAGGTTTATTTCCCACCTGAGATTTGTTACACTTCATCCATGAAGAAAGGATATACATTTTTATCCATGTATGCCCAAGGAAAACAAGGAAATGCATTGTCTTTAGCAACAATGAAAAGATTGTAGACATGGAAGCTGCAAGGAAGAATATATAGCATTTCCAGAGAGATGAGCATTCCAAAGGAGGAGTCAGCAGAGGAAAGTCAGTCCATTCAAGCAAAAGCTTCCAAAGAGGAAAGTTGCAGCCATGGATACCACCATGTAGCATGAGGCAAGTCGCACATGAGGTATATGGTGTTGTTGCCACATTTTGACTAATGGGTAAAATTTTGAAAAAACTACTGCGCTGTTTCCATGATTGAATCCTCTCTCCTTTCCTCCTTTCCTCCAAGACCTCACTTCGCCCCAAAATCGGCTAAGGCACAAAAGATCTTTGGTTCGCCCCCAAGAGTAGCGAACCTCGGGTTCACCCGAATTGACAATGATGCCCAGCTTCGGGCAAAAGGCGCAGCGAACTTCAACATCATTTTGGAGCGAAGGGCAAAAGGGCATTAAAAAAATTTCTAAGGCAAGGTCACCTCAAGTTCGCTTCATTTTCGAGCAATTCTCGGACTCGCTCCCCTTCGTCAGCGAAGCCCAGTATCGCCAAGCACCGAAGCAATTTGCAAGCCAAGACATGGAAAAAGACTAAGTAAGAAGACCCCCAATATCGCTTCAAAACGCAGCGAATCTCGGAGTCACTGAGGTTCTCGGGCGAACTAAGGCATGGAAAGTAAAAAAGCTAAGGAGTGACTCGGCTCAAGTTCGCTCCAGGAATGGGCGAACCTCGGTCTCGTTCCAGTATCGGGTGAGCTGCAACATGAAAACTTTGAAAAATCAATTAAGGGAGGGAAGGCTCGAGTTCGCTCCGAGAACGAGCGAACCTCAGTTTCGCTCCGGCTCCAAAGCAAGGCGCAGCTAAAGCACAAAAAACTTTAAGGCACTTGCGACTCCCAGTTCGCTCCATTTCCGAGCGATTCTCAGCATCGCCCCCATGCGCCAAGGAACCCCGACGTCGGCATCACTTCAAGCGAGCGAGCACTAAGGCAGAGCCCCCAGCTTCGCTCCATTTCCAAGCGACTCTCAAACTCGCTCCTCCCCTTGTGCGACTCCCAGCTTCGCTCCATTTCTGAGCGATTCTCAGCGTCGCTCCCATTCTGCAGCGAACTTCAGTCTCGGGCTAAAAGTGAGCGATCTTCGGAATTCATGTTAGACTTGGCAGGGTTTCAAATTCAAGCCCTGGGCTCAACTCCAGCTACCTCCGGCCGGTTTGTCTAGCTTCAGACCACAGTAAAGAAGGGTGGTAGGTGGACGTCTGGGGCGCATCAATGGCGCACGAATTCAAGTCTCAGCCCATCCCTTCAGGACGCCCTATCAGGTCCCATAAAAACTCCAAAGGACAAGCTGCACCAACCGCATTAATGAGACATGTTGTCCCAACTGCAGAAGTCGTCCGGAGCCGCTCTAAACACGGGTGAGCCGCACCGCAGGTACACTGTCAGCTGAAGGGTCAAATCTCAACTGCCCCGACAGTTTTGAGGGTTGAACATTAATGTAATCGGGGGGATTTTCTTCTATAAAAGGCCACTCATTGCAATGTAATAGGGGGGAACATTTTGCTAAAGAGTTGTTGTACTTGGACTTCTTGCTTCAATATTAAGACTCCTAGTTCTGATTCTGGACTTTCTCACTG
The DNA here is from genome assembly GCA_028583015.1 of Wollemia nobilis. Classification (NCBI taxonomy): domain Eukaryota; kingdom Viridiplantae; phylum Streptophyta; class Pinopsida; order Araucariales; family Araucariaceae; genus Wollemia; species Wollemia nobilis. The sequence continues at coordinate 4,755,251 of JAQPPZ010000620.1, read as the reverse complement.
TGTATGATGCCTTCTATGCTTATTTCTGTTAATTATGTTTCTTCATTTGCATATAGTAAATTCTGAAATCTGGATTTAAGTGTGTGAATTAAGAACGAAGTCTGGAATTGCTAAAGGATAAATATCAGTGTGTGTTCAGTTTTAGTTTCTTCTATGTTTATAATATTGATTGTTGCTAGTTCAAGTAGGAGTTAGTAATTGTGCTGCCTGTTCTTCCCCTTGAAACAATCTACATTTCCCATCTCTTTCAGTTATTTACATTTCTTTCAGCACTTTCCCAATCCCTTTCCAGTTCCCTAATCTGAAACCAAGTGTAGTGTAGTATAGGAGCCAGCCTTCTCTGGAGATTGGCACGGAAGGCATCCCTTCCTTCTAGCCTTTCAATCTGTTGGGTGGGTCTAGGGTGCATAGATAGACCAAACCCTTTCCTAGTGGCAGACTCGTAACCAACAGGTGCAAACAATCAAAGTTGAACTTTATGACAGCAAATTGAACATACCCCACTGGAATGGAAAGTTAACATGCATACCAATCATACATTGCACAAGCGGAGGAAGGCAAAATGTATTCACTTGCAAGCAAAAGGAACATTCACATAGATGCAATCAATCAGTTGGCATTCAAGTAACAAGAAAGCGCAAGCAGTTGGAAGTCCAAACAAGCACTCCAACCAAGCACTTAGAGGTCCAAGCAAGCAGTCAAGCCAAACACCTGAAACTCATGCAAGCGAGCACTTGAGATCAAGTAAGCAAACACAAGAATCAACAGTGAAGGTTGGATAAGAGCTTGTGCATTACTTATTTTCATGTAACAGGCTGAAGCATTTATTGCTTGGTTTTAATATTTAAGATACGTTGTGACCACTTGTCATCACGATAAGATATGAAAACAAGTAAATATGTACTTTTCACAGAAGATCAGATTATAATGGTCATCCATCAGCTAATATTGATCACCAAAATGAGATACTATAAGCTTATGAGGCCTTCAGTCAAGCATCAAACCACTATGACCAGCATTAAAATAATTGACTTGGTGTTGGACACATACGACCAAGCCTCACATGAGGAAGACAAAACCTCTGAGACAAAGTAAGAGAATAATAAGTTGTACATGGTTTTAGAGGATCACTATAAAAATGCCATGAGGTGTGGAAGCAAACATTGACAGAATCAAGTACATATTTACCATTGAAGCTCAATGCCAAAATGCTCAAGTTTTGCAATACATTTTGTAAGGCAACTGTACTTGACTATGGGAGTTAACATTGTTCAAAAAGCATGCAAACGTGGAGTTTCCACGTTAGATCAGAAACCCCAGCGCCGGTTTTAGATAGGATAGACGGGATGAATTTCTTGTGCAGAGGTGAGGCAACTCTAGCTTTGGTTTCTGCCAAAACAGCTGGGAGAATTTTCTGTGCAGATGCAAAGAAAACTCTAGCTACAGTTTCCACAAGAATGAACAAAAGAATCTCGTATGTGGAGGCAAAGAAAACCCTAGCTCCAATTTACGCTGCAATGGCCAAGAAAATTTCCTTTGCAGAGGCAAAGAAGACCCTAGCTCCAGTTTCCATTGGAATGAATGGTAGAATTTCTTATGCAGAGGTGAAGCAAACACTAGCTCTCTGGTTTCAATTGGAACAGCTGTGAAAATTTCCACTGCAGAGGCAAAGCAAAACCTAGCTCCAATTTCCGCTAGAACAACCAGAAGAATTTCTTGTGCAGAGACAATGCAAATCCTAGCTCCAGTTTCTGCTCAAACAGCTTGGAGAATTTCCTGTGCAGAGGCTAAGCAAACCTTTGGCTCTAGTTTCCATTGGAACAACCAGGAGAATTTCTTGTGCAAAGGTAAAGCAAACCCTAGCTCTGGTTTCCGCTAGAACAATCAAGAAAATTTTCCGTGTTGAGGAAATGCAAACCTAGCTCAAATTTCTGCTAGAATAGTCGAAATAATTTCCTAAATACAGGCGAAGCAACCTTAGCACACATGACAAACCCTCTAATGTAGGCATGTCACTTATCACAAGTTGGCAGCATAACTTTGTGCTTGGGACCCTGTTTTGACCCATTCAAAATGCGTTGTATAGCTTAGACGGAGAACAAGAAGTTTCAATGGGGAACCAATGCCACAAGCTGGTTCCAACCAACTTTCTAGGAGGAAAACAAAATAATTATTGAAGATAGTAATTTTCTATTTTTAGATATCCGCAACCAAAATGCATCTCCACCCATGTTGACACATCACTAGAGGATAAAGCACAAAGGACAAATCATATGTAAAAAAAATCATTTTATATGCTCTTTTAAATTCATGGAAAGTGAACCACCATATTTCCACATGAATGACCTTCCATGTTCAATATGATAGATTTCCAACCCACCAGATATTGTATAAAGAAATATGTACCCATGACTATAACAAAAAGCATGCGTAATAGATACAAATTAAAGCCTCAAATCTGCTCTCAAAGATTGCTTGCATTGTACTTCATTTTCTAAGAAATAAAATTGTTATGTTTTTTCTCATGTCTCTATGTTATGATCTGTTGTACCCTATTCTGTTCGAATTGCACTATTTCTTGATTTTCCTTGACTTAAACTTTGAGTTTCAGATCAATCGTATCATAGCAACATGGTTTTTTTGTGAATGTCCATAAATACGAGATCAGGCTATCGAAAACTCGGGTCAAATGCAAGATCCATCTAATTACCTTTGTTGCCATTCCAAAAAATCTCAAATGGAAAACAGAGCAGACAAAACTGAGACAGTTGATCCTTTCAAGAAGATGTTGAATGAAGCCCTCAAGGCATAACCTTGCACAAACTTGCACTACCCTGGAACCATTCAGTGCTCCCACACCTTTTAAGGTGTAGGTGAATTTTGATATTCTTGTTTTTGAAGGGAAAACTAATGATGGCAACAACTTAGTCAAGGGAAAGACTAATTTGTTCAGATGATGCTTTCCATTCCATGGCAACAAAACTAGGTATTCATGGTACCAAAAGGCATCAAATTCTCAAGTACCAAAGTGGGCTGCAATGGTACAGGAGGACATGAACCTCTTCTAATTCAAGACCTTAGGGAAAGCATTCAAATTTGCTGTTAATTTGGTGTATAACCACAAAAACAGAAACAAGAAAAGATAAGGAGCAAATTACAAAAACCAAAATACCAAATGCCAACCCTGAAACAGGACTAAGGGTCGACCCTGAAACTAGAATTGGAAGGAGAAGAAAGATTCCCAAGATAAGAATCTCCAAAAGACTGGCAAATGGTGCAATTATTATAAGAGCAACCATCATTTGAGGAAGGAGTGTCGAGTAATTCAATCACTGTCCATTGAGATGCAACCTTCTACATCCAAAACACCATTGCCTACACATTCATAGATTGAGAATAGAGAGAAGCATATCATGGAAGCTAAACAAAATGTGACCATTGCCACCACACATTGCACCAAAGGAGTCACAAGAGGAGGAAAGCATTTTTCACTCGCAAATGTGGGTAAAGGGAAAGCCATTGCATTTAATTGTTGATAGTGGTTGTCAAAAGAATCTGATTTATACTCATGTTATAAAGGATTTGAATCTACCTATCACACCACACCCATAGCCATATAATGTTGGATGGTTGCAACAAGGGAGAGATATTCATGTCACTCAACAATGTCTCCTCTCTTATGCCATCAAACTCTTTAAAGATAAAGTTTTGTGTGATGTTGTGCCCTTGGATGTTCGTGATATGGGTCGACCATTCAAGTGGAAGAGACATGGTGTCTACGAGTCAAGACCTCAATGCATCATCATTATTGCCGAAGGTTAGTGCTTCAAGATACCAGAGGTATCTCCTCCTACCTATGATTACCTATTCAGTGCCAAACAATGTAGGAAGATAATAGCCAAAACAAGGAAATTCATTCTCTTGATGATGAAGCCACAAAGCACAAGGAGGACTACACAACAAAAGCAGATGATGGTGACTTGTTCAAGACACCAATAGGGGTGTCGTTTTTTTACGAGGTAAAGCATTCCATTCATTAAATTCTTGATTCTCCTTTGCCTAACGCACCAATGTATCACAGATCAATCCTTAAAAACAATGAAACTAGGAGGCAGATCCAAAAATTGATTCAAAAAGGGCATAATAGACCAATTGTTTCACTATGTGCCAATCCAATTGTCTTGGCTCGAAAGAAAGATGGAAGATGGGGATTTTGTATCACCTATAAAACTTTGAATAAAATCATTATGAAAAGTCACTATCCAATGCCTTAAATAGATGACTTGCTAGACCAGCTTTGTGGTGTAAAGTTCTTCACAAGAATTAAACAGAAATTCAGCTATCATCAAATGCCCATCAAGCCTAAAGATGTATGGAAGAGTGCTTTTGACCCAAGGAAGGTTTGTTTGAGTGGTTGGTTATGCCTTTTGGTTTCACCAATGCACCTGCCACATTCATGAGGATGATGGATGACATCTTGTGTTCCTACACCAACTCACTTGTAGTAGTCTACTTAGATGCCATTCTCATCTACAGTAAAACATGGGAGAAGCATATGCAACATGTTCAACAAGTACTCCAGACTCTTCAAAGACACAAATTGTACGCTAATTTGGAAGTGTTCATTTTGGCATGACAAAGATTCGATACCTTAGGTACATTATTTACAAAGGAATCCATGTTGGTCCTAAGAAGATTTAGATATTTAGAGGTTGACCTGCCCCAAAGATTTTGACAAAGCTTCACAACTTTTTGGGTCTTGCTAATTTCTATCTAAGATTTATACAGTGGGGTTCTCACATATTTCTTCCCAAAGATTTTGACAAAGCTTCACAACTTTTTGGGTCTTGCTAATTTCTATCTAAGATTTATACAGTGGGGTTCTCACATATTGCTTCCCAAAGGTTTTGACAAAGCTTCTCAACTTTTTGGGTCTTGCTAATTTCTATCTAAGATTTATACATTGGGATTCTTACATATTGCTTGGCCACTGCACCAAGTGACCAAAGGAGATGCTAAATCCAAGTTCTATTAGGGAGAAACAAAACAAAGAGCATTTGAGAAGCTGAATGACCAACCATGTTTATCTCTATAGTAACCCAATTACTACTCTGGAGTCTCCGACACTTAGAAAACTTGCAAAACTAAAGAATTAAGCAATTGGATCCTCCAAGGAGCCAAGTTTGTGACGTGAAGTCCAAGGTTGTGATCCACTCCAAACGTGCAATTGGCCCAACACAAGCGAATCACTCATCAAACAAGAGCAAATCGTGCCTTTTTCAACAGTGAATACTCATTGGTAGGTAACTCGATTTGTATTTAATAAGTCGAGTTTTTGTAACTCGATTTTTATTAAAGTGGATCATGTGTAATCCATTGAGCCTCTTGTAATACCCACACAACCCACCACCGAGATAAAATGGCATTAGCTCAACTGATTAGATTCCTCAAGTTTCAACGAGGAGAGCAAAGTTCAAATCTTGCCAAGCGATACATGCATGATTGCCAAGCTTCTTGTAATACCACCATGTAGTCCTAATGTAATACAGATAGGGCCCATTTCAATCCCATATAACTCATTCAAAAAAAAGGAACGCTAAGAACTAAGATCTAACAAACAAGTAGTTATAACTAAGAATGAAAACCATGTGAACTAGAAAACAAGAGTGATGACCCCAAGGGGATAAAACTTAAGAATAAATAAAAATAAAAATCTAAGCACAAAAAGCTATCAAAGATAAAATTCCCTGAGATCAAGTACTTGTGGACAAAAGTAGAAGAGAATATCCCTAGCCCTATTGTGGCATCTAACATCTTAAATTTCAAGTAGTGTCGAAGAGTCAACAACATCATCATCCACCATGTTGACGTAGCCAATGCAGATCTCATAATATCCACCAAAGTGTACCTCAAGCTATGGGTGGCAACTAGGTGATCCTTGGGCATGGCAAGGCGTTGCCCCTATGAACCCCTCTAGGTGTAGAGGAAGTGGATGATCTGTGTTTATCCTCAAATGTTCAATAAAGAACCTTGCTCTTGTGCATCAAAGTTTAGCAAGGCCATATTGCCTAAGAACTAGAGTGGCAGTCCATAAGGAATACTACTGTATCATTAAACCATCCCTCTTTATGTATTAACTGCCTATATCTAGGGAAGCTTAACATCACAAACAACAAAAATAGACCAACAAAAAGGAAAAGTGCCTAGTGGGCCTAAATGTCTCTTGCAAATCCCTAAGTGACAACTTTCAAACAAAGAGAACCCAACAAATTTGATAAGGGTAGTTGAAAAAGAAATCAACCTACTTGAATCTCTATACAACCATAAGTAACTTCCATAAATCTCATATTAAAGGTGCCTAAGGATAATCATTTTCTTCGTCTTCACCTCTTGGAGAGAATAGAAGCAACAAGTCTTCTCATTCCATGGAATATGGTGATCTACCTCAATACAAAGATGGTGAGAGCACACAATCAATTGGACAAGGGGGATCATCAAGTCATGACAATGCTCACAAAACAATTGGCTCAAAGGGTATCTTGGAAAATAACATAGCACAATGTATATATGAAGCAAAATAGCATAAAGTTTAATACACCATTAATAAACAACATGCATTTCCCAAAAAGAAAAAAGAAAAAAAAACATTCTAGACATGAGGCTGGTAACTTGCACTATTAAAAATGTTAACCTTCAAGCTAGGCAAATGGGGAGGTTATAACATAATTATTCTCACTGCAAAGAACAACAATGTTTATTATCCAATTTGTAAACACACTAGATGACCTCATCAATACATACAGTCACTCATATTAACTATACAATATATTTAATGTTTTATTAATATTTATCAAAAGACACCTAGGTCACAAAGGACATTTGTATCACTCAAGTTTACATGTTGTTGTGCATATTTGGTGCTTGGTTTAGTTCTTTGCAATTACTTGATCTAAGGCATGTGTTTAAAGGATCTACAATATAATCATTTCAAAGATGATTTGCAACAACCTTAGTAGAAATTGTGTGACCTAAATAATCCTCTTACAATAAGATACTACAGAGTATGCATGGGTGGAGAACCAGATTTAGCAAAATTAGAATTTAAGCAATAGATCCTCCCAACTAATTTTTTTCAAATCAAACGTAAATTAATTAGTGGCAAAAAAAAACAAATGATAGTTATTAAACTACAAATTTTATTTTGCTATTGTGAAGCATCATAAAAATGGCATCTACAAATTCAAAATAACATAATGCAACCACTTAATAATACTATACACTAAGCCCAACAGGTTTAGGGCAACAAGTGGAAAGCAAAAAGTTTCACACAGTAAGCGAAGTTTCCAATCCCACAGGTGGACACCTTGAACTCATTGCAATGCAAGGACCTCAGGTCCAATGTGCCCACATTACGGATCTAAGACGGCCCTCGTGTTCTCTGCTAGCCCTACCTAATGTTAACATTTATTTGTATAATTTATATACTATTTTGTATTTTTAAATTATTTTGGCTTTTGTACAACCTGAGTAGCCTAATGGTGGAGACTTGGTTACTCTGAATAGAAGTCTAAGGTTCAAATCTTGCAAGGGCTAGGGTTGTCCACCATGCTTTGGTAACCATAGTATGGTTGGATAATTATAAAGTGGATAAGTAACATCTTCCATGAATGTCGTCTCATATGGTCTATGGCCTCGCGAGCGTTAAAAATTACTTTACCTTTTTTACCCTTTACCTTTTCAACAATGGGATGCAATCATATGAGCACAAACCAAGTTCAAATCCGTGCATTGTGATGGACACTCCCACGATAAGGTGGTCCATCATAAAATGATTTGTTACAATGTCATGATAATATGATGATGATGTAAGACAGGGCATACATGTTTCAACCTCATTTAACCAATATAAAAGATAAATATAAAGTACACTAACAACAATTATCAAGCCACACATCAAATGGCATTAGCCCAACCGGTTAGATTCCTCAACTTTCAAGGAGGAGATGGACGGAAGTTTAAATCTTGCCAAGCAATGTTGTAATACCACTATGGTCATGATGTAATACAAATAGGGCCCATTTCAATCCCATATAATCCATTGGAAAAAAAATTATCAATCTATACTCAAAATGCCACACAAACAACACAAACTAAGCTGAACTTGTTCAAATTATCAATTAAGGTAAACTACATACAGCTTCAAAGGACTACTTAGAGCTTGCATTAGAACATCATAGGAAGGTAAACTACATACAGCTACAAAAGAAGAATGAAAGAAACATTCATGTCGAAAGTGATTGCACTAAAATCTCATACAAATAAGCTGAATCCAATCTAAGTTCAACTAAATTCATCCCTAAAAACTACTGAAGCAAGCATTATATCTTTACATAGCACATGGGGTTGAAGTCCGACTAGTGGAATGTTTGGCTCACAAAGAGCCCACTAGGGTTCAATTCCCATGGGCATTATGATAATACGATTTGTTGTAATACCACTATGTGGTTTGTTGAAATACCATGGTAATGCAATCATTGTGTAATAAAGGCAGGGCCCATTTCAATCCCACATAACAAATTAAAATTAAAATTAAAAACATTTCTTTGTGTAAAATATTTAAATCATTAAACAACTAACATACCTAAAATCATGACCCCACTCAGAGACACAATGAGCCTCATCAATAGCCAAGAGTGAAATTCCCTTCTCCATCATTCTTGACCAAGATCTATAAGGCAAAGGGAAAAGAGAGTTAAACATAATGACCAATTTGTCCAACAAAAGCTCTTGTAGTAAATACATAATGATTAATATCTGCTTCAAATAGCAAAACACAAAGAGCAATGCAATTGTAATAGGTTAACACATAAATAGAAAACAATATGTTTTTAGTAAATTTGTATATGCTTCTTTCCTTAAGAATAACAATATAGAGGCGCTCAAAGAAAAACAATATAGAGGCAAGTGTATTAGTCCTGCTTTTTTTAATAACAGAAAACAAACTACCCCTTAGTAAATTCGTCTATACTTATTTCTTTATTAATAAAATTGTAAATTCTCACTGCAATATATCATGTCATTATGCAATGCATCAGATCCGAAATTTTACTAATGCGGTGAATAAAGAAATTAATAAGCACATCTTAAACAATTGTACAAAAATCAAAATAATTTATTAATGTGAAAAGATAGTACAAAACCAACAAAGATTTAACCTTTGATATAGCGGGTGATTCCCATGTAAGGTGTGAAAATTTTAAATTTACTCAATATATTTTGCAAGGTGGCAAGTGATAAGCTTGAGTCTCTATTTAGACAATAGTATGTCAAATCTCATTATTAATAGGGCATCTAAATATGAAATACTTGTCAATCTCAACTTCTTTGATAGAGATAGAGAGAGCCTATCCTCAAGGAATATTATGGTCTATCTCCACCTGCACCTAATTTGATCAAAATCTAAGCAAATTAAGAGGAATCTTGAGGTCGTTCATCCAATGTCTCCTAATATAATTAGGGCAAGCAATAATGCTCTCCTCTATCCTTGAGAAATGTTCAATGTAGAAGGCTAAATTAGGACTAAGAAGATGACTTAGAGCTATCCAAGTGATACAGATATATTGCCTCTATGAAAATCCCTCATGTAGTACCTAATGTTGAAGAGCGATAACTTTTGGATGTTACAATGCCAAGCATCCTTGGTTAGGATAATTGAAAAAGGGGGTGTCAAAATCTCTATATAAGCAATGGTACCTCAACATGAGCCCAATTAGCATATCCTCTTCTCCTTGAGAGCATCTTTAGAATTATTTTTCATCTTCAACACCTTAGATCGATGGGTGTTTGCACATTAGGAAGAGAGAGATATCCACATGTACCACTTTGCTTCTTTGAATGGGCTTCCACTAGGAGCAACTCCAAAATTCAATGGAGTAGGCATTTTGAGGTCGCTTCCATTAATAAATAAGTTGACACTTCTACACATTGACTACCTCCATTCAATTACTCCTTGAATGCTTCTCCCAACCTTCGCCTCATTAAGAAGGTGATTCATTATGCAATCGTGAATGATATAGACGATGCCTTATCCTCTCAAAGAATAGGGTAGCATGTCTCCACTCACAACTAATTTCAAGAAAATATAAGCCGACCAAGAGGGATCCAAAGGTTGTGTGTCTATAATTAGGGCGAGCAATAATGCCATTCTCTATCCTCAAGAAATGCTCATTGTAAAATATCAACTTAGGACTGAGACAATGACATAGAGCAATCCAAGAGATATGAATATATTGCCTATATGTATCATTTATGACCACTTGGTGAGCCACCTTCTTATTAGGGAGAAGGCAAGGACAAGCATTCAAGGATTAATCAAATGGAGGTAGTAAATCTCTGTAGATGGCTTAACTGATGAAGAAGGGAAGTAGCCTCAAATTACCAAACCTAATGACATACGAAGGCTACTATAAGAAATGAATTTAGTGGAACGAAGTGTTAAATATGGATATCCCATGGATGTAAGGTGATAAAGATGAAAAATAATTGTACAATGCTCTCAAGGAGAAGAGGATATATTGATTAGGCTCATGTTGGACAAGAATCTGCCTTAGGTATGAAATACTTTATTCATGCGCCCTAGACTCGACCAACATTGAAAGGCCGAGAGGAAGAAATGCCTCCCGTGCCAATCTCCAGAGATGGGTTGGTTCCCTTGCTATTCTAATTGGGGGGATTTAGATTAGAGAACAGGAAAGAAATTGACAAATGACTGAAAGGAATGGGAAATATGGCCACAGGCCAGATAGATCAGGGGTGATGGACCAGCAACACGATAACTTAACTGTACGTTGAACCAATAGCACTCAACACAAGCAACTAACAGAAACTAAAACCGGGCATCTAACATGTGTAATCTCCTGGACTATTCCAACGTTCACCCTCTATCGGGAGTCAAATCCAGACATAGAATAATAACTCACATACAAAGCGGAGAAAATTATAGAAAATAAGCAATAGAAGACATACACATAAAACAGAATTCCAAAGTTAGAGCCAAACATTATCTGTATTGATAGCAGAATCCAAGTTACAGCAAGCTTCTAGCAAAATGTCCATCCATTTACAATAAAATTGTCGGCTTATATAGAGAATTTTGCTGCTTGAAATATTTAATGCACACCCACAAAACATCGCGGTGGCAAAGAAGATAAGAATTGAGAGGAGAAACACTCATGAAACAGTAACCAAGCATGGGCTAAAACCAATGACTCCCCGAAATGCAGCTGCACCCCTTCAATGCTCTGACAGGTTTAGCCGGTGGCGTCGTCTCCTTGCTTGTTGGAACCCCCCTGGTGAAAGATAAGATTCTGAATTCCAAGAACAGTCAAGCCTAGAAGCTTCTCAAACCGACTGCATTTAGATGGATAAGGATGCACCTTGCTTTGTTGTTGAGGAGCCTTTATGAGGGGCTCCGGCTGAAGCAGGGATGGCTGGACTGAAATAGGCGCTAGATGCAAGGCCCAGCTGCTACGTTTTGCTGTTTCCTAGCATGGAACAGGCTTGCGCTTCAAAAAACTGCAGCAAAACAAGTTGTCGCCTTGAAAACAGTGCAGGCGTTGAAAATTCAAGGGGGAAACGCTGCTCCTTAGGCCGAAATTGCTTTGCGCTCAAAAATTTGAGCGAAATGCCTTGTTGCATTGGAAGGGGCGCCAGGGTTGAATGGTCAAAGGCGCTTGCGCCTTGGAGAACTTCGAAAATGCCTTGCGCTCGAAAACAGCAGCGAAAACACCTTGGAGTCTCGGGGGGAGTGCTAGAGTTGAACGGTCAACAGGCAAAGTGCTGCTAGCTTACCCCGAATCTGCCTTACGCCTGAAAAGTGAAGTGCAACTGCCTGGAGCCTCGAAAGTGATGCAGGTGTTGAAAAGTCAACAGTTAAAGCGTTGTGGACTGGAGCGCAAATGCCTTCTGCCTGAAAAGTGGAGCGCAACTGTCTGGCCTAAGGAGATGCATTGGCGTTGAAAGGTCAAAGTTCATTGCGCTCTCACTTGGCCCGAAACGGCCTTGCACTGGGCAAACAGAGCGAAACGCCCCTGTTCACACTTAGCATTTTTTGTATAAAAACCGTTGCTACGCTTTGAAAAGTCAACAGACGTTGCGCTCCTGGCAGACTCCGAAATTGCCTTGCGCTCACCCATAGGGGCGAAACAGATTGGGCCCCACACTTGTGCTAAAATTGAATTTCATTAAGTGTTTGGAGAGTTTGAAAGCAACTTCGCCCAGTTTAGGCCTCGAAAAGGGATTGTGCCTTACAAACAAGGCACAAACAACCGAGGCACACTTACGTTTTCTCCTCCAAAGGTGGGTTTTGCCGCTGGCCGGCCAGAAACGGGCCTGCTCTTAAACTCTGCTCTGAAATTGACCTGCGCCTTCTAAAAGATGAATGCCCTGCATGATGGATGAACAGAAAAACTGCACCAGCCCTTGGGCACAACTGACAAATTTTGATAGAGAAAGCAGGAGAGAGAAACATACACTGTACAAAGAAGAGAGCTTCAGGGAAGAAGAAATTACAGCATAGCAAAATATACACAATGTTGCAGAAATGCCAACATCTCTGGCGGCTCACGAGGGAATTAAGCTAGCCTCAATGTCGAAATCCCAGGCCTCATCTGTTGGGCTCAGAGTCATTATCGATGTCCTCTTTTGAGTGCTCATTGTTGGCAGTAAACTCTTCCTCGAACCTCTCCCTTTCTGCTTCTTCCTCTTCTTGTCAGGGATCAAAACCCTCTTCCTCTCCTTGGCCTCCTTCCTCTTCTAGGTCCACATGCTGCTAAGGAGGCTCCGCTTCCTAGAGACGCTCGCGGATTGACTCGTAGGTGGCTTTGACCAGGGCCCAGGCTTCTTCTTGGAATGGAGTGTGGTCTTGGAGCTCCTTAACCAAGTATTCGAAAGCTTCCAACTAGTCTGCATCAGCGAAGTGAGCCCTCTGGCTAAGGTCCACCAAATAGGACTCAATCCGCGCAAACCTTGTCGTTAACTGGATCACCTAAGCTTCTGTAAGAGGCTCACTCCAACCGTCAATTTTTGAAGTATCGCCCTCAAAGGCATCCCACACTGGACCAAGATCTTCCTTTGTCAACACAATCCCATCCTCGCCAGTAAATCTAGGGAAACCAAACTGTTCGAGAGCGTTGAAATACATCAGGGAGATGTGCCTTTCCTGCTCGAACGCATCTAACAGCTTCCCCGCTACCCGGGCTCTTTTTTGCTTCGTGAAAAAGGCCCGTAATGTCATCTTCGCAGTTGCCCATGACCGGGCAAGCAGGGACATAGGTACCAGCTGGAAGTCTAATTTTTCTAGGGCTTGTGCCTTCGTTGCCAACTCCAACCAATGCTCAATGTGCCTCTCGATATCCTCCACGACGGGTCCACCTTTAGAAATCCTCTACTTGGCCTCCCCAACGAATGTGAGGACTGCTATCGCCTTGCGCACCCTTACTCTGAAATTGATCAGGAAGTGACAACGAATCTCTTTAATGTGGTCCTTTGTGAAGACCTCTGTTTGTGTTGTCCTTTCTGCCAACTGGGCCTGCAGCTCCTGGACCTGAGCATTTGAAGCCTGCAACTAGCTTTTTGTTTTTGCCTGTGCTTGCAGGCAAAGGTCAGATTCATTTTTGTAAGTCTCCACCTTCTGCTCCAGGCTGGCCACGTGTTGTTGCAATTGCTCGGAATTTGGCTTGGGCCTCTTCTAGCTGCACCCTCGTGCGTGCCAAGGTCTCCTCCAACTCTGCAGTTTTAGACTCAACCTCGTAGAAGCGAGTCTTGTAATACTCACTGTGGAAATAGACAGTGCCCATTTCAACCCCGATGTTCTCCATCTTGTCCGCTAGATTGATTGTTTTCATATCCTCGACTGTATGCCGGAAGGAGTAGTCTGCTAGCGTCATTTCCTCCAGGGGATTTTGGTCATTGACGCGCCTCCTCAATAATAACTAAGAAAATAAAAACATGCTCAATAATTTGATCACCACCTCTAAAACCAGCCTTCCCTTTTGCTCTAAGTTTGCTATGCTTCCATTATTTTGAGAGTTTCATGTTCAAAATTATGGTATAAAGCTTAGCAAATGTGTGCCCAATCATGATAGTTTTATAGTTATTAGGATCTAAAAAATACCTAGATTTGTTGATGGGGTAGATAATATGTTGTGACTAAGAAAATGGAAAGCTAACACAAACAACCTCATTGAATAATTCTGTAATGTCACAAGCATTGGCTTCAGCACCATCTTTCAAGAATTCATTCTAAAATCCCTCAAAATCAGTAGCTTTGCTAGCACATAATCTTCACATGGCCCTTTTGATGTTCCCTAAATTAAAAAAGGTGGCGTGATGTTGAGGGTGAAGAGATATGAATGGTGAGCTGCCCTAGTATATCATATAAGGTACTAACATGAGAGACCCAAGTCTGGAGATCAATGCATGTAGAAGGGGAATGTCATGGCAGGAGTGTGCTAGAAAGCTTTTGGAGAGTGATGAAGGGTGTCCAAGAGCTCACCATGCTTAGCAGCACAAATATCATGTTTGTTGCATAGAACGAGGCATTTGTATGTCTTTCATATGAAGGATATAGCACTAGAGGTTAAAACTCAAACCAACTTGAACCAAGTGTGAGTAAGAAATGAATCTTCTATTGAACCATAAACTGTGTAGCCACCAATTCTCACTTAGGTAGTTCAGAACATCAAACTATCATTGAACCCCATGCAATCATCATCAACTGTAAAATGAGCCCCAAAATTCAACTAGATCCCATGTTGCATCTATAAACTACGAACTCAACTGTCAATGTGAACCAAATCCACTCTCTAGAACATCAACATGAACTCAAACATATTGGATGCAGCTTAAATAACTCTCTGCAAACATCTCAATCATCTATAATTTCAATCAAAGCACTCCATATCTCAATATATAATACACTATCAACTGGTCGCCAAAAGTCTATAAGGTGCTAAACAACAACCATCTCTATATACATACAATTCAAACATCTCAATCAATCAGAAAACCATTTATTCCAACCCATCATCCAAATGAGCTCAATCTCAAAAAACAATGCTTTAATAGCAAGTAACAACATAGATCCTATACGATCAAAACCACTTGGTGTAAATGACTATCCTATGTGAAAATAATAAATTATGGATTATGATCTACTCTGTGTCCGTCAAAAGAAGATATGTAAAACAATAACCAAAAATAATTTAATAGGCCTCTAACCTATATCAATTTACTGCAAAGACCAATATTTGTGAAAAAGTAATTAATCTCAAAATCTATATGTGAATATTATCTCACTCCCAAAGTTTGGAAATACTATCTCTGATATGAAAACTCCCATACATGCTATCTACATTTGTTAATGCCACATTTTGCAATATCTGAATGTCAATTGCTAGTCAAACTCTACAGGGTGCTAGACAGCAACCATCTCTGTACAAATATCCAAACATCTCATTCAGTCAAGGAACTATCCATCCCAACTTACTATCCAAATGAGCGCAATCACAAAAGCCACAAATTTACTACCAAGTGTGCATTCAGATCCTTTACCATCAAAACCACTTAGTGCAAATAATTTACCTATGTGACCACAAAAATCATGGATCATGATCTACTTTGTATCAATCACAAGCAAATATGTCCAAAACAATAACTAAAATTAATCAATGAGGCTCTCGCCTCAATTATTGCAATAAGCAATATCTGTGCAAAGACTATCTCAATCTCAAAACCTATATCCAAACATTGTTTCAATCTCAAAGTCTGTAAATACTATCTCCATTATGTAAACTGCATTATCTGCTCTATAAGTTTATAAACGCCACCATGAATTTATGATTCTCATACTCAATCTTCCAAACCATGTGTGCAAACTCTTAATCAAGTGTCGTAATTCAACCATCCAAGTCACCAATGACAAATTCATATGTTTTCTACAATACACATCAAATATCAACAAGCCAATACTCAATTTTCCCAACCAAGTATGCAAACAATAACCATTAGTGATAATACAACTATCCAACTCACTAATATGTAATCATTCCTTTTTTTAAATACCTAAACAGTGATCAAATGGCATTAGCTCAATCAGTTAAATTCATCAACTTTCAAGGAGAAGACTAAGGTTCAAATCTTGCCAAATGATACATGCACAATTGCCAAGCTGTTGTGATAACACTATGTGGTCATGATGTAATATGATTTGGGCCTGTTTCAATCCCATACAACCCATTAAAAAATTATTGTTTATATATATAAGCCCAAACAATGCAAAATGATCAACTTATGTGTTGTGTGAGAGATGTTCAAATGCCTCCAAAATGTCTAAAGACATCTAGAATACTCAAATGCTTATCAAAATAATCATGTCTCTACTGGCCAAGATGTCCGAAATTAAAAAAAAAAAAAATGTTATAGAATGCTCCAAAGATGATGAATTCGTTCATTGAAGAATGCTTGAATCCAAAGGTGCTAATGAATGCTCAAAAACACATGCTTGAACACTTCCAAAAAAATTTATATCTTATTCCTCCTTTACATTGAAGCATGCTAAAGGGTGTAGAAACTGCAATGTGAAAGATTTATTGTCAAGTCCCAATGGTTTGAAATATGGAAATTTAGGACAGATTTCGGAATGTGAATTTCCTCCACTTCAGTAGTCTTGGCTCCCTTTGGAATTTATAATTTTTTTTATTTTGGGTAATGATCAAAACTTCAACATAAATAAAAACAGAAATTAAAAGGATCCTATTATAGATAAATAATTTTTTGAAAATCTAATAATGAAGTTTCAAAAAACTCAAGTAAAATTTAAATAGAAAAGACTAACATATAAAACATATGTAATCGGATTCATAGAAAATATTTTGAAGACTTCCACAAGAAAATTTTCCAAATCCTCATTCAATATCATGCAAAAGGAAAAAGACTGATGAATCTTTCCACAGTAAGAGAAAATGTACAATAATCACCTAACTAGCTTCTGCGCATAAAAGATAACGATTGCTTACAAGAGGAATAAGTACATAAAAGATAAAAATTGCTTACAAGAGGTATAAGTAAAAACTGCCAAAAACATATTTATATTAATTCATGTTTTCTGGAATTTTTTGGATATTACATTCAAAAATCACTTTCTATCTGTGTCAAAAGATTCAAAAATGATCCTTCTATTTACTTTTTCCAATTAATACTTCAATAGGGTTTTTTTCCCTTTGTATTTTCTAATCAAATTGTTAGTTTAACCCCTGAAACACAAGATAAGACTCTCAACTCTAAGTCATTTCATACAAAATAAAACAAAATGACACCTTGAAAAGTTGGGTGCATGGGTTTCCACTCGGTCAATTTTAACCAGTGAATCAACTTAAGCTATCTACATATTTTCTTCTTCTTTAGCTTTTCTCTTCTTATCTTCCTCAATCCTTTTGATCAAGTACATGTTCTAGTAGCCTAGTTGTTCTGCAATGTCTTGCATCTCAGGGACTTCTACTGTGGTTAATTGAATGCCATATAAAACCTTTGTCTTGCCAGTCAAATCTACCAATTTGTTACCTCGTGGGACTTGTTGGTTACGAATCTGCCATGAGGAAAGGATTTGGGTTAATGCGCCCAGATTCGCCCACCAAAGATGAAAGGCCGGAAGGAAGAGATGCCTTCCGAGCCAATCTCCGGAGAAGGCCGGCTCCTTTTTGGGGGTTTATGATTTAAGCTAAGAGTACAGGAAAGAAATAAATGTACAGAAAGAGATTTACAAATATATTCAAAGGTTGGTGGGGGGAACTAACAGTACGGGAACACACCAATCACCGCTACTTACTGCATATAAACACAAAGCATGACAAAGAACTGCAAAATCTAACGTATACTTCCGATACCCAAGCAAGTGTACGCACGGCTACAACGGCTCCCAAACATACATTCCCTACAAGGAACTAACAATACGGCAACACGTCAAACACCACCTACGGACACTAACATGGGTAGAAAGCAATCATAGAGATATCGGAGCTGTGTATATGTGTTTATGTAGAGAATTTAACCGCACAGCCTTCAATGGCCCCCTAACGTACATTCCCTACAAGGAACTAACAAGACGGGCAACAGCACCAATCACCGTGATACGGACCAGCAACAAAACACACAACTGATGGAACTGCTACCACATCTATTCTATGTATCCTTTTAATTCATGAAGTACAGGGGGTGCTTTAAACAAGCAATGCTAGAGGCACCTGATCATCAAATGCTGAAATGAATCAACGAGCCATGACACAGGTTAGCCTAAGGCATGAATATAAAGAAAGGCAAGGATAAAAAACAGAAGCAGATAATGTAACCAAGCATACAGATTATATTTATAAGCGTAAGCACGGTTACAATGGGCACAAGTGGTTCCCTAATGTACATTCCCCTTCCACCCTTTACAATGAATTCACGGTGGGCTTTTATAGCCCGAGTCCCTCCCGTTACATTAATGGGCACAAGGTCCCACCAAACATAAGCCGACAAAAGCGGCGAAAGAGCCGCAAATGCCGACCTTTTGTCGGACCGGACCGTACCCGCAGATGGTCTTCCCGGAAGCCGGACAGCCTACATGGCGGTGTGCTGGGCAGAATCTCCCTCTGGCAGTGATGCGGGTAGTTGGAGCAGATAAAACCTCAAATCAGCTTTAAATGAGGCTACTGGCGCAGGCAATGCAGCCCATGCTTGTCCTTTTGCTCGGCACGTTTCGGCTCTAATCCCGAGCCGGACACTTGTCGTATGATGGATGATGTCGTGTGACACGTGTCCGCCTTGGAAGGCAGTCCGTCCAACTTCGCTTGGGATCATAGCGTCTCGGGTTGCGCGGGCAGAAAACAATGCGGCCGGAAGGCCTTCATGCCTTGGTCAAATTCTGGGTTTGTTCCCCTATTGCGCACCTGTCAAGGGCGCACTCCGACTTTATCGCGAAGTCGGGCTGCGCACAGGTGGAAACTGGTGTCTGCCGCCGTACGGACTCTGCTCCGGCCTTTTATCATCTTCTGTCAGCCTGCCAGCCTGTCAATCTGCCAGTTGCAAGGTGCGCCTAGAAAGTGGGGCGAAGTCAGACTTCGCACCAAAACTGGGCGAAGTGCGAACTTCGCACCAAAACTGGGCGAAGTGCGAACTTCGCACCCAGATTGGGCGAAGTGCGAACTTCGCACCAACACTTAGCCATTTTTCAGGTAACTTGCTGGAAAGTTGAAAAATCAACTGGGACTCCAAGAAAGGGGGGAAAGAAAGAGAATGCGGGAAGGAAAAGGAAAGGGAGAGGAGAAGGAAGGAAAATAGGGGAAGAGGGAAAAAGAAGAGCAGCACAGTTACAACACTGAAGACATTGCACCCCGTGCAAAATGTGACAACATTTCTGGCGGCTCGCGGGGTGTCGAGCTCGCCTCGGCGCAAAGAATCCATGCCTTCATCCATTGGGTGCAGAGGAACTTGCCTCCCCTGCCTTTGGCTGCTCTAACTGTCCTCCTTGTGGCAACTGTTCTTCAGATTCATCTTTGTCAGTTGCCCCCTCATAATCACCTTCCGAAAGCTCTCCATCTCCTGCTTCTGCTTCGCAAATGCGATCGTATGCGGCCTTGGCTGGGCGCCAAGCTTCTGCTTCAAATGGCCGGCGGTCACCTACATCTTCTAATGCTGCGTGGAAAGCAACGACCGCGTGCAGGTCGATGGTGAGGTATCTCTTTTCTAACTCCCGGAAGTAGGAGCTGATCTTGGAATATTTGGCCACCATCTGAGTGACCTGACTGTCTTGAATTGGCTCAGTCCAGCTGTCAATTTCAGCCGTATCCGCTTCGAAGGACTGCCAATTCCTTTTCACCCGATCTAGGGTGAGAAGCTCGCCATTTTCAACAAAACCTGGGCACCCTAGTTTATAAAGAGCGTGAAAGGGGGCCAGACAGATATCTCTTTCATGTCCGAATGCATCTAGCATTCGTCTGGCAACTCTCACCTCTTCAACTTTTTTGAAATATTTGTGCAAGGTCACCCTTGCACCTGCCCATTCTGCAGCCGAATGAGGACACGGGGGAAAACTGGAGGCCGTTGCGCTCGCGCTCCTGAAGATTTACCGCCAGGTCCAGCCATTGCTTCGCCTGGCGCTCGGCCTCCTCTACCACAGGCTTTCCCTGGGCAGAAACTTCTTGAATTCTGGATGCGAAATCCAGAACTGCCATCGCCTTGTAGGTGTGGGGCTTGCATTCCCGCAGCAAACCAGCCCGCATCTCCTTAACCTTTGTCTTTGAAAAGACCGTCGCTTGAGATGCTCTCTCTGCAAGTTGCGATCGCGCTCGCTTCAAAGACTCTTGGAGCTGAGAAATCTGCTCCGAGGCCGCTTTCTTTTCGGTTGCGGCTTGTTGCCGAGAAGCGGCCAGCCGGGCTTTGAGTTCATCTATTTCTTGCCGCGCCGCTTCCAGCTTGCTCGCTGGACCCAGACAGTCCTCTTCAAGCTGCCTTGTTTTATCCCCGCAACCCGAAAAGTTCTTCCCCGCTCCTCCGCACTTTTGACAAAGAGATTATCAGCTTTGCGCATGATTGACCGAATCTCATATTGCTTGTTAATGTCGTCAAAGCTCTTCTCCTTTGTCCTGGAGCTCGTAGTCCGCCCCCGGTCATTTCCCGGAGAGGTTTCTTTACTTTTGGGATTATTTTCTCCGTCGTAATCACTCTCCTCCCGAAATCATACTTTGCGCGTTTTGCCGGGGCGGCTATCTCTTCATGTCTCCTCCGCTTCAGGTCCTGGAGGAAAGAGACAGAATACTCTACAGCCCTCGTTGCCAGGGGCAAGTCGTCTGTATTCTGGAGGTCGTCCATAAAATCTGGTTCCCCCAGCCTAGGGTTCTGCTGAGACGTCTCTCCTGCGGGGATGGGACCAGGAGGAACCGGACGGACCTTGGAAGAATCGGCCGCTTGTGGGGGCGACCGGGAAATGGAGATGGGAGCGGCTGACACCGCAAGGGTTTGAAGCGGCTGAGATGGAGGATGTGACGGTGAACGGACAGCCTCAGCACTAACCTCAGGCGAAGGGTTTGGAGTTGTGCTCAGAGAAAGAGAGACGTTAGGGTTCTGAGCAAACTGATCAAAAGAATGGGGGCCGCTAGAAGGGCGTGGAGACGGGGAGGGGGATGCGGCCATGACTTGCTCGGATTGAGCGGGAGACGGAGTGGGAGTGGGACTGGGTGAGACCAAAGAGACAGGGGCAGCAAACGTACTCGCGGGCTCCGCCCCGAGCCGATGCCGGATGGATGTCCGTGCTTCCGATTTCGGCGGCCGGCTTAGGGACCGCCTGCAGACACCGTCTCCGCGGCGGCGAGACGCGGCCGCGGCTCCGCAATCGGTCGCCGCACTATCAGGCTAGGGTCGCCTGATTTTCTCAACTCTCTTCCGCTTCTTCTCTTCTGGAATAACAGTCTGATCAGGGGAAGGAGATGAAGCAGGTGCAGCAGGCGCTGATGCTCCCACGGTAAACTTGTACCGGGGTTTGACTTGCAGAAGGTCTGCCGCAACCGGTCTGCCCTCTGACGGCGCTGGCGCTTTTCGTGCCTGAGGGATTGCCTCGGGCGTTGCCTTGACTAACTCTTTCGCCTTCTCAGGCGCCGTCTTGGAAGCCACGGGCTGCATTGGATCGACCTGGAAGTCTGCCGGGCCCACGCTGGTAGTTGCCGAAGTGTACAACTGTTGGGAGGGAGACCCTCCTTTATAGTCTTCAAAGGGACCTCTGGGAACGTAACCTTGATATGCGAACGGCCGCCAGCTGTCATGATGCTGGTCATAGAGAACCGAAAAGTCGTCATCTACGGCCGGGTTTCTCCTTGTTGATTTGTCGTGCCGCGTGCGGCATCTCATCTTCCAAAGATTCAAGCAATCTTTTCTTTAGACCAGCTTAAGGCCTCGCTATCTTGGATAGAAATTTTTTGAACCCCGGAGATGAAAACCGGTGGTCCGGGTTTCGCTTGGGGTCATATGTCACCTCCTCGCAGAGAAATCCCGCCAGGGAGGAGAAGCTTCCATCAATTCGATTTCCCACCAAGATCCACATGGACCACATCGCATCTATCTTCGGGTTATATCTGCCCGGGGCAGAGATGTGTGAACTTTCCCCTTATTCCATATGGGTCATACTTCCAGCGCTGCGGCAACAAAACCAGGCCAATCCGGGAAAACTCTTGCTCAAGGTAGACATGCTGTCCTACCTCAAAAATCTCAACATTTGCCCAGGAAAGAGGATATTGAAAAATCTGTCCTCTCTTCTTTCCTAGGCCGAACTCCTCTTCAACATAGTCCATTTGTCGGGCAACCTCCATCCCGAACAGGTGCTCCGAGCACCAATAGGGCAGCAAATGGGGTTTGCCCTTGAATCCGTAGATTCTCGACCACAATTCCCCGCGTCGGCTCGAAACGTCCCCGAGCTTCCGATTTATCAAAGCGCTCGTCATTTCTCTCGGGGGGCGAGGAATTTCGCTTTCACTGAAGACTGACATGACGAATCCCATAAAGTTGAAGTTGAACTTGTAGTAGGACCCTTTCCGGTATAAGTCATCCGTCCAGCTATAGACGGGTCGTGGCTCTCCCCTCTCGTTGACCTTCTTCAGGTTCGAGGATCGGCATCAGGGAGTGCAAATGGTACAAACAAAGCCAGGCTAGAACAGAACTGAAACGAAAATCGGTAGACTGCCTCTTCTGGATTTTTACCAGGCTGGAATGAACGGCGTAAGCCAGCCAGTCTGCCCAGTCGAAAGAGATGGGACGCTTCCCACTTCTCTGTGCTGCCGGTTCGTAGGATTCTCCACATAGGAGACATTCTGCCAGCGCCAGCTGGTACGGCTGTACCAGCTCATCAGAATCGCAGCCAAGAATAGATGCCAAAATGATGTACAAGTATTTGTTCTGGAATTGTGCCAAGGGCATGGGGCCGGTTGGCCACTGTCCAGCTGCAAGCGGGGCGTTCAGCTCTGAATTGAGGAAATCCCTCATCCGTTTTGTTGGCGTGAAACGTCCCGCCTGCTCGCCCAAATTTATCTTTTCGAGAATGGCGCCGGAGTCATACTCCAACCCCGGGGCGAAAGCCGGTCGGACAGCCTCCCCGCGCAGAGGTGAACAAGGGTTTACCGCTGGAGCCGCAAATTTGCCGGTAGCCGGTCCGTAGTGTCCGACAATTAGGTCTACCAGTTCCGGGCATTGGTGGACAGGAGGGCACAAGAATCTGAACAGATTGGATTTGTACGCCGCTCCGAAATGGTGGGAGGGCGAAACTTTGTCAGCCCAACTTTCCACATTTGCCCGCAGCTTCGTCAGGCTCATAGAAAAAGAGCCGTCCTTGTATCCCGACAAATAATTCACCGGAGGTGGTGGGGCTTGCCCACGCTGTACTTTTTTCGTCCGGGACTTTGACTTTCTTTCTGGCGGGGTTTCACTTCTGAAAACGCCCGGCCGCGGTAAATCCTTTGGTTCGCCACTTTCGCTGGACTGCGCTGACACTGGCATCTTTCCTCTGTCCATCTCTCCGAATCAGCAATAATTGCAAGTTCAAGGCGTCTGCAGCAGATTTCGCTGTCACAGGAATAATTTGCACTGTCCGAGGAATAATCTGCATAGTCTGGAATGTTTAAAAACATCTGACCCCCTTTTCTAGATAAAGACAGCGCCATTAATGCCGCGCAGGAGGAGGTAGGTCGGCTGAGTTAAGGCTCTTTGGTGGCTGCGCAGGGAATGTTTGGAAAAGCGCGCTCCGGCAGACGTGCCATGCTCTTTTGCTTGCACTTTCGTTGAGGAACGTGCAATCATCAATTCTGTCTTGGACGCCGCGCCATGGCCGACGTCATCGCCGGAGCGCGGGCACACCGCCTCAAGAAAGAATCATTGGTGCGGAAACCCACTTTGGAACGGCTACAAACGCGCCTTGGGCCCAGCTAGGAACCTTTTTTAATTTTTTATTCATTTTTAAACGTTGCCCCAAACTGGCCCAGAAAACGAGGCGCAGCCGGACTTCGCCCGAAGTTGGGCGCGGCCAGACTTCGCCGGCGAAGTCGGACTTCGCCCGAATTTCGGGCGAAGTTCGAACTTCGCGCGAAGTGCGCGTTCGAACTGTTCCTTCTTTTTCTTGCTTGCCGCGCCCAAGGTTTGGGCGCAGTCTGGGTCCTTTGCAACCTTCGGGCCTTTGACCACACTTATCATTTTCTTTAGACTGATCCTGGACAAGCCGCGCAGTGCAAACGCTGAGGCGGGTTCGGACTTCGGCCGAACTTTGGGCGAAGTACGAACTTCGCGCGAAGTTCGCACTTCGCACGAAAGTTGGGCGCAGCGCGGACTTCGCGCGGAAGTTGGCCGAAGTCGGACTTCGGCCAAAGCTTAGCGAAGCCTGTCTTTAGTGTGCCCTCGTGGCTTCCCTTTCAGTCGCGCTTCGCACCGTGGCTGGCCCGAAGCCCGACTTCGCTGCGAAGTCGGACTTCGGCCAACACTTAGCCAATTTTTTGCCCTTTTTTTTTCCTTTTCTCTTTTCTTTGCACAGCCGAACTTCGCCCCTCCTGAGGGGCGACGACAGACTTCGCTGCGAAGTCTGTCTTTCTCTCCCATGCCGCAATTAAGCTCAAAAAACGAAGAAAAACAATTTAAAAGCTGAAAACTGGAAACTATACATGCTGGGAAATAAAAAGCATAAGGAAAATTTTTACAAAGAAGGGCCACTCGGACACCTTCAGCAGCGGTAAAGCTTCAAGTGGAACCCGTTAACAGGGATAGGCAGGAGCTGACCCTCCATATCCCGCAGTATGTAGGCATTGAACTGGTTTACCCGGCAACTCGATAAGGGCCCTCCCGCAGGGCATCAAACTTCCCGTGATTACCCGGCTTTGCTTTATATGAGTCCCACTTCAGCAAACTCGGGCAGTGGTGCCTTTGGCAAACTAGCCTTGAGTGGCTGCAATGTGATTCGCGAAGGCCTGGTATGCACTTTCTCCGTCTTCTTCCAACTGCAGGAGTTGGCACAGTCTGTCATCCACCGGGTCTCCGCTGCATCTGTCTTCGTCAATCATCCACAGGGCGGGGATCTCGATGTGTGATGGCATGACAGCTTCTTTGCCATAGACGAGCGCATAGGGAGACGTTCTGAGGGATTTCTTGAATGCAACTCTGTCCGCCCACAGCGCCCGGTTCAGGAGCAAGTGCCAAGTCCGCTTGTTTCTCACAATGGTCCTCCGGATGATTTTCAGGAGGTTCTTGTTAGTGGACTCGGCAAGGCCATTCCCCCGCGGGTAGTAGTTAGAAGACATCTTGTGATAGATGCCAAGTCTGCCGGTGTACTCCGTGAGTACAGCGCCTACAAATCCCGGACCGTTGTCTGTCACAATCGACTCTGGAACCCCGAAGCGGGTAATCAGGCTCTCAATGAACCTGATGACCGTTTCTTGGTCTGCGTTCTTGGTCGGGATCGCCTCTGTCCACCGCGTGAAATAGTCGGTAGCCGTAAGAATAAACTTGTGGCCGGCAGAGGAGTTAGGAGAAATCACCCCAATAAAGTCTAAACCCCATTGCTGGAACGGAGTCTCGGCCTGAATCGGTTGAAGGGGCAGGGGTGCTTTTCTGCTTCGGCCAGCAAACCTCCGGCATTGATCACATTTAGAGCAGACCGCATGCGCGTCTCGCGAACAAAGTGGGCCAATAGTACCCAGCCCTTATTATTTTTAAGGCCGTTGGCCTTGAAGAATGGTGACCCCCAGGCATCCCGGAATGAAATTCTCCGAGGACCCTAGGCTGGTCGGATTTTAAGACGCACCGCAACAGGATGCCGTCAATGTTTCTGAAGTAAAGCCCCTCGGGGCGAAGAGTGTACTTGAGTGCACCTAGCCGAAATCTCCTTCGTTGTGAGGCGTTCAGGTGATCGGGACATCTTCCGGTGCATAAGTATCTCACCAGTTCATCTGTCCAATCACTCCCCTCCGATAAGGAGTCGGCTAGGTAGATGCGTGTCGCCGTGTCCTCCCACTTACAAAGCGGAGATGCCGGCTACGGCGCTTCGGGCCAATTCCCGACACAAGGCTCGGCCTCCGATAAGCTTGGTGGGCCGCACTTCAATGTCAAACTCCCGGATTTTTGCAATCCATCCCGCTCTCTTGTGACCCGGTTCTCCTCGCAAGATGAAGCTTCGAACATCCGGGTGAATCACAAAGACAAGTGGTCTTGCTCTCGGGAGACAAAGTGCCCGAACTTTCGAAGGGACTTCATGACAAAGCATGAACTCCGCCGCTCTATAAAATTGTACTTTTCTTCATGCGGCGTAATCACTTGGCCGAGGAATGCTATGGGGCGCTCCTCACCATCGTCTCCCTTCTGAGTCAGGACTGCAGCCGTAACTTTCGGGTTCTCCCACTGCATACAGGATGAAGTCTCTGGAGTAGTCCGGGTTTGTCAACACCGGAGCTTGTGCAATTCGGGCCTTGATTTCCTCGAAGGCTTGCTCTCTCTCATCAGTCCATTCGTAACGTGTATCTTTCTTAAGCAGTTCGGCCATAGGCTTGATCACCTGTGCGAAGTCCGGAATGAACTTCCGCACGAAGTTAATCTGACCGAAGAAGGACCGCAGCCCTTTTTTGTCGATGGGGCCGGCAAGCGAACGAGGGCCTCTCGCTCTCGTCGTGGTCAATGGCGAGGCCTTCCTCGGAGATGACATGTCCCAACAACTTTCCTTCCTTTACCGCGAAGACAGACTTCTTCGGGTTTATAGAAATGCCGAATTCTCGACAACTCTCAAATATTTGCCGTAGGTGCGAAACATGATCTCCTCGTTGGTGAGAGAAAAGAGTCATGTCATCAAGGTAGATGACGATAATCTTATTGAGCAGCTCTCGGAAGGCCAGGTCCATGGCCCTTTGGAACGTGGCACCAGCATTAGATAAGCCAAATGGCATGCGCTGATAGGCGAACGTCCCCCACTTGGTGGTAAACGCCGTCTTATGCTGGTCTTCGTCTTTGACCCAAATCTGGTTGTAGCCGGAAAATCCATCTAAAAGTGAAAATCTCTGGGCTCCAAAGAACGATATGTAGGATCTGGTCGATTTGGGGAAGCGGATAGTGGTCCCGGAGGGAAGCCCGATTTAGGTTTCTGAAGTCGACACATAGACGAATGTCGCCATTCTTTTTCCTCACGGGCACCAAATTCGCGACCCAGGATGAATGTTTGATGGGGTAGATGATCTTGGCCTCCAAAGATCTTCAAGAGCTCGGTCTTCATCATGGCCTCAATCTTTGGATTCACGGCCCTCTGCTTCTGTCGGAATGGCTTGGCGCCATCCTCTAGCTCAATGGTATGCTCGGATGACAGCTCCGTCATACCCCTCAAATCCTCGTAGCACCAGGCCACGATGTCGGGGAACTCCTGGCACAGTGATCTGATCTGCTCCAGCTCCTCCGACGTGCGATCTGTTCCGACCTTGATGGTTTTACCAGGTTCAAGTTCTAGGTCAGCATACTGCCTCGGGTCTACTTTGATCCCGTGGGATATTGCTCGTCATTCTGATCAAAGAGACTTTCTAATGTAATCAGTCCTTTTGGGACGTGATTATTCCGTAACTGTATCAACCCCTCATATTGCTCGTCATCAGGGTCTCTACCTTCGATTACACACACTTCGTTAACCAGGAATGTGACGATTTCCTCGTCACAACTGAACACCTGCCAGTGGGTGTCCTTATCAGGCACGTAAGGCTCGTAGACGAGATTTAACCGGCTTCGGTTTCCGGACAACGTCTTCAGCTGGAACGCCCTGGCTCCAACAGACGCCAGAATATCAGCGTGCTTGTTTTTCTCACGCGATATCGCTTTGACATTCAATGAGTCGAATGACTCCATCAGGTCCCACACCCGATTGCGGTACGCTCTAAGATAGTGCTGTTTGGATGCGCACTTCTCCGTAACTTGGTGACACACCAGCTCTGAATCTCCGAAAATCTGGAGGTGCTTGATTCCGAGCCTCTCCGCCTTTCGCAAACCCAAGCACAGGGCTTCGTATTCCGCCGAGTTGTTAGTGCAGCTCCAGGCCAACCTGTAGGCATAGTCCTTCTGGATTCCGGTTGGAGAAACCAAGAAGACTCCTGCACCGGCGCCATTCTTGCATCGCGCGCCGTCAAAGAAGAGCTTCCACAACTCCTCGGGTGCAGGTCCTACTTCTTTTGCAGCCGACACGTCAAGCCTCTCGGGCTGTACAATGGAGTAACAGCCCTGCTCTGTCCCGATTACGGCATTGAAGTCCCGCAACGAGAACTCATCTTCGAGCTGTAGCACTTCGAGGGCTTGCTCACCCACTCCACCGTCACCAGCCTCTTCCTTCCGACAACCGGACCATGCAGTCCAACTCTCCTCCGGGTATCTTCTCTACTAGGAAGGTGGAAGGCTTCTCATTAAAAATTTTCAGCCTCCTTCCCTTGAAGGGCACTTCCATGTGTGAGTAGTCTAGAGACAGGTACTCGCCCAACTTCGCAGTGAACTCCCGAGAGAGACACATGCCGAAGTAAGGCTCCAGGTCAACAATCACGACCTCTTGGATGACTACGATGTCGAGAGCTTTGTGCAGTCGGATAGGGATGTCCTTTATGACACCAACTGTCTTGACAGGGGTGCCGTCTAATTGCAGCACGCCTTGGCTGCTCCGTGTGTATTCCATCCCGATCTCATCGCAGACGGCCTTCGGCATCACAGTCGAGGAAGCACCAGAGTCCACCATGCAGTTGTGAACTATGTGCCCTTGCATCCGTAAAGACAGATAAAAGGGTGGCGGTCCTGTTCTTCCCGAGTTGCTGAGATCGTCAAAGGTTGAACCAGGACAGCGGGCTGCATCTGCTTGTCGTTCTTCATGTTCTTCAGTGATTCTTGCAACAGATCTACCTGGCCTGGGAGCAGAAGAGCATCGTACATGCCGATTCTAGCAGTGTTCTTTTCAACTCGTCTACAATGTCGTAGCCCGAGGTACTAGCTCCTTCTGCTTGTTTTGCCGGCTCATACTTTGTCCGGTACTGTTGGGTGGCCTCAACTCGCTGTCTCTTGGTCAGAGACGGGTACTTCAGCTTCTCCCGGGCTTGTTCTTTGGTTTCAGCTGGAGGCTGAAGTACCGGAGCCTTAGCCGGAGTTGGGGCCTTTGCTGGAGGTTTGGCTGGAACAGCGGCAGCCTTTGCCGGAGAAGGCTTGACTGGAGCTTTATCTTTGGATGCCTTCTCCTGGGCTGTGTAGGGCCACGCCCGCTAGGATGGTGGCAGCCCTCCGGGCTGCGGTTTTTCTCTTCTCGCGTAGACTTGCAAAGGCTTGGCCGCATCTGCGGCTTTCTTTTCTTCCTTGGCGGGTGGCGCTAGATTTTCTTCCGGGAGGGCAAAGTTGGCTTCGCCATCCAAGATCATGTACAGCTCATCGTCTTCTATAGCGCTGCCGGCCAATGTCTGAATGTAGTGCTGGTGCAAAGTGCAGTCTTCCTCCGAATGCGGGTCATTGCACGTAGTGCACCAGTTAACCTGGTCGGGAGGACCAGGCGGGTCTTCTATAGCAACATTTCTCGGAGGCGGACGCCTTTGCGGCCGGTTTTCTGGCGCTTTGTCTTTTGTTAGCGCCGGGGGCGCATATGGCCTCCTAGGAGCGAGGTCCATCTGGGCCTGCTTCTTCTTCATAGCGGTCATGTCATTGGACATGGCATGGTATCCGGAGGCCAAAGCCCGCACTTCTTGTAGAATCGTGTTCTGGATGCTGCTGTCGGGTGGCGGCAATTGTGCCGGTGGAGGCAATGCGGCCAATGGAGGAGGGTTAGAATAAGATGCATACTGTTGCTGGAAAATGCGGAGCAGGAGGCGGCGGGTGAGGGTAATGCAACTGAGGCGGGCCGTAAGGAGTTACGACCGGCGCCGGATTCCACTGTTGCTGGGGTTGCTGCCCTGATGTGGACGGCGAACCGCCGTGGCGGAAGGATACTGAGATCTGGGGAAGTCGGGATGGATGGGCTCCTGCACTCTGGACGGGAGCCTGCCGATGGAGATAATGTCAGCTTCAGCTTGCTGGGCAGCCTCGTACAGCGCAGGGAACTCGTCAATTCTGGCGATCTTCAGCAGCAGGCATATGTCTGAGTTGAAGGATCTCAGATAGTAGTGAGCAGCCATGCCGGCTGAAGGCCGAAGTTCGCGAGGTACCCGTTTCCAGGATCTCGCAAACCTAATGTTAAAATCAGACACCTCCTCTTGAGGATGTCTCCGGATAGCTTGGAACTGATGCAAGAGAGAAGTAGGGTCAGCAGACTCGTTGCATCCTTTTACGAGCCTCCTGGCAAGCTGGGGCCACCCTGTGATGGATCCCTCTGGCAGCGATCTCCACCAGTAGAGAAGCTTTCCCCTCAGGGAAAGGGCCAGCAGACGGGTCTTCACACTTTCATCGGTGATAGTATGCAATGCGGCCAGGGCAAGGATGTCCTGGATGTGCTCGTACGCCGTCTTACCGTAGCCGTCGTATGTGGGAATAGACTTTAAAGCAATAGGGGGCACAGCTTGCTGTCCGACCAGGGCCAAGGGCCCCGTAGAGTCCACAGCCGGGAAGAGATCATCATCATTCGGCTGTTGAGCAGCCATTTCTTCTTCTTCTTCTTCTCCGCCGTCGGTTGTGTACTCAGTGTCGGTACTTTCCGAGGATGCAGGATCTTCTTCTTCCTCGGCCCCTTCTATTTCGTACTCGGCTCCTCCGACTTCAGCTTCGGCCTCTTCTTGGATCTCAGCCTCGGCTTCGTCGAAACGAGCTCGCGGATCAGCCAGCCTGGGGATCTCGCCTCGAGCGTTGATATCCAGTTCGTAGAACTCAGGCGGGCTTCTCGGATCCCTTGCTTGCCACCTTCTCGTGTGCATGAAGGTGCTCGGGACCGGTCTTCTAGACTCAGAGGATTTGTTCGTGCGTAGTCGCCATGTGTTCAGATTTGGAACAGCAATGAAGCGAACACCGGTGCTTCAATTCTGTCGGGGTGAGAAACTTCCTTGTCTCACCGAGAGCTCAGGAACTGTCAGCGCTGGTGGAGACTGATCATAAAATCTCTCTTCAAATGTGGGACCAGGGTCCCACCGGGCGTGCCAGAGAAACTGTTGGTTACGAATCTGCCATGAGGAAAGGATTTGGGTTAATGCGCCCAGATTCGCCCACCAGATGAAAGGCCGGAAGGAAGAGATGCCTTCCGAGCCAATCTCCGGAGAAGGCCGGCTCCTTTTGGGGGGTTTATGTTCAAGCTAAGAGTACAGGAAAGAAATAAATGTACAGAAAGAGATTTACAAATATATTCAAAGGTTGGTGGGGGAAACTAACAGTACGGGAACACACCAATCACCGCTACTTACCGCATATAAACACAAAGCATGACAAAGAACCGCAAAATCTAACGTATACTTCCGATACCCAAGCAAGTGTACGCACGGCTACAACGGCTCCCTAACGTACATTCCCTACAAGGAACTAACAAAGACGGCAACACGTCAATCACCACCTACGGACACTAACATGGGTAGAAAGCAATCATAGAGATATCGTAGCTGTGTATATGTGTTTATGTAGAGAATTTAACCGCACAGACTTCAATGGCCCCCTAACGTACATTCCCTACAAGGAACTAACAAAAGACGGCAACAGCACCAATCACCGTGATACGGACCAAAGCAACAAAACACACAACCGATGGAACCGCTACCACATCTATTCTATGTATCCTTTTAATTCATGAAGTACAGGGGTGCTTTAAACAAGCAATGCTAGAGGCACCCGATCATCAAATGCTGAAATGAATCAACGAGCCATGACACAAAGTTAGCCTAAGGCATGAATATAAAGAAAGGCAAGATAAAAAACGAAGTGACAGTAATGTAACCAAGCATACAGATTATATTTATAAGCGTAAGCACGGTTACAATGGGCACAAGTGGTTCCCTAACGTACATTCCCCTTCCACCCTTTACAATGAATTCACGGTGGGCTTTTATAGCCCGAGTCCCTCCCGTTACATTAATGGGCACAAGGTCCCAGCCAAACATAAGCCGACAAAAGCGGCGAAAGAGCCGCAAATGCCGACCTTTTGTCGGACCGGACCGTACCCGCAGCATGGTCTTCCTGGAAGCTGGACAGCTACATGGCGGTGTGTTGGGCAAAATCTCCCTCTGGCAGTGATGCGGGTAGCTGGAGCAGGTAAAACCTCAGATCAGCTTTAAATGAGGCTACTGGCGCAGGCAATGCAGCCCATGCTTGTCCTTTTGCTCGGCACGTTTCGGCTCTAATCCCGAGCCGGACACTTGTCGTATGATGGATGATGTCGTGTGACACGTGTCCGCCTTGGAAGGCGATCCGTCCAACTTCGCTTGGGATCGGAGCGCCTCGGGATGCGCGGGCAGAAAACAGTGCAGTCGAAAGGCCTTCATGCCTTGGTCAAATTCCGGGTTTGTTCCCCTATCGCGCACTCGTCAAGGGCGCACTCCGACTTCATCGCGAAGTCGGGCTGCGCACGGTGGAAACCGGTGTCCGCCGCCGTACGGACTCTCGCTCCGGCCTTTTATCATCTTCTCGTCACCCGCCACCGTCAATCGCCAGCTTGCAAGGTGCGCCCGGAAAGTGGGGCGAAGTCGACTTCGCACCAAAATCGGGCGAAGTGCGCACTTCGCACCAAGAATCGGGCGAGTGCGAACTTCGCACCAGGCGAGTGCGAACTTCGCACCAACACTTAGCCATTTTTCAGGTAACTTGCTGGAAAGTTGAAAAATCAACTGGGGACTCCAAGAAAGGGGGGAAAGAAAGAGAATGCGGGAAGGAAAAGGAAAGGGAGAGGAGAAGGAAGGAAAATAGGGGAAGAGGGAAAAAGAAGAGCAGCACAGTTACAACACTGAAGACATTGCACCCCGTGCAAAATGTGACAACAGGACTAAAGGCTCTAGTTTAGATATCCCATAAGTGAGATCAACTAGTTCTTTGAGATGTCCATTGTCATATGCTTCAAAGTCTGAACTTCATCTGCTAAAATTCTTTAATTTCTTGTAGAATCAAATCAAATTCATTCTATTGATTTCTAATCAAATTCATCTGTCAGAATTCTTTTTTTAAGACAAATTTCTCATGAGTTTACCTATAGAAGTATTGATATTTTTGAGATTTTAAGTCAAAATCTGCAGTTGAAGCTATTTCAAACCTTTGTTCAAAGCAATTTTGTCAACCAGTGGATTTTCAAATGAACTCCTGTGGTCATATAGTTGCCTTCCATTCCTCTTCACCTAACAGGGAAGCATCAATAACCTTGTCCATGCCTTCTTCATGTTTCCCCATCTCTTCTGTATAGTTATTTATCATCTTCTCAATGTCCTTTTCAACTAACTTAGCTCTTAAACTTACTCCCAAACTTTCTTCGCTGGTGTTTTCAGCTTTTAAAATATTTTCTCCTACATAAGCTAAATGGCTTTTCCTGTCACAACAATTTTATTGACTTTGGAATAGTTAATATCATCTTCAACGATTGATTGACTTATTGTCTGACAATTTGGTTCATTGAGGGTGCTTGTTCTGTAGTAGATATATTTGCCAGAAGAAGTATCCAGCTGTCTTTTCACAGCGTTTTGCAGTCTTTTGCTCAGTTTTTCCATATACCACTTGCCTTCTCTACTGTAAGATATTTCTTAACATATCCTTTCAATGCTTCATGTTGATTTCGAGTTTCGCGTTTAAATCCAGTGGGTCTTGGATATTATCCTTTCTCACTGGATTATAGAGATCTCATTGCTCCAGGAAGATCCAAAGGTGCCAAGTCATGTAATGTCACTTGATAATCCTCCCTTGTCAGCTTCATCACTTCTAGGGATCCTTTCTTAGAGTTGCCTGCTTCGCAATGAAATTCAATTAGAGTCATAATGAACATCTAATTGAATTTCTCTTCCTCCAGCCGGTCCATGATTCGTAAAGATGGGTGAAATATCAACAGTTTGCTGGAATTAGGCTCATTTGTTCCATCTAGAGGGCTTGGTCCAAGTCATTTGCACTTTTTTAATAAAATTGATAAAGCCTCTTTCATTTCTAGTGTTTGTTGATTGAAAGGAAGCATTTTTGCAAGGTTTGAACAGAACAAAGTGTGGAAATTTCTTGTGTAAAGACCAACTTGTGAAGGAGCTTTTTTGTTTTTGAAATTATCTTTTTCGTATCTTGTAGCTCACAACTGTTTTGGAATGGCTACATATATAGATTGTTGGGGGAAAAGGCACAAAGAAGGGACCTTTTGTATCTTTTGAGGTGGGCTCATTTTCCCTACTTCTTCTGTATCCTGCAATCTGCAATTATGAAAGAATGGCTAAG
Source organism: Wollemia nobilis (assembly GCA_028583015.1). Classification (NCBI taxonomy): domain Eukaryota; kingdom Viridiplantae; phylum Streptophyta; class Pinopsida; order Araucariales; family Araucariaceae; genus Wollemia; species Wollemia nobilis. Next base: position 4,720,838 of record JAQPPZ010000620.1, on the reverse strand, counting down.
TGTGTAAGAACATTGCAGAAGATTCAGGCTGCAGAGACCCACAAGCAGCACCCAGCAAGAGGTAATATGCCTAACTGTCAAACATCTTTATGCAGAAGATGGATAGCGAAGCAATTAGATTGACAGGACCTCCTTTGAACACCTAAATTGTTTTCATTTGCTACTTGCAACCTGCATTAAGAATTTTTTTATTAGTACTGGAGCCTTCATGGAAAAGGTGCTTGCAGCAAAGGCAAAACTCAGACATCCAATTTTTCAATCATGCTTTCTTATTTTCTTTCCAGACCTGCTGCCCACACTTGCCAAAATAAGTGGCAAAATGAATGAGAACAAAATTCATTTCAGAACATGTCTTCAAAAGTTTGTTCTCTTCCTCTTTGGTCAAAATTTTTCTTAGGTCAGAATTAAAAACTCTCTAGTCATGACAATTTTCTGACCAATAGATCCCTACCAGAAAGCATCAATGGTCTCACAACAATGAACAGAAAACTCATCACCAAAATATCAATTAACATCATGTGCAAAACCTTGATCAGAAACATTAAATTTCACTAGTAACTACTCTCATATATTCCAATTTAAATGTGTTAATTGCCACGACCATCGTCATGTCCTAGATCAAAGATTTATAGTGTTATCAATAAGTTGCGTCTATATCTAAGTAGAAAAAATTGTCACCATACAAAGGACTAGCCATTTTGCAACAGCCTCATTATCAATCATATCTCCATCGTTTACATCTCAATCTAAATGTGTATATAAAGAATCATGACCATTAGAAGAATGTGTATCATATGCAATACAATCAGTAGCATCAATCTCTAATGAAGAGGAACTAGACCTAGAATTGGAATTTTTTTAAACCAATTATACTACTTCATATTGTTTGTTATCTTTCCATCCAAGATAAATACTTCATATCTGTCCTAAATTTGAAATCATCTGAGAACTTTCAATTTGAATGTTCTAACTAGATGTTTGTCTATAACTTCCTTGTGCTTAATCATTAAAGTGATCATCATCAATATGTATAATCACTATGCGGACGAAAAATCATCCAAGAATAATCAGTGGTGAATAGGCAATTGTCTCCATGATATCTGCATTCCACTTGATAATGATTAGCACTGGTTTCTTCCCATAGAAGCATGTTTGTTAATTGTCTATGCAATTTGTTGCCTAAATGAATGATTCTATCAAAGTGTTTTCAGTCACATGACTCGCTTGTAAGAATGACTCTATTCAGGTGTTGTTGTCTACAAGGCTATGAAACACAGTCTCCAAGTATATATTCTCATTTTCAAGAGATGTTTTCCATCTGCAATTGCAGAATTGCCTCCTTAAATAGGAGAATCTGTGAATACATGGCTTCAAGGGAAAGTACTTGCCACCAAAACTTCAATTCAAGAGGTAATCATAGGACCCAATGACCAACCAAGTGCATAAATGACCACGTTCCTCTCCCTTGACCCACTAATCTCTGCCAGTTCTTTCTCGGTCAAGGGTATTTTAGAAATTGATCAATAAGGAGATTGAACCCTCAACCATGGATTGTTCAATAACTAGTGCTCAGCTATTATAATGCCTATCAAAGAATTATTCCAAACACAAATACAAAAGGAATGTTCAATAAAAGCCATACTTGCCTCCTCCCATGCATGGATATTATGTCAACAATGTTAAATCCAGGATTAAGACTCAAAATTGATTAAACTCAGAACTGGGAGTTATGCAAATTTATCAAATTATAAGTAATGTCTTGAAATTTTGGTTAGGGCCCAAAAATAAGTTGGTCTAATGGTTTGGATCTTTTGGTTGAGACATATAACATAGCTCATTAAACCATGGAGAACAATTCTTTTTCCTATGTTATCAAGAAAATCTTCTAGTTCTTAGAGACATGTTGAACAAATACACATGAAAAGCTAGTAAAGCATGCCCCCAAGAAAGAAAGGTTGTCCATGAGCTCAAAACCTTGTAAGCTACAAGGGGATCATCATCTCCTGTTACCAGCACTAGCCTTCGTTTCTATATCCTTTAGTTGCAACAGCCCTTGCAATCTTTATTGAGCCAAAAGCACCCTGTAAGTGCATGCCATGAGGGAATCATGCACATCCATTCCCATTAATGCATTTAATAAATAAGGTGCATGAACCTAAAATGTAAAATAAATCTGAATTTCTTGTTCCAATATATATCCATGCAACATAAATATTAAATAAGATACACTGCAAGGTTTTCAAATAGTACGCACATAAGACTGTCTATGAAAAAATCAACAACACTTCAGCAGAACATGATTCTGAAATACATCATAGTGTATATAAAGCAAAATCTGCAAATGTATAACAAGAAGAAAAAAAACATTTTTATTCAATCACAGAGATCAAAGTCATCACACATACAAAGATAACATCTCAAGGCACAAACCTGCTAGAAATAGAGCAAGCTCTCTCAGGGGTCATGTAGATGATGACAAACTCCCCTTTCTCAGCATCTTCTATTACAGTACGATTTGTTTGAGCACTAGACAAATGTTGTGCTTTTATGCCTTTCTGCTGCAGACTCATTACCTATAGGTAAAAACAAACATCAAGAAGTTACAATAGTAGTAGAAAGGAGAAAAAGTCACCAAGCACTACAAGTGCATATATTACTTACCTGATCTTGCATGAGACTTATGAGGGGGCTGATTACTACAGCAGTCCTAATAGTTACTAATGCAGGTAACTGATAGCTGCACAAGAACAATATCATCTTAACTGAAGATATGGTGATTAAATAAATTACAAGCAAGTAACAAAAACCTCATTATAATAACAAAAAATATCAAAATAACGTATTGGAGAGAACTCATCTGCATACGATTCACTTTTGGGATGGATATACAAATTACAAATTGAAACGGAATTAACATAATACAGACAACAAAACTTATTAGGTCCAAAAGAAAAATGTAAAAATGTAGGTCTTCATAACACTTGCAACACACACCATCGGTTCCTATAGTGTGGACTTCTCATTTCCCCACAATATAAGGGTAATATTCAATTGCAAAAATAAAAACCCATCAGATGAAGTACAATGTTAGAAAAAAATTAAAAGCAAGCAAGCTAAAAACAACAATAAAACAATACACGAGATTTACGTGGAAACCCTGCTGTGTGCAGGTAAAACCACGGGGCAATGGCAGCTATAATCTTTTATTAATCTCAAGGAACTATTTCACATTCGCACCCTTTCTTCTCTATTTACAAATACAAGGGGTCATTCCTTTTTATAGGAAAACAAGAGAAGATTCCAGAAAAGTCGAGGTACATCCAAAACGCGTTAATTAACAACCGCGTTTAATTGTGAGGGTCCTGCACCATATTGTTGTACGGTCCCTGCAACCACTCGATGTGTTCGATGTTATGCGAATTGCACACGAGAAAGGATCGCTATAAGCTGCACCACCATGCACCACTCTGCTGAAGAACATCGGAGATCTGTATATTGACTTCACCTCCTAACATTCTCCCACTTGAAGTCGATATACATGAATTCTTTTCCTCTGTTTTCCATCCAAGTGCCAATTGCCCAATGCTGCCTTTATCACGTTTTCAGCAAGCCCAGAGAAGTTTTGCACCAATCAAACTTCTCTCTCTTGACCGGCTTTGTAAGCATATCTGCAGGATTCACTTCAGTATCAATTTTCTCCAACAGGATCCTACCTTCTTCCACCACATTTCTTATAAAATGGTACTGAACATCAATGTGTTTCGTGCGATCATGGAATGCTGGGTTCTTTACTAACTGAATAGCACTTTGGCTATCACAATGCAACGTAATCTTCCCCTGCATTATCTTGAAGTCACCCAACAATCGCTCTAGCCAAATTGCCTCTTTGTTGGCCTGAGTCGCTGCAATATATTCTGCTTCAGTGGTTGATAAAGCCACCACCGACTGCAACTTAGAAGTCCAGCTCACAGCTCCACCAACAAGAGTGAAAGTATATCCTGTAGTGGACTTTCGCCCATCTCTATCTCCACCATAATCAGAATCCACAAAACCTTTAACTTGCAAATTTGCCGATCCGAAGTAAATAGCAGCATCTGAAGTGCCTCTTAAATATCTAAATATCCACTTCACTGCAGTCCAATGCTCCTTACCAGGATTCGCCATGAACCGGCTGACAACTCCCATTGCTTGGGCAATATCCGGTCTGGTGCTCACCATGGCAAACATGAGGCTTCCTACTGCTGATGAGTACGGTACACGAGACATGCTTGTCTTCTCTGCTTCTGTTCTAGGACATTGTTTGGAAGACAATTTGAAGTGTGGAGGAAGTGGGGTACTAACTGGTTTTGCATTCTGCATATTGAAGCGCTGCAGAATCTTTTCTATATATGACTTTTGACATAACCAGATCTTCCTTCTTGTTCTGTCCCTGTGTATCTTCATCCCTAGAATTTGGTTTGCTGCTCCTAAATCCTTCATTTCAAATGTCCTAGCCAACTGAGCCTTAAGATCAATGATTTTCTTCATGCTAGGGCCTGCAACCAGCATATCGTCAACATACAACAGCAAGATAATAAAACTGCCATCATCAAACCTCTTATAGTATGCACAATGGTCAGCTTCACTCCTACTGAAACCTTGGCTCTTCATGAAGGTGTCAAATTTTCTGTACCACATCCTTGGCGCCTGTTTCAATCCATACAAAGATTTCTTGAGTCTGCAAACCAAATGCTCTTTGCCTCTTTCTTTATAGCCCTCAGGCTGATCCATATAGATCTCTTCCTCGAGATCACCATGCAGGAAAGCAATTTTCACGTCAAGCTGCTCCAGCTCTAAATCCTGTGTTGCTACAAGTGCAAGTAAAACTCTGACAGTAGTCAGCTTCACAATTGGAGAGAAGATTTCATTAAAGTCTATTCCTGACTTCTGCACATAACCTTTTGCCACCAAGCGAGCTTTATAGCGTTCCAACAATCCATCATTGTTCTTTACTTTGTACACCCACTTGTTACCAACAACCTTTCTTCCAGGTGGGAGATCCACAAGTTCCCACGTTTCATTCTTCCGTAGTGCTTCCATTTCCTCGTCCATGGCATTCCTCCACTTTTTTGCATTCTCAGATTCTCTAGCTTCCTGAAATGAGCTAGGCTCACCATCATCAGTTAACAAAGCAAAAGAGGACTGAAAATCAGGAGAATACCTCTCCGGACGCTTTTGTGGACGTGTAGATCTTCTAACCCAACATTTTGTTGGTTGTGGCTCTTGATCTTGTGATTGTTCAGGCTGCTGAACTTGCTGATCAGAAGCTTCAACATCCTTATTTTCACTTTTATCTTTGTTCATATCTACTTCAACAGGTACAACCTTAGGTGTTTGTTGTACCTGCTTCCTTTGCATGGATTTTTCATTAAAAACATCCCGGCTAAAAATTACCTTGTGGGCAGTAGGATCCCACAGTCTATACCCCTTCACTGTATCTCCATAGCCGAGAAAAACACATTTCTTTGATTTTGGGTCAAGTTTGGACCTGTTTTCTTTAGGCACATGGGCAAATGCATCACAACCAAAGCTACGTAAATGAGAGTAATCAACTGGCTTACCACGCCAAACTTCCTCCGGAGTCTTTCCATCCAACGCAGTTGTGGGAGACCTGTTAATAAGATAAGCAGTTGTATTAACAGCCTCCGCCCAGAACTTTTTATCCAACCCAGATGTGTTGAGCATGCTTCTTGCACGTTCCACGATTGTGCGATTCATCCGCTCAACCACACCATTTTGTTGTGGAGTATATGGCACAGTCTTCTGGTGCTTAATTCCTTGCTGCGTACAAAATTCATCAAACTCCTTGGAGCAATATTCACCCCCATTATCTGACCTGAGACATAAAATAGGCTTGCCCAAACTTTTCTCTACTCGTGCCTTGAACTCCTTAAATTTCTCCAAAGCTTCCGACTTCTTTTTCAGAAAATAAACCCACACTCTTCTAGAATAATCATCTATAAATGTCAGAAAATACCTAGTACCTTTTAAGGACTGAGTGGGGACTGGTCCAAATATATCAAAATGTATAAGTTGCAGAAAATCAGAACTCTTACCAGGGCTTGCAGTAAACCGAACCCTCTTTTGTTTACCAAAAATACAGTGCTCACACAAGTCTAAATTACAAGACTTAATCCCAGAAAGCATACCTCGGTCATGCAGAATTTTCAATCCTTTTTCACTCATATGCCCTAGGCGTTGATGCCATAGCATTACTTCATCCTGAGCATTTCCTGAAGTTGTTGTTGTTGCATGGTTTGTCACCGTATCACCGCACAAACGATACAGGGTCCCATAAGATTCTCCTTTTGCTACTACTAGGGCTCCTCTGGTAATTCTGCAATAATTGTTACCGAAAGTAGTAAAATACCCAAGCTTATCCATCATCTTGATTGAGAGCAAATTCTTCCGTAAATCAGGCACATGTCGTACATCACACAACATCCTTTCTCTGCCATCATCCAGCCTTGATCCTAATGTCCCCTCTTCCCACAATTTCTAAAGGATGATCATCACCCAAGTAGACCATCCCACCATTATAGGGCTGATATTTGACAAACCAGTCTCTATGTGGAGACATGTGGAAAGATGCACCCGAGTCCAAAACCCAAGTATATAAAACAGATCTGTTGTTACTGATACAAAAGGCCTCACATGTTGCCATCTCTATTGAATCTACTATACTGGCCTCAACTGATGGCTGATTCTGCTTTTCACCATTCTTTTCCTTTTTCAGATGCCAACAGTCCTTCGAGTGCCTTGGCTTCCCACAATGCCAACACTTCCCTTTCAGCTTGCATCCTCTTGACTTAGATCTGGACTGTGATCTACCTTGTTGACTCCTTTCGATAGATTGACCTCTCACAACTAGGGCTTCATTGGTTGAGGGTTCTAGTGACGTTTTCCGCCTCAACTCTTCTGCCAACAAAGCGGCTACGACATCATCAAATTTTAGAGCTCCTGATGATGCATTGTTGATGGTCATCACCAAATGATCCCAAGTGTCCGGGAGGGAACAAAGTAGGGTGATTGCTCTGTCCTCATCCTCCATCTTCACATTAACCGAGACCAGTTTACTGATTAGGGTATTAAACTCATTCAGATGATCTGCCACAGATGAACCCTCCTTCATCCTCAGGCTATAAAGTTGCTTTTTCAAGAAAACCTTATTTGTTGCTGATTTAGTCTCATATAGCTTCTCAAGCCTCTCCCAGAGGGCTTCCATGGTCTTTTCTTCAGCAACATTGAACAAGACAGAGTCTGCTAGGCAAAGACGAATTGTAGAAACCGCCTTCCTGTCCAGCTTTACCCACTCCTCATCTGTCATGCTGCTAGGTTTATTCGCAACCCCTTTCAAGGCTAGGGCTTGGTCGTTTTGAACCAACAAATCCTCCACCTTCATCTTCCATAGGGCGAAGTTCCTGCCATCAAACTTCTCAATCTCGAACTTGGTTACACCTCCTGTCATTGTTGCAGCTCCCACTCGCACAAAACCCTAGACCAACAAGTTTTCAGAGAACCTGGCTCTGATACCAGATGTTAGAAAAATTAAAAGCAAGCAAGCTAAAAACAACAATAAAACAATACACGAGATTTACGTGGAAACCCTGTTGTGTGCAGGTAAAACCACGGGGCAATGGCAGCTATAATCTTTTATTAATCTCAAGGAACTATTTCACATTCGCACCCTTTCTTCTCTATTTACAAATACAAGGGGTCATTCCTTTTTATAGGAAAACAAGAGAAGATTCCAGAAAAGTCGAGGTACATCCAAAACGCGTTAATTAACAACCGCGTTTAATTAATTGCCGCTTATATTAATTGCGAGGGTCCTGCACCGTACGATTGTATGGGCCTCGCACCCCCCTCGGCACGCCTGACACATGCGAATCACACACGAGTAAGGATCGCTATAAGTTGCACCACTATGCTAAAGAACATCGGAGATTTAAATATTGACTTCACCTCCTAACATAGAACACATGCAGATGGCCAAACCGTTCAAAATCAACTTGATAAATTAAACAACACTCCCTTGAGTCTCCTCCTTCCCCCGTGCTTACTAATTATTGTATAAGTTTCAGGACTATATGAGGCATCAAAGATCATAAAGTTTGCAATAAGGGATTTTGAGACACAAGATAGATAGGGTAATCAAAATGGCATGCGAAGGTTCATACAAAGGAAAAGTACAGCACTTGGTTTGGTCTCCACTGTGGTCAATGACAATTGTCAGAAGCATAGTTGAGAAAATCTGCAAAAAATCCTGATTCAAGCCAATTTTTCCCAATTCACAACCTGGACGATTTTTTGCCAATTTTGCTTGTGATATGCATGAAAAAATATTTTTTTCAATGAAAAATTGCATTTTCTTCAGATTTTCAATGAAATTTTGATTTTTCCCCTTTTTTTTGCCGATTCCCGAATTTTCCCCATTTTTTCTCATGTTGATTCCGATCCAATTTCGATTTTCTCAACTATGGTCAGAAGTGCTTATAATCATTTGTGCATTAAATCACACAAAGAAAAGGGAAAGCATCATTATACAATAAGTCCACTATGAGGTTAAATAAGTCAGCAAGCTGTAGTTAGAAGAGTCCACTGCAAAAGGATTGTATGGGATCAAGAAGAAGAAAAACATGGTCAAGCATCCACACTGTAGAGGAATTTAACTTATTGTTCATCACATCTCGGTGAACAAAAGTGTAGTCTTCATTTTATTCATTATTAGTTATCTTGCATTATTAATGTTGACTGTGGAGTTTTAATATTTCAACTATAATTAATTTATTAGTGAGGTAACGACTTACTGTTGAGAACCTAGTCATGATTTGAGTAACTTAAGTTATAGGAATTACCCCTACATGCATGAATGACTTACAAGCATCAAATGAAAAATTCAATGATTCTAAATGATATTTGGGATTATATAGACAGCTCTAACACCAGGCAAGTTGAGTATGATGCTAAATGTCAAGTTGCACTTCCAGTAATCAACTGTTAATTAGTAGCGACGTAATTGAGCATGTTCATGATGTGAAAACACTGGAGTTGTGGGATGCAATTGTCTCATTACATGAACAGAAGAATGAAGTGTGAGTTTTAATGTTGAAAAATCAATTGCACAGCTTCAAGCAGGTGAACTGTATGGCAACTCACATGCAAGCAATCAAAAGCATAAAGAATCAGTTGAACACAAGGGGTGAAACAGCCAACAATAAGGAATTAATATTCCCCCCTTAAAAGAGTCCTCCCAAACCCTATGAATGTCTGATTAAAAGTTTGATAGTTAATGGAAAGTTAACTACAACTCAATCCAATGAGTTAGAAGGGATGCTACCACAACATGAGAAAATTATTAAGAACAATGAAGAAGGAGACCTCAGGCATTTATGGTGCAAAGTATAAACAAAGGAAATCAGATGGTCAAAAGAATACTCCCAAAGACGAATCAGTATCCTAACAAGTCCAACAAGCAGATTAATTGTCTTTATGATAGCAAAGAAAACCATACTCAAAAAGTTGCATTAAGGAGCAAGCTGAAATGCAACAAAATCAAATATCTATGTGAAAAACAAGAAAGATCATCTCTATAAAGTGGCATGACAAACAGAACACAAATATCTTTATAGAGATCATAAATCCAAACTATATGACTGGAAAAGAAGAGTGGTCATGCAACGTTATTACTATTGAAGGAGGTCAAGTTACATTTGGAGACGATGTAGTATTACAATTCAAAGGAATTATAAAAAAGGTTCTATTAATATGCCTGCTGGTAGAGATGCTTATGGATCATGTTTTGTATGCCCCAAGACTGAAAAGAATATAATTCCTATCAGCCAAATTAAGGAGAAGAACATGAGTTCCTGTTTACAAAAGGAAAATGCATCATCAACAATAACAAAAATAAATTTGTGACCACAAGAAGAGAAGATTCAGACTTTTACAATTTTTGTGTGGTTCACATAGAGAAAGTTTTATTATCTAATGTACTGTCAAAGATCAATTATAGCACGAACACTTTGGGCATTTGAATTATCCTTGTCTCAAACTTATGTTTCAATTGAACATGGTGCATTGCCTTTCTAAAATCATTGCAAATAGATGTTTTTGTGAATCCTATAAAATAAGAAAACAACGTAGAAAGAGATTTGACAATAAGAAAATATGCATGGCAAACAAAAAGTAAGATTTGGTGTCACTTCAATGTATGTGGGACCATGCCAACAACCTCAATTGGAGATACCAAATACTTTCTCACGTTCAGAGATGTCTTCTTAAGAAAAGTATGAAAAAATTTCCTCAACAAGTCTAGGGAAATTAAAGCTTTTAAAAAATTCAAAACAGAAGCCAAAAAAATGAAAAAAAATGTTAAGCTTTTGAGGTCTGACAATGGCGAAGAATATACCTAAAAAGAATTTGGACAACTTTATAATAGAAACAGTATCAAAAGGTAATTAACTACACAGGCATCCCAAAAAAATAGAGCAGCATAAAGTATAAATAGAACTCTGGTAGAAAAGGTCAATTTAGCGATATAGGTCAAGGATCCTACACCATCCTTCTGTAAAAAAGCAATCCAAACTGCCAAATACTTGACAAATTGAAGTTCCACCAAAGCAATCAGAAATGTTACACCGAAAAAAGCTTGGACGGTTAAAAACCCAACAATAAGCCACCTTAGAATCCTTGAATACACTGCCTATATGCATGTTCCTGCAGATAACAGGCAAAAGTTCAATGACAAAGTTTAACTGCAACTTTCCGGGGTATAGCAAAACACGCAAAGCCTAAAATTGTATGACATCAAGAAAAAGAACAGTACAAATGTCCCCAAATGTCAGATTTGATAAAGAAACAAAGAAGTTAACATCAACACAAACAAACAAAATGATATGTTAGACACACTTGAGATGATCTCCTCTGCGAAGAACAATTTGCTAAAATTCTACTTGAAAACTATAATCGAGTCACAAATGCCTGAGCAAGAAGGAAAGAGCCAATCCAAAATCAGGATTCAATCTCTCAATTATGACCTTGTGGTTGAAATGCTTAATGCAGAGGAGGCTTCCACTTTCAATGCAGTAAATAAGGAACAACATTGGAGCAAGACAGTGAATGAAGAAATGAAATCCATCAAGAGAAATACGAAGTGGGATCATGTTGAATTACTAAAAGGCAAGAAGGCGATTGGATATTAATGGTCATATGATTTGAATAACAGTGTTTCCATATTTGGAGGTCCCATAGACCATGTTTGGGTCTCGAGGACGTAATTAAAATCTTTCATTTCATTTCATTTCTCCTTTTTATGAGCCTCTATGGGCTATGCTTTTCATCTTCTGCAATCTTCTTCAAAATGCCTTTCAAATGGCTTCAATGCTTCTTCAATTTCTTGTGATTTTCAAAGGAGCTTCTATGGCTTCCTTTTCTTGTAACTTTTAAGAAGCTTCAAATGGCTTCCTTCCTTGCAATTTTAAGGAGCTTCTATGGCTTCCTTTTCTTGTGATCTTTAAGGAGCTTCAATGACTTCCTTTCTTGTTGAACATGGCCTGGTTGTTTCTTGCAAGCTTTATGAACTTATTGGTCTTACAAGGGATTGGTCTTGGGGGATTTTGCCTTTGGCAAGGGGTTTTCACCCTAAAACTTTTTGAATCTACCATGAAATTTTCCTTCATGGAGATAATTTTATACAGGGTAGTTTTACCCTTGAAACTTCTTTCTTAAACAAAGTGCATTTTTGGCTCTCTATGTCGAAGCTAGAGGAGGATCAAAAGGAGAATTCTTTCTTCCTTCTACTTGCTTTGATACCACATGTTAGAACTCAATGCTTTGATGTTTGTATTATGGAAGTGATAGGTATTTAAGTACATAGGATGCCTATTTTAGGCATAACAAACCTTCAACCAAACTTGCAACTTTCTCTATCCTATACTACATGTATATGTCTTGTGAGGGGTGGTTATACCACTTGCCTTCTCACATGGGCTATGATGTAATAATTCCTAACAAATCCAAGTATAGTAAATATTTTCACGAATCCCCTACCTTGTGCTCATTCCTATCCAAGGGACTATAAGAAGGACAATAATGATTGCCAGCTAGCAGGCTAAAAAGCCCAACAAAGAAAAGAACTAAGATAAATACAAGATGAAACCCAACAAACGAGCCAAAGAGAAAGGGAAAAGAAAAGAAAAGGGAGAGCAGAGGGGGGAGGGCTGCAATCCAACAGAGAGGAGTGCACGCCAAGAAGAACGGAGAGAGAGGAGGGGGGAGGGAGCAGCCCAAGAGGGGCAAGCTCCAAGAACCCTCCAGAAACTAATCTCTCCTAACAGTCGAGGCCGAAGTACCGGAGCTGAAGAAGTCCATGATATGTCTCTACCCATGCTAGTTCGAAACCCTGACAAACTGTTGGTGCGCTGTCTAGTGACCCTGCTTCTGTTCGAACTGGATAATGTGGGGCGTTTCCGATTGAAGTCACCTGGTCCATCGGAGTTGGTGAAGTATGTTGTGATGAGCCGATGTTAAGGGTGAGATCCATTTGGAGAACTTTTATGTCGTTGAAGCTGAGTTATCTCCCTAAGAAAGAATGCGAAACAACATTGGTCCGGGTATCTGAAGAAGGTAGAAACAGATTGAGATTTGTCCCTGAAAAGGCAATGGAACCTACCTCGGATCTCATAATAAATGGGACAACAAAAAATAAAGTGATGAAGGGTTTCAACTTCACCCAAGGAGCAAAACAAGCAAATCTGCTCGTCCGTCAAAAGATGGTGATCTGAATCAATCCAAAGTTAGTAAGAACACACCCTGAGTTGCCCAATAGTGATCTGAAGACTATGCATTGTGTGTTGTTGAAGGTATTGTGGGGGAACTATTCTACCCTCCTGAATCTGTAAGAAGTGCTCATGGTAGAAAGACGGCTTGGGGGAAAGAGGGGCAATAGGAGAGATCCATGTGCATCTGGTGTACTAGAGACTAACATCCTTCCGAATCTCATGGAGCATCTTCTCCTTACTAAGCCGAGAAGGGGGGATAATCCCCAAAGAATAAGGTGGGAGCCTGTCTATCCGTATCTAAATGTTAGCTAGGAGAGCAAAAACCTGAAAATACCAGCTCCTCTGGCCTCCCCGAGAACTCGGAGAGAGTTCCATCGAGGAACGAAGGGCGAGGTAAGGGTACCGCCTACAAACCTCAGGGGTATCTCCAAAAGTACGGATCCTGTGAAGATAACCGATAATCAAGAAGATAATCTCAAGCTGGAGAGGAGAAGCCCCAAACTCTACCAGAATAATAGAGTGGGGGACTATGCCCTTGCAACAAATGAATCGTCGAAGAAAGAGTGTCTGGACTCGTCCAACCCGTGACCACTCAATCGGACCAAGGCTAGGACCCCAAACCACTGACCCATAAGTAATAGTTGGCTTGACCAAGGCATCAAAAATCCTCATCTTCACAGGTATATCCTGAAAATGTGCTTTGAAGCAATTCCTCTCTAGCAAAGACATAGTTGCATATCCCTTACATACCCAAGCCTAGGCGACGGGTTTCATACTAAAAGTGGGACCGGTGAAAATAACCCCCAAGTACACATAAGAGGTGGTTATCTCGACCTCCCGACCTTGGAAAGAGAAGTGGAGATGATATAGAGCCTCTTTGGTAGTATTGAATACCATAACCTTGGTCTTAGAAAGATTCACCGTCAACTGTCTCGAGTCACAAAAAGCGACAAGCTTGTCCAGATGGTGTTGAAGTCCCTCAAGAGAAGAGGCCAAAAGAACAACATCATCAACAAAGAGGAGAATAGAAATCAGCACATAGTGAAGAAGGCAACCATCCTCTGCATGAGCGTTCTCCTTAATAAAAGTCTCAAGCTCGTTGATAAAGATCCCAAAAAGTGTCTGAGAAAGGGGGCACCCCTGTTTCACTCCTATGGTGCTAAGAATACTATCTAAAAGCCCTTGAGGGGAATGAAACCGACCTTTCACAGTTTCATATAACCGTGTAACCGCTGTCAAAAGTTGCCCAGAGATGCCAACTGACCGTAGTCTCTCAAGAAGTAAATGTCGAGGCACCGTGTCGAAGACTTTCATGAAGTCAATAAAGCAACAATAAACCTTCGAGGACCTGGAACGCGCCTCCTCAATAATAGCTTTGAGGACTAGAATGTGATTTGTGGTCTAGTGATCTTGCCGAAAACCAGCTTGGCCAAGAGCCCTGAAACCCCCTCCTCCAACCTTCAAGAGAGAAGCACATCCAATGTTGTGGCATAGAGCTTGGCAAAGATATGCCCAATCATGATAGTCTTGTAGTTATTGGGTTCATAGGGATCACCTGCCTTATGAATGAGGTGAACAATATGCTGAGTCCAGGAATCAGGAAACCCAAACAGACAGAGAGATTAAAGAGATCAGTGAGGGGCCCAACAAGAGGGTCAATACCATGCTTCTTGACAGACATTACTGGTCTATCTTAAAACTTTGATAGCTAGTGCACTTAATGAAAAGGCAAGGCTATTCTTCTTTACAGAATATCATCTTCAAACAATGATCTTGGGGGTTATTTTCAGTGGTCAACACCAGTAATGTCTGCCAAGAGAATGGACAAATTACTCATCTTCAAACAAATGAATGAGCAACTGGTGAAAGGGGGGGGCATGTTGTGCTATGAATGACGCCCAACCTGCCATGAATAGTCTGTCTTCCCTTAGCCAACAAAATTCAGCCAAGATTAATGCTATATTGGGGCTCAACAATCAGAACTAGTAGGGAAACATGGCAGAATACTGCAATGTGACTCCACCTTGCAACTAGAATCCCATAAGTTTATGAAAGCAAGGAGGACAATCACAAAGAATACAAACAGATAAGAGCAGTGCAAGGGGATAAAAAAACCATAAGCAGCAGAGATGGTAAGAATCAAATCAAGTACAAACAAGATACCTCTGCCTTTGCATAATATATTTTAAGAATATAGATACTGATCAATAATTTACTACATACTTATTTGCATAGGATATCAAAATTACGTTTCCTTTTATTTGCTGCAGGACATCAACATTGCAACTCTAGTTAAGAAGTTGACTTTCATAGCATAATTTCAGATTATTAAGCAAGATCATATCCAATAAATGACTACTAAGATGCAACCAATTTTCCTAACTTGAATATTAGTTCAAAGTTCCTTACTAGATTTAAGTTAGGACGTTTATGAAAGTTATGACTTTGAGTATTTAAATTGCTACGCTAAAAATCACTTATTTGAGACTAAATGAGCTCAGAAACATGTTTATTCATTAGACAGCAAAATACAAATGAGTAAACAAAAAAAGATACATGTTGCAAGCAATGTGTGCTTAATAGACATTACCACAAAGATTTGCCACTCCCGGTAGCCATAACAATGAGAGTATCTTTCCCCTTCAGTATTTGTTGTATAGCCTCTTTTTGATAAGGTCGAAAAGATGAATGACCAAAATATTTCTGCACCCAAAACAACATATTATATTTCATGATATATGCTTTGCAAAACTGAACAATGCATTATTGTTTGAAAATGAAAGAAAATTTATTTAATTCAGTATTAAATACCATTTATGCATGAAGTTGACCATTTTAAACATAAATAAGGAAAATCACGTGTTTTCATACAGAGGCAAATACACCACAGGAAACTGCGGTATCACATGCCCCTGAACTGCATATGAGATTGAATGAGAGTATCTCAGAGTCGTCAAACCAGATGTTTGCCTAACCCCCAGGATTTCTTTGCAATAAAATGAGAAGAAAAGAGATACTCTGTGAGAAATTGTCATTCCTGAATCTTGAGAATAATAAAGATGCAGAAAATAGAATCAAATGGCATTAGATCAACTGGTTAGATTCCTCAACATTCAAGGAGGAGATCCAGGTTTGAATCTTGCCAAGCAATACATGCATAATATCCAAGCTGTTGTAATACCGCTACAGGTGATGATGTAATACAGGTTGGACCCGTTTCAATCCCATATAACCAATTGAAAAAAAGATGCAGAAAATGGAGCCACAGTACAGATATTCCGTAAAGAAGAATAGCCTTGCCATTTGTCATTTTTCATTAAGTGCACTAGCTATCAAAGTTTTAAGATAGACCAGTAATGTCTGTCAAGAATACACGGTCCAGATTCAAAGACAACCAATTTGTTTAGATGTCTAACACACTAGATAATGGCATTGGCTCTGCACTCAAAAATGCCATAATTGATGAATTTATATGAAGCTATGTTGAACACTGTATGTCAGGAAATTTTTTAAAGTTGATTCTGCTGCTCTCAGCCTGCATTGTTTTTGCCTTAGACCTATGTTCCATAAAATTATGGGATGGGAACAGCAGGACGGCTTTTTGGGATGGAAGGACGCATTTTGGGATGTCGGGATAGATGTCAGTACACATCCCCAAGACACCCTCCAAAACCCAGGACGAGTCCCCATTGGACATAGCCCTAGACACTACATTATGGACATTGTGAGATTCATGGGTTTTACGGAGGTTTGGTTGCTACAGAAATAGACTGCAAATTTGAGTTGAGCAATTGCATATTTGTTTTCAGCAAAACTCACTAGTGTTACAGATTCAACAAAGTCTGCAATTCCATATTACATGATACTAAAAATTTCTTCAGAAACATTTTATATTCAGTGTTCTGTGTACATGAATGGCCTTTAATGTTCAGCAGCCTAGACAGAAAATAAGTTTTTGCAATGTCCTACAAAAAAGCTCCTTTTATGCGAGAATTAATATGGATAATATCTACCACTTTGTGGGTACATTGTCAAGTCATATTCATTTTTTTCCATCCAATGAACTTAGAGGACCATAGTGTGATCTCAAGGTGATTTGTTGAAGAGGATAGCATCCTTTTACCTGCTTAAACAATATATATATCAAAAACCTAGACTATACAAGATAATCCGAAAATGGGGGTGACTATTTCAACTAATGTATGTGTGTGTGTAATGGAGATAAATTTAATATATGGAATGGCAAAATACAACTCCAACTGATGTGTAAAAAGGAAAGTAGCTAATGGAAGAATTAAGCACCTGTAAAACCAAAAAATTCAATAGAATGGAAACATAGAGACTTCAAAGAAAAGCCTGTCATTGGACTTTGCATATCAGGTTTTGACTGATTTTTTCTCAACTTTACAGAAAGTTCAAAAAAAAAGTTAGGATGGACTGTATAAGCCGTGAAGATTACTCACAGAATGAATAAAGTTTGTTTAAATGGTTGTTTTATAAACTTCAAAAGAACAATAATACAAAGTAAAGTAAAATAAATGAATTATTGTCTTTGGTAAAATAGTTAGCAGTGATTCGCATGGGATTTAAGGCAATTGGTTGGGTGTGAAAAATTTCACACTATAAACCAAGGTTCTCCTCTTATGGTTGAACCTTAAAAAAATCAAATGGCATATGCTCAACCAGTTAATTTCCTCGACTTTCAAGAAAGAGACCCAGGTTATAATCTTGCCAAGTGATACATGCATGACTGCCAAGCTGTTGTAAAACCACTATGTGGTCGTGATGTAACACAGGCAGGGCCTGTCTCAATCCATTATAACCATTTTTTTCAAGTTAGCAGTGGTATCAATCAACATTAAAGATGAAAATGTTAAGACTGTATTGTTGATATCTTTCAAACTAAATACTTTTTTTGAATATCTACATTTGTTTCTTCAAATGAATTTGTTGTTTAAAAAATGGGTATCACGCACATCCAACATCCCATGTGTCATCTTCCTCTTATGAAAAGACATACACATCTAAATGGCTCTTAGAATTATTGTTGCTGCATGCTTCTACGACTTTTTTTTTGTCTGATTACCAAACGTCTTGGTTGAAAATTTTGTCTTCAACATGCTTGCTGAAATTTTTATAATATCCGTGCTCACTCTCAAACTTTATCTTGTCCTCAATCCAAGGATGTTTTCATCTTCAAATTCACAACCATCAACCTCAAAAATTTTCCAAGGATTTCACAAGTAATCTACATTCCACATTCAAACAACATTCTCACCTTCTGCAATACCTTGGAGATCACAGTTTACAAAAAACAATGCATCTTAAATGTTCACTCTCAATATTCCCACATTTGGATTTTTTACTCTTTCCCACTTCTCACAAAATTGCAGAAAATAGATCCTGTTCTTCCAGGCCAATCATTCTTCTTTGTTACATCTCCAGACCTAAATGTGTCATGTGCACCTTTGTTCTGGAATGGCCTACTTGTAAGGCACCTAGCCTCACCCTAGCCTTCTTAGTGTTTCATAGGTTTTCACTTTATTGAACAGTTAACCTAATTAGGTACAACAGAATTGCCATAACCTAATTATGCCTATATAACTAGAGTAAAATACTAATCGAACATTGAAGAATTTCTTTCTTATTTAATTATATTTGAAGGATGCCACCAAAAAGTACTATCAATGATCAAATTTCAACGCTTCATTGTTTGCATACATTTGATGGGTTAGCATTCCAAGTTTGTTAGACAGATATTGCATATTTATTTCCATTGGATTGTTGCTATTGTTCACGGATAATAGAGAAATATCTTAACAATAGCATAAAAAGTGACAAAATGGGCAAGTGAGAGAAGATTCTCTTACTTGAGGAACATTTTGTTGAAATGTTACCCTGAAAAAAACCTCATCTTGCACTGCATTTTTCTTCTTACAGAGGAAACAGAATTGGTTCACACTTACATGGAGTAATATAAAAACATATAATCCATTTCTAGAAAGTGATAGTAATAGAAAATTTGAGAAATATCAACAAAGAGACAACCTCAGAAACTAGACCTACCAAAACTGCTATGTTGACATTTTTGCTGTCACAATCCTAGCCAAAAGGGAAAAAAAAAAAGAAACATTTGTCTAAACTTTTAATTTGGTTAAGCAATCTAAGCGTCATTTTTTACAATATAAAGTAAATATCCAAATCTAGTTGTCTACCTCAGCTTATTCTCAAAAATTTAAAGGAGAGAAGCAAAGATAAATCATGGAAGCAGCTGTGGTTTTCAAGTTATTTGTTTTTTAAAAATCCTTATTCCTCTAAAATTAATTTCCATCCCTTAACTTCCTTGTTAACTTGTAATATTTCTTTTTTTACTTCCATCAAAATCCTACTAGCACCATACTAGTTTCTTGAGAATCAATTAGCCCTTACTTTGGCAAAACCCTAAACATTCATATTCCTGATTCCAGCCCAACAATTGTAAAACAAGACTTGAAAGAATTGTGTCAACAAGGGGCTGTCACAAGGAACCTGAGACTCTAAGCAAACACATAATCTTGGATAAAGCTTCACAATAATGCATAAAGAGGTCAAACCATGGATTGTAATGGGAATAAGGAAAATAGAAAGAAATGTCTAAATATAATTTTAGGATAGTGGCAAAAGCGAAAGGGAACAGTACAGCTTGACTAGGCCTACTGGCAAAGGTTTGGGTAGTCCAAATAAGAGATCTAAGGTTCAAATCTGGAAGGGAGTAGAGTCTATTCACCAAGTTCATTTAGATAGACATAATAGGGGCTCAGCCCATGTGATTACAACCCCATATAACTAATATAAGTAGTACAGCCTGAGAGGTGCTAACGGTGAAGACTTGGATACTCGATATAAGAGTTCTAAGGCTTGAATCCCAAGGGGGGGAGGGTATATAAACCAAGTTCATTTAAATGACAAAATACAGGTGGAGCTGTTTCAACCCCATACAACTACATATTTTTTGAATCCTGGAGGGTAGGGTTTGTACACAAGTTCATTTTATAGACAAAAGTACAAGTGGGTCCCGTTTCAGCCCCATATAACCAACTAGAATTTTGCCCATAAGTTGAAGTATGACTGGTGAGAATGTTTGGCTCACAAAGAACCCACCAAGGTTCAGTTCCCATGAATGCCATGACAAGAAGATTTGTTATATCACTGCAATAATGTGGTCCATTGAAATACACCATGCTATCATGGTCATGATGTGATATGGGTGGGACCGTTTCAATCCCATATAAAAAAATGTCAAAGGAAACATAGCCAAGCACCTTCAAACAATTGAATTTATGATATCCCAATAACAACTCCAAATCCTCTAGAAAGCAACAATAATTGCAATAACAAACACCACATTTCAAACAGATTCAACTATAGTCTTCAATTTCACACTGCTTTTTGGTTACTGAAGTGCATTGCAACAGCTCTTTTCAATCCCATTGGTCTACTTTGGCCATCTGTGGATGTTAATAGAATTATCTTGTCTACCAAAGGTCTAATTCCAAAAATTTGAGGGCAAAAATGTCACTACATGTTTCAACCAAAGGGAGTATTATTTCATCAAATTTCCCCATATCCCTGAGTCATTGTAGAAACATGATATTTTAAATCACAACCCTACCAATAGTACTAATTGGAACTAGAAAGGAGGCAATTAGGAAAAAGATATCAATTTTGCACATGACCTCTTGGCTCAATATTAGAAGACATGGACCAATCATTATTTCAGTCTACTGACAAAGCTAAGTCTGAAAGCATAATCACAGAATATATTATGCAACATCAACAACTGGCTACCAAAATTGACAAATAGGAAGACAATCAATTTCTCCTACCATACATCAATGGCTTGAATGACATACTCTAACAAGAATTCCGAATACAATTTCCGAAAACATGGAGTAGGTTTGTAGGGTCTAAGCTGCTGTCCTATCACAAATTCTTCAAGGATCTGCATCATGCCAAAGACACTGAAGCACAATTGCTGCCAATATACCCATACAACTACTACATCTCACTCCATGACAAAATAGAGAGCAAATACGTAAAAGATGTTCTTACCATGGTCCGTTATCATAGCAAAAGGCACAAGGGTTACAACAAAGGGTCTCATGCTCATAGAAAACTCGACAAACATGAAACGGGAAGAAGAAAGCCCATTAGATAAAGTACTACCAAAATCAGTAATATTAACTATCAGCACCCTTCCAACACTTACGATTGAAGGATTCGTCAGGCAAGAAAAGGTGATCATGTTAATTGACTCGGGAAGTCAGCATGATTTTATTAATAGGAAGCTAGCAGCAAACATGATTTTTTTTTACACCTTAAATCCAACTCCAATGTCATTGTCATCAACGGATATGTATCATCACATGCAAAGATGAATTTCTATAAGTGGTCATCTTCTAAGCTCTCTTATCTATGTCATTCTTATTGGCAGCATAAACATTGTCTCATATGTGCAATGTATTAGAAAATTAGGCACAACTGCATTAACTTTAAAGGCACATTCGATCGTTTCAACTCAAAAGGGAAAGCCTATCAGCTTACGGGACACAAAAAGCCACAAAATAAGGTGATTATCTCATATTGGATGGTAAAACTCTTAAGAAGGGACACTAGCAATATAATGGCAAGACTTAGTTCTTTGGAGGCCTGTGAGGATTCGCCATCCATTCCACAACAACTAGAAGATTCTTTCCATGAGGCAAACAAGTATTCCTATACTTTCTACAAAATTTGCCACCAAACAAAGAAGGTGATCATGCTATCGACCTAATTCTAGGTAGTCAACCTCTCAGCATCAAATCATACCACTACCCATATGAGCAAAAAGGTGAGATTGACATGTTTTAGAACATGTTGGATGCAGGTATCATGCATTGCGTTTTTCTTGGCCCTCATGATCTTGATTCGAAAATAGGAAAGTTCCCAGATATTTTATGTTAACTGTTTAGAGCTAGCTTCAAATTCTTGTCATTGATGAACTGCATGGTGCAATCTTCCTTACAAACTCGGATCATTAATTTGGTTATCCATATTAAAGATGAGTACCTTAAACAATATTCAAAAGTCACGAAGGCACCATACGATCTTGGTGATGCTACTGAATCTCACAAATGCCGATTCAAAGTCTCAAACTTTCTATATAAAAAACATTTGGTGTGTGGACCATGTACTGCAAATACTTAAGAAAGGCCAACATTACACCAAGAAGTTCAATTGTGCATCTGAATCCCAAACAAGTATGGTATATAAGGTCATGCAAAGTATCCCATGAAGGATTCAAGGGGCCCGAAGAAGAAACAAGCATTAGTTAAGTTGCATGTGCCAAAGGACATGAATGGTCTTAGAGGATTCCTTTTCCTAATAAGTATTGTAATCAATTCTTCCACAATGATGCCTGAACTGCAACACCTCTAATAGCCCTTTTGAAGAACTCATATGCATGTTCAATGCCACAACTTGAGCATTCCAGCTTAAAAGCTCTCATGTCCACCCCAATTCTAGCAACCTCAAAACATATTGGAGTGTGACACCCTTGAATGTATATGTAAGAAGATTGCCTGATGTTGTTTGAAAGCAGGCATTTAGAAGAAAAAAATTTAACAAACAAATTTAACCAACATATTGTTTGTAAGCATTGGCAATAAGTGGTAGGCAGATCCGTCTGAAAGATGAGTTTTGCAATGTTCAACAAATTTAACAAACAAATGTCACTGGACGAAATAAGTCCAATTATATTAAGACAGATGCACTGCTCTTTGCCAACTCATCTATGTCTCAACTCAACCTACGTTTCATGGGGACTCCTTTTAAAATTTGGAAGCCGTCTCCGAGACACGTACCAAAAAGGCATCCTGTAGTCCCGAAAGCCTTCCCGACAGTCCCAGAAAACCGTCCCGTCATCTTCTCGGAAGATAGCTTTAAATTACAAGCTAACACAAAGCAAAAACAAACAAACAAAAAATAAAATTCCAATGAAGATAGCTTCCACATATCCTTTGGACAAAAAGAAACCCCAACCTTCTTTCCCCTTGAGATTCCTCCACAATATCATTTCTAAAACATCTTGGAAAGTTTCTTTACTCGTGAGTGACTTCCTGCTCGAGAAACATTTCTGGGTAAGAATTTATTAGTCAGTGGCGTTAACTCCAGAAGCATTGTCAGTTTATTCTCGAGAGAAGGCTGACATGGGGTAAAAAAAATCTTTGCTATTCCTATTTTTGTACGTTAAGTTTCTAATGCCATTGCCTCTTTTTCTGAGGATGCTTCTAGTCATTTTGTCCTGTTTTCCTTTTCCTGACATTTCCTGTATGAGTATGCTGATATTTCTCTTACATCTCAAAATAATTCTACGCCTGCTATACAAATAAAGCAAAATCAAATGACCGCAGGACAATGGATGTGCCAGAACCACGCGAATTCAAAAAGGCACAAAGGATCCAAATTTTGCAAGAAGTTCTTCAAACAAAGAGACAAAATAAACCCTCCAAGCTAATTATCAGGCAAGCTCTACTTTACTCTACCCAAATCCAGTCTGCTCTCCCCGATATAATTTCATTCAATCTATTTAACAGCTTCTACTATGTTTTATTTCAATCCACGCTTAACTTACACTTACGGTTTACTCAATTCATAGCCGTAATCTTTACACAAAATGAGGAAATCCTGCTTAAGAATATTACTATCATTTCTATTTTTATCCTAAACTTCATTACATTTGGAAATTACAAAAAGATAGGATAATCCCCTAACTCTGAGTCCAGCCCTGCCCTGCCTTTCTTTCTTTAAAAAATACAAAGAGAGACTAACCATAATTGAACTTGCGACCTACTCATACGTAGAGATTTTACATAGATACGGAGATTTAAAAGAAGAGCAGTAAACATTCAGGTGCACCTTAAGAGTGAACTCTAATTTGTGCTCCATTGAAGACGAGGAATAAAATGCAGAGTCCGCCTGCGCCTGTGTCTGCGCCAGATTTCTCTTTATTGCAGTTCTCTCGATGGTTGCTCTTAATGGTGGCGGGTAAGACTTCCCGCCCTTCGACTCCCCTTTATTTATACTCGCGAATAATATGTGCATGTCCCGTTTTAGCGGGGTCTAAGAGTTTGGTCACCGTATTTATAGGTATTGGACAGGTTCCTAAGGTTAGTTATTGTTTTAAGGTTTTTTTCATCTTTAGAAAACTAAAGATAAAGATAACCTTGAGTCATGCTTATAACAATCAATGTCGTTCTTGTATTTGTTTGTTAGGACATGTTTTTTTTGAGTTCTTATTACGAAGCTAAAGTTTAATTAGATTTTTTTTTAATAATTAATATAAGTAAAAATATGAAGAGTTGTAAGTTTATTGTAGTGGTAAAGGTTTTGATTTTTTTTTTGGGAGGTTCAAGGTTCAAATCCCATTTAGTACGAGGAGATTGGAACCTTTTATAAAAACCTATATAAACTCATTGAAAAAAGAGTAAAATTATGAAAATTTAAAATATTTTTTGATCAATTTGTATTATTTTTTTTAAATAAAGGGTAAAAATTTATTGATAAGAAGACAAGATTACAGAGTACAGCGAAGCTTCCAATTAGGGCTCAAGTAAGCAACAAAATAGGCTAAAACCACCAAACAAAGTCAAAACCCGAAGAAGACAACAAGAACAAACCACAATAAGTTTGAACATCCTTGTGGATCAACTCCCAAAGGCGCTGAGAATCCCCAAACGGGAGACTCCCAGTTATCCATAATCCAAGGACCTGAAATCTTAGAAGCCCTTTTGGCCAAATAATCAGCAACCCCATTCCATTCCCTTGGAATGTGCACAAAGGAGATGAATTTGAACTCTTCACTAATTCTGAGAATTTGAATGGCTACAAAGGCCAACTGCCAATTAACATCCTCTAACCTTTTGTTGTTTAAAATATTAACCAAAATTTGAGAGTCGGACTCGTAGATACTCTTGCATCAGCCAAGAGAAAACCCCCTCTGTAAGGCCTCGAGAATCACAAGAGCTTCCATAAAATTGTTGGAGTGAACACCTTTATAAATGGAAAAGAAAAATCTGACCACGCCAGTAGAATCTCTCCCAACACCGCCAATTCCAGCATATCCATGATTGCCCATGGACGACCCATCAATATTAATTTTGAAAACTCCTCCAGGGGGCGACCTCCACCTACCATTTCTCCTAACTTTCTTGTTGGGCTGAGAAGCCCTGGTAGGGCGAGAAGAGTTCGCGCAAACCCCAAAGAGACCAAGAGCCTGTCGTACCTTCTCCTCCCTAGAGTCCAAAAGAGGGTTCACATCGTATTTGCTATGGATGGTTTCCTGAACCATACCCATGATCCTTTGCTAGATCTATTGAATAGCCAAATGACTACCCTAAAAGATGCGACGGTTCTGTTCAAGCCAAATCTTCCAGATGATGCAAGGGCCCGAATTCCAAGCCACCTGGAGGAAGGGGGCATTGAGTGGAGGTCTGCCTAGACTACTCCAAAACTCCACCAGGGAGAGCACATGAAAATAAGGATGGTTCCAAGCACTCCACCAATGATGCTAAATGTCTCTGGCAAGGGAGCATTAAAAAACAAATGAGAAGCATCATCCTCATTATTACCACAAAGGACACAAATAGAAGGACCTTGAAATCCCCTCTTCCCCAAGTTCTCCCAAGTGAAGCATTTATTACGAGCTACCAACCAGAGAAAGAAGTTACATTTAGGTCAAGAAAATATGTTCCACACCTTTTTCCAGATCAATTTGTATTATTATTATTTATCAGTCAATAAGAATATATTTTACATGGTAAATAATGTTAAAATAACATCAACTACTTAAAGGTATTTTTTTTAATTGATATATTTTGGGAATGTTCAATTATTGTAATTGATAAATATCTAATTGTAAATATAGTGTGAACTAACATAAGCTAGGAGTGAGCCCCCTACTATGTAGTATGAAAAGAAAGTCATATTTATAAGCTCCCAATAAAAAGTTTGGATATTTAAGTTAGAGATAGAAGAACGAACATATGGCAAATTTAATCCAAGTAATAAATGTTTACATCACAAGTGATTTATCAATGACAAAATGATTTGGCATGATATAATGGTTCTTAAAAGTAAAAGTTTAATATGTAAGTTCTATGGATATTGGTCAAGGTTTTTGAAGATTCAAAATTGGATCAAGTGGAAGTGGGGATTGAATTCAAATTAATCTTATTTTTCTTTCTAAAGATTTTTTCCTTGTCATCCTTTTCAATAGGAAATCGCGGATAAAATAATTGATGGTGGCCTATGGTTTAGGAGGAGAGATTTCCCTTATTTAAGACCAGGGAGTGAAAAATTTTATCAAGACAAAAACTATTAAGAAGCTTCAATTATGGGTTAGGTTTTTTGGACTTTTATATTAGCTTATCAATAAAGATATTTTGAAGGATGTTGAAAATACCCTATGGGAATTCATCAAGGAAAGAAAACATGCTATATATACACAAATATGTGTTGTTATGAATATTTCAAAACCTTTGTCACAATCCATTAAGATTAAATTTGAATCAAGAAAATAGGATAAGCAAGTGGATTATGAAAATATTGCATTTCGATGCCATAATTGTTATAAGACTTGATACATGGCAAGAGATTGTAAAGTGATAACTATGAAAAAAAAGACAAAAAAATGGTCATGAGATAAACTTAAAACAAAGAAAGGAAATCATACCACAATAGAAGCTCAGTCATATCAAGGATATTCCACTCCTAAAGAAAAGATAAAGAAAGCCTATAAACAACATCATATTGTAAACACCATCATAGCTCACTTGGATCAACTATTAAAAGAAACAAAGAAGGATATGAGGGATGAGACAGTACAATGTGCAAGTTCAAGTTCATAACGAATTAAAAGTGCAAAGGAATATATGGAGGAAATTTCTAGAACAAAGGTAGCAAAAAAGATCAAGTTTATTCCAGGTAAGTCATCTTCATTTTTCTCAAGTATTGTCAAGTTCATTAAAGGTAAATCATTTTCTTTTTACTCAAGCAGTATAGAATCCTCTCCTCATAATAAAAATGGAAGTGATGTAGAGGTTATCCCTTACACTTTAAGGTTTCAAGAGCAACATAATAAAGAAATGAAAATGGAGGAAACTCGTAGAAATTGGGATTTTTAGGGCAACATAAGAAGGTAAATTATTATGGAAGAGTATTCTTGCACTTTAATATTTCCTAGGTAACATAAAAAAAATGTGTTTTTGAGGTTATTTCTTGCACTTTGTATCCTTTAGAGCAAGACAAAAATATAGAAGAATGTGCTTTTGAGGTTGTTCCTTGCACTTTGTATCCTTTAGAGCAAGACAAACCTATAGATGACAAGTCTTACTATGAACAGTGTGAGAAGATTGAATAAATTTATGAAGATAAAAGTGTTTATGGGAATGAAAAAAAAAAGAGGAAGACTAAGAAGCAAAAACAACAAGAAAAATAAGTTTGGAAGGATATTGATATGGGAAAACAAAACTAAATAATGCAAGTGTTATAAAAAAGTAGGGCCTGTTGGATCCTCAAAATCCAACTTAAGAGTGATCCCTAATTTCAAATTTTGAAGGGTCTTGTAAAGTCCTAGGCTTAGGTGTTTTTGGTTGTGTAGGTGTTTTTATTGAGTTAAAGAAAAATGGTTTATAAATTTTTGGAATCAAGATAATCAGCATAGTTCAAAATGTAGTGTCTAGTAGTCCCTTGAAATTTTGTTTTAGTCAAAGTATTTGTTCTCAAAAAGACCCTCAAGTTTTAATTCTTTTGCAAGGTCATAACTTTAGGATTTTAGTCCTTCGATGTTAATTTTTTTTTTTAGCCCCCAAGTTCATCATCAAAAAAAAATCCCTAAGTCATCAACCTCCATTCGTTCTTCCCCCTTCATAAACCCTAGGTCTAAGGTTCACCAAATATTTTTCCTAACTCATAAACTTTAGACACCTCATAATTTTTTTCCCCTTTTCGCATTTCATATTCCTCCAAGAAATAATATTTCTTATCCCCGAAGGTTTGTATCATACCATCATATAGAAAAAAAATCCCTTTTGTCACCCTAGTCCCTAAGTTTGAAAAATAGGTCCCAAAATATAAATTTTCCCCATATACTAAGGCCTAAGTCATTGCTCCCAAAAAATATATGTGTGACCCAAAAATTTAAATATTTCCTAAGGTTTGATCGAAATAAAATGGACCACTTTGATTCGCTCGCCAAGGAAGGGGTGAAGGCTCCTGATTCATTCACCAGAAGATCGACGCTAGAATCTCATTGGCTCATAAATAAGTAGTTTTGATTCACACGTTAGAATAGGGGCAGGAGGTTGTGATTGACCTGTCAAAAGGAGGTTATCACCTTGTGATTGGCACATAAATAAATGGCTCAAAAAACCTCACCATATCAAGGGTAATTAATCCAAATTCACCCACTCGAAGTCAAGTGCCAATATCCTATTGACCCCAAAATGGACGACATCGTCGTGATAGGGGTGAACGACCTTGATTGACCTACCAAAGTTTGGGTGTCAATTTTTTATTGGTGGGAGAAAAAGATAGGAAAGTTGTACAATGGGAGAAAAATATGAGAAAGTTATAATGGTATTTGGCTAAGTGAAAACATATTCCTATAATGGAGCAATAATAATCTTTTATCCAAGGTCCTAAGTCTTAAGGCCCCTAACAACCTTAGTGATTCATAAATATATCCTTCATTGTAAAAATTATTCTCCAAGATCCTAAGGTTTGTCCCCATAATCACGTTGTGCCTTCCCTAATGAATAAATTTTCCTCCACCATAGTTGTGTACCTTAGTCCCCAAAATTTATATATAAGGGTCAAGGTAAGGTATATTCAAATTCCCCCCTTTTTTGCCATTTTAAAGTTTCATCATTGCGGCAACTTTAGAGAATAATTGTTGTTGCCATGTTTAAATAACCCCTCATGAAAATAAATGACTATTTTTCCTAAGGTCTTCAAATTCCTCATGTCTATACGTGCCTCCCCTCTTTTCCATAAAAATTTAAAAATCTACGATCTTATCAAAGTAAAATGAAGGGGTCTGAATTGATCGTCAAGGAGAGGCAGACACCTCTGATTATTCATATACCAAGGCATAAATAATCACTTATCCAAAACCCTAAGTTTTAAGACCCCCTAAACCTAAGGTCTTTTTACATGACATCATTCACTCATGATAGTTCCTCCTCCATGGTCATACACCTTAAGTTTCTAAAAAATCATTAAGGGCCACACTTGCTTAGCTCCCCCTTCCTGCTTGTTTTAAATATCGAGTTTACCTTGAAATCAACTGCTAAAATTAAATGTAGGTTGCCCTAACAACATCACCCTATCGAGCCATTTGATAATCCTATTAGTGCCAACCTGCATATTATACCACATGTATTAAGGGAGGTTAATATGACAATGATCAATATTGGAATCATAAAATTCTAGTTTTTAGTGCATAAAGAACCATTCAACCCTTTCCCCAACTATCCAATGCATGCAATATCCACCCTTTTTGTTTGGGGCAACTTTAATCATATTAAAGTTTCCACAGTTCAAAGCTACAAGTGGGTTCTTTTTATGACATAATTAGAAGTGTAAATATTATCATCCCCAACTCATGGTTATTAACGTTGAATATGGCTAAAAGTGCTCTATCGATGGGGCCACATTCATGGTCCACCAAATGGGACGTTCAACATGGCACAATGAATGTGGTAATGACATCTCAACCTGGTTCACGGTTGCTATGAAGAAAGTGACTATCTGACCAAATGGCATGACACAATAAGACAATAAAAAACCTATAACTTTTACTTCTTGTAGACATAAAATCCTTAAATCTAGTAAATTTTATTGAACCTTTCATATTGTAAACTTCAAATTTAGTTTTTGTTAGACTCCAAAAATTCCATGAAAGGAAGCTTATTAAGATATGGAGTTTAACACATATCTTTGCCATTGAGGTACTCTAGCACACTATAACTATTGAAGGATTCTAAAACATAACTTCCCAACTGAATGTTAGATATATGCATTCTTTTTTTTGGGTGTGAAATCATCCTCTATCCCCTTGCCATAGGGTGTGTGAGCGTCAAGCACTTGCTAGGG
The DNA here is from genome assembly GCA_028583015.1 of Wollemia nobilis. Lineage (NCBI taxonomy): Eukaryota > Viridiplantae > Streptophyta > Pinopsida > Araucariales > Araucariaceae > Wollemia > Wollemia nobilis. The sequence goes on along the minus strand of JAQPPZ010000620.1, from coordinate 4,690,845 downwards.
GGATTGTGGGGGGAGTTGACCTTAACAACAAGTTGAGATATAATCAATGTTGTTACCCTCAAGTAGCAATTTTATTGAGTCTTAGGAGCCTCTTTCCTAATATTTTTTGTTACTTGAGGAGCAACCTTGTCCTTTTCCTTTGCCTTCTCCATATGCTTTGATGCAGGTGAAACAACCAGATTTGGCTATGATCCCTTAGAGGCCATGAAGCATGTATTTTTATGCCCACCAATTATCACCCAACCATCCTAGTTGGCTTGAGGGGTAGGCACATTGGATTGATTAGGGCTCTGTTTATCCCTATTATGGAGCACAAGGAGATAATATTTAACCTTATGGTTAGATTGTTGGCATAAAAAACAAGTGTTGGAAAAGTTGATATATAAGACCCATTGTGAAATCATTGATTCACCAACCTGAATCTCTATTGTTTTTTTTAGGTCCTCAAAAATGTTGACTTCAACACATACACACTTCTTTGAACGTGCATAACAAAACTTGTTTGCCTCAACAAGATTGACCCAACCCAAAGGAGCCATTATGCAATTTAGGAAGGGCTAAAGGGAAAGGGGAAGACTAGGGAATTCCACCTAGACAGGAACTTTGGTAGTCCTTTCTTCAGATATAGAGAAGTTGCGGTTCCATGGGAAAAAGAAAAGCAACAAGCTTTGCATGTACCATGTCCCATGCTCATAAATCACTTTAGCATGGGAGAATCCATAAAGCAAAAAATAAAAAATCCCTTTGTAATATTTCGTATCATTTATAGCTTGACCCCATGAGGAGTCCAAGCTACATTCACCTAGGCCCAAAGGGAAGATTCATTGGGGATATGACCCATAAAATACCTAATCGGGGTAAAAGACTCTAATCACTTGAATGTATTGTCAAAATCAGGCAAAGGAAGAACAACATCAGGGGAGGAAGAGTTACCTCAAGTACCACCTTCAATATAAACTTCCTTGGATTCTTGCTTTGAGCCATTCTCGCATGCATTCCATTTTGTAGCACTAATGCTATTTGTTGGCTTGCTAGGGTTGGGGACCATATTAAACTAACAAAAAATGCTCAAACCCTACCCTGACTGACAATATTGCACTATAAAGACTAGAGCTTCATCCTAGAGTTCTCTCCTCATCATGGTCTGGTTAATTTTGGGTTTGGTCTATTTGATAATAATATAATTTATTTTTTTTGATAATATAACCCAAAAAGAAAAACTTGGAGTCATAATGTGTGGAGTACAATTGGCAGGGATAAAATTTATCCAAGGATTCAAAGGTGTCAATTGAAGCAATTTTCATTAAAGCCACACGAGTTTCAAAAGGTGAAAGTGGAAAGGGTAGCAAATGAAATGGATTTGAAAAGAAAAATGGCTAGACTATCTAGGTCGTAGATTGTGTTTGATCATTGGTCATTGAGAGTTGGAACAAGAACACTGTAATTTTGTTGTTCTTTGGTCATATTTTGTAAATTGGCATTATAATATCTCACTCTATGTAAATAGGTTTTGGGACCCTATATAAAAAACCCTCTTTTTTACCATTATATAAAAAAATATTACAATAATATAATTTATATTATTAAGTATAAAATATATAAATAAGTTTACATTACAAATATTTTTGTAATTGATAATACATAAACAAATGATTTTTTAGAACTAACCTATTATAACATACTTATAATAACAAGAAGACATGAATACACAATGCAATAAACATTAGATGATTTATAATCCCAAAACATGGAGGAAGAACTTTTTTTAAACTTTTAACTAAGAGAAATAATATCTTTTGATACATAGAAAATAATAGATGAATAAAGAGGAGGTAAAACTATTTATTATAGCAAGATTTTCTTGTTCCTTAAACTGCCATAAGTATAGATTCATTAAACCCAACCACTTCCTCCTTAGGATACTAAAGTAGGTATGCATACATTAAATCTAATAACTTGTAAAAACCATGGGGTTAAACATAAAATATACCATAAACATAAATTTCAAAATATTATATTTTCATACGTATCATTTAGTCTCCCTTTAAAGTGCTTTATCCTTGAAGCATATAAGGGAAGTAATCACTATGATCTTTACAAGCCTTTAAAGAAGCAATATGGCACACTAGGATGAATCCATCTTATTGATATATTAACTAGAATTAAGTTTCTTTTGATGTTAAACTTTGTGCATTTCCTCCATGATTGTCCTTTGTGTGCAATCAACCAATGCCTTTAATTTTTTTGAACATATGAAATAAGGATTTCCTAATAATAGCGATATGTATAAGGTTCTACCTTTAAATGTGTCTTCTTCTTACTTATTTTTTGCTTTCTCCATGTTCAATGTAATGGTGACTTCTATAAGATTCTTTTAAAACTCCAACGTATATTTTTTGAAACTGAAAATGATCTTGAGTTGCACCTTTTCATTGTCTCACATAATTTGTTGAACCTTATTTGCATTCTTTAATTATTTGACTTTAGATAAAATACTTGATAATGAACTCTATATTTTCAAATTTTCTCATTCTTTTTTATTTAGCTTCTATTTTAGTTATTGAATCTCTCACTTGAAAAGAAACCCAAATCTACCCTTTTCAAGGTTGTTCTACTATTCCTTTGTTTCATCCTCAATATAAAATGTTATAAATAACTATTAAATATTTGAATAAGAAGGTTTCTTTCTAAAGATCAACCAATTTTCACATTTTCCTTTCCTAAGAAAACTTTTTTAACTTCTTTGGTTTTTTTTTTTATTAGGGTAGAAGAAGGGGTTTTGAAAGGTTCCCCAAACCTTTTAACAAAATTTTACAAGAAGATAAGCCCAGATGCTTCTAAGAGAAACACAAACATTACAAACAGGCATCCTTCCATGCCATACAAACATCAAAAACTTAGAAAAACAACCCGCATCAAATAAAAGCTATCACCTATTGAACACAACAAAAATGTAACAATTTGAAGCAATAGAGGAACAAACTTCCTTTTCCTATCTTGAGTTTTGATCCCACTATCTACACACCTGATTGAGCTTTATGGGTAACACACTCTACACCAGTCCCAATAACCTACTATCCTCAAAAAAGTGAAGACAAGTTCCCCATAACCAAATCCAACCAACAGCTGGATAGGGGTTGTTCTCCCAAGCCACCATGGGAATTACTACCAAGTCATTCTGGACACCACCATAAGCATCAAATCTTAGTTTCATGGTAGCTTTATTCTAGATAAATTCTATTAGATAGTGAACCTTGAAGTCCTGGTAATATGTTTTCATATACTCAAAGTCTTTGACCCACAGGAGACAGTCCCAATGCAGAACATCCAGTAAAAGACCATTAGTGAAACATGTGGGCTTCATACCAACCAAAACAAGGATCACGAGCTACAATCTAGATAACACAAAATGGATAATATTTATGGGAAAAACTCTATGAATCTACCCCACCAACCTTTTATCCTTGGAACTGCAACATACATTAGCCACTAACACAGTCCAACTGGGGTGGAATACCCAGGTCAAAACAACCTAGGGAAGGTACTCACCTGCACACAACATATTCAAACCAAATATTTTGAAAGCAAATGTTAACAAAAAGGAGGCCTGAATGACCATGGTGCCAAACATGGGAAATTTTCTTTGAAAAGAGTGGTACAAATAGGAGCCAACATCACCAAAGTTCCTTATTCTAATCGTTGTCAAGAAGAGTTGTACCATATTCTATTTTCAAACTTTCTCCCAAACATCAATTCATAGGACCGATCTTCCATATTACTACTTCCAAGATCCCACCACATCCTTCTATGAAATAAACCAGACAAATTGTTAAGGAATGAAATATTAATCATTGTGAACCCCATTTCTTTTTTCATGATCAGCAATTGCAATAACTTGTTGGGGGAAGTCTCCTTCCCAAACACTGAGCCCTTCTTGCATTATTCCAAAATTAGCCATACAATCTACTCCGCTATTTCCTTCCCTATAAATATGATTAAATTCCACTACCTCCATAAGCCTTATAATATGTCAAGCTTCACCAATCATAGAGGCTAAATTCTAGTTGACTTTTGTATCTTTTTTCATTAGATTAATCATGTTTAAGGAATCCCCTTCTATAATTACTTTTTTAACCTAAATATTACTCACCAACTTTATTCCCATGCACATAGCATGGGCCTCCACAAAGTGGCTAGACTGGTCCCCTAGGGCTTCAGCATAAGCAATCAAAATATTACCATTTTCATCTCTTATTAGACCTCCCACTCCAGTAGGTCTAGGATTTCCTTTAGCTACCCCATCAAAGTTCAATTTTAGCATACCACCCAGAGGGGGAGTCCATTTTGTTTGCCTCCTTAAAAGGTTTTTAGGAGGATCAAACATACCTATCACTAGATCAAGACCCCAATCAGTAGTAATCATACCTTCCTCCTTCGATTCCCAGACCTCTTCCCACTTAACTAATCTAGCATTCTCCATAGTTAGAGAGAAAATCCTATTGGCTACAACAAGACTATCCCTTATTTTCCCTTTAAAAATGTGACTATTTCGTTCTTTCCAAAGAGCCCATAGAGAATGAGGAAGACTGAAGTCCCATAAAGAGTTAAGCCTCTTACTCTTGAAAGGGGATTTCCATTGGAGATAAATATCACTAAGGTAGTTGGGGAAGACCCAAGAAACCTGGAATCTATTGAGAACCAGATGGAGGACTTCTTGAGCAAAGGGGCAGTTCAGGCTCAAATGGTTAACATCTTCCAACATACATTCACAAAGGTTGCACCTATTTGGAAGTTGAAAACCTCTTTTCATAAGGTTATCCATAGTAAGGATCTTATTTTGGTAGATGAGCTAGAAGAAGAAGGTAACTTTAGGAGTGAGATTCTTTAACCAAACATTCAAAGCTAATAGCCAACAAGGACTTTCACCTTCCAACAAATAGTAACCAGATTTGACCGAATAGGTCCCTTGATTGGATAATTTCCACCACCTAGAATCCTGAGCATTTAGGTTATTTAGGGAATAAACTTGAATCATCCTATTCAATTTACTAAGAACCTGGTTCCTTCTTTGGTCCAAACCTTCAACTTCAATTTGTTTCCATCTGGGTCTACTCTCTCCCCTTATAATGTAATCACTAACCATGGGCCCATAAGTCTGAGAAACTTCATTCTCCAGGATAATGAATTCCAAGTCCTGATTAAGGGGAATGCTCTTAAGCCAGGAATCTTTCCAGAAAAGAACCTTGTTACCCCTCCCAATTTTCCATTGTAAACCTTGCTACAAAAATGGTCTGACAACTTGGAGATTATTCCAAAAGTTAGAGCCCCTAGGAAAATCCCTGTCCTCCAAAAAATCAGCATCATCTCTCAGGTACTTGGCTTGAAGAATCTTCACCCATATTACCTCTTCATTCCTTATCAGTTTCCACCCACACTTTCCCAAGAGGGCTTTATTCAATTTTCTCAATCTTCTAAAACCCAAGTCCCCTACTTCTTTTTTTGGTAGACCTATTCCCAAGCTACCAGTGGTAGACACCTTTTATCCTCTGAACTAGTCCATAGGAAATTCCTTTGAATCTATTCAATTTTATCATAGAATTTAGTCAACATCTTAAAGAGGGACATAAAATAGACCGGGATGCTTTGAAGAGAGGATTTCACCAAAAGAGCTTTCCCTGCCTAGCTAAGAAGAGCTCCTTTCCATCCTGTTAGTTTCTTGGAAAATATCTCCACAATTGGGTTCCACATATCATCCGAAGATCTACCTTTAAACATGGGCATCCCAAGATAAGTCGAAGGAAATTCCCCAATCCCACATCCAAAGATACCTACAATTTTCAACTGCCTCCTGACAGGAGTGTTTAAAAAGAAGATTTTACTTTTTGCAAAGTTAATTTTCTGGCCAACTGCTAATTCATAGGTTTCCAAAATAGATTTCAACTCTCTTGCTTGTGGGATAGAGGATTTTGAAGTGATAATAGTGTCATCTACAAACTATTGATGGGAGATAGGTCTAAGGGTGGAAGCAGGCTTAATACCATCCAACTTTCCTTCCTCCACAACATTTGAAATAGTTCTCCCAAGGGCCTCGACAAGGATGATAAAGAGATAGGGGGATAAGGGATCCCCTTGTCATAGACCTTGTTTACCTTTAAAATAACCAACAATGATGCCATTGATTAAAATAGAGAACATAGCTGAGGTAAAACAGGCTACTAATAAGTCAATCTAGTCTTGCTGAAATCCAAATTTTCTCAACACTCTGATGAGGAACTCCCAGGAAACCCTATCATAAGCCTTACTCATATCCAACTTTAGAAGCATCCCCTCCTCCCCACTTTTGTCTATAGAATGGATGATTTCATGAATTGTGATTATACCATCTAAAATCTATCATCCTTTCACAAACCCACCCTAATTTTGGTCTATTATAAATGGTAGCACAACTTTAATTCTGTTAGCCAATGTTTTGGAGAAAATTTTATACAATGTATTACACAAGCTAATAGGATGGAAATCAGCAAAAGTTCTAGCCCCTACTACCTTAGGAATAAGTGCCAGGAAGGTAGCATTCACATCATCAGGAATATGATGATTCTTCTGAATCTCCTTCATTGCACCAATGATATTAGGCCCTACAATGTGCCAAAAATGCTGGAAGAAGCCCATTGGGAAACCATCTGGCCTAGGGGCTTTATCCCCCTTCATATCAAAGACCACCTTGTATATCTCCTCATCCATGAAAGGACTCCAAAGATAGTCATTCATTTGATCTGTGATCAGAGTAGGGATATTTTGGATCATGGAATCCATTGCTTCCTCATTAGGGGGTGACCACACCAATCAGCTCTAAGAAAAAATAAACCACCTCCTTTCTAATCTCCCCCAAATCCTCCATTACCTACCCATCATTTTTCAAAATTTCTGTGATTTTATTGTTGCTTCGATGTCTTAAGGCAGAAACATGGAAAAACTTAGTGTTACGATCCCCTTCTTTAAGCCAAGTTATTCTTGATTTTTATCTCCAAAAAATCTCTTCACAAGCTAGGGTATTATGGTATTTAACAAGAATAAGTTTTTCTCTATCTTGCAACTCACTAGATAGACCCTCCTTATCCATCAGATCTTCAATATCCTATAGTTGGTTTTTTAACTCATTTTTTTTTAAAAGATGCCCAAAAACTTGTTTATTCCACTACTTCAGATTCCTTTTAATGAACCTTAACCTCTTAGCTATTTGGGAAACCTTATCACCAAAGAATTCTTCCTTCCACTAGTCTACAATTTGAGCTTCCAAATTCTCATGCCATAGCCACATCATTTCAAATCTGAAGGGGGATCTGAACAAACATTTTGAGTCACCTGATTCCCAAATCAAAGGGTTGTGATCAGAACCAACTTTAGGGAGGGTAGATAGGAGGGATTCTCCAAAAAGCTATAAACATTCTTGAGATAACAAAACTCTATCTAATCTGACTTGGATTAGATGCTCCCCTAAATGATGGTTACTCCAAGTATATTTCACTCTCCTAAGGTCCACATCCATTAGTTCATTATCATTAATGAAGTTGGAAAAATCAATCATTCCTTCTGAGATAGTAGGGTTTCCTCCTTTCTTATCAGATGGATTTAAGGGAGAATTGAAATCCCCAGCCAGAATCCAAGGCATTCCTTTGAATGCTTCACGTTGATGGCTTAGGTTATCCCAAAGTTATTTTCTCCCAAAAGCTATATTTAGAGCATACACATTTGTTATAATCCACTGATTGTTAGTTTCCTTACATTGAAAAAGGGAAGTAATTATCTGGTCTGTTTGGATTAAAGTTCTTCCCTCTAAATTGTTTTTATCCCATAAGCAAAGTAGACCCCTAGAAGCTCCACACGTCGGGCTAGCTGCTAACTCTACCTCTTTCCAAATCCTACTTTTAATTGCCTCCATATTTTGTTGGTCCATTTTAGTTTCCTATAGAAGAAAAATTTGCGATCTCTTTTCTTTTCTCAATGCTTTAACAAGTCTCTATTTTGAAGGGGCATTGAGTCCCCTTATATTCCATGAGAGAAGTTTCATTTTTTAGGTTTGAGCATTTTCCCCCTCACCCTAGGGATAAGATAGTCTAAGTTCCATTGGCTATGTCAGCCACTGTTTCCTATTCCCTAATATTCTATTTTGGTGGTCTACCTAGACATTTCTCTACACCAACATCAATTCCCTTTTTTTTCTTTTTGATGATTTGGGGTTGAGTTACCTTCCAGACCCCCTTTTAGTTTATCATATTTTTCTTCTTCCATGGGAACATCCTCCTTGAGGGGCATTTGGGTTTTTTCTTGAGACTCAAAATCATATTTGGACTGCATAGAGTCTCCTTTAGATCCCTTCGATTGAGAATTGAGAGCTAACTCAAGATTACCAACTTCTAAAAGATTAAAAGCATTTGAAATAGGAATTTCAAAATCCTTTGATGAGGAGTTCATTAAACATACCTCTTGCTTCTTCATCAGTGTATGATCCTTCATTGGGGAAGTCCGATGGGGAACACCATCCACTTGATTCTCACATTTCAAACTTCTTTTGTTCTATTTCGATTAATTATAACTCTTGATTTTTTCTACTTAAGAGGGTTTTTCATCTTAAAAAATATAAAACTACATTTTTATACCAATACTTTATAAAAATTTGACATACATAATTCATCTCAATTCTCTTTAAATATATTTCTAAAAGAACAACTTTAAAATTCAATACTTGAGTTCAAAAATATGCATAGTTTAAGTTATATATTAGCATGAATTGCATTTTACACTAGTCATGAGTAACAAAATACATTAGTAATAACTGCCTATGTAGATATTTAAACTTGGTCAACTTTGACTTACTAGAAGTGGCATGAAGTCTACTTTCCAACCAAAAGAAGTTCAATGCAATTTGATGCACTGGCATAAACTCATACCTTTTGCACTAACTTGCTTTGTTCTATCCTAAAGATTTGAAATTTAGTTTGATACCACTCATAACATGCTTCCAACCACAAGGAGACATGACTACACAATGCAAAAAATATACAATGTACTACAATCCCAAAACATGAGGAATAACCTCTTCCTATGCTCTCCACTATTAGAAAAAACAATATCTTTAAATTTACTAGAAATTAATTGATGAGTATAATAAATTGAAAAACTATTTTATTTATAGTGAAAGTTGTTTGTTTTATCTAGAGCATAGGCTTAAGATACCTTAAGCCTAACCACTTTCTCCTTGAGATGTTAAAGTAGGTCTAGATATATTGAATCTAACCACTTACAACATAACATATTACAACATATTGGTTTGCAATACCCGTGTTAAGTAAAAAATTTGATCAAGATCTTCACCCCATCTAATCAATAGGAATACTATGTGTGAACTTTATGAAAATAGAGATAACACAAGAAAGAGTCTAATTTCTTAAAAATATCTCTAATAATCACATCAAAATAAAGTTGCCCATCTTCATTAATAAAAACCTTAGAAATAGTTTTAAATTTGTGATCTAAATTTTTCTTTCTCTCTATTGATATTTCATAACAATTTATATACTAGTACTTGTTATATTTTATGTATTTTTTAAAATTTTATGGTTAATCAAAGGTGTATGTTGGCTACAATTAGGATATCATTTGGTGATAATTTTGAATTTAAATTAGATAAATAATTTTCAATATGTAATAAAAGTTTTAAAAAATAAAATAAATATTACTTACGATGACGTCAAGGGTTCAAGTCCTCTCAACACTTGATAGTGCCACTCATAGTCTTAGGCCCCCATGTACATGTGTAACATCTCCCAAAAAAAAAAAAAAAAAATATATATATATATATATATATATATATATCTTTTTTGATTTGGTGGAAGAAGGGGTTTTGAAAGGAACCCCAAACCTTTTACAAAATGGATCCACACAACTTTGAGAGATTAAGGGAGGCCCATAGGCCACCAAAAGAGAAACCAAGATCCAAGGATGTTGCTTCATCTAGTGGGAATGGATTGGGTTCCACCTAAAGATCTAAATGCCCATGTGGAGAAATGAAGCACTGCCTATTTTTCACCTCGGATTTGATCATTCACATCCTTTGTCCTCCCTCATCTGTGGTGGCGGATATGGAAGGAAAGAAATTTTAGATCTTTTAAGAACACTTCTCATCACCTAGAGTCAATTTTTATTAAGACTATCCTTGTCGTGGTGGAGAATGTTGATCTCCTATCCCTAGATGATGGGAACACTAGTATGGAAACTGAGATAGAAAATAATTTAGATTTTAAATCTTCTCTTGCTTTAGTCCTAAGAATCCATCACCTAGTAAGAGTAGATACTGTTTGGGAACCGCCCCCTCCTGGGTGGATAAAATTAAACTTTGATGGTGCATCTAAGGGTAATTCGGGTCGGGCTAGAGAAAATGGTGTCATTAGGGATGCAGAGGGGTAAATTTTGTTGATGGTTGCTGAAAACATCGAAACCCAAACTATCCATGTAACTGATATTAGAGCTCTCTTTCAAGGAGTCTCGTAGTTAAAATATTTGGGATTTAGAAAAGTCATAATTGAATGTGACTCACTCAATATCATTAATATGGTTAGAGGGATGCAGACTTCAACTTTGAAAATCTCAAACCTATTGGATAAAGTGAATAAATTGGCCCAAACACATCTTGTTTGAGGGTTTACCAGGATTTTGACTAGTCCCCACATCCATTTGATTTTTTTTTGAACTTCTGGTTTTTGGCTTGGACTTTGAAGTTCTTGAAGATCTTGCTCCTATACAAAGGGATTTTTTAAAGTCAAGTAGAGTTGGAGACTCCGATTTTACAAGTTCAGAACCCTTCCAAGGAGAACTAAGTTCCTCCTAGACCGCAAGTTCAGTAGCCTTCTGGGGAGAACTAAGTTCCTCCAAAATTGGATCTTGAGAAGCCAAACATTGGTAGGAATTGTGAATAAGTTTCGATGGAATACAGGTCTCGATTTCTAGGGTCATCAACTTGATAGGGCTACCCTCCGAGGCCTAGACCACCACCTCACTGGACTTAGACACATTAACTGGGATGATTTGATCCATAATCTTATCTCCCATTTCCAGCTCATTCAGGCTTGGATTAGATTAGCCTGTTCTAGATGAACCATTTGTTCCTAGTTTTTTTTTACTAGCTTTTTCAGCCCTTTCTTATGTGGAGCTCAACTACCAGAAGCTTTACGCGAACAAGACCCCATCGCATGCCCAAATATCTGACATGAAGAACATCTAATGGGTTGATTCTCATAGACTATCTGCTACAACCAAGGACCCTGCTTGGAGATAAGTTCAATGTGGCTTGATAGCTCAACCTTTAGGTCTACCATTATGCACATCCTAGCAAATATCATCCTAGACTTGGCTCTGGTGGCTGAGTCAATAAGAACCAGTTTCTCAATGGCTTTGGCTATACCCCTTAGGATATCTTTGTGCCATAAATAAAATGGCAAATCAGGTAAGCGAACCCAAAGGGGTGCCAGATTAATCTTTTGAGTCCTAGGGTTGAAGTTCAAACCCCATTTTCACAAAAAAACCCTCATTTACCAAAAAACCATGGGCCTCCCCAAGAATCCATTTTGAGTCCTCCTTGCATCTCAACTTGATAAGGAAGAAAGCATTGGATAGAGCCACAATATCAAGGGAGCCCAAGGGTTTCCATTTAAATAGAGCCCACCGCCGAATGAAATCAAGGTTTGGTCGGGTTCCCTGAAACTTCCCAACTAGGTTCCACGAGCCTTCAACCATGGTAGCATCCACCAACTCATCCGGAATGACAAGTTTTTTAATGATTAGTGAAAGGTCGAAAAGAGGTTTTGAGGCCCAAGAAAATAAACTCCTAGTGGTAACTGCAGCAAAAGAAGACTCACATGGGTCAATTGGATGACTAGGGTCAATTGGATGACTACTTCTCGAAGACCCATTCATGGTTTCACCAAAGGACATTACCAGAATCACTGACTCCACAACTCTAAAAATCCCATAGGAGGCCCCCCCAAGGACCACTTGCTCTAATTGACTGCTATCTTTCCCAAGCTCACCACCCACTTGCAAATCACCCCCGTAATTACCATTGAAACTGTCATCTTGATTGCCAACCTTTCCAAGCACCCCATTCGCTTGTAAACTGACACTAAGATCAATAATGAGACCACCACGAATACTGCCACCCTGAAGGGTACCATCACAAATTGGATTCTACAAGCCACCCTTTACCTTGCTCTCAAACACCTGACCAACCTGCACACTCACCTTCCTGTCTGTACTCATGTTCAAAACCCTTAGGTTTTATATGTTCAAAAAAATATATTGAAAGTGTTTATAATTTTCATGTTTGCTATGAAATATTGTAGAAAACCTAGTATTCAACATGTAAATGAAAACCCTAGTCTTCAGCCTATAACTTCCTCCTGCAAAAACTTGTCTTCAACCCATAAATGAAATCCTGCAAAAACCCTAGTCTTCAACCCAAAAATGAAATCCTGCAAAAGCCCTATTCTTCAGCCTACAACTTCCTCCTATTGTTCACTGTAAAACCTTGCAAAACCCTAGTCTTCAACCTGTAAATGTTGTTCACTCTGAAATCCTGCAGAAACCCTAGTCTTCAACCCGTAAATGAAATCCTGCAAAAATTGTAGTCTTCAACCTGTAACTTCCTCCTGCAAAAACCTTCCATTTCATCCTAAGAATTTTAATCTGCAACTTCCTCTTGTTGTTCACTGTAAAACCCTTATCCAATAATTTAAACTGCAAATTCCTCCTTGCAAAATCCTAGTCTTTAGCCTGTAAATGTTGTTCACTCTGAAATCCTACAAAAACCATAGTTTTCAACCCGTAAATGAAATATTGCAAAATTTGTCATGATTAAATTAAAATATTATGATAATATTATTCATAACCTATTATCTCCCAAAAACGAAATATTACATGTAAAATAAATACAAGATTTTAAAGGTCTGAGGTGTAGACCAACCGGTTCGATGAAACCTTGTAAAGGGGATGGACTTCCAAGGTTCAAATCTTGGGTCTCGTCGAACTGGGTGTTTATTCATATTCCAATGTGTTCCTAGTGGCATAAAAGGTTCAACATGAATGCGACTTAGTGGTTATAGGGGCGGACTATGCAGATTATCGTGGTGGCTATCGATTCCACTAAGTAAATAAAAAAATACAAGATTTCAAAATGACCCGTGAGGGATACTGTTGTGGTAAGTATTTGGGTTTTCATCTAGGAGACCCAAGTTCAAACCCTGATAAGATGGGATCGGGACCCCTCATAAAAATCCATGTAAACTCAAATTTTGTATCTACAAGCTTACTACAATGGTAAGGGTTTTGACATCTCTTTGAGAGGTCCAAGGTTCAAACCCCACTTAGTATGAGGGGATTGAGACCCCTCATAAAAACCTGTGTAAACTCATTGAAAAAATAAAATATTTCAAAATATAAAATTTAAAAGTAAAATTTAACATAACTTTTGCATAAACAAGTGTACATATTTATATATATTTTTAATTATTTTTTATATGATTATTTTTGATAAAAATTTGAAGTTAAAAATACATGTAACTAGTCCCAAGGGGGACAACGCAACGGTTCGAGCTTTGGCTCTTCCTCGGGAGGTCCAAAGTTCAAACTGCAGTGTGGGTGAGTGTATGAGGGGGTGAGTGTGTGTTAAATTCTCTATTGATAAGCATAGCTCTCGACTGTACGAGGGGTCATGGTTTGGAGGAGACTGCTCAGCCGTGTTCGTTGGTCGTAGAGGTTTCTCACACTAACCAAATAAAAAAATACATGTAACTAATATAATAAAAATATATAATGAAAATATATTTGAGGATTAACTTATCACTTAACTCATATTTAAATAATAATAGGTATTGTAATAATTAAGGGTGTTTATAAATCCACTAAGAGATTGTGGTCACCTATTAGGAAATGACAAGATGCCAAGAGTCCATGTTATATATAGAGGGTGTCTTAAATAAACTTTTAAAGATATACGTATGGAAAAATATGAGGATAATGTTCCTTCCATTAAATATCACCAAAAAAGGTTCTTAAATCAACCACAACCATAAACCAAATGGACTCAAAGTAAAATAGTAGAATATACATAATTTTACATTCATATGGTCATCATCGTATAGGTGAAGATGTTCAAACCTAAATTAGAGATTTGATAGGACAAAAAAACTATCATTGATAAACCACTCAATATAAACTATTTGTCATATTTGTACTAAGAGGACCAAAGCAATTTCTAAGGAATAACATCACATAAGAAGAATAATAGGGGAAGGAATACAAATTGAAAAGCACAAAAATTAGAGATTTGATAGGACAATATAAACCTAAATTAGAGATTTGATAGGACAAAAAAACTATCATTGATAAACCACTTAATATAAACTATTTGTCATATTTGTACTAAGAGGACCAAAGCAATTGCTAAGGAATAACATCACATAAGAAGAATAATAAGGGAAGGAATACAAATTGAAAAGCATACAAAGAATAGAAATAAATTTTATGGACTATAAATGAGTCAATCTTAGAGAAAATTTCTAGATGGTTAGGTTGAGATATAGCCCATGTGGCAACACAACCCCCATGACCATCATGATGGTCAATGTAGATGACAATAACAATGCTAACTCTTTAAGGAGGTTGTAAAAAAGAGGTTGATTTATACAAGCAATATGTATTCATATGAGAGTTTGTGTAAGCCCCACCCTTACTTCATTGTATAATTAAGAAAAAACAAAGACAACATGGAAATGAATTATAGATATATTCATCTATGGAAAACATCATATATATGTATTAATTTGGCTAGCATGTGAACTTCAAGGTTTTTGAAGCCTTCATCCTCTTTAAGAAATTTATTTCCTCATAAATTTTCTTTTCTCTATAATAGATGTTCAAGGAGGTAAATGGAGTCTTTGACATCATCCAAGGACTTGAAATTTGATAGGTAACTTCATTTGTAATTGTATGAAAGTTTTAAATTAAGGTTAGTTGATATATATTTAAACAATTATTGTCAAAGTCCCCTATTGTCACTCATCTAGGAGGTAATATCCTAGTTTATTTCATGAAATTTTATGAGCAAGAGATAGGAGTTTTTTTGAAATAAGAAAAATAAATTCATTAGAGAGAACATGTTTACTGTATGGATTACCAAAATTTCTACATTAAAGAATTTTAAGTACATTGCATAAGGCTTTAAAGTATGTTTTAAGCTCATCAAATGCAAACATATAGGAATGTTGTCCTATATGTAAGACTACTAATGGCTCAAGTTAATGATAGTTTAAATTTAATAATTAAGGATATAAACTAAGAGATAGTTGAGAAATCTATTAATTTCTAAGAAAATGGGATTATAACGTGCACAAATATTTTTCATGACATCTTGAATTTTATCCATCTTCAAATAGAAAAATAAAAAAGGATAACCGTGGATATTATTATATTCCAACACAAACTTCATAATCTTGATAGTTTTATACATATTGGTAATAAGTTATTATTTTTCTTGGTTATAGAATGATTACCTAAAGTAAACATATTTATGACCTTGTAATTAGATGTAAAATTTAGATTTTTTTGTTAAGTGAGAGCACTTTGGTTATGAGTAATAGTTGTTAAGTGAGTGTTAGCTAAAAGTGAGTGCTAACAAGGATCGAGCCTCACCTTTTCTTGTTAGGCCTTTGAAAAAGAGAAGGAAGCAAGTACAAGTACAAGCAAGGAGGAAGTGCCAAATTTTCATGTTGTAGATCTTTAGGACAATTCAAAAGATTAAGGCTTTTTATGAGAAAAGCTAGGTAGCATGGAAGGAAAGTTATTTTTCAAATCCCGAACTAGAAGTAAGGATTTCGTCGTAAAAAATATGGATGATCTAGTTGGGGTAATATAAAGAGCAAGCCTATGAAAATCCTTATATAGGCAAAAAATCTTACACTAGAAATGATTATCAAGGATGAGATGAACAAGCATTACACCATGGTTATTAAAACTAATGGGTTATTATGTAAGTTTCGTAGATACTACTTGGGTTTTTCCATGATTCAAAATCATATCAAGTGGAAGTGGGAATTGAATTCAAGTTACTCCATGACTTTTTTCCAAATGTATTTTTCTTATCATCTTCTCTAGGTATAAAATTATGGATGGTGTCCCATGGTTTTGGGGAAAGAGAATCCTTATATTTAAGCCCATGGAGTGAGATTTTTTTGGTGGAGACAAAAATTCTTAAATGGTTTATTGTGAAATTTAGGTTTTATAGAATTTCATGTGATCTTATATATATGGAGGTTTTGAATAGTAGTGACAATACTCTACAAAAATTCACCTAGGAAGGATCAACTACTAAGGACTAGAAGCATATTGTATATACTAAATATGTGTAACCATGGGTATTTCAAAACCTTTACCATAACCCATAAGGATTAAATATGAATCAAGAGAGAATGTGATCCATAATTATATTATGAAAATATTTCATTATTAGGTCACAAATATTATAAGTGTGGACACATAGTAAGAGACTCGAAAGTGAAAACTATGGAGAAAGATGATTTTTTTTTGTCATGAAACAACATTGAAGATGAAGCAATGAGATCACACTATAGTAGAATTTGGATTAGATAAAGGATTTTCCACTTCTAAAAAATTTGAAAATAAATCTCTCACTTATCATCAGATAGCTTAGGCCATCTTGTTTGACTCAAATCAACCATTAGAAGAAACAAAGAACGAGGAAGTGCATTGTGCAAATTCAAGAAGGAAGTAAAGGTGAGAAGGAATATATGGATGCAAATATACAAAGAAGGCAAAAGATGTCAAGTGCAATCATAGAAAATTATCTCCATTTTCCTTGAGTAATATAAAATATTTTCCTTGCAATAAAATTAAAAGTAGTGCAGAGTTTATCCCTTCCACTCTAGGGTTTCAAGAGCAATATAATAAAGAAATAAGTATGGATGATATCCCTAAAAAATTAAGGTTTTTGAGACAACATAAAGAATAAAGTGCCATGGAGGATAATCCTTGCACTTGAGGGTTTTCAATCTAATATAAAGGAAAAAATCATTTCAAGGCTATTCCTTGCAATTCAAGTTGTCCATGGCAAACCTATAGATGATGCATATAATTATGAACACTTTGGAATAATTAATGATATTGATGAAAACAAAAGTATTGATGGGAATGAGAATAGGAGAGGAGGACCTAGAAATCAAGAACAAAGAAAAGGAAAGTAAGAGAGATATTAATATGGGAAACCAAAAACATTTATCACAAGCATTAACAAGAAGTGGCGATAAGCCCACAAATAAGAATACAAAATGATGATGAAAATGATATTTTGGAATATTAGGGGTATGAATTAGACCTCTAAGAAATATCTATTAGGGAATTAATATGATGCTATATACAAACAACACAAATAAGTAGCAATTAATGTAAGGATGTATTAAAAAATGTAAGATGTTTGATTATCTCATAAATTTTTCTATAAGAGCTTCAAGAGGTATTTCAATGATACGGGATAAACACAAATGAAATGGGTATTTGCTAGAAGCAAAAAGTAATTAACTTGATTGTGTTTTTGAAATAAGGTTTATATGCTCCAATTGTGTTACTCCTCATGAAATATGTTGGAAGGACCTTTGTTTATTTATGTCAAATTCAATATTGATTCATAATTATGATGTATAGATTATTGGGGAGGGAGACTTTAACATAGTTTTATATCCTTTAGAATAAAAGGGTGGTAGTCCTAGATGGCCCAAATTAATATAATATTTTGCTTTATTTATCACTTAAAATTGCTTTGGGATATTATTCTTTTAATATTTTAATATATATAAGATAATATACACATTGAGCAAACTCATTTAACGATTGGATACATTTTTGTAATACATGGTTACAAACAAAGTGTACAATTAAAATTTATTTTGGATATTATTCCTTTAAGATTTAAATATATATGAGATAATGGACACATTGAGCAAACTCATATAGCAAAAATATTGAATATATTTTTATTATACATGGTTGCAAACAATGTGTATAATATCTTCAAACATTTTAATATGATCAATATTAGATTACAAACCTATTATCTTGAGATATAATTTACTTAGTAATGATCATCCAAATCCATTACCATTTTAGTCTAAATGGATCCAAAACCCTAATATGGTGGGATGAAGCAAGGTTTGAAGGATCATGTATCTACAAAGTTCTTCAAAATATGAAATAGCTAAAGGGCAAAATGAAGATTTGGAATACCATATATTATAGTAATTTTTGATCCACAAGGCTAACGAATCATAAATTGCACCCATTTCCTACATAAAATTCCTATGAAAAGAAGGTTTTAAATCCATTTGACCTTTAGATTCATGTTAACTCCCAATTACCCTACACTATGCTAACATAATCATACTATATTGTAGAAAAATAAATGCAAGAAAAGAAAATGTTTCAAGGTAGGAGTAAAAGAGATTGAAAGTAATAACAAAAATAGAAAATATGACCAAAGACAATAGCGAGGATAGTGTGCGATAAATTGTACTATATTAGGAAGACCAAATACCAATAATAAAAATCCAGCTTAGCTACAAGCATAGCTATAAAGGAGGACTAATAAGAACATGTAGTGCATCACTAAGTTACATATACACACAAGGAAAGGTCCAAAAAATCGATACACAATCATGTATAAAGATCAAACATAGTTTTCATTAATCCAAGAGTATGAGAGTATATTTCAAGAGCATAGATCTATCTAAAAATAGCCAAAAGATGTTTACAATGAGCAATGGTATTTACCCTTTTATAGTAAGGGATTTACCCTTTTTACTATGAGTAAAAGAAGACTATATTTGTAAATTATAGGAAAAATAAAAATATCACTCTCAATTCAAATTCCCTTGGGTAGGCCATTGTGTTGTTGATTTGTTAGAATTTTAACAGATTGAGTGTTGACGGATTGTAGTTTGGTGAATTATAGACTACATCACTTAGTATTTCCTTTGTTGTAGGTTTACTCAAAATTATAAATTTTTTGATTCCCTATTCAACCTAGAGCTCCATGCTTCCTATTTCTAACTTTTATTGTTCAACCACTTGCTATGCTTTAAAGGTAGTATTTTATTCTACATTTCTAGTGACTTACAAGTATACTAAGCTTAGTTGAAAGAACCCCACATGGCCTTATTCATTGGGCTACGGAGTAAAAGAAAAGAATGCTCAAAACAATGACCACATGCTCTACTTGGATGGTAAATTTTGTAGATCTAACTATTCCACGTTAGAGAGAATATTTACAAATTTTGAGTTGGGCCATCACTATTGTCAGATTGTTAAATTTTTCTTAAGGAATCACCTCCTCAAATTTAGAAATTGCCTTCACCCCATCCATTTTTTTTTTTAATTTAGATATGGGATTTGTAGTTTTGGTTGCTACATTTGCTTGTGAAGCCTTATCCACCTAAGATACTGCTTTCTTCTTCTCCCAAATCAACTTGATGTACTCATACTTAGATAGGATAGTAGCTTGATCTGAAAGAAAATTTGGTAGTCCCCCTTGGATTATCTGGGTGATATAACTTAGATTATCCACAACTTTCTTTAGTCCATCTTAGGAGGCCTTGCAAGTGATGTAGGAGCATTTGGATAAAAATAATTATAGATATTTCCAATTTCCAAGAGAAGTGAATTTTGGTCTTCCATGTTCCACCTTTGTTCCCATTGTTGGAAAAGCACAAATTGGATGCATTGTTGTAATTTCCAATTGATTGGTAAGGGAAGTTTTGAGTTTTGCTATAATTTCTAGATTATTGACAAAAGAAGCTATCTAATGAAGATTTGAGTTTTGATATAATTTCTAGATTATTCGCAAAAGAAGCAATTCAATGAAGTTTTGAATTTGCTATAATTTCTAGTTTATTTATAAGGGAAGTAATTTAAGGAGGCTATGAGTTTTGCTGCATATTTCAATTTACTAGCAAGGAGAGTTTTTTTCCATGTGATTATAATTTTTTGTTGCATTTTTTGTGCTAGTTTTAATTTTAGATTTTAAACAGTTTCCAGTTAGATAAACAAATTATTTGAATATAAGTAGTTTGTTGTTTATTTTATGGTTGTTTGAATTTTTTGTGAGATATTGGGCTGCTAGAAGAGGCTATCTTGCATTAGACCCCCTCATATAGACTACTTCAATTGGTATTAGAGCAAGGTTTAAGAATATATGGCATATAGAGAAAGACCACAGGCACCATGAAATGGTATAAATGCTAAAATTGATGATATTTTAAGAAAAATTATAGCTAGGTTGGATGTAATAGAGATATTTTAAAGAAGGGGAGTGCATGTTGAGGATGTTCGTGATGACACAAAAAAATAATTGGTTCAAGAGACTATAGAAGAAGGTCAAGTGGATGAACCAGAGAGTAGATTCTTGAGAGCATTCACCAAGATGGATAGTAAGCCAAAGTTGGAGACCCCATGCTATAATGGAAGTTTGAATCCTAAAGAGCTCATAGACTAGATTACAAACATGGCAAAATACTTTGAATTTGAATCAATGAAAGACCCTAATAAGGCATATTTTGCTTGTACTAAGCTAAAATACCATACATCTTTGTGGTGGGATCATGTCCAAATAGAGAGGCATAGAAAAGGAAAAGAAAAGATCAAGAATTGGGATATAATGGTTGCTAAACTAAAGGGCAAGTTCCTTTCATTATATTATCAAATAGGTATTTTCAAGAAGTTGCAAAATCTGAAGCAAAAGAAGGTGAATGTAAAGGATTACACAAAGGAGTTTTACAGGCTCACTATTTTAGATAGCCATATGGAAGTTAATGAAGAGAATATTTCAAGGTATGTTAATGGACTTCTCATATCTACTCAAGATGAATTTGGTATGATCATGTTGACATATGTGGAACAAGCCTATAAATGTGCCTTGAATGTAAAGGAGAAGTTTTATTGAAAGCAACAAAATAATTTTAGAGGAAGAGAATAATTCTCTAGAGGAAAAGGACAAACCAATAGTGGAAGAGGGAAACAAAAGCAAGAGGGAGAAGCTAGTACATTTCAAAATAATTTCAACCAAAACACTAGAGAAATTGGATAATTATCAAGAGAAAAATGTGGTTATGGTAGAGGAAGGGGTATAGGATTCCCCAAAAATTACTTTACATGTGGAGAAGCTAGCCATCGAGTATTTGAATGTCCAATAGTATAACATGGCAATGGTAAAGGAAATGAAACTAGGAATCATATTACACAAGTGAATGAAGAAAGTAATACCTCACCAAAATGGATGAAGGAATCAAAGAAAGGAGAATCCCTCATGACGAAGAGAGTGTTGTTGAAACCAACCAAAAAGAAGCATGAATTAGTGCAAATAAGAAGTCCTTTTAGAACTATATCCAAATTAGGAGGCAATTGTTGCAAACTCATTATGGACAATAAGTGTAAAAATAATATAGTGTTTATGAAGATGGTATAAAATCTTGTTTTGAGGAAGATTAAACACCTCAATCCATATAAGGTCTCATGGTTGAAAAAGGGACATCAAATTTTGGTAAGTGAACAATGTATGATGAAATTTCAAATTGGTTCTTATAAATATGACATACTATGTGGTATTATGTCTATGGATTCTTGTCTTGTTTTATTGGGATGGCCATAACAATTTGATAGAAAGACAATGCATGATGGTAGGATGAACATATACACTATTGTGAAGGATGACAAGAGGTACACATTAAGTCCATTGAAGGATAAAGGAGAAGAAGTGGGCAATAGTTCTAAAGTGTGCTTGATTATGGGAAAACAATTCCTGAAGGGGATGAAGGAGTAAGCATGTTTGACCTTGATTTTTAAACCCATAGAAGATGGGAGAAGAACCTTTAAAATAGAAATAATGACCACTAATATACATCTAAAAGGATTTGTAGAATCAGGGTTGAGCATGGAAGTTATAGATCCTTATAGAATGAAATGTAAAAATGTTAAATTGCATGATAGAGTATTGGTGACATCACATGCAACACTGTAGAAATGTTTGCATGAAAAGAATTTGGGACAAAGAAAAGGATAAAAAATCATAGGTGAGTCAAAATTGTCAAAAGCAGGTGTTGGACTTGTAGAAGCTACATTGGGAAGTTTACATATATGTCAAGATCAAAATATTGTGAAAAATTACAAAGAATAGATGCAAGTAACTAAATGTATGGGTTCACATCCAAGGGAGGAAATCTAATTTGAAAAATAAAAGAAATATTTTGTATGTAGCTAACAATGACCAAGTGGTTTTAAATGAGGATATACTCTTCAGAGAGGTAGAGAAAAATGTTACTTGTGAGCTATAGGAAAATTTCACTAGCAAAGAAACTAATACATGTTTTAAAGAAGAACCCATTGAAAATGTGAAGTTGGAAAATACATTGTCATTTGGTAAATTCCATGGTAGAAAAAAAATTAAAAATATCAATGGAGGAAATAAGGAAGCATAATCCATGGGAGTATTGTAACACATTAAAAGATGAAAAAAGTTTCCAAACAGATAAATAATACCAATGATAAAATACTCTCATATGGTAAGAGCAAACAAGTACAAAATGGTTTAAGTTCCATAAAAAATAATGCTAAAACTTGTATAGGTTTATCTATCTAGTCAAGCAAAGATGATTCAAACAATCATAAAAAAATAGGACAAGGTGTGGCAATTAGTGAAGACTTAAGTGGTATAAGAGGGTAATTAGACTCTTGCACTAATTTTGCTTCCTCCTCAAAGATAGTGAATACCTCCACAAGTGGGCAAAAGAAAAATAAAGAAAAACATGAGCTTTCAAGTCTTGTTCAGGGTTATGTGGAGACAAATGCCTTAAAAACAAAATACTTGAGATATGAGGGATGGTACGATGCAACAATGAAACAACCATCGAATATGTTTGAAGTGTTGTTAATGAGGAAGAAGCAAACAAGATTATGAATACAATTAAGTTTGATTAGAAGTTAGATAGATATTGTAGATTGCCAAGAGTAGGATGGGTTTCATGTGATGATTATTAGAAGTGGTGTCATGTATTGGTGGAGCTTGTAGATTCTATTAGTGAAAGCAGCTGTAAATGGACATATAAGGATAATATAAAAAAATAATTTGTTGACTACTTCATACTTCAAGGAAATTCAAATGCAAAAATAAATACAAAACTGAATATATTGAATGTATCTTGTGAGAAGGGGGATTTCAATAGAGCATTGGTGATATCAAAAGATTGTGTACCTACGTAAGTACATGATGCTCACCAAGTTTCTTGGACAACCATCAAGAATAACATAATTCTTTATTATACCCTATTATGGATTTATCTTGCATCCTTTGAATATGTGTGTCACACCATAAGATAAATCTAGATCATAAGTAGTATTACAAACTCTAGTGGGTTTGCCATTTTGATTCAAGAAAATATTATCACATTGACTCTAAACAGACCGAATCGGGTTAGGATACCCCTAAAGTGAGATTACAATATTTCTTCGCATGCTCATGTTCATCTAGATAAAAAATGTAAAAGATTTTCTTTGACCAAGATTTGCATAACTCTTTAATTGTGCCTTATACTAGACCGATGCCTTTATTCATTGCCCATTGTAGCAAGATTTTAAACACATTAATGCATTTAGAAAGAAAGAGAAATAATATGTTGAGTCAATTATGTTCGTTCAAATAATGTAACAAACATAACTTATTACCAATGAAAGAAAGCATCAATTACACATTCAAATAATGTAACATGTAAAAGAGACACACACAAAATTGAACACAAAGAATTGATAAAGGGAAGAAGCTTGGAATTGTATTAATATCAATGAGTTTTACAATGAGAGTTGGCTTGAATTTCCATAAAGCTCTTTTAGATCAATACAATAAGAATTGTTTTTTTTTGGTATAAGGTAGAGGTGGTTATAAGGTCCACAAACCTTTTACAAAGTCAAAATGGGCTGGTTCTAGCATCAAGCCCATATAATCAAAATACAAAATGGATCTTTCTAAGACTCACATTAAGCCATACTTAGAGTCCAAAGTCCTATACTTGTCGCTTGACTATTCAGGATAAAACAAAAACCAAACAACACCTAGCACTTACTAACACTAGGTTGTCGTATCGTACACTTGTCACCTCCCGTGCCCCAGACAAATGGGATGCCTTTTCTCGCCTAATTCTATCCGTCGGATTACTCATCATCAGCCCCTCTTATCTCCCCGATGCTCTAACAGGTTTGATCTTAGCTCTTCTCTAGCAACCAACACCAATAGTTCTTGAGGGAAGTTATCCTTCCAAATTTGCATCCCCCCAACGAAACCGCAATATTTGCCATTAGATCCGCCGCTTGGTTCCATTCTCTGAAGGTGTGTTGGATTCGGGCATTAACCAAATGAGATTTATGAATCTTTGCTTCTAGGATAAGCTCCAATATGGTCCAGCTGGGATCTTTATCCTCCTTAATTGCCTTGATTATATTAAGCGAATCCCCTTCAAAGATAACTTCCTTATAACCCTCAAGTCTGGAAATTCTCATTGCTTGCATGCAGGCTCGAGCTTCTGCAAAATGATTTGTTTGAGTTCCCAAAGGCTCTGCAAAGGCAAGGACCACTTTTCCTTCCTCATTTCTCAAAACTCCTCCCCGCTTCGCAGCCCTCGGATTTCCTTTAGTCGCCCCGTCAAAATTAAACTTAACCCACTTTTGTGTGGGGGGTATCCACTTGACACCATCCCGTGGGTTGGTTGTAATGTCTAGGTCCGGAAGTTCCTCTCCCCGGTTTCGCAAAATCCTCCTTTCCCTTAGAGACATGGTCTCATTTTTTAAGAAGAAAGTTTTCCAGCTTTTCTTTCAAAGCTCGATTATTTTATTACCACATAACCCGGGATCTTTCTTACGTCCTTTAAATACTCTCTTATTTCTCTCATTCCATATCCCCCATAAAAAATGGGGTAAGTTGAGCTTCCGGAGCCAAGTCAAAAGCTTTGCCCGAAAGGGGGAAGCCCACTGTATGCATAAGTCAAACATGCTATTTGGACAGACCCAATCTATATGAAATTTGGACAAGATCATTTGGAAGACTCGTACAAGAAAAATCACAAGTTAGAAATATATGACTTACGATTCTATTGCTTTCTCACACAAGATACATCAATTGATGAATTGGAAACCTCTCCTTTGCAGATTATCTTTTGTCAGGATCTTATTTTGAACTCGCCAACCAAAAGAAGAAAGCTATTTTTGGGGTTAAATTATTTAACCAAATAATCGAAGTCGGAGTCCAACCATTGAATCATGAGTGGATTAACTTATAGGCGCTTTTACTCGAATAGATCCCACTTGTAGTTTTGCCCCAAATCGCCTTGTCTCTTCCTCCCCCGGGAATGATCGGGAACACCCTTAAGGCATCATTGAGTTTGGTTAGGTCCACCTTCTCTTGCTCGACGGATTATGAACTCGTGATTTTCTTCCAAGAAGAAGTTTCCTGTGCTACGAACAATAAAATCCCCTACTTTTCCTCCCATTTCCTTCGAAAGTTTATGTTGGAGGACCCGAAGGTCTAAGTTATCTTTCAGAGGGGCCTCTTCCAACCACGGGTCTTTCCAAAAGTCCACTTGTCTTCCATTACCAATTCTCCATCCGATGCCTTTCCCGACTACCTCCCGACATTCGAGCAAACAATTCCAAAAATAGGATCCTCTAGGGAGATTATCGACTTTCAGGAAGTCCTGATTATTTCTGATATATTTTGCCTTAAGAAGTTTTACCCATCCCAATTGATCATTATTGATAAATCTCCATACCTGTTTGCCAATCAGAGCTTGATTCATTTCTTTCATTCTCTTTAACCCTAGGCCCCCCTGATCCTTGCTTGCACACACCTGATTCCATGCTACCAACGAAATTCTCTTTCTCTCCTCTGAACCTGACCACAAGAAGTTGCATTGCATTAGCTCCAATGTAGCTCGGACCTTTGCAGCATTCTAAATAGAGACATGCAGTAAATTGGAATGCTCTGTAAAGTAGTTTGAACTAATAAGGCTTTTCTCCTGGAGTCGAGAAGGCTGCCCTTCCACCCCCGCTAACTTTTTGGAGATCCTATCAATGATCGAGTTCCACAAAGTAGCCTTCATTCTTCCTTCGAACATAGGCATGCCTAGATAAGTTGCTGGTAGAAGATCCTTTCCACAACCGAAGAGGTTAGCTATTCTTTCCTCCCTCCCACCAGGCGTTTTAAAGAAATAGATGCTACTCTTCTTATAGTTTATGTACTCGTCCCGCTTCGTCTCATACTTGGTTAGAATTCTCTTCAACTTCCTAGCTTGAGGCACCGAGGCTTTGGACACAATGATTGTATCATCCACAAACTCGTTGGTGAGACACTGCTCTGCTGTTGAGGTCGGTTTAAAACCTTCCAATTGACCATCTGCCACCGCCGCTGAAATGTTCCTACCCAATGCTTCCGCTAAAATAATAAACAAGTATGGAGACAAAGGATCTCCTTGTCGCAACCCCCTTTCACTCTTAAAGTAACCGGAGGGTGACCCATTCACCATGACAGAAAATCTTGTAGTAGAGATACAACTAAAAATCAACTTAATCCACTCGGGGACGTGAAACCAAACTTACCCAAAATCTTGGTGAGGAACCGCCATGAGACCCGGTCGTAGGCTTTATTCATATCAAGCTTTAGTAACATACCCGCTTCCTTACTAGTCACCATTGAATGAATAACCTCATGAATTGTGATGATACCATCCAATATTTGTCACCCTTTCACAAAGCCACCTTGGTTCATATCAATGATGAAAGGAAGGATAACCTTCAGCCTATTGGCGATTGTTTTTGTGAGAATCTTCATCGAGTGTTACATAAACCGATAGGGCAAAACTGGAAAATTCCATTGCTCCCACTAGTTTAGGGATGAGGACTAAAAAAGTAGCATTAACTCCTTCCGGGATTTCCATGTCCTTTTGAGCCTCAATTATAGCTTCCACTACATCATTGCCTAGGATATCCCAAAACTTCGGAAGAAAGTCGCAGGGAAGCCATCCGGTCCTGGGGAGTCGTTACCATCCATGTCAAAAACGACCTTCTTGATTTCCTCCTTTGTGAAAGGACTAAGTAAGAATCCATTAAGATTATCGATTACTGAAGGGTGGAATGGCCGCAAACAGAGAGTCCTCTTCTTCAATAGTCGGATTTACATCTTCTAGAAACGATTTAAAGTACTCAACCGCTTCCCTCCTTATGTCTTCCATATCTTTGGTGTTAGACCCATCGGCCATCTTGATCTCCTTAATTTTGTTAGTACTCCTGTGGCGAAGAGTAGAGACATGGAAGAACTTTGTATTTCTATCACCCTCCTTTAACCAACGCAGTCCGGATTTCTGCCTCCAAAAGGTTTCTTCAAATCCTAGCATCGTGTGGTATTCGGCTAACAACTCCCTCTCCTGGTTTCTCAGATCCTCTCGTAAGTCGCTCCGACTTCGACTTCTCCCGTAGTTCATTGATCTTGTCTTTTAGTTCTGCCTTTTTAACAAAAATATTGCCAAAGGAAGTTTTGTTCCACTCTCTAATGTTAGCCTTCACATTCCTTAGTTTACATGCCACTTGGGCCAGTTTCGAACCATTATAATTTTTGTCCCACCATTGGGCAACCGGATCCTTGAGATCCCGATGTTGGAACCACATAAGTTCGAATCGAAAGGGTCTGATGTATCTTTTCTTAGAGTCCTCCCCTGTTTCCCATAGAATTGGGTTGTGACCAGACCCGATTCTTGGGAGTGCCGTTAATGAAGAGTCCCCAAACCTCTCCAGGCAATCTTGAGAAAGAAGAAACCTATCTAATCTTATCTAAATTTGGTTTTCCTTCAATCTTTTGTTAGACCATGTATAGGAGAATCTACGCAGGTCCACATCCATTAGCTCATGTTGCTCAACAAAATCTCTAAACTCGTAGATATCAGCAGTTATTCTTTGAGAGCCCCCCAATTTATCTACAGGATTAAGGTAGCAATTGAAATCCCCCGCCACAATCCAAGGGTAGTTGGGGACCGTCTCCCTCAATTCAACTAGCTGACTCCAAAGAACCCTTCTCAGTCCCTGTCTAATTGGAGCATATACATTCGTTAAGATCCACTCTTCCTGCGTGGTTTTATCCACACATAAGAGACAAATAAACCAACTAGACATCAAAATCACTCTACTATCAATCACATTTTTGTTCCACATAACCAGTAACCCTCCTGTTGTTCCAGTGGCCTCTTGGCCTACTACTTCAGCTTCTCGCCAAGTCCTATTCTTAAAAGGAATAACTCTACTCTCCTCCATTTTAGTTTCTTGCAGTAAAATCATATTCGGTTTGTGTTCTTGTCTAAGAGCATACAAAGCTCTTATTTTTGCAGGATTACTCCCACGAATATTCCATGAAAGAATCTTCATTTATGGGCTTTGGATCCTCGAGCCTTCGCCCCAAAGAGCAATACTGCTTGAGTGCCATCAGCCACTCCTCGCTCTGCTTCTTTCTGCCTTAAGGCAGCATTGCTAGGTTTCCCTCTTCCTACCGAACCATATCCCCATACATCCGCTCTAGGTTGAAGTTCCTTGGGATTCACTTGGCTTCTAGTAACCATCTTGGGTAGGTCAGTCTTGGTCTTTGGGTTAACAATCTGGCTTTCTAGGTTAACTTGTCTTTTTGACAGTGGAGATGATTTCGTGCTCTTAGCTTCTTGATTAGTAGATTCTTTTTTCCCTGCTTTGGGGTTACACTGATCTTGGTGGTTCACCTCTTCCTCCTGAGTATCCTTGCTCGTATTATTAGTTTCCTCGCTCCTTCCTCTGATTTTTCTCCTCTAAATCCTTCTCTTGAGTCTCCTCTACCTCGGATTCCACTTCTTGGCTATCCATATGATCTCCCTTCAAATGATTTAATGCATCAAAACTGTTCTCCACTGGGATGTTGATCTCCTTGGAATTTCTTCCCATAAATTCCTCTGCAATACATGGGACCACTTCCACCGAGCCTCCATAGGCCTCCCGTATCACCCAATCAAACTTACTTGCCCTAGGGCGTTGATCTATGGGGTTCTTTCCTTTGTGATTTGGCTCTGAGGCTTGTCGTATCATCTTAGGAGCAGAGTTGAGCTTGAGGGTTCCCATCAAAGGGACCGGCTCCCCGTGAGAGGGTTTCGGGGCATAGGAATTTTTGGGAGGAGGGTTAAAACGTTGCCTCTTGCTTACAATAGGGCGAGCAGGGTCTCTGATATTCGAATTTCGAGCTCCACGTCCTTGAGGCCCAGGTTGGGTAGGAATGGAGATCTACGGGGAGGGATATTATTCTGGGTTTGAGGATCAGTATTTTGGAGTGGGGGCTGGTTCTTGGAAATGCAGTGGATACCCTGGTGCCCTACCTTCCCACAAACACTACACTTAAAAGACATATTTTCATATTCAAAGACCTGAGTATGAAGGCCAAACATAGACGACAAAATAATGGATTTAGGGAGCTCTTTACTCAAGTCCGCCAACACACACATGCGAGCAGACAGGAGTCTTGTTTTGCTCAAGGTTGCAGGATCGATAGCTATTAGTTCTCCAATCAATGTAGCTATCCCAGCCAAGATTTGTTCGTTCTAAAAAAGCAGAGGTAATCCTGGCATCTTAACCCAAATAGGAGCCAAATCCAGCACCTGAGTCTGGGGGTTGAAATCGGGGGACCAACGCTTCAGATACAACCCCATTTTCCCAAAAAACCAAGGACCTCCTTGGAGAGTCCTTTCCATGTCCCGTTCACATTGAAATGTCACCAAAAGAAAACTCTTGGGTAAAGCCTTAATCATCATACCGGCCCTTGGCTGCCATTTTTGGATGGCCCATCTCCTTATGACTTCCAAGTCCGGCCTCACCCCCATAAATTTAGCCACCGAGAGATGTTCCGCCCTCCATAGCCACATGCTGAGCTAAGGAATCCGGGACGTGCAACCTACCATTGATAGATTTTAGATTAAAACAAGAGTCGGATAATTTTTGCTTATCGCGAAGAGCATTAAGATATGAAGGTTTCCAGTTGCCAGGTTTCTCTTTATCTCCTTCTTGGGTCTTCCTTTGATCCTGACGCATAGAGTCCTGGTCCCCATCAGAGAAATCTTCAACCGCATCCGCCCAACGCCCTTGGACCGGTTCCAATAGAACTTCCTTGTCCACATCCTCCGCTCGGGGGCTCGCTATCTCGCCAGAGCCCCCACCTACCGCATCTGCTGATCTGCCATCTGAAGTCCCACACCTAGGGTTTGATGCCCCTAGACCTCTCGCTCCTCCTCCTTGCTGCTCCATCCGTCATAACTTGTTGCCTCCAAAATCTGCCATTTTTTTTTTTAGGGCCAAAATTTTTGTGACCGCTACCGTGCACGGACTGCTAAAGTGGCGGCTCTGTATAATCTCTTCATTACTTCAATAAGAATTGTTGTTAAAATGATGCAATAAGAATACTTCACCCTCCCATTCCAATGTGGTAATAGTAAGGCCTCCAAACCTCTAACTCATTAGCTAGAAATGATCTCAGAACCTGAATACTTTCCTATCAAGACCTGCACAAAAATGAGAGGAATAAGGTATGGTAACGAGAAAAAATATAAAGGAGAAAAACAACAACAAAGACAAGGGCACTCTTATTGTACTTCTAGAAAAAATGGCTATGTGAAAAGCTTGATATTTTTCTTTATTATAGTAGTCCTTTTTGTAACTTTTGGATGCTCTATTTTAGTTACAACTACCTTGGCCTTCCATATATCATTATTCTTTGCCCTTGATCAGCAACGTATGCTACAGTAAATTTATAACTATCGTGAGGTGTACTACACTAGATCACTTAAAAACCTTTTCAGATTTGTTTATGTGAGATCGATTGTGTTAGTTCTTTGGGCCCCACTTTGCCCTGCCTTGATTCTATTTTTGGCCTTCTTGACTATTTAGCTTGTGGGTCCCATGCTACTTGTTGATGCTTCTAAGTGACTTTGGCTGATCCTTTTGAATTTGTATTTTTCTACCTGACTCATTTCGAGTAGGTCAACTATTTGTAGCTAAGCCTCAATGTAAAAAGTGCTTACCACTTTAACTTTATCAATTATTTTCAAAGATTTATTCTTATTATCTTTTATTTCAGACTCACTATCTTTGAAAAATATGACTATAGTAGTTGTTCTACCAATTTTCCTTCATTTGTACTATCACATTTGAAATCTTGTATTACTTTAGAAGTTAATGTGTTATTTTTTTTGCAGTTAGGGACTCTTTGAACATGATTTCAGATTGCTTTTTCTTCTCACTTATTTGTTGTGCAAAATTTTCTATTTCTTTATTCTAGATTCTCCAGCGAGTCCTTCCATTGGTGTAGGTGGTTGATTTGAAAAATTATTCTCAGAATTCAAAACTTCTGCCATATGATGTAGTCACCTTTTTGTCACTTATCTGATCATATTATTCTTCACATTTGCCAAAAATGTGACGTATGGCTATCAATCCTTTATATGCCTTTTCTACCAATGTTTTAATATTTTGAATCTTGGTTCTTATGTCAATGAAATCCCTAAGATCTCTGGTTATTGCAGGTATCTCATTCTTAAATTCAAAAATATTTTCTTTGTACTTCTTAATGAAGATTGAATTATCAAAAGCTTTGGCTGATTGGATTTGAGAAACCTATTTTCTGAGTCTGTTCACCTTTGCTTGTAACTTTTTATTCTCAGTCTGTAGTTGCCCTACTTTGGTTGTTAAGGCTTGGTTACTTTTGTAAAGGCTTTCCACTATGGCCACATGTGATTGAGCCTATGATTTTGCAAAGAGTAGAGGATTTTCTTGATATTGGACTATTGCCTTTCCCGTTATCTTATCTAGTTGAAGGAATGTGATCTAAGCCATTGGTATAGTCGCTTCCATTGTTACAAGAGGTTTAGTTGACACTTGAGTTTCTTGAACTATCTAGCTCTTATAATGTCTATTAAGTATCTTTTTTGTCTTTCCCCTCTTTTATGACTTATATCTAGCTCTCTTCCTTAGGATTAAAATATATAGCCTCTTCTTCTACTTGTATGAGGGTAAGGTATTGATGAGTTGCTAAAGCAGGTAGGACCTCCAACCTTGGCCTTTTGCTCTTTGGGGAACTTGGAGGAGAGGTGATCTTGAATTGAATCCCCTTGAGAAAATTGTATAGTCCTCTCACTTTTTGGATCCTCTTGAGCACTTTTGAGTAAATTTTGCACTCCTCTCTATCTATTACTATGTTGGTGGGTATTACTTGAGAGAGATCTACT
This sequence comes from Wollemia nobilis, assembly GCA_028583015.1. Classification (NCBI taxonomy): domain Eukaryota; kingdom Viridiplantae; phylum Streptophyta; class Pinopsida; order Araucariales; family Araucariaceae; genus Wollemia; species Wollemia nobilis. The sequence goes on along the minus strand of JAQPPZ010000620.1, from coordinate 4,658,416 downwards.
GCAGTCTCAAGTTTTTTCTTGGGAGCCTTCAATGCTTTAACAAGCTCATGAGGAGTGATTTACATAGTTGTAAATGAGGTGGATACTATTTATTTACCTTTTACTATGATTAATATAGTGCTTTAGTGGACTGGGTAGTTGAAGGGTCCTCTATTTTTGCTTCTACAAGATTAGTTACCTCCACTAGAATTTATATTTGGTCAAGTTCTTTATTAATGATCTCCAATATAGGGTCTTGGTATTATTTTAGACATGTTGTCGAGATCAAGGGAGCAACTAGTTCAACTATAGCAATTCTTAACACATTTAGGTCAATAGAGTAGTTGCCCACCATCTCTATATGAGTGTGGATTGCTTTTGGAATCCTACCATAATTGTCCCAAAGATTTTCCTTTCCTTAGAGTAATTTGCATCATATATTCAAATAAGTCTCCCCTATGAACTACTACCCAATTTGACATCTTCATAACAATATTGTTATAATACCCATGGGGGTTGTATGGCCTCTAGGTAATCTTAATAAAGCCATACGAATCTATTTTTTGCAAAGATGATAATAGACTGTGGTATCCTTTATACACATAATGCCCCATTTTGCAAGGGATGTTTAACTAGGATATTTTTGCTTCCTTTTTTGCTGCCCTTATCTTGGTTTCTTTTGTAATCTTTCTGATGATCTCTAGTGTTGTAATCGACCTAGGGTAGAATCTAGGCAAGGGAGAGATTTTAGACCCATTTATTCTTATGTAGGTGACATATTTGGTGAAAAAGTAATCCCCTGCATTGTTTTCATGTAAGAACCTGCCTATCCTTGAGCTAATTTGTGAGGATTTTTTCCACAAAGCTTAAAATATATAATTGAGAGAAGTTTGCCAAAAAAGTCGACATAACTAGACTCGTCCTCTTATATAAATGGGAGTCTCTCTTGGACAATTTCTTCATACACCCCTTCCCATTCTTCAGTTGCCTTCATATCTATATGGCCCACTATTAAATGTATGAGGAAAAAATAGTGTAAAAAATGGGGCATTAATTCCCTCTGCTCCAAAATGGCTTTCTGTAATTGCTAGAGTTCTCTATCGAAGGTGTCACAAATCATGTTTTACCACTTATACATTGTTGGTTGTTATTTTCTATTGCATTGTACTATTAGATACATGACTTCCTTTTCTACCCAATTTAAATCTTGGTCTCCCATTAGTATGTTAATCATATCGGTATAATCCCTCACCTGGAAAGACTCCCTTCCTCTCCCTTGCTATTCACGTAGAAGTGCACAGATAGCATAGAAGCAATACGCATAAACTTATTACAATGAAATAATGCAACAGAGATATATATCGACGAATAGCGAAGGAAGAATGTATAAATGCAAATGAAAACAATGCCTCTTGAGGAGGGCAGTTCCCCGCCTTAAAGGCACACTGTGAAGCAGATGAAATGAATAATTGCAAGATGATAAAAGATGATTTATTAAACTAAAACCATATGATATTTATGATAAAATTATTCACTTGGAAATACATAGCCGACTGCTATGTTTGGTATGTAGCATGACTCCCCTCCTCGAAAAGCTTTGTCCTCAAAGCTGGAAATGACTGGAAAATACTTTCAAATTCCCAAGTTGCATCTTCTTCAGGTAAGTCCTGCCACTTGATGAGAAACTCTTGGATGTGACGAGATCTTAGTCTGCGTGTTCTGGTTTGTAACACTGCTTCTGGTTGGAGATGTATACGTCCTTCTTCATCCAACACTGGTAATTCTGACTGAGCATGTACTTTCTGGCCAATTACTTTCTTGAGACAGGAGACATGGAACACTGGGTGTATGCGTGAGGATTGGGGTAACTCCAGTTGATATGCTACTTTCCCAATGCGATGCACAATTCTGTAAGGACCATAAAATCATGGTGCCAACTTCTGACTAGATTTGATCTTCAGAGACAACTGCTTGTAGGGTTGAAGACGTAAGAACACCATATCACCAATATTGAATGCCCTTTCCGAATGATGCATGTCTTGTTGTTGCTTCATACGATTTTGTGCTTGTACCAAATTGTCTTTCAGAATAGTGAGCATTGCTTGTCGCTGCTGCAACCAATCATCTACTTGGGCCACTTTGGAAGATCCTGGTACATAATCTGCTACTATTGGTGGCTTAGTTCCATACAATGCTTCAAAAGGAGACATCTTGGTGGAATAATGGTAGGAAGTATTGTAACACCATTCTACCAATGATAGCCATTGACTCCACTGATATTGTTTATCTTGTACAAAACATCTCAGATAAGTACCCAAACATTTGTTAACTACCTCTGTTTGACCATCTGTTTGTGGATGGTATGCGGAAGACATGTTTAATTTGGTACCACTGAGTCGAAACAATTCTTTCCAAAAATTACTAGTAAAAATGGGATCTCTATCACTGACAATATTTTTGGGCATTCCGTGCAATTTAAAAATTGAATCCATAAATACCTTGGCCACTTTGCTTGCTGAAAATGGATGTTGTAAGGCCTAAAAATGAGCATATTTGGAAAGGCGATCAACTACCACAAAAATTACCGTTTTACCTTCCGACTTAGGAAGACCTTCAATAAAATCCATGGATATATGTTCCCACTGACGATCTGGAATAGGTAACGGTTGAAGCAACCCTGGTGACTTGACTGTTTCTCCCTTATTGCGTTGGCACACTTCACACTCTGCTACCCATTGCTTGACCTCTGCTTTTAACCCTTTCCAACAAAAGGATTGTTTGACCCGCATGTAGGTTTTCAGAAACCCTGAATGTCCTGCTGATGGAGAAGCATGTGACTCCTCTAGAATCTGTGATTTGATTGTTGAGTTGTGTGGGATGTAAATGCGACTCTTCTTACGTAATATTTGGTCATCATATGTGAAAAGAGGGTACTTAGAGGAACCCATAGACAATTCTTGAATTATTTGAGTTGTTTCACTGTTGGACAACCATTCCTCCTGCAACTGAGACACCCATTGCGAACACGGTCCTGATATGGCATTGATGACTACTTCATCTTCGTATTTTCTAGATAATGCATCAGCTGCCACATTTTCCTTTCCTTTCTTATATTCAATCACAAAATCATATCCCAACAATTTAGTCAACCACTTATTTTGTTCGGGATAAGAAAATCTTTGTTCTAGAAAATGCTTGAGATTGTTGTGATCTGTTTTAATAATAAAACGACTATTGATTAAGTAGTGCCTCCATTTTTCCACCATGTGTAGAATAGCCAACATTTCCTTTTCATAAGTGGATCTACCCAAATTCTTCCCTAAAAGTTGTTTACTTTCAAATGCCAAGGGATGACCCTCCTACATTAGTACTGCTCCAATACCTGTTCTTGAGGCATCACATTCAATGACAAATGGTTTTTGAAAATCTGGAGTGGCCAAAACTGGAGTCGTACACATTGCCTCCTTGAGAGCCTCGAAGGCTTGAGTAGCTGTGTCGGACCAATGAAAAGCATCCTTCTTAGTGAGCGTTGTGAGAGGACCCACAATTTTACCATAGTTACGCACAAATTTGCGGTAATAGCCAGTGAGACCCAAAAAACCATGAAGTTTCTTGATGGTTTTAGGTAAAGGCCAATCCTGAATTGCCTTAATCTTATTGGGATCCACTTTAACACCTTCTTGAGATACTATATGACCGAGGTACTCAACTTCTTGAACACCAAAGGAGCATTTAGATCGTTTGACAAACAACTTTTCCTTGTGTAGGATGTGAAGAACTCTTCCCACATGTGATAAATGATCCTTCCATGATTTACTATAGATGAGTATGTCATCAAAGAAGACTAGAACAAATTTGCATAGGAATGGACGAAACACCTGGTTCATGAGACTTTGGAATGTAGATGGTGCATTAGTGAGACCAAAGGGCATGACCAAGAATTCATAATGACCTTCATGAGTTCGAAAAGCTGTTTTGGGGATATCTTCTTCCCTAACTTGGATTTGGTGAAACCCTGAACGTAAGTCTAATTTGGTAAAGAATTTGGCACCATGTAGTTCATCTAGTAAATCATCAATGACAGGGATAGGAAATTTATCTTTGATCATGATTTTGTTGAGAGGGCAAAAATCAGGACACATACGCCAAGAATTGTCTTTTCGACGAGCTAAGACTACTGGTGAGGAGTAAGGGCTAGTACTATGACGGATGACACCATGGTCTAATAGCTCTTGGACAATCTTCTCAATTTCTGTTTTCTGGGGTTGGGGATATCGATAAGGATGACCATTGGGTGGAAGACTTCCAGGCACTAGATGTATGGCATGGTCATGAGATCTTTTGGGTGGTAGTCCTTTTGGTTCTTGAAAAACCTCCTCATAGTTAGCCACAATGTTTTGGAGATCTTCTTCTTTGATTTCAGGCATATCTTGTTCTAATTTCTCTATGCAATTGATGCGGGCTATGAATCCCCCACCATATTTTCTTAATATCTTTTCCATGCTATGTGAACTTACAACTTTTGATGGAGGTGTGGGTAATCCTTGAAGACGAATGGTCCTCCCATTGGCTTGCCATTCCACAAAGCGATGTTTGTGATTAAAACCCATGGTGGTTTCCAATTGTTCCATCCATGCAACGCCTAAAATAACCTCTGAATTTCCTAATTCCATAACAAAAAGAGGACCTTGCCAAGTATACGTACCCATTTGTAATGAAACTGAAGATGTCTTACCTAGACATTGAGAAATTTCCCTGCTTGCAGTTCTAACTTGAAACCGATCTTGACTAGAAGAGAAGACGTGCAAACCCAATGTCCTTGCAAGTTTTGCATCAATGAAGTTGTGAGTACTTCCGGAATCAATTAATACTGTCACCCTCTGTTTCCGAATGAAACCTACCACCTTGATTGTATGGTGAGAGGATAACCCCATAAGAGCATGTACTAAAATAGTCATGGTATCCTCCTCAGCTACAACCTCCTCGTGTTCACTTTGGTCATCAACTGGGGGATCCTCAGGTGCGTCGTACTCCTCTATTTCTTCTTCTTCCTTGTCTGCATATTCAATCTGAAAGTTTTGTCGTGGTGTACATGCTTGATCTTTTAGATGATGATTGCGACATTTGTAGCAGAAGTACCATGACGGTTGATCATTTCTACGAAAAGAGTTATTGCAGAATTGAGGTCGCCCATATGAATCACGTCGTGTGGATGGGCCTAAGTGCACCTTTGTCTCTACCAAATCAGCAATCCTTATACACTCATCCAACTTGGATGGATTTTGTAGGTCCACTTCAACTTTAATATGTGCTTTCAATCCATTTCGAAAAGCCGCTACCACCACGTCCGGTTGTAGGTCTTGTGCATAGTGAAGCATACTGGTGAATTCTGAGATATAGTCCCCTACTGATCCTGTTTGCTTAAGTGACAACAACCGTACTGTGTATGAACCTATGGAACCTTTGTCGAATCTGTGAAGAAAGGCTTCCCTGAAATTATGCCAAAAGAAGGCCCGATGGGCGTTCTCACGTTTATACCATGTAAACCATTGATAAGCTTCAGTGCCTAATTTGGTTGCTACAAAAGGGACTTTGTCCTCATCCTTGAATTGGTAGAACTCTAAGATGCCTTCCATTTTGGCTATCCACCCACGTGGATCCTGACCTTCAAAGGTAGGCATGTCAACGCGTGGATAATTGACTCCAGTAGGACCTCTTGGTTGGTAGTGAGAATTGTTTCTATCTTGTTCCTCGTTACTCCTCTATCGTTGGTTGTTATTTTGGTAAGGTCTGTTAGAACCCCTTTGTTGCTCCAAAATTTCTTCGTTACCCCAATCCTCATTATTTTGGTGACCATTGTGATTTAGGGACTGACTATTTTGACCTCTATGGTGTGTATAGTCATCATAGTGGACGTCAATACTCCAGTGATTGGGACTAGGAGGATTTGGTTGGGGTTGTTTCCTAGATGCGTTGAAGCTGGCAGTCATAATCTTAAGGCTGTCTATTAATTCTCTTAACACATCATCATTGACCATGGGACGATTATTTTCTACTTGAGTGAGGTTCTCTTGTGAGGAGTTTGGAGAGGTATTGGATGCCATTGGGCTGATCAATGGATGACTCGGATTATAACTACCAATTTTGAAAGGAGAAGGAGAATTTTTTGTACCTTGGCTTCGACGAGGTCTTCTTGCATCTCTGTTGGGAGTCTCCGAGCTTGATAGTCGACCGTCAGATCCTTTGGTCCACTTTTTGCTCATGCACTTTCCAAAATCTCCTGCTTAGCAGCTTTTGAGCTTTGATTTCTGCAAAATTTTGTTGAATTTGGCAAAAATTTGTATTCCGCTTCAACTGTCGCTCCAACTACGATGCGGATTTGAATTTGGGCTCACCTCCTTGATAGCAACTTTTAGAAAATTTTCAACTTTGACTAGTTCAACAACTTTGACAGCAAGTTTTTTAGCAACTTTTCAACTTTGACTAGTTCAACAACTTTGACAACAAGTTTTTAGCAACTTTTCAAGTTTGACAATTTTTGTACAACTTTGACAACAACTTTTCAACATCTATTGTTTGACGACTCTTGGACTTGACTAAGGTAGGACACGTGGAGAACCACACACAAGATGGGGACAACATGACACCCACTCAACGAGATACATAGACGAGGGAGACTAACCTTGACACGATACCGAACAACACGCAAGACTGTGATGACACAACTTGATGAGACACATGGACGACAGACAACAAAGACACGCAATATTGGGATGTGACGACATGACACCAAACAACATGTAAGACTGAGATATGCTCGACGAGACACGTGGATGATGAACAACGAAGATACGGATGACACAAGACACCTTGACCACAACTACCTAGAAGATACGCAATTGTGAGGGAAGGACAGGACAAACGCGAACCACAACTATGAATCAACGAAAGGACCAGACTGACAGAGGGCAAAACAAGCGAACCACACAACAAATCAACACAAGGTGATGAACACATTAGACAACGAGCAAGTAGACGACGTGTAGGAGGAGACCCATGTGACCCAGAGCCATAGCTCAATAGATGAGCTTTTTTCCTTATAAACCTCATTATGCATAATCCCTCACAAATGTGGGTTAATTGGTTTCACGTGATTTTTAGCCCTAACATAATTTTATTTTTAAACCTTAGAAAATCTAATAAATTTTTGTTTGTACCTGGCATGTGATTGGAAAATAAATTTTTCGTGGCGTTCAACAGGGTATTTAGCTCAGTTCAAAAAAAATTTGCGGATGCTTCATCTCCTTGGATTGTCGCCACGTCCTGCGGGTTAGAAGGGAGTAAAGATGTTTCTGTGCCCGATATTTTATTTGTTTTGAAATCACCCTAAACTAGTTCGGATGACTATTACAAAACTGTCTAGTAATAGCTTATTTGCCTTTGTAATATATTTTTCATAATATCATACGACGACGATTCTTGATTGTCTCTTCGAGATCGCTCGCCTTTGTATCGTGCTCTTCGAGGAACAACTTTAGATTATTTATGAACGTATTGAAGATAAGCAACACGCCTTGAATCCTGAAAACCATGGCTATTCTGTGACATGTGATCGAATACTCCTTACGCATGTGTGACAGCGAAAATGCCTTAGCTTTCGATTATAATCGATCCAACCTGATACCACATGGAAAGACACCCTTCCTCTTCCTTTATATTCACGTAGAAGTGCACAAATAGCACAAAAGCAATATGCATAAACTTATTACAATGAAATAATGCAGCAAAGATATATGCTCACGAATAGCGAAGGAAGAATGTATAAATGCAAATGAAAATAGTGCCTCTTGAGGAGGGCAGTTCCCCGCCTTAAAGGCACACTGTGAAGCAGATGAAATGAATAATTGCAAGATGATAAAAAGATGATTTATTAAACTAAAACCATATGATATTTATGATAAAATTATTCACTTGGAAATACATAGTCGACTGCTATGTTTGGTATGTAGCGTCACCCAAGGATGAAGTGTAGACTTATGAATAGGGAATTGAGATGATTCTTCTTTCTTATAATCAAAGAGCTTGGTGTAAATTTAGTACCTATCATATATTGGGCTTGGTATATTAGTACTTTTTTATCCAAAATCCTTGTGATTTCTTTGAGTTGGAACACTTTGTTGATCCTTTTTTTGGATGATTTTGAATATGGATCAATTTGCATAGTCCTTTATCACCTTCAATTTTGGGTCATATGCCAATGCCAACCAATATAATAGGTCAGAAGTGTAATAAAATTTGGAACATATGAGTTTAGCAAAATTACACATCCATCTGTTATTGTATAGACTGTGGTCATTTCAATATTTGCATAACATTATGAGAAGTACTTTTAGCAAGGTAGGGTGGTATTGATAATCTTCCTCAATCTGGTGGTAGCTATAAATCATAATCTATTCTACTTCCCACTATTGCTCAATCGTGAACTGTTGGTCTAGTCCTAACAGACTAGAGAATCATTTGGTTTCCCTATTAGAGGTTGTACCTTGCAACTGTTGGTATAGTGATGCATCAATTAAGTCTTCAAGCTTTATCATGGTGGTAGAGAATCAAGGAACAACATTGGATGAAGCCATTGCATAGTGTTAAGATTTTTAGAATTAGAATGGTCTCTACAATAAACGACAACCCTTACGACTCTATATATTGGTAAGGTGATAATAAATGGTAAGTTGAGCAAGAATTTATAGTGTTTTCAAGGTTTTCCTTTGCATGCTCTATAATTAAGCCTTCAAACACTATCTTCTCTTTTTTTCCACCCAAAAACTACCACATTTCTTCAATGAAATTACTTGTAGTGAACTATTCTTTATGATTACCTTTTGTATTTGGCCATTGATCTGTACACTTGTCTGATTTTGATCCTCTTGTTGCATCCTAGTTTTAAGGCATGTTCCTAATAATATTTGAGGAAATTATGTACTCATCCTTGTACTTTGGCTTGTGTACCTTCAATTATTATTCACCAGCCTTGTATGAGTGATCACTACTTGTTTTAGAGCATGTGCCAGTCTGTTGACTTATTAACTCCGTTGCTTGATCTGGAGGCACTATTAGATCTTTGATTAGTTGTTATTGTTAGCTTTTTACTTTTGGATCTATAACTTATTTACCTGAGTTTGTAAGTGTTGCTCGTAAAACTCTTTCTATGCTTCATCGAGGTAAAACTTATTTTTCTGTACTTCAAGTAAAACTGGGGAATGTTAGTAAAAATAAATAAAAAAAGATAAAATTATAATGCTTTGCTGAGGTACAAGTCCTTTGTCATCTTCCTTATGCCAATAAGAAGCTAGTACCTGAGCTTCGATAAACCAATCAGAGTTGTGCACCTTCACCCTGATGAGTGAGTGATGGTCATCCATCCTCAAGACAATTGGTTCTCACTGCTTGATCTCTGGTGAGTAAATCAGAGCCATACACCCTCCTATAGTGATGCAATCTAAGCCACTTATTCCTATCCAATTATCTTTCAACATTGGGGATGTGGCATTTGAGTTTGTACCATTCGCTCTTCTATGGTGATGCAATTTGGGCCACTTATTTCTAGCCAATCGCCTAGAAGCACCCTACTCTTGGCAATCAAATCCCATGATTCTATGTGGTAAAACATTCATTTTTGGGACTTTAGGTATGTATGGCCAGGTAGTTTAACTTATAATGAAAATGGGACACATAGATATGAGAGACTATAGATCTTAGAAAGATATAATAAGTATTTTATGGGGGAGAAAATTTTTAAACCTTAAGAACTGACAATTATTCTTTTAAGGCAGACTAAAAATTTAAAACAAGCAGGAAGGGGGAGCTAAGCATGTGTGTCCATGACCCTTAATGATTTTTTCAAAAATTTAAGGTGTATTACCATGGAGGGGGGACTAATATGTAATTTATAGAGATAGACCTTTGGAACAAGAAGGGATATTCATTCATGAAAGACTAAGTTTTAGGTGGCCTTAGACTTAGGATTCTAAATGAACGATTATTGCATCAATTTATATGAATAAATTTTCAAACCTAAATGAGACCCTCAAAGTATTAGTGGTACAACTTTTTTGTCATTTACCTTCTACCAATTAGAGATCAATGCCTAAGTTTTGGCGGGCTAATTAGGACCATCCGCCTTCCTGTGGTGTTGGGTCGTAATTCGTCCATTTTGGACCAATAAGATGCTAGCACCCTTCCTATGGTGGGTGAATCTAAGCCATCAACCTGTACTTGGATAGGTCATATTGAGTTGTTAATTCTCTAGCCAATCAGGTCTTAGTGCTCGACTTCTAATGGGCAAATCAGAGGTATTTTCCCCTCTTTGGTGATCAAATCAGAGCTATTCATCTTATTTCAATAAGACCTTAGAAGTTTTTTTTTAGTTTTTCATGAAAAGGGGGGTACATAGACATGATGGACTCTAAGACCTTAGGAAAATACTCAAATTTTCATGGGATTTTCTTCAAACTTTATAACATCAATAATTCCCTAAGGTTGACACAATGTTGCGACTTTAAAATGGTGGAAGAGGAAAATTGAGTCTATGTTGCTTTGATCTTCATATATATAAGTTCGAGAACTAAGGTTCATGACAAGGCGACCATAGTCGAGGGGAACTTATAACTATAAGGACAAACCTTAGGAAACTTGGAATAGTTTGGATAGTGGAGAGATTATTTATAAAAGACTGTCTTAGGAGGTCTTAAAACTTAGGACCTTAGAAATTTGACAAAGTTATTGTGCCTTGCAATGAATAGATTTTACCTTAGCCAAATACCTTACAACTCCTTGTCTTTTTCCTCTTGTGGTACAACTTTTGTGTCCTTTTCATCCCACCGATCAGAGATCAATGCCCAAGCTCTAGCAAACCAATCAGGGTTGTCCATCCTTATCATGGTGATGCATTATGATCCGTTCATTCTATGGTCAATGGGAGGTTGATGCTCAACTTGCGTGGGTGAATTTGAACAATCTACCCTTGATCTAATGAGGTTTTTTGAGTCTTTCATCTCTAGGTAAATCACAAGGTGATGCCCTTCTCTTGGCAGGCCAATCAAAACCGTTTACCCTTGATTTGATGGGTAAATTAGAATAGCTCATTTTTTTAGCCAATGATATTTTAGTGCCTAAATTATGGCAGGTGAATTAGGAGCATCCACCCCTTCCTTGTCAAGCAAATCAAGGCCTTCCATTTTATTTTGATGAAACCTTAGGAGAGATTTTAATTTTTTGGGTCACACATATTTTTGTGGGAGCAATGACTTTAGGCCTTAGTATATGGGGGAATAATTATATTTCGATGGCCTATCTTTTGGGCATAGGGACTAAGGTAACAACGAGGAATTTTTTTATATGCTGGTATGATATGAACCTTTAGGAAATATTATTTCTCAAAGGAATATGGAATGCATAAAGGAAAAAATGTATGAGGGGTCTAAAGTTTTATGAGATCTTTTGGTGATGACTTAGGGACTATAATTTTAACATTGAAGGACTAAGACCCATGAAGTTATGACCTTGCAAAAGAATAAAACCTTCAAAATTTATATTGAGACAAAATTTTGAGGGACGACTAGACACATCACTTTGAATTATGTCGTCTATCTTGATTCTAAAAAATTGAAAGCCATTTCTCTTTAACTCAACAAAAACACCTAAACCTAGGACTTCATAAGACCCTTCAAAATTTGAAATTAGGGGTCACTCTTAAGTTGGATTTTGAGAATCCAACATACCCATAAATCTGAACTATTGATGAGATTATGGTTTGCCATTAAAAACCTTCTAATTATAGTTTTTGTTGTGGAGATGAATACCTAAATCAAATGCTTAGCATTTGAATGTGTTAAAGGGGCATGTCCATGTGGTGATATGTATTTAAATTAATAGTTCTAGAAATTAATTTATGCTAAAAATGGGTTGTTACAATGTGGGAAGAAGATTTTTTGGGTTATAAGTACTTCGAGAGATAACTTAGGAATTAATTATTCATAATTAAATATGTTGGAGAGACCCTAAATATGCAGGTATAAGATGCTTTCCAAAAGGAATATGCTTTGAGAGGTCAAAAATATTTATATTTCATGATATTGAGTAGCAACATAGTAACTTATGCTTGTATAAAAGGAAATTTGGGGTGATTTATTAATCATAGTTGTGATCCTAACTGCTAGACACAAGTGGATGGTGAATAGAGAAGTTTATTTTGGTTTATTTATAATATAAGATATTAAAAAGGGAGAGGAACTCACATTTAATTACAACTATGAGCGAGTATTTGGTGCTACAACAAAGAAGTGTGAATGTGGTTTAGCTGAGTGTAGAGGTTTTATTGGCAATGACTAATCTCCTCTTGCAATTGTAGTTCCAATTAAACTAGATAATGCCTACCTAGTACTAGTGATGCTTCATCAAGAAGAACATCCCTTTTAGCGAGTCGATAGAAGGAGTCAATTATCATTAGCACAACATGATAAGCAAGCTAAAATTTTGTGTCTCCATGATGAAGTGAAGGAAATGAAAAGAGGTTATTTAAATCAAAAGCAAGACATGCTTTAGATATAGAAGATCAACTAAAGTATTATAGAGTTTATCTAAAAGAAAAAGTGTGAAAGTTAGAAAATTGGATTATTGATTTGTAGAATATATTATTAAAGACTTGGTTGAATATTTTGTAAAATGTTCATGAGTTGAAGCTCATGAAGAATTTCCCTTATCCAACATGTATGATGCAGGTGCATCAGGGTTAAAAAATATAATAATAATAAAAAATTAAAGATCTTTCTAGTAGCCAAGAGAAGAAGATGGTGCATTAATGTTTAGTCTTCCATGTCCCACCTTTATTACCATTGTTGGAAAAACATAAATTGGATGCATTGTTGCAATTTCTAGTTGACTAAGAAGGGAAGTTTTGAGTTTTGCTACAATTTTCAAATTATCGACAAAAGAAGCTATCTAATGAAGTTTGAGTTTCCTTTTGGTGCTTGTGAACTGGGATGTCCTTGGGTTTTATGGGATGTCCCTGGGTTTTCTTTGGGTCCTTCCCTAGGATTCCTGAGTTCCTTCAGGAATCATTTTCCTTGGAGCTTGCTGCTCTGCTCCATCTTCTTTTAGGGTCCTATTTGGAGCTAAGGATCAAAGTTTCTTTGGGTACAATGTGTGGTGGATTGGGATTTCATCTTCATGAGCAACTCTTAAAAATATCTTTTGGCTTGGGAGGGAGCCTCAGGCTTATTCCTATGGTGTTGCTCTTTGGTTATTCGGTTGCAGGCTTGATGGTGGGTTCTCAAATTTTTGGGGCTTGGGAACTAGGCCTCTGTGCTGATTGTTGTTGTGTTCCTATTGGTCATCCTCTTTGAGATCCCTGAAGCTGCTAATCGATGGTGATGGAGGTTGTTGTGGAGTCCTTACTACTTTTTTGGTCTTTGGGGAGGCCTTGCGCTTATTTGGTAGCTCATGCTTCATGGCTCCTTTATTGAGGTTCCCTGGTATCTCCCTACCTCTCTCCCATGGCTCGCATTTTTGCACTATTGTTTCCTCTATTTCCCTTGGCTTCTGAGTAGTTTCCTTGCTGCATGAAGATTTCATGGCCTGTGGAGTCCCTTGTTTGTTGTTCCTCTTATAGGTCTGTGTAGGATGTTTTTCTCTTGCATTCCTATTGTTGCATCCTTCAACTACGTCCATGGATGTCCTCAGGTGGGAATGTTCTACATTTCCTACCTTATTTTTGAATTAAATTTTTTAAATTTCTATGGTGGGTGGGATGGCCCTAATTCAAATCGTTCTGGGCGGGTTTACCCTTTTTCAAATCTTCTTAGCACATGTTGTTTGGGTGGGATGGCCCTGATCCTCTTATCCATCCTTTTGCACGTGTTTTTTGGTTGATCTGGGCGGGGTGGCCCTATCCCAGATTTCAATGTAAAAAAAAAATTTAAATTCTGTCTTGTAAGGCTATCCTTTAGCCTATCCTGAAAGGCTTTCCTTAAGCCTATCCTGAAAGGCAATCCTTCTGTCTTTCCTATGGATTTTTGTTGTCCTTTCCTATGGCCTTCCTGTGGATTTTTTTTATAGTCATATGAATTGCTGTAATAAGGTTTTGGGACCCTTGATAAAAACCCATTTTAAATTTAACTGATAAAAAAAATGAAGTTTGAGTTTTGCTACATAGACTACTGGCAAGAGAAGCATTTTAATGAAGTTTTGAATTTGTTGTAATTTCCAATTTACCAACAAAGGAAGCAATTTAAGGAGGTTTTGAGTTTTTTTGCAAATTCTAGTTTACCAACAAGGGAAGTTTTTTTCTTGTAAATACAATTTTTATGTTGTTGGTTTTAATTTTAGATATTGATTAGTAGCTAGCCAAATAAAAAGAATTCCTTGAATGCAAATAAATTGTTGTTGCTCATTTTCTAGTTTTATGAATTTTTTGTGAGATATTGGGTTGCTAGAAGAGGCTATCTTTCATTAGAACCCCTCATGTTATCAGTTTTACCTACACCACCTGCCTTTCTAGGATTTTGAGCTAACATAGCTATTAAATAGTCACCTTGTTGGTTCATTGTATTATTTGCATGTAGTTTGCTTTTGAGGATAGTTCAAACTCCACACTATTTAAGACAAACTTGGAATTGGTTAGAAGAGTGTTGCACGCTTGGATGCATTGCAAGTATAACTTGGCATGCTTAATTTCAACCAAAATATTATCCTATACGCCATTGATGATATTTGTGGATAAAAGTTTTGACTTGATGGACTCCATATTTGATCTTAAAGTCTTCTAGTTGTTTTAGTTGATAAATCTCATTATCCTTTTATTTGGCCATATCATCTTATTTTTCTACATGAGTTTTTATGAGAAAACTAGATAAGTAAGAGGACCTCAAACAAATAATGAATGAGATTCAAAGGGTTCTTAATACTTCTATTTATCTATTTTTACATGGAAGGACAAATTGATTTCATATTTATAAAAAGATGATGGATACTCAATTCAGTTGGGATATAAGAATTTAGAGCAATTATAACCTTCTTCTCCAATATATTTTCCTTAGAAGAATGTTTGGTCAATTGATAAGGCCTCATATTTCTTTGCTTAGTATTCCAAAGCAAGATTCTTAAAGGCGAGAGTTTGTAAAATATATGGTATCATTTACTTATTTATTGTACTTTTAGTTATACCATGTGGGGACAGATTCTCAAACATAAAAGAATACATTGAGTCTCCATCAACATTAAAGGAGTTCATGAAATATTGGATTAATTTTTAAAGCTAAAGTATTTTGCATGTTGTGAAGTACCAGTCTTGCCATAATTTGTTGGAATATAAGGCTTGAAAGGAATAGTATATTTAAAAAAAACAAATCTCAAAATCATGCCCAAATTTCAAATGTGTTATTGCCTCTTGTATATAATGTTAATAGACATGGTGCTCATCACAAGAAGTATCAAGTGTAGAATAAGATATACTATCCTCTTAGCTATAGAATATGAATATACATAGAATTGGTCATCTGTGATCATGGAATTAACACAAAGGATCTACTTTATGGGAAAATAAAAATATCTAGAAGTTGGGTTTATTAAAATTAATTTTTATGGTCTTTGTAAATGAAATCTAGAACAAGCTAATAGAGGTGGTATTTTTTAAAATTAAGAAGACAAAATTCTCCTCGTTTATAATTATATGGAACTTTAAAAACAACCATGTAAAGGCTAGGGCTCTTCTAAAAAGGATCAAAATTTCCATTGAAAAAGGTTGGAAACATACTTCAATTGAGGGGAAATTACAAATTATTATTAATGATATTAAGAAAAATGGATGTGAGGATTTGACAAAAAATAGCATTAATTATGGTGTCCATCAACTATTGTTGGAGTTAGTATCTTAGAAAT
This sequence comes from Wollemia nobilis, assembly GCA_028583015.1. Lineage (NCBI taxonomy): Eukaryota > Viridiplantae > Streptophyta > Pinopsida > Araucariales > Araucariaceae > Wollemia > Wollemia nobilis. The sequence continues at coordinate 4,642,504 of JAQPPZ010000620.1, read as the reverse complement.
GTCATTATATCTATAGAGAAGGAAATAGGGTAGTAGATAATTTAGCCAATTGTGATGTTGATCTTAGTATTTAGAAGGCAATTGGACTAGTGATATTTTATCTCATACTAAAAATTATGTGGAGCTGATTGTGGAAACATAGTTATTTATTTTTATTTTTTTATTGAGTAAATACTTCTTATACATATACATAACCGCCGTGGGGATTGAACCCGGGTCACATGACCGATAATGCAAGTGGCATCCTTGGCGGTAGACCACATCACGCGGATAGAAACATAGTTATTTGGAGAAGATGAAAAATATCTTTAATAAAAAATAAGCTATATTCAGTTTAATTGGGCTTACAAAAAATGTAATGTTTTATTATTCTAATGGGGTGGCCCTCGATAGAAGCCACAAATATCCTATTAAAAACATAAGAGCACTTTGATTTTCATATTTTATAGAGGGAAACCTTAAGATGCATTACAATAATGAAATCAATATCTTGATAAAACATTGTTTTAAATAATTAAAAAATAAATTACTTATCAAAAGAGACCTTGGACATAAGCTATTAATATTAATTGGTGTTAACTTATGATAAGGATCAATAGAACCCAACCAAAATATGTATGTATTATAAGGATGTTGAAAATATGTCAATTTTACCTATCTTGACAATGAGCCAATATTCTTAATATAAAATTTTGAATTTTCTTTCATATGCACAAGGTTTTTTTTTTTCTTTTTAAAATTACAATTTATAATATATATATATATATATATATAGCTTGAGCAAAAGGGGTTGTACATAGGTCCCCACACTTGATAAATCACAACTCTCTCCTTTAGAGCTTGAGAGTCTACAAACATATTCAATTCTCATCTCTTCTCATCTCAATTGAGATGCTATAGCTACTTACATTTTTTCTTTAAAAGTATGAATTTTTAATATTCATTTTTTTTTTGGATCTTCTTCAATTTTCTTTGTAAAATATTTTTATTAAAAATAAAAATTATAATTTTGTTATGTATTAAACTAATATAAAAAAAATGAGAGTTTATTGCATTTTCAAATTGTGATTTTTAAATTTTCAAACTACTATGTGAAGGGCAACAAATTTACTATAAACCAACTTGTATATATATATATATATAATAAATCAACTTTCATATATTAACAAGTTTGAACACATTCTAAGCCAAAGTTATAACTCCTGTATTATTTTAAATTCAAGGTTGGATTGGAAGAAGGTTCTAATAATTATGCTAAAATTATGACCCTCAAATTGCAGGTTTAGTTGGCAGAATCAAAAGGAATACAAAAAATTCAAATTTACGGTGAATCATAGGTGGTAATAAACTGGATGCTTGATGTTTTTAGGATAGAAAACATGATTCTACAACCTATCTTCTCTCAAATAAAAGAATTTGTGGATCAAAGTGAAACTTTTACTTTTTGGCATATTTATAGAGAATTGAATATGGAAGCAGATGGACTCTCAAAGGAGGTATTTTAGATTGATCCAGGTACATTCTTAGTACATGAATTCAATGAGGGTAATGTGTTGTAGCTAGTCAAAATCTCTATCTTGCGGTATTACTACGTTCTAGTTAAAGCAAGCACATATAAAGCAACTTTTTCATAAATCTCAAAAGTTAGTGATTTAAAAGATACTGTTTGATAAATTGAGAAGGTATCTAAGGATAAAAATTAGCATGATAGAGATAGCTAATTATGATGTATAAACAACCTAACTTTTAGGTCACTATTGAAATTTTAAAAAACACCAAAGAGGCATCTAATGAAGAATGCAATTTTATATTTACTTAATATTAAATTACAACTTTTTTTCAAGGAAAAAAAAGACCAAATCAAAATTCTTATCCTACAAACAAGGATAATAAAAATATAGTTGATGCTTAAATTAAAATTACATATTTTTTTCTAAATTTAAACATTTAAATTTTTAATATAAGTTTTTGTAGAAACAAACAATTATTTAAATAAATTAATGATATATGTTTTTGTCTAAATTTAAACATTTAACTTTTTAATAAAAGTTTTTGTAGAAACAAACAATTATTTGAATAAATTAGAGAATGCCAAAATAATATGCCTTTGAAATGTTTTTCTATATTGTATTTTATTATATTTAGAGTTCTTGAAAAAATAAAATTTAGTTTCATAAATTTCTTTAAAAATAATAAAAAACTTAATTTGATGTAATTTTTAATTATAAAATTTGTATTAAAAATACCAATTTCCTTTAGAGAAAAGAAACAACGATATGAAGGAAATTTAGAGAAAGTTAGCAAAGATGGTACTTTTCAGAGGGAAAATTCTCCTCACTTTTTTAGAACCATATGGAACATCAACTTAGAAATATGTAGAGGCTAGGTCACTTCTTATCATCTTCTTATAGAGATCAAGATTGTCATTGAAAGAGGAAGGAGATATATTTCAATTGAGGGGTACTCACAAGTTATTATTAATATTGTTAAGAAAAATGAATATGGGGATGGGATCAACAATAACATTATTTTTATGTACATGAAGTATTGTTGGAGGAAGTATCTAAAAATGCTAATATATTTATAGAGAAGAAAATAAGTTAGAGAAAGTTAACAAAGGTGGTACTTTTCAGAGGGAAAATTCTCCTCACTTTTTTAGAATCATATGGAACATCAACATAGAAATATATAGAGGCTAGGTCACTTATTATCATCTTCTTATAGAGATAAAGATTGTCATTGAAAGAGGAAGGATATATATTTCAATTGAGGGGTACTCACAAGTTATTATTAATATTGTTAAGAAAAATGAATATGGGGATGGGATCAACAATAACATTATTTTTATGTACATGAAGTATTGTTGGAGGAAGTATCTAAAAATGCTAATATATTTATAGAGAAGAAAATAAGTTAGAGAAAGTTAGCAAAGGTGGCACTTTTCAGAGGGAAAATTCTCCTCACTTTTTTAGAATCATATGGAACATCAACTTAGAAATATGTAGAGGCTAGGTCACTTATTATCATCTTATTATAGAGATCAAGATTGAAAGAGGAAGGAGATATATTTCAATTGAGGGGTACTCACAAGTTATTATTAATATTGTTAAGAAAAATGAATATGGGGATGGGATCAACAATAACATTATTTTTATGTACATGAAGTATTGTTGGAGGAAGTATCTAAAAATGCTAATATATTTATAGAGAAGAAAATAAGTTAGTAGATAATTGAACTAATCATGATGATGATCTTCATCTTAAAAAAATTCAAAATTTAAAAAGTAATTGGTCAAGGAATTTTTTATCTCTTAATAAAACGATATCGAGGACTTGATAAAAGAAACATAATTGTTTGAGGAAGATGAAGAATATTGTTGACAGAAGGATAAGTTGGATATGGTCAAGTTAAATAAATAGCGAATGTAATATTTTAATATTTTTATGGGAATGTCCCCTAAATAGACGACATATATAGCATATTAAAAATATATCATAGTAATATCAACTTATTAAATCAAATGGCATGATCTCAAGTGGTTAAAAACATAACATATCAAAGTGAAAACCTACATCCAAATCTTGTAAAAAAATACATGCATAATTTCTAGTTATAGTATTGTTGTCATCTTCAATTTTTCCTACATGGGACAATCGTGTCTTGTGGGGAGTGACACAATAGGGTCGCAACTAAGAGCACAAGTATCAGCTCAATTGGGGGCCTCTGAGAGTTTTTACAAGGTTGGATATTTGTTAGGATGTGATCATCAAGGTGCACTTGTAGTCTTGTTGCTCCACAATGAAAAAGGGGATGCGAGAAAGTAATAATAAAAAACAAAAATTCAACAAAAGCAAAAGAGGACGATGCACCAAGATATTTGCTAATTGCTATGTGGCAATGGTGAACACTTTCTCTCCTCAACCCAGTGAAGCACAAATGATAGTTACTTATTATAAACATGTATAAGAATGTGGGTCCTATTAAAGAGCCAAGCAAATAACTTGGTCCAAAAATAGATGCAAAAGCCTCACACACATACACTTAATAAAATCTAATATTTAGGTAAAAGGTCATAGACAAATACGTACACACAAAAATGGATCTGTAGGCTATACCAAAAAATAGACACAGACTCCCATGTATATATATGTGTGTGTGCGTGCAAGCAAGATTTTACATAGATTGTGCCAGAAGTGAGAGTTTGATATTAGCCATAGGCTGCTCAAGAGCCGACCATTTTTACTAAAATAAATGAAAGAAAAGCTTACAAATGTATACAATTACAAATCTAAGACTACTACTATTTATAAATTACAATAAGGAAGAGTTTCCCTCCAAAATTATGCAGATATTTCAAAATAACTGTTCCTCTATGCATGTCGTGTCTTGACCAAATTTGTTGTCCTTTTAAGATCTTCAGATTTAAAATTATTAGTGTTGTATTTTTTGAGTCCTTGGATACTCTCTTGCCTCTATCATTACCATCTACTCTTTCTAGGGATTCCCTGAGTTTGAGAATGGGAAATTAAAATTATTTGGCTTGAGGTTTTCTCCCAGTATGGCTCCATTCACTTCTACTTTTAATGTGCCAACTAGTTCCCTGGGTTGCTGTCTTCTTTATAGGAAAATAACTATTTATATCAAAATATTGTACACCTCAATGCCATGTGCGGGGTCCAGGATTGTGATCCTGGCTAGAGGGTATGGGGGTTGGTGGCCTACCATGTTGAGGTTTGAGGGTGGGAGCCCCTAAAACAAAATTAGGTTTCCTAATATTTTGGAGCATAGGTGACCTAAGTCTTTAATATTTACTATATGACTTTAGCATATTCATCATCCTCAAATATTAGATAAAATGAGATGTAATGATGTTATGAATGTTTGGAATAGTGTATTTGGTAGTTTTGTGAAATTTTGAACCATCTTGAAACATTTTGAAGCTTTTTAGGTATTTTCATGACTTTTGGTCGCAATCGAAAATTAAATGTACAAATCAATCCATGTTGTCACAAAACATAATGTGATGATGTCATGTATGCATGGATGAAGTTTGTGGTGATTTTGTAGGGTTCTACTATGTTTTGAGGTCATTTGAGTCCTTTTTGTAGCATTCTGGATCCAAATGTTGGCCTACATCCACATCATGTTGTAGACACCAAAATCTAGCCACTTGTCATCCATTCGTGTCCTCCAATCATAGCCATCCATTATTTATATATATGTATTTACTTAATATATATATAAATATTAATATTTTATATATTATATTTATATATATTTAATAAATATATATGTATTTATATAAATTAATCCTAGCCATCCACCATGTTTTAATCTCAGCCATCCATCCATCTCAATCCATGCCACTTACCCAAGCTTAATCTCCACCCTTCCTCATGTTTTAATCTTGGCCACTCATTTTGTGTCATCGAAACCCTAACATGTTCAAGGGTAGATTATAAAAGAGGAGTCATTTTGATGAATCAAACCCTTAGCTCCTTAATCCTTAGAATTTAAACTTGAGCTTGAGATATCCTTAAGCCCTTCTATCCTAGCCACTTCGCTATCACTTTCATCTTTCACTGTCGCCATCGCATCCCTCATTTCTACCATTGCCAAACTCGTGAAACCAGATCTGGTTCTGTGACACTTCCTCACCCTCAAATGCCTCCTAGAGTGGGTATTTTTGGAACCCTTTGGTGCATCCACAACCATCACAGAACACCTCTGGGTGTTTCCCATAGTAGATTTGCAGTCCTAACACCCTCGAGCATCGTTCGAGCATCCTCACGACCATCAACGATAGAAGCAAAGATAGAAATTAGCATTTTGACAAGGTAAAAATATTTGTATTTATTTTACATTCTTGTACTTTTATTTTTAGTATTATATTGCAACATCTAGGGTTTTAGTAGTTTTATCTTTTTGAGGGCCTCACACAATGGAGCCCTCGCAGGTGCTTCTAATCCCTTTTTGTTGTTTTTCTGTTTGCAGGTGCAGGAATCATCTTTCTGGAAGTTGTTGAAGCTAGGGTGGTCCTGTAGGGATACACAAGCCCACCCACACTCTTGTTTGGATCAAGAACGAGCGAGAAGACACCAATATCTATTGAACTAGGGTTTTGAAACCCTAGTATTTGTAAATATGTATCAAAAGCATTGTAAAACCCCATATTGGGGCACATTCATTGTACAACTTGGAGATCTACCCATATTAATAAAATCTTATTCATTTTGTGCAATCTTGTGTTATTATTGTGCTTTTGTTACTTTATCTTTTGTATTGGTGTTGTTCATTTTTGGTTTACAAAATGGTGATCATGGTGGGACCCCCAAAGGGTTCTTCATGTTAATTTATCTTGTCACTAATTTCTATTTTTTTTTTCTATCTTGTAGGTTCTAGAAGTTTGATCATGCAAAAATCATGAAAATGAGGGTTTTTAGAAGTTGCAAAATTTGATCAGAGGTTGTGTGGATGCCCTACAACATTCGAGGGATGCCTTATGGACCTCAGAGACTCTGGGGCATTTCATAGAGTGGGAAAGAAATACGTAGGCTTCTTGGTAAGCCTGGTTCAAACCCTAACCCATTTCTATTTTCATTTTCTTGCTTTTTATAGTAAAATTAACAAAATAAAATCATTCATTTTCTTTTTAAAGCAGTTACATTTTATTTGCATTTTAGGCATTTACATTCATCATATAAATTGCACATAGAGTAGAATTGCATTCATGCATTCACTATAGATCACATTTATTTTATATTTTTGTTGCTTTATGGTGTATTCATTCACTATTTATGTATGTTGTTTGCATTTGAAATTACAAAAGCATAAAATAGCTGCATAGTAGGGTTGAAAGCTTCCATTTTTACTTTTCTAAGTTGGAACAAGATCATAATACTTAAGTATACTCCCGTTGTTGGAATCACTTGATGATTCAGGGTGGAAGAACTAGGTGAACCCTCCACTGTTGGAATCACTTGATGATTCAGGGTGGGTCTTAAGTGGTGTACCCCTAAGTTCTTTTGAGGAGCTTAGTGTTCATGTTCTTGGCTTCTAGCTTAGATGAGTGAAATAGGTGTGTTTTCAACATTGAGTGAACACAATAGATAACACAAATCTTAAAATGAATCACACACTTTGCATGTTTCACAATAAACAATAGTGAGTTGGATTTCATCACCAACCATTGTTTGAGAATTGGTGACGGTGGGCTTCATCTCCATCCATCAATATCTCACCCTTAGCAACCATAGTCACCCATGAGCAAACTTTCTGGATTTCATCACCAGGAAGAATCTCATTTGCCATCCAACCTTAGATTTCACCTTGCATAATAGTTTAGTTTAGCACATCTACAACACACAAACCCCACAAAAAAAAATATTGCAAAGCATAGGATTAAATTGCTTGTTTGATTCTGTGTTCTCCATTTGCATTTTTTTTCTACACATTCCACACACTTCACCACCCTCATCTGACTCATTAGCTTATGGTTTCAACTCGAAGCCAAGCAAATATTTTGAGTCAAGCCCTTGCCATCCAAACCACTTCATCCATGGAGTGTTCCACATCTTCCCCTACCACTTCTATGGTTAACCCTATAAATGTGATACAAATAAGCTATTCTAGTTTATCTGTGGGACCATCACACATTGTGTACACTTCAAATATTGATGTGTTACATAGAGCCACCAACATCCCCATTCCAAAACTGAGCCATCATCTCCCATAGATCATAACATCACCCACATAGACATGGCTAAAGTGGAAGCTTTTCAAAGATCCGCTAACTATGTTCTAGAACAAATCAATAGTCCACCTAGGCATGATCCTTCTTCTCAGTAGGAACTTACCCACTCGTAGCCTTCTAGTTTCACCCAGGTGTATACTAACCCTCTTTTTGAGGTATCATCTACACCTTCCCAACATTGGTCCCTTCCACAATAGTCATGTGCTCAAAGCACTTCCATTCCATCTTCATATACCACCACCTATGGCAATCCATTGTATGAAGCACATGTCAATGTTGCTTCACAAATGCCAGCTTCCACTACATCCACTACCCCACATTCAATTGCAATCCCTATTGCAACTTATCCTCCACCTACTTCATCCATTCCCACCACATCCACACCATCCACCTTAGATATTTCCATACAACAAGCATGGCAACATCTCCACAAATTGCTTATGGCTCAACAAGGTGCTCAGTCTTGTTCCCAATAACAAGTACAGGTGATAGATATTAAGTCTCAGCCTATTTCCACTCAACCTACCTTCTTTTCATCAAATCCATCATGGGTATCATAACCTTCTATGGTTTCCATCCCCACACCTCCATCAACCCACACCCATTCCATTCCCATGAGTCAACCCATTCATAGTCCTCAAACATCATCTCCATTTCATCATCCACAATCATTTCATCATCAAGCCCAACATCACCAAATTCAATCCACTCCATCAAATCATCAACATCTCATCACACCTCAACATTTCACCACTTCATCTCCACACAATCATCAAGTGATTCAGGGCTTCCACATACCTAGGGAAGACCCTAGAATTCAAGCTATGCAACAATATATTGATAGCTTGATGCAACATACTCTTGGTATGATGAACCAAAAGCCAACTTTAAGATAACTTATCAATCAACCAATTCACTTTTTGGTACCATCATCGCCATATCCAATAGATTTTATAGTACCAAAATTTGATAAATTCAAAGGGACTGAGGACCCTAGAGAGCATGTGAGCACATTCATTCACTCATGTTTTAGAATCCAAAATCAAGATGCCCTAATGCTCAGAACCTTTCCTCAGACATTGGGGGGAGATGTCGTAGAGTGGTATAACCATCTACCTCATCATAGTATTTATACTTTTGAATAGTTGGTGAACCAATTTCTCGAAATATTTTCCCTCAATGTTCGAAAGAAAATTTCACTGACTGACTTATATAATCTTAAGCAATTTGATGATGAGTCAGTCTATGATTTTGGCAACCGTTGGAGGGTTGTTATCACAAAACTACCATTCTCCCTACCAATGGAAGAGCTAACTCGATTGTTTACCAAGAGTTTCCTAAAACCCATCTCCTGGTTATTACAATTACAATAGTATAGATCATTTGAAGAAGCTCTTGCCCAGGCTAGCATAATTGAGGAAATCAAAATCCAAGAAGGTGTGCTAAAGCCTAAAAAGAAAGAATGGTAGAACAAGGGCCAATCCAAAGGAACTTATTCTGGCCAATCCAAGCCAAATCAGGCTAATCAAGCAAATCAAGTAAATCAAGTGGTCATGAGCCAACTAGTAATGGCTCAACAACAACAACCCATGCAACAACAACCACAAAAAATTGCATATCAAGTGGTTCCCCCACCATCACAAGTTCAAAACATAGTGCCAACTATGGAAAATCACCAACATCGATAATCCATTCGACAAAACCACCAATACACCCCCTTATCGAATCATATACCTCCATATTTCATAGGTTGTATGACACAAACCAACTTGCCTTACCTGAGGTCAAACCAGATGATCCCACCAAACATAGCAAAAGCTATCGGGAGCATTTATTTTGCCCTTATCATCAATAAAATGGGCATGATATCAATGGCTGCTACACATTTAAAGATATAGTGCAAGACTTAATTGACTTAGGGGCCATCAAGCTTGATAGTCCCTTAGCTCAACAAAATCAAAACCTTGGCATCTATCAAACACCACTTCCTCATCATGAGGAAGCGCAACCAACAATAGGAGGGTCAAATACCAAGACTCCTCCTAATCAAGTTAACCATGTTCAACAATACCAAGGTTTTGTGGGTGCTATTCATGTAGTCACTCGAGGTCAACAATGCACTACAATCAATAAAATGCACAATAATAACTTGTTCAATCTCCCATAGCACCATAGGCAAGTGTGTCTCCTCAACCTACCACTTCATCATCACCCATCCAATTCTCCACCAATTCTTCTCAACCAATTCATATTCCAAGTCATCCATCTCCACCCATTCATCCTCCCAATCATCCATCAAGGCCAATTATCTCTCTGAGTAGTTGGTTAACCACTAGCCTTAAAATGGCTTCAACTAAACTATCTATTTATGAGCTAATTCAACAATCTCCCCCACATCATGAGGCATTAATGGAGATTTTAAAATCCATTGAACTCCAATCTCAGGATGCTAATGCCTTTAGCAATTTTGTGGGGAGCATCCAAACATGTGTGGAGCCTACCATTACATTCTATGATTTTGAAATCAAACCAATATCATCAGGATCAATGGACCCTCCATTGCATATCATGGCTCAAATTGATAGGAAGCCATTCAAATGAGTTTTGATTGATACCAGCTCCTCCATCAATATCATCACCACATCCACTCTTCAACATCTTAATCTCCCACCATCTCACATCACCAAATCCACCTTCACCTTGAAAGCATTTAACGATGCTCTCTGTTCCATAGTTGGCACTATAGTTTTACCCATCGAAGTGGGGGTAAAAATATTGCACACAATGTTTCACATCTTGGAAGGGTCCATGGCATACAATGTACTCCTTGGATATCCTTGGATTAGGGAAATGAGATGTGTCCCTTCTATACTTCATCAATGCTTGAAATATGTACATGAGGGATAAATTCATTGCATACCAATGAATGTCGAACCATTTAAGTATTGCAATTTCATTTCAAATCCTTATGAATCCATGCTTCCATCCACCCATATTTTCTTGACATCATCAACCACATCATCCACCACACCATCCACTTCTTCATCTAAAGTTCCTATTCTTGAGGAACTCCCCATCACCACTCCACATCAAGCTTCCACTTCCATGCCCTCATCTTCATCATCATTGACTACATGTACATGTAGTCAAGCTCAATCCACATCAACCACATCATCATCAACATCCTCCATCAACATTCCCTCCACATCATCACCCATTCATCAAATACCTCAGCCAAATCCACCTCCATCCACATCAACTGATGTCTCACAAGTCAAATTAATAGATTGTGAGATGCCATTCCAGTCCATACCTCTCCCATTATTGGAGCCCCAAGCCAATCTCGAGTCTTCCACATCCACTTCCACATCCACCTCCACATCATCCCAAGTTGTGGTCCACCTCACTAATCCTGGTATTGGTGAATATGTGGTCCAAGACATCACCATCACACCACTTAATATCCAAACTGCTAGGGATTACGGTCACCCACGTGACCCACCCTTATCTATAGGAGTGGTGTACAACATGGGTTCAATGCCCAATAACATAAATTTTGTGTATGGGGGGATTGATTCATCATCCAATCCATCTTCCCTAGATGAACCCAAGCAACCAACACCTACCAACATACAACACATGTCGGGTTTTCCATCTTAATATTTTCATCGAGTCAATTGGTAAGGTTATGGCCTAGGATGACATGAATAGGGAATGCATGAAATCATTGATACCTCATATCGAGGAGTGCATGACCATTCAAGTTTAGGCTATCATTCTCATTTTTCCACCTCTTCTTTTGAACAAGCTTTTCAAAATCTACATTTGAATTTAGAAGAAGAAATCCATCACCCCGATGACTTTGAAGAAGAAATCTATGAAGAATATGATATTATGTCGATAGCTTCTGATGAATCTGATGAGGAATCAACACCCATCATTCCATTCACTGAATATGATGAGTTTTACCTCAGAATGTTCCCCATCCATCAACCCATATTTCTCTTGCTTCTTCCACAAGAGTGAGTTGAACCAATCGGTGAACCACCTCCATTTCATTAATCCACCTCATCGAACATTTTTCTTGTAATATATGTACATAACATAAAAAAAAAAAATTCAAAAAATAAAAAATAAAAAAAATCATTGCATTGCATGTACATGGTTTTTTCTAGTTGCATTTATTTGTGTTGCTCATTATTGTTCAGGTTCCCAGAGCTCTAGCATCGGTTCTAGCAGATAGGATCCATCCATCCTCCACTTTGCCAACCACCATTTTCCCCTTTAAGTCAACATGAATCCTATTGACTTATTCACCCCACTCCATAATCCATACGATTTGGCAAAGCCAATTCCAATTGACATGAGCCTTATTGATATGGATTAGATTTCCTCACCTCCATCCTTTTCCGAATTCATCCTTTTTGAGGAATTGTTAAGGGCTTCAGCCAACTACATTCCTCCATCACCTCCACCTTCACCTTCACCTTCACCTTTAGATCCTGAGGTTTTCTAGGTAGACATAGAAGAGGTTGAGTCAGAAGAGTTTGATAATGTCATAGATGACATTCATCTGATCCCAATGCCCCATCAACTTGAGGAAGGTTCTCATATGTCTATTGAAGATACCATCGATGTGAACCTTAGTTCAGATGCAGACAATCCCCAAATTGTCAAACTTGGTAAAAGTTTATCCATAGATGAACAAGAGCAATTAATTGCTCTCCTCAAGAAGAAGAAGGGCATTTTTGCATGGTCCTACAAAGACATGCCTGGTCTTGACCCTAACTTGGTTGTCCACAATCTCACCTTGCATTCTGATGCTAAGCCGATCAAACAAAAATTGAGAAAGATGCATCCTACCATTGCCCTCATGGTCAAAGAAGAGCTTCAAAAGCTTTTAGATGTGGGTTTCATTGTCCCCATTGACTATCCTGAGTGGCTTTCAAACATGGTACCCATTCGTAAGCCTAACGAGGTGATACACATTTGCACTAACTTTTGAGACCTTAACAAAGCGTGTCCTAAGGATGACTTTCCTCTACCAAACATTGATACTCTTGTCGACACTTGCGTTGGCCATGAAATGCTTTCTTTAATGGATGATTTTTTAGGATACAACCAGATTCGAATCAATCTTGATGACCAACACAAAACAACATTCACTACACCTTGGGGGACTTTTTGTTACAAGGTGATGCCCTTTGGCCTCAAAAATGTAGGTGCCACTTATCAACGTGCCATGACATACATCTTCCATGATTACATGCATAAGATCATCGAAATATTATGTGGATGATCTCTTGGAAAAATCTAAAACTCGACAAGAGCACATTGGTGTCTTGGAAAAAGTCTTTGATCGACTTCTAGAGCATAATGTAAGGTTGAACCCCAAAAAGTGTGTCTTTGGTGTTACCTCAGGCAAACTACTAGGATTCATTATCTCCAAAAGAGGCATTGAGGTGGACCCAAACAAATTCAAGGTCATCATGGAGATGCCTCCCCAAAAAACTTGAAGGAATTGCATAGTTTACAAGGAAAGATTCAATCGATCCATCATTTCATTATACAACTTTCTGACAAATGCAGGCCATTCAATCACCTGCTACAAAAGGGGTGACATTTTCATGGATAGATGAATGCCAAAAAGCTTTTGATGACATCAAGCAATACCTAGCTTCTCCACCAGTCTTAACTCCTCCTCGTCTAGGGTCCCCTTCCATATTTATGTTTTAGCAATGGAACTTTGCATTAGGGACAATGCTTGCACAAAAGAATGAAAACAATCGAGAGCAAGTTGTCTATTACATTAGTTGAACATTGGTAAGCTATGAAACCAGATATGCTTACATGGAAAAATTGTGCTTAGTAGTGGTTTTTACCACTAAGAAACTCAGACATTACATGCTTAGTCACACCACATATGTCATAGCTCACGAAAATCCTCTGCGTTATATGATGTCTCGCACTTACAATAACACCCACACCACAAAATGGATAATGCTTCTCACTGAATTTGATCTTGAGTTCATCAGCCAAAAATCCATTAAAGGTCAGGTCATAGCCGATCAGCTTGTGAAAGCTCCACTTCCTAGTGATCAACCCTTGATTATTGAGCTCCCAGATGATTTGGTATTCACTGTCACTGAACAAGAAGAAGATGTCATTCTAGAGGAAGATGTCGATATCACACTATTCTTTGATGGTTCTAAGTGCGAAAAAGGTCAAGGTGCTGGAGTCGTGTTTCATACACCATAAGGGGTACCTATCCCCTTATCATTCAAACTTGACTTCCAATGCACAAACAACAATGCAGAGTATGAAGCCTTAATCTTAGGTCTTCAAGCAGCCATAGCTATGGGCATAAAGCGTATCAGGATATTTGGTGATTCTCAACTTGTCGTTCATCAAATAAATAGAGAATACCAATGCAAAGAACCTACCATAAAGCTTTACCATGAAGTAGCAATGAAATTGCTCTCCAAGTTTGATTGGTATGAAATCGATAGTTTGCCATGTTTGACTAATAGATTTGCAGATGCGATGGCCTCTCTAGGATCATTGATTCCAAAGAACTTCGTAGGAGAGGTACAACCACTCATTGTTACAATGATATCTAAATCTGCAATTATCCATGTTGAATCTAAGGATGAAAAGGATGTTTGCTTTATCCATTCGGAGCCATATGAGCCTTGGTCAAACCAAATAATAGCCTTCCTCAAGTTTGGAACACTCCCATCAGACATGTCATGGACTGCTAAACACACTTTCAAGCAAAAGGTAGCTCGTTTTACTCTCTTGGGGGATGTGTTGTATAGACGTGGTTATGATGGAATCCTCCTTCATTGTCTCGAGTCTACAGAGGCACAAAGAGCCATAGCTGAAGCTCATGATGGTACTTGTGGTGGTCATTTTAGTGGAATGGCCATTGCAAAGTGTATTTTATGCATGGGTTTGTAGCTCTAAAATTCTCGCACTCCTTTCCTTCGGGCTAATGGATCCACGCCTCGAAGGGGAATGGGAGAATAGTAGGTCTACACCTCAAAGGAGAGGTACTTGAGTCATACCCTCTTATGGTGATTTTTTGATGAATTGTTTAGGGTTCACCAGGAAATATTTTATGGTAGTTTCCACACCTAGGTTTTGGAGTTTGTTCGATGTGTTCCTTTTAATTTCTCACAATCACCTAGTTTTGGCCAATGCAACTAATCTACGCTAAAATGTAATTCAATTTTTGATGGATACAACAAATAGCAGTAAACAAAGGAGAATATAATGCAAATACTTATTTTAAAGAGATTTAACACTCTTACTTGGTCTGGAATTTTGATGAGGATTATGATTTTTGTTGTAGGTAAGATTGTATGCAGTAGGGTCAATATCGTACATACAATCTATGATCATACCTATTGATCAATGATCGATAGATCCGATCACAACAGAAACCTACAATTTCATAAGTGCAATACATAAAATAGAAAAATAGAGTGTGTTATAGACTTTATCAAGCAAAAATCAGATAATATATGATCTATTGAATGCCATTCTAAAAATATTTAACATGTATAAACCTTAAACTATATAAAGTATACAATTGAATGCAAATTTGTGAACTCCAAGAATGAAAAATATTGAATTTAATACTATATGAAATGGAGTATAATAAATCAGATAACAAATATGCAAATGAGAGATTAAGAAATGCAAACCAACACTTGGAGTTGCCCTCAAGTGATATGTAGGTGAGATCATAACCAAATGATAAGATCGTATGCTAAACTGGGCCCGATCGTACATACAATCGCTGATCTTATCCTATGATAATAACTTGGTCCTACAGAAAAATAGAAAAACAACTAGGACTAATGCAAAAATTGCAGTGATTAGAATGAAAAATTTTATCTGATTCAGTAGAAATTCGAGGGGGGATGCCTTATTAAATAGGCTATACTAGTAGGTGAAATTAGGCTAGAAAAAAAATAGGTTGTAACTCCTTCTAGGCTAGGACTGATTGGCAGATCCGATCCTATAACTATAACACAGTTGCATAGGTAAAGGTACAATAGTTATAGTTTACTTTGCGTTTTTCTAAACTGAGCATTTTTTTATTTTTAGACAAGATCATATGTACGATATCGTACTTGAAATTTCCAATCAAAGATCATATGTACAATATCATCTAATTAGACCTGATCTTGCTAGGAGGGCATCAAAATCGAGGTAGCTAGTTAGGAATTTGTTTGAATTAATTTTTTGAATGATTTTGTCTTTAGTGCAAATTATTATGGGTTAATTTTAGGGTGTTATATTTTGCCCCCTCTTTAGCGCATTTTTGAAAAAAATGTGTTAAATAAAATAATGGCATGCTTTTTGAGAAAGCAAAATTTATTGCAAAAAAATAATAAATTTGAAGTTTTTATTGCAAGTTGCTTTAACTGTGATACCCCCTTTGAGTTTTTGTGCCAAATTCTACGTTTGGAGAAAAACTTGAAATTTTTTCATTAAGGGTAAAATGAATAAAAATAGAAAAATAGAGTTAAAACTTAGTTCATTTGTTTATTTACCTTTTTCTGCTCTAGATCTCTGGAGAAAACATGGCAAAATTTCCCCATCACACCAATTTGTTTAGAGCAGGAGAGGGAGCTCTTAAGGTAAGTGTTTTTCACTCATTTAGCTTAGAATTTTCATGTTTTTTGCCTTTATTTGATTCAAATTTGGATTTTTATGGCACGACTATCGTCGTGTGGCCCTAATTACAAGATCCTAACAATCTTGCAAGATCGTATTGATTTTGCAATATCGTATTATCTGATATCAATGAAATCAATCCAATCGAGGTCAAAATCGGATCAATTTTGTTGATATCAAAGAGTATGATATCATAAAATTTGATATGATTTTGAACATTTTGATATGATTTTGCACTTTTTGATCTGATTAGCTGATTTTTAAATCCAATCACTAATTTAATTTTTGTTACTTTGTTTTATTGATAGATGCCAGAGCTAAAGAATCAGAGGTGAAGATACGCTGCTCTCCAGGAAGATTTTGCTGCTCTCTCAGCTGATGAGAGGACTTTTTAGAGGTAGTGGGATTGAGACATGTGGTATAAATGCCACAAATTCCATTGGACCTCAGATTACTGATAGATTTGGCAAAGAGGTGGTACTTGGAGTCATCCTATTTTCGGTTATCGACAGGGGAGATGGTCCCTAATTTGGAGGATGTCTCGAGGATCCTCAAGATACCAATAAGGGGTGATTTTATAGCTGCATTTGGAAACAAAGGCCAAGCATTGAGGAGGTTTATGGGAGACCCCAAATTTGATCTAAAGAAGGGTGGGGTCAGCATAGACAAGCTCGAGGAGATATAGGGAGTTTCCCATTTGATAGTTTTTTTGAGTGGAATTATGGGAGGCCTTGTATTAAGCCACCTCAGTGGATGCCACCTACCATGGACCTTAGGAAAGCTGATATGTGATATATTATATCAGAGCATACAATTTTCTTAGGCCCATTCCTTCTCTATAGGTTGTAAATATTTCTACATAGAGTGGTCTACAAGGGGGGAAGGGACTGGTGCTCACATGTTTTCGATAGGTATGGTACTGGGAGCACATAGCTATCCAGATATCTACAACACTTTCTCTAGATCAAGTAGGATATGGATAGCCTAGAGTAGAGGAGAACAGACTAAGGATATTCTACTGGTATGTATAGAGAGAGCACCAGATATGGGTTAGCCTCGATGTGGCAAGGTAACTTATTGATGAGTTACTGGTTGAGGATATCAGATGGAGATCCTGGAGGGAGATACCAAGGTGAGGAGAGAATGCTTTTGAGTTGGCTCACATCATGTGAGTCATTTGGTTATGGATGGACCAAGGGGAGCTAGAGTTACATCATGTGGACTGGGTGCAATGACAGTTTGGGATATAGTAGGCCATTCCTTAGTATAGTAATGTCATTTTTTCTAGATTTACTCAAGACCACACCACTATCAGTGGGGCTCTCAATATTGCATAGTTCTTATATCCATTGCTAGAAGATGCACTAGTACATATGGCAAATGAGAATTATATGGTTTCGAATAGATATCGATAGTGGTATGCATAGGTTTGACCCACCTGATTGACTCTGCTGAGGAGTGCCATAGAGTAGGCAACTGACTGAGTTAGGCAATAGTGCTTAGCTAGATAGCAACAAAATCTAGGGACATAGGTACCCCCTAGGAGAGAGGGATCTCATACTAGGGGAGGTCATCGCACTCAGATGATATGAGAGAAACCATCTAGAGGAGGGAGGGAGGAGAGGAAAGTATCCTCTCAGTAGGAGGGAGTAGCATCTCTTCAATAGGAGGGGAGACCTGATTCACCTAGGAAGGGGAAGAGGGTGATGGAGGAGGGGAGAGTAGCGAGACAACTACTCTATAGGTAGGGGTTTCTAGGTTGAGCATGGAGAATGCCATGTAGAATACTAATATTGAGTCCCTAGAGGTAGAGTTAGCATAGGCTAGGACACAGGTAGGTCAAGGAGTTGCACTAGTGACTTATTTCCAGTTAGGAAGATCAGGGAGGAGTCAATTAGGGGATGAGTTAGTACAGACAATACAGTAGGTGACCTTCTATCAGGCCTTGTATTTTTAGGTGGTTCTTACTGAGCAGAGATAGGCTATGCCTACTAAGATTGTGGATCCTATTCACATAGGATCCTCATCTTGCTCTACTTCTAGAGAAACAACTTCTAGGATGATGATAGTAGCGGGATAGTTCTGATCGCTATCGCCACCCCCTGATAGGGACGATGATGCATAGAGCTCTAGGGGTTCTAGGGGGTTTAGGGGTTGACTTCTATTATTTTTCTTTTTGTTATATATTTTGATGACAGAGTATGCCAATTATGGTGATTGTGGCATATTAGTTGACTCTATTCTGTATATAGACCTTTTGAGATATATATATATATTGATCTTCTTGGCTTATGTGACATCGTGTGATTTGGTTGATTAATTGATTGCATTTATTTCTATTTGAATTTCAAATGATCATACTTTAAATTTATGAATGTTTTAATCATGCTTAAAATAAAAATTAAGTAAATTGATTTGATTTTTGTAAATGTGTTTTGAAAAAGATGTTTTTGTATTATGGTAGACTTAATAGATTAGCAATAGACCTCGAAGGATGTTGTGTTGTTGTATGACTGTTTGTGGAGATCGATGCTCGCTAGGTCATGAAGCTAATCCTATTGTGAGAAAGTTTTTAATATTGCTAATAGAAATGGTTGTGGGTTCAAGAGTAATCTTGAGGCTTGTGATGATTTGAAATGCAATATTTGGTTTTGTTTTTCAACTATTTTGATTTTTGAGAAAAGTACATTGACATAAATTTATTTAAGCATGAAAATTGGTAAAGATGACTTGCGCTAGGCATAGAATTCCTAGTGTGAATATTGGGATCATAATTACTATGAATTATACCATCATCACAAAGTCAAAATGCAATGCATGATAATATGAAATTGTTTGTTTTAAAATGCAAATTAATGTAAAACAAATCATTGTGTCACATGTTCAAAAAATATTGATTATTTTTTGAAAATGTATGGAATGATTTGGGCATGAAGAATTGGAGGGATGACTTGCGCTAGGCATACAATTCCTAAGTGTGAATTTTAGGAATTATACCATTATCGCAAAGTAAAATGAAATGCATGATTATATATGATTTTGAAAATGCAAGGTCTTAGGGAATAGATCATTATATTTGAATATGATTGTAAACTCGTGTTTTCTAACAAACATTTTCAAAGGAATATTTTAACTTATTTCAAAGACAAAGTCAAATTTATCAAGAACCCAATGTGTGATTGTGTGAGTTCATTATCCATCTTGATTCATCATAATGATACAAAATCTCTCAAGGATCAAATGTGTGTGCTTTGTGAAGTTAATTTACCAATTTTGAGTAAGGTAGTGATACACACAAACTTTTATGAACCAATATGTGTGCAAGTGAAAAGTTCATTAACCATGATTTTGTGCATGCAACCATACTAAACTACTATGTAAGTCAAGTCACCAAAATCTAGCTGATCCACAAGCATACATAGGTCTGTACAAAATAAGGTCTCTAATGTGATAGACATATTGCCACGCGAAAGGGATTAACCAAGGCCAAGCAGGTTGGGCATAAACCACCTGTTATGGGGCTTACCTCATGGTTTTCGAACAACTAAGGAATTCCAGGGATTAAATATCATTACCCCCTTCTCTTATTTTGATTTCTTGGAGTAGGTATTTCTTGTTCATTTTGTTTTGAACAAGGGGATTTATTGCTTTTCTTTTCTTTTTTCTTGCCTTTTTCTTTCTCTTTTATTTTTATTTCTTTTTGCTTTTTTCTTTTTTTTGGGGATACTTTCTCAGATTAGACGTGGAGCAAGGGATTTTATTCGGGTAGGGATGAGCTTGTCCTTTTGCCAATTCTTAGTATTCTAGACCATGCACATAATAGGATAGTAGGGGAAACTTTTCACTTAAGGAACTAAGACTACTATGTAGTATCATCTTTCAAATTTGCAACAAATCATTTTTATATGTGAGAATGTGTTCTTGGTTCAAAAAGTAGAAAGACCAGTTCCCAAAACTCAAAATTTTATTTAGTGAAGTAATAGTGCTTTTTGGTTCAAGAGAGATTTATAATCAAAATGACAAAATAAAAATCAGTAAATATGTAAAATTAAGTGCGTGGTTCAAGATAACTTTTGAATTTATCCGAGATAAAGTAAAATATAACTCAAATTTTTGAAAGATAACAACAAATAATAATAATAATGTAGAATAATTTGAAATATTTTTGAAATTTTTTATACTTTTTAATTTTTAGTTGTTTTTGATTGCTGAAAATTTTGAAAATTATTTACACTTATGTACAGTAATGGGACTTTTGGTTTTATGCATAATATATTTTCAAATGCATTATATTCATGGGTTACTTGAGATATTTTCCATCTAAATAAGCCAATCTATATGCACCTGATCCAAATTTAGCAGTGATGACATATGGCCCAAGCCAATTAGGTTGAAATTTTCCTTTAAGATATTTTCTTGCATTAGTATTTTTTTATTTTATTTTAGAACTAAATCACCAACTTCAAAAGATCGACTATGAAATTTCTTTGCATATGATATTTTAAGGTTTTTCTTGGTAGGCACGAAGATGCCCTAAAGCATGAATGCACTTTTCATCTAGAAGTCCCAACTGACTTAGTTTTCTAGCATGATATTCATCTCCTACTTCAGCATCTTGAAGTAAAAGAGCTAAAGAAGGAACTTCTAACTCAAATGGAAAAACTACTTCGACACCATAAACCAAGACAAAATGTGAAGCACCTGTAGGAGTACGAACACTAGTTCGATAAGCCCACAAGGTAGGATATAATTGCATGTGCCAGTCATGTCCTGATTTATTAACTAATATTTTTAGAATTTTGATTAAGGTTTTATTAGATGCTTCAACTTGGCCATTACCTTGTGGATAATAAGGAGTAGACCATCGATGTTGGATTTTACATTTTTGACACAATTAGCCAGGGGAAGGGGGGGGGGGTTCTTTTTTTAATTGACACAATTTCTTAACATATTTGTTCTTAAAACATGTTCCATTATCAGAGATGAGATTTTATGGGATTCCAAATCTACAAATGATTTGATTGAAAATAAACTTGGAAACTTGGACTCCTATGCAAGAAGCTAATGGTATAACTTCTACCCACTTTGTAAAATATTTTTTTGTTGTTATTATAAATTTATAACCATCAGAAGAAATAGGATTGATTTTACCAATAATATCTAAACACTATTTAGAGAAGGGCCAAGGAGAGGATATGTCTTGGAGTTCCTGAGCAGGAGCATGGACAAGGTCAGCATGTCTTTGATACTTGTCATAATGATGCACATAATCATTGGTATCCTTTTCCATGGAAGGCCAAAAATATCCCATTCTAAGGAGCTTTTTAGCAATGGCACTTCCACTAAAGTGTCCTCCACAGGATCCATCATGGGCTTCACTTAAGGCTTTCTTAGACTCTACTAGGTTGAGACATCTTAATAGGATACCTTCAAAGGATATTTTATATAAGGTATTACCAACAATTATGAAGCAGACATATTGCTTACGTAATAGCCTATGTTAATTTCTATCTAGTCCTTCAGGGAAGGTTCCATTTTAGAGAAAGTTAAAGATATCTATGTACCAAGGTTATGGGGTAGTTTCATTAATTATAAATACATCTAATGGATCTAGACATGACTTAGAGGAAGCTGGTTCTTGGAGTTGGTGAATAATGATAGTAGCATACTCATCATCCAACTCCAAAGGCAATAAATAAGTAGCCATGACCATGGCATCGACAGTATGGTTGCTAGTTCTAGGGATGGCTTCTAAAGTTACTTTCTCAAACAAGGATATAAGCTTGAGAACATACTCTTTATAAGGACTAAGCTTCTCATATCATGTCTGATAAAATTCATTAATTTGATTTATCACAAACTGAGAATCTCCAAAGACTAGTAAAACTTTAACTTTTAGGGCTAAAGTGGCTCATAATCCAAGGATTAGAGCCTCATACTCTACAATATTATTAGTATAAGCAAATTGTAATTTAAAAGATAAAGGAATAAGGTGCTTTTGTAGATATATTAATATGATACCGAACCTGCACCACTCATGCATATAGCTCCATCAAAATATAAATACCATGACTCAGAATGACCTTCTTCTAAATTAAGACACTCATTAGGAAATTCAATGCTTATAGGATGAGTAGACTCTAAAGGTGTAGCAACTAATTGATCAGCTATGACTTGGAATTTAATAGATTTTTGACTGATAAATGTGAGTTCAAGTTCACTTAGAGAAAGAAACCACTTAGTTGTTCATCCTGACAAGTAAGGTCTACTCATCAAGTACCTTAATGGATCAGACTTAGCAATAACAAATATTTTTCTGACAAAGCATATAATGACACAATTTTTGCGTAGAAAACACAACTGCCAAACAAAGATTTTCTAATGGAGTATAATGAGTTTCATAGCTTATTAATGTTCTACTTATGTAATATGTGGCTCGTTATTTCTTTTCATCATCAATTTGAGCCAACATAGCTCCAAGTGCAAGTTTCAAAGTAGAAATATATAAAATAAAAGGACAATCAGGTCTAGGAGGAACAAGCACTGGAGGAGTAAGAAGATACTGTTTAAGAATTTCAAAGGCTTCTTGACATTCTTTATCCCATTGGAAGGGAATTTTATTATTAAGTAATTTAAGAAAAGGTCATGTTTTATCTACCAATTTATCAATGAAGTGATGAATAGACTGAAGCTTTCCTTGTAAAGTTCTTAATTTTGATATATTTTTAGGTGGTGGCATATCAAGGATAGCCTTAATTTTAAGAGGATCTATTTCTATGCCACACATAGAAATAATAACTCCTAATAATTTCCCATATTTAACTCCAAATACACATTTATCTGGATTTAAACAAATTAGATATTCTCATAGTCTATCAAACACTTTTCTTAAACCATCAATATGATTATCTTCTTTGGTTGAACAAGCTATAATATTGTACACATAATCATGTAAAATATCATACATCATATCATGAAAAATATATGGTATAGCCCTTTGATAGGTTGCATCGGCATTCTTTAACCCAAAGGGCATTACTTTCCAACAAAATATTCCCCAAGGTGTAATAAAAGCTATTTTGGGTTGGTCTTCAGGAGCTATTCTTATTTGGTTGTATCCTGAAAAACCATCCATAAGGGACAACATCCCACTCCCAACTGTAAAATCTATAATATGATCCATATTAGGGAGGGGAAAATCATCCTTAGGGCATGCAACATTAATATCTCTAAAATCAGTGCAAACCCTAATTTTAGTAGCTTCTTTCCTAGTTACTAGAACAACATTTGATATCCAATCAACATAGTCAATAGCTTGAATAAAAATAACATCCAAGAGTTTTTGTAATTCATTTTTGACTAGTAATGCTACTTTAGGATGCATTTTTCTAAGATTTTGCTTTACATGTTTAGCATCAGGGTGCACTGCTAAATGATGCATAACCACAAAAGAATCTAGGCCTAACAACAAAAGCATCAGCATATTCTGCGAGAAATGTAATATATTGCTTTTGTCTTTCTTCACTTAATTTTGCTCCAATTTTGACCATGTGAGGGTTCTCTTCTATTCCAATGTTAACTTTTAAAACATTTTCTACCACGATGTTTAAATCCCTTTCAAAATTAGGTGGTGTGGGTGACACACACATTTCTTGTAATTATTCTAATGTTAATTTAGCTAGCTCTTCTTGAGGGGTAGTTGCTTCAATATGAACTATACATGGCATAGACCCATCAAAGAAAAATCCATTCCTTAGAACTTCATCAAGGGATACATCATAGAAAATATCCCCCTCTAAACATTTATCTGGTGTAGAAATCATTTTTGGATAAGCTATTGACAATATATTACATGAATATATTCTTTTATTTGGTTTAAAAAACTCTTTTTGTGCCATATATTCTTGATAAGTTATTAGTTGATCATCATCCTCAAATGGGAATGGCTGATTTTTATGGGAATATAGCCAATACCACATTGGGTAGGCCATTCCTCTACTTCTAAATGTTCTTGTATACCATATTCAAGAGGTCCTAGAAATTTACCTCTATATCCCATATTACACATCATTTGTTTTGATTTTATATATCCATTAGAAAAATGACACTTAGAAAATCCATTTTGATCAATTGTAACACTCACAACTCTAATTTTACCCCAATCATACCCTGCATATACAAAGGCACAACTCCCAACATGATAGATACTCCCCAATTTTTGTGGCAAGCCCATAATTCAGGGAAATGGCGATAATTTAGATGAAACTAGAGAATATTGAATGAAAAAATTAGCTTCTTCTGAAGTTGTAAGTATTAAAGATAAATCTAGTAAGACTTCATTCGAGAGAGGATATGAAGTAGACAAACTATCCTCTTTAGTTGTATCTTTAGGTGATGTAGATTTAGATAATGTGGATTTATATGGTAAAGTTGATGATATAGATTTAGAAGGTGGTGATGATGAAGGTGTTGATGATGGGGGTGGACTAGGGTGTGTTGAAGATATAGCAGGACAAAACAAAACTCTTATGGGTTTTTCCATAGCACACATATCAAATGGTCTAGGATCATCATGGATAGTGACCAATTGGTTCTTAAACTTATACTTAACAAATTTATGTAATGTGGAAGGCACTACCCTCATTTCATTTATCTAAGGTCAACCTAGAAGGATGTACGATGCAGGGTAAGGTACAACAAACACAGTCGTATCCAAAATCCTTGGGCCAACTTGCAATGGAAGTGTCAATACTCCACATGTTTCTTGAGTTTCATCATTAAATGCTTTAATAATAATTTTAGTTCTTTTTAAATCTTATTTTCTAAATCTAAATATTTGTAAAAAGTCATATGTGCATATGTTTAATGAGGATCCATTATCAATTAAAACTCTTTTGACACCTACATCCCCAATTAATGTTGTGATGTATAAAGGATTATCTTTGTACATACTTTGAGGAGGGATATCCTTATCTTGAAAATATATGTAATTCATCCCATGAGAAATTACAACATTTACCACAACATCAGGTTCAATATCTTAGGGTACCATCATCTTGCTTAAGGTACTAATTAATTCTTCTCTATGTATGGAAGAAGTTCTTAAAAGATCCAAAAGAGAAATTCTTGCTGTGATGTTAGTTAATTGCTCATTAATGTCATAAGGGGATTTCTGCTATGAACTTGGTACATTATTTCCCTTTGTAGGAGATCTTAATACAAATGGAGCTGATCTCTTATTTTGAGTTTGACCTTGAGAACTTTGAGTTTGTGCTTGTTGTCTAGTGATAGCTCCAATGATACCCACAACATTATTATTCCAAAAATAACTAAAATGCGGTCTAGCATTTTTTGCTTGCTCATTTGAAAGCATTTTTTGAGATGATGGTCGAGTATTTATTCTTCTAGAGAATGGTTCTTAAGGCACCATTAAATATATGATGGGAGTAATTGGATCTGATTCATCTTCAAAACTATTTGAATTATTTGAGGTAATGTCAACCTCACTCTCTGTTTCACTTTCTATATCACTTTTTGTATCTTCTAAAGATGCAACTTTAAAATATTGTATAGGTTGAGTTGTAAGTATAGATACAATAGTTACATATGGTGTTTGCAAATCTTGATGAGGTAAGAAGTTGCTAATAGTTCCCACATATCGAGTTGGATGAGGAAAATTATGATGCTCTAGTTGATTTATAGCTTCTTTACCATGCTTAGGTAAAGGATGTTGAAAAATATCCAAATTTTGATTTGCATTATGATTTTGAGGCTTTTGTGCATTATTTTGAGCATTCTTATTAGGTGGGAAATTTTCCACTTCCATTGTTCCTTTATCAATAAAATATTGTATCATATGCTTCAATATTTTACATGAATTTGTTGAATGACCATCAACTCTATGAATGTTACAATGTAAGTCAACCCTAAATATAGTTGTAGTTGTATCTGGTTGTCTTATTTGAGGCAACCATATCAAGCCTCATTCCAATAACTGAGGTAGGATCATAGTTAAAGGCTGATTTAATTTTTGTAAATTCTCTTGGTGGTTTATCAAGGATTTTCAATACAAACTTTATTATAGATTATGCAATGTTGATATTTGAGGTGTTTCTACTATCAGTAACCCCATCACCTACTACTTGTTTATTCTTATATTGATTTTTAGAAGTTTTATCCTCATATTTCTTCTTAAATTGTCCTCTTCTAATGAGGGCATCTTCTACCCTCATTGCTAAATAAATGGCTTGATCAAAGGAGGTTACTATAGCAGTAGAAAGCTCATAAGATAGTTGTTCTTGCAAATTACCAATGAATATGTCCAACATATCATGGTGAGGTAATGCAAAATGTAATTTACCTAAGATTAGTCTCCACTTAGTCAAGAATTCAACAAAATTCTTATATTTCCCTTGTTTCAAATTGTATAAATCCTTAATAGTCACATGCCTCTCTATATAGGCATTTAATTGATGGACAAAAATTTCCGCTGTCTCTTCAAAGTTCCTTAAAGAATTTATAGGTAGTTGATAATACCATTCTAGAGACATACCTCCGATACTTTTAGGAAATATTTTTAGCAACAACAAGTCATCATAAGAGATGTCATGACATGCTATCCTAAACATGCGAAGATGCTCAATAGGATCTTTGGTTCCTTTATATATCGAGTAGGACATGCATAGGGAAATGCTTAGGGTATGGTTGAACAACCACGATAGGATCCAAGGGTTGACTACACATCTTTCTATAATTTTATGAGGGATGGTAGGGATCTATCTAATCTAGACGTGAAGCTAACTACTTAACCATGGCTTCAAGTCCCTATTGTTGTCCACCAAATTGATTTTGTTCCACCATGTTGTTGTGTCTTTGATGATAAGTTGGTGTTGTTGTGTAAGGATTTCCAATTGAAATACTGTTGTGTAAAGTGTTGGTAGGAAGGGTATTATGAAGTTGATATGGAACTGCATTTTGTTAAACTCTTTGTTGATTCTAGTTTAGATTTTGCATCTTCTTAGTTTTTTGTTGATTAATGGCTTGTGAAGTAGAAGAATGTTGCTTCTACTTAGAATTTTAATTTGTTGCTGGTGGTGGTTTTGCTATATTCTAATTCACATTTTGATTCACATTTTGAGATGTACCAGCTTGATCTTGACCTTTATTCATATATGTCAATGGATTTCCACTTAATAAAAGAACAACTTCTGTAGTAGCCTCTGTTGACTTATCTCCCATAGGGATTTGACCTTCTATCTGTATCACATGATTAAGGAAATCTATATTATATTTTATAAACTTAGTGAAGTGTTGAACAAACTTAAAACTGAGATTACCTTCCTCATCCATATGAGGCCTAGTGTAGCCTACTTCTTCTTCTTTATTATTGTTTTCTTTATCTGGTTCTAAAGGTACATCATCTTCAATAAGTACCCTATCCTCAAGGTTTTATTGTTCTCCTATGTAATCATCTTCTATTTGCTTACCATTTCTAAAAATTCTAGGTATTTTTTTAAAGATATTTTTATCTTGCAGATATATATGTTGTATATATATATATCTGCTTAAATTCTTAGGGTATATATCTTATATATATACTCATATAACTAATAATATATATTTTATCTTATTTTTGGGTTTTGTAGTTTTTGGATTTTTTTGTATTTTTAGATTTTTGAAAATAAAGAAAACAAATAAAACTATAATGTTCTAGATATTGTAATTTAGTCTGATTGAAAAAGTCTATAGATATCATTGATGGGTTCAAGTTCTTCAGGTGATATATAATGTTGTTATTAAAAATAAAAATTGGCTTTCAAATACTTATGAAATGGGCTATACTAATACAATCAATTTTATAATCTGGCATACAAAAGTATAATTCATGACAATACTCATGATAATGGATTGCCATAGGAGCTTTGTGGAATTTTTTCCTTTTTTCTAGGATAATTTCTTGATCTTCTACGTGTGCTAGAAACTTGTGCACTGTTATAGCATTTTTGAGATACTCTTCAAAAGTGTAAATAGTTGAAGAAACACTTGCTCTCTTATCCATAAACCACCTCTCACATGTCCTTTGAATATCAAAGTAGCGAGAAGTTTTCTCGGGATCCAAGATTCTAGCTATATCAAATCTTATAATTTGGTCAAGTATTGGTGCTTTGGTTTTTATGATGTCTAATATTTTATAGAGTTCAGTCCACTATTCTTGAGATGGTAAACTAAATTTTTTAACTATCAAAGTTATTTCTTGTGTAGACAACAATGTTCTAATATTTATGTGCACAACTCTTCATATGTTGAAATTTAACATCTAGGGAATGTGTAAACTTTTAAAATGAATGATCTTTTGGATTTTTTTTTTTTTTATATATTTTTTGTTTTATGAATAAAAAATATGCCTTATGTTATTCATGTTGGGTTCACCAAAGAATGTAGCTCTAAAATTCTTGCACTCCTTTCCTTTGAGCTAGTGGATCCATGCCTCGAAGGGGAATGGGAGAATGGTAGGTCTACACCTCAGAGGAGAGATACTTGAGTTGGTACCCTCTTATGGTGATTTTTTGATGAATTGTTTAGGGTTCACTAGGAAAAATTTTATGGCAGTTTCCATACCTAGGTTTTGGAGTTCGCTTTGATGTGTTCCTTTTAATTTTTCGTAATCACTTAGTTTTGGCCAATGCAACTAATCTACGCTAAAATGCAATTCAATTTTCAATGAATACAAAAAACAATAGTAAACAGAGGAGAATCTAATGCAAATACTTATTTTTAAAGAGATTTAAAACACTTACTTGGTCCGAAATTTTGATGAATATTTTGATTTTTTTTGTAGGCAATATCATATGCAGTAGGGTCAAGATTGTATGTATGATCTGTGATCATACTCGTTGATCAATGATAGACATATCTGATCACAACAAAAACCTGTAGTTTCATAAGTACAATGTAGAAAAAAGAAAAATAGAGTGTGCTCCAAATTTTATTAAGCAGAAATTAAATTATATATGATCTATTTAATGCCTTGTGCTAAAAGGATTTAACATGTATATACCTTAAACTACATAAAGTATGCAATTGAATACAAATTAGTGAACTCTAGGAATGAAAATGATTAAATTTAATACTATATGCAATGGAGAATGATAAATCAAATAGTAAATATGCAAATGAGAGGTTAAGAAATGTAAACCAACACTTGGAGTTGGCCCCAAGTGATCTATAGGCAAGATCATAACCAAACAACAAGATCATATGCTAAATTGGGTCCAATCATACCTACGATTATTGGTTGTATCCTCTGATCGTAACTTGATCTTGTAGAAAAGTAGAAAAAGCAACTAGGACTAATTCAGAAATTGTAGTTATTAGAATCCAAAATTTTTATCGAGGAGTCAGGAGGAATTCAAGGTGAGGGATGCCTGATTAAATAGGCTAAGCCAGCAGGTGAAATTAGGCTAAGAATAAAATAAATTGTAAATCCTTCCAAGTTGGTACTAATCGACGAATCCGATCCCGTAATTGCCACATGGTTGCACAAGTAAAGGCAAAATAATTACAACTTTCTTGTCATTTTGCCAAATTAAGTGTTTTCTATTTTTAGACAAGATCGTACGTACGATCTCGTACTTGAAAATTTAGATCATAGATCGTATGTACAATCTCATCCAAATAGACCCAATCTCATTAGGGGAGCATGAAAATCGAGGCAACCAGTTAGGCAATAATTTTTGCAAGTTTTGGAATATTTTTGACTTTAATGCAAATTATTATGGGTTAATTTTAGGGTGTTATAGGGTTACTATTGGCCCACCATGGAACACGATCGTTGCACTTACATCAAGCATTGTCAGAAATATCAACAACATGCTAATTTAACTCATGTGCCATCACAATCATTACAACCCATTCAAAGCCTTTGGTCCTTTTTACAATGAGGTCTTGATTTGATTGGAAAATATCACCTTGTTTCTTAGGACAACATACATTCATCATTACAACCACTAAATACTTCACAAAGTGGGTAGAGATAATTTCTCTAACCAGTACAACATGACCTAGAATTATGGAGTTTATACTTCATCATATAATTTGTCGTTTTGGTATTCGATCAAAAATCATCTGATAATGAAAAGTATTTCAAAAACAAGGATGTTCAAGTACTTTGCAAGAAATATAATATTCAACATAGTTTCTCAAATCCTTACTATCCACAAGAAAATGGACAAGATGAGGCTACCAACAAGACCTTGATTGCTATTCTAAAGATAGTCAAAGAAAATCATCAAGATTGGCATACTCAAATCCCCTTGGCATTATGAGCTTATTGAATAAGCATCCACACACCTACTGGGAAAACACCAATTTCATGGTCTATGGAGCTGAAGCAATCATGCCTCTTGAGCTTGAGATCCCCTCATTGCAAATTTCATTATCGAAATTCATAGATGATGATACTGCTAGACAAGCACATTTTGACCAAATCACGCTTCTTCATGAAAGGTGGGTCAATGTTTTAGAGCATTTACAAGTTTATCAGGACCGCCTAAATCATGCTTACAACACCAAAGTTCATCTACGTGTTTTCCAAGTAGGATATCTTGTTATCAAAGATAATCAACAAAACACCAATGCATTACTACATCGTCATGATAAATTTGTGGCTAATTGGCTAGGTCCATACATTATCACTCAAATTTTGGGTAAAGGAACTTATAGGCTTGTCAGTCTAGAGGAAGTTGAAGAGCTTGAACCACTTAATATTATCCACTTGAGAGCATTCTATGCTTAATGTGATTTATATATGTATATATACATGGCTAATACACAAAAACAACATTGCATTTCACACATTGCACATCACACATTATATTTCACACATTACATTGCACACATTATATTTCACAAATTGCATTTCATACATTGAATTTTCAAAACCACATTCACACATCTCATTTACCATATTAGAGGATCATTTATTTAGTTAAGATATTAATGGGACCAATAAAGTCATGTTGCCTTAATCAAGGGTACCTTCAAATCATCATCCATTTCATTGCACCATTCCATAAAGCTAGATTATCATTTGCAAGACACATATTCATAATATCTAGGTGTTTTTGGTCACTCAACCACTCCTAGTGTTTCTAGAAACCTCCAATACATGTCGAGTTTTATTTAGAACCAATACACATTCTCACTAAGAAAATATTGAAGTTCTAGAAATTGACTCTAACACTCTTGAACCAAACACAATCACACATATTAAAAAAATCTTGTTTCAAAGAGGGATAACACCATAATTGGGTTGAACCTCAAAGCAAAAAGGGTATTCCTTGCTTATCCAATCATGCACATAGTCCAAAATAAAAAACAATGGTTTTCACCACTATCACAATTATTTCAAAAGAAAAGATAGAATAGTAAGGATAGGGTAAAATTCTCATCACACTTAGGTTGAGAATCCTATTCTCAAAAGCTCTAAATATTTTACACATCACACATCACACATCACATATCCTCAAGTTGTAAGTATAAAACTACATTTCTAGTCAGACAGTTAGGTAGTCTGAATCCCAAAATCTTAGAGATCAGATTCTTGGACTATGGAGCTAATCTCCACCAGAGCTATAGATGCTTGACTGGCAATTGAGTACGCTCATATGTGGTGACAAGTCTCTCTTGAAGATATCTCTAACCACACATAAGGACAAGCTATCTTCTTGGTCTCCTCCATGATAGGTTTTATCCCAATTTAATCAATATGGGTTAATGAAATCACTTGCACACACATTGGTTCTTGATTAGTTCGAGTCATTACCTTACTCATGATTTGATAAATGAATTCACTGCACACACATTTTTTCTTAGAGAAATTAGACAAAATTTAGTGAGTTTGTTTGATACCACTAGTAGGTCTGAGTCTCTAGTCTTCCATATCAACATCCATATCTTCCATATCAACATTCATATCATTACACGAGTCTTCCATTTCACATGCTACCAATTTGGTGCCCCTGATTAAACAACAATGCTATACATGGTCAAGTAAAATATAAACTACAAATGATCATTAGTGCATTAATTCATTTGCATTCATACATATTTCTATTACATTATCATCCATCACACATATACACATGCATTCACATAAAAGCATCCACACATAAGCATAACACAAAATTAAAAGCCATGTATATATATATATATATATCGCATGTACAATGAATACCCAAAGGTTATATACAATGGAGCACCAAGGTGCATACATATACAAAAAGTGCATATAAGCACTATCTACCATCTATAGGAGAATCCCTATGATATCGAAGGAGCCCTAGAACTAGAGCCACTATGCCTAGACTCACTATGCCTAACAAACCTAGATATAGATGAGGAGGGTGGATCTATAAATCTAATGTTGTTCTCCATCAATCGATCCTCCAAAACCTGGATATATCCATATCAGGCTTGAAGGTGTTGTACATCATGTCTCTAATGATGGTCCCTCTCAAGTAGCTTTTCCTGAAGCATCATGATCCTATCCTCACCTCTACCTATAATTGTTTGTACCTCTAGATTCACCCATAGCCAAGCTATCTCTGCATCCTGAGGTGCTATCACTACATCTCACTCCACCACCAACTGCTTGAGCCTCACCCAATCCTCCTTGCTCCAACCTAGAGGTCTCTCTAGAACCTCCTCCATATTATCCATACCATCTCCATCACCTTCAATATCTAGAGGCTGCTTGGTTGCATCCCTCACCTATATCCCTCGACTACTAGATCGAAGATATCTCTAACATCTGGGAGCCTCCTCAGTCTCATCCACATTATCCTTTACCTCACCCCATACTCATTCCCCTTATCCACTATTGTATTAGGTACCCATGGTGGCTGCACCATGAACCATGCATGATACTTAGTCGTAGTCCTCGCATCATCCAAATCGAGGAGATCCATATCTTCGTTATCCTCATAAGTCACCCTCCATGCCTCAACACCAGGTAGACCCATCTCATCCCGATGATTCCTGTATAACACTATCACCTTAGAAACTCCCTACCTCAGCCTAAAATACCATAACACCTATGAGAATTGGATTAGGTCCACCTCACGCCTATGCCTTCCAACCACCCATCTAGCCTACCAAACCCTCCATAGCTTCTCTCCATTATTAGCCCACCTAGGTCCTCACCATAGCCTCCAAAGCACCTGAGAGGGTGTCAACCCTACCCATAGATCCTTGTACTCCTGGCTCATCTGGTAAGGATGAATTAGTTGCACCTCCTCAACCACTCACCACCTCAAAGTGTAGGGTTCCTACCCATCTCATGCTATAGTAGGCAAGCCCATAGGTAGAGCCACACTAAAGTGCTCCTAGTCCTAAAATTGTAACAACACACTACACCCCAAACCCTTCCATCCCACCTCCTCACCTCACACAACTTCTAGTACAACTACGCTAACAAAGTAGGTTCCAATGAATATACCGGAGGCTCATCGATCATACCATACACCAACCTGATCATGTTCTAGGGGAATCGATATCCAATGCTATTCGAAGCCACTATGTTGGCCAACATGAACATGACCAAGGTAGGCAAGACCTCCAAATTATTCTCCACATACATCACCAAGTACCTTATACCTCCATCCTTCACACTCTCACCCATCATCAATCTCCAAAGATCTGGTTCATCTCATGCCCCTTATCATGTCTAACCTTGATATGTAGTCCCTCCACTGGTAATTTGAGGATGCGATATACATCCTCAAGTGTCACTATCACCTCTCTAGTAGGGAACTAAGAAGTCCCCCTATCGAGATCCCATCTCTCTGCCAAGGCAGAGAGATACCCCTCATCTGCCATCACCACATCAATCCAGGCCATCCCAGCTAGCCCAACATCCTCTAACCAATACCACTACTCATCTTGCAACATATTTCTCACCCTTGGTATGAGAGGCAAGAACCAATGTCGGGATTCCAAGATCATCAACTATAACACAACACACCCACAATGCACATACATTAATGTCACATTCATTACATAATTTCAAAAAAATAAAAAGTTGCACGAGTTCAAACAAAGAGTTCCAAATGCACTTACCTCAGTAATATGCACCTTCACTCCTACTACCACATCCACACCCTCCATTGCCATAGCTTCCACTCCACCTCACTCCTTCACTCCACTTCACTTCACTCACTCCTTTAGATGCAACTTAGGGAATTTATGAACACAAGAATGAATATGATTTCACCTTTGTAGGCTATTTATAGCTATTTTTGTCACACTAGAACACCCATGGGCATTCACAGGTGCATTGAGATGCTGACCAATATTTGTAGAATGCCAAACTCTGGCTAGCATCTACGCATGATGTGGATGCCAGTCGACGTTTGGTGTCAAAATTTTCAAAAAGATCAAATGATTCAAAAAGGTAGCTTACCTCCATAAAATCACTCCAAATTGCATCCATGCATTCATTTCATCATCATATTATGTTTTGTGAAACCAAAAATCTATTTGGGTACTTAATTCTTGCTTGCAACCAAAAGTCGTAAAATCACCTTACAATTTTCAAAATGCACCAAAATGGTTCGAATTTTCACAAAATGACCACATTCATTAGAATAATCATCCACTTCATAATTTAATTCATCTTTGTGATAACATGGATTTATTTGGATGGTTAAATTTATTTGCAACCAAAAAGTCGTAAAATTATCTAAAATTTGCTTCAAATGCTCCAAGACCAATGGAAATTTCACAAACTCATGCAATTCATTCATAAATGCATTTTTCATCATAAAATAATCATTTCAACATCAAATCCACCAAAAATTACATTTGCATCAAACATTTGCCAATTTCAAATACAAATTTCAAGTGAACCTCGTATCTAGTGGTTTATTCTATCTCCTTGGCGATTGCAGCGATTGGTTGTCCATGCAATTCAGTAAGATGGATAAATCACCATAAGGACACTTGGACATTATCATCATTAAATATATCTTCATTTAAAATTAAATTACATTTACAAACCTCATTTTTGTGTGTAACTATGCTCAAAATTAATTTGCTCAAAAGTGGTCATTGATGACCTTGTCTGTGGGGATTGAAACATGGATAATTTATACTACATCATTCTTTTTAAAATTCAAGAATTGCTTTGAAAAAAACCCGTAAGGGAGGTGGAGGTCCAAGGTTCAAATCTCAGGCCTCTTCGGACTGAATGCTTATCCATTTCTTGGTGCTTTCAGTGGCATAAAAGGTTTAAAATGATTGTGGCATGGTGGTTATAGGGGTAGACTACATGAAGATCTATGTGGCAGCTTTTGGGGCGAACAACATAAAACATTGTGGTGGCCATAAAAGCTGGACAACCTGCTCAGATTTGTGGTGGCTACCGATTCCACCATGTAAATTAAAAAAAAATATATTCAAGAATTGCATGTAGTCACTAGGAGGAGTCTACTAGCAATCACCTAATTCCAGGATGATTGGTTTTTGATATTTTGCACTTTCATCACTTTGCATTTCAATGACGCCAAAAGGAACTTTCTTCAACAACATGGAATTGCCCCAAAATTGGGGTAAACAAATATGATTTTGATTTCCCACAAAGGGTTACATTCTTACATGATCATGGTAGCTACACTTGGCAAAAATCTTTTCTATATTGGGGCAAAAACAATATCACTGACTTGCATTTTACAATAACCCCATTTCTCCGTTGGGAAAAAACGGAATCATTTTACATCATTCATATCATCCACATTACATCATTTATATCATCCACATTTACATCATACATTTGCACTTACACCATTCAATCGCATCTTTCATCGTACAATTCTATCAATTGGCTTGTGAGAATCATTATTCATTCATTCACCAATTGAGGGGGTAAGCTACACATACAAATTATTTTGTCTTCAATATCGTCTTCGCATCCCAATGAAAGAAAGTTGCTTCTCCATGACAAAACCAGGTGTCTCATATTTTTGTATCACATTAAATTTCATGTAATATAGTACAAAAGGGGCATATGTAGACACCAAAATCTAGCCACTTGTCATCCATCCGTATCCTTCAATCATAGCCATCCATTATATATATGTATTTAATTAATATATGTATAGATATTAATATTTTATATATTATATTTATATATATTTATATATATATTAATCCTAGACATCCACTAAATTTTAATCTCAGCCATTCATCCATCTCAATCCATGCCATTTGTCCAAAATTAATCTCAACCCTTCCTGATGTTTTAATCTTGGCCACACATTTTGTATCATCAAAACCCTAACTTGTTCAATGGTAGCTTATAAAGATGAGTCATTTTTGACAAATCAAAGCCTAAGCTCCCTTAAACCTTAGTCATTGAAAAAACCCTTGAGCACTTGAGATATCCTTAAGCCCTTCTACCCTAGCCACTTCATCATCACTTTTGTCGCTCACCACTACCATTGCATCCCCCATTTCCATCATTGCCAAACCCGCGTGAAATAGATCTAGTTCTGTGACACTTCCCTCAGCCCCAAACGCCCTCCAGATCTTATTGAGCACCCATGGATGTTTGTAGAGTAACCATGAATATTTTTGGAACCCTCTGGTGCATCCAAAACCTTCCCAGAATGCCTCTAAGCATTTCTTGTAGTAGATCTGTAGTCCTAACACTCTCGAGCGCTGCTCGAGCATCCTTGCGACCATCAATGATAGAAGTAGAGATAGGAATTAGCATGTTGATAAGGTAAAATGTTATTTGCACTTATTTTACATTCCTATACTTTTTGTTTACATTATTATATTGCAACATCTAGGGATTTTAGTAGTTTTATCTTTTTGAGGGTCTCACACTATGGAGCCCTCATAGGTGCTTCTAATCTCTCTTGTTGTTTTCTATTTTCAGGTGTAGGGATCATCTTTCTGGAAGTTGTTGAAGCTAGGGTGTCCTCGCAGGGATACACAAGCCCACCCACACTCCTTGTTTGGATAAAAAATGAGTGCAAAGATACCGACTGTGTATTGAGATAGGGTTTCAAAGAACCCTAACATTTGTAAAATATATCTCAAAAAGCATTGTAAAATCCCATATTGGGGTACATTGATTGTATAATTTTGAGATCTATCTACGTTAATAAAAACCTATTCATTTTGTGTAATCTTGTGTTATTACTATGCTTTTGATTACTTTATATTTTGCATTGGTGTTGTTCGATTTTGGTTTACACATGCACATATGCGAGAGGGCATCTACCACTTTATAGATGCAAGGTGGCATCTAGGTGCACCTGGTAGATGAACTGGGATGTTTGAGCATGCTAGATCAGCTATATAATATTGTAGGAATGAATTTTCATTTCATTCTTACGTTTGAGAGTGTAGACACGAAAAATTGACCCACTTTAGTGGGCAATCTTCCCTGAGCCCTCTAGGGGACCCCTTAGACTTGCCTAGGGCAAGGGCAAGGCTTTCCCCCTTGTTTTGCCTATTTTCTCTCTCTATGCGAAATCACGCCCGGTCCTTGATGGGGTGCGACTTCGCATTGCGATATCATAGTTCATCCTGAACGGGGTATGATTTCACCTTTTTAGGGTTTGACACATTAAAACCCTAATTTTTTAGGGTTGGCATGTTTTACGTCGGCCCTCCTTGGTTTTCCACTCTTTTCACCTTCAAATCCACTATATAAGGAGGGTTTGAATTCACTTTTCACACATAAGTTAACACACGCTCACATAATCAACATTTGATGATTTTATTGCTTGCTAACATTTGATTTCTCGCAAAGTGTTTTATTTGGTCTGCATCCTTCTTCTTCTTCTTCTCAAGCAACTTTGAAGTGTGGAGTTTGATTGATTGTTTGCTATATTGGATTGTTGTTGTTCGCTCTTGGTGGATTGTTGTTGGAGCCCTAAGGAGAGATTGACCATCTGGGAGATCTAAAACCTTTCTGTTTGCTTCCTCACTCTCCGCCAGGTGAATTCATCCTTCTACATGCATATTTGGATTTTTTCATAATGATTGAGTTCATTATTTTATTTTATTTTTTGCATACTTTATGCGAAATCATGCTCGATCTTCTACGGGGTGCGACTTCACCTTGCATTATCATGACTGCCCATTATGGGGTATGATTTTTCCTGAGATCAAACTAGGGGTAATCTGTTATTCCTATTTTCTTCATTGCATCATAGATTACATCTAGAGCATAGTGGCATATTCTATTTCTATGATTTCATCATTCTTTTCTGTTATATTGTATTATGTTTATTTTTCTCCAAAGGTCAATTTCCACTTTTAATTATCAAAGGTCAGCTAAAAGGACCTAGGGGGCTTGATTGTGCACCTCCAAGTATTGTTATATAATGGCCTAAGTAGGCCCCCTAATACTAATCCCATTTTCAAGTGTTTGTTGAGTTATCTTGCAGGAACAGGTATTATTGATAGCATTGGACAAAGGGATAAAAGCAAGGATAAATCATTGGATAAGATAAGTATTCTGATTAGTCTTTTAGGTTGTTTGTTGAGTGCTTTATATTTCTATTGTAAACCCTAGATCTGATTTTATAGAAATATATTTAATTATTTCTAGGCATTTGAAAGATAAACAACATATAGTGTGCACTTAGGGTTAATTTTGTTTGTGCATCTCTTCTTGAGCCCTTGCTTAAAGGTTGTTTATTTAGAACCCTAGGTTAGAAAAGCATTCAAAGAAAGAATCATTCTAGGGTTAGCTCTTGTATTCCTGCATTCTATATTTCTGCATTGTCCTTTATCTTTTATAGCATAGATCTAGAAAGGCCAAATCTAGGTGTTTGTCTTGAATCTCATACATCAAACATTCTTGAAATTCCTGTGGACTTGGAGTGAGTCCTTAAAGCCATTCCTGGTGAACCCTTCCCCCCTAGCACCGAGTGTAGAGAACAACATATCCCCCATGGTTCACCCCATAAGGCTTCTCTCCTCTTGTGGATCCAACCTTTTGGGAATTGTACATGGTAGGGTAGTTTTCCCCCTCTACATATTTGGTGAACCCGATGTGAACACCTCCTTTTCTTTTAAAAATTTAATCAAGATCATTAATTCTATGTGTGATAGATCAGAAGAACATTAAAAATATAATTTTTGGTGCTTGTGGGTCCTAGTTCCTTCCTTTGCCTTGATATTTTTCTCTTTTCCCAATGGCTTCCAACCTTGGGAATGGAAGAAGGTTTTTAAGTTTTGATGATATTTTTCAAGAGAATGATCAAATTGATAGAGAAAATCCTAACCTTGAGGAAGAAGAGATTGATAATAGTCTTGATCCTATTAGGGGACCCAATGGGAACCTTACATTCAAATATTTTGAGCATATGTGGACCTTTTATAAGCATCACAAGCATGCCTTGGATGCAACTTTAGAGGAAGAAGCCCTACTTGAGGAAGTTAGACCATCTCATGATAACTCCTTGAGTGAATATTTGAATCATAGTAATCATGTTCATCATCCAACTTATGCTACTACTATGACCACCAATGTTGGAAGGAATTTACAAATCCCTCCAACTAGTAGTGCCATTCAAAATTTTCAATTTCCTCCTCAATCTACTTATATCAACACTATTGCCTCTATGCAACCACAAGATACCATATATCACAATAATATCAATATGTCCAATACCCCTCCTTTAGGGAATCTAGGGATAATACATAATAGTAATCCAGAAGTGCAAAATTTAACAAATATGGTGAAGCAGTTGGTTTCAAAAGTTGAGATGATTCAACCTTCAAGTTTTACTTACAGTTATAAGGAAATGTGTAATCAACCATTGGATCCTATTGTTGCTGCTAGGCCTTATCCTAAGCATTTTCCTATGCCAGTTTTACCTATTTATAAGGGTATAAAAGATCCAATAGAGCATTTAAGAAGATTTAGAATAACTTGCCATGATCTCATTTATGATGATATGTTGTTACTTAAAATATTTCCTAAGAGTCTTGGTGGCATGGCATTAGAGTGGTATTATCGGTTGCCTAATTATTCCTTAAATATTTTTGAAGAGACAACAAAATTATTTGTTCAACAATTTGGTGCTTACATTGAGAAAGAAGTGACAATGAAAGATGTGTATAATTTAAAACAAAGTAAAGAAGAAAGCTTTTCAAATTTTTGGCTCGTTGGAGAAGTTTAGTTGGACGTTTGAGATATACTTTACCTCCTAAAGATATGCTTGAGATATTTATTGGTAATTTACAAGAACAATTATCTTATGCATTAGAGACTACTACTATTACATCTTTTGATCAAGCAATTGATTTAGCAAGAAAAGTAGAACATGCTCTCATCAGGAGAGGCCAACTCAAGGTTAAAGAAGAAAAACCTACTAAGTCTCAACATAAGAATAAGCACATAGGAGGTGATAA
This sequence comes from Wollemia nobilis, assembly GCA_028583015.1. Lineage (NCBI taxonomy): Eukaryota > Viridiplantae > Streptophyta > Pinopsida > Araucariales > Araucariaceae > Wollemia > Wollemia nobilis. The sequence continues at coordinate 4,601,627 of JAQPPZ010000620.1, read as the reverse complement.
TGGAATGGATAGTAGGCCTGTTAATAATGTTACTAACAACCTACAAAATATAGTACTTTAGAAACCTCCACAAAGGAATTTTACAAGGCTTAATATGTCTATGGAAGCAGTTTTGAAACAACTTTTAGAAGCTAAGGCAATTGAGTTACCTCCTATTAGACAACCAGATACTACAACTCATTGGTATAAGGTAGGTCAACATTGTGCATATCATAGAGTGGAAGGACATTGGATGAATTCTTGTAGAAAGTTAAAGCATGTAGTACAGGATTTGATTGATGCAGAACGTCTTGATGTGGGAAATTTACAACAAAAGCCATCTGCTAATCAGAATAGAGTTAGGCAGGTAGCTAATCAAGTATCCTATAGAAGTGTACCACATTGTTATAATAATAATATGGTTGGTATGATAACAACTACTTCAAAGAAGTTAGTGAAGAGTTAGCAAGTTTAAAGATCTCAACAGGAGATCAACATCTCAGCCAATATCTCTCTTTTGGAACTTTTACAGAGCTCTCCCACTCATGGGGAAGCCTTGATGAATGTATTAAGACATCAATCTGTCCCTCCAGATATTTCCCCTAGTGATATGGCCAATATTGTAAGATCTCTTGGGATACATCATCTCACATTCTCGGATGTTGATATTTCTTTCTCAGACTTGCAAAAGGATTCTTCTCTTTACATCACTGCATTTATTGGGGATACTTTTATTAAAAGAGTTATGATTGATAATGGTTCTTCCCTTAATTTATGCACATATCATTTCTTTCAAAAATTTGGATTAAAAGAGGAAGATATAATTAAATCCGATGACATCATTAAAACTTTCAACAATGAGTCCCAAGAAGCTTATGGTACCATATCACTTCCCCTCAAAGTTGGACCAAAAATTTTAGATACATTGTTTTATGTGGTATCTTGTCCCACATATTTTAATATTCTTCTTGGACATCCTTGGATCCATGCAATGGAGGTCATCCCTTCTACCTTTCATCAATGTGTAAAATTTAAATTTGAAAATCAACCTATTTCTATCATGGGCGATCCTCATCCATTTAAATTTTTCTCACCCGAAGACTTAGCTCAAATTTATTCATCAGATTCCTCATCTAAAAAAGCTAAGCAACCTAAAAATATTGATAAGGAATCATCAATTCATATCTCATCTCAAGATCAAGTCAACTCTTCTTGTCAAGATTCTCTCTTAGATAAATCTCATCATGGTTTAGAGTGGTGTGTTGAAGATGAGGGGCCACCCTCTCCTTCTATGTTGGTCTCTTCCCCAAAGTAATTTATCAAATATGAGGATCCTCCCTAGAATGATATTTGCTTTGATGGGTCTGTCCCTTGCGCTATGTAGGTGGAATCTTCTAATTCTCAAGAGGACTTTGGTTCTATGTCTCCCGAGGACCTTGAGCAATTAGGAGTGACTCCTGCCCCACCTCCTCTTGAGGATGACTTGTCCATCCTTATTGAGGAGACCATAGATGTGAATATAGGTTCTAAGGAAGCCCCTAGAATCCTTAAGTTAGGTAAAGCCTTGTCCATGGATGAGTAGGAGCAATTGACCAATTTGTTAAGAGAATATCAAGATATATTTGCTTGGTCATATGCCGACATGCTAGGGCTTGATCCCTCCCTTGTCATGCATCATTTGGTAGTTAAGCCTAGTGCTAAGCCTGTTAAGCAGAAACTTAGGAAGATGCATCCTAAGGTCACCCTTTCGATCAAGGAGGAGCTCCAAAAACTCCTTGATGTCGGTTTTATAAAAGCTATCGACTATTCTGATTGGATCTCCAATATCATTCCTATGGCTAAGAAGGAAGGAACAATCAAAATATGTACCAATTTTGGGACATTAACTTAGCATGTCCCAAGGATGATTTTCCTTTGCCCAACATAGATCATATTGTAGATTTCACTACCAAATGTGGAATGCTTTCACTTATGGATGGTTTCTCAGGCTACAATCAGATTATGATTACCCTTGAGGATCAGGCTAAGACAACATTCACTACTCCATGGGGTACCTTTTACTGGAAGGTCATGCCTTTTGGCCTGAAGAATGTAGGAGCTACCTATCAGTGGGCCATGACTTATATTTTCCATGACATGATGCATGATATTCTCTAGGACTATGTGGATGATCTTCTAGCTCACTCCATAGAATGAAAGGATCATGTCCATGATTTAAGATGAATATTTGAAAGGCTTCGATAGTACAAGGTTCATCTTAAACCCGCTAAGTGTGTGTTTGGGGTCACATCTGGCAAGTTGTTAGGCTTCATAGTTTCTAGGTGAGGCATTGAAGTGGATCCCACTAAGATAGCGACTATCATTGATATACCTCCTCCTCGTACCCTCACTGAACTACGTAGCCTACAAGGTAAACTGTAGTCTATCCATCGGTTCATTGATCGGTTAGCCGATAAGTGTCAGCCCTTTCTTAAGCTTCTTAAGAAAGATGTGGTCTTTCGATGGGATTCTGAGTGTCAAAAAGCTTTTGATGATCTCAAGCAGTATCTCACCTCCTCACCTATTTTAGTTCCTCCTGTACCTGGTAGGCATCTGATGCTTTACATAGCAACCACTGCTCATGCTTTAGGAGCCATGTTGGCCCAACATGATGATCAAAACAAAGAATGAGCTATCTACTATATCAGTAGAACTTTGGTCAGCTATGAAACTAGGTACACCCCCTTAGAAAATCTTTGCCTTGTCATAGTGTTTGCTTCTCAAAAGTTAAGACACTACATGCTCAGCCATAAGATATTGGTAGTTGCAAAGTTTGATCCTTTGCATTATTTAATGTCTAAGCCCCACCTTTCAGGTCGAGCTGCTAAATGGGTGTTGGCCCTTAGTGAGTTTGACTTGACTTTCATAGGTCAGAAGGCTATCAAGGGTCAGGTGATTGTTGATCAGTTAGCCTCCGCTCCCCTAGAAGCTACCCATCCTATAGTTGTTGAGTTTCTCGATGAGTGCTTCAATGTTGAAATTGAAGAGTCTGAGTCTTGGACTTTGTTTTTTGATGGAGCTCGATGCATGAAGGGCACTGGTGCTAGAGTCATTCTAGTCACCCCATAAAATCAACTCATCCCCTTGTCCTTCAAGCTTCATTTCTCTTGCATGAATAATATTATAGAATATGAAGCTTTGATCCTTGGTCTTAGAGCTGCTTTAGCTTTGCAGGTTAGAGTTCTTTTGGTCTTTGGTGACTCTCAACTTGTGGTTAATCAGATTAATGATGTTTATCAGACTCAGGATGATAAACTTAAACCTTACAAGGATATTATCACTAAGTTGTTGTCCTCGTTTGATCGAGTAACCATAGAGTCTATCCCTAGATCCTCAAACCACCATGCGGATGCCATGGCTACTATTGCATCCTTGTTCCCTCTAGAGTTAGAAGATGATCAAGCATCGATTATCATTAGACAACTTTGAGAACCTATGTCGCTTGGTTCTTGTCTTGTCCCATTATATTGTTTGACCATCAGAGCTTCCCCATCTGAGCCATGGTATAATGACATCTTTAATTTCCTTAAGGATGGTTCGATGCTTGATGGTTTAGATCACAATCAATATAAGATTTTGTGCAAGAGAGCATGTCGATTCATCATAATCAACAATACTTTGTATCGACATTCTTTTGAAGGTATCCTCTTATGATACCTTAACTTTGATGAAGCTCGACTTGCTCTTAGTGATGCTCATGAAGGTTCATGCGGGGGCCATTTTAGCGGTAATGCTATTGCCAAGAAGCTCCTTTGGATGGGGTATTATTGGCCTTCCATGGAGAAAGATGCATGTGATTATGTTCGGTGTTACGACAAGTGTCAATGCCATGATCATCTTGTTCATGCTCCTTCTCAAGACCTTCAGGTTATCTCTTCCCCTTGGCCATTCTCCATGTGGGGATTGGACATTATCGAGAAGGTTAACCTAATGTCATCTGATGGTCACAAGTTTATCATTACTATGATCGAGTATTTCACTAAATGGGTTGAAGCCATGCCTCTGGCTATGGTGATTGGAACTCAAGTTTCTAAGTTCATCTTCAACTAGATTCTTTGTAGGTTTGGGATTCCTTCGGTGATTATTTCTGACAATGACACTCCTTTCAAGAATAAGGATGTTCATAATCTTTGTGCTAAGTATAAGATTCAGCATAGGTGGTCAACTCCTTATTACCCTCAGGGTAATGGGCAAGTTAAAGCATCCAACAAGTCCTTGATCAGGATTTTGAAGAAGTTGGTTAATAAGATCGGTCATGACTGGCATATCCAACTTTATCCTACCTTGTGGGCCTATCGTACTAGTGTGCGTACTCCTACAGGGGCCTCACCATATGTTTTGGTATATGGGTCTGAGGTAGTGTTTCCTTTTGAGCTTGAGGTTCCTTCATTGCGCATCTTGTTGCAAGATGTCGAGGTTGGTGATGAGTATCATGTAGACCATTTGCACTAGTTGGAGTTGTTGGATGAAAAGTGCATCCATGCCTTAGAGCATTTGAGAGCCTATCAGGATAGGCTTTGATGAGCTTATTCTAAGAAAGTTTACAATCATTCTTTTGAGGTTGGGGATCTTGTCCTCAAAGAAAACTAGAAGAATACCAATGCTCGTACTGATCTTCGAGGTAAGTTTCAACCCAATTGGTTAGGGCCCTTTGTCATAATGACCAAGTTTGGCTCAGGTGCCTATCGTTTGGCTTCTTTGGATGGTAAAGAACTTAAAGAACCTATGAATATAATGCATTTAAAAATATATTATGCTTGATCTATTATCTGCATTTACATTTTACATTTTAGCTTAGATCATATTGCATTGTTGCTTGATCATATTGCATGATTGCCTATCATATTTTGCATGATTGCCTGACATTCTATTTTCTTGCACTTCTGCTTGTCATAATGCATTGTTGTTTGCTCATGACTGCTTGTTCATATAGCTTTTTGGGGATTTGCAACAATGGCAAGTGATGACACCTAGTTAGGTCATAGCTCACATGCATTGCACTCTCACTAGGGCTCTGATGCCTAGCAAAGCCCCAACCTAGGGCCCATGCATTTTCATCCCTTCTCTTCTTGTCTTCCTTTTGCTCTTTCTTCTCTTCTCTCTTCTTCTTGTCTTCCTTGACTTTGAAAGTTTTTACAATGATCATCATCTCTCTCCAAAGTCAAGGAATGCAATCCTCTTTTGGTATGTCCTTGTCTTTTGCATGATTCTTATTTCTCCTTTGTTTTCTTTGTTCAGATAAGGATATACATTCTTCTCTCCTTTGTTTGCACATTTCCTCCCTCTTGATTTTTCAATAGCTGAAACTTCAAGCTGGGGGCACACACGCACAGTTCTTTGCTCCTCATTTTCTTCCTCTTATTTCTTCTAGCACATGCACACACTCACATTGTGTTATGCTCATATGGATTGGTCTATATATATTTCTTACACACCCCTATCGGGTAGTACTTGCTAATACATCATTCACATCAGCAATGACGTATTCCCCTATCGGGTTACGCTTCTTTTGACTCAGTGGGCTCAACACCCCATTACAGGATAAGCTCCTTGGCCATTTTAGTAGGCCTCGGCATACATCCTAGCGGGTAATCGCCCCACAATAGTCACTAGCGAGCAATCATCCATAGCGGGTTACGCTCCATCATTTGATCATTTGAGCAATCACCCATAGTGGGTTACGCTCCATATTTTTCCCATCTATCCATTAGCGAGTACTACACCCATAGCGGGTTTTCACTCCACATTTGGACCATCTTTTGGGCATAACATGCTATGCACCAACCATAGCAAGTCAAATGTGTATTTCCAAGTGAAGAATTTTTTTATAAATATCATATGGTTTTGATTTAATTAATTATCTCTTATCATATTTCATTTCAGTAATTTGCAAATTCGTACTGTGCCCATCGTGGTGGGGATCTTCCCTCCTTGAGTGGCACACCATTCATTGATTTAAGTTAATACTTAGTTTGTAATTGTTACTTGGTATTTGATAATCTATTTCTACTGCATCTATGAATGGTTATTGCATGTATCTGCTTATAACTGGCCGGTTAAGGTGATAGGGCTACCTGTACCTTACCAAGTGGTATCAAAAGTCATATGAGTGGGTGCTTCCAAATATCTCCTCCTACTACAGATAGTCAACTAACTGTAAGCAGTGCACCTAGCATTTTGTCTCAGTGAGCACGAAACTGCAACCTGGAAGTTCTTCATGCGATGTACAAATTCACTAAAATACAACAAATTTTGCACAATCATCTCGGGGGAAGGTGCATTGGTTCACAAATTTTTTTCCTTACAGGCATCATGAAGAAACCATAATCACAACACATGCAACGAGTAAAACCAACCCCAAGAATGCTTAACAATGGCAAGCTCAACCATGTTAGTACCCATCTTAAAACAAAAACACATTCTAGGCCATTTCCTATGATCATAAAAGCATAAATTCACATGTAGGGCATAAAGCTATGCACTATAGGGCTAGGATAAATAAGAGTATCGTTGACCAATCAAAAAATACAAAAAATATTATATTAGCGTCTAACCTAAGGTATGTAGGATAAATTTTAATTTTACCACCAGGTTTTTTATCCCACATGAGAGGTGTGGGAAATGCATGAAGAGTTTATAACTCACGACACTCCCTTATTCATATGTGATCTCAATCACACGTCTCCTCTCTTCATGCTCGCATAATTGTACTCAGATCATGTGTCTTATCGGTTGTCTAGTTGTTGCTTCCCTGACCACCTATCGCTCTCCATCCCAGCTATCACATTGTGTGTCTTATCTGTTGTCCAATTGTCTCTTCTTGTTGCTATTATTTTATATCCTCCTATGTCCTCATATCACTTCAAAATTTGTGTTGGGTCTTTGTGTATCTCATCCTCATTGTTATATAGCTTTATCTGACGTGTTGTCTAGCTGACTTGTCCCTGATTCCTGTGTTCTAATTCTCGTTCCTATGGTCCTCATGTTGTCTTTTTGTCCTCTGCTATGTTGGGTTGGAGTCATTTGAGTCACTACGTATCCTTCGTAATAATTAGCCTCTAGTTCCAGTCCAATTGTTGGCCAGTGTCATGTCGTGTCCGTAGTCCAATCTAGTTGTTGACCAATTTTTAGTTTATCTTTTGTTCTCGGGTCTCAGTCACATTCCTCGGGGTCTAGTTGTGCTTGTATTAAAAAAATTGCTAAAAGTGTCAAAAAAGTTGCGATCAAAAAATCATCCAAAAAATTGCTAAAAAGTCATCAGAAAGTTGCTGAAAGTCATCAAAGAGTTGTCAAAAGTTGTCAAGAAAATTGCTAAAAGTTGTCAAGATATTGTGGAAAGTTACCAATTCAAAAGTTGTCCTAAAGTCACAAGGAGGAGAGCCAAAAATTCAAATCCACGTCGCAGTTGGAGCGACAATTGCATGGAACACAAACCAAATTTTTTGGCAATTTAACAAAATTTTTGCAGAAAATTGAAGCTCAAAGGCTCCTAAGCAGGAGATTCTGAAAAGTGCATGAACAAAAAGTGGACCAAAGGATCCAACGATCGACTATCAAGCTCGAAGACTCCCAACAAAGAGAACTCGGAATCACAAAGAAGACCTCGTCGAAGCAAAGGTACACAAAATTCTCCTTCTCCTTTCAGAATCGGTAGCTATAATCCGGGTCATCCATTGATCAACAAAATGGCATCCAATACCTCTCCAAAATCCTCACAAGAGAACCTCACTCAAGTAGAAAATGGTCATCCCAAGGTCACTGATGAAATGTTAGTCCAATTAGTAGAAAGCATTAAGAATATGACTACCAGCTTCAACCAAGTATTCAACAAACAACCCCAACCAAATCCTCCTAGTCCCAACCACTGGAGTACTGACATTCACTATGAAGACTATACACACCAAAGAGGTCATAATAGTCAGTCCCCAAATCTCAACGACCACAAAAATAATGAGGATATGGGTAATGAAGAAGTTTTTGAGCAACAAAGGGGTTCTAATAGACCTTACCAAAATCACATCCAGCGACAAAGGAATAACGAGGAACAAGATAGGAACAATGTTCACCACCAACCAAGAGGTCCTACTGGAGTCAATTATCCACGCATTGACATGCCCACCTTTGAAGGTCATGATCCACGTGGGTGGATAGCCAAAATGGAAGGCATCTTAGACTTCTACCAATTTCGGTAGGAGGAAAAAGTTCCTTTTACGACAACCAAATTAGGCACTGAAGCTTATCAATGGTTTACATGGTACAAACGTGAGAATGACCACCAGGCTCTCTTTTGGGATAATTTCAGGGATGCCTTTCTTCACAGATTTGACAAAGGTCCCACAGGTTCATACACAGTATGGTTGTTGTCACTCAAGCAGACAGGATCAGTAGGGGACTATATCTCAGAATTCACCAGTATGCTTCACTATGCACAAGACCTACAACCAGAGGTGGTGGTAGCGGCTTTTAGAAATGGATTGAAAGTGAATATTAAAGTCGAAGTGGACCTACAAAATCCATCCAAGCTAGATGAGTGTATAAGGGTTGCCAATTTGGCAGAGACGAAGGTGCAACTAGGTCCATCCACACGACGTGATTCATATGGTCGACCTCAATTCCACAACAACTCTTTTCATAAAAATGATCAACCATCATGATACTTCTGCTACAAATGTCGCAATCATCATCCAAAATATCAAGCATGCATACCACGACAAAACTTTCAAATTGAATATGCAGACAAGGAAGATGAAGAAATAGAGGAATACAACGCACCTGAGGATCCCACAGTCGATGACCAAAGTGAACACGAGGAGGTTGTAGCTGAAGAAGATACCATGACTATTTTAGTACATGCTCTTATGGGGTTATCCTCTCACCATACAATCAAGGTGACAGGGTTCATTCGAAAAAATAAGGTAACAATATTAATTGATTCAGGAAGTACTCACAATTTTATTGATGCAAAACTTGCAAGGGCACTAAATTTGCACGTCTACTCATCTAGTCAAGATAGATTTCAAGTCAGAACGACAAGCAGGGAAATTTCTCAATGCTTAGGTAAGACATCTTCAATTTCATTACAAATGGGTACGTATATTTGGCAAGGTCCTCTTTTTGTTATGGAATTAGGAAATTCAGAAGTTATTTTGGGAGTTGCATGGATGGAACAATTGGAAACCACAGTTGGTTTTAATCACAAACATCGCTTTGTGGAATGGCAAGACAATGGGAAGACTATTCATCTTCAAGGACTGCCCACACCTCCATCAAAAATCGTAAGTTCACATAGCATGGAAAATATATTAAGAAAATATGGTGGGGGATTCATAGCCCGAATCAATTGCATTGAAAAATTAGAACAAGATATGCCAGAAATCCAAGCAGAAGATCTCCAAAATATTGTGGCTAACTATGAGGAGGTTTTTCAAGAACCAAAAGGACTACCACCCAAAAGATCTCATGACCATGCCATACACCTTGTGCTTGGAAGTCTTCCACCTAATGGTCGTCCTTATCGATATCCCCAACCCCAAAAAATAGAAATTGAGAAGATTGTCCAAGAACTATTAGAACATGGTGTCATCCATCATAGTACTAGCCCTTATTCCTCACTAGTAGTTTTGGCTCGTCGAAAAGACAATTCTTGGCGTATGTGTCCAGATTTTCGTCCTCTCAACAAAATCATGATCAAAGATAAATTTCCTATTCCTGTCATTGATGATTTACTAGATGAACTACATGGTGCCAAATTCTTTACCAAATTAGACTTACGTTCAGGGTTTCACCAAATCCGAGTTAGGGAAGAGGATATTCCCAAAACAGCTTTTCGAACTCATGAAGGTCATTATGAATTCTTGGTCATGCCTTTTGGTCTCACTAATGCCCCATCTACATTCCAAAGTCTCATGAACCATGTGTTTCATCCATTCCTCCACAAATTTGTCCTAGTCTTCTTCGATGACATACTCATCTATAGTAAATCATGGAAGGATCATTTATCACATGTGGGAAGAGTTCTTCATATCCTACACAAGGAAAAGTTGTTTGTCAAATGATCTAAATGCTCCTTTGGTGTTCAAGAAGTTGAGTACCTCGGTCATATAGTATCTCAAGAAGGTGTTAAAGTGGATCCCAATAAGATTAAGGTAATTCAGGATTGGCCTTTACCTAAAACCATCAAGAAACTTCATGGTTTTTTGGGTCTCACTGGCTATTATCGCAAATTTATGCGTAACTATGGTAAAATTGTGGGTCCTCTCACAACGCTCACCAAGAAGGATGCTTTTCATTGGTTCGATGCAGCTACTCAAGCCTTCGAGGCTCTCAAAGAAGCAATGTGTATGACTCTAGTTCTGGCAACTCCGGATTTTCAAAAACCATTTGTCATTGAATGTGATGCCTCAGGAACAGGTATTGGGGCAGTATTAATGCAGGAGGGTCATCCCTTGGCATTTGAAAGTAAACAACTTTCAGGGAAGAATTTGGGTAGATCCACATATGAAAAAGAAATGTTGGCTATTCTACACGCAGTGGAGAAATGGAGGCACTACTTAATCAATAGTCGTTTTATTATAAAAATAGATCACAATAGTCTCAAGCATTTTCTAGAACAAAGGTTTTCTTATCCCGAACAAAATAAGTGGTTGACTAAATTGTTGGGATATGATTTTGTGATTGAATATAAGAAAGGAAAAGAAAATGTGGCAGCTGATGCATTATCTAAAAAATACGAAGATGAAGTAGTCATTAATGCCATTTCAGGACCATGTTCTCAATGGGTGTCTCAGTTACAGGAAGAATGGTTGTCCAACGGTGAAACAACTCAAATAATTCAAGAATTGTCTATGGGTTCATCTAAGCACCCTCTTTTCTCATATGATGACAAAATATTATGCAAGAAGAATCACATTTACATTCCACACAATTCAACAATCAAATCACGGATTCTAGAGGAGTCACATGCTTCTCCATCAGCAGGACATTCAGGGTTTCTGAAAACCTACATGCGGGTTAAACAATCCTTTTGTTGGAAAGGGTTAAAAGCAGAGGTCAAGCAATGGGTAGCAGAGTGTGAAGTGTGCCAACGCAATAAGGGAGAAACAGTCAAGTCACCAGGGTTGCTTCAACCGTTACCTATTCCAGATCGTCAGTGGGAACATATTTCCATGGATTTTATTGAAGGTCTTCCTAAGTCGGAAGGTAAAACAGTAATTTTTGTGGTAGTTGATCGCCTTTCCAAATATGCTCATTTTCAGGCCTTACAACATCCATTTTCAGCAAGCAAAGTGGCCAAGGTATTTATGGATTCAATTTTTAAATTGCATGGAATGCCCAAAAATATTGTAAGTGATCGAGATCCCATTTTTACTAGCAATTTTTGGAAAGAATTGTTTCGACTTAATGGTACCAAATTAAACATGTCTTCTGCATACCATCCACAAACAGATGGTCAAACAGAGGTAGTTAACAAATGTTTGGGTACTTACCTGAGATGTTTTGTACAAGATAAACAATATCAATGGAGTCAGTGGCTATCATTGGCAGAATGGTGGTACAACACTTCTTACCATTATTCCATCAAGATGTCTCCTTTTGAAGCATTGTATGGAACTAAGCCACCAACAGTAGCAGATTATGTACCAGGTTCCTCCAAAGTGGCCCAAGTAGATGATTGGCTTCAACAGCGACAATCAATGCTCACTATTCTGAAAGACAATTTGGTCCAAGCACAGAATCGTATGAAGCAGCAGCAAGACATGCATCGTTCGGAAAGAGCATTCAATGTGGGTGATATGGTGTTCTTACGTTTACAACCCTATAAACAATTGTCTCTGAAGATAAAATCAAGTCAAAAGTTGGCTCCACGATTTTATGGTCCTTACCAAATTGTGCGTCGCATTGGGGAAGTAGCATATCAACTAGAGTTACCCCAATCCTCACACATACACCCAGTGTTTCATGTCTCCTGTCTCAAGAAGGTGATTGGCCAAAAAGTACAATCTCAGTCAGAATTACCAGTGTTGGATGAAGAAGGGCGTATATATCTCCAACCAAAAGTAGTTGTACAAACCAGAACATGCAGACTAAGATCTCGTCACATCCAAGAGTTCCTCATCAAGTGGCAGGACTTACCTGAAGAAGATGCAACCTGGGAATCTAAAAGTATTTTCCAGACATTTCCAGCTTTGAGGACAAAGCTTTCCGAGGAGGGGAGTCATGCTACATACCAAACATAGCAAGTCGGCTATGTTTTCCAAGTGAAATAAATTTTATTATATATATCATATGGTTTTAATTTAATTAATTATATTTTATCATCTTTCATTTCAGTCATTTGTGAATTCGCACTATGCCCATCGTGGCGGGGATCTGCCCTCCTTGAGTGGCACACCATTTATTGATTTAAGTTAATCCTTAGTTCATAATTGTTACTTGATATTTGATAATATGTTTTTGCTGCATCTATGAATGGTTATTGCATGGATCTTCTTATAGTTGGTCTGTTAAGGTGACTGGGCTACCTGTACCTTACCATAACACCCTTCATTCAGGGTTCTTGATCAAATTTTCTCACATTTTATGGTTGACCTTTGGATTCTTCTTATTGTTCTTGTTATTCTCTTCTCTTACCATATTCTTTCTTTCCCTTTATTCTATTCATCCATACATCTCATGCTAGCTGCATTAAACTCATGTTGTACCCAATGATCTTTGCTCTGGTATTTTTTTGTTTGTTTTGTTATCCATGTTTATGTGCTTTGCTTTTTCTTTCTTTACCTTTTTCAAGTTTATTAATGAAGTTCCTTTCCTTTCAAAACTCGAGGGGGAATCCTAGCCATAAACGTATTAATGGTATTAATGTCTCACCATTTTGCCTAAACCTAGCCACTCCTTTTCTATGCTTGCTGCTTTCTATCTATAGAGGTCTACATATTTCTTTTATGCATTTAATTGGCCTTAAATGTGTCAAAGATGGGGTAAAATGTAGACATAGAAAATTGATCTAATTTAGTGGGTAATCTTCCCTAAGCCCTTTGGGGGACCCCTTAGAATTGCCTAGGGCAAGGGTAAGGCTTCCCCCATATTTTTCTTGTTTTCTCTCTTTATGCAAAATCACGCCCGATCCTTGATAGGGTGCGACTTCAAATTGTAATATCACGGTCGGCTTGGACGGGGAATGATTTCACATTTTTAGGGTTTGACTCACTAAAACCCTAAATTTTTGGGTTGGCATATTTTACGTTAGCCTCCTTGGTTTTTCTTGCTCTTTTCACCTTAAAATCTGCTATATAAGGAGGGTTTGAATTCACTTTTCACAGACAAGTTAATGCATGCTCACATAATTGGTACTTGATGATTTATTGCTTGTTAAAATTTGATTTCTTGCAAAGTGTTTTATTCGGTCTACATCCTTCTTCTTCTTCTTCTTCTTTCGCAAGTAACTTTGAAGTGTGGAGTTTGATTGATTATCTACTATATTGGATTACTGTTGTTCGATCTTGACATATTGTTATTGGAGCCCTAAGGAGAGATTGACTACCCAATAGATCTTAAACCTTTATGCTTTCTTCCTCACTCTCTGCTAGGTGAAAATATTTTGCTACATATTTGATTTCATTTACTGATTAATACTTCATTATTTTTCATTGATCTGAGGCGTTCTACCTAACTTATATGAAATCATGCATGGTATTCTACGAGGTGTGATTTCGTATTGTGTTATCACGACTGCTCATTACGGGATGTGATTTTTCTAGAGCTAAAATTAGGGGTAATCTGCTTTCTTCATTACATCATAGATTGCATCTAGAGCATAGTGGCATATTCTATTTTTGTAATTTCATCATTCTTCTTTGTCATATTGTATTATGTTTGTTTTTCTCCAAAGGTCAATTTCTACTTTTAATTATCAAAGGTCAGCTAAAAGGACCTTGGGGGCTTGACTGTTGCACCTGTAAGGGCTGTTATACAATAGCCTAAGTAGGCTCCCTAACGCTAATTCTATTTTTCAAGTGTTTGTTGAGTTATCTTACAGGAATATGTATTATTGATAGCATTGGACAAAGGGATAAAAGTAAGCATAAATCATCGGATAAGCTAAGTATTATTATTAGTCTTTAGGTTGTTTTTTGAGTGGTTTCATTTTTATTGTAAACCCTAGATCTAATTTTATTAAAATATATTTAATTATTTCTAGGTATTTGAAAGGAAAATAGCATATAGTGTGCACTTGGGGTTAATTCCGTTTGTGCATTTCTTCTTGAGACCTTGCTTAAAAGGTTGTTTGTTTAGAACCCTAGTTTAGAAAAATATTCGAAGAAAGAATCATACTAGGGTTAGCTCTTGTATTCCTGCATTCTATATTTCTACATTATCCTTTATATTTTATAGCATAGAACTAGAAACGCCAAATCTAGGTGTTTGTCTTTAATATCATATATCAAACATTCCTAAAATTCTTGTGGACTTGGAGTGAGTCCTTAAAGCTATTCCTGGTGAACCCTTCCCCTAGCACCAAGTGTAGAGAATAAAACAATCCCTCGTGGTTCACCCCAAAGGCTCCTCTTTATTGTGGATCTAGCTTTTGGGAATTGTACGTGATAGATTAGTTTCCCCCTCTATAGAGAGTTTGAGAAGCAACATATGAACGAAGGAGATTGAAGGAGTGTAAAAGAGTTTGGTGATGGTGATGCAGGGAGTAGATGCGATGATGGGATCTTATGCACAAGTGGTAGAGTTAAGTTCTAACTCTCTTGTTTGATTTTACAATATTTTTTTGACAACGAAAATAGGATAGACAATTTTTTTTTGAATAATGAGATGCTGATGTGTATTTGCATTTGTGTTGTGCCAAAGTTGAGGATTTTGGAGTCCCGATATTGATTCTTGCCCATCATACCAAGGGTTAGAAAGACACTACAAAAGGATGACTAAGATTGGTTGGAGTGGGTGGGATTGGCTGGGTGTGTGTGGATAGAGGTGGTGAAGGCTAATGAGGGGTACCTCTATGCCTTAGTAGAGAGGTGGGATCCAAATTTTGGTGATGATTGGTGGAAGGTGAAGATTAGTGAGCAGAGGTATCAAGTACCTATAGATGTATGTGGAGTGGAATCTGAAGGCACTGCAAAACTTAGTCATATTCTTGGTGGCTAATGTGTTGGTGCCTAACAACACCGAATGTTGGTTCCCTTGGAACATGATTCAATTGGTTTTTGATATGATCGATGAGACTCAAGTGTACAATTGGACACCTAATCTACTAGATATAGTGTACATAGAGCTATATGAGGTGAGGAGGTAGAGGTGGGATGGGTTGGGATATATTTTGTTGTTTCAGATCTAGGGTTGGGAGAACTTCAGTATAGCTCATCCTATAAGCCTACCATATGAGTAGGATGGGGATTAGTCCTATGCATTGAGATGGTAAGCAATTGTGGAGATACAACCAAGTCATCCTGGTCATAGTTTATAGGAGCATAAAGATCTATGGGTAGGCTTGACACCTACACAAATGTACTAGAGACCATGGCAAGATGCTCGGTGTCCCTCTGATAAATATCAACTACTGGAGGTTGGGAAGGCTATATGGGTGGTTGGTAGACATGGTAATGAGGTGGAGTTAATCTAATTATCATGAGTGCTATGGTAGTTTAGAATATGGTAGGGGTTACCTAACACTCTAGTGTTGTATAGGCATCAAGCTGATGAGTCAAGCCTACCTTGTGTGGAGGATTGGTGGGTGGAGTATGAGGATGATGAAGAGATAGATCTCTAATATGTGAATGATGCTAGAACCACCATCAACTATGATGCATGGTTCAATTTATGGCCCCCATGGGTTCTGAATTAGGTGGTTGAGGAGGGTATCAAAGATGATGGGGAGGTAGTAGTAGAGGTAGAGGAGATTCCTCGATGTTAGAGATATCATCTATCTAGTAGTGGAGGGAGGTAGAAAAGGGTTGCAATAGAGTAGCCTCCATATATTGGAGGTGATGGTGATGGTGGGAATGTTGTGGAGGAGGTTCTAGAGAGACCTCATGGTTAGAGTGAGGTAAAGTGGGCTAATCTCTAGTCTGAACAGGACAAAATCCAATAGATGGTGGTAGACCAGGATCCAATGATAGCGATGCAAGATGCTAATAATGATTAACTACAGATAAATATGGAGGTACATATGGTGGTAGGTGGAGGTGAGGATGCAGTAGCAAGGCTATAAGAAGATCTAGCATGGAGGGATGCTCATTAGAGAAAGGATGTACTATGCCTTTGATCCTAGGAGGGCTATATTCAGAAGTTAGAGGATCTGCTTATGCAACATAATATTGGATTGCCAGTGTGGCCTTCCTCCTCCATATTAGGTTCTGTTAGGCATAGTGATTCTAGGAGTAGTGATTCTCCCTCTAGGGTTCCTTAGGATATTTATCCATTAGGTTCATAGGGGTCTAGCTATGGGCACTAGCTAAGGTCTTGTGACAAATTTTGTATATGAGCCTTAGTGCTCTATTGTATATAGCCTTCAAATGTTCTTTGTATATGCAATATACATACATTCATACATACATACATATATATATATATATATACATGGCCTTTATTTTTATGTATGACTTTGTGTGAATATTTGTGTGAATGCATGTGTATATGATGTGATGGATGATAATGTAATGATGATGTATATGAATTGCAATGATAACAATGTAAGTGAACTAACTATCTAATGATCATTTGTAGTGTTTTAGAATTTGTTTGACCATTTTTATCATTGTTGCTTAATCAAGGTCACCAACATATAATGGTGGAAAATAAATTTAAGGACTCATGTAATGATGTGATAATAATATGGATGTTGTATTAGCTTATGGATGACTGATCTAGAGTTGTTTTATAAAGACTCAAACATCCTAGTGATGTCAAACAAACTCACTAAATTTTGTCTAAATTCTCCAAGACCAAATTTTTGTGTAGTGAAATATTCATTTACCAATCACAAGCATGGTAGTGACTCAAGTCAATCAAGAACCAATGTGTGTACAAGTGAATTCATTTACCCATATCGAGTAAAATGAGAAGAAACCTATCATGGAGAAGATCGAGAAGCTAGCTTATCCTTATTTGTGGTTAGAGGTCTCTTCAAGAGAGACGTGTCACCACGCATGAGTGTACTCCACTACCAGTCAAGCATATATAGCCCTAATAGAGATTAGATCCATATTCTAACGAAATGATCCCTAAGCTTTGGGTATTTGGACTACCTAACCATATATATGGAAATGCAGTGGTATCCTTACTACTTGGGGATCTGTGGTGTGATTTTTGAATGAATTAGAGTTTTGGGGAATCGAATTCTTAACCGAGGTGTGATGAGAATTTTACCCTATATTTACTACTCATTATTTTATTTGGAAGTGTTATTAGTTGTGAAGACCACTATTTTGATTTTGGACTATGTGCATAATGAGATAAGCAAAGATGAGTTTTTTCACTTTGAGGTTCAACCCAATTATGGTGTGATCCTTTCTTGACATTATATAGTTTTAAAAGGTGTGAGACGTTTTTGGTTCAAGAGTGTTAGAGTCAACTCCTAGAACTCAAGATTTTGTTTGAAGAACACAAGCTTATACTGATAGGGGGAGGTGAACAATATAAGACCTCTTTTTACTTTTTCCTTTATACTTCAAAATAGTAAAGCAATATACCCAAAGCAATATCAAAGCAATGCACAATATCATCCACAAAGTGACACCAATTTTAACGTGGTTCACCCGCAATGGTCAGGCTACGTCCACAAAACTTTTCTCTAAAAGTTATCTCAAAGTTCTTTGGGAATCCTTCCCAATTACAATGTTTATGAGCCTCGGCCCAAAGGAGATACCTTCCCCCAATCAGAATTTATGAGCCTCTCGCTCAAAGGAGATACCTTCCCCCAATCAAAATTTATGAGCCTCTGCTCAAAGGAGATACCTTCCCTCTCGCTCTGGAAATGATCCCTCGGAAGATCAACTGCCTCTACCTCTTGCCAGCACGTGGAACTCCTTTCCACCGAAGACCTCCTGTCCTCAATGCTTAGCCTAAGAGACCTCTGCCTTCTATGATCACGTCCACAGTAGCTCAACAACCTATACCAAACATAGTCAATCGGTCTAGTACAAGTCTTCCTCTGTCTGTCAGATCTGTCCAACTCTTGAACAAATCAATCCTCTGCATACAAGCCTTCTCAAAGACTTGCCAAATCTATCCTCATGTTCTTCTCATAGAACCAATGCACCTCTGTCCTCAAGTTCTCTGATAGAACTATCAAACTCAGCTCACAAGTCCTCTGCTAGGACCTGTCCAAATCTGCTCACAAGTCCCCACCGAAACCTATCCAAAAATTGCTCACAAGTCCCCACCGGAACCTGTCCAAAAATTGCTCACAAGTCCCCACCGGAACCTGTCCAAAAACTCAGCAAGCTCACCAAGAAAAACTTTCTTAGTAGGAAATCACAAAGTGAATTGTTAGAGACCCAATGTGATTTGTCAAACTCATAGAAGCATAAAGAGAATTGTTAGAGACTCAATATGTTCTATACTCAAATCCCAATCTCAAAACTCAACTCAAATCAACTCAGCTCAATCTCAATCTCAAATCTGAAAACTCAACTCAATATCTGAAATGGATAGGATAGAATGTTTTCTTTCAAGAACATGAAACCCCAACAATTGCCAACTATGCAAAGAATCACATAACAATGATACTCATGTTCTTTTCACCATCAATTAGGGTTTCAACAACAATGCTCATCAAACAAGGTTTAGTCAACCAACACCATTCAACTCAACATCAACCTTGAAGCATTCAACCAATCATCACAAGAAAAGGAAACAAGTAGAAATCCTTTTCCCTCCAAAGATATTTGAACAAAACAGCCACCAACACAATATCACCAAATGCAAAGAATAACTTGCTCAAATCAACTCAATGGAGTAAGCCCAATATCATGAATCAAGTAAAGCAATAACTTGATCAAACAACCTCTATGGAAGCAACTCAACCATCAAACTCAAAACAGCCAACCAAGGGTTCCACCAACTCAATGCAAGTAGCTAGACTCACAAATATAAACCCTAGTGCACAAAGCTTCCACTATCTCAAACCAAAAATTATGCATTCACCAAAAACTCTCCTTAAGGATAACAATGCATAAGTAGTCTTCAACAAACCAGAAAATAGGATTTACACCTAGCCAAAGGATACCTAGTAGAATACCTTTTCACTCCAACCTTATTTCAGAAAACATACACCAATCATACTCATAAGAAGAATGTGCCCATACCTTATTGGAGTAGAAGATAATTGAACCTTCAAGCCGTCACCACACACAACTCTCAAACTTCCAACCAAGTTAGGGTTAGAATAAAAAGAAATGAGCAATAATATAAACTTCCTTTATTACACCTTTTAGCTCCACTTCTTTAAACACAACCACCATAACATGCCAATAAATCAACAATCACAGACTCACACCTTATACCTCCATTTTTAATTTTAGCATAGCAAAGAATAATCTTAAAAATACATCCAAAGAAATATGCCCTTATTTCTCCTAAGCTTTTATTCAATGCTAATCACAAAAGCCAAAACTCATAAAATTTAATCACACCTTATAAATCGTTGTCCAAGAAACTCTAAATTTCGTGGCATAAAGACGTTTTAATAAAAATGTGTGTTACTCTAGCAAAGCACCCCCGCGAGACTCGAAACGATGACCTCCGCCAATGCAATGCCCAATGCAGCCTTCACTGCCACTAGCCCACATGGGCTACGAAGTTCACAAGTGAACTTCCCTCCACTTCACCCTCGAAAAAAACTCCCGAAGACTTTTCAACCGCACGTGCTTCTAAGTCTTCCTTCGATCACAACGAATACAGAGCACAAACACCGCAAATTGCATTCGAGGAATTTCGAATTAATTAGCCTTCCAACCTTAGGAGTTGGAGAATAAATAGTCTCTTCGAAGACACCTTGACGTCGACGAAAATAAAGACCATTTCAAAATTAATCAAAAGTCTTTTCAAAAAGGGTTTAAAAACCCTTAAATAATTTTAATAAATTAAGAATAAAAAAAGGTTTAAAAACCTTTAAGTATTTTTAATAAATTAAAAATAATTTCTCCCTTAATTAATTAAATAATTAATTAATTAAAACCTTGAAGGGTTTTAAATAATAATTAAATAAATAATAAAGAGAACCTCCATTGGTTTTAATAAAAACCATTTAACTTGGTTTTAATAAAAACCCTATCCAACTTGGTTTTAATAAAAACCGGTTTTAATGAAAAACCCTTGCCAATGGAATCTCTCCGGATTCTCTTAAAAATATTCTCTTGGAATCTTCCACCTTTGAAGCCAACACATCCTCTTAACATTAATGCCATTTCCTTTTGACATCAATGACAACTCATAGACAAGAAGCTAGGATCTCAAACCCAAAATTGCCAACAATCTCCCCCTTTGTCATTGATGGCAAACCATGCTTCTCAACAACACAGAAACTCAACATAAATAGCTCCCCCTGTCTTGAGGCTCTCCCCCTTACTCAAATCTCTCCCCCTTTGTCATCAATGGCAAAGGGTCACCTTTGGGGCTCGGGACTAAGAATGAGCCTCTTAGCTTAGTCCCTCCCCCACCTCCTGATGAGGTGATTAATTCTTGGGTGGGAGTAAAACTCCCATTAGGCACTGATCATCATCAGCGTCTATAACTTCCTTTCCGGGCCTTCTCTTGAACTCTTTGTCCATATTCCTATTCCTGTCACTGTTCTTGTTCTTGTTCTCATCCCTGTTCTTGTCCATGCCTTGATCCTTGGACCTGATCATGCCACTGTTCCTGTTCTCTGTATTCTGGAATTTCAGCTCTACACTGTCTGATTGTGTGACCTTCATTGTTGCACTTGAAACACTTGACGATGTTGTTTCTCCGAGGTAAACCTGATCTTTGAATCCACCAGCTTACACAAACCTTTCGACCAAACCTCGACCAAACTTCTCGACCAAACCCAGTTCCGACCAAACCTGTTCTAGTTATTTGCCTTGCAATAAACCGCCTTGTGCCCAAACTGTTGACAAGAGTAGCAATACCCTTGAAAGTAACTAGCACTTCTAAAACTGTCATTTACCTCCTTCACTTGAGCCATGCAATGTGAAGCCATGTGACCAAACCTGTGACAAGCAAAACATCTGCCTTGAAACTTTCCTTTAATTGACCTCTTAGGTTCTGAAAACTTCTTCTTCTCATTCTGAATTCTGTTTTCTATTTCTGTGCATCTATCATTCAAGGACTCTTTTCTTGAAATACTTTCCTCATCGAGAACTCTCTTCCTTTTGGAGTCTCTTACTAGACTCTCCAACTTGTTCCTTGTGTGGCTTAACAAAACCAAGGCCTGTTTTATCTCGTTGTCTTTCTTTGACCTTTGATGAGTGACTTAACCTTTTTGGAGCTATCTTGAAACCTCGTAAAGCTTATCCTTGTACTCTTTAGTTTCCTCTTTCAAAGAAGCCATTTTCTGTTCTAACTCACTATACTCAAGAACCTTAGACTCTAACTCATCCTTGAGTTCTTGTGTCTTAGCCATAGAGAAGTCAAGACTTTCTATAAGATCATCTCTCTCCATACAACATTCATCTAACTTATCCTTGAGTCTAGCATTCTTCTTTCTTTCCTTTTTCAAAGCACTAAGAGCACTAATAAGTTCACCTTCAAGATCTACTTCACCTTCCTCTATATCTTCCTCTATTTGTTTGCTTTTTGAATCATCAAAGCCTTTTTCAGATTTCTTATCACTAGAGGTGCTACCCTTTTCAAAAACCATACATGCATCTTCCTTATAGTTTTCTGAAGCATCCTCATACATACTAGAAACCAAATCATTATTTGTGCAATCATCCTCAAGGTGACCAAAATTTCCACATCTAAGACATTTCATGATAATGAATCTATGTTTCGGTTCTTCCTCTTTTTCTCATATGAACAACATCTCATTTTCATTATCACTTGAAGAACTTTCACTATCACTACTAGAACACTTACTTGCTTTGTCTAGGTAGAAACTCTTCTTGTGCTTGTGAGAATACCTCTTTCCTTGATTGTTGTGCTCATCTTTGTTTTTCCTGTGATGCTTGTGCTTTTCAGAATCCTTGCTCTTAGAATCCTGTTTATCTTCATCACTTTCATTCTTGGGAATAGTATAGTCAGTAGCATAATGACCAAACTTTCCACAATTGAAACATCTTATATTTTTCATACTTTTGTGCTTTCTAGAGAACTTGCCTTTCTGTCTGTAATATGCCTCTTCATCACTAGAAGACTCATCACTATCTTGAAGTTGTTTACCCTTGGAATTCTTGGTAGCCTTGAAAGTCGCCTCTTTCTTGACATCAACCTTCACTTGAGTTCTCAACTCAAATGCTGCAAGTATACTATGGAGCTCATCCTTTTTCAACTTATCCAAATCTTTAGCTTCCTCAATAGCAGAAATATTTTCACTAAATCTATTAGGAAGAGATCTTAAAATCTTATCACAAACATCATTTTCAGCAAGCTCAAGACCTAAGTCTTTCATGGAGTTAACAACCTCATCCATACGAAGCATGTAGTCACTAATATTTTCATCATCATTCATCTTGAGTTGTTCAAACATACCTTTGAAGTGTCTCAACTTGGCCTTTCTGACATTTGTATCACCTCTATGAACCACCTTCAACTGTTTCCACATTTCACTAGCTGTCTTGCAGTGAATCACTTTGGTGAGATCTCGTTTCTGTAAGCCTTTCAGGATTGCATTCATTGCTTTTGAATTGCTGTGATGTAGGAGCCTTTCTTCTTTAGTATTAGGACCATGTTCAGGAATAGTGTACTCATCTTCAATCACTTCCCAAACCTCATTCCCAAGTGCCATTAGATGAACCTTCATCCTTGCACTCCAAAGACCAAAATCTGACCCATCAAGAATAGGTGCTGCATTGCCACTTGAATGATCCATTGTGTTCTTTACTAGCTTTTCCTTCAAGTTGTTAAACTTTTCAAAGGCACTCGCTCTGATACCAATTGAAGAACACAAGCTTATACTGAGAGGGGGGTGAACAAGTATAAGACCTCTTTTTACTTTTTCCTTTATACTTCAAAACAATAAAGCAATATACCCAAAGCAATATCAAAGCAATGCACAATATCATCCACAAAGTGACACCAATTTTAACGTGGTTCACCCATAATGGCTAGGCTACATCCACAAAACTTTTCTCTAAAAGTTATCTCAAAGTTCTTTGGGAATCCTTCCCAATTACAATGTTTATGAGCCTCGGCCCAAAGGAGATACCTTCCCCCAATCAGAATTTATGAGCCTCTCCTCAAAGGAGATACCTTCCCCAATCAAAATTTATGAGCCTCTGCTCAAAGGAGATACCTTCCCCTCTCGCTCCGGAAATGATCCCTCGTAAGATCAATCGCCTCTACCTCTTGCCAGCACGTGGAACTCCTTTCCATCGAAGACCTCCTGTCCTCAATGCTTAGCCTAAGAGACCTTCGCCTTCTATGATCACGTCCACAGTAGCTCAGAACCTGTACCAAACATAGTCAATCGGTCTAGTACAAGTCTTCCTCTGTCTCGTCGATCTGTCCAACTCTTGAACAAATCAATCCTCTCGCATACAAGCCTTCTCAAAGACTTGCCAACTGTCCTCAGGTTCTTCTCATAGAACCAATGCACCTCTGTCCTCAAGTTCTCTGATAGAACTATCAAACTCAGCTCACAAGTCCTCTGCTAGGACCTGTCCAAATCTGCTCACAAGTCCCCATCGGAACCTGTCCAAAATGCTCACAAGTCCCCACCGGAACCTGTCCAAAAACTGCTCACAAGTCCCCACTAGAACCTGTCCAAAAACTCAGCAAGCTCACCAAGAAAAACTTTCTTAGTAGGAAATCACAAAGTGAATTGTTAGAGACCCAATGTGATTTTTCAAACTCATAGAAGCATAAAGAGAATTGTTAGAGACTCAATATGTTCTATACTCAAATCCCAATCTCAAAACTCAACTCAAATCAACTCACCTCAATCTCAATCTCAAATCTGAAAACTCAACTCAATATCTGAAATGGATAGGATAGAATGTTTTCTTTCAAGAACATGAAACCCCAACAATTGCCAACTATGCAAAGAATCACATAACAATGATACTCATGTTCTTTTCACCATCAATTAGGGTTTCAACAACAATGCTCATCAAACAAGGTTTAGTCAACCAACACCATTCAACTCAACATCAACCTTGAAGCATTCAACCAATCATCACAAGAAAAGGAAACAAGTAGAAATCCTTTTCCCTCCAAAGATATTTGAACAAAACAACCACCAACACAATATCACCAAATGCAAAGAATAACTTGCTCAAATCAACTCAATGGAGTAAGCCCAATATCATGAATCAAGTAAAGCAATAACTTGATCAAACAACCTCTATGGAAGCAACTCAACCATCAAACTCAAAACAGCCAACCAAGGGTTCCACCAACTCAATGCAAGTAGCTAGACTCACAAATATAAACCCTAGTGCACAAAGCTTCCACTATCTCAAACCAAAAATTATGCATTCACCAAAAACTCTCCTTAAGGATAACAATGCATAAGTAGTCTTCAACAAACCAGAAAATAGGATTTACACCTAGCCAAAGGATACCTAGTAGAATACCTTTTCACTCCAACCTTATTTCAGAAAACATACACCAATCATACTCATAAGAAGAATGTGCCCATACCTTATTGGAGTAGAAGATAATTGAACCTTCAAGCCGTCACCACACACAACTCTCAAACTTCCAACCAAGTTAGGGTTAGAATAAAAAGAAATGAGCAATAATATAAACTTCCTTTATTACACCTTTTAGCTCCACTTCTTTAAACACAACCACCATAACATGCCAATAAATCAACAATCACAGACTCACACCTTATACCTCCATTTTTAATTTTAGCATAGCAAAGAATAATCTTAAAAATACATCCAAAGAAATATGCCCTTATTTCTCCTAAGCTTTTATTCAATGCTAATCACAAAAGCCAAAACTCATAAAATTTAATCACACCTTATAAATCGTTGTCCAAGAAACTCCGAATTTCGTGGCATAAAGACGTTTTAATAAAAACGTGTGTTACTCTAGCAAAGCACCCCCGCGAGACTCGAAACGGTGACCTCCGCCAATGCAACGCCCAACAACAGCCTTCGCTGCCACTAGCCCATGCGGGCTACGAAGTTCACAAGTGAACTTCCCTCCACTTCACCCTCGAAAAACTCTCGAAGACTTTTCAACCGCACGTGCTTCTAAGTCTTCCTTCGATCGCAGCGAATACAGAGCACAAACACCGCAAATTGCATTCAAGGAATTTCGAATTAATTAGCCTTCCAACCTTAGGAGTTGGAGAATAAATAGTCTCTTCGAAGACACCTTGACGTCGGCAAAAATAAAGACCATTTCGAAATTAATCAAAAGTCTTTTCAAAAAGGGTTTAAAAACCCTTAAATAATTTTAATAAATTAAGAATAAAAAAAGGTTTAAAAACCTTTAAGTATTTTTAATAAATTAAAAATAATTTCTCCCTTAATTAATTAAATAATTAATTAATTAAAACCTTGAAGGGTTTTAAATAATAATTAAATAAATAATAAAGAGAACCTCCATTGGTTTTAATAAAAACCATTTTTTAAAAAAAACCCTTGCCAATGGAATCTCTCCGGATTCTCTTAAAAATATTCTCTTGGAATCTTCCACCTTTGAAGCCAACACATCCTCTTAACATTAATGCCATTTCCTTTTGACATCAATGACAACTCATAGACAAGAAGCTAGGATCTCAAACCCAAAATTGCCAACAATCTCCCCTTTGTCATTGATGGCAAACCATGCTTCTCAACAACACAGAAACTCAACATAAATAGCTCCCCTGTCTTGAGGCTCTCCCCCTTACTCAAATCTCTCCCCCTTTGTCATCAATGGCAAAGGGTCACCTTTGGGGCTCGGGACTAAGAATGAGCCTCTTAGCTTAGTCCCTCCCCCACCTCCTGATGAGGTGATTAATTCTTGGGTGGGAGTAAAACTCCCATTAGGCACCGATCATCATCAGCGTCTATAACTTCCTTGTCGGGCCTTCTCTTGAACTCTTTGTCCATATTCCTATTCCTGTCACTGTTCTTGTTCTTGTTCTCATCCCCTGTTCTTGTCCATGCCTTGATCCTTGGACCCGATCATGCCACTGTTCCTGTTCCTCGTATTCTAGAATTTCAGCTCTACACTGTCTGATTGTGTGACCTTCATTGTTGCACTTGAAACACTTGACGATGTTGTTTCTCTGAGGTAAACCTGATCTTTGAATCCACCAGTTCTAACCAAACCTGTTCTGACCAAACCTGTTCTAGCCAAACCTGTTCTGACCAAACCTGTTCTTGTTATTTGCCTTGCAATAAACTGCCTTGTGCCCAAACTATTGACAAGAGTAGCAATACCCTTGAAAGTAACTAGCACTTCTGAAACTGTCATTTACCTCCTTCACTTGAGCCATGCAATGTGAAACCATGTGACCAAACTCGTGACAAACAAAACATCTGCCTTGAAACTTTCCTTTAATTGACCTCTTAGGTTCTGAAAACTTCTTCTTCTCATTCTGAATTCTGTTTTCTATTTCTGTGCATCTATCATTCAAGGACTCCTTTTCTGAAATACTTTCCTCATCAGAACTCTCTTCCTTTTGGAGTCTCTTACTAGACTCTCCAACTTGTTCCTTGTGTGGCTTAACAAAACCAAGGCCTGTTTTATCTGTTGTCTTTCTTTGACCTTTGATGAGTGACTTAACCTTTTTGGAGCTATCTTGAAACCTCGTAAAGCTTATCCTTGTACTCTTTAGTTTCCTCTTTCAAAGAAGCCATTTTCTGTTCTAACTCACTATACTCAAGAACCTTAGACTCTAACTCATCCTTGAGTTCTTGTGTCTTAGCCATAGAGAAGTCAAGACTTTCTATAAGATCATCTCTCTCCATACAACATTCATCTAACTTATCCTTGAGTCTAGCATTCTTCTTTCTTTCCTTTTTCAAAGCACTAAGAGCACTAATAAGTTCACCTTCAAGATCTACTTCACCTTCCTCTATATCTTCCTCTATTTGTTTGCTTTTTGAATCATCAAAGCCTTTTTCAGATTTCTTATCACTAGAGGTGCTACCCTTTTCAAAAACCATACATGCATCTTCCTTATAGTTTTCTGAAGCATCCTCATACATACTAGAAACCAAATCATTATTTGTGCAATCATCCTCAAGGTGACCAAAATTTCCACATCTAAGACATTTCATGATAATGAATCTATGTTTCGGTTCTTCCTCTTTTTCTGATATGAACAACATCTCATTTTCATTATCACTTGAAGAACTTTCACTATCACTACTAGAACACTTACTTGCTTTGTCTAGGTAGAAACTCTTCTTGTGCTTGTGAGAATACCTCTTTCCTTGATTGTTGTGCTCATCTTTGTTTTTCCTGTGATGCTTGTGCTTTTCTGAATCCTTGCTCTTAGAATCCTGTTTATCTTCATCACTTTCATTCTTGGGAATAGTACAATCAGTAGCATAATGACCAAACTTTCCACAATTGAAACATCTTATATTTTTCATACTTTTGTGCTTTCTAGAGAACTTGCCTTTCTGTCTGTAATATGCCTCTTCATCACTAGAAGACTCATCACTATCTTGAAGTTGTTTACCCTTGGAATTCTTGGTAGCCTTGAAAGTCGCCTCTTTCTTGACATCAACCTTCACTTGAGTTCTCAACTCAAATGCTGCAAGTATACTATGGAGCTCATCCTTTTTCAACTTATCCAAATCTTTAGCTTCCTCAATAGCAGAAATATTTTCACTAAATCTATTAGGAAGAGATCTTAAAATCTTATCACAAACATCATTTTCAGCAAGCTCAAGACCTAAGTCTTTCATGGAGTTAACAACCTCATCCATACGAAGCATGTAGTCACTAATATTTTCATCATCATTCATCTTGAGTTGTTCAAACATACCTTTGAAGTGTCTCAACTTGGCCTTTCCGACATTTGTATCACCCGTATGAACCACCTTCAACCGTTTCCACATTTCACTAGTTGTCTTGTAGTGAATCACTTTGGTGAGATTCGCTTTCTGTAAGCCTTTCAGGATTGCATTCATTGCTTTTGAATTGTTGTGATGTAGGAGCCTTTCTTCTTTAGTATTAGGACCATGTTCAGGAATAGTGTACTCATCTTCAATCACTTCCCAAACCTCATTCCCAAGTGCCATTAGATGAACCTTCATCCTTGCACTCCAAAGACCAAAATCTGACCCATCAAGAATAGGTGCTGCATTGCCACTTGAATGATCCATTGTGTTCTTTACTAGCTTTTCCTTCAAGCTGTTAAACTTTTCGAAGGCACCTGCTCTGATACCAATTGAAGAACACAAGCTTATACTGAGAGGGGGGTGAACAATATAAGACCTCTTTTTACTTTTTCCTTTATACTTCAAAATAGTAAAGCAATATACCCAAAGCAATATCAAAGCAATGCACAATATCATCCACAAAGTGACACCAATTTTAACGTGGTTCACCTATAATGGTCAGGCTACGTCCACAAAACTTTTCTCTAAAAGTTATCTCAAAGTTCTTTGGGAATCCTTCCCAATTACAATGTTTATGAGCCTCGGCCCAAAGGAGATACCTTCCCCAATCATAATTTATGAGCCTCTGCTCAAAGGAGATACCTTCCCCAATCAAAATTTATGAGCCTCTACCTCAAAGGAGATACCTTCCCCTCTACTCTGGAAATGATCCCTCGTAAGATCAACTGCCTCTACCTCTTGCCAAGGACGTGGAACTCCTTTCCATCGAAGACCTCCTGTCCTCAATGCTTAGCCTAAGAGACCTTCGCCTTCTATGATCACGTCCACAGTAGCTCAACAACCTGTACCAAACATAGTCATCGGTCTAGTACAAGTCTTCCTCTGTCTCGTCGATCTGTCCAACTCTTGAACAAATCAATCCTCTGCATACAAGCCTTCTCAAAGACTTGCCAACTATCCTCAAGTTCTTCTCATAGAACCAATGCACCTCTGTCCTCAAGTTCTCTGATAGAACTATCAAACTCACTCACAAGTCCTCTCCTAGGACCTGTCCAAATCTGCTCACAAGTCCCCATCGAAACCTGTCCAAAACTGCTCACAAGTCCCCACCGAACCTGTCCAAAACTGCCACAAGTCCCCACTGGAACCTGTCCAAAAACTCAAGCAAGCTCACCAAGAAAAACTTTCTTAGTAGGAAATCACAAAGTGAATTGTTAGAGACCCAATGTGATTTGTCAAACTCATAGAAGCATAAAGAGAATTGTTAGAGACTCAATATGTTCTATACTCAAATCCCAATCTCAAAACTCAACTCAAATCAACTCACTCAATCTCAATCTCAAATCTGAAAACTCAACTCAATATCTGAAATGGATAGGATAGAATGTTTTCTTTCAAGAACATGAAACCCCAACAATTGCCAACTATGCAAAGAATCACATAACAATGATACTCATGTTCTTTTCACCATCAATTAGGGTTTCAACAACAATGCTCATCAAACAAGGTTTAGTCAACCAACACCATTCAACTCAACATCAACCTTGAAGCATTCAACCAATCATCACAAGAAAAGGAAACAAGTAGAAATCCTTTTCCCTCCAAAGATATTTGAACAAAACAACCACCAACACAATATCACCAAATGCAAAGAATAACTTGCTCAAATCAACTCAATGGAGTAAGCCCAATATCATGAATCAAGTAAAGCAATAACTTGATCAAACAACCTCTATGGAAGCAACTCAACCATCAAACTCAAAACAGCCAACCAAGGGTTCCACCAACTCAATGCAAGTAGCTAGACTCACAAATATAAACCCTAGTGCACAAAGCTTCCACTATCTCAAACCAAAAATTATGCATTCACCAAAAACTCTCCTTAAGGATAACAATGCATAAGTAGTCTTCAACAAACCAGAAAATAGGATTTACACCTAGCCAAAGGATACCTAGTAGAATACCTTTTCACTCCAACCTTATTTCAGAAAACATACACCAATCATACTCATAAGAAGAATGTGCCCATACCTTATTGGAGTAGAAGATAATTGAACCTTCAAGCCGTCACCACACACAACTCTCAAACTTCCAACCAAGTTAGGGTTAGAATAAAAAGAAATGAGCAATAATATAAACTTCCTTTATTACACCTTTTAGCTCCACTTCTTTAAACACAACCACCATAACATGCCAATAAATCAACAATCACAGACTCACACCTTATACCTCCATTTTTAATTTTAGCATAGCAAAGAATAATCTTAAAAATACATCCAAAGAAATATGCCCTTATTTCTCCTAAGCTTTTATTCAATGCTAATCACAAAAGCCAAAACTCATAAAATTTAATCACACCTTATAAATCGTTGTCCAAGAAACTTCGAATTTCATGGCATAAAGACGTTTTAATAAAAACGTGTGTTACTCTAGCAAAGCACCCCCGCGAGACTCGAAACGGTGACCTCCGCCAATGCAACGCCCAACAACAGACCTTCGCTGCCACTAGCCCATGCGGGCTACGAAGTTCACAAGTGAACTTCCCTCCACTTCACCCTCGAAAAAACTCCCGAAGACTTTTCAACCGCACGTGCTTCTAAGTCTTCCTTCGATCACAACGAATACAGAGCACAAACACCGCAAATTGCATTCGAGGAATTTCGAATTAATTAGCCTTCCAACCTTAGGAGTTGGAGAATAAATAGTCTCTTCGAAGACACCTTGACGTCGACGGAAATAAAGACCATTTCGAAATTAATCAAAAGTCTTTTCAAAAAGGGTTTAAAAACCCTTAAATAATTTTAATAAATTAAGAATAAAAAAAGGTTTAAAAACCTTTAAGTATTTTTAATAAATTAAAAATAATTTCTCCCTTAATTAATTAAATAATTAATTAATTAAAACCTTGAAGGGTTTTAAATAATAATTAAATAAATAATAAAGAGAACCTCCATTGGTTTTAATAAAAACCATTTAACTTGGTTTTAATAAAACCTATCCAACTTGTTTTAATAAGGTTTGGTTTTAATGAAAACCCTTGCCAATGGAATCTCTCCGGATTCTCTTAAAAATATTCTCTTGGAATCTTCCACCTTTGAAGCCAACACATCCTCTTAACATTAATGCCATTTCCTTTTGACATCAATGACAACTCATAGACAAGAAGCTAGGATCTCAAACCCAAAATTGCCAACAATCTCCCCTTTGTCATTGATGGCAAACCATGCTTCTCAACAACACAGTAAACTCAACATAAATAGCTCCCCCTATCTTGAGGCTCTCCCCCTTACTCAAATCTCTCCCCCTTTGTCATCAATGGCAAAGGGTCACCTTTGGGGCTCGGGACTAAGAATGAGCCTCTTAGCTTAGTCCCTCCCCCACCTCCTGATGAGGTGATTAATTCTTGGGTGGGAGTAAAACTCCCATTAGGCACTCGATCATCATCAGCGTCTATAACTTCCTTTTCGGGCCTTCTCTTGAACTCTTTGTCCATATTCTAGTTCTTGTCACTGTTCTTGTTCTTGTTCTCATCCCTGTTCTTGTCCATGCCTT
This sequence comes from Wollemia nobilis, assembly GCA_028583015.1. NCBI lineage: Eukaryota > Viridiplantae > Streptophyta > Pinopsida > Araucariales > Araucariaceae > Wollemia > Wollemia nobilis. Next base: position 4,569,891 of record JAQPPZ010000620.1, on the reverse strand, counting down.
GATCCTTGGACTCGATCATGCCACTGTTCTCGTTCTCGTATTCTAGAATTTTAGCTCTACACTCGTCTGATTGTGTGACCTTCATTGTTGCACTTGAAACACTTGACGATGTTGTTTCTCTGAGGTAAACCTGATCTTTGAATCCACCAGTTCTGGCTGAACCTGTTCTGACCAAACCTGTTTACAAACTGTTGACAAACTTGTTAAAATTTAAACTGTTCGACCAAACTTTGCCAAACCGTTCGACCAAACCTGTTCTCGTTATTTGCCTTGCAATAAACTGCCTTGTGCCCAAACTATTGACAAGAGTAGCAATACCCTTGAAAGTAACTAGCACTTCTGAAACTGTCATTTACCTCCTTCACTTGAGCCATGCAATGTGAAGCCATGTGACCAAACCTCGTGACAAGCAAAACATCTCGCCTTGAAACTTTCCTTTAATTGACCTCTTAGGTTCTGAAAACTTCTTCTTCTCATTCTGAATTCTGTTTTCTATTTCTGTGCATCTATCATTCAAGGACTCCTTTTCTGAAATACTTTCCTCATCAGAACTCTCTTCCTTTTGGAGTCTCTTACTAGACTCTCCAACTTGTTCCTTGTGTGGCTTAACAAAACCAAGGCCTGTTTTATCTGTTGTCTTTCTTTGACCTTTGATGAGTGACTTAACCTTTTTGGAGCTATCTTGAAACCTCGTAAAGCTTATCCTTGTACTCTTTAGTTTCCTCTTTCAAAGAAGCCATTTTCTGTTCTAACTCACTATACTCAAGAACCTTAGACTCTAACTCATCCTTGAGTTCTTGTGTCTTAGCCATAGAGAAGTCAAGACTTTCTATAAGATCATCTCTCTCCATACAACATTCATCTAACTTATCCTTGAGTCTAGCATTCTTCTTTCTTTCCTTTTTCAAAGCACTAAGAGCACTAATAAGTTCACCTTCAAGATCTACTTCACCTTCCTCTATATCTTCCTCTATTTGTTTGCTTTTTGAATCATCAAAGCCTTTTTCAGATTTCTTATCACTAGAGGTGCTACCCTTTTCAAAAACCATACATGCATCTTCCTTATAGTTTTCTGAAGCATCCTCATACATACTAGAAACCAAATCATTATTTGTGCAATCATCCTCAAGGTGACCAAAATTTCCACATCTAAGACATTTCATGATAATGAATCTATGTTTCGGTTCTTCCTCTTTTTCTGATATGAACAACATCTCATTTTCATTATCACTTGAAGAACTTTCACTATCACTACTAGAACACTTACTTGCTTTGTCTAGGTAGAAACTCTTCTTGTGCTTGTGAGAATACCTCTTTCCTTGATTGTTGTGCTCATCTTTGTTTTTCCTGTGATGCTTGTGCTTTTCAGAATCCTGTTTATCTTCATCACTTTCATTCTTGGGAATAATACAATCAGTAGCATAATGACCAAACTTTCCACAATTGAAACATCTTATATTTTTCATACTTTTGTGCTTTCTAGAGAACTTGCCTTTCTTGCTGTAATATGCCTCTTCATCACTAGAAGACTCATCACTATCTTGAAGTTGTTTACCCTTGGAATTCTTGGTAGCCTTGAAAGTCGCCTCTTTCTTGACATCAACCTTCACTTGAGTTCTCAACTCAAATGCTGCAAGTATACTATGGAGCTCATCCTTTTTCAACTTATCCAAATCTTTAGCTTCCTCAATAGCAGAAATATTTTCACTAAATCTATTAGGAAGAGATCTTAAAATCTTATCACAAACATCATTTTCAGCAAGCTCAAGACCTAAGTCTTTCATGGAGTTAACAACCTCATCCATACGAAGCATGTAGTCACTAATATTTTCATCATCATTCATCTTGAGTTGTTCAAACATACCTTTGAAGTGTCTCAACTTGGCCTTTTCGACATTTGTATCACCTGTATGAACCACCTTCAACTGTTTCCACATTTCACTAACTGTCTTACAGTGAATCACTTTGTTGAGATCTGCTTTCTGTAAGCCTTTCGAGATTGCATTCATTGCTTTTGAATTGTTTTGTGATGTAGGAGCCTTTCTTCTTTAGTATTAGGACCATGTTCAGGAATAGTGTACTCATCTTCAATCACTTCCCAAACCTCATTCCCAAGTGCCATTAGATGAACCTTCATCCTTGCACTCCAAAGACCAAAATCTGACCCATCAAGAATAGGTGCTGCATTGCCACTTGAATGATCCATTGTGTTCTTTACTAGCTTTTCCTTCAAGTTAAACTTTTCGAAGGCACCTGCTCTGATACCAATTGAAGAACACAAGCTTATACTCGAGAGGGGGGTGAACAGTATAAGACCTCTTTTTACTTTTTCCTTTATACTTCAAAATAGTAAAGCAATATACCCAAAGCAATATCAAAGCAATGCACAATATCATCCACAAAGTGACACCAATTTTAACATGGTTCACCCATAATGGTTGAGCTACGTCCACAAAACTTTTCTCTAAAAGTTATCTCAAAGTTCTTTGGGAATCCTTCCCAATTACAATGTTTATGAGCCTCGGCCCAAAGGAGATACCTTCCCCAATCAAAATTTATGAGCCTCTCTCAAAGGAGATACCTTCCCCAATCAAAATTTATGAGCCTCTGCTCAAAGGAGATACCTTCCCTCTCGCTCTGGAAATGATCCCTCAGAAGATCAACCGCCTCTACCTCTTGCCAGCACGTGGAACTCCTTTCCATCGAAGACCTCCTGTCCTCAATGCTTAGCCTAAGAGACCTCTGCCTTCTATGATCACGTCCACAGTAGCTCAACAACCTATACCAAACATAGTCAGTCGGTCTAGTACAAGTCTTCCTCTGTCTGTCAGATCTGTCCAACTCTTGAACAAATCAATCCTCTGCATACAAGCCTTCTCAAAGACTTGCCAAATCTGTCCTCAGGTTCTTCTCATAGAACCAATGCACCTCTGTCCTCAAGTTCTCTCGATAGAACTATCAAACTCAGCTCACAAGTCCTCTGCTAGGACCTGTCCAAATCTGCTCACAAGTCCCCACCGAAACCTGTCCAAAAACTGCTCACAAGTCCCCACCGGAACCTGTCCAAAAATTGCTCACAAGTCCCCACTAGAACCTGTCCAAAAACTCAGCAAGCTCACCAAGAAAAACTTTCTTAGTAGGAAATCACAAAGTGAATTGTTAGAGACCCAATGTGATTTGTCAAACTCATAGAAGCATAAAGAGAATTGTTAGAGACTCAATATGTTCTATACTCAAATCCCAATCTCAAAACTCAACTCAAATCAACTCAGCTCAATCTCAATCTCAAATCTGAAAACTCAACTCAATATCTGAAATGGATAGGATAGAATGTTTTCTTTCAAGAACATGAAACCCCAACAATTGCCAACTATGCAAAGAATCACATAACAATGATACTCATGTTCTTTTCACCATCAATTAGGGTTTCAACAACAATGCTCATCAAACAAGGTTTAGTCAACCAACACCATTCAACTCAACATCAACCTTGAAGCATTCAACCAATCATCACAAGAAAAGGAAACAAGTAGAAATCCTTTTCCCTCCAAAGATATTTGAACAAAACAGCCACCAACACAATATCACCAAATGCAAAGAATAACTTGCTCAAATCAACTCAATGGAGTAAGCCCAATATCATGAATCAAGTAAAGCAATAACTTGATCAAACAACCTCTATGGAAGCAACTCAACCATCAAACTCAAAACAGCCAACCAAGGGTTCCACCAACTCAATGCAAGTAGCTAGACTCACAAATATAAACCCTAGTGCACAAAGCTTCCACTATCTCAAACCAGAAATTATGCATTCACCAAAAACTCTCCTTAAGGATAACAATGCATAAGTAGTCTTCAACAAACCAGAAAATAGGATTTACACCTAGCCAAAGGATACCTAGTAGAATACCTTTTCACTCCAACCTTATTTCAGAAAACATACACCAATCATACTCATAAGAAGAATGTGCCCATACCTTATTGGAGTAGAAGATAATTGAACCTTCAAGCTGTCACCACACACAACTCTCAAACTTCCAACCAAGTTAGGGTTAGAATAAAAAGAAATGAGCAATAATATAAACTTCCTTTATTACACCTTTTAGCTCCACTTCTTTAAACACAACCACCATAACATGCCAATAAATCAACAATCACAGACTCACACCTTATACCTCCATTTTTAATTTTAGCATAGCAAAGAATAATCTTAAAAATACATCCAAAGAAATATGCCCTTATTTCTCCTAAGCTTTTATTCAATGCTAATCACAAAAGCCAAAACTCATAAAATTTAATCACACCTTATAAATCGTTGTCCAAGAAACTCCGAATTTCATGGCATAAAGACGTTTTAATAAAAACGTGTGTTACTCTAGCAAAGCACCCCCGCGAGACTCGAAACGATGACCTCCGCCAATGCAGCGCCCAACAACAACCTTCGCTGCCACTAGCCCATGCGGGCTACGAAGTTCACAAGTGAACTTCCCTCCACTTCACCCTTAAAAAAACTCCCGAAGACTTTTCAACCGCACGTGCTTCTAAGTCTTCCTTCGATCGCAGCGAATACAGAGCACAAACACCGCAAATTGCATTCGAGGAATTTCGAATTAATTAGCCTTCCAACCTTAGGAGTTGGAGAATAAATAGTCTCTTCGAAGACACCTTGACGTCGACGGAAATAAAGACCATTTCGAAATTAATCAAAAGTCTTTTCAAAAAGGGTTTAAAAACCCTTAAATAATTTTAATAAATTAAGAATAAAAAAAGGTTTAAAAACCTTTAAGTATTTTTAATAAATTAAAAATAATTTCTCCCTTAATTAATTAAATAATTAATTAATTAAAACCTTGAAGGGTTTTAAATAATAATTAAATAAATAATAAAGAGAACCTCCATTGGTTTTAATAAAAACCATTTAACTTGGTTTTAATAAAAACCCTATCCAACTTGGTTTTAATAAAAACCGGTTTGGTTTTAATGAAAAACCCTTGCCAATGGAATCTCTCCGGATTCTCTTAAAAATATTCTCTTGGAATCTTCCACCTTTGAAGCCAACACATCCTCTTAACATTAATGCCATTTCCTTTTGACATCAATGACAACTCATAGACAAGAAGCTAGGATCTCAAACCCAAAATTGCCAACATTGTTAGTGAAAATGTGCCTTGGTCCTAGAGAAAACTCGACATGTATTGGAGGTTGCTTGAAACACTAGGAGTGGTTGAGTGATCAAAAACACCTAGGGATGATGGAAATTTGTATTGCAAATGATGACTTGACTTATGAAATGGTGCAATGAGATGGGTGTGAACTTGAGGGTGCCCTTGATTAAGGCGACAAGACTTATTGGATCAATTATTATCTAAATTGAGCAAATGACCCCTAATATGGTGGATGGAATGTGTGAAAGTGACAATGAATGTGATTATGTAAATGATCGAGATATGCAAATGCAAAAATGCAATGTGATTTTTTTATTTTTAGCCATGTATATATACGTATATATAAATCACATTAGGCATAGAATACTCTCAAGTGGATGATGTTTAGTGGCTCAGGCTCTTCTACTCCCTCTAGACTGGCAAGCCTATAAGTTCCTTGACCCACCTTTTGTGTGACAATGTATGGACCTAACCAATTAGCCATAAATTTATCATGAAGATGTGGTAATGCATTGGTGTTTTGTTGATTCTCTTTAAGGACAAGATCTCCTACTTGGAATTCATGTAGATGGACTTTGGTATTGTAAGCACACTTTAAATGATCCTGATATACTCGTAAATGCTCCAAGGTATTGATTCACCTTTCATCGAGGAGCGTGAGTTGGTCAAGATGTGCTTGTCTAGCAGTATCATCATCTATGAATTCCTGTAATGAAATATGTAGTGAGGGGATCTCGAGCTCAAGAGGCATGATGGCTTCGGCACCATAGACCAATGAGAATGGTGTTGCCCTGATAGGCATGTGAATGCTCATTCGATAAGCCCATAATGCCAAGGGGATTTGAGTATGCCAATCTCGATGATTTTCTTTGACTAATTTCTTGAGAATAGTGATCAAGGTCTTATTGGTTGCCTCAGCTTATCCATTTGTCTATGGGTAATAAGGAGTCAAGAAACTATGTTGGATATTATATTTCTTGCAAAGTGCTTGAACATCCTTGTTTTTGAAAGACTTACCATTGTCAGAGATTATTTTTGAGGGGATACCAAAGTGATAGATGATATGTTGAAGTATAAACTCCACAATTCGAGGTCCTATCATATTGGTTAGAGGAATTACCTCGACCCACTTCGTGAAGTATTCAGTGGTAGTGATGATGAATGTGTGTTGTCCCAAGGAAGGAGGTAAGATTTTACCAATCAAGTCCAAACCCCATTGTGAAAAGGGCCAAAGACTCTGAATAGGTTGTAATGCTTGTGATGGCACATGAGTTAAATTAGCATGTTGTTGATATTGTTGATATTTCTTGACATAAGTGCAATAGTCACGTTCCATGGTGGGCCAATAATAACCCATGCATAAAATACACTTTGTGATGGCCATTCCACTAAAGTGACCACCACAAGTACCATCATGAGCTTCAAATATTGCTCTTTGTGCCTCTGCAGGCTCGAGACAATGGAGGAGGACTCCATCATAACCACATCTATACAACACGTCCCCCAAGAGAGTGAAATGAGCTACCTTTTTCTTGAAAGTTTATTTGGTAGTTCATGACATGTCTGATGGGAGTGTTCCAAACTTGAGGAAGTATTTTACTTGATTAAGCCAAGGCTCATATGGTTCAACATGGATAAAGCAAACATCCTTCTCATATTTAGATTCAACACGAGAAATTGTAGATTTAGAGATTGTTGTGATAATTAATGGTTGTACCTCTCCTACGGAGTTCTTTGGAATCAATGATCCTAGAGAGGCCATCACATCTACAAATCTATTAGTCAAATGAGGTAAACTATCAATTTCATACTAGTCAAATTTTGCAAGCAATTTCATTGCTACTTCATGATAAAGTTTTAAGATTGGTTCTTTGCATTGGTACGATCCATTTACTTGATGAACGACAAGTTGGGAATCACCAAATATCCTGATATGCTTTATGCCCATAGCTATGGCTACTTGAAGTCCTAATATTAGGGCTTCATACTCTACATTATTGTTTGTGCATGGGAAATCAAGTTTGAATGATAATGGAATAGGTACCCCTTGGGGTGTATGAAACACGATTCCTACACCTTGTCCTTTTTTGCACTTAGAACCATCAAAGAAGAGTGTGATATCCACATCCTCTTCAGGAATGACATCTTCCTCCTATTTAGTGATGGTAAATATCGAGTCATCTGGGAGCTCAATAATCAAGGGTTGATCACTAGGAAGTGGAGCTTCCACAAGCTGATCGACTATCACTTGACCTTTAATGGATTTTTGACTAATGAACTCAAGATCAAATTCTATTAGAAGCATTATCCATTTTGTGGTATGGGTGTTGTTGTAAGTGTGAGTCATCATGTAACGTAGAGGGTTTTCATGAGCTATGACATAAGTGGTGTGACTTAGCATGTAATGTCTGAGTTTCTTAGTGGTAAAAACCACTGCTAGGCATAATTTTTCCACATAAGCGTATCTGGTTTCATAGCTTACCAATGTTTGACTAATGTAATAGACTGCTTGCTCTTGGTTGTTTTCATTTTTTTGTGCAAGCATTGTCCCTAATGCAAAGTCCATTGCTGAAACATAAATATGGAAGGGGACCCTCAGAGCGAGGTGGAGTTAAGACTGGTGGAGAAGCCAAGTATTGCTTGATATCATCAAAATATTTTTGACATTCTTCTATCCATGAAAATATCACCCCCTTTTGTAGTAGGTGATTGAAAGGCCTACATTTGTCAGAGAGTTGCATGATGAAATGATGGATTGATTGGATATTTCCTTGTAAACTATGCAACTCTTTCAAGTTTTTTGGGGGAGGCATCTCCATAATGGCCTTGACCTTGTTTGGGTCCACTTCAATGCCTCTCTTGGAGATAATGAATCCTAGTAGTTTTCCTGAGGTGACACCAAAGACACACTTCTTGGGGTTCAACCTTACATTATGCTCTAGAAGTCGATCAAAATTTTTCCAAGATATCGATGTGCTCTTGTCGGGTTTTAGATTTGGCCAATAGATCATCCACATAGTCTTCAATGATCTTATGCATGTAATCATGGAAGATGTATGTCATGGCATATTGATAAGTGGCACCTACATTTTTAAGGCCAAATGGCATTACCTTGTAACAAAAAGTCCCCCAAGGTGTTGTGAATGTTGTTTTGTGTTGGTCATCAGGATTAATTCAAATCTAGTTATATCCTAAAAAACCATCCATTAAAGATAGCATTTCATGGCTAATGCAAGTGTTGATAAGAGTATCAATGTTTGGTAGAGGAAAGTCATCCTTAGGACATGCTTTGTTAAGATCTCAAAAGTTAGTGCAAATGTGAATCACCTTGTTAGACTTATGAATGGGTACCATATTTGAAAGCCACTCAGGATAGTCAATGGGTTGAATGAAACCCACATCTAATAACTTTTGAAGCTCTTCTTTGACCATGAGGGCAATGGTAGGATGTAACTTTCTTAGTTTTTGTTTGATCAACTTAGCATCAGGATGCAAGGTTAAGTTATGGACAACCAAGTTAGGGTCAAGACCAAGCATGTCTTTATAGGACCATGCAAATATGCCCTTCTTTCTCTTGAGGAGATCTATGAATTGCTCTTGTTCATCAATGGATAAACTTTTTCCAAGTTTAATGATTTATGGATTGTCCATATCTGTACTAAGGTTCACATCTATAGTATCTTCAATGGCCATGTGTGAACCTTCCTCAAGTTGATGGGGTATTGGGATCAGATGAATGTCATCAATGATGTTATCAAACTCTTCTGGCATAGTCTCTTCCATTTTTACTTAGAAAATAGTAGGATCCAAGGGTGAAGGAGGTGAAGATGAAGGAAGGTGAAGGTGAAGGTTATAGAGGAATGTAAGTAGTAGAAGCTCTTAATAATTCCTTGAAAAGGATGAATTTAGAAAAGGATGGTGGTGATGAAATCCATTCCATATCAATGAGACTTATGTCAATAGGAATTGGTTTTGCCAAATCGTATGGATTATGGAGTGGTGTGAATAAGTCAATAGGATTCATGATGACTTAGTGGGGGAATGGTGGTTGTGATGTGAAGGGTGGTTTGTCTTACCTCTTGGAATTGATGAATGAACCTTGAGAACCTGGATAGTAGCAAGCAACATGTATAAATGCAAATGATAGGGATATGCAAATGCAAAAATTTAATTTTTATTTTTTTATGTACATATGTTACATCATGTTTTTGTGAGGTGATCAATGAAGTGGAGGTGGTGGTTCACCAGTTGGCTCAACTCACTCCCTTGGGAGAAGCAAATAAAATATGGGTTGATGGATGGGGAATATTCTGAGATAATACTCATCTTGTTTAGTGAATGGTGTGATTGGGATTGATTCCTCTTTGGATTCATCTGAAGCTATCGACATGATATTGTATTCTTCATATAATTCATCCTCAAAGTCATCATTGTGATTGTTTTCCTCTTCATGATCTAGATTGAGTCTTTGAAAGGCTTGTTCAAAAGAGGAAGTGAATAGATTGTGGATTGTATCCTAGACTTGAATGGTCATGCGCTTCTCGATATTGAGGTTCAATGATCTCATGCATACCCTATTCATATCATCCTAAGCCATATCCTTACCAATTAACCTAATGAAAATATCATGATGGGAAATTAGGATTAGTCATGTGTTCGAGGTTGGTAGAGGATGGTTGCTTGGGTTCATCTAGGGGAAGTGGATCGAATGATGAATCGACCCCCCATATATAAAATTGATTTTGTTAGGTGATGAACCCATATTGTACATCACTCCTATGGATAAGGGTGGGTCACATGGGTGACCATAATCCCTAATAGTTTGGATGTTGAGTGGTGTGATTGTGACATCTTGAACCACATACTCACCAATGCTAGGACTAGCGAGGTGGACTACAACTTGTGTGGGTGATGATGTGGATGGAGTGGATGTGGAGATGTGGGACTCTAGGGTGACTTGTGGCTTAGATGATGGGAGTGATGTATGTTGGAATGGCATCTCACAATCTATCAAATCGACTTGTGAGATATCGATTGGTGGAGATGAAGATGGATTTGGTTGAGGAATTTGATGGATGATTGGTGATTCTGGTGTGGATGAAATGATGATGGGTGCTTGTGGAGTTGGTTGTATGGGTGATGATATATGGGTGGTAATGGGTGAGGTAGATGATGTGGAAGATGTGGAGGGATGTCCCCCTTGTATGGATGTTGATGGTGATGATTGGGTCTGACCACATGTACATGTTGTCGATTGTGATGAAGGTTGAGGTGTGGAAGTGGAAGCTTGATGTGGATTAGTGATGGGGAGTTCCTCTAGAATAGGAGCTTTGGATGAAGTATTGTGATGTGAGGTGGATGGTGTGGTTGATGGGACTAAGGACAAGTGAGTGGATGGAAGTGTGGACTCATATGGGTTGGAGATGAAGTTGCAGTATTTGAATGGTTCAATGTCTATCGGTATACAATGAATCTATCCCTCATGTACATATTTCAAACATTGGTGTAGTATTGAGGGAACACATTTCATCTCCCTTATCCAAGGGTATCCAAGGAGTACATTGTAGGCCATGGACCCCTCCAGGATATGGAACATAGTGTGCAACATCTTAACCCCCACTTCTATGGGTAAGACCATAGTGCCAACTATAGAACATAGAGCATCATTGAATGCTCACAAGGTGAAGGTGGATTTGGTGATGTGTGAAGGTGGAAGATTGAGATGTTGGAGGGCTGAGGTGGTAATGATGTTGATGGATGAGTTGGTGTCAATTAGTACTCATTTGAAAGGCTTCCTATCAACTTGAGCCATGATGTGTAATGGAGGATCCGGTGATTCTGATGATATTGATTTGATCTCAAAATCATAGAATATGATAGAGGGCTCCATACATGTTTGAATGCTCCCCATAAAATTTTTAAAGGTATTAGAGTCTTGAGATTGAAGTTCAATGGATTTTAAGATTTCCATTAATGCCTCATGATGTGGAGGAGATTGTTGTATAAGCTCATAGATTGATAATTTTGTTGAAGCTATTTTGAGACTAGTTGTTAGTTGGATTTCTTAGGGTGATGATAGGTCTTTGTGGATGGCTTGGGAGATGAATAGGTTGGGATGGATGACTTGGAAGGTGAATTGGTTGAGATGGATTGGTAGAAAAATGAATGGGTGGAGATGAATTAGTAGGTTGTGGAGACACATTTGTTGGTGGTGCCATGGGAGGTTGAACTGCTTGAGGTTGTTCATTTTGATGATTTGTGCTTCATTGACCTTGGGTTACTACATGGATAGCACCCATAAAACCTTGGTATTATTGCACATGGTTGACTTGGTTAGGGGGAGTCATAGTATTTGATCCCCCTATTGTTTATTGTGTTTCCTCATGATGAGGAAGTGGTGTTTGGTAGATACCAAGATTTTGATTTTGTTGTGCTAAGGGGCTATCCAACTTAATGGCCCCTAGGTCTATCAAGTCTTGCACAATGTCTTTGAATGAATAGTAGTTATTAATGTCATGCCCCTTCTATCGATGGAAAGGATAAAATAAATGCTCCTTATAGCCCTTGCCATGTTTAGTTGGATCATCTGGTTTGACTTCAGGTAAGGTGATAGCATTGGTATCATACAACCTATGGAATATGGAGGTATATGATTTGGATAAAGGTGTGTAATTGCGAGTCTATCAAATAGATTATCGATGTTGATGGTTTTCCATAGTTGGTGTTGTGTTGTGTAATTGTTGTGGTGGTGGAACCACTTGATAAGACACTTGTTGCGGTTGTTGTTGATGGTGATGGTTGCTTGGGTTTGTTGAGTCATTTGTGGTTGACTCAAGACCACTTGATTGACTTATCTAGATTTTGATTGGCCATTATAGTTTCCTTTGGATTGGCCCTTGTTTTACCATTCTTTCTTTTTGGGTTTAATCTCACCCTCTTGGATCTTGATTTCTTTGATAACTCGGGCTTGGGCAAGAGCTTCATCGAATGTTCTATATTGTTGTAATTGCAATAATAAGGAGATAGGTTTTAAAAAACTCCTTGAAAACATTCATGTTAATTCTTCCATTGGGAGGGAGAATGGCAACTTGGTGATGACTGCCCTCCAATGGTTTTCAAAGTCATAGATTGACTCTTCTTCAAATTGTCTAAGGTTATATAAGTCGGTCAAGGTAGTTTTCTTGTGAACATTGAGGGAGAACCTTTCTAAGAATTTATCCACCAATTGTTCAAATGTATAGACACTATGATGTGGTAGATGGTTGTACCATTCTAAGGCATCCCTCCTAATGTCTGAGGAAAATTTTAGAGCATTAAGGTATCATTCTCTTGGATTCTAAAACATGAATGGATGAATGCACTAATATGCTCCCTAGGGTCCTCAGTCCCTTTGAATTTGTCAAACTTTGGTAATGTAAAGTCTATCAGATAAGGTGGTGATGGTACTAAAGAATGAATGGGTTGATTGATCAACTATCTCAATGTAGGTTTTTGGTACATCATACCAAGCGTGTGCATAATTAAGCTATCAATTTATTGTTGCAAAGCTTGGATCTTAGGGTCTTCCATTTGTGTGTGGAAGCCTTGGTTTGTTTGATGGGTGTATGGGGGTGGTGTGTGTTGGGTGATGAATTGTTGGGATGAAATGTGGTTCTGATTGGTCAATGGATTGATGGGTATTTGATGATGTTGGATGTGTTGTTGGACTTGGTTATGGAATGATTGGTGTTGATGAAGTGGGGATGAAGTTTGGGGATTTGAATGTGTTGGGTTGTGGAAGTGGTATTGTTGTGGTTAAATGGAGGTGTGGGTATAGTGACCTTAGAAGATTGTGATACCCAAGATGGATCAGGGGTGAAAAAGGTGTTTTGGTTGAAAATGGATTGAGGTTTGAAATTTACCACCTATGATTGTTGTTGTGGGTAAGAATGGATGTCTTGGTGGCCCATAAGTAGTTGATTGAGATGTTGCCATGCTTGTTGTATGGCAATTTTAGATGCAGATTGTGTGGTTGTGTTGGAAGCGGATGTAGGTATGGTGTGAGTGTTGGCAATGTTGGTTGAGGTCAATGGAGGGTAAGTTGCGAAAGGAATCACAACTGAATGAGGGGTGGTAGATGGGATGGTGGATGGAATCTATGAAGCAACATTAACTTGTGCTTCGTAGAGTGGGTTGGAGTGGGTAGTGGTATAGGTAAGCGGAATGGAGGTGCTTTGGCTAAATGGTTGTGGAGGAATTTGGTGTGGGAGGGTGGATGTGGCCTCAAAAAGAGGGTTGGTGAGGACTTGGTTAAAACTATTGGGGTGTGAGTGAGCAAGTTCCTACTGAGAAGAAGGAACATGTCTGGGTGGGATGTTAAGTGGTTCTAGAACTAGATTGGTGGGTCTTAAATAGGCTCTGAGTTTGTCAGAATCTATGTAAGTGATGTGGTGGTCGGTTGGTGTGGATGGTTTAGTTTTTGGAATGGTAGTGTGGATAGCCCTTTAGTGTCACATCTACATCCAAAGTGGATGCCACATGAGAGGGTCCAGTAGACAAGTCAAGATGTCTTGTCTATGCCACATAGGCTGGGCTAGCCATAAAAGTGGTTAGGAAAGGAGTGGAGCACTCCATGGATGGAAATGGTTGGCTAGTGAGTGGCTGACTCATGGCTCTGGCTTGATTTTGGGTCAATACCATAAGCTATAAGTAGGATGGGGTAACGAATGTGCAGGATGCGTGTGTGGAAAGTGTAATGAAAAACACACAAATCAAGCAAACAAATGTGTCCTATGTCTTTGCAACAATTTTTATTTTTTTTTTTTGGTTTTGTGTGTTTTGATGTTAAGACTCCCTAAGCCTAAAACAACTATGCAATATGGGTGGATAGGTGTGTTCACACTCACCCCTTTGACAAGGAATGAAATGTGAATGGCTGAAATGGCTTCCTAAAGTGTAACCCACTTCGAGGATCTCTCAAAAGTGGGGGATTTTTTGGTGATGAAGTCTAGAAAACCACTCATGGGGTTACTAGGGTATCTAGGGGGCAAGCCAACGGATGGAGATGAAGCCCACCATCATTGGTCTCGATCAATGGTTGGTGATGAAATCCAACTCATTGGGGATTTGAACGTGTTGGGTTATGGAAGTGGTATTATTATGGTTAAATGGAGGTGTGGGTATAGTGACCTTAGAAGCTTGTGATACCTAAGATGGATCAGGTGTGACAAAGGTGTGTTGGTTGAGAATGGATTGATGTTTGAAATCTTCCACCTACGATTATTTTTGTGGGCAAGAACGGATGTCTTGGTTGCCCATGAGCAGTTGATTGAGGTGTTGCCATGGTTATTGTATGGCAATTTTAGATGCAAATTGTGTGGTTGTGTTGGAGGTGGATGTAGGTATGGTGTAAGTTTTGGTAAAGTTGGTTGAGGTCAATGAAGGGTAAGTTGTGAAAGAAATTACATCTAAATGAGGGGTGGTAGATGGAATGGTGGATGGAATTTGTGAGGTAACATTAACTTGTGCTTTGTAGAGTGGGTTGGAATTGGTAGTTGTATAGGTGAGTGGATTGGAGGCACTTTAGATAAATGATTATGGAGGAATTTGGTGTGGGAATGTGGATGCTACCTCAAAAAGAGAGTTGGTAAAGGCTTGGTTGGGGTATGAGTGAGAAATTTCCTACTAAGAAGAAGAAATATGTCTGGGTGGGATGTTGAGTGGTTCTAGAACTCGATTGGTTGGTCTTAAATAAGCTCCAAATTTATCCATATCTATGTGAGTGATGCAATTGTCAATTGACATGGATGGTTCTATTTATGGAATAAAAGTGTGGTTAGCTCTTTGCATCACATCAGTATTCAAGGTGAATATTGTGTGAGAAGGTCCAATAGATAGGCCAAAATGGCTTGTTTGTGCCACATTGGATGGGTTAGCCACAAAAGTGGTTGGAGAAGGAGTGGAGCACTCCATGGATGAAGTTGGTTGGCTAGTAGGTACCTAATTCATGGCTTTGGCTTGATTTTTGGTCAATACCATAAGCTAGTAGGCTGGGAAAACAAATGTGTGGGGTGAGTGTGTGGAATGTGCAATGGAAATAAAAAATGATCACACAAATCAAGCAAACAAGTATTCTATGTCTTTGCAACAAATTTGTTGTTTTTTATTTTTGATTATTTTTTGTGTGTTTGATGTTAAGACTCCCTAAGCCTAAAAAAACTATGCAATGTGGATGGAAGGTATGTTCACATTCACCCCTTTGACAAGGAATGAAATGTAAATGATTGAAATAACTTCCTAAAGTGTAACCCACTCCAAGGATCTATCAAAAGTGGGGGATTTTTTGGTGATGAAGTCTAGAAAACCACTCATGGGGTTACTAGGGTATCTAGGGGGTGAGCCAATGGATGGAGATGAAGCCCACTGTTGCTAATCTTGATAAAAAATTAGTGATGAAATCCAAATCATTGATGTTAACAACAAAATGTGTTGTGTGTGTGTTCCTTTTAATTTTTAATTTTTTATTGTGTTTTTCTAAATATAAAAATGTAAAGAAACCACCCTTCACATCATAGGGAACTCAACCAAGGTGGTGACTAGTAACACTAGTGCTAAGTGTGGGGCCCTCAAAAGAGTCTAGGGTACACCACTTAATATCCACAATGTGTGGAGGGTTCACCTATCTCTTCCATTCTAAATCAACACATGTTTCCAACAATGGGATGAAACTTGAGCACAAGTGACCTATTCCAACATAGAAGGGTGAGAAGCAATATCGAAAGAAGAGTGTGTTGTTTTTTTTTAAATTTTTGTTCTCTATGGTGTTTTTCTAAACATTAAAATGAAAATAAAAACTATATTAAGATGCAACCTAGTATGCTCTTCAAGTTTGTTGCCTAAAACATAAGCTAAAACACTCAAAGCAAACCAAACAACAAACAAAATGTCATAAATAGCAGAAAAACATGAGTCAAAATGCAGTGAATGAATTTCATATAATCTTTAGACTATTTCTGACATAAAAATTTAGAAATAACATAAAATAAATCTGAAAGCCCTAATGCAACCAAAAAATTATTTATGAGTGCAGATCTACCCCTATGTGTAGTCTATATGACAAATGGATCGTTACTCTAAAATGCACTTCTTTTTTATTTTTATTTTTTTTTATTAGAAAGAAAAATACCTATGAATGCCTAAAAATGCATGATGTATTGATTTTTACATAGAAAAATAAAAATTTCTTTGTTCTTTTCTCTTTTAAAAAGTAAAAACGTAAGTAGGGTTTGAACACAACTTACTAGGAAGCCTATGTATTCTTTCCCCAAATCCACATATGTGGTACAAGATCTTCTAGACACTCTAGCAAATATCACAAATACTCTATGACATATCCTGGGTGCACTGTGGTGTCTCTCGGATGCACTGTGACATCCCCCAAATGTGGTGTGGCATCCGTGCAATGACAGATCGAATCCCACAACTTCCAGAATTCCTAGTTTTGCGATTTTTGCATGATAAAATTTTTGAAGACCTGCAAAAATAAAAAAAAACATAGATCAAAAACTCAATATTGACAAGGCAAATCAAAATATGAAACCCTTTGGGGGTCCCACCATGATCAACACCAATATAAATTTAATGAAATAAAAATAATAATAGTTATATGCATATCAAATGAATAACATTATATATTAATTAGATGAGGGAGCCTTGATCTCCACTTAATACATAGATGTGTTCAAAATTAGGGGTTACAACACAATATTTGCTTTGATACAATGGTTTACAATGAGAGCGGTGAAACCCTCAATCAAACAATGGTGGTTTATTTAGATATTATTTACTCCAAATAGGGGTGAGTGGATTTTTGTATCTATATGGGGCGACTCGAAGCTGTAACAACCATCAATAGAAGTATCTCATGCACCTGCATACAATTCACAACATAAAATAGATCAGTAGTATATGTGAGGGCTTCACTGTGTGAGGCCCTCTATAAAATAAGGATAACTACTAAAACCTAAGTGTAGTGTTGATGAAATATAAACTAAATATAGGAAACGTAAGTTAGAAAGCAAATAACAAACTTATCAATACTTGAGTCCTTGATCTATGCTTTTGTTGGTTTGATATGATGTTGCACAGATGCCCTTAAGCATTTGAGGGCTAGCTGGATGCCCTGTGGTGTCTATCAAATGATTTGTAGCATTCAAGAGATGCTTTGGAGTGTTTGTGAGATGATTTGAAGCATATGTGGTCTATAGTATATGCTCGATAGGGTTTGAATCTAGTTTGCAAGGGTTGTAGAGGAAGAATGATGGATATGGCCATGATGAGGGTTCATGCGAATGTGAAGGGATGAATGAGATGACAAAATGTTAGGGCTCACAATATGATGGATGATTTTGACCTCTCCAAATGTTAATTTTTGGACCTTCATTCACAAAAGTGAATGATATTTTATGATTCCCCTTAATTCATGTTAGGGTTTCAATGACACCAATAGATGATCAAGATTAAAACATGATGAAGGGTTGTGATTGCGATTTGATAAGTGATATGGATCATGTTAAATGAGTGGCCAAGATTAATATGTGATGGGCGGTTGAGATTTATTCATATATATTTATATAAATATAAATATATAAAATATTTATATATATATAAATATACATATATATAAATAAAATATGAATGGATATGATTTGATGATGAGTGGATGATAGATGGCTAATATTTGGTGTCTAAAAATACCTATTTTCGTATCAAGTTGCATGAAATAGAATGTGATGCAAACAAGAGACACCTGGTTTGATGGAATGGACTCTTTCCTCATTGTGTAAGAAGACTCTAAATTTTTTGTTGCAAAAGTCATCAATAGAAGTATCTCTTGCACTTGCATAAAAATCACCACACAAAATAGATTAGTAGTATATGTGAGGACTTCACTATGTGAGGCCCTTTATAAAACAAGTAGATCTACTAAAACCTAAGTGTATTTTTGATGAAATTTAAACTAAATACAGGAAATATAAGTTAGAAAGTAAATAACATCCTTGTCAATACCCGAGTCCTTAATCTATGCTTCTACTAGTTTGATCTGATGTTGTATAGATGCCATTAAGCAATTGGGGGCTAGCTTGATGCCCTGTGGTGTCTATCAAAAACTCTACAATGTTTAGGAGATGCTTTAGAGCATTTTTGAGATACTCTAAAACATTTGTGGTCTACGATGGACACTCGAAAAGGTCTAGATTTGGTTTGCAAGGGTTGTAGAGGAGGAATGATGGATATGGCGGTAATGAGGGTTCATGTGAATGATAAGGGATGAATGGGATGACAAAATATTAGGTATCACAAGATGATGGATGATTTTGACCTCTCTAGATGTTAATTTTTGGACCCTCATTCACAAAAGTGAATGATATTTTATGATTCCCCTTAATTCATGTTAGGGTTTTGATGACACCAATGGGCGACTGAGATTAAAACATGATGAAGGGTTGTGATTGCAATTTGATAAGTGATATGGATCATGTTAAATGAGTGGCTAGGATTAAGATGTGATGGGCGACTAAAATTTATTCATATATATTTTTATTTATATAAATATATAAAATATTTATATATAAATAAATAAATTATGAATGGCTATGATTTTATGATGAGTGGATGAAAAGTGGCTAGGATTTGGTGTCTACACAAATAATGTAATATTATTCAACACCTCTATGTATTACATTATTTGGTTATTAAAGTCTTTAGTCTTTAACATTTGTAACAACCCTAAAAAATCCAACCAACTAGAGAGATATTTTTTTTGTATGCCCATCCCTACACCATACCTAATCTTGTCTAGGTAGGCGTATTAAGTATATCATAAGTAAGCCATCCTGATCATATCTACAATGAGCTAACTTACCCCTTTTTTCTAGTCAAAAGGATGTGCCAATCCTCACCTCCTACATAATCCAATATATGTAGGTGTGCTAAGCGTAATGCAATTGTGTTATTCGATTCACTTCATGATGAGCTATCTCTTGCCTTCTATCACTCTATGTGATAGTTAGATTACTGGCACTACAACCTATTCATTGCCTTATTGCAACTACTATGGTTTACCCTAACCAGAGGAACCCCATAATCCCTTTGGTTCAACTTTATTTCTCTCATCCTCTAATTGCCAAAGCCCTTCTTCCCATTACTTCCCTAATGGAAAAATCCATTATTTCTCGCTAGTTATCTAATGGATAAATCCTTTCTTGCCCACTAGTCCTCTAATGGATAAATCCTTTCTTGCCCACTAGTCCTCTAATGGATAAAGCCTTTCTTGTCCACTAGGGAGTGATGGAACATCTCTAATCATGAATACCCTC
Source organism: Wollemia nobilis (assembly GCA_028583015.1). Taxonomy (NCBI): domain Eukaryota; kingdom Viridiplantae; phylum Streptophyta; class Pinopsida; order Araucariales; family Araucariaceae; genus Wollemia; species Wollemia nobilis. The sequence continues at coordinate 4,550,369 of JAQPPZ010000620.1, read as the reverse complement.
TATATGACTAGACTAAGTTGATTATATTACAAACACAACTTCCATCTTAACCATTAGTGATCATGATCCTATGCTAGATACCAATCACATGCGACCCATTAGCCAATGCATATATTCATGGCTTCCCTTATTAAATTTAGAGTAACCAAATCCATAAAAAGTTAACTCTAGATAGTAATAAGAATCAAGATCATAAGATATCAACAATCCAATCACATATGACACATCTTTTATCCTGGGAAACCCTTGTGGATAAACCCAATATTTAATATCCTTGATCCATTTATTAATGATGAATTTCAAAATACCATAATTAGAGGAATCCCTTGGTTCTTTTTCCAACTCATTATTACAATTTATGGGAACATAAGGACCCCATGATCCTTATGTACCATACTATGAATTGACCTATTAATTCACATTTATTGCTACATGAGGGAACCCCATAGTTTCCTTGGATGAACTCAAAATTAATCTTCCTAAGGATAACTTCTTTCTTTGATCTAAACTCAAGGAACATCTTTCCTCAAAGAGTTTAATTTAATTATACATCAACCATAGAACTGCACATACAACTCATCAAAGAGGACCCCGTAATACCCTCTAATGAATCATCATGCGAACATACCCAAGAGATGAGGAAAATTCTCCTAATTTTTGTAAGAAATAAGATATAATATCCACTATTGCTTCTCAAGTCCATTCCACTAAAGGACCATAATATCCATTATATATTTTCCAAATCGATCCTACTAAAATGAAACCTAATACTTGCTACTATATTTCAAGTCTATTCCATTAAAATGAAACATAATATCCATTACAATATTTCAAGTCCATGATATTAAAATGAAACATAATATCCACTACTATATTTCAAATCTATTCCATTAAAATAAAATATAATATCCACTACTATATTTCAAGTCTATTCCATTAAAATGAAACATAATATCCACTACTATATTTCAAGTCTATTCCATTAAAATGAAACATAATATCCACTACTATATTTCAAGTCTATGCTATTAAAATGAAACATAATATCCACTATTACATTTCACTGCTATCCCATTAAAATGAAACATAATATCCACTACTATATTTCAAGTTCATTCCATTAAAATGAAACATAATATCCACTACTATATTTCAAGTCTATGTTATTAAAATGAAACATAATATCCACTACTACATTTCAAGTCTATCCCATTAAAATGAAACATAATATCCACTACTCTATTTCAAGTCCATTCTATTAGAATGAAACATAATATCCACTACTATATTTCAAGTCTATTTCATTAAATTATCCACTAACTTATTTCAACTCTATTTAATCAAATAAAATACATTATCCACTAACATATTTCAACTCTATTTAATCAAAGGAAATGCATTATTCACTAACATATTTTAGCTCTATTTAATCAAATGAAATACATTATACACTAACATATTTCAACTTTATTATAAAATGAAATGCATTATCTTCTAACATATTTCAAATTTATTATCAAATGAAATATATTACCCGCTAATGTATTTCTAATTCAAGTTAATATATTACTCTATTGTTTATTCCATCATTGGTCTATCTATCCTCTAAGTGCTTAATTAATTTAATAATCATTTAACCTATGGCTCCAAGCTCCTACATAAAACATTCATTGGTATTAAATAGCAAAAAAGGAGCAACATGAGTCAAACACAAACTATTCATAGGTCAACAAGGGTCAACACTTGACATAGATAGCCAACATAGGTGGCCCACACAAGAAGCCAACATAGGTGGCCCACACAAGAAGACCACTCAATGCCTCCAATTGGTGCTTAATGGGTGGCCCACATGGAGCCACCCTAGCTATCTGGAGGTAGTCGAAGGGATGGGTTACCTTCTTAAGATGCAAGAGTGCCATTTCACATCCTATGTGGGATGAAATGACAAGCACTACTTACAATTGATAGAAAGTTTAGGCAGATGCAATGATATGTCTCAAGACACATTTGGGCGAAGGGAGGAGAAGTCTTCCTAAGATATTAGGTTTAATAAATAACTCAGAGCCAATTAAATAAACCCAAATCCAAGCATTTTGAAATAATAACCATCAAGGTTTATCAGTTCAAAGCTAGGGCCACAAATGCACCCATGTCAGCAACCCAAGAGGAATCAATGGAAGCTGACAAAGAAGAGAAGGGGACAATGAGTTCATGCCCTCAATATTGTATATGACCTCCACATAGGCATGATGTCAAACATAGACACTAATATACAATCGAATGACATAGGTGGGAGGGTTACACTTGGTTCACTAGTGGTTACACAAGTGATTCCAAGTAGGACTGATGTAGCATGCCAATAAATCACCACCAGGATGTTCAAGCATACTTAGGTACCCACGATCATCATCTCATGTATTGGCCAACACTGTCAACTAGCACAACATTATAGAGTACCACACATAGGTGAGTGAAGATCGCCATGCTAGATAAAGCAAGAAGAACTCAACAACTTTGGACACATGGCCTATTGTAGGGTTGAAAGCATACCAAGATGCTCTTTGCTCGAACTACATAGGGTAACAAAATAAAATCAAGATCAATTGCACCTTACATAGAGATTTCAACTCAAACACATGGAGCTAAATAATAGCTTCATATTTGCATAGGGTGACATATTGAAGCAAAGTCTAAATATTCATACATTGGACTTCTTAGGCCTTAAGACTCCAAGCTATATAGAGATATAAGCGCTAAATACAAAGGCCAAAACTTACATCATTAGAAGACTTATTTGAAATAGAAGGCGGGTGCTGAAGAGCTCAGGCTAAAGTGACCATATGTTCAAATAAATAGAACCAATCCAAGCTTAATCAAAGCTTGATTAAAAAAAAAAAAGACCATTCTTTTTATTTTTAAGAGAATACTAAGACTTACAAATTTAACTATGAGAGTAAGAAGATAATTTAACATGAGTCCAACCTAGTTTTTACTTGAATCTAAGACTGCAACTCTTTTGTTTTTCTTCTTACAAGTCCTTTCCAAGCCTTTTGTTCCCCTCTACTTTCAAAGCTCCCACATATAATCCCCCCTACTTCTTTGGGGTTCTCTTCTCTATTTTTTACCTTCCTCCAGATGTGCACTCTCCCCAAGGAGAATGAGAGTCCATCCTCTTCCTTCTCCTAGTTGGCAAGAGGGGTGCATACTTGCTATTAATGCTAGCCCCCTTTGCTCAGTCCCATTGACATGAGCTCATTAATTCAATAATCTAAAATAGCCATCTTTCAAATGCTTTTTGAATACTTACTTCATTTGGAAATTCAAATGAGGCTCACACACATATTAAATAATATTTAAAAACTCATGAGCTTGCCACATTAATTGAATCAATAATATGCATTAAAAATATTAAACACTTTCTTTTCCAATTAATTCAATAATCAATGTCCAAGCTAATATTGAATTGTCAATTTAATAAGGTAATGGTTAATTATTTTAATTTAACCATTATACTCATAGACAATATTAAACATTATCTCTTCTAATCAATTTAGAAAGCAACAACCAATGCTAATATTAAATTGTAAGCTCAATAAAGTAATGGTTAATTATTTTAATCTAACCATTATCCTCATAATGCAGGATTAAATTTTTTATTTGCTAAACCATTAAAAAAATATTCGAGCTATTATCAAATTTTTAGCTAAATGATGTCCATCTACAAGTATGGTTAGCCCTAAAAAACCATAAAAACTAGCATCATCATCATTATGAAACAAGATTGAATGTTACAACATATCCTTGCAATTTCATAGCACCAACCATGTTAGTCATTAAAATAGTAAGTTCAATTAAATTGTCTTCTCCTCAAGGGTCCTGCCAAGACGGGTCATGGAAACATTGGTCTTCATCTTTATCTTCAATCTTCATGTGACCTTGCATTGTTCATGAAATTTTGGTTGAGATTCGTCTTCAATATATGATTCTTCTTTGGCTTTGAATCTAGGTTTTCTATTAGCATTCCTTGTGTGATTTCTTATATTCTTCTTCTTTACTCTTCTCTTTTTCATATTTGACCAGGGTTATGTGTAAGGGATCGAACCCAAAATTTATTTATAAAAATGGGATGAATCAGTTTCAAAATCTAGGTGTATAATGTCCAAAATTATGTAGAAAGCATGGTGGATTATCCTTTTTTCCACCAAAAAATATAAAAATATGGTGAATTTATAATAATATTTGAAAAAACTTGTAAAAATTAAAAATGTACTAAATTAAATAGAATTAAAAGCCATGGTAGCATTGAAATATTGTAATTTAATTTAATTTTCATCTTTACATTTCAAAATTTAATATTTATAATGTATACTAGATATTATTCATGGGAAAGCTAGGTCTAAGAAATAAATATGTGTATATGGGCAGCAGGCACAATGTTGTAACTTGTTCCTATTATTCTTACTATTCTTGTTCCATTAGTTTACCATGATTATGCAAATTCTCTTGACATTGAAGAGTTCTGCACAAATCAATGAAATAATTTATGTAGAGATCTTCAATGTAGGGAGATTTTTATAATCCCCTATTGTTTGAATATTTCCTTGAGCCACTCAATTTGTAGAATCACAGATTACGATAGATGACTGGTTACATCACTAATGATGCTCGATGATTGACAACATCATAATTGAAGAGAGACTATTGGTAGCATCACAAGTAATGATAAATGCCTAGTAACATCATAGATTATGATAGACGATAGTGTAAATAAATTTCTTTATAATTTCAAGGTAAAAAGATCCACTATTATTGGGGGTAATGTTGGCATTTTAAACTTAAAATGATCAAATTATTATAAAATTGAGGTGAATCAATTTTGCACCTAGAAATTTTAGGCTAATGGACCCCAATCAAGGGTCCCAAATATTAGCCAATTCTAAATTTCAAAAATCCAAATAACCATGCATAACCATGTCTTTGACTATGATGTACCTGATGATGTGCCTTCTAAACATTGAGTTAGTAAATCATCACAATAATATAACCTTGATTTCAATGATTCCTCATTGAAGCTAACATAAGCTTCATTCAAGTTGTATGTGCCATATTTATTTTCTTGTCTTTTTTCTTGAAAAATATCAAAGATAAGTAATGACAAATATATCATTAAGCATTCTTTTGATGAAAGTATAATGGTGTTTTATGAATTCCACCATGTTCTAAAAATATTTTCATGAAGATAACTTATAAGAGTTGTGAACTTTTCATCTTTTGCATCTTTGAGAAATAATGATAGTTTTTCTTTTAAACCATTTGTCATTTGCTTCTTTCCATAAAAATCATCTATTAAGTTTTGAGAATAAAACTTAAGTTTTTTCACCATTTCTTCACTATCTTCATTGAATGCATTTCTAATAATTTCTTCTATGGTATGAATCAATTTAATGATTTATTTCCTTTGAGGTAGTCTACCTTATAACTCCCAAGTTACTATGATCCACAAAAAAATGAAATATGCAAATTCTAACTTTTCTGAACTTTTGATATAGAAAACCTTTTAACTCCCAAATATTTAAATTTGTAAAATTTCAAAAACTTATAATATTTTTAATTTCATTTTCTCAAAAATTGAAGAACTTAAGAAAATAAATCTTCTATCTTAAAAATATTCAAGAACTTTTAAATAATTAAATAAACTACTTCAAGTTGAAATCCTTATAACTCCACTCTTTTAAAAACTCAAAAATAAAAAATTTATATCTAAACCTTATGACTCTAATTATAATATCCTTTATTTTAACTTATGACTTTAATTAAAGCATTTTAAAAGCATTAATTTTTTAACTGACCCCCCTTTTTACCTTGCTAAACTTGCACTTGCATATGAATCCACTAACGAATCTTTTCTTGTCACCTTGGTCAAATTTCACTTGCTTACTAGATACATTAGCTGCTCTATATTCCAAATTAAGTAGACTATGCCAAACTAAACCCTAACTCTACATGTAACTCTGCAAGTAATCTAATAATTTTGGTAGCTTCTGTCTACTATAATATCTTGCATTACTTCTATTGGCCAAACATTACTTCTTGTAGGTTTAATGCTTGCCTTATTTGTTAATATTTTTCCTAATTTTTGTCTCTTCACCTCCTTCTCTGGGCTCTTTATTGATATTCTCTCTATTCTCCTCACTCTATTGGTATCTTCATTCAACATTATAAAGCGTTTGCTTCTCTACTGGTCTCCTCAATCAATGTTGTGAAGTGTTTTCTCTACCACTAGTATCCTCACTCAACATTGTATAGCATTGATATTTTTCTCTATTGTTGGTCTCCTTACTCAACACTTTGAAGCATTGATATCTTAATCCATTGTTGGTCTCCTCACTTAACATTGTGAAGTTTCACTAGTCTTTTGATGTTGTGAAACACCGTTGGTATTTTCACTTGACACTAAGAAGAGCCACTAGTATCTTGATGCTGTGAAGCACTGTTGGTCTCCTTACCTAATGCTATGAAGCACTGCTACTATTGGTCTCCTCACCTGATTGTACATAATGCCCTTCGATATTTTCTTTTTATGGAGGTGCTCAAAATTATGTTGCTTACATAACTATTTTTACCACTTTCACCTTACTAACTTTTTGGACTATTTTGCATAGTGATAGCTTTTTTCTTCTATCTAGATGAATTTCTAATTTATTGTGATAGATCTTAGCTTTTTCCTTGATAGTTTTTTTCTTTCGTCTTTGCCTTACAAGCTCTCTATTTCACTTTTGATGAGGCTAAATAATACCTCAATTTTGCACCACTTTTTGACATAAAAACTATCATATTTAAATACATAATATAAATATATGCTAAATATTTGATTAAAATATGTTATTTTGTTGATGTTTGCATGATTAAGTGTTAAGATATATTATGCCATTGTTTTGATTATTTTTTGCATTTTTTGTCTTGTTTTTGCATGATTTTAGTACTAAAACAACATAGTGAAATTAGTAGCAAATAAATGTTTTTATAACTTGTGATTGGTTGAGCTATTTTGTATGGTTTTCCTACCTAAAACAAGCTATTGAGGTGATGTGGTGCCAAATCAGCCATTTTATTGTTGAAACAGGACATGATAATTGTACACAACATATACATTGCACCAATTAACTTCAACAAAAAAAAGAGTTAGCATCCAATCTACAAGGAACGAAGGAGTTGGCATGAGGACAGGTGTGGTAATTGATGATGCACCTATTTTTGGTTGATTTCTACCACTTTGGAAGCATGGATAAGTGCACAGTTGGCTGCCAACATGGATTCTATCTTAAATTAGACCAAGTCTGTTGCAGCAAAACAACAAATCAAGCATGCATAACAGATTGTTGATTTTGTATCTACAAATAGGAATGTAGGAATTAATATAAAAAAGACTACTCATCTATTGGTTGGAGTTGGTTATGAGTTATTAGAAATAGAAGTCAAGCTTAGTGAACTATATTTTACACACTATAATAGTAGCATTCAGTAATAAAGTGCAGTATTTTCAGATGTGTTAAATTGTGAGTGAATGAGTGCTTAAGACTTAGTTTGGAGTGTTGAATACCTTTTGCTAGACTAGGGAGCAAGGGCCCAATCTCAAGGCTAGTGGAAGGAGCTAATTTGCAGGTTTTTATAATTTTTTATTTTTACGCAATTCTTGCTAAAAGTTATCATTTTTTTATCATTTCTTGTAAACAAAATTTCCTTGTTTCGTACCTTGTTTTTCATTGTTTTTTTGGTAGGTAAAAGTATTTTATTTACTGCACGGATTAAAGGGTCCCGTACCTATTACATAAGTAGTAAGAAGATTCAAAAATACCCAACAGTGGTAACAAACAAAAGCCAAATGAGGTCCTACCCCATACGTCCTGGTCCGATCAAGATCGAGACCAACCAAAAAAAAAAAACACATAATCATTACAAAAAAACACAGCTCGACTGCCTAACAGACAACCTCCCAGACTAATGGGAGTCTTGATTCCTTTCCTATTGGGTATTGGTGCCAGGGGATAGGAGGGTATTGAGCAGAGCAAGGAGATCCTTGAGCTCATCAATGGCACTAGAAAGAAGAGTACCGCCTTCTCGGGAGATGTTAACAACCGTCTGGAAGTGGTCTACTGCTTTGTTGAGACGATTGAAGACTTTTACTTGGAACTTTTGGAGGGTTTTTTTCCCCTTTTGACTTGTTGCATGGGGGGTTTAGGTCTTTGAATTTCTTCCTTGGTGGAATTTATAATTTCTTGAAATAGGGTTTTCTGCATTCCATTGGCTATGTCCTCTATAGTGTCTCGATTTCTTTGATCTGCATTAGAAGGCCTTCCCTTATTTCTGTATCCTACTCCATCCATTTGGGACTTCTTGAAGCTTCGAGTTTGCTTGGGGTTCCAGGGTTCTGGGGATTTGTGGGCAGGCTCATCGTTGTCAGAATTGTTGATGTTTGTGTTAGCCAGAGAGGCTAGGAAATTATACACTAAATGAGAGGATGATGGGACCGAGGAGGAAGACAAACGATGGGGATTTGAGGGAGGGCTTTGATGGTCAGTGCTGATGGTGTGTGGGGGTGACTGTCGAGGAGGGGGAGGGGGGCAGGGAATCTCCTGTGTGGGTCTAGGATTTGGATGCAAAAGTGAAATAATATTAGGAGCATGGGAAGTCTTAACAGGTAATTCTCCTTCCTTGATCTCCTTAGTGGAACCAGACTCACTGAGTAAATCAAATTTATTAGCAATAGAGACCAAGGTACTTGCATTTTGCATATCTTTGATTGGTGATGGTCGATTCTGCTACTTGTTATTAAGATTCAGGTTCTATTATAGATTATTGGCAATATTTTGGATTTCATCTTGGTCCCAATGCACCATAGACTAGTGATAATTTTTAGGATTTTTACACTTTGGACATTGAGACAGGAGGTGCCCTTGAATTTGGCACTCCGAGAAGAAAGCAGACTTTTTTCTCAAACACTAGAGATTATCTTTGTCTGTAATTCCTATAGATCAAGTTGAGGTGATTTGGGAGCTGTGACTCCAGATCGACATTGAAACAGATGCGCACCTGAGTTAAGAGAGACCTGGTGTGAGTGGCTGGGTCTATAGCCACTAGCTCCCCTAAGTCTCGATATAGACCTTGGAGTGCATCCTCATAGAAGAAGTGTGCAGGGAGATTAGGGAGCCAAACCCAGATGGGGGTAAAATTAATGTTTTGTGATTCTAGATCAAATTTTGGCTCCCACTTTCTTAAGAATATACTTCACCTCCTGAAGAACCATTGAATTTCTTAATTTGGATCATGAAAAACCCCTTGGACATCATAGAGAGTTCTAGACTCCTTAGGGTTTTCCACTTTGTTGTTTCCTAGTGATGGATTACGTCCATATTCGATCATATTTCAATGAATTTTACCACAAGGGAAAAGGAATCCTAATTTGCATACCCTTCCATGAGATGTTTAAGGCATAACACATCACATCCCTATGTGATGAAGCCGCTTGAAGCATCTATGGATAGTTTGGATTTACTCTGTAGGAGTTCTACATAGGAGGGTTGGTCGTGGTTATTCCTGCCATCACCTGGTTTGTCAAGGGGGTATTTCCCATTAATGGTGCTGCTTTGACTATTGTCGTGCTTAGTGAGAGATAGGATTTAAACTAGGTTCATCGCTGCATGGGAAGTCAGAATGTTGTCCACTCATGCATAACTCACCACTTGATCTTTCGTCCTAGTTTGCTTCTCACCTACGGTAGAGATTTTGCACATTTTTTTTGTTCGCCATCACTGCCGAAAGGAACCCTTTCCTCATTTTTCAATTATCTCCTTGTTACCTTGTTTTTCATTGTGTTTTAAGTGTGATTTATATCTAGCTAACCCCTATTTTTATTTTTATTTGCATTTATCATTTCTATTTTCTATAATTTTAGTCACACAACTTTTTACAGTTTTCAACAACCTTTTACAATTTTTAGCAACTTTTCATGTTTCAACAATTTAATTTTAACAGTTTCAATTTTAGCAAAGATTAAACTTAGTGATTTCAATTCCACATTTCTATTTCATGTTATTTTCATTCAACAAGAGTATACTAGTTTCATTTCTAGCATATTTCAAATTTTGCAAATTAAGTAGTTTACATATTCTGCAATTTAAGTAGTTTTAATTTTTGCAAGTTAAATAGTTTTGATTTTGTAAAATAGAGATAGCGTGATCCATGAAAGAATTTTATAATTTTTTTTTCCACTAAATAAACATGTGTTTTGACATCTGAAATATAGACTCCCACATCTCCTCTATCGTAGATAACCTTGGATAATGCCCTGGATTTGATAAACATTGAAATGAAATGATGATATTAATGACACTCATCATTTTTGGTGCTATTGTTGAGGAAACATAGGTGTTTTTAGAGGATAAAATAGCCATACAATTATCATTGTGTTAAGTTATAACAAACAAACCATAGATTATTTTTTGATATAACAACTTGCATGAAACATAGTTGTGTAGCTGATAGTTGTATTTCAAACCATTAGGACACAAACATAGAATGGATGAATAGGTTAAGGGATGAAAAATGATGATTTATCAAAACAAACTCTTTACCTACCATAGAGAGGCGATATTCATGCCAAGTTGGTGAATTATCCACATTTGAAATTTTTGACATTGTTGAAAGAAAACCCCCATCCTCATCATTAGGAAGTGTATCTCTTGATAGAGAATTACAAGAGGAGCAAAATGCTAGTACTCCTTAATTACACCTACTATATCCTTACCATCAAGGTAGTTTAAATGAATCTATACTAGGTTTTGAGAGAAATAATGGTAGATATACAAGGGAACCCAGATAGGAGTAACAATGCTCACACTCATGGGGAAAATCCTACTCCTGCTCAAACTTTTGAGTATCATATTAGGTTAAATCCAACACAAAAATTTCCATTGAAAATAATTTCACCTTCAATGCTACCACACTTTAGGGGAGTTGCATCCGAAGACCATAATCAATTCTTGTTTGAGTTCAAGGTTGTATGCCAAACATACAATTACACAAATGACAACAAAAACTTGAAGTATTCACTTCCACACTCAAAGACACAACTTTATGCCGGTTTATGAGTTTAGAACCCGAATCAATATGAACCTAGGAAGAAATGGAGGAAGTATTTTTGAATAAATACCAAGAATATTGCCAAGTGAAAAATAGGAAGGATGAATTATTTAGAATCAAACAAGAAGAATATGAAACTCTAGAGGATTACTTGGATAGGTTTACCTTTGTACAAAAGATATGTGGGCATGTTGAACTTGAAATATGCAAGATCATATGCTTAAGAGGATTACAAGATGAATCCAAGACGTGATAGACTTAATGGGAAAGGGATATGTGAGTACCCTTAACATTGATGAGATATTGAAACTATGTAGAATTTACTCCCACACAAAACAAAGAAGATGAAAGTAGGGTAATAATGGTAGTGATATGAAAGATCTTATGGAAGAATTTTCCAACTTAAAAATTGAAATCTTGGTACATCTAAATACTACGCTAGGGGAAATGAATACAAAGACCAAATCTACTGATTCCCCAACCATTTACTATTTGAGATGCAGAAACAATAATGCTCTTCAAGACTACCCTTTAAAAAAGCTCTATATATACTATTTTTAGCCTTTGTTCGAAAGGACATTTCATGGACCAATATCATTTACTTCTAGGACTCAAAAATATCTTGGAAACACAAACAAAAAAACTTAAATTTGTTGGAGAAAGACAAGGGAGAAAGTTTTTACAATATCCAAATGCACCACATTTATTAGATTTTGATAATGTTTAATATGTAAAACAACCACAAGATGTAAAGTAGAAAGAATAAGATAACAGACTTATGCAATAACTCTAAAATATGCTATTAATATAAACTCACAAAAATCTAGAACTACTCTACTAATGCATGCTATAAAAAATACACCTTCGATACATATTACAATGCTTTGTTACATATATATAATAGTATGTGACTCTTCATATAGTGCACTCTTGGTCTTTACACTTCTAGACTATTCAACTCCCTATTCTATGGACTCATGTACACATTAATTAATGTGCACATTTACATTATTGAATATTATGCACACTTGTACATTTATTAAATTACATAAAGTAAAGCCTAATATAAGACATGTACCAATAATTTAATATACTCCAACATCCCCGTGTATTACATTATTTTGTTATTGAAGACTTTAATCTTCCATATGGATCTTCATTCTCTAACTCACTTTGCACTGTATGCCTTCTTGGTCATGCTATTTTTTCTCTTGCTTGTTTTCATAAATAATGTTATTTTGTATGTCTTTTACTGATGTTTTAGGGTCAATTGATTTCTGCAAAATAACTTTCTCTTTGCCTCTATCCTTGAAGTTATGAATTTTATTTTGTACAAAATATTTTGAATATTCACTTACAACATCATGATAAGATCCTGAATTCGGTGGACTTGAATCATTTATATTACATGAGGAATGAAATACTTTTTCTAGAAATGATTCACTCACTTTTTCCTTCCTCTTAAGAGATTCAATTAGCTCTTGCAATTTCAAGTATTTCTCTTTGTAATGCTTGAGTGTAAGTAGTGCCATATAAATGATGCTTGCAATATTTAAGGGAACCATAATACTATATTTGTCAATATCAATTGCTTCAAACATATTTGCATGTATATAGTATTCTAAGGTTTCAAATATTTCTTCTAATGCTTCCTTATAGATAAAACTTGGAACTAAGTCTAATTTACCTTTAGAATTTTCAACTGTATCTCTAATTCCATATTTTATAGCTTGTATCCTTCATTTTCTAACTTCATTTTTCATTTCAATATTCAATGAATTCTTTGATGTAGACATTATTTACCTTCTTAGTATAGATAATGATTTCTTAGGACTAAGACCACCTCCCCTTTTTTTTTGTCACAAAAAAATTAAACTCTGTAGAATTCCTTATAACTCCATGCTTAAAAATTTAGATAAATTATATTTGCAATTCTATGGTTCTAATTTGATGTATTTTTTTTTTGTGGAAAACATCCCAGAAGGGATGCCACTTTCGGGTAAGACCCAAGGAGGCAGGGGTATCTATTCCACCAAAATCACCTAGGGCTCGCACCTGGCCTACCACCTTTGACATACTCAAGGAGAAAACAAACACACAATAAGATTAAAATAAATAAATAAATAAAAATAAAAATAATAAAATAAAATAAAAAACATGCTCCTTGAGTGTGTCAAAAAGATAAAGCACAACCAAACACACACACACATAAGATAAAAAAAACACAACACGAACCACATAGAAAAAATACAAGAACAACATAACAAAACACAAACATGACAAAAACAACAGAACACTACAAAGACATAACCAACAAAAACATGAAAAACAAAAACAACCAAAACCTAAAAAATTAAAAAATAAAAATAAAAAACAACCAACAACAGACAATAAACAAAAACAAAAAACATAGAAAACACTCACACACAAAAACACGAATTAACACAAACATACAAAACACAAGAACAAGAACAACAAAAACACAAGAACAATAACAAAAAACACAAAAAAACACAAAACAACAAAAACACAAGAACAACAAAAAACAACACAAAAAACACAAAAACAAAACAAAAAAAAACACACACACCTCAAAAAAACTAAACAAAAAAAGAAAAAGAAAAAGAAAAAAGAAAAAATTGAACACAACAATGACCTTTCTAGACCAAAAGACTTTTAAGGCAAGAATCAACAGAGGAAACAAAAGAAAGAATAGTTTGAGCTAGGGAACTAAAATACCTTGACCGAACCAAAGAGAAGCAAAAATAAAGCAAGAAGAAACTAGGTACCTCCAAACTGGAGCCATCCAAAGAAATGATAGAAAGAAGAGCTTCCCTTATTTGTGAAGCCCACCATCTAGGAGGGTGGCCATAGCAAGTAAGATCACCTTTGTCCAAAGCCCAATTAGCTAAAGCATCAACACTCTTGTTTTGATCTCTGACCACATGATTGTAATCAACTTTCAAAAATCCCATCTGGATTAATTGAATCTTCTCAATAATTCTTTTTATTCTCCAATCAACCTTATGATTCTTAGAAGGAGTCTTCAAAAGATTAATCATGAGTTGAGATGAAGACTCAACTAGCACCTTTTCCCATCCAACCTTAGTAGCCTCTTGAAGGCCTCTGAGGATACCATACCCCTCAACAAGGTTATTGGAAAGAATACCCAAATTCTCAGCAAAAGTAAAAACTAGGGAGCCATATGAAAGTCTACCAATTCCTCCCGCACTAGCTTTTCTAGGGTTCCCTCTAGAGGCTCCATCAGTATTGACTTTTCCAAAATCCTTAGGAGGAGGTTGCCAATTTCTTGTCCTATCCATATTACAATTACTCACATTCCCTTTAAGTTGGTTGCCCTTAGAAGATTTAATCTTCAATATTTGCATCACTTGATCCCATATTTGGTGGGAGTTTTGGGGGTGATTAAGGAGTTTTTGGACTGATTCAACTAAGTTGGCAATGGTATTTTGCCAAATATAGTGAATATCCTTCCTATCTTGATTAAAAATTTGGTTGTTCCTTTCATTCCAGATATTCCAAAGAAGAATGGTAGAACCCATCCAAACTAACTACCTAATAAAATGATCAACACCCTCTTGTTTAGGCCAATCCCTCCAAAGTTGTTCAAAAGTAAAAAAATTGGACCATTGTAAGCCAAGTAAAGTGGCCATTCTCCTCCATAGCTCAGAGGCTAAAGTACACTCAATAAAAATATGGTTGAGAGTTTCTACATTCTCTCCACACATTTCACATCTAAAAGGGCCATGAAAACCACGCTTCATAAGTTGCTCACCAATAAGCACCCTACGATGCAATAAAAGCCAAGTAAAGAACCTCACCTTAGGCCAGAGCTTTTGAGCCCACAACTGAGAAAATATGTCAGATGATTGGTTGGGATTATTATGGCATAAGGTCAAATAACCTTGAGCAACTGAATACTCACCCTTAGTAGTGTTGTTCCATCCAAAACAATATTTTTCATGGGACCAAGAGAGAGATCTCATATGAAGGATGCCTTGGATATCTTGTCTTTGCCTTTCTAGGATTTGAATAGGCCAGTCCTCAATAGGGATCCAATATCTACCAACCTTTGAATTACCAGTATGGTACCAATAGTAATTAGCCACCTTTATCCAGTTAGCTCGGTGAAGCTCCTCCATCCAAGGCCTCCAATCGGGAAACTGAGTTATCAAAGGCTTGTGACCATCCCAAGAATCTGTCCAAAAATTTACCTGTTGACCATTATGAATGATCCAAAATAAAATTTTCTTTATCAAATCCTCACCAGTCTTAAGAACTTCTAAAATGGGAGAACCTTTGGTAGGCAATTGATAGCGAACAAGGTCTTCAAGACTTTTGTTCTCAGCATATTTAGCATGGAGATTATTGGCCCAAAGAGCATTGGGGTTATGCAACATCCTCCAATATAATTTAGTAGCTAAAGCTTTGTTGTTATTAATAGAAGATCAGAATCCTAACCCCCCTTCATTCTTAGGAAGACATAAAGTGTCCCATTTCACCAAGGCCCATTTTATTTTCTCCTTAGTACCACTCCAGAGGAACCGATGACTGATTTGATCCAGTTCTCAAAGAATAACCTTTGGGATATTCAACACGGAAGAAACATAAATAGGAATAGCTTGAAGGACTGATTTTACCAAGGTGATTCTACCCCCAGAAGAAAGCCACTTGTTGGTCCACTTTCCAATTTTCTTCTTGACTTTGTCCAACAACCAATTCCAATATTTTTTTTTGCCTTTGAATATTGATGGGAATACCTAAATAAGTGATCAGAAGGGAGGTATTATTATATATTAATTTATCCAAGACCATGGATTCCTGTCTAGCAGAGTAGTGAAAGAAAATGACTTTAGATTTGTCTTCATTGATCAATTGCCCAGTAGCCTTAGAAAAACAGCTAATGATTTGCTTAATATTAGAAGCTTCCTTAATTGTAGCTTTACCTAAAAGAGTAGAGTCATAAAAAAATTGAAGATGAGAGATAGGTCTAGCTCCATGAGCAATGGTAACTCCCTCAAGGGTTTTGTTTTCTCTCTTTTTGGTTATAGTCCTACCCAAGCATTCAACAAGAATGATGAATAAATAAGGGGATAGTGGGTCACCTTGCCTAATACCTCTGGAAGCTGGGAACAACTAAGAAGGCCTACCATTGATAAGAACTAAGTAGGAAACTAAAGAGATACATCCCATAATCCAATCCATCCAATCCTTAGAGAAACAAAATTGCCTCAAAACTTTGATAAGGAAGTGCCAATCCACTCTGTCATAAGCTTTGGATAAGTCTAACCGAATGAACATGGAAGGAGATTTTTGCATATCCATGGAATGGATGGCTTCCTGAGCAAGAACTATCTCATCTACTATTTGATGCCCTTCCACATAACCCCCTTGTTCAGGGGAAATAATCTTATGCAAAAGAGGCTTCAACCTTTCTACCATGATCTTAGTAATGATTTTGAGAAGAATATTACATAAAGCAATAGGTCTAAAAGTTGAGATATGATCAACCTCTTGAGATTTTGGAACAAGAGTAATATAAGTTTTATTGATAACCTTCAAAATTTCTTTGGCTTTCCTAGCTTCTTCCACCACCTCTAATAAATCAGCATGAAGGATATCCCAGAACTCTTGGTAGAACTCAATGGGAAAACCATCAGGACCTAGGGTTTTCCCTTTTTGCATTTTAAAAACTACCTGTTGAAGCTCATTGATAGTATCATGAGCAGTCAAAATAGAGTTCTCCTCAGAAGTGATAAGAGAAGGGATTGCTTGAAGAACATTTTGTTGAGAAGCTGAGTCAAGAGGAGTAGAAGCAAAAATATTGGAAAAGTAATCAACAACAATAGAGTTCATGCCATCCCAAGTGTAGACAACATCTCCAAAATTTGATTTCAAGGAAGAAATAAAGTTGTGAGATCTTCGAGCTAGAAGAGATTTGTGGAAGAAATTTGTGTTTTGATCTCCTTCTTTGAGCCATTGAATTCTAGATTTTTGCTTCCATAAGAGTTCTATTTTTTTCCATTCCTCTAACTGATTTGTGAGTTTAATTTCATCTACACTCCTACTCTTTGTGAGGTCATATAAATGGATTTTCTTATTCAAATTTTTAAGTTGAGGAATAACTTCATGTTTTTTTTATGAACATCCTCAAACTTCTTCCAGTTCCAAGTCTTGATTTTGGATTTAATGTATTGCAATATTTTTGTAAAACAAAACATCTTAGTCCCATACCTAGGCTTACCTTCATTCCACCATTGTTGCACACGAGCTCTAAAGGAACCGTATCTGATCCACATTAATTGAAAATAAAAAGGAGAGAAACTCACATTGGTTTTCCACATTTCCACCATGACTGGCCAGTGATCTGAATCAACATTGTTAAGAGTCTTCACTTTAGGAATGTGACCATGGATTAAAATTTTTTTAGAGAGCAAAAATCTAACCAAGCTCTCCATTATACAAGCTAAGCCTTGCCTTATATTAGACTAAGTCATAAGGCCATTATCTGGTTGGATGTCCAAAAGATGGAGGTTTACAATATATTTTCTCATGAGGTCAGTTCTTCTGTCCAAATTTCTATTTCCTCCCATTTTATCATCTAGAGAGAGGATGGTATTGAAATCTCCTCCGATCAAGATCCAAGCTTCAGGAAAATGAGAGATAATATAAGTTATATCCTTCCACTATCTTATTTTTTCCTCCAATGCAGTCAGAGCATAAATAGTAATGCAGAGCATAATTTGGTTGGAATGTCTACTTTGAATAGCTATAGCCAAAAGACCCTAAATGCCAACCATATGGTGAATAACTACCTCTTTTGGGTCCCAAAGACAAACAATGCCACCAGAAGTCCCCTGGGAACTAAGGGAAACCACTTTTCTAGCTGTCCAATGTTGGGCAAAATATTGGTTAGTTTTTTATGGTTCAATTAATTGCCTCCATTTAATTGTCAACCCAGGGTAGCTCGTAGTCTTGTGAGCAACCGTGCACAATATATGCTTATAATTCCTATCCTTCAGATATGTGTCCCTTATATTCTTGGTTTGGGGGGTGTGTGTATTGATGTTCATTGAAGTTTTAATCCTTAATGCCAAAACAATAACCTATCCTATGTCTAAGAAAACATGATTAAATGTGTTAAAAAGCTAATTGCTACTTTGCTGGAAATCATAAAAAATAGGGGAAATAACATGGAAATAAATTAATCTATGAAAATAAATAATAAAATAATAGGGAAATTAAAGGGAAGAACTCTGTTGTAAGTGGGCCCATGCTTCCAGCAGGTTTTTTCCGCGGTAATATCCATCAGATGTTTTTAGATGAATTTACAAGAAAATACTCAGAAGAATTTTATTCATAGTTTACAACGAAAAATTTTACAAGAAAAGTCTAAGGGCTTCATCTTAAGGAGTGGCCTAAATATTTATAATATATGCAACCACACCTATTATAGTTTCTAAAACAAATCAAAATATGATTCACTTTTACAACCGCTTGCATGAATGGAGGAATCAGGAAAAATATAAAGATATTTCAGTGTATTCTGTTTCTAGAATATGTCTGATATTTGTTTTACCCAATTTACATAAATATTTCATGTAGTAGTTGGAATGTAGACAATTAGTCACCTTTGATATTATCCCTTGTTAAAATTCAATGCTAAATTTTTTTATATGTTTGTTACCGATATTTCACTCTGTTCTATCGTCTACAAAGTCATGCTGTAATTTGGTGTTAGTGGAAATCAAGAGCCTCGTCTAAAAAAGTCAAGAAGCAAGTGCCCTATCTATAGAAGTTGGGAAGCAAACACCAATATAGGAGTTAGGCATCTAACATAAAGTAGACACTTAATGGGAACAAACACTTAATGAGAAGTAGGTGCCTAATGGGAAGCAGACACCTAATGGGAAGCAAGCACCTAACATTTAAGTGCTAAAAAAAAGTCAGGCATTTCAAGGGAATCAAGCGCTTGACTTCGTACTTCACATTGGTGTTTCACTTATGTCTTGCCTTCATGGGTTTGTAAATTCTAGGTCCGAATTGGACCTTGACGAAAACATACAAAAATACAACAATTTCCACAAAATGTACACAAAAATACATTTAAAGACAAATATTAAATAACATGCAAAATAACTGTTATATATATATATAATTTTTATAAAACATCTATATCTACAAGAATAAGTGCTGCACTATTTAGGAAAAATAGTACAAAAAATGAACATTTCTAAGGCTCATCATCCCCCCATGCTTAAGGGGTGACACGTCCCTATGCCACTTTGTACTGGTAATTACCAGTTCTATTTACAACATCCAAGTAGGCCTTGTTGGTCTCTATCATTTATTTCTAGTGGCATTTAATTTTTTCTTGTTTCGGGGCTTTCATCCCTTTGGTGTTTTGGGAGCAGTTATTTTTTGTTCTTGCTATTTTTGGTGCTTGATGCACCGAACTGGTTGAATTGGCCCTGCTCTCTTCTTGGGTGGTTCCCTTATTCATGCCACCTTGTCTTTTTTAGTATGCAAATAATAACCAGTGAAATGGGTGGTCTCTTTTTGGAAAGCTTCCTCAAATTACTTCCAATAATCATGGTAGGGAATCAACTCATCTGCAACAGGAACTACAAATTCTTCCTAGAATGGGACACTGTATTTCTTTGCCATTTGGGCCTTCGATATATTATCCACCCATGTCTCAAGATCAAAATCATCAGATTCCTTTTCTGTTGCCATAGGGATTTTACTTGTTGTGGCTTCTTCTGCTGATGGTTATATAGGTCTTAAGAAACCCAAATTTGTAAAATACTCCTTCATTATTGAAGGTTGACCACCTTATGATCCATACAAGTACCAAAATTGATGATGTTGGGCACATGGAATTATTTTGGAAGGCCTCCTAGCTTGATTTCTGGTCTCCTTATTAGCTTTATTAGATGCTCTTTTAGAGGTCTTCTTCCAATTCTTCTTATCTAATTTTATTTCCTCTTTGAGCCTCTCAAATTTTTCTTTTTTGGTAGCAAACAATTTCTTTGCTGCATCCTATTTCTTATCAGAATCCAGTTTTGATTCCTCATCTGATATGATGTCTAGTTCCTACAGTTAAGTGACTCTTGCTTTGGTTCTTGGTCGGTATTGAGATACCCTCATAGCCTTTCAATTTGAATGTAGCTTTATGGGTTACCTATCAGGGTATGTTGGTGCTGGTGCTACCTCTAGTTGTTCAACAAATATAGACTAACGATGCTCTTATTCCTATAGAGAAACCTACTGCTCTGCTGTCTCTATTTGCTCTTGAGGCTGTTCAACCTTCTCATTGGCTAGAGAATTCTCTGGCTCCTCTTCTTCTTCTACAATTTGAGGTTTTTTAACCTATACATCATTCTCCTCCCTATATATTTTCTTTGTAGACTGTATTGAATTATGAGGTTATTCAATCTTAACTTCACCTTACTGGTGTACCTATTCTATAGAATGATATGTGGGATAGGGCAACTCTACCTCCATAGCAATGTCCACTTTCTTTGGATGAGAATGCAGAGAATCACTTTCAATTACTATAGTGGGGGACCTCCTCTGAGATTGACGGTTCCCCTATTCAGAGGAACTCTGAGTGGTCTCTAAGTTTAGCCTCTTGGTTGATGTTTCGTGCATTTGAAATCCAAGCACCCATTGATATCACATTTTCCTTTGAATCTACGGATGTTGTATGCACATCCATTGCCAAATCAGTCTAAACCTCTACATCCTTATTAACTGGCTACTCAGATCCTACTGGTCCACCCTACAACTGTGATGCCCTAATCTACTCCTACAACTGCTAAATTGTTTGGTATAATTCATGTATTTTAGGGTAGCCTCCTTTCGAAACTCCTCAAATAGAGCATGTTCTTATTTAAAATTGGTTTCCCAAGTGGAAGCTTACTCTCTCAAAACCTGCAGCTATTACTGCAAATCCTCTACCTAGCCTTCTGGTGGTGAATCTTCCATAGCAACCTCTTGTTGAGGAGTTGGCCCTTTGGAATTATCTTGTAAAACTTGAGCCAAGTACTCCTCCTTATTAAGCTCATCAATTGCTGCATCATAATTTTATGAGCTTGATACTACCATAGATACCAATCTCATTCTGCTTCTTTTCCTTGTGAACGCAGACTTGTAAGTAGGGCTCGATGACTCCTACCTTACTCCTTCATCAATTTGAGGGCTAGTGGGGGACAAAGGTCATCCTGCCTCCTCATTGAATTGAGGAGAAATAGGGGACATAACCTATCCTACTTCCCATGTAGTCTCTGTAGGCTGGGATGCAAGCACTATATCCTCTTGTTATATTACCTCTTATGGTGATTGATCAGTTTGTACTAGCACTTCCTCATCTACTTGTGCCTTAGGGACTTCCTTATTATCCTCTATTCCCTCAACTATCACATGTCTTTGTGACTTTGCATACCGTACCACGATCAAAATTAGGCCATGGTGAGTAAAGGTAGTTGTTGTCCCTACCTAGTACCATCTAGATTTGTCTCTAAGGGCACATGCAAATCAATGGGGGACATTTATTTTATCCCCATGCAAGATATTATTGAGAAAATGAAAGTGATTTGCATTCAGTGTAGAGGACCTACCAGAACATGTGAAGAAGTGGGTGATCTACTCAAAAACTATCCTCTAAAGCTCAAGAATGCATTGTTTTGACAAGCCAGCTCATGTCAGGTACTTAGTTTGTGCCTTAAAGAATATTTGTGCATAGAGAGCAAGGTTGTCCTCCTTGTGTGTACATTCCCTTATTATAGGGAGACTCGTAACCTTGACGATGTAGTCCTCAATGATTGGAATCTCCAGTCCTCGCATGTGCATGACCCCATCCTTCATTAATGCTGGAAACTCATTTGCTACCATTGCATCCTGGCCTTGACTGACCAGTTGAAAATAGTCCATCTATCCTACAACATCAAACTATATTTGAAAATATGTAGAAATACCTAAATATTCAGTAGGTTCGCTCTTTTTTAGGTTGTGGTTCTTCGATTTCTCCCATGTGCTTTACCTTTGGTTTACAGTTCACCTAGAAATGCATCTAGGTTTTCCTCCTCCTGCTATTACACTTCACTCTCTGATATTTCTCGTTATAAATGTGGGTTTACAATAGTTAAGTATTTTTTTAGAAACAACTACTTTATTGCATGCAGGCCACTAATTACCATAATCAACTATGATTATGGTTGTTTGTGGTAAATTTTATTCAAGCATGTACCTGATTGTGCGGAGGTGATAACCATGAACAATGGACCAATTAGAGCCGTGCCATGTAGTACCATGCCAAGTGTGTTTATCCAAGTGGTTAAGGCAATAATGGGGGATTGTATCGATGCTTTTCTCTAGATACACATGTTTATAAAAAGAATATAGATAAAAAATAGAAAATCTATACATGCATCTAAATTCATTTCATGGGTGTACATGCGCAAATAGTCATGGTGCATTGCAAT
This sequence comes from Wollemia nobilis, assembly GCA_028583015.1. NCBI lineage: Eukaryota > Viridiplantae > Streptophyta > Pinopsida > Araucariales > Araucariaceae > Wollemia > Wollemia nobilis. The sequence goes on along the minus strand of JAQPPZ010000620.1, from coordinate 4,527,723 downwards.
TGGCTAGTGTTTGATAACTGGATACAATAGAAAACGATGGCTATGGTTCCATTGCAATGATTTTTTCTCCATGTGGTTGGTTCTTGATGGCTGCAATGTGATTTATTCGAGAAATCTTGCAAAATTTAAAAACAAAAATTAGAAAAAACATGCCTCCTTGGGATGATACACATCCCCACTATGGACATTAGTTGCTGATAGCTTTTATATTTCCCATGATGATTTTGAATTTGCATGTGAGTGGGGTGCTGATGTGGCTCAGGCCACTTTCTAAGTTTGAAATTTTATTTTTACGAGGCAGAATATGGCCAAAAAAATGTGGAAATAAGACACCTTTCATGTGGAAGTCAGGAACCTTCTTTTCAAATTATGGCATGCAGGTGCCTTGGAAACTAAAAATAGATACCTTGGAAATTGAAAATAGATGCCTTGGGAATCAAAAATTATGCTTTGACCTGGAAAGCAGGCACCTTTGGAATCAGACACTTATGCTTTCCATGGAAAGCAGGTGTCTTTGGAATGAGCTACTTATGCTTTTAATGGAACTAGGTGCCTTCGTTGATGATCATGTGTCCTATTTATTTAAAATGTAAACTTTATACAATTTTTTTTTTACATTTTCAGAAGCTTTGGTGTCAGATTCTTGAAAAACTGGAAGTCTAGCACCTTCCTAGAGAAACCAAGAATCATGCATTGGTCTACTAGAAAATGAGATGCAAGCGCTACCTTCTTAACATGCTAGGAATCAGGTACCGTGTATCGTATAATGGGAATTAGATGCCTCCTACCGTAAAATAGGAATCAGACGCTTTCCACTGTAAAAAAATAATCAAACATATTTCATAGAATGGAAATCATACACTTTTTATCATAAAATGAAAATCAAGCATCTTCTTTCGTAGAAAAAAAATCAAGCACCTTCCATCGTAAAACGAGAATCAAGCACCTTTTATCGTAACACAGGAGTGAGGTGATTTTTCCCATAAAATATAAAAAATAGGTGCTTCTCTAATTCAACGGGTGTTGGGTTTTCCTTGGATGTGCGCTGTAAGGTTGATCAGGCCTGTAGTGCTCTAGTTGAAGAACAAGGACAAAATCAGCATCCGCCCCCGAATTGGTAGTTGAGTGTTTTATTGTCCATAAAGATCAATACAAACACTCTTGTATAGATTCAAGTTTAGTATTCCCATTTTTAAGTGGAGACTAACTTACTCCTACTGAAAGAAAATATTTTAGAAATTTGGGAAGGCACAGGTTCATGGATCTTGTGCTTGTTAGGCCTAGGTTTCCCAAACTGCCTAACAGTTGCACTCAAGGTGTCGTTCCTGCAAAACCAAAATACAACTAAAAATGATTTTTTTTAAATAATTGTCTGTGGGACTGTGTGGACTAGGTCCACATCTCACTGGCTTAAGATAAAATTTGAATCAACTGGAGTCTCCCCCATGCCTAGTCTATGCTCAATCATATGACTCAGACACATGGTACGAACGCAAGCGATGGCTATTGACTGTCAAAGTAATGTTTCTATCATAAATTATTTTGATACTTACAACCCAATTAATGACAATTTCCATCACTTCATATGCCCCTATCCAACGTTGGATGAGCTTGCCTTTCTTTTCACAAAATTGGGAATCATATAGTAATGCACATTCTCCCACTTTGAGCTACTTTAGCCTAGTGTGGTGGTCATGACACTTAGCCCTTTGCTTCTAAATGATCTCTATTTTTTATAGAGCCTCAAGGTAGTATTCATACAGTTGATTAAGCTACTAAATTATTTCTTTCTATGCATCATCCAGGTTTATATTTAATTCTACAGCAGTCCTAAGTGTTTTAACTTCAAACTCTATAGGAATCATCACATTTTTCCCATAGACTAACTGGAATGGTGTGAAACCAATTGTAGTCTTCTAGGTGGTCCTGTAGGTCCACACTGCTTCTGGTAATTTGGTAGCCCAATCCTTCTTGTGTTGCTACACTATTTTTGTCAGGATATTCTCCAACTCTCGGTTGGTTACCTCAACTTGCCCATTTGCTCGTGGATGGTAGGAAGTAGTTTTGTGATGCCTAATTTTGTATTGTTGCATGATTTCCTAGATCATACGTGAAGTGAAATGAGGTCCTTGATTAGTTGTGATCTCCCTTAGGACCCCAAATCTTGTAAAAATTGATGAATACAAGAAATCTACCATAGTTTTCTCCTTTGAATCATGCAAAGCCTGCACTTCAACCCACTTAGTCACATAATCAATACAAACTAGGATATACCTCTTTCCTCTTGAATATGGATTAATGGGTCCTACGAAGTTCATTCCCCATTTATCAAATGGCTTAATGTGAACATGTGGTTGAAGTGTCATCTCATATCTGATAGTAGGTCTACCCATACGTTGATGAAGAACATGTGCTTATACTGAGAGGGGGGTGAACAGTATAACATAAAAATTTTCCCCAAATAGTAGCATCATCATTAATAAAATAGTAAACATCACGCAAAGCATCACACACATGAGAGACATCATTTTTAACGTGGTTCACCCAATGTGGGCTACCTCCACAGAAAAATATTTCTTCTAAATATTTCTCAAATAATCTCTTGGGAATCCTTCCCAATTACAATGTTTATGGACCTCTGTCCAAAGGAGATGTTGATCCCCTAATCTCAAGTTCGTGGATCTCTTCCACAGGAGAACTCTTTCCCCTTCTGCTCTGGCTAGTGATCTTCTAGAAGACTTTGTCTCTCTACTACACTGATTGGTGGATCTCTCTCCACTTGAAGACTCCTCACTCAGATCTATCTTCAATTGTCTTGGCTATTGGATCTCTATCCATTGAGACTTTGTCCTCTATACTCTGTCACCTCCAAAGCTCTATCAAATAGGTTCACTCAGAACCTTCTCAAATCTGCTCAATAGGCTCACTCAGAACCTGTCCAAATCTTCTCAATAGGTCCACACAGAACCTGCTCAAATCTGCTCAACAAGCTCACATAGAACTTGTCCAATCTCATAGAATCACAAAGAGAATTGTTAGAGACTCAATGTGTTCTATACTCAAATCCAATCTCAACTCAATTCAGAATATAGAATAGTTTGTTTCATGGAACTTGAACAACCACATGCATCCACTTGACTAGGCTCAATCAACTCAACTCAACCAATCACCTTAATGAACAACCCTTTCTCACAAACCCTAGTCCAAGCATGTATCAACCAACTCAAAATGTTTCCAACAATGCTCAACAACAAATCTCACATAACAATGATACTCATGTTCTTTTCTAACTCAAGTTCAAGTTCTTTGCACAATCAATGGGCTTCAACAACAATGCTTATAAAACAAGGTTTAATAACAACTCTCAATTCAGAAAACCTTGAAGCATTAACTCAACCACTTTCGAAAAGGAAACCACAATCAATCCTTTTCACTCCAATGATATTTTCAGAAATCAACCACCCAAATCAATCAATAGGAGAATGTGCCCATACCTTTTATGAAGATGAAGAAGCCTCTTTGGAAATCTGCCACAATCACAATATTCTCTTGCCAAACTTCATGAGGGTTAGGAGAATTTACAAAACAAATATCATAACCTTTTACACCTTATTTCTCCTAGTCAAAAATCACATCCACCACTAGAAAATAATTAAAAATAATTATTTCCTTAATTAATTAAGCATAGCATGAATATCACCACAACCATTTACCATTCCCTTATTTCTCCTAAAAATCACTTTGCACTAATGCACAACTCACTAAGCTCCTTAATGCAAAAATTCCCACATCAAATAGTGCAAAATATAAACCACAACTCATAAATCACATCACCATAGTATACCCTCAATAATGGTGCTTGAAACCTTAGCTTTGAAAAATTAAAACATTAATTATTCATTCTCCAAAAATTTTGACGATAGGCATACCTTAGAAAATAAAATATTTTTTGGCTCCGAAGAATGCAACGACAACAAACCATGCGAAAACGGGTTTTGGGTGACTCGAACCCAAGACCTGCAGTGAGTGCACCTTTGCACTCCCTCCGCCCACCAAGTGGGCTAAGCTTCCCACGTGGAAGCTATTCCACCTTGTGCTCCTTATGCTTCTTCTTTTTGCCCATGAGCTTTTAAACAATGAACAATGCTTCAACCAATACAATGCTAAAACGATGCTCATGGGAATCGAACTCACGACCTCCGTGCTATCAACACCTTTGCACAATCCAAGCTGCCACTAGGCCATGCTGCCCAATGTGATTTGGGAAGTGGTCATTGTCTACTTTTAACCATTCGTTACGTCACATAAAACAAAACACAAGCTCTTTCCTTCGCATATACCACGCAAGATTATCAACGAGCAAGGATAATCGATTTAAAAACTTGGTGGCATATTTATATGCCTTTCCCTTCACTTGGAAACATCGACGCTTTTAAAACTACCCTCATGACGTCGACGGACATGGCGGAAATCTTTTTATTTAATTTTAAAATTTAAATTTAAATTTTAAATAAATTAAAATTTAAACTAAACCTTTAAAATTAAATTTCTCCATCACCGGGGCACCTTTTTCGATGAAACGAAAAGCCAACTTGGGTTTTAAGAAAAACCCATTTCAAATCTACCATCCATGGTTTTAAATAAAACCTTTTATTTTTCCTACCTTGGTTTTGATAAAAACCCTTCCTTGCACTTTCACAAAACATAGTGCATACCATCATAGATCCTTTTGACATCAAATAACCTTTTGACATCAATGACAACATTTTAGCTTAGGGACTCAAAATGTCCAACAATCTCCCCCTTTGTCATTGATGGCAACCCATATTCATTTTACTGAAACCTGATCTTCTTTTTTGCTCCCCCTGGGACTTTGCTCCCCCTGGCTCAATGCTCTCTCAAATATCAAATCTCTCCCCATATCAAAACTCTCCCCAATATACACAAATATCTCCCCCTTTGACATCAATGGCAAAGGGTCACCTTTGGGGCTCGGGGCTAAGAATGAGCCTCTTAGCTTAGCCCCTCCCCCACCTCCACATGAGGTGGTTAATTCTGGGGTGGGAGTCTCACTCCCAATTTTCCTCGAAGATACTCAAAAATTTCCTTTGAGAGTGGCTTAGTAAAAATATCTGCTATCTGTTCCTTTGTAGTGACATACTCCAATATGACCTATTTATTTGACACCTGTTCTCTCAAAAAATGATACTTAATCGGAATATGCTTTGTCTTGGAGTGCATTACCAAATTTTTTGAGATACTTATGGCACTAGTATTATCACATAGTATAGGAATGGGCTGATCATGCTTTATCCTGAAGTCTTCTAAAGTTCTCTTCATCCATAATACCTGTGTACAACTGGCTACTGCTACAATATATTCTGCCTCTACTGTAGATAGTGATATTGAAACCTACTTCTTACTTAACCAGGAGACTAAACTCTCTCCAAGAAAGAAAGCTCCTCCACTTGTGCTTTTTCTATCATCAATGCTACCGGCCCAATCTGCATCTGTATATGTTGTGAGTGTGAAACTGTCACTTTTGGGATACCAAAGCCCAAAATCCATAGTTCCTTTTAGATACCTAAAAATTCTTTTTACTGCTGCCACATGTGTTTCCTTAGGTGTTGCTTGAAATCTTACCACTAATCCCATTGATTGTACTATGTCTGGTCTTGTAGTTGTGACATATAATAAGCTACCAATCATGGATCTGTATAGTCTCTGATCTACCTCTAGAGATTCATCATCCTTACTCAACTTGCACCCTGTGACCATAGGAGTACTTATTGGTTTGCAATCTTCTAACCTAAATTTCTTCAACATCTCCTTGATGTACTTGGCTTGAGAAAGAAACACTCCCTTTCCTGATTGTGAGATCTGAAGACCAAGAAAGAAGGATAATTCACCAAGCATAGACATCTCAAATTCATTTTGCATATTCCTAGCGAATTATTTGCACATCTTGTCATTGTTTCCCCCAAAAATTATGTCATCAACATAAACAACCACTATTAGAAGATCATTTCCTTCATTTTTGATATACAAATTACTATCTGCTATTCCTTTCCTGAATCCCTGTTCTTGTAGATACTTATCCAATCTTGAGTACCATGCTCTGGGAGCCTACTTTAAACCATACAATGCCTTTTTCAATCTGCATACCTGATCTGGTGTATCTGCTAGTATGAATCCCTCTGGTTGTTCAATGTAGACCTCTTCTTCTAACACCCCATTTAGAAAAGCTGACTTGACATCCATCTGATATACCTTGAAGTTCTTGAAACTTGTGAAAGCTAAAAATATCCTTATAGCTTCAAGTCGTGCAACTGGAGCAAAATTTTCATCAAAGTCAATTCCTTCTACTTGTGCATAACCTTTGCATACTAACCTTGCTTTGTTTCTGACCACTTGTCCATCTTCATTCAACTTATTTCTAAAAACCCATTTTGTGCCAATCACATTTTTGTCCTTTGGTCATGGAACAAGCTCCCAAGTTTTTCTTTTCTCTATCTGATCCAATTCCTCATTCATTGCTTCAACCCAAAATTCATCTTCACTAGCCTGAGTGAAATATTTTGGCTCAATCTTAGATAGCAAAGAAAAATTTACTTGTTGAAATGGTTTTATTATTCTTCTCCTTGTCTGTCTTTCATCTGGATTTCCAATGATCTGATCTTTTGGGTGATGTTTCTGTACATACCTGGAAGGAGTCTTAGGAAGAAGCCTTTGTATTTCTTCTTCATCATTGTCTGATTCTTCACAAAATTCTTCTTGACAACCTCCATCTTCTTGGCATACTATTTTTTGAATTTGCTCTCTGGAATCTATCTTCTCATCAACTGTTACATTCATACTTTCCACCATAGTACGTGTTCTTTTTTTGTAACATCTATAAGCCTTGATTTTTGTGGAATAACCAAGAAAAATTCCCTCATCACATCTTGGATCAAATTTACCCAAATTCTGATCTTCCCGTCTTATGTAACATTTACTTCCAAAGATCTTGAAATGTTTTACAGTAGCAGGTCTTCCTTTCCAAAGCTCATAAGGAGTCTTGTGATGATTTACCCTTAGTTGAGCCCTAGTAATTATGTACACAGTTGTAGCTACTGCTTCTTTCCAAGAACCCATCTGACAACTTAGATTCATTTAACATAGCTCTAGCCATGTTTTCAACAGTCATGTTCTTCCTTTCAACTACTCCATTTTGTTGGGGAGTTCTTGTTGCTGAGTATTCTCTCTTGATTCCATGTTGTTCACAATATTCCACAAACTCATCTGAAGTAAACTCTCCTCCTCTATCAGATCGTAGACACTTAATCCTTTTGCCTATTTCATTTTCAACCAACTTCTTGAATGCTTTAAATTTTTTGAAGGCCTCTGACTTCTCTCTTAGGAAAGTTACCCAAACCATTCTAGAATAATCATCTACAAACAACATGAAGTAACTCTCACCCTGAATACTTTACATTCTGGTAGGACCACACAAATCAGTATGTATTAAACTCAAAGGCTCAGATGACATATAGCCTTTTGGTTTGTAAGTTGTCCTAGTTTGCTTTCCATGTTGACAAGGTGCACAAATTGTGTTTTGAGGTCTTCTTATTTTGGGTAAATCTCTAACTGCCTATTTATTGCTTATGCTGACTATGTTGTCAAAATTCAAATGACCCAATATTCTATGCCACAACCAGCTCTCATATTCTTGTGATAGAAAATATTTTTCCCCTTTGATCTCATTGAGCATGTATAAGTTGTTTGGGGTTCTTCTTGCATTTGCAATGATTCTTCCTGTTTCTATTTTCCTTATCTCACATCTATCTGGATGGAAGGTAACCATATATCCTTGATCGCAAAGTTGACTTATACTCAGTAGATTGTGTTTTAACCCTTTGACATACAACACATTTTTGGTTTTTGTTTTTCCATTGTCTAGACTTAGAGTGCCTTTCCCAACAATCCTAGCTGATCCATTATCACCAAAACTTACTGATCCTCTATTTGTTTCCTTTAGGATAATGAACTTGTCTTTGTCTCCTGTCATGTGACTAGAGCAACCACTATCCAGATACCATTGTTCTTCTTTATTTTGGGCATGTAGGGCTGTTTGTACTAACATAGATTTGGCCCTAACATTCTTTCTTTCATCCTTCCTAGTTATTGGAATTATTTTTCCAGACTCAAGAAATATCATTTTACACCATCTAGCCTTGTGCCCAAAATTATTGCATTTGTAACATATAACATCATCATCCATGAGAGGTGCAAAGGAATTGAAATTTCTATTGTATCTTGCATGATGAGTACAATGTGCAGCTATATGACCATATTTATTGCAAGAAAAACAATGACCATGAAAGAAATTATGTAACCTGTTTGGAGGTCTTGGATATTGTGAAGAAGTTATCCTCTTCTTGTGATTAACCTTTATCCAGGGTTCCTCTTTGCTTTCTTCCTCTCTGATGTCCTTTGCTTGCTTTTCTTTGTTTGAAGTTTTTTCCCTTTGGAAGCTTGATTCCTCTTTTTGTTTCTCATATTCTGTATTTTGTGGTATCTTGATCCCTTCCAGTTTATTCCTTAGGAGAATAATTTATGCTTCCAATATTCCACATTCTATTTCCTTGGATCTCAATAGATCTATCATATCTTGCTCAATCTTCTTTCCTTCTTCTACCTTAATCTTGAATTTTGTAAGGTTCTGTATAAGTTCCACTCTCGCTTCTTCATCTTCCTGAATTTGTTCTTTCAAGCTAGAATTTTTTTCTCTAAGTCTTTCCAATTTTCTGAGAGCAGCAAAGAATTCTTCTTTTATATCAAACATACTTTCTTCTTCACTTTCTGAGGTCATGTGTGCTACCGAAGGATCCTCTTCCAAGCTGTTAAACTCTTCACGGAGAGACCCGCTCTGATACCAATTGAAGAACATGTGCTTATATTGAGAGGGGGGTGAATAGTATAACATAAAACTTTTCCCCAAATAGTAGCATCATCATTAATAAAATAGTAAACATCATACAAAGCATCACACACATGAGAGACATCATTTTTAACGTGGTTCACCCAATGTGGGCTACCTCCACGAAAAAATATTTCTTCTAAATATTTCTCAAATAATCTCTTGGGAATCCTTCCCAATTACAATGTTTATGGACCTCTGTCCAAAGGAGATGTTGATCCCCTAATCTCAAGTTCATGGATCTCTTCCATAGGAGAACTCTTTCCCCTTCTGCTCTAGCTAGTGATCTTCTAGAAGACTCTGTCTCTCTACTACATTGATGGTGGATCTCTCTCCACTTGAAGACTCCTCACTCAGATCTGTCTTCAATTGTCCTGTTGTTGGATCTCTATCCACTGAGACTCTATCCTCTATACTCTATCACCTCCAAAGCTCTATCAAATAGGTTCACTCAGAACCTTCTCAAATCTGCTCAATAGGCTCACTCAGAACCTGTCCAAATCTGCTCAATAGGTCCACACAGAACCTGCTCAAATCTGCTCAACAAGCTCACACAGAACTTGTCCAATCTCATAGAATCACAAAGAGAATTGTTAGAGACTCAATGTGTTCTATACTCAAATCCAATCTCAACTCAATTCATAATATAGAATAGTTTATTTCATGGAACTTGAACAACCACATGCATCCACTTGACTAGGCTCAATCAACTCAACTCAACCAATCACCTTAATGAACAACCCTTTCTCACAAACCCTAGTCCAAGCATGTATCAACCAACTCAAAATATTTCCAACAATGCTCAACAACAAATCTCACATAACAATGATACTCATGTTCTTTTCTAACTCAAGTTCAAGTTCTTTGCACAATCAATGGGCTTCAACAACAATGCTTATAAAACAAGGTTTAATAACAACTCTCAATTCAGAAAACCTTGAAGCATTAACTCAACCACTTTCGAAAAGGAAACCATAATCAATCCTTTTCACTCCAATGATATTTTCAGAAATCAACCACCCAAATCAATCAATAGGAGAATGTGCCCATACCTTTTATGAAGATGAAGAAGCCTCTTTGGAAATCTGCCACAATCACAATATTCTCTTGCCAAACTTCATGAGGGTTAGGAGAATTTACAAAACAAATATCATAACCTTTTACACCTTATTTCTCCTAGTCAAAAATCACATCCACCTCTAGAAAATAATTAAAAATAATTATTTCCTTAATTAATTAAGCATAGCATGAATATCACCACAACCATTTACCATTCCCTTATTTCTCCTAAAAATCACTTTGCACTAATGCACAACTCACTAAGCTCCTTAATGCAAAAATTCCCACATCAAATAGTGCAAAATATAAACCACAACTCATAAATCACATCACCATAGTATACCCTCAATAATGGTGCTTGAAACCTTAGCTTTGACAAATTAAAATATTAATTATTCATTCTCCAAAAATTGCGGCGACAGGCATACCTTAGAAAATAAAATATTTTTTGGCTCCAAAGAATGCGGCGACAACAAACCATGCGAAAATGGGTTTCGGGTGACTCGAACCCAAGACCTGCAATGAGTGCACCTTTGCACTCCCTCCGCCCACCAAGTGGGCTAAGCTTCCCACGTGGAAGCTATTCCACCTTGTGCTCCTTATGCTTCTTCTTTTCACCCATGAGCTTTTAAACAACGAACAACGCTTCAACCAATACAATGCTAAAACGATGCTCGCGGGAATCGAACTCACGACCTCCGTGCTATCAACACCTTTGCACAATCCAAGCTGCCACTAGGCCACGCTGCCCAATGTGATTTGGGAAGTGGTCGTTGTCTACTTTTAACCATTCATTGCGTCACATAAAACAAAACACAAGCTCTTTCCTTCGCATATACCATGCAAGATTATCAACGAGCAAGGATAATCGATTTAAAAACTTGGTGGCATATTTATATGCCTTTCCCTTCGCTTGGAAACGTCGGTGCTTTTAAAACTTCCCTCATGACGTCGGCGGACATGGCAGAAAACTTTTTATTTAATTTTAAAATTAAAATTAAAATTTTAAATAAATTAAAATTTAAACTAAACCTTTAAAATTAAATTTCTCCATCACCAGGGCACCTTTTTCGATGAAACGAAAAGCCAACTTGGGTTTTAAGAAAAACCCATTTCAAATCTGCCATCCATGGTTTTAAATAAAACCTTTTATTTTTCCTACCTTGGTTTTGATAAAAACCCTTCCTTGCACTTTCACAAAACATAGTGCATACCATCATAGATCCTTTTGACATCAAATAACCTTTTGACATCAATGACAACATTTTAGCTTAGGGACTCAAAATGTCCAATAGTTGACATTGGTCACACTAGCTCACATGCTTGGTTGCATATTTGAATAGTGAAGGCTAGTAATACTCAGCTGGCAACACTTTATATGTAATCCTTTTTCCTGCAAAATGGCCACCACAAGGTTCATCATTGTAAGCCTTTAGTATCTCAGTTATTTTATTCCCAACAACACATCTTCTCATGATTTGATTAGGCCCTATTTTGAACAAGCACCCATCAATCCATGAAAAATCTGCACTTTTCTCTATAAAGATCTATTTTTCATGAGGTAAAAGTGTAGGGGATACTTTACCAGTGGCTAAATAATTAGCCATAACTGCGTATCAAGGTATCTGATCATTTAGATAAATAAATTCTCATCTAGAAATTGGTCTTCTGTGGCTGCATAATCTAGAGGTGTTAATCTAGAGAGAAAATCAGCCATCACATTGTCCTTTTTTGGCTTATCCACTATTGTCACATCAAATTCCTGCAAGAGAAACAATTATTTGATAATTCTGCCACTTATCCTAGGTTTGTTTGTCAAGTATCTAATTGCTGAATGGTCAGTGTACATAAAGACTTGATAACCTGTAATATAATGATGAAATTTATTAAGAGCATGTATTAGTGCAAGAAACTCTTTCTCTGTGATAGTCTAATTGAATTCAGCACCTGTGAGTTTTTTACTAACATAATAGATTGCATAAAAATCAACACCATATTTCTGTCCCAATACTGAGCCTATTGCATTGTTAGATGCATCAGCATATATGTGAAAAGGTATGGTCCAATTTGGACCTCTCAACGTTGGAGCAGTAATTAGTTTTTCCTTTAAGGTGTTGAATGCTTTTTCACATTCTTCAATCTAGATAAAATCTGCTTCTTTAGTTAATAATGTGGTAAGAGGTTTAGTAGTTTTGCTAAAGTTTGATATAAACCTCCTATAGTAACTCGTTGATATTAAGAAACTATGAATATATTTTTGTGTTTTAGGAGTAGGCAGGGTTTGGATGACTTCAATTTTTTCGTATATACTTTTATTCCATATACAAAAACATGATGTCCTAAAACTATCCCCTCCTGCATTACCATATAACATTGTTCATTACTCAGGAACATATTAGTTTCTTCACACTGTTTAAGTGCATTTTCTAGATTTTTTGTGGTAGTTTCAAAAGTTTCACCGTATATAGTGAAATCATCTATGTATACCTCCACAATCTCTCCAATCATATAAGAAAAGATACTAAGAACTGCCCTCTGGAAGGTGGCAAGTGCATTGCATAGACCAAATGGTAAAACTCTATAAGCAAATATCCCCCATGGAAAAGTGAAGGTGGTTTTGTCTTGATCCTCATCCTCTATCTGTATTTGATTGTATCCACTAAACCCATTGAGAAAACAAAAGTATTTCTTACCTGCTAAGGTTCCAAGGACCCGATCTATGAAGAGTAAGGGGAAATGGTCTTTCTTTGTTGCTTTATTCAACAACCTATAATCAACACAAATTCTCCACTTTCCATTTTTTTTGGGCACCACCACTAATGGTGATACCCAATCACTATCCGAGATGGGGGTATATGAATCCAATTATGAGAAGTTTTTGTAACTCTATTTTAACAATTTATTTCATAGCTGGGTTCATTCTCCTTTGTGGTTGGGTTTGACCTAGTCTTCCAGATATATTCTATGAGTACAAGTCTCAGGAGCTATTCCTTTCATGTCAAAATACTCCCAAGCAAAGGTAACTTGAAATTTTTCCAATGTTTGTTTTAGTTTGGTCTAGTGTTCAACTATCAATTTGCTATCTATGTTCATTGTTCTACTAGGTGTAACTTCTATTTGTTGAACACTATGGTCTTTCCCTTCTACTAATGACAACTCAGGAGGAGGATATGAGGGTTCTACCTAAAAAAAGTGGGATATCATCCTATCCTCATCACTTTCATCCTCCAACTCATCAAGTTTCATGATTGGTTGAATCATAGATAGACCATCAATATTTTGACTCTCATTCTCAAGTTCTCCCAATAGGTCTGCAAACTATTCAGGTGGATCTGTGATTAATTTCTTTATGTTTTAACCATATGAAATGGTCATTTGCCCATCTCTATAACTTATGTAGGCATCAATTATTGCTAGCCAAGGTCTACCTAAGATTAATGGGTATCCACCTAGTCTAGACTTAGACTGTAGCACTAGGAAATTTCCTGGATATTCCCATGCATCTAATGTAACAATAATATCTTCTCGTATTCCCGTAGGGAGCACTGTAGACCTGTCTGCTAACTTTAGCATAGTTTTAGTGGGCTTCAGATTAGATAATTTTAATTTTTGCATGGTTTCCTAGGGCATGACATTAATTACAGCCCCCAAATCTACTAGTGTATTGGGTAAAACACACCCCTCTATTTTTACAATTGGCACATGGCTTCTTGGGTCTAAGTACTTATGGATATAGGTATTTACTAGCATAAGGTTAGCTAAATGACCTACCAAACTGATTGATTTAGGTAGTTTTCTCCCTGGTTTCTTGAGGCACAACTCTCTTATGGCTTTGCCATAGATAGGTACTTCTCTAATGGCTTGAAAGAGACGTATTATAACTGTCAAGTTTTTTAAACTAGAAAGAATGTCAAACTTTATTTGTATTTGTTACTTGGATTCTTGCAACCTTTATAGAAAATATGGAATCCCATATTTGTTATGTACAAGTGTTGATTCTACTTCTACCTCTTCTATAAGAGGTGATTTCCATTTTTCTATTTCTATTGGTTCCTCTTCTTCTACAAGAGGAGTGACTTCTAAACCTAATTACTTTCATGACCTTAACTGGATATGATCACAATCTACCTTGATATTATACATAGGGTACATCTCATTTTCCATATGATAGGCTGGCTATTGTTTGTTGTTTAGATTCATAGCAGGTTGTATTGGCAACAAAGGAGTCCTTGAAGTGGGGAGAGTAGGTAGACTAGGCTGTGGTGGAGTTGGAGAAGGATACTGTGGATACTGATTCCAAGTATTCTGGTTTCTCCACTACTATCTAGGTCACTAGTATTGCATCCCAGAGTAAGTATTATAAGGATTTGCTCCTTGGGGATATGGATTCCAAGGTTTTTTCCCCCACCAACCCATATTGGATGGTTGGGCTTGATCTTGGTTTTGGTAATTACTACCCCCATAAGATGACATTCTTGATTGTATGTTGTTACCCATAGGAGACTATTGCGAGTTCCTCCTATTACCCATGAAGTATACCTCTATCACTTTAGGTTCCTATTTAGATTTCATTAACTGTGGGCATAGCTTCGTTTTATGATCCTTTTTACAAACAAAATACACTTGAACTTTGTTTTTTGGGCACTTGTTTCTGGGGTGTTTACCTTTGCATTTGGGATAGAAGTAGGCCAATGCTGCTTCATTTTACTACTTCTTCCTTTGAAGTAGGAGGGTATCCATTTGTATAGTAAGAGAGGATAACATATCACTCTTGAGATCCTCCAACATATTACCTATTTTTATCTTGGTGACAGTGATTAACTACTTAACATTCCTAGGGGTTAACTTACCTTTTATTTTTGAAAATTTTCAATACAACTATCGAATATCATCCATTTGGTGCTAGTAAATATTCCCCCCAAAGATCATGTTTAAGGCTTACAAGGATTCATTTGTCAGTCCATTCAGAAAGATACTTCTTAGGGATTGATCTTCTAGTTTTGAGTGGGGTGATCTTTGCAAATTGAAGCTAAATCTATCCCAATACTCTTCCACAAATACCTCTTCCTTTTGGGTCATGTCTAGGACTTCCTCCCTTGCATCCCATGCTCTCCAAAAATATTGATACTATTCTAGGAAAAGTCTTTTCAACTATTTCCAAGTATTTATCCATTTATTCCCCAGATTGATGAACAAGTGCAAAGTTGAATCATCAAGGGTGGATGGAAATAATTTCAATTTTTGATCATTTGTTATGTAATCAATTGATCTACATAGAACATCAAATTTGAACAAAAACAAATCAATATCTTCTGTGGAAAGTCCCATAAAATTTGGAAGGTGGGCAAGAGAGATGTATTTCATATTGTGATATCCTCTTGCCTCTCCTATTGGAAAGCTAAAACTAGTGGATGCTTCCTTTGTGTTTTCTACCATTTTTTCTGTAGTTAGAGTTTCTACACCTGCTATGTTTAAGGCAACTATAAATGCTTCTAATTAATTTATTTTGTCCTTTAGTAGGATGACTAAGTTAGTATTTAATATTATTCCATTTAATATTTCTTGCTAGTGTTCAATATTCAGTAAATCCTCCTTAGATTGAACCCTACTTATCTTCGATTCTACTCTAAGATTCTATTGAATTATTTCAAAAGGATCCTATGCAAATAGTGGGTGTTCCCACAAATGCCTAGGCGGATATTGATATGGAGACATTTCAGTCTTAGTTTCATGTTCAGATTCTACTAAAACTAAAGGGTTTCTAGAAAAAAATTCTTTATTTTTGACAAAATGACCGTCTGGTCCTCTATTTTTAGGTGGACTCATACAAATTTTTAGATGAAGGTTCTAGAGAAAGCTACCTAAACTACTGTATCTATGCTTCCTTTAGAACAAGATATTATAATGGATACTTCCTGACAACAGTGCCAAAATTTTGGATGAAACATTGGTTAGTTTTTTCTATGGTTCAATTAATTTCCTCCATTTAATTGTCAACCCGAGGTAGCTCATAGTCTTGTGAGCAGCCATGCACAATATATGCTTATAATTCCTCTCCTTCAGATATGATTCCCTTATATTCTCGATTTAGGGGGTGTGTGTATTGATGTTAATTGAAGTTTTAATCCTTAATACCAAACCAATAACTTATCCTATGCCTAAGAAAATAGGACTGAATGCATTCAAAAACTAATTGCTACTTTGTTGGAAATCATAGAAAATAGGGGAAATAACATGGAAATAAATTAGTCTATGAAAATAAATAACAAAAAAATAGGAAAATTAAAGGGAAGAACTTTGTTGTAAGTGGGCCCATGCTTCTAGCAGGTTTTTTCCGCGGTAATCTCCACTGGATGTTTTTAGATAAATTTACAGGAAAATACTTAGAAGAATTTTATTCACAGTTTACAATGAAATAATTTACAAGAAAATTCAAGGGGCTTAATATTAAGGGGTGGCCGCATATTTATAAGATATGCAACCACATCCTATTATGGTTTCTAAAACAAATCAAAACATGATTTACTTTTACAACTAGCTGCATGAATGAAGGAATTGGGCAAAATATCAAGATATTTTAACGTATTCTATTTCTAGAATATGTCTGATATTTGTTTTACCTGATTTACATAAATATTTCATGTAGCAATTGGAAAGTAAATGGTTAGTCACCTTTGACATTATCCCTTGTTCGAATTCAACTCTAAAATTCTTTATATGTTTGTTATCGATCTTTTGCTCTATTCTTCCATCCACAAAGTCATGCTGTAATTTGGCATTAGTGTAAATCAGGTGCCTCATCTAAAAAATTTGGGAAGTAGGAACCCTATCTATAGAAATCAGAAATCAGGTTCCAATACCGGAGTCAAGCACCTAATGAAAAGCAGGCACTTAACAGGAACATGCGCTTAATAGGAAGTAGGCACCTAACGGGAAGCAGCCACCTAATTGTTAAGTGTCGAACAAAATTCAGGCACTTCAAAGAGAATCAAGTGTTTGAATTTGTACTTAACACCGATGTTTCGTTGATGTATTGCCTTCATGGGTTTGTAAATTTTAGGTCTGAATTGGACCTTGATGAAAATATACCAAAATGCAACAATTTACATAAAATCTACACAAAAATACACTTAAAGACAAATATTAAATAACATGTAAAATAACTATTATATATATATATAGTTTTTATAAAACATCTATATCTATAAGAATAAGTGCTACAGTGTTTAGGAAAAATAGTACAAAAAATGAGTATTTTTGAGGCTCATCAGCCAAATTTACTAGCAATTGAGTCCATATACTCTATTGACATCTTTGTTTCTTGAAGAAAAACAAGATTTGGATGATTTATCTGAATCATTATTCTAATTTCATTTTGTTTTGAAATACTCCCTTTGAGTCCTCTAATATTCCAAGTGATGATCTTCATTAATACTAGGGCTAAAAATATTGGGAAGGACATTAATCTTATCTTCCTCTACAAGCTTTTCACCTTCTTTTACCATACAATATTTATTGGTCTTGCGACCTATATTTTGATTAGAATCCATATTTAGTTTTTTTTCCTTGTTTCTTGACTTACTCCATTTGAATCTGAGATGGCTTCTAACCTTGAAGAATGCTCATACACAACCAAAATTTTACGAGAGGGTTCAACAAAGTCTATATTGGGACCTGTATTATTTGAAGTTTTGACATTTAAAAGATTGTTTTTATTATGTAAATTTTCTCCATTTTTTTTGTTGAAAACCTTTGATTTGTTGGTTTGTCTCTAAGTTATTCCCTTCATCTTTAAATTGTGTTTCTAAGATTTTTGTTTCCATTGTTTCCTTTTTCTCACTCGGGATATCATTTGTGGAAAGGATTTCAAACATATTAGCAGATAACTTTGTTTGATCCTTCATAACTAGTTTTTTTTGAGTGTTCTTCTTCTTAGGCATTTGGAAACCTACTGAGTTTATATATTCTTTCTTTTGATCAAGAATTTTATTTGGGCAAGCACTAGCCAAATGACCATAATCATTGCAAATTCTACAACAAAAAATAATGTTCTCACAATCCACTACTTGCTCCCAAGTGTCTTTCCCAAATTGTAATGTGATATTTTTAGGTAGGGGTTTGTCAAAATCCATTAAAACACAAATATAAGCATAAATTCTATATTCAAAATTTTGAGTACAATCAACAATCATCATAAAAGTTCCTAAAGAGTTTTCAATTGAAGAAAAAATAGTAGGATTCCAAAATTCAATAGGGATGCCAAAGAGTCTAATCCACATGGGAGTTGTAGAAGGCATATCTTCTTCGAATTTAAATTTAGTATGCCAGGGCTTCATGAAAAACCCTACCCTTCCAAAGAACCAGGGACCCCCTTGAAAAGTTTTCTCTCTATCTTCATTATTAGAAAATAAAATAAGAAAATAACCATTTGGATAAATAGATATTTGTAACTCACCTTTATTTTTCCATCGTTTTGCAGCCCAAACTTTAAAAGCAGATAGACTCGATTGAAAACCCATGAACAAAAAAATTAGTCCTCTTTTTTCTAGATCTTCAATGCTAGTGTGAATGTTACCCATATCAAGCTTAAAAATAGGAGTTCCATAAATTGATTTAAGACATCCTGACTCCATTTTCTTGGGATCAATATTAGGTATTCTTAGAGGTTTATGGGAAGCCCTAAGATTAGTATTAGCATTGGATTGAGGCTATCCACCATGGAGGGCATCCCTAAAATTCATTTTTGGGGCTGAGTCATTGAAATTCCTACCCTTGATAGGGGTTTTCATAGTAGATTTATTTTGTGGGTGCACCTTAGCACCAGATTTACTTGAGATCTAAGCCATTTTTTGATTAGCTACTTAAAAATTATTTTTTAATCTCTTTAATCCTTGCTCTAGACGTCGTGGAAAGGTATGATTTTCACTTTTATTTTGTGTAGTAAATTGGAAGTCGTTGTCACTCAAATTCACAACATGATCTATTGAAAGATAGATTTCTAACCCATATTGGATCCCCTGCAACATATCCTACCAAAATATTGAGTATAAACCACAAAATTATTGGTCTCTAGGGCTTGAAGGCCCCAAAAACCATCCTCTAGAGCTGCTTGCACTCAACCCAGATGAAAGTCTTGCACATCCGCTTGCCAAAAATCTTGTTCACATATAGGTATGTCCTAGGCTATGTGTTGATCCAAATAATATGAAAATTGATGGAGGTTTTCTAGGGTTTTTTAGGCATCTACCCTCAAAATTTCAGCTCAATTCGAGTCCGGATGCGTGAAATATGGCCAAAAAAAGTTTGAAAGTTTGGGAAGTCCTGCAAAAAATGTCCCTCTCAAATCTTGCAAACTCTTGTCATATCGTTCTAATTTGATGTATAAACCTTATTAATTCCTCTTTAATTAATTGCAAATATCCCAAAATTATTTTGTAACTCCAAATAATTAGATTACAAAATATTATGATTATTCCATTAATTCATTTTAACCTATCTTTTAATCCTTCGTATAACTCTTTAGATACCTTTAATTTAAATATTTTATTTTCAAAGATAATTTCACTTCCAACCTTATATAATATTATCATCCTTATATCAAGTGGCATTAGTTCAACCGGTTAGATTCCTCAACATTTAAGGGGGAGACCAAGGTTCAAATCTTGCCAAACGATACATGGATAATATCCAAACTTCATTGTAATACCACTATGTGGTGATGATATAATATGGGTGGGACCTGTTTCAATCCCATATAACCAATTGAAAAAAATATTATCATCCTTATTTCTCCTATCTTAGATGTATAAGCAACTCAAAATAAAGTGGATTACCTTCACCTCAAAATTGATAATTTGTTGGTCAAAAAGGTTTGACCCTTTTTTGAGTCTTCTTTCCTCTATGTACGTCACCGGATGATGCTCGCTGGACTTTGGAGTATGTTGATATATTTGGAGTGTTTATTTCCTCCGCTCTAGCCTCAACATATTTGCACTTCAATGATCACTATAAAATCTAACTTCAACCTCTACACGAGTTCCTTGAATTTTTTTTCTCAACCTACCAACTTTAATATTTCCTTTTACTACATTTAATCAATTATTCTGCATGCTCGTTGATCACCTATTCATTCACTATATTGCCATTACTTTGGTTCTCCTTTATCCAACATCTAGAAGATTTCTTCCTTTGAAATGAAACCAAAAGATGTTCGACCTTCCTCCTTACAAGTGCCACTTGGCACTCAATGTATTTATTGCTTTTTTAAATGCTTCTCCTTCCTGTGCATTGAACTTTACTTCTATAGGCACTTTGATTTTGGCTTTGCGCTTCTCCTACATGCAAACAATAGCTTTAATTCCTTCCTCCATGTGGCATATGCATGCTCTACATCTGATGACACTTGTGACTTCCTTTGAACCCTAAATATTCCTTTATCCAATGTATTCCTATGCTCCTTCACACAAAAATTTGAATGTAGTTTGCTAGCTTACATAGGATTTTTTTGCTTCACCTTCCCTAATGGCTTTGGTGTGACGACGATCTCCTTCAACTCTATGTAATCTTTTCTATGTTTTAGTGATGCTCTATTGCACAGTGATGACTTCTATCTTCTATTATGGTGGTGTTGAAAGCATTGTGAGAGAACTTCTATATCGTGATGATGCTCTATTCAATAGGAGCGAGTCTTCTTTAACAAACATTTAATCTTCCTTGAGAAACGATGGTGCTCGAATCTTCTATGTTTGCTCTTTAGCTAGTGTCTTTAGACACTAAAATACTCCACCTTAATTTTTCAACCCTTTGTCTAATATTTCACACATTTGCACTATTGCACTTATGTAGATAAATCTACACTTTTTAATCACTATAGAATAGCACTCATAATATTATTATGTTTTCTTCTTATTTATCCTTTTAACTGTTAGCTTAAACTTCTTCCTATTTTGTATTTACAAATTATAAGGTGTAAGCACTAATATCACCTTGATTAAAGAACTCCTTTAAGCTCTTATTTTCAAACTCCAAATGATAACACTATAATGCAAATCTCAAATAATAATATGGTGCTCTTAACTCCTTGATGTAAAGCTTATTTCAATGTATAGATAATAAACTTCTATTGCACCAATACTGCATACCTTTCTAGTGTTTTTTTTGCTAATTTCATTGGTGATTTTATTCACACCAACTCGCTATCTCAAACTTGCACCTCTATTCTCCTTCACTCTTCTTCTCCAAATCTTACCAAATTTGCAGCCCTAGTTGCTGCTCAACTTCTTCTAGGTTCACTATCTAATAACTTCTCCAAATATGCTCTATAGTTCTCAAAGCTCACAACTCCTTATCCTTCTCCAATGTTGTCCATAAAATCTATTTTTGTGGCTTTGATTTTACTCCAAATATGTCCTCGTAAATGCTATTTTTTACTAGCTATTAATGCTGCTCCAAATGATGTTCATAAGCTTGCAAATCTATAGTCATCTCCTTCTTTTGTTGTCCAAAACTTGTAAATAAATGCTCCAGAATGCTATCTTTTGTTACTATATCAACACCTTCAATATCATATCCACGGGAACTCCAAAATATTCTTGAGTCCTCTCCAAATAATAGATCTAGGTTTCCTTCAATCTATTCTCCTACAACCCTTCAATCTCTGCTTCACAACCTACAATATTATCTCTATCAAATCAGCCTTCAAAACTTTGTGACTGTCCTTAGATTTCCCAAAACCTTAGGTTCTTCAATATCCTGTTCTCTTGAAATCTCTTGGTCAAATTATAACTTCAAAAATGATCTCCTACGCTATCTTATTTCTCAAGAATATGAATGTTTTGAGATCTTCAAATACCTTCTCTAATATTTGGTAAACTTCTTGCCAAACACTTCTTCCTTTTGGGCTTGTTGTCAGATGGTGATAATTATCCTAAAAATCTATTGATCATTAAATTCTCCTTGCTTCTAGTATCTTATAAAAACCCTTCTCCAAATATCCTTTACTGGATACTTCTCCAACTTTGTAAAGTTACTCCTCCTTGCTTGCAATCTCTTCTCACTTTCTTCAAGATGCCTTCAATGGTAGTTTCTACAAATCTGTAATAAGAATTTATGTAGCCTTCTTCTTCTTCTATAAAATATCTTGAGACCACTTCTCTTGGGTCTACCAAATTTTTAAATATTTAACTTATCTCTGCAACTCTTAAAATTATCTTCTCGAATATTTACTGAAACCTTTACTTGGTTTCCTCAATATCCCAACTATGGGAATTCTACAATGAGATCTCTTTCTTGGATCTCCAAAATTTGCTACTCTTAAAATATTTAAATTCTTCTGCTCTTAAAATCTATAATAGAACCTATTAGTAGGTGTTCCCTATCTCCAGTATCCAATTTATAACGAGAAACTTCTACACGAGTCTCTTAAATCTCCAATCTACAGTCTTCTACACGTAATATTCAATATCCAATATTCTACCTTCCAAAACTAGAAGTTCTTCAATATAACCTTTTTAGGGTCTCTTCAACTTCTCAAATATGTAATCTTCTATGGGGAATTCCTTCTCGAGTCTTATCAATCTTCAATATCCAATGGGATCTTTGCCTTAGACCTCCTCACTCTTAAATCTCTAGTTTTTTACAACAAAGAATTAATACCTGCATGAGGAAAGTACATATTTTTTAGGCAACGAAGGTGAAATTTTTCTCTATATATTGTAGGAAGCTTCTCAAATTCTAGGTGTTAATTTTATGCAACCAAAAACTTAGATAGTAGTACCAAATATATTAGAATTTATAGAATTCTAAAATAAATAAACTTCACTAGTTATTCTCAAAACTAGTGGAACAAATTTTGTGCTGAGTCCTAGTCTTCACAATATTATGGAAAGACTCTATCCAACCTTCAATTTATAGTCTTATTCAATCTACCAAATTTCTCCAATAGGACATCCTTCTTGGGTCTCTTAATCTCCTCAATCTCCTTAATATCAAGGTTTGGCTTCAAGACCTAAAATATTTTTCTATTTTGAATTTGTTCTTGGAATAGGAATTCTCCAATCTTCTCTAGTTTCACCTTCTAGAGATAATCTCCTCTCCTTCACTGGTTTCTTCTTCACAACTTCAAAAATCTATGCAAGTCTAATCCTTGCAATAGTTCTTCCTATCTCCTATCAAAGTCCCTTGTGGCTCCGATACCACTGTTAGATTTTAATAATGTTTAATATGTAAAACAACCACAAGATGTAAAGTAGAAAGAATAAGATAATAGACTTCTACAATAACGCTAAAATATGCTATTAATAGAAAATCATAAAAATATAGAACTAATATACTAATACATGTTATAAGAAATGCACCTTTGATACATATTACAATGCTTTGTCACACATATGATAGTATGTGACTCTTCATATGGTGCACTCTTGGACCTCACACTTCTAGACTATTCAAATCTCTATTCTATAGAATCATGTACACATGGAATAATGTGCACATTTATATTATTGAATATTATGCACACTTGTGCATTTATTACATTACATAAAGTAAAGACTAGTCTAATATATGTACCAAATAATTTAATATACTCCACTAATGTTTTCCCACAAATTGAGGATAAAATCCTTGGTCTATGCCATGGGGTTACTCAGAACCCCCACAACAATCTTGGATTCAACCTCCATGGATATATTATCAAGGTTGGTCACAATTTGGGTGGATGAATCCACAATGGAATCAACACAATCCACCACGGATGTAGGTACAATCTCATGGATAAAATTGGGGACAAAAATATCAACCATACCAGGAACAATGAAGATACCAACAAAATCTATTGCTTGGTCCTACTCAGAACTTTCCTCAAGGAAGACAACAAAAACAGATGAAGTAACCTTCACTTTCAGCCCAACCTGTGGCTAACCCTAATAATACTAGATAGGAAACTCCTATCTATGTAGTTGAATCTGATGAGACTACCATGATAAACATAATAGATTGTAGTAATATCCAACTATGCTCAGGAAAAAAACTTCCTAAGTCTACTTCACCTTTTATTGAAAAAATGTAAAATCAATAAAGAAAAACAAGAACCCTTTATCCCAGAGCCACACAAATCAACTTTGGATAATGGAAAAGAAAAATAAGAGAACATTCCTCAAGAAAATTTACCTTCTTGTATCGCTCCAAATTTTTTGCATCCTTACCTTCAGGCTATAGGATCCGTGCCCGGAAGGAGGATGGGAAAAGGATGTCGCGGTACCTCGGACTGAGAGGACTTGCGAAGGTCCCGCCTCTCAAGGGAGGTGTATATTGGTGATTTTTCGATGGATGGTGGGTTCACCAGGAAACATTTAATGGCAGTTTCCACGCCTAGGTTTGGAATGTGTTTTTATGTGTTCATTTTTAGCCTTAAGCATTCATATCCTAGGTTTGGCCAAATGAATCTAAATTAATCTATATGAAAGTGCAGATTTAATGAATACAAAAAATAGATTTAAAGACAGAAAATAGAGAAATTACAGAATATAAACGAAGAATACCTGATCCGGATGTCTGATGGAGATTCTGATGTTTGAAGCAGTCAGGATCGTCTGGAATTCGACAGAATCATCTGAGATCAGACAAGATCGTCTGAGATCTGACGAATTCGTCAGAGACCTGCAAATAGAAAAATAGATGCAAAATACAAAGAATACAACTATGATAATAGAGGGAAACAACACAAAATAACAATATGAATACTGAACAATAGTTATGAATAGAAATTCAAACAAATTATGATATTCTAATGACAAATTATGATCTTATTATGCAATCTAAGCTAAATGGGTGAACTCCAAATGCAAAATAACATAAAATACTGAATAAAATTGCTAATTACAACATAAAACAACAGAAAAAGGGGAGAAGAAATGCAAACTTCAGGCACTGATTGCCTCAATGTTGACTGTAGTCGAAATCGTCCCACATTGGTACGAAATCGTCTCTGATTCGACAGGATCACCTCCGATCTGAACAGGTTCATCGACGACGATGTAAGCTTGCTCCGGCTGAAAAATAGTAATGTACCTGCAACAAAATTGGTATAGGACTACTGCAAGTGTGAATTTGGGATGATTTAACGTGTATGAAGTTAAGTTACAGAGAATTTCAGCCAGGGGTTGGGAAGGGAAGGTCCTAAGGATTAAATAGGCTTAGGGGAGTAGTTAGGAGGTTGGAGATCATCCCTATTTGGGAGATCTCCAATGGGGGAGGGTCCCTAACGGCGCAGACACGCTTCTGCCCGGATTAGAGGCCCGTTGGAATAGAAGCTAATTGTGCAAAATCAGTTTTGCGACAAGATCGTCTGGACGTCCTAGCCTAGACGAAATCGTCAGATCTGGGGCGATATCGTCTGATCGGCGACGATATCGTCAAACGGTCAAAACAACCTCTAAAAATGGCACGAAAAAGGGGGAAACGGATTACCCGACGGTTAACGGGCGGTTTGGGAGGTTAAAATTTGAATTTAAATTATTTACTAAGGTGAATGTAATTATTATAATTTCATTGCGCCAATTTTAGGGTGCTACATTTTGCCCCCTCTTTAGCAAATTTTTCGAAGAAAATGCGTTAAAGATGAGTTCTTCTCGATCTACGAGAAAGCAAAAAATTATTCCCATTTTTAGGCGACGATTCTTGGTCGAATCGTACGACGACTTACTATGGTGCCCCCTCCGTGTTTTTACCCAAATCGAACGTTTGAGGTAAAAACGCGAAAAAGCAAAAATTATTTTTGAATAAAATTAAGAAAAATAGGGTAAAACCCTAATTCATTTTTACTGTTCATTTTTACTGGTTTTTAGAGCTCTGAAGCAAAAATGGTGGAGACGACGCACAGATCAACAGAGGTCCGACGCGGTCTACGGGTAAGAGTCTAGACTTAACTAGAATGCTTTAATTTGATTTTAGATGCTTTTTAGGTAAATTTTAGATGAATTTTTGAGCATCACGGCCGTTTTTGGGCCGTCGACATCGTCGGGATGAAATCGTCCCGATTTCGATGAAATCGTCTCAATTTCGCCAATTTCGTCTAAGGGCGAAATCGGCGAAAGGGGGACGATTTCGTCAAATTAGGGATGATTTCGGCTTGCAAAATCGGAGACGATTCTGCTCAAATTTGGGACGATATCGTCCAATAGTGGACGATATCATCATTTGATTAAATTGAACTTATTTTACTTGCATTTTTAAATACTTGAATTGTTATTAATGATTGTTTGTTGTTTTGTTGTTTATGTTGCAGAGAGGTTTGCTAAAAAGCAGGGAATGGAAGTATGGAGGTTTGAGAGATGACTTGGCCGCTCTTACATAGGTAGAGCGGGATCAGTTGGCACAGGCCGGCTTACAGCATGTGGCGAGAGATGCCACAAGTGTCTCATGATATGGGGCTACTAACGGCCCTAGCAGAGAGATGGTATCCGGGTTCTTCATGTTTTTGGCTACCTACAGGGGAGATGACTCCCACTTTGGAGGATGTATGGAGGATTCTAAGAATCCCCATACAAGGACGATTGATCACTCCTACGGCCAATCAGGGCCATGCTATGGGACGATTGTGTGGTGACCCGAGCTTCGCCCTGGAGAAGGGCGGAGTTAATATCGAGGCACTGCGTCAGATGCCTGGGGCATCTAGACTCACACGGGTTCTAGCTGGAGTAGTTGGTGGACTTCTGCTGTGCCACCAGAGCGGGTGCAGGGTGCCATGGATGCTGGCAGATGTGATCTACGACATGCGGGACCATGGGTACAGGTTCTCTTGGGGCAGTTTTGTACTATGCCGATTGTACAGGATCCTATATGGGGTCGTGTACAAGGGCGGTCGATGTCTGGTGATGACATCGCTCCTACAGGTTTGGTGCTGGGAGCACATTGCAGTGCGGAGGCCGGTAGGGCTTCCTCTGATAGGGATTGATGGGGAGAGGCCCCGAGTCTTCTACTGGTGGCTCCGAAGAGGGTCACAGCGGCGGATCGACCTTCCTATGTCCCGGAGACTGCTAGATGACCTAGTCCCAGACCAGATTACCTGGAGGCCATGGAGGGAGCATCCAGGGTGGGCCGAGGATGGACAGGAGTTGGCTCGCGTTAGGCGAGTTTGTTGGCTATGGATGGAGAGGGGAGAGGTGGAGCTCCATCGCTATGACCGAGTTTTGTGATAGTTCGGTCTACAGCAGGGGATCCCATCTCTCAGGGATTATGAGTTTTCTTGGACTGTCCGGGATAACACCACAGTGAGCGGGGCTCCAGACATGCAGCGCTTCTGGAGTCAGGACACAGATGATGCCCCCATTCAGCCAGTGGATGGGGACGATGCAGGTGTAGCCGATGGCTATGATGCCTGGTACGCAGGCATCCGCCCTCCTCGGATGATGAGGGCTCAGGGTCCGATTCATGCAGTTGTGCGTCGGATAGGGAGGCGGCGCCAGGCGGCTATGGAGGCGGCCCAGGGTCACGGTGGGAGAGAGCTGAGGAGGCCGCATGCACAGGAGAGGCCATGACAGAGGGAGAGGAGGGAGGTGAGACCCCCTTCTCCATAGAGAGAGAGGCCACCATCGCCCGATAAGGGCAAGGGTGTAGACACTAGGGAGAGCAGCGAGACAGCGACTCTCCAAGCTGAGGTTGCCCGCTTGCGGGCTCAGGTGCAGACACTACAGGATGAGGCTACACGGCTCAGAGCTCGGGGTGGAGGAGCGAGCACTCAGGATTTAGCATGCGCTATCACCCAGATTACATTCTATCAGGCTCTATACTACCAGGCGGTGCCAGCAGAGCAGAGGGTGCCATTACCAGCACATATTGCAGAGCCTGTCGTGATGGGGTCATCTAGGACATCATCACGATCGACATCCAGGACTCACGGCACCACACGGACTGCGATGGGGCCACCTCCTCCACCTCAGGGGGGAGGAGATGAGGCTGAGAGCTCGAGGGGCTCTCGAGACACTACACAGAGGGTATTTGATTGAGGGGATTGAGTATGCCAAGATGTAGATTGTGGCATATCAATCCATTTTTGATATGATGTATACATATATTTGTGATATATATATAGATGAGATATTTTTGATCATATGACTTGTGTTATGTATATGTTTATGATGCTTTTATGTTTGATTAATTAATTTGATAATTGGATTGAGGATTCATGAAATTATGTCGTTTTGAAAATTTATAACTTTGATGTCATGCGGTAATATTTTAAATGAAATAATCTGATGTAACAAATGGGTTGTTTGTAATGTGATGTAGTAAAAAATAAAAAGAGACTTCTAACAATAATTTCAAAGGACATTGTCGCTATTATAGACCATTTCATGGAGTCGCTGCTCACTCGGTCGTCAAGCTAATCCCAATTATAGAAATATTGTTAAAAGTAAAAGAGTGCTTAAGAGACTGTCTTAAGACTTTGGTGCAATGGTGCAAATGATGATGATGATGGTTTGTTTTCAGATTTTCATAAAAAGAATAGTATGCATGAAATAATGATTTTTGCTAGGTATAAATTCCTAAGTGTGATAAATTTTTTGAATAATTCCTTAGGAATTATACCATCATTGCAAAATTGAAGGTTGACATAATGACATGAAATAATGAAAATGTGTTTGCTTTTTAAAAGCATAATTTGTGTAACATAATGAATTAAGTCATATGGTTTTCATGATTTTTAAATAAATGGGGAATAAAAATTGTTACAATGATTTGCGCTAGGCATAGAATATGTAGGTATAGACTTATACCATCATCGCGAAAATAAAAAAGAGATAGTTTTATTGCATGGTTGATTTTTTAATAAACAGAAAATATGAAGATGAGGACTTGCGCTAGGCATAAAATTCCAATTTTGGTTTTGGAACTATACCATCGTCGCGAAAGTCGACAAAAAGTTATATATATATATATATATATATATATATATATGTTTTGATTGTATAGTTTTGAAAGAAATTTTTGATTTTCTATTATATAGTTGTCTTTATGCTAAACAACTGTACTTGAATTATTCCAAACAAGTTGCAAAAAGAATATTTCAAAGTATTTTGAAGACAAAAGTTAGATTTATAAGGAATCCCATGTGCATATGTGAATTCATTTCCGATCTTGATTTATCATAATGATACACAAAATCTCTCAAATACAAATGTGTGTGCAATTGCTTTGTGCATTTACCAGTTTTGAGCAAGATAATATGATACAAGTGATTTGAAGAAACCAAATAAGTGTTCATTAACCATGATGTAGATGCATATAACCATACTAGACTACTATGTAGGTCGGATTATCAAGAGCTAGCTAATCCATAAGCAGACATAGGTCTGTACAAAAGAAGGTCGCTAATGTGATAGACATATCACCACGCTAGGAGTTACCCAAGGCCAAGCAGGTTGGGCACAAACCACCTGTTATGGGGCTTACCTCACAGTTTTCGAATAATTGAGAATTCCAGGGATTCAAGCTCATCAACCCTTCTTTTCTTTTCAAAGGGTAGGGAAAGGGATTTTATTGCTTTCTTGCTTTTGCTTTCTTTTTTCTTTTGAACTTTGCTTCTTTTTCTTTTTGTATTTTTTTTGCTTGATTTTTGAGATAGTGCTTGAAATATTGTTGTAATGATATAAAATAACATTTTTCTTTTCTCTTTTTTCTTGAACTTTTCTTTTCTTTTTCTTTGCTAGGGATACTTGCTCGGATTAGTTGTAGAGCAAGGGATTTTTATTCTGGGTAGGGGTGAGCTTGTCCTTTTGCCAATTCTCAAAGATTCTAGACCATGTGCATGATAGGATAGCAGGGGAAACTTTTCGCTCAAGAAATCACTTCTACTATGTAGCAAAACATGGAAATTACAAATATAATCATTTTATTGTGAAAAGATGTGCTTGGTTTAAGTAAATAACAAGATCAATTCTCTATGCTCAAACTTTATTTAATTGAATTTTGTGGACTTTGATATAAGAGAGATTAGTAATCATGCCAGATAAAATCAAGATATTTATTTTTGTGAGTGTGCAAGTGAGGGATTCCAAATAAATGCTAATTTATCCAAAATAATTTGAAACATATAACCGCAACATTTGTAAGAAAATATATATAAATACTTTTTGAGAAGTTTTGAGAATATTGACTCTCTCTTTCTTCTTTATATTGTTTTGGTTTCGAAAGAGTCAAGAATATTGTTGTTTTGATATTTTTATCATTATTTTGTTTTTTTTTTTTTGTTTTTGAACAAAAAATTTAACAAGTGCCATAAATAAATGCAACAAATAGTTTTGAAGATTTTGATGATTATGAATGTTTTTGGTGTTTTTGAATTTATAAATTGAAAGAAATACAAGATAGTGATTTTGAAATTTAAACAAATATATACATGGATGAAATGACCAAATTTATACATAGTAACGTTTAAGATGCAAAATATTCATGGGTTCTTTAAGTTCTTTACCATCTAAGGTAGATAATTTGTATGCTCCTGATTCAAATTTACAAGTAATAATGTATGGTCCAAGCCAGTTGGGCTCAAATTTACCTTTAAGGTCCTTAGTTGCATTAGTATTTTTTTGAAGATTTTGAGGATTTTGATTTTTTTGTATTTTGATTTTAATTTATGAATTGAAATTGGTGGTATATACAAGATGATCTATATACACTATACAAGGTTATTTGAGTATAGCATGTCTAAGGTTGCTTCAAAATCAAAGGAGGTTTTGAAGGATAATCTGGTTGAGGTGAAGGTAAGAATAGAAGGTGATGAATAAAAGGTAGTGATAACAAAAGCTTTGTTATAATGTAGAATAATGTAGCAAAAGATTTGACTTTTATATGTGGAAAATTGATCATGTTACAAAATAAAATGTAAGAAGGATAAGAAAGTTCTTCATTCTTATCACTATATTCCAAGTCTTGATAAGATGGAGAGAGCATATGTGAAATATATGCATGGATGTTATTTGGTAAACAAGGATGATCATATATGGATGAAGAAAAGTGATGGATAGAAGATAATTGTGATAATAGAGAATGTATAGAACTTGATGTTTCAACCATTAAATATTCTTCAAATGGTGTTGGGTCACCATGTATGGTAACAATTTTATTTGCAAGTTCAAACTTCAAACATTGGTGAAGAGTGGAAGGGACAACCCTCATCGTATGAATCCAAGGACTTCTGAGAAGTAGGTTGTAAGGTGAAGGACAATATCCTACATAGAATAAAGTATCCAGGATCTTGGATCCAATATTGAGGGGAAAAATTATAGTACCTTGAGCTTCTTGAATTTCATTGTTAAAAGATTTTATAATAACATTTGATTCATTAAGATCTTCTTCCTTTGATTTGAGTTTTTGGAATAATTGATAAGTGCATAAATTAAGAGAGGAGCCATTATCTACCATGATAGTTTTAACAAGTGTTTCTTTACTAGATCCTGTAATGTAAAGATAGTAGTCTTCTTGTGGAGTAGAGGAAGGAATATCCTCATCATAGAATGAAATATGGTTAACCTCAAGAGGGTTTACACCATTAATTATGTTCTTAGAGAAAATATGATGAGGAACAAATTGTTGGCTAGGTATTTTGAACAAAATTTCCTTGTGATAAATTTGTAATACTTCTAAAAGGGATATCTTTGCTTGAGGATTAATCACTTGTTGTTGGCTATCAAAGGGGATTTCAGATTGAGATTTTGATTCTAAAGATGAGCTTTCTATGCTTACATTCCATTTTGGATCATTCTCTAGAGCCAAAGATAGTTTTGAAGGTTGGTCAAATGAGGAATCCATATCTTGAATATCGGATTGAGTTGATTGAACTTGAGGTTGCTCATTTGTAGTTTTTGTTACAATATTAATAATATCATCATGATGGGACACATTAACATGCAATATTTGATTGGTTTCTTGTTGTTGATAATTGAATAGGGGTTCTTGGGAGATCCCCATGTCTTGATTGATTATTGGTATTTGTTGTGTAGGAGTTTGATTGTTTACTGGAGATTTATAATCAGTTGTAGATTGTAATTCCTTTATATTAAAAAGACCCTTATCAATCAAATCTTGAATTGCACATCTTAAATCTTTACAATTTTGTGTCATATGTCCATCTACTCTATGATATTCACAATGTAGCTCAGGTTTAAACCAATATGCTGTGGTATCAAGTTGTCTTATGGAAGGGAGTTCAATCTTATTTGTATCAAGTAAATGCTTGAGAATTATATCCATTGGTTGATTGAGCTTTGTAAATTTACGTGATGAAGGTTTTTGAGAGGTTTTTGATAAATGCCTTAGGAATTTCGTCATAAAAGGACCTAATGGTTTCTCACCTCTACTTTCTTTATTATGGGTAGAATGATGACAGGAAGATTGCGAAGTATGAGGTGAGTGCATGGTAGAATTGGAAGAATAAGTATTTTCTTGTTGAAATGGATGTGTTGTATTGAAAGAAGAATATTGAAAAGGTGGTGGAGGATTATATGTGGATTGATAGACATAATATGGATATATGGGAGAATAGATAATATCGTTATGAAGAGGATTGGCAAAGGGATTGTCTTGTTGGGTTATGGATGAAAAATGAGAAAAGTGTGATGGAGGTGGTGTTGAATAGGGATGAGGTTGGTCATAATCAACAAATGTATTTGGCTGAATTCTTCCAACATTACTGATGGGCTCATATTGATTTGAGTAAAAACTCATGGTTTCTTTAGTACTTCTAAAAGTAATATTTAGCATCTACTATTTAGAATTGAATCTAAAACATACAAACTTGAAATGATGATTTTGTTTTTTGTTTTTCTTGTATACATATATATATATATATTTGTTTTTGTTTTCAAAAGGTTTAAAATGCATTCACGTCGGGTTCACCAAAATGTATCGCTCCAAATTTTTTGCATCCTTACCTTCAGGCTATAGGATCCGTGCCCGAAAGGAGGATGGGAAAAGGATGTCGCGGTACCTCGGACTGAGAGGACTTGCGAAGGTCCCGCCTCTCAAGGGAGGTGTATATTGGTGATTTTTCGATGGATGGTGGGTTCACCAGGAAACATTTAATGGCAGTTTCCACGCCTAGGTTTGGAATGTGTTTTAATGTGTTCGTTTTTAGCCTTAAGCATTCATATCCTAGGTTTGGCCAAATGAATCTAAATTAATCTATATGAAAGTGCAGATTTAATGAATACAGAAAACAGATTTAAAGACAAAAAATAGAGAAATTATAGAATATAAACGAAGAATACCTGATCCGGATGTCTGATGGAGATTCTGATGTTTGAAGCAGTCAGGATCATCTGGAATTCGACAGAATCATCTGAGATCAGACAAGATCGTCTGAGATCTGACGAATTCGTCAGACGAATTCGTCAGAGACCTACAAACAAAAAAATAGATGCAAAATACAAAGAATGCCACTATGATAACAGAGGGAAACAACACAAAATGACAATATGAATACTGAACAATAGTTATGAATAGAAATTCAAACAAATTATGATATTCTAATGAGAAATCATGATCTTATCATGCAATCTAAGCTAAATGGGTGAACTCCAAATGCAAAATAACATAAAATACTGAATAAAATTGCTAATTACAACATAAAACAACAGAAAAAGGGGAGAAGAAATGCAAACTTCAGGCACTGATTGCCTCAATGTTGACTGCAGTCGAAATCGTCCCACATTGGTACGAAATCGTCTCTGATTCGACAGGATCGCCTCCGATCTGAACAGGTTCGTCGACGACGATGAAATCTTGCTCCGACTGAAAAACACTAAGGTACCTACAACAAAATTGGTATAGGACTACTGCAAGTGTGAATTTGGGATGATTTAACGTGTATGAAGTTAAGTTAGAGAGAATTTCAGCCAGGGGTTGGGAAGGGAAGGTCCTAAGGATTAAATAGGCTTAGGGGAGTAGTTAGGAGGTTGGAGATCATCCCTATTTGGGAGATCTCCAATGGGGGAGGGTCCCTAACGGCGCAGACACGCTTCTGCCCGGATTAGAGACCCGTTGGAACAGAAGCTAATTGTGCAAAATCAGTTTTGCGACAAGATCGTCTCGGACGTCCTAGCCCAGACGAAATCGTCAGATCTGGGGCGATATCGTCTGATCGGCGACGATATCGTCAAACGGTCAAAACAACCTCTAAAAATGGCACGAAAAAGGGGGAAACGGATTACCCGACGGTTAACGGGCGGTTTGGGAGGTTAAAATTTGAATTTAAATTATTTACTAAGGTGAATGTAATTATTATAATTTCACTGCGCCAATTTTAGGGTGCTACACTATCTTCATTTGAAAAGATACCATATCCTGAATGGTTTAAAAAATCTAAAATCACTTCAAAATCAGATTTGGTAAAGGATCTCAAATGTTTAAACATTTCAATTCCTTTATTACAAGCCATTAAAGAGATACCATTAATCAACAAAACCATTCAAAAAATTTGCCTTAAAAATTTAGGAAGGAAGAAGAGATCCTTTCCTAAAACCATACAAGTAGATGGAAAATTGGCTGACCTACTTTCTGGAAAACTTGTTCCATCCAAATATGTCAATCAAGGAAGTCCAGTAGTCATGATAACCATAGGATCAATGTAGATATCTAATGTTTTGATTGATATTAGGGTGGCTAATAATGTTATGACTAAAGATACAACATAGAGATTACAACTAAATAATTTGAACCCTATATCTATTGTATTAGAAATTGCAGACTAATCTATTGCAAAACCAAAAGGAATCATAGAAGATATTCCTATTACGATTTCCTCAGGGGAATATCTAGTCAACTTATTGGTATTGAAACTTCATAATTTTATGAATGGTTATCCTATAATCTTAGGAAGGCCTTGGATTGCTACAACAACTAATTTCATCGATTGTAGATCAAGAGAAATGACTATTTCAAATGGGATAGATTCAAAGAATATCTCTTTATATCCTCCTACGAAACCTTCAACAAACTTTTTAGGTCGCTTATAGTTTCTTGAGTTTGATGATGAACACAAAGAGACCATATCAATACTAGCCACTGTAATAGTGAAAGAATATGTATAAGAGTTAGAAAGAGAGGTATTTGAAGATTAACAATCTTGGTTAATACAATGCATTAATCAAGACTCAAAGATGAACCAATCATTATTCATCACTTATTATGAAATTATGAAGGTCAAATGTTTGAATAAATGATACCCATTCCATTACAAGAAAGTCCCTTAAAATTACCACATGGAAGGCATTGTCATATTTTGTCATCCTTTCATTGTACCATATCAAACATAATTCCATAAAAAATAACAGTTAATGATGAGATACAAATATTTCACTCTCTTCTAACACATCATTATCCTCTTAACTGCCTAGTGACCAAATTCAAAGGAGTTCATTCCGTTCATCTAGGAATAAAACAAGTTGAGGTACAACCACTAATTTTTTAACATTAATAACTAGTTGACTGATGAATAGGAAGCAAAATTACTTGTTGTGCTAAAAAGATATATCAATGTCTTTGCATGGGAATACAAAGATATGACAGAGATTCATCCTAATGCATGTGCCCATTGGATATATACAGAAGATGTGAAATCCGTACGACAACCACAAAGGTGGTTGAATCCTACTTTAAGAGATATTATCAAAGAAGAAATTGATAAAATCTTGAAGGTAGGATTCATTTACCCAATTTTTTATAGTTGATGGGTTTCTCCATTGGTTATTGTGCCCAAGAAAAATGGAAATATAAGAGAATGTATAGATTACTAGGAATTAAATAAAGTCACATACAAGGACCATTTTGCATTACCATTTATTGATCAAGTGTTAGACACACTCGTAGGAAAGAAATATTTTTGTTTTCTTGATGGCTTCAACGGATATAACCAAATACAAGTTGCACTTGAAGACCAAGAGAAAAAAAATTTTACTTGCCTATGGGGAAATTTTTCTTATAGGTTCTTACCTTTTGGTCTTTGTAATGCCCCAACAACTTTCCAACGAGCCATTCTACCTATTTTTTATGATTTAACTACTGAATGTGTAGAAATTTATATGGATGACTTCACAGTTTGTGGGGAAGCTTTTGACATCACAATATAACATCTTGAAAATTTTTTAATCCACTATGAAACTTATCATTTGGCCCTAAACCCTAACAAGTGCTTCATGATGATGGAAGAAGGAATTGTCCATGGCCATCATATATAGTTTGAAGAAATTAAGGTAGATCCTAAGAAAGTAGAGATAATTGAACCTTCCTCCTCCCCAGACTCAAACAAATGTTAGGAGATTTTGGAGGCATATTGGCTTTTATCGATGTTTCATTTTTAATTTTAGTATAATTGTAAACCCTATGTTTGT
Organism: Wollemia nobilis; assembly: GCA_028583015.1. Classification (NCBI taxonomy): domain Eukaryota; kingdom Viridiplantae; phylum Streptophyta; class Pinopsida; order Araucariales; family Araucariaceae; genus Wollemia; species Wollemia nobilis. Next base: position 4,491,318 of record JAQPPZ010000620.1, on the reverse strand, counting down.
ATTTCTAACAAAATATTTTGAATTTAAATGGATCAAAAAATGCCAAAATTCTTTTGATGCTTTAAAAGAAAAATTAATCACTCCACCTATGTTGATAGGTCCGAACTGGGAATTATCATTTCAAATACAAACTAATGCATCCAATACTGCAATTGGAGTAGCATTAGATCAGGTGGAAAATGGGGACTATTATTCCATTTACAACATTAGCAAAAACCTTGTTGGAGCAGAAAATAACTATACTACTATCAACAAGGAATTTCTAGTGGTAGTATATGCTATAAATAAATTATGTCACTACATCATTGATTATCAAGTATTTGTCCATACAGATCATGCAACTATTAAATACCTGATGAATAAAACTATGGTTAGTGTAAGAATAATTCATTGGTTATTACTATTGGAAGAATTTGATATCAAAATAGTTAATAAAACAGGAAAATTTAATTTTGTAGCATAATTTTTATCTAGACTAAACAACGCATAAGAAAAAGAATTAGTAGAGGACAATTTTACCAATGAAAATTATTTGCTATATCAGTAATATTACCTTGGTTTGCTGATACTTTTAACTATTTAGCAATAGGTAATATCCCCTCTCACTTTACTTCAAAATAAAAGAAACAATTGATAAAGTAAAGCTCATCCTTCAAAAGGATCAACAATATACTGTTCAGATGTAGACCTAACCATATATTACGTCAATGTATTCAAAAATATGAAGTGTATGCTATAATCTATGCATGTCATTATGAACCTTTAGGAGGACATAATTCATTTAAAAGTGTTGTGAGGAAATTTTTTGAAATTGACTATTATTGGCCAAGATCTTCACAAGGATGTGAAAAAGTACATACAACATTGTGATGCATGTCAAAGAATAGGAAAACCCACACATACAAATGAAATACTGGTATGAAAATAAATGGTGCAGGAAGCAGGATCATTTTTATATTGAATCGCTTTTTGATTGTAAGGTAGAAAACCCACAATAGACTTAATTTATATATTTGTTTGATGATGCCTTATTATCATATGTGGATTGCATTTAAATACCTAGTCTAATAGTTGTAAGAGTGAAGGGTTGTGACCCTAGAATATAATGAATAAATAATATAAGTAATTAGGACATGTTAGGAGGGTCCTAACATGCCACCCCCTTAAAGGAGCTTTGTCCTCAAAGCTAGAAATTTGGAAATTGCTGCTGGATATCTTGAAAATTTTCCCACGTTGCGTCTTCTAAAGGTAGACCTTTCCAATGGATTAAAGCTTCCATGATATTGCGAGTATGAAGGTGACAAGAGCGGTGATCCAAAATAGCTTCTGGCTCGATTAGAAGTACTCCATCATCGGAGAATTTAGGGAGAGTGGGTTGTGTCATGATATGGGCTCCCACTGTGAGTTTAAGGCAAGATACATGAAATACAGGGTGAAGTTTGGAAGAGGGAGGAAGCTCTAGTTTGTAAGAAACAGTCCTAATACGTTGGAGAACTTTATACGGCCCGTAAAATTTAGGTGCTAACTTCTGAGAACCTTTTTGTTTAAGAGAGGATTGACGGTAAGGTTGGAGACGTAAGAAAACCATATCACCCTCGTGGAAACTACGTTCGCTTCTATGTTGATCGGCTTGCTGCTTCATGCGATGCTGGGCGGTGTGTAGGTTCTCTTTTAGGATCCGTAGTATGTCATCTCTATTAGCAAGTTTTGTTTCCACCGCATGGAATTTTGTAGTCCCTAGAATATAGGAAGTGAGGGATGGTGGTGTTTGACCATATAGTGCTTCATAAGGAGTCATTTTGATGGACGTATGGTATGAAGTGTTATACCACCATTCCACTAGTGAAAGCCACTTTACCCAATGGAGTGGTTGAGTAGAAAAAAACATCGAAGGTATGTTTCCAAGCATTTATTTACAACTTCTGTTTGGCCATTGGTTTGAGGATGGTAAGCGGAGCTCATACGAAGTTGAGTACCTTGTAATTTGAACAATTCCTTCCAAAAGGTGCTAGTGAAATTTGGGTCACAGTCACTAAAAATTGTGGAGGGCATACCATGTAATTTAAAGATTTTTTCTAGGAAGAGGTGGGATATAGTGCTAGCGGTATAAGGATGAGCCACGAAACAAAAATGGGCATATTTAGATAAACGATCAACGACTATGAAAATGATTGTTTTTCCTCCTGATTTTGGTAATCCTTCAATAAAGTCCATAGAAATATATGCCCATGTTTTTGTGGGTATAGGAAGAGGTTGAAGTAATCCTGGAATAGCGAGGGTCTCCCCCTTTTATCTTTGGCAAACTTCACATTATTTTACAAAGTTTTTGATGTAATTTTTTATTCCTACCCAATAGAAGGATGTAGTGGCTCTTTTATAGGTTTTTAAGAACCCTAAGTGGCCTGCAGTGGGTGAGGTGTGTAACTCATGAAGAAGTTTTTCATGATAAGTTGAATTGGGGGTGAGGACCATCCTCCCTTTGTATCTTAATATATTGTACTTCCAAGTGTATGGAGTTTTTCTACTAGGATTATGTTGAAGTTGTTGAATTAAGGCATGGATAGTAGGATCATTTATCCATTCTTCATGCACCTCATCTACCCATTTAGGAATAAGGGAGGAAAGAGCATGGACTTGAGGCATATCTTCAAATTTTCTAGAAAGTGCATCGGTTGCCATGTTGTCCTTTCCATTTTTATATGTAATTTCATAATCATAGCCAAGAATTTTAGTAACCCATTTTTGTTGTTCCAGGGTATTAGTCCTTTGTTCCAAAAAATACTTCAAGCTATGATGGTCAATGCGTATAATGAAATGTTGGCCAATAAGGTAAGGCCTCCAATGTTGAATAGCATGGACAATCGCCAACATCTCTTTTTCATACGTAGAGCGAGCTAAATTCTTAGGAGAAAATGCTTTGCTTATAAAAGCTAGAGGCCTTTCATCCTGCATGAGTACGACTCCCATTCCTATTCCTGAAGTGTCACTTTCAATGATGAACGGTTTAGAAAAGTTGGGCATGGCTAGAACAGGGGTGGTACACATTGCAATTTTCAAGGTGATAAAGGCCTCATCCACTTTAGACGACCATTTGAAAGCGTTTTTCTTAAGTAATGCTGTTAGAGGAGCAACGATTTTACTATAATTTTGGACAAATTTTCTATAATATCCCGTTAGTCCAAGAAACCCACGTAGAGCTTTTAAGGTTTTTGGAATAGGCCAATTTTTCACCTCCTCAATTTTGGAAGGATCTACCATAACTCCTTCCTTTGAGACAATATGCCCTAAGTATTCAATTTCTTATTTTCCAAAGGAACACTTTGATCTTTTTGCATAAAGTTGATTTTCCTTCAAGATTTGGAACGCTTGTCTAACATGGTCCAAATGTTCTTCCCATGTTTTGCTATAAATCAAAATGTCATCAAAGAAAATAATATAAATTTACGAAGAAAAGGGTGAAATACATTATTCATTAGACTTTGAAAGGTAGAAGGAGCATTGGTCAGGCCAAATGGCATCACCAAGAATTCGTAGTGCCCTTCATGAGTGCAAAAGGCCGTCTTAGGAATATCCTTTTCATTGACTCGTATTTGGTGGTAGCCTGACCGTAAGTCTAACTTGGAAAAATAAGCTGCCCCGTGGAGTTCATCTAATAGCTCGTCTATGATCGGAATAGGAAATTTATCTTTGATGGTCATTTTATTAAGCGCTCAAAAATCGACACATAAATGCCATGAGCCATCCTTTTTTCTAACTAAAATAATTGGAGAGGAGTAAGGGCTTTTGCTAGGTCTAATGACTCTTGCCTTAAGAAGATCTTGTACTAATTTATCTATTTTAGTCTTTTGGAGGTATGGATAATGATAAGGTCTAATATTAGGAGGTTGATGCCCTGGAAATAGTGGAATAGTGTGATCGTGACTTCGTTGTGGAAGTAGGCCTTTTGGTTCATTGAATACCGCCTTATGGTGGTCTAAAATATTTTGTAACTCTGGTGTCTCATATTATTTGTGACTAGGTTGAATTGAAAATAATTGGGTGACCATTCCTTTGTTTCCTTTTCGGATAATTTTCTCCATTCTATGCGAGTTAACGATTTGGGAAGGTCCTGATTTTAGGCCTTGGATAATATAGGTTTGGTTATTTGCTGTGAATTTCATCCATAGTTCATCAAATTCCCATTAGACTATGCCCAAGGTTCGTAACCATTGTTCGCCTAGTACAATGTCACACCCACCTAGGGGTAGGACGTACATGTCGCCTTTCATGTTATAAACCCCCATAGTTTTATATTTCTGCATTTTCCTTTGCATGCAATTTTTCTACCGTTTCCAATCATCACTTCGAAGTTATTGCAAGGGTATATAAAACAATTTTCTTGTTTAGCCACCTTTGGATCGATAAAATTGTGTGTGCTACCAGAATCTAGGAGCACGATAAGGTTTTGTTTCTTAAAATACCCTTTTACTCGCATTGTTTGAGGGGCAAAAAATTTGACAAGGGCATTGAAGGAAACCTTTGGTGCATTTTCTTCGTCACTTTCAAGTGTGTTGGATAATACCTCTACTTTGAGTTTAGGTTCCTCTTTAGTAGAATTCCCTTCCTCTGTGGCATCTAGAATATATAATTTTTGTGAGGCACATTTATGATTTTTGTCAAATTTCTCATCGCAATGGTAGCAAAGACCCTTAGCTTGTCTTTCCTTCATTTCCTCGAAACTTAGACGCTTAATTGGTAGAGCAAGGTTAATTTTGGGGGCTGTGTAGGAATTTTGGGTTCATCCATTTTGCATTGGTTTGGGGTTGGTATAAGTGTTTGATGGTTTCCCCCAAGTTGGTTTTGTGAACCGATTTCGTGCCTTGATTTTGTCCTCCGCTAATTTCACCAAGCCGATGGTCTCTAACATGTTTGTAGGGTTATACATTTGCACCTTTATTCAAATTTATTATTTTAATCCATTGACAAAATATTCTTGAAAGAAGGCAGCGTCTAATCCGGATGTTTGATTAGCTAGCCTTTCAAATTCTGCTTGGTATTCGCTTATCGAAGTGGTTTGGCATAATTTAGTGAGGGCCCCTGTAAAGCTTTGAAACTTGCTAGGGCCGAATCACACTAATAGATTCTGTGTAAAGGTTGACCACGTTGGAGTGCCATTAGTTTTCTCGAACCATTGGTACCATTGGATGGCATCATTTTCCAAGTGGAAGGAGGCGATATGCACTTTTTGCATTTTTTGGAATTTGATTTAGTGAGAAATATTGCTCTACTCGGTAGATCCGGTTTGTAGGGTCTCCTTCAAATTTTGGGAAGTCTAATTTGGTCGTCCATGGTAGAATGGAAGTTTGTGGACCTCCTAATTGCTCGGTCTATTTGCATATGTTGTTGCATGATTTTGACTGATGGCATCAAGTTTAACATACATTGCTAATATTTTCTCGAAGAGTTCTCTTGTGGTATGGGTATTCTCCTCTCTTTCCTATTGAACTTCTTCAGCGAGCCTTTCATGTTTCTCATGAATGGAATCTAGTGATCGTTGTCCTTCAGCCATTGCGGTTGGTGTAGGTAACGATCAATATGACTTGGTACAGGTGAGCAAAAAATAAAAAAATAATTTTAATTTTTTTCCTTTGCATTTTGGACGTCGAAAACCTTGATGTTGCGTTGAAGATTTTAGCTTTTTCAAAACAGCCATCGGTCACCACACGAAAGGTCAAGCAATTTGGGTGTAAGACAACTTAATTCGTACCTTAGGAGAAGGTTTAATTTTTTGTGAGGATTTTGACACGGATCCGTGAAGCGTGAATGCTGTTTGCGTCCTCGCGAATGTGGACTGGCTGAAATGTGCGGTGGGAAAAAAATTTTAATGGTAAATTTGGTACTTGATCTAGCTCTGATCCAGGATGGTATGAAACTAAATGGTGCGGGAAGCAGGATCATTTTTATATTGAATCGCTTTTTTATTGTAAGGTAGAAAACCCACAATAGACTTAATTTATATATTTGTTTGATGATGCCTTATTATCATATGTGGATTGCATTTAAATACCTAGTCTAATAGTTGTAAGAGTGAAGGGTTGTGACCCTAGAATATAATGAATAAATAATATAAGTAATTAGGACATGTTAGGAGGGTCCTAAAAATGCCTTTACAACCTCAAGTGGTTTTAGAACCATTTGAAAAGTGGGGGTTAGATTTTGTTGGACCCATTGACCCACCTTCTCAAGGAAAGGTACATATCTTGGTATGTACTAATTATGTAACCAAATGGGTTGAGGTGTGTGATTTTAATCATGTGAGTGAAGAGATAACTAAATTTATGTATTCCCAATATTTTTAAATATTTGGAGCTCCATGATCTATCACCAAAGATCATGGATCCCAATTTGCATCAAAAGTCATAGAAGCTTTTACTAAACTTTATGAAATTAAACATAGAAAAATCATCACCTTATGATCCTTAAGTGAATGGTTAGGTTGAAGTTACCAATAGGGAATTGGAAAGAATCTTAACCAAAATAGTAGCTTCACATTGGAGGAATTGGTTAAAAAAATTATCGAAATCCATTTGGGCATACAATAGAACATGGAAATCCACCACAGGTTTCACACATTACGAATTGGATTATGGTATGCAACCTCTTTTTCCCATTGAATTTGAGCTACTAACACTTCCCACATCTTTGGAATTTGATATTGATTTGTCATAGGTATATATGGATAGATTATACAACTCAATGCATTGAATAAACTTTGATTAGAGGCACAACATCAAATGGAAGTTATCCAAAAATAGCGAAAGAGGTGGCATGAAAACCACATTCAATAGAGAAAATTTGAGCAACGATATTGGGATTTGTTGTTTGATTCTTGTTATGAATATTTTCTTGGAAAATTTTAGACCAGGTGGTTTGGACCATACCAGATAGAAGAAGTGTTTAGAAATGGAGCGGTTCATGTATCTTCCATTGATGATTTAAAAAGAAAGTTAGTGGTAAATGGACATCATATTTGGGTATACCATCACCCATTAACTAAGGATGAGTTTATAGAATAAATTATATAGTTGGATTTACACACGATGGAAGAGAATCTCTCTCCCATTACAGATTCAAAATGATTTGAATATTTGAAGAAAAAAAATAAAAGAAAAAGAAAAAAGAAACAAAAAGAATAAGCTTAATTGTGAAATTCCTTCATGGGCACAATCTAGAGGAAGGTTGTGAAATTCCTTAATGGGCCAAATTGGATATTTTGAAAAAAAATAGAGATAAAAAATGAAATAAAATAAAAAATATATGAAAAAAATAAATAATTCAATAGTGAAAAACTTTTTAAGGTGCTATTGAATTAAGGCTTATATGAAAATCGGTTTTCAACATGTTTACCTTCTTGATTTATCTATCATTTGATCATTGTACAAAAATAACTTACTGCACATGTATCATGTTATTGTTTTTAGATAGCTTGTTAACGATCATCAAAAGTGACTTACAAGGTGTATGATAAATTTTCAGGCAATAAGGTATGTGTTTCTTGCATTTAGTCATAGTTAGCATTAACATGTAATGTATGATAATTAGATATTTGGCTAAAACTATTTATGAATTTAGAAAAAAAATGAAAAATTGTGTTCAACATGTCAAGAAACACCCTATCTTGCTCATGGTTGCATGAAAAATTTAGCCTAATAGCATAAAAAAAAGAAATTTATAGAGCTTTAGAATGACCAGAGCTCCGAAATGAGGTTTGACAAATTTAAAAATGTGGGGTGCATGAAAATTTGAATGCGTAGAGTGTGTGTGGATTTAAAAAACTCTCATAATACCACCTCACACAACTCCCATTGAATTTAGGCGTAATTTTATAAATATGCATGTGGAAACTATTGGGAGGATGTCATCTGACATGTTTCAAAGTGCCCGTTATACCTAGTTTTCATGCTTGTTTTGGAGGCATGCAACTGTGGTGCTTCAAAATGAGTGATAGCATGTATTGAGGTAAAATAGAATTGTCCAACTCAGCCTAACCATTTTTTAAAGTTTTCATGATAATCTAGAGATAATTTAGCCTACCACCTTCGTTGCATGCTGAAAATTATTTTTTTGCAATACATCAATAAGCTCATGCCATGTGTCCAATTGATGTATACAAATAACAACATGCTCTTTGCCATATTCTAGAGCTAATTCATGTGTTCCAAAGTCATGAGTGCTTGAGCTTTGTAATCATCAAATTTGTAGGGGTCATTGAAACTACACACAGGCTGTAAAAATCAAACACCAAAATACTACATTACAGGAAAAGAAAGATTTAAAAAAACTAGTGTAGTAAAATTTCCAAAAAATAGAGACCATAGAAAAATTGTAGTAGGGCACAATAAACACTAGTAAACCATTTTAGACAACATGGAGTAGAATAAGAAAGTTGAACCAGACACCTTAGATGAACTCTAGTGATACCCTGTGGTGGTGCAAATTTTTTAATAAGCTAGGATGATGTCATTTCTAGAGAAATTCATCAGTTATTATAAATGGTTAGCAGCTGAATTTACCCACACTAACTATAATAATAGAGTAACCATAAACGACATGCGAATTGAGTTAACCCCCTTAATTTTAAGCTAAATTTCTAAAATACTTAAGGACACACTCCTTAAGGTATTTAAAGCTTTTTCAGTAGAGGAAGATGTGCAACCCATAATGCAAATAAATAATAATATCTATAAAGGGATCAAACGGGTTAGTTTAAACCACCTTAGGATGCAATTGTAGAATGGGTTATCAAATATTTAACCTATGATGGACAATACATTGTATTATCCAACCATCAAATAAAAATTCTCATTCATCTTAGGTACGGTATACAACACCCAAAAGTGAGGGTGAATATCCCTTTGTATTTGCACTAGGAGCTACACAACATGACTAAAAGGTACCAACATGGCTAGGGGTCTCCTAGATACCATGGCCTTATAAAACTAATTTGTAGGCATCATTTTAGGGGTAATCATCATAGTTTCAATATTTTCTTGCACCCTAGAATGAGTGGGTTCCTATTGAAGGGGAGCTATTATAAGAAGAAGGGATAGCTACTAGTGGAGTAGAGATCCCTAAGGAAAATGCTAATGGAGTTATTCCTAAATCTAAAAAAACTCCATCATTCCTCCATGGTCCACTAGCTATCAGAACTAGGACACAAAGAAAGAAAAGAGTTGAAGACAGTCCTATAACAAAACCTAGGGCCAAGAAGGTAAGTTTTAAAGATAAAGTTACTGAGATGACTGCTTAGGAAGAAGAATATGCATAAATAGAGCCCTCTAGTTTTGAAATAATTAGGGCATAGGTTGAAGAAATAAATGTGTCATTAGAAAAAGTTGATAGGTTTGTAGGGATACAAAATGTAGAAGCAGAATAGATTGGTAGGACATAAGAGATAGGCTCACAACCATTGAGAAGGTCCACCAGGTATAAAAGAAAAGCTACTACTAAGGAACCTATTGAAATAAGGGAGGAAGAGATTGAAATTTAGGATAAACCACCTTCACTCCCTCCTTTGTGAAGAAGCTCAAGGAAAATGTAGTAGGAAACTATTGCAACACAATAAACAACACGCCCTGCACCATCCAGACTAAGGAGAAAGAGGGAATTAATTTTATAGGAGGATGAAGATGATATTATTGAGGAAACACTTATTTAGGAAACACCTGTTCAGATGAAATATTCACCTGTAGAGGCTAAATAACATGAGAAGTCGATTTTGTACCAGTTATGGATTTTTCCACATTTTCTTTTGAATCTAAAGAATATGAGGTATATGAGCTACAGGACCCAATGAATGCTACTAGGATGATCATTAAGACCCAACCAAACTAGATTGAAAAGGGGAAGGAAATAATCAAAGGGAAGGAAGCATATATTTGTCAACTATTGCATGAATTAAAGGAGAAAGTAGCACAGTTGGAAATTCTGCTTGAAATTCTTGATTCAGGGGAAGAGATAGCAAAAATATTACTAGGATTGGTAGGGTAGATTCTAGAGGTGGCAACATAGAAATATATCCCACAATTACCTCATACAGTTGAAGAAGCTACCTTAGATCAGGGACCTCACATTTTTGTTCCTACCATGGTTGTTGTTTTAGCAGAACAACAATAGGTAGAAGAGGAAATTACATCTATGAAGAGGGTTGGTAAAGGAATGATAGACATTGGAGAGAGTTCTCACCAAGGGAGGGATACTTTGGATCTAGAGAAACAACAAAATTTTTAGGAGTACCTTACCATGGAATATGTTTTGGAGCTTTTGGATGTAGCTCATGCACATTCTAAAGTAGCTCTAGAACATTTTGAATATGAATAGGGACATTTTGAAGTAGCTCCAAAACATCTAGAAAAAGTGCTAGAACATCCAGAGGAGGCCCTAGAATGATAGGATGAGCAACGTACATCAAAAACCAAAGTTCTCGAAGTGTAAAATACTTCAATGCATGTAAGTACATCACTTAACAAAGAGGAAAAATATATTTTTATAGAATCTATTAAAACAATTCATACTGTAGAAATAGGCATTCAAGTTGATTTTCTTCTAGTACATGAACCTCCACTAATGGTAGTGCATCCGTAATATATGGTGCCATTAGCATCACATAATAGGGCCATTGTAGGATGGGTGGTGCATTACCATACCCTAGAATTGTTCTTTGTAGCAATAAAACCTTTGGAGGAGCAGAACAAGAAATAAACTATAGAGATTGCAACATTGTAGATTAAGGTGAGAGATTTGTGCTTAATTGTAGAACACCTAGTGCAATGCATAATATATGTTAGGTTATATAGTCTATTTCTTAAGGAGATATTCCTTTGGTGGCAAGTAATGCACATTTTCTCTGGTCTATCATACAATTTATCTTTTACCCAAGATTTTCTAGATGCATTCATGCATAGTCTAGAAGAATAAAAGAACATGTTGTGTGAGTTTTATATACATAGTTTGTAATGAAAAATATGTACAGTTCATGCCACACATATATACACGTGATGTCTAGCTTAGATATTTTATTTTTACATTAAAAAATTAAATATGTTGGGATCAAGAAAATAAATATAATAAAGTTGAAATAGGACCTGGTCTGTTGATGAGACATGTCCAGCCTAAACCTATAACAATGAGTAGTGTACATTTATACTTGATGGATAAGTCTGAAATTAGATCTATCTATATTAGTAACCTCAAGGATATTTTGATCTATTTTTAGTAGTTCTATATCAGTAAATTTTAAAAACTATTTTGTAACATGTAAGAGCAAATGGGATGAATTTCCCATATCTTTACAAAAGAGGGAACCCATATCATCAACAAATATATTATGATCATGAAGAAGGGTATATGCATTGATGAATGTAATATTAGAATTAAGACATCACTAGATAGACCCACTATTTAGGCCACCCACTATTATTACACTTGTACCATTTTATTTTGACTCTGATCTTGAGCCAAAATAATAATTTTAGAGATGGTTAGTGGAGATAAATAAGAACAATGAATATCATGATAGAGATCACACATTTTGAATAAATTGGTACAAGTAACTAGACCTAAGTGCATCTATAGCCCAAAAAAATGTGTGAGGACATGCATCAGGTTAAGTTGGAGGGGAATGATGAGGCCATATAATGCCTCATTTTTGCACCACTTTTTGACATAAAAACTACCATATTTCAATAATTCATATAGATATATGCCAATTTTTTTATTAAAGTACATTATTTTATTGTTTTTTGCATGATTAAGTGTTAAGATATATTATACCACCATTTTGATTATTTTATGCATTTTCTATCTTGTTTTTGCATGATTTTAGTACTTAAGCAGCATAGTGAAATTAGTAACAAATAAAGGTTTGTATAAATTGTGATTGATTGAGCTATTTTGTATGATTTTCCCATCTAAAATGAGCTATTGAGGTGATGTGGTTCCAAATCATACATTCTACTGTTGAAACAGGGTATGACAACTATACACAACATATACAAGGCAACCTCCTGCAACATTAAAGAAGTACCAAAACAAAGTCAAGAGGAGAATTTAAAATTGGTTGGAAAATGTTAAAGTAATATGGGAGGGATTACCATGCACTCAAAAGCACCCCCACATGATTAATTTGGCAGCAACAAAGCATTACAGGTATTCAACTTGATATTCCAGAGCTACTCCAGAATGATAGGCAAAAATAGTCAACTTCAGTAGAAAAACAGAGTTAGCATCAAATATACAAGAATCAAAGGAGTTTTCATGAGGATAGGTATGGTAGTTTATGATGCACATATTTTTGGCTGATTCCTACCACTTTGGAAGTATGGATAAGCGCATAGTTGGCTACCAACATGAATTTCATCTTAAATTAGACTAAGTTTGCTATAAAAAGACAACGCATCAAGCACATACAATAAATTGTTGATTTTTTATTTGCAAATAGAAATTTAGGAATTAATATAAATAAGGCTACTCACCTATTGATTGGAATTAGTCATGAGTTAGTCATAAGTCTAAAATAAGAGTCAAGTTTAGTGAACTATATTTTGCATACTATAACAATAACATTTAGTAATATACTGCAGTATTTTTTAGATGTGTTAAATTGTGATTGAATGAGTGCTTAAGAATTATTTTGGAGTGTTGAATACCTTCTATTGTACCAGGGAGAAAGGGAGAACTCTTGGGTTTTGTGGAAGGATCTAATTTGCATATTTTTATAGTTTTCTATTTTTGTTCAATTCTTGCTAAAAGTTATTAATTTCTTGTCATTTCTTGTAAACAAAATTTCCCCTGTTTTTGCATCTTGTTTTTCATTGTGTTTTAGGTGTGATGTGTGAGAGTGGATTTGTAGCTAGTTGACCCCTGTTTGTATTTGTATTTATCATTTCTATTTTCTGTAATTTATGTCACAACTTTTTACAGTTTTTAGCAACTTTTCTTGTTTTAGCAATTTAGTTTCAGCAGTTTCAATTTCAACAAGGGTTAAACTTAGTGATTTCAATTATGTATTTATATTTCATATTATTCTCATTCAGCAAGAGTAATCTAGTTTCATTTCCAACATATTTCAAAATTTTCAAATTAAGTAGTTTACAAATTTTGTAATTTTTTGGTAATTATTATAATAGATTAACAGTGGGTTTTTATAGAGGATCCTAAAACCTTATATACAAAATCAGCCTTGCTAAATAGTGCTTCATGCCTCTTGGCTGGAAGAATAAACCTGTATGTAGAAAAAAAAACAAAAAGTTGCTAATTGCCCGAGGGCTACAAGTAAGGCATTTTTGCCTGATTATCCTGGAAACCATGGCCATTATAATTGGGAAAACAAAAACTATCCGGAGAAGCTAGACCATCGGAAAGCATAAGAAGACAACCAAGAAAACTACAAAAAATTCTCCCATACCTGGGAAATAACTTTCCACATTTCTGCTTTCCCCGAGGCAGAATTCGAAGCATACATGTTGGATAGGATCCAAGAAAAATGACTGGACTGAAACAAACCGTTGAAAATCCTGCTGGAAAATTTTGCCCTGGCCCAAATGGCCACTCTGATTAGTATTCTCGCATCCAGGATTTCATCCGTATGGTTTGAGTTTCTTCTTACTTCCCTTTCCTTGTTGGAAGGGAGGTTTTGGAATAAGCGCGTCACCCATCAGAGAATCAGTCATCCTGAAACAACAACCGTTGGGTTCCATTTGCAACATCAGTCGCAGTTTCTTTGTCTCTCTTTTCCTTGTTGGGGGGACGGCCCTGCTTCCTTTCACTACCAAAATCCACCCCTCGCTTTTGACTCCTCGTAATTCGAGGGCTAATATTACCAGGCTGGTAACCTCTTCTTCCCAACAGGTAGTCTTCCAATAGCTTTTGTGCCTCGGGAGAGTTTCGATCATAAATTTTGGGTGAATCTTCCTGAGTGGTGATAAGGGGGGGGCCTGTTCCTTTTCCTCCTGTGGTCCTAGTTGGGGGCGCCCACCACACTGCTCGAAGTCCGGACGGGTGGTGATTTCCTCTTCTGGTAAGGAGGATTCGAGATGGTCCCTGGATGGACCTGGAGATTCATGGCCTTTCGTAAAAGGGTGCTTCATCTGACCTTCACCGTGCTCCAGAGGGTTGCAGGGATCCCGCTCCTTCTTCCTAAGCTTTTGGAGAGGACAATAGGACTGAAGATGCCCTTGAGAGCTACACTGAGGGCAGAAAGCTGGCCTGTTCTCATAAAAAATAGCTTGCTTGTGTAGAAAAGTACCCCCAGACCGCAAAGTAATGGAGGATGGGAGGTCCGTCTCCAAGTCCGCCAAAACACAGAACCGGGCTTGGACAAATCTAGTTCGAGCTCTGGTGGGAGGGTCTAAAGTGATCAGCTCCCCGATGGACCGAGCAATACCTCTGATTACATTTTCATGCCAACAAAAAAGGGGAAGACTCGGGAGCCTAACCCATATTGGAGCAATGTTGATATTCTGGGTATCGGGGTTAAAGTCCAAACCCCACTTCCTTAGAAAGAGACTCCTACGGCCCAAGAACCAAGGCCCTCCAGCTAGGATTTTACAGTAGTCCTCCTTGTTGCTCAGCCTAATCATGAAAAAACCTCGGGTTAGGGCAGCCGACTCTAAGTGACCAGAGGTCCGCCATTTGCCAGACGCCCACTTGCGAATGGTCTCCATGTCGGGACGACCACCAATAAACTTACCGATGAGGGTAAATTTTTTGAAATCCACAAAGCTTGAGAGAATTTCCGTCGGGATGTCCAACTCGTCCCCGGATGGAAATAACTCCTTGGAGAAGAGCCCGCTTAGGGTTTTAGAGGCCGCTACCAAAGCATATGACTTCCGAGGTCCATCTCCCCGTTTGTCTGGCGGATCCTTGCCGCAACTTGGCAAGGACTCCTTGGCGTCCCCAGACTCTGTTTGCCCTCCCTCCACCCTACCGAGCCCCTACTTCGACCTGCCAATGCTCCCGTGCTCTCCCAGAACAGCCTTCCCACCCACCGTCATCCCCACCCTCCCAAGAAACCCTAATTTCATCGCGCTCAGATCATCAGAGCTCTCTCCAATTTAAGAAAGACATTTGATTAATGAATAGATAAAAGGCTTTTTGAAGAAAGGCATTTGACAAATTTTGTAATTTAAGTAGTTTTAATTTTTGTAATTTAAGTAGTTTCAATTCTATAAATTAGAGATAGTGTGATCCATGAAGGACTTTTATGAACCTCTATTCCACTAAATAAGCATGTGTTTTGACATATAAACTGTAGACTCCCAAACCTCCTCTATCGTAGATAGCCTTGGACACCACCCTGGATTTGAAAAACATTGAAATTAAATGATGACATTAACAACACTCATCAACTTTATTTTTATGAGATATTTGTTCTACTTTGGTAAGAAATATTTTTACTATGATTTCCTTATGAGAAAGCTCTTTTTTTATACTTTCCTTATAATAAATATTTCTATTATGCTTTCCTTTTGGGAAAGATCTATATTCTACTTTGCTTATGATAGCTCTAACAACCATACACTGTAAACTCTTTTACTTCCTCTTTGTCTACTTGCAACATTCATATTCTAATGGATTTTAACAATAATTATCTTTTTCCTATATTTTTCTAATGATTCCTATATCTTAAAAAAATTTGTCCTAATAATCTTGGGCTAGTATACATGCCCTAATATTTTTCTGATGGAAATGATGCTTAGAATAGTGTATAAATACTTTAGTCTGGTTCAATCTTCTTCTTCTAATGATGCTCTCAATTTTATAATGTGGTAGAGAATTGTAGGCCTATATTTAAATATTCAATGTATTTCTAGTTAAAGAATCAACTCAGTCTTGAACTATAATGCTTGTCTATTCTTGGAAGCTAAAATTCTAAATTTTGAACTGCTCTTTTATACTTAGAAGCTGAAATTCTTCTCTATCTTTATAGGAATCTTCTCAACCTTTGAAAAATATTTCTTCAATGCATTAGGTACCACCTAAGAATAAAATATAGTTCTCTACTTTTCTAGAGAATCCAATATCAATGTTAGGGTGACTATGAATGTTTGAATGACCAAATTTCTCCTGAGTTGGTTCTTCCTCAATATTCAATTATGATTCTCCTCTTTACTCTAGAGAATCCAAAATATTATCAAGGTGAATCCAAAACTCCAATTATATTTTGAGTTGGTTTTCAATCAATAAATATCCAAATTTCTTCTAAAGTGATTTCTTATCAAATGTTCAACTTTATTTGGAATTGTTTTCCTCTATCAGCTATCCAGATTTTCTCCTAAGATGGCATTTCTACCAATATAATAGTCCTAGTATTCACTAGTTTTCCCTCAACCAAGTGGAAAGACCCTAGCATACAAATGAGGGTGACTATTCTTTGTCCCCTCATTATTCTACTCAATAAGACCTTTAAAAATAGAGTCCAAGTATTCACTACCTTTAAAGTGGATAAAATCTAAATTAATTTTATCAAAAGTGGACAAAGTTAAATATTTAAAATGGTGGCTAATAAAATAAACTCTATCAAAATGGATAGAGTTAGGTGGTAGTTGTGATACCACTATTTGATTTTTAAGCCTTAATACCATAAAATATCATAGGTCTCAATATAAAATAACCACAATATTAAAGGTTAAAATAATAATATAAAAATAGAATAATATATGGTAGCTCTGATACCACTCGTTGGATTTAAGCCTTACTACCACAAAATATCACATGTCCCAATATAAAATAGTCACAATGTTAAAGGTCAAAATAAAAATATAAGAGTAGAATAATATATGAGAAAATTAATATGTATATAAAGGTGTATATAATAAATCAAATAGCATTTATTTATATAACTAAACAGGAATGTAAATGGCTTGAATCATTCATGAACTATGCATGAATAAAACTTACAATATTAATTGCTCAAACAAGATTTATTCCTTTTCTTCCTATTACAACTTTATAATCTGATATTAAGATTCTCAATTATTCATCTTATTATAGAGTATTGTCTCCACAATATAGCCATTGTAATGTGAATCTTCAAGTACTTGTCTATTGCTCTCCATATGATAAGTCCTATGATCTTTGGCTTGTCATCTTGCCACTTGCATACTAGACTCTATGACACATCTACATGACTCTTACACTTATACATGCACTCCTAATCTAAGACACTTGTGCACATCCTCACATTACATATTTGCATACTTATATACATGAAACTTGTGCACATTATCTCAATATACACTTGCACTTAACTTACATGACACTTGTGCATTTCCTACACATTACAATTTTACATGATACTTGTGAATTTCCTGCACATTGCATTCTTACATGATAATTGTGCATTTCTTGCACATTGATACTTACATAAAGAGGAAATGTAAATCACACTTCTAAACTATAGAGTCAATCCTAATCTATTACATATTTACAATTGTACCATGAAGGTACCATGGAGGTACATTAGCATGTACCAAATAATATAATATTCCTCAACAATGAGGAACATAAGAAGGCATTAAAAATATTTGGATAAACTGCATAGTGTTAATCTTATTATTAGTGAGATTCAACTATAAAAAGTAATTTGCTAAAGGATATTCTATCTCTTAATGGAAATGATATCATAGATTTGATAGAGAACATATAGTTTGTGCGGGATGAATAATATATTATGCAAAAGGACAACATAAAAATGGTTTAATTGACCTAGTAGCAAATGTGATATTTTACAAAAGTTCCAGGTAAAAGTGGTCTAATACATTTTACTAGAGTGGTCTTGATAAATTCCATATTATCTTATTTAAAAAAATTTAATTATTAGGATCTAATTAAATATACATGTTAAAAGAGGCTAAACACTTCATATTCAAAGTTTCAAAGTCAATGCATATAACCTTATTTATTAAGCTTGTAGTATTTGTAAGAATTAACTCTTTCTAGGGTTACACAAACAAGTTAAGGTAATGGATCTAAAGGAGGTCTAGAAAGTATCATGTGAGAAATCAAAGCAAGGTTCTACAATTTTATAAGTATTCTTAAATTATGGTAAAACCATGTTGTACATGGAAGTTCTGATGGTGCATTGTCACAAGCACCATCAACACCATAAGTTGGATGTATATGCATGATGAGTATGTATAATGAAATTTTGATCGAATAGTTTAATTTCATGTTAATATATAGTAATGTCACATGAAGGTTGTATGATGAAATGTAATTTTTTTTGTTTTGTAATGTACAAGGTATTTTATGATTAGTGAGAGAATATGAGAGATTGATTATAAATATTTATATCTACTTCTCCCTAGTAGGTTAATATATAAAGACACCTACAGTCATTGTTTTGGTTTAGTCTATGCATGGTATTTGGTCAATTGTATGGTACCTCATGTATTTTATGGAGTTGTGTTGATGTTGGAGGTGATTTATTGTATTGTGTTGTTCATGTTGATAATATAATCTTGCTCTTTGATTAATATTACTACATATATTTATGGATTGTATTTATTAATATGTATTATTGTTTTGATATTTTCTTATACCTTCAATTTTGGGAATACCAAACTATTATACTACATTTGACATCGTGCAATGAGTCTGGGTCAAGGACTATGTTGACAAACGAAATGAATGCAAATGTGGATGACTAATAATCTAGTGCATGAACATGGATGTGGATGTGGGTGTATATATGAATGAATTAAAGAGGAGTTAACATGAATATTATAGAGCATTGCACAATGCACAACACAAGTGACATGAGAAGCAATGCATAAAGTGATATGAGAACTAATTGACTATAATGAAGAGGTGTGTGAGGAGGACCTATATGAAAACTAATATGGACAATAGCTTGTAAATAGAAGAGAAGGTACAAACATGATGCGATGAAAAGCACGCAAATATAAAAATATAAAAATATTTAGAAAATTAATTAATAAGGATTATATTAAATAAATGTGTTAACAAACTTTACATGATTTCTATTCAAAGTTTCAAAGTCAATTCATATAATATTAATATTAAGCTAGTACTATTGGTAAGAATTACCTCTTTATAGGGATACAAAATGAAGTCAAGGAAGTGGATCTAAAGAAGCCCTAGAAAGGATCATACAAGAAATTAAAGTAAGGTTGCACAAGTCTATAAGGATTATTAAATTATGGTGAAACCACATTGTAGATGGAAGTTCTAATGTGGCATTGTCATAAGCACCAACAAGATCATAAGTTGGTTGCATACGCATGATGAGTATGCATGCTGATATTTTTATCAAGTATAGTTTAATTTCATGTTTGTATATAGTTATGTCACATGAAGTTACATGATGATATATAATATTTTTGTTTATTTATTGATTAGTAAGCATGTAAGAGAGGTTGATTATATAGATTTATAACTTTTCCTTACTAGATAACTATATAGAGACACCTAAATTTATTGTTCTAGTTTAGTTTGTGTATGGTATTGATCACGTCTATTGTATGGTGTATCATGTGTTGTATGGAAATAATGTGTTGATATTAAAAATGGTGTATTGTATTGTTTTATTTATGTTGGTAATATAATATCTCCTTTATTTATTTTATTCTATATATTAACGAATTATATTTGTTAATATGCTTTATTGTTTTGATATTTTCTTGTAACTTCAATTTTAGGAATACTAAATTGTTGTACCAGATTTGGCATTGTCTTGCAAAGAGTTTGAATAAAGGACTATATTCACAATTGAAATGAAGAGAAATGTGGATAACTAATAATCTAGTGCCTAGACATGGATATGGACACAAATGAATGAAATAGGAGTTGACATGAAGATTATAGAGTGTTCCACAATGTACAACACAACAAGTGACATGGGAAGCAATGCATAAAGTGTCACAAGAAATGGTTGACTATAATGAAGAGGTGTGTGAGGACCTATTTGAAAATAAACATAGCAACTAATGTAATAGCATGTGTAACAACTAATGTATTGACCCATGTATAAACATACACAGTAACCAATATGAAGAACTTGCAAATAGAAGAGAAGGAACAAACATGATACAATAAAATGTACATTAAGAAGGATAGTACAAAGATTCTACGTAAGGAGAATAACATACATAGAAAATATATGTAAATCAAGAAGGATAGCACAAAGGATAACATATTGCAAGCATAAAGAAGCAAGTTACATAAAAATCAAGGTGTAAACAAAGAGTGCATTACCTAAGCAATAGCTTGGATGAACCGCCAGCTAAGAAGATAGGTTTGAAGCACCTAAAGCCACCATTACTAGAGTAGAATCATCACCTAAGAGGGCAGTTTTGGAGCACCATAGAACCACCATTTTTGGAGCCAACTTCATGGGAGAGTAGCATCACCATTCACTTGAGAGAAAGCATTGAAGCCAAGACCAAATAGTTTGCATTTGTTGGCAAGAAGTATTCAGGGAATAGAAGACGTTGAAGATATCCTTACATGTAAGGAAAAGGAGCACCACTTGCCATATCAAGCCAAGGCATATTCTAAAACTTGGTACAACAAAATAAGGTGCTTAAATATACCTTTTAATGCCTACATAGGAAGGAAGCACCCATGATAAAGTAATGCCCATCTTGAGTGTTGAAAGCATCATTTGAAGGTTAGAAGGCATAATAATTATTGCACATTATTCAAAGGAAGATAAGAGCATTGAAGGCACCTAAAATAATTCTCATCAATATTGTAACCTCAACTTACCACCTGAGCAACGTACGTGCCATGTGGCTAGAGCTTCAAGAAGGGACAAAACCTATTAAAGTACCCAAGTTGAAGAAAAATATAGATTTTGGAAGCACAAGATTGAGCATTGGAGAGTCAATATTTGAGTGGACTCAAAGTGCAACTAAGGAGGAGGAAGACTCATAAGACACCCATGAGCAATAAATAATCCCTGTCATACATAGAAGACTAACATTATAGCACCAAATCTTGGATTGAAGAGTCAAACCAGAAGCCAATCAACACGCACATTGCAAGGAAGGTAAAGGTTTACTTGATTTAATATTTGCTTTCCTTAAGTATAAGGAGTTATAAGGTGTTTAATATAAGGTTAAAGTTTACTTATTATTGCATTGAAGAACTAATCAAATACCAACCTTAGTGAATTAGAGGGAAATTAAAGCAAAGGGAGAATAACTTAAAAGATAGTGAAAATTGCATGAGATTCAAATATTAAAATATTTGCAAATAATTAATTAGGAGATATAAGGTTTTCAACATTGGAAAATTGAAATATTAGTTTGCAAATATGATTACTTTCTAAATTTCCAAATTAAGGAGATATAAGAAATACTACATTAAAATTTATTTTCTTGGAATTTAGAAAATTGAACTATTGAGAATTGAAGGATAAAAGAAGCAAAACCATTAATTGCTTGAAAGTTGGAAATTGCATTTTACATTAGTCTCTTACAATAATTTATGAGACATTAATCCAACTAAAAGGTTTTGAAGGAAAAGAACCTTATTAAAACTTGAAGGTGCATCATCATTTATCTTTTCTACTTACTAATTATTAGATAGATATAAGGCAAGAAAGTGAAGTTGAACATTAGGGAGAGAAAAGGGATTCAAATCAAACTAGAAAAACTAAGCATACTATCAAGACTCATAATTCATTCAAACACTTGCAAATAGAATACATTTTACAAAACTTGTAGAATTGAAAATTTCTTAGCAAGGTTGAGCATATACTTAAAACTTGGGAGTTATAAGATAAACAACTACAAGGATTTTGTGAACAATATAAGATAAAACTTTTCTTTTTTCTTTCTAAAACAATAACTGCAATAACATAAATAAATCAATGCACAAATCACCACACATATAAGATATAATTATTTACGTGGAAACACACTTTTAGAAGAAAATCACAGTAAAATATTACTTATATTTTCTTCAACAAATTTTGTGGGCACCAACCCACAGGAGACACCAATCCCCTAGTACAAGTTTATGGGCACCAACCCACAGGAGACACCAATCCCCTTATACAAGTTTGTGGGTACCAACCCACAAGAGAAACCAATCCCCTTATACAAGTTTGTGGGCACCAACCCACAAGAGACACCAATTCCCTAGTACAAGTTCATGAGCACCAACCCACAAGAGACACCAATCCCCTTATACCAGTTTGTGGGTGCCAACCCATAGGAGACACCAATATCCTTCTACATGTTTGTGGGCACCAACCAATAGGAGACACTAATATTCTTCTGCAATTTCGTGGGCACCAACCCACAGGAGACAAATATCCTTCTACAAGTTCATGGACACCAACCCATAGGAGATACCAATCTCCTTCTACTCACAGATTTGGTCCAAATCTTTACTTAGGTCTGCTAAAAAATTGAATCAATATATTTTTATTATAATCCCTACTGTACCTTACTTTTACTCTAAAAATCCTTCCCTTTTCTTGAGTTTGCTTTCTTAAACTTACTAATGTACTTGGATATCAATCTTGCAATATAGTAACATTCATTCTTCCATTTTCAAGCTAGCCAAGCCCTTGGCAAATGATACATGAATAATATCCAAGATTTGTTGCTATTAATTAATCTATAATGCTTTATATTAATTAAATAAAACTTTTTAAAATAAATATCAATCCTCCTTATATCTCCCTTAATACTTTAATCAAAATAAACAAACTTTTAAACTTATTCCTTATGTCTTCAAACTTTATAAAGTTCAATAATTTGTACCTTTTAATATGCACTCACTCAAATCCAAGTTCGAAGATAAAATTATACAGCTAGTCCATCTCCTCACATAATGATCATCCTCCTCTTATTCTCGTACAATCCCAATATCTCTATCGACCTCTAATTAGAAGATGTCCTTGGTGTTATTGCTGTAATGCTCTTGCTCCACATCACTTTCATGACACAACCTGGTGATATTCGTTGGTCAAAATCCTTGGGTAGAGATGACATTCCTTAAGATTGCTTTGTCTATGGCTCTATCCTCAATAATATTCAAAAACCTACATGGTTTAGATTTTACATAAACCTTGAGGTATGCTTGATAACCTTCTATTTTCCTTTAGCATTATTGTTCTTCATCCTCACTGGTTCTCTTTGACCGAGCACTGCTTACCTATGCATGTAATACTTCTAATGGTGCTCGAATACTCTTTTTGTTGGACATTTACATGTGGGATTTCTTCCTGCTCGATATTTAGTGATCAATTATGTGCTAATATGCCTGCCAAAACAATATGCCTTTCAAATAATAGTAACTGCTCCCATATGTACAATTATAGTAATGGTTATCAAACGAATGTTTTCCTTTATTGCATTAGTTCCTTGGTTTGATGACTGTTAGCCAGACACGTTACACGTATTATCAATAATGCTATATTTTTCCTTCTCTGCTATGTTGTTGCAGATGCTGCTACCACTACTCCACCACTCCAACCGACCATGTCTTCATTCTGCCTCCATATTATCTATTTGCTTCTATTTCATATCTGATGTTGCTCATATACCTTGAATATGCTCACCCAATCTCACTTATCCCACACCATGCATAGTATGTTCATAAACGAACTTGAACAGTGACCCGAACATGATAGGATGTCAAATTTATTAGTTTTTGATCGAAACCACCACTATAGTGTCTCCTTTGCTACTCCACCACTCCAATTCTTCTCCACCGTTGTGCACCTAGCTTCTCTACTCGAAACTTCCACCAGTTCAATCTGCCACTCTTTTTCTATGAAGGTTTTTCACTACTCACCATCATCCATTTATCTAATGCTCATATCTATCAAAGACTTCAAATGAAATATTTTCACCACTGTCACTCATCTATATCGAAGACATTGAATCTAATTATTATCCAACATAAACTTTGGTCCTTTTATTTATATACCAATTTTCACTTTCTAATTTTTGTCTTTGGTGCCTATTTTCAGTCCACTTACATTCAAATTATGGTGCTAATATATTTAAATATTTAATTTAAATATATCCATATTTGGCTTTTTCAATATTTACATTAATATTTAAATTTTAATGTTAAATATTTATTTTTAAATTTGAAACTTCTCCTTTATTTACTTAATAAAGGTAAGCTTTTACACACTTATAATAAAAGCATATGATATAATTTTCAAGGCACAAACACACATCACACTGCCTTGAATAAATTACCCAAGCACACCAAGTCGACCTTTGACATCAATGACAAATCAATAGGGAATAATTCCAACATTTTGAAATTCAAAACTTCCATCAAAATTGTTCTAATTACTTGAGAAGTGAAAGATACTCTACCTAGTGATTTGGGAAAACTAAATTTCATTGATTGAGCACTAAGATTCTCAAGGCATTCTCAAAACTCTAAGGAGCTCTAAGGAATTCTACCTCAAAGGATAATTTAAAAAACATGGATGAAATAGTGAGGAATGCATTCAATAATGAGGAACTATTTCATGAAGTGGAATTTTACTCTCAAAATTTAATAGATACTTTTAAAGGATACAAGTATTTATCCATAAGCAAAAAGGAAAGATTCTCATTGTTCCTAAAAGAAATAAAATAAGGAAACTTTACAAATCTAATTGATTATATTCATGAAGTACTTTTCAGAGCTTGGTGGAATACTCAAATTATGGTTATATTAACATTAGAAGAATGTTTGAAGATATTTTTATTATTAATTATTTTGAACTCTTTCAAAACATGAAATAAAATAATGTTCGTAGTTAATATTATTGTATGATATAGTAACTCATCATGAAGAAGATATTTCTCTAGTAAAAATGTAGAAAAGAAGAAGAAGAAAAATGAGGAAGCATAATAAAAAGGAAAATATGACGATGAAAGAAAATACTTTCAAGCTAAAAATAGATTGGGGTGAGCTAAAGAAACAAGATGAAGATACTCATCTAGGTTAAGACAAAGGAAATAGGAGAAAAGAGCTTGAATTTCAGAACCAGAATGAAGACAACATGAAGACCAAACCAAATGAAAGAGAAGGACCAGATCAAGTTGAAGAATATTTGAAAGACAAAGATCCATATTGAAGACTAAAGTCTTCAATACCCAAATAATGTAATACACGGGGGTGTTAGAGTATATTACATTATTTGGTACATGCCAATGTACCACCTTGGATACATTTCTAGATTAGGATTTTATCTTAGATTAAGGTTTAAGTAGTTACTTCATGCAATGTAATAAATGCACAAGTGTTAGTGTAGAGACAAAAACGAAACACCAAATATAACTAAATAAGAATGAATAAACCACATAACACAATAAATTGCACAATGGAATAGATATGATATTGTTATTACTGGGGGGATCCGAGTACAATAAAATGTGACCCTAAATATGGGGTTTTACATAGCTTATTCAGATACAATAAAATATAATAATGCTAGGGTTCTCCAAAACCCTAGCCAACAATGTTTGCGGTGTCTACAAAACTCGTTCTTACTCCCAACAGGGTTTAGTGGGCTTCAAATATCCATTGAGCTGGGCCACTCTAGCTTAATAAATTGCTCAAATCTAGTAGATCTACAGACCTGCACATACAACCACACTATCAAGGGTTAGTAGCAACAATGAGGACTCCACTATGTGAGACCCTTAGATATTAATAGAAACCCTAACTATTGTAAAACTTGCAATGCATGCAAATTTGAAGATAGTAAAATAACATAAAATGATTGATTTATTTTACTCGCTGTTCTGCTTGTAAACAACGTGATCTGAAGCATATTTGATGATGAAAATGTGCTTCGACATTGCACATATTGAGGAAGCCTCTAGAAAGGCTTACGTGAGGAATCTGTGGGTACCTGGAAGCTACAGGAGGCACCCGTGGGCACCTGGAATCTACAGGAGGCACCCGTGGGTACTTGGCAAGCACCCATGGGCACTTGAGAGGTCCTCGTGGGTACCTGGGGATGAGGTAGAAGTCTATAGAAGTAGATCGGGTGAGGGCAAAAGGTGCAATAACTATGGCGATGAACGAGGGTATGTGAAATGTAGCAGATGAATAGGGATTAGGGTACAGTAGACTATGTGGTAGCCTTAGGGCTCTTAGGAGGGTGTAGCCCAAAAATTCTCGCACTCCTTTCCTCAAGGCTAATGGATCCGCGCCTCAGAGGGGAATGGGAGAATGGATGGTCTACACCTCAAAAGAGAGGTACTTAATCGTACCTTCTAAATGGTGATTTTTTGATGAATTGGTTTAGGGTTCACCAGGAAACATTTTGTGGCAGTTTCCATGCCTAGGTTTTGGGATTTGTTTTGATGTGTTCCTTTTATCAAATCTCTCATACACCTAGTTTTGGCCAATATGCAACTACACTAACCTATATGCAATTTTGATTCAAATGCAGACAAATAGTAGAAAATAGAATTCAAAGAGACAATGCAATGCTTA
This sequence comes from Wollemia nobilis, assembly GCA_028583015.1. Lineage (NCBI taxonomy): Eukaryota > Viridiplantae > Streptophyta > Pinopsida > Araucariales > Araucariaceae > Wollemia > Wollemia nobilis. The sequence continues at coordinate 4,464,843 of JAQPPZ010000620.1, read as the reverse complement.
AAAAGTGATTTCAAATCCTTACCTGTATCCGAAAGTCTGATGAAGTTTCTGATTTTTGAGTGCAGTCCAGATCGTACGCAACAGGTCGATATCGTACTACGATTCACAGGATCGTATTACGATCTGCAAGATCGTACTACGATCAAAGACCAACTATTCCGATTTTACTAGAAACCTGTAGATTCATGGGTAGAGGGTAGAAAATAGAAAACAAAACATGCTATGGACTTTATTGAATAAATATTGGCTCCTATATGATTTATTGAATGCAATATTAATGGGAATTAACATGTATATGATCTGAAACTATGCAAATTATGCAATTAAATATGAGATTTGGTGAACTCCAAGGATGATGATGTGCAAATACTGATCTAAATGAAGTAACAAATGATAAATGTAAGGTAAAATGCAAATTGAGAGCTAGAAAGATGCAAAACTAGAGCTTGGGGTTGCCCCCAAGCACACTACAGTCAAGATTGTAGCAACAGCAATATCGTAGCCTGCAGAGCAAGATCGTACGTCGAACGCACCCTATCGTATTACGATCTCGATATCGTATCCTTTCGATATGTGACAATATCCTCCGATCCTGCATGCAACAGCAAAATAACTAGATCTAAATGCGAAATTATGCGAATGTATTCTAAAATGCCAGGAGGAATTCGAGGGAGGGGAGTCTGGTTAAATAGGTTGGGCAAGATAACCAAAATAGGGAGGTGAATAATTTTGTTACCTCTTCTAAGTTGAGCATGATCGAGTGAATCCGATCTCGTATTTTTCGCATGGTTACTCAGATAGGGATAAAAGACGTTAAACTAAATTTGTCACTTTTCTAAGTTTGATTTTCTGTTTCTAGGCAAGATCGTATTACGATCATCAATATCATACTATGATCGTAAAGATCGTATGCCAAAATCGTACTACGATTTTGTAGGTCGTACTACGATTTTGCTGATCGTAGTACGATCTCGTCGGCTAAGCACAAATTTTGAGGTAATAAATGCAACGACTATTATTTTTCAATATTTTTATCTTTTTATGCAAATGGGTCAATTTTAAGGTGTTACATTTTGCCCCCTCTTTAGCGCAGTTTCAGAAGAAAGTGCGTTAAAGAAAAGTGTGGCATGCTTTACGAGGAAGCAAAAATTTATTATGAATTTTGTTGATGATTTTAAGTTTTAATGCAAGTTGTTTTAAGGTATGATATTTATGGTACCCCCTTCGAGTTTTTATGCCAAATTGGACATTTGGGTGAAAAACTCAAAAATTGAGAGTAAATAAGAAAAGGAAAAGTGAAATTTTAATTCATTTTCTTTTTACTGTTTTACTATTTAGAGCTCTGGAGAAAAATATGGCAAGAGCTTCCCATCATGTCGATTTGGTCCAGGCTAGAGATGGAGCACTCCGGGTAAGTATTTCTTACTTTTTTAACTTAAATTTTGCATGTTTTTTCTTCAATTTAAATTTAAATTTGGTATTTTAGGGCATGACTACCGTTGCATAGCCCTAGTTGTGAAATCGTAATGATTTCACAAAATCGTATCGATTTCACGATATCGTATTGTACGATATCAAAGAAATCGATACGATTTTGTCAATATCGTATCGATTTTAGTGATATCGTATGTTTACGATATCATAAAATCAATACGATATTGCCTATTTTGATACGATTTTGCACTGATTTATCTGATCAAATACTTTTAAATCTGATCACTAATTTTTTGTTATTTTTGTGTTTTATTTTGATAGATGGTAGAATTAAAGAATAGGGAATGGAGGTATGCTACTCTCCAGGCTGATTTGGGTGCTCTTACAGACCGAGAGATGGCCTGCCTAGAGGTAGTGGGTCTAAAACATGTGGTGGAGATGCCACAGATCCTAGTGGATATGAGGATACTGATAGCTTTGGTAGAGAGGTGGTATCTAGAATCATCCTATTTTTGGTTACCTATAGGGGAGATGACTCCTACTTTGGAGGATGTTTGGAGGATTCTGAGGCTACCATTGAGAGGTGCACGTATAGTTGCATCTAGAAACCAAGGCCAGGCAATGAGGAGGTTGATAGGAGATCCTAGCTTCCTATTGAAGAAGGGTGGGGTTCCTCTTGATAAGCTCGGAGGGACTGATAGAGTCTCTCGATTGACTGTATTGTTGAGTGGTATTGTGGGAGGTTTGATATTATGCCATCTCAGTGGGTGTCACTTGCCATGGACTCTAGCAGAGGTGATCTATGATATGAGAGATCAGAGTATCTAGTTTTCTTGGGGTCCCTTCCTTCTTTGTAGATTATATAAATTTTTGCATAGGGTGGTCTACAAGGATGGGAAGGGCCTAGTTTTGACCTCTTTTCTATAGGTGTGGTGTTGGGAGCACATAGCTATCCAGTGACCTGCAGGACTTCCTCTAGTTTGAGTGGTAGATGGTGAGCCTGGTGTAGAGGATGATAGACCTAGGGTCTTCTATTGGCCTTTATAGGGAGGATGCGGGAGATGGGTTAGCCTTGGTATTATGAGGTGACTCATGGATGAGCTATTAGCAGATGACATTACATGGAGGCCTTGGAGAGGATTATCAGGATGGGATGAGGATGCATTTGAGTTGGCCCATATCAGGTGGACCATTTGGGTATAGATGCATGAGGGAGAGGTAGAGTTGCACCGTGTTGATCGGGTGCAATGATAGTTTGGGCTTCGATAGGATATTCCTCAGTATAGGAATATCACCTTTGCTAGATCTACTCGGGATCCTACTACTTTCAGTGGGGCTCCCAACTTGGCTTAATTTTTGGACCCTGAGCTTGATGATGCTCTAGTAGAGATAGTGGTTGGGGATGATGTTGGGGTTACAGATAGGTATCGATATTGGTATGCTAGCATCAGACCTACTCGGTTGACACCATAGAGGAGCACAGTGTGATAGGTAGTTGATTAGTTCTTTAGGTAGTGATATGTAGCTAGTCAAATTGAACACATAGATATCTTTATGAGAATAGGGTCTTTCACTATGGTGGACATTTGTCTTAGAGGTGATGGAGCCATCGAGATAGATAGGAGAGGAGAGCATCACCCCAGTAGGAGGGAGGAGCATCCACTCATAGGAGGAGAGACTAGGCTTACCCGAGAAGGGCAAGAGGATATTGGAGGTGGGGGAGAGTAGTGGGGTAGGTGACCTAGAGGTAGGAGGTCACTATATTGAGGGTGGAGACTACCACCTAGAAGACTAGGATTGAGACCCTAGAGGCACAAGAGGTTGAGATCTAGGATTAGGCTTTGAGGTAGATATGAGAGCTAGGGTAATAAGTAGGGAGGTAGAGCTCAGGGAGTTGGAGCTCCCGCTCCTACATCTACACATACGACTCACTCTAGGTGGAGTGGGTTAGGGGATGAGCTAGTGAGGTCTATATGATAGACCTCATTTTATTAGGCTCTATACTTTATGGTCGTACCAATAGAGTAGAGATAGGCTTTACCTCTTGATATTATGGATCCTATTCGGATAGGATCATCATCTCGCTCTACTTCTAGGGCGACTTCTGCTAGGATGGTTATAGATACAGTGGGTGGATAGTTTCGACCTCCACCACCACCTACTGGCAGAGATGATGATTATAGAGCATCTAGGGTGGAAGGGATGACCTACTTGACTCTTTTTGTATTTTGATGACTGAGTATGTTGATGATAGATTTTGTAGCATATCAGTCGACCTTATATTGTATATATACTTTTTGATGATATATATATGGATATTTTGTCTTATGTGACTTCATGTATTTTAGTTGATTAATTTTGCATTTTAATTTTGTTTAGAATTTTTGGATGATCATGTTTTGAGTATTTATGAATGTTGTTAATCATGCTTAAATAAAATGTTTTGATTTATTTGAAAATGTGTTTTTGAAAAATATGTTTTTGTGTGATGATAAATTTGATATATTTAGCAATAGACCTCGAAGGATGTTGTGTTGTTATATGACTGTTGGTGGAGATCAAAGCTCGCTAAGTCATGAAGCTAATCCTGTTGTGAGGAAGATTTTAATATTGCTAAAATAAAATGGTCGTGTGCTTAAGAATAATCTTAAGGCTTTTATGATGAAAAGAAATGTTTGATGTTGTTTTGGAATAATGTGTTTAATAAATGTTTGTGAAAATATATTGATTTAAGCATGAAAAATTTGAAGGATGATTTGTGCTAGGCATAGAATGTCTAAATAATTACTTAGGAATTATACCATCATCACGAAAATCAAGATGAAATGCAGGATGATATAAATTTTGTTTGTTTTAAAATGTAAAATTAATGTCGGATAAATCATTATGTCACATGTTCAAAATATTTTATAATTTTATAAAAAATATATGGAATAATTTTTGGGCATGAAAAATTAGAAGGATGACTTGCGCTAGGCATAAAATTCCTAAGTGTGAAATTTTGAAGAAAAGTAATTACTTAGGAACTATACCATCATCACGAAAATCAAAATGAAATGCATGATGATAAATGTTTAATTTTGCAATATTATTTAAGATAAATTATTGTGCCATGATGATAAAATAATTTGTAGGGAATATTAATTATCTAACAAAATTCCAAAGAAATATTTTACCTTATTTCAAAGACAAAATTCAAATTTATCTAGAACCAGTGTGTGAAAAGTGAATTCATTATCTATTTTGATTGTCATGATGATACAAAATCTCTCAAGTAACAAATGTGTGTGCTTTGTAAGGTTAATTTACCAATTTTGAGTAAGGTAATGATAAAGCAAACTTGAATGAACCAATGTGTGTGCAAGTGAAATGTTCATTTAACCATGATTTTGTGCATGCATTGGTACTGAACTACTATGTAAATCAAATTACCAAAAGCTAGCTGATCCATAAGCGGACATTGGTCTATACAAAATAAGGTTACTAATGTGATAGACATATCACCATGTGAAAGGAATTACCCAATGTCAAGCAAGTTGGGCACAAATCACCTGTTATGGGGCTTACCTCATGGTTTTCGAATAACTGAGAAATTCCAGGGATTCAAGTTCAATACCCCCTTCTTTTCTTCAAATTTTTGGAATAGGGATTTCTTGTCCATTTTTGAACAAGGGGATTTTATTGCTTTGTAATGGAACACTTTTCTTGATTTTTCTCTTTCTTTTTCTTTTTCTTTTCTTTTATTTTTCTTTTCTTTTTTAGGATACTTGCTCAGATTAGACGTAGAGCAAGGGATTTTATTCGGGTAGGGAGGAGCTTGTCCTTTTGCCAATTTCTCAGTATTCTAGACCATGCACATGATAGGATAGCAAGGGAAACTTTTCACTTAAGGTATTAAGATTTACTATGTAGTATCACTTTGTCGAATTTTGCAACAAATCATTTTAAGATGTAAAAGTGTGTTCTTGGTTCAAGAAGTAGCAAGATCATTCTCAAAACTCAAAATTATTTAATGAAGTAATAGTGTTCTTTGGTACAAGAGAGATTTATAATCAAAATAACAAAATCAAAATCATTTTAAATATGTGAAATTTAGTGCATGGTTCAAGATAACTTTTGAATTTATCTGAAGTAAAATAAAATATAACTTGCAATCTTGGCAGATAATAAATGCAGAAATAAACTAATTTAATAATGCCTTGGAAATATTTTTGTAGATTTTTAGATTTTGTAATTTTTTGGTTGTTTTTGATAATATATTGAAATGCATGAGAAAATTTATTTACAATTATGTATAGTGAGGAGACTTTTGGCTTTATGCATAATATCTTTTTAGATGCATAATATTCATGGGTTCCTTGAGATATTTTCCATCCAAGGTAGCCAATCGGTATGCACCTGATCCAAACTTAGCAGTAATGATAAATGGTCCAAGCCAATTAGGTTGAAATTTTCCTTTAAGATATTTTCTTGCATTAGTATTTTTTTGATTTTCTTTTAAGACTAAATCTCCAACTTCAAAGGATCTATTGTGAACTTTCTTTGCATATGATCTTTTAAGTTTGTATTGGTAGGCACGAAGATGCTCTAGAGCATGGATGCACTTTTCATCTAGAAGTTCCAACTGACTTAACCTGCCAACGTGATATTCATCTCCTACTTCGACATCTTGAAGTAGAAGAGCTAAAGAAGGAACTTCTAGCTCAAATGGAAAAACCGCTTCAGCACCATAAACCAAGACAAAAGGTGAAGCACCTGTAGGAGTACGAACACTAGTTCGATAAGCCCACAAGGTAGGATATAATTGTATATGCCAGTCATGACCTATTTTATTAACCAATATTTTTAGGATTTTGATTAATGTTTTATTAGATGCTTCAGCTTGGCCATTTCCTTGTGGATAATAAGGAGTAGACCATCTATGTTGAATTTTATATTTTTGACATAATTTCTTAACATCTTTGTTCTTAAAACATGTACCATTGTCAGAGATGAGATTAGATGGAATTCCAAATCTACAAATGATTTGATTGAAAATAAATTTAGAAACTTGAACTCCTATGCAAGAAGCTAAAGGTATAGCTTCAACCCACTTTGTAAAATATTCTATTGCTGTTATTATAAATTTATGACCATCAGAAGAAACAGGATTGATTTTACCAATAATATCTAAACCCCATTTAGAAAAGGGCCAAGGAGAGGCTATGGCTTGGAGTTCTTGAGCAGGAGCATGGACAAGGTCAGCATGTCTTTGACACTTGTCACAATGATGCACATAATCATTAGCATATTTTTCCATGGAAGGCCAAAAATATCCCATTCTAAGGAGCTTTTTAGCAATGGCACTTCCACTAAAGTGTCCTCCACAGGATCCATCATGGGCTTCACTTAAGGCTTTCTTAGACTCTTCTAGGTTGAGACATCTTAATAGGATACCTTCAAAAGATCTTCTATATAAGGTATTACCAACAATTACGAAGTGAACAACTCGCTTACGTAATAACCTACGTTGGTTTCTATCTAGTCCTTCAGGGAAGGTCCCATTCTACAAAAAATTAAAGATATCTATATACCAAGGCTCTAGGGTAATTTCATTAATAAAAAATACATCTAATGGCTCTAAGCAAGACTTAGAGGAAGCAGGTTCTTGGAGTTTGTGAATAATGATAGTAGCATACTCATCATCTAACTCTAAAGGCAATAAAGAAGCAACCGCAACCATAGCATCGACATCACGGTTGCTAGTTCTAGGAATAGCTTCTAAAGTTACTTTCTCAAACAATGATATAAGTTTAAGCACATATTCTTTATAAGGGTGAATTTTCTCATCTCGTGTCTGATAAAATTCATTGATTTGATTTATCATGAGCTGAGAATCTCCAAAAACTAACAAGACTTTAATTTTTAAAGCTAAAGCAGCTCGTAATCCAAGGATTAGAGCCTCATACTCTGTAGTATTATTAGTACAAGCAAACTATAATTTAAAAGATAATGGTATAAGGTGCTTTTGAGGAGATATTAATATAATACCTACACCTGCACCACTCATACATCTAGCTCCATCAAAAAACAATGTCCAAGTTTCAGAATGATCTTCTTCTAAATTAAGACACTCATCAGGAAATTCAATGTGCATAGGGTGAGTAGACTCTAAAGGTGCAACAACTAACTGATCAGCTATAACTTGGCCTTTTATGGATTTTTGGCTGATAAATGTGATTTCAAACTCACTAAGAGCAAGAACCCACTTAGTTGTGCATCCTGATAAATAAGGTCTACTCATCAAGTACCTTAATGGATCAGCTTTAGCAATGACATATGTTTTCTGACTAAGCATATAATGACACAACTTTTGCATAGAAAATACAACTGCTAGACAAAGCTTTTCTAATGAAGTATATCTTGTTTCATAACTTATTAGAGTTCTACTTATATAATATGTGGCTCATTCTTTCTTTTCATCATCAATTTGAGCTAACATAGCTCCAAGTGCTAATTTCGAAGCAAAAATATATAGAATGAAAGGACAATCCGGTCTAGGCAGAATAAGCACTAGAGGGCTGAGAAGATATTGCTTAATACTATCAAAAGCTTCTTGAAATTCCTTATCCCATTGAAAGGAAATGTTCTTCTTGAGTAATTTAAGAAAAGGTTATGTTCTATCTACCAATTTATCAATGAAGCGATGAATAGCTTGTAATTTTCCTTGTAAGCTTCTTAATTTTGATATGTTTTTAGGAGGTGGCATATCATGGATAGCCTTAATATTTAGAGGATATATTTCTATACCTCTCATAGAAACAATAACTCCTAATAATTTTCCAGATTTTACTCCAAATACACACTTGTCTAGGTTTAAGCGTATCAGATATTCTCTTAATCTATCAAACACTTTTCTTAAATCATTAATGTGATCATCTTCTTTAGTTGAATGAGCTATAATATCATCCACATAATCATGCAAAATATCATACATCATATCATGAAAAATATATGTCATGGCTCTCTGATAAGTTGCACCAACATTCTTTAAACCAAAGGGCATCACTTTCCAACAAAAAGTCCCCCAAGGTGTAATAAAAGTTGTTTTGGGTTGGTCTTCAGGAGCTATTCTGATTTGGTTATATCCTGAAAAACCATCCATAAGGGATAACATTCCACTTCCAACTATGAAATCTATGATTTGATCCATATTAGGGAGAGGAAAATCATCTTTAGGGCATGCAACATTAATATCTCTAAAATCCGTGCAAACCCTAATCTTAGTAGCTTCTTTCTTAGTTACTGGAACAACATTTGATATCCACTCAGCATAGTCAATAGCTTGTATAAAAGTTACATTCAAAATCTTTTCTAACTCACTTTTAACTAGTAGTGCTACTTTAGGATGCATTTTTCTGAGTTTTTGCTTTACAGGTTTAGCATCAGGGCGCACTACTAAATGGTGCATAACTACAGAAGGATCTAAGCCTGGCATATCTACGTATGTCCAAGCAAAGACATCAGAATATTCTATGAGGAATTCAATATATAGCTTTTGTTTCTCTTCACTTAACTCTGATCCAATTTTGACCATGCGAGGGTTCTCTTCTGTCCCAATATTGATTTTTAAAATATTTTCTACAACAATATTTAAATCTCTTTCAAATTTGGGTGGTGCGGGTGACACACCCATTTCTTGTAATTCTTCTAATGTGCATTTAGCTAACTCTTCTTGAGGAGTAGTAGCTTCAATATGGGCTATACATGGCATAGATCCATCAAAGAAGAACTCATTCCTTAAAATTTCATCAAGAGATATATCATGACAAATATCACCCTCTAAACATTCATCCAGAGAAGCAATCATTTTTGGGTAAACCATAGTCAACATATTACAAGTATGTATCTTTTTAAGAAGCTCTTGTTGTTCCATATATTCTTGATATGTTATAAGGTGATCATCATCTTCATATGGGAATGGTTCTATTTTTGTAGGAATATAACCAAGACCACATCGAGCCGGCCATTCTTCGACCTCCAAAGGTTCTTTTATACCATTTTCATGAGGTCCTAAACCTTTACCTCTATAACCCATATTACACATCATTGGTTTTGATTTTATATATCCATTAGAAAAGTAACACTTAGCAAATCCATCTTGATCAATTGTAAATTTTATAATTGAAATTTTACCCCAATCATATCCTGCATATACAAAGTCACAACTCCTAATATGAAAAATGCTTCCCTTATTTGGTAAGCCTAATGTTTGGGGAGATGGTGGTAACTTAGATAGTACCAAGGAATCTTGGGTAGCAAAATTAACTTCTTCTATAGTTGCAAGCACTGAAGATAAATCCGGTAATACTTCATCCGAAATGGCATATGAAGTAGATGGACTATCCTCCTTAACTGGTTCTTTAGATGCTATAAATTTAAATATTGTAGACTTAGGAGGTGAATCTGCTATTATAGATTTAGGAAATGGATTAGATATAGGTTCAGAAGGTGATGATGATAATGATTTAGAATTTGTTGATGTTGATGATTTAGAATGTGTTTTTAATGATATTGATTTAGAAGGTGATGATGATTTAAATTTAGAAGGTTTTGATGATGAGGGTGTACTAGGATGAACAAAAGACATAGCAGGACAGAATGGAACTCCTATAGGTTCCACCATAGCACACATGTCAAATGGCCTAGGGTCACCATGAATGGTGACTAATTGATTTTTAAACTCAAATTTAACACATTGATGTAATGTGGAAGGTACTGCTCTCATTGCATTGATCCAAGGTCGACCTAGAAGAATGTTGTATGATGCAAAACAAGGTACAACAAACACAGTCATATCCAAAATCCTTGGGCCAACTTGCAATGGGATTTTCATGACTCCACATGTTTCTTGAGTTTCATCATTAAATGCTTTAATAATCATTTCAGTATTTTTCATATCTTCTTTTTTAAATCCAAATATTTGAAAGAAATCATATGTGCATATATTTAATGATGATCCATTATCAATTAGGACTCTTTTAACTCCTACATCTCCAATCAATGTTGTAATGTATAAAGGATTATCTCCATACAAACTTTGAGGAGGAATATCTTTATCATGAAAATCTATGAAATTTGTTTCATCCAAAGTTACAACATTTACTACAACATTAGGTTCAATATCTTCAGGTACCATCATCTTACTTAAATTTCTCATCAATTCTTCTCTATGTATGGAAGAAGTTCTTAAGAGATCTAAAAGAGAAATTCTAGTTGTGATGGTAGCTAATTGTTCATTAATATCATATGGAGATCTTTGTTGTGAACTTATTATATTATTTGCTTTAGTAGGAGATTTTAATACAAATGGAGTTGTTTTCTCATTTTGACTTTGATCTTGAGAATTTTGATTTTGTGCTTGTTGTCTTGTAACAACTCCGATGGTACCCACAATGTTGCTATGTCGAGGATCACCAAAATGGGGTCTAGTATTTTTTGCTTGCTCATTTGAAAGCCATTGTTGAGATGATGGTCTAGTAGTTACTCTTCTTGGAAATGGTTCTTCTGGAACTGATAAATCTGTAATAGGGGTGACTTGATCTGATTCATATTCAGAACTATTTGAAGCAATCTCTAATTCACTCCCTGTTTCACTTTCTGTGTCACTTTCTAAAGATGTACTTTGGCAATTTTTTAGAGGTCTAATAGTGACTAGAGATTTAGTAGTTACACATGTTTTTTGCAAATCTTGATGTGGTAGAAAACTACTAATAGTTCCTACATATCGAGTTGGATGAGGAACATTATGATGTTCTACTTGATTTACAGCTTCTTTACCATGCTTTGGTAAAGGGTGTTGAAAAATATCCAAATTTTGATTTGCATTTTGATTTTGAGGTTTTTGTGTATTATTTTGAGCATTTCTTGGAGGGAAATTCTCTACTTCCATTTTTCCATTATCAATTAAATCTTGTATCATGTGCTTCAATATTTTACATGAGTTTGTTGAATGACCATCAGCTCTATGGAAGTTACAATGTAAATCAGCTCTAAATCCAGCTACAGTTGTATCAGGTTGTCTTATTTCAGGCAACCGTATCAAACCTTGTTCCAATAGTTGAGGTAAAATCATAGTTAATGGCTGATTTAATCTTGTAAATTCTCTTGGTGGTTTATCAGGAACCTTTAATACAAATTTCTTCACAACTTTAGCAAGATTAACATTTGAGTTGTTTCTACTATCAGTAACTCCATCACCCACTACTTGTTTGTTCTTATATTGATTCTTAGAAGTTTTGTCTTCATCCTTCTTCTTAAATTGACCTCTTCTAATAAGGGCATCTTCTACCCTCCTTGCTAAATCAATGGCTTGATCAAAGGATGTTACCGTAGCAGTAGAAAGTTCATAAGATAGTTGTTCTTGCAAATTACCTATGAATATGTCCAACATTTCATGATGAGGTAATGCAAAGTGTAATTTGCCTAAAAGTTGTCTCCACTTAGTCAAAAATTCAGCAAAACTTTCATATTTTCCTTGTTTCAAGTTGTATAAATCTTTAATAGTCACATGCCTCTCTATGTAGGCACTAAATTGATGGACAAACATTTCTGTTGTCTCCTCAAAATTCCTTAAAGAGTTAGTGGGTAACTGATAATACCACTCTAGAGCCATGCCTCCAAGACTTTTAGGGAACATATTTAGTAACAACAAGTCATCATGAGAAACATCATGACATGTTGTCCTAAACATGCGAAGATGCTCAATAGGATCTTCGGTTCCTTTATATATCGAGAGGACAGGCATAGGGAAATGTTTAGGGTAAGGTTGAGCTACCACAATAGGATCCAAAGGTTGACTACACATCTCTCGATAACTATATGAGGGATGGTAGGGATCCATATGGTCTAGACGAGAAGCTAACTATTTAACCATGGCTTCAAGTCCCTGTTGTTGTCCACCAAACTGATTTTGTTGCACCATATTATTATGTCTTTGATAATAAGTTGGTGTTGTTGTATAAAGATTTCCAACTGAAACAGTGTTGTGTAAAGTGTTTGTGGGAATTATGTTTTGTTGAATTTTCTGTTGATAATTTGTATTTTGCACTTGTTTAGCCTTTTGTTGTTGATTAAGAGCTTGAGAAAATATGGAAGCAAATGGTTGTTTCTATTGTTTAGAATTTTCTTTAGTGTTACTAGCAGCCATCTTAGATGATTGTGTCATTGGTTTTTGAACCTTTTGATTTAAAGGTATTATGTTTTGATTAGATGGTCCTGCTTGATTATTATCTTGGTCTATTGGATTCATGTAAGGTAATGGATTTGTATGTATTCGAAAAGTAGCTGCTAAGGCTGATTCCATAGAACCTTCTCCTAAATTATCAATTTGTACTGCTTGACTAAATTCTTCTATGTGATATTTTATAAATTGAGTAAAATTTCCAATAGACTCAAATTTAACATTTCCTTTTTCATCTAATGTAGGTTCATTAGTATTTTCTATTTTGTTTTCTCCATTATCACCTTCATATTATGAAATTACATCCTCTTCAATGAGTGTTCTATCCTCAACATTTTCTTGTTCTTGTTCTCCCATATTATCATTTTCTACTTGTTTACCACTTCTTAATATAGGCATTTTGTTTTAGAATATTTTCTCTTGCAGATATATATTATATATATGTGCTAAAATTTTTGGGGTATATATGCTATATATATACCTAACTAAATGAAATAATATGATTGTTTTTGGATTTTTGTAGTTTTTAGATTGCAAACAACAAAGCAAACACAACTATAATATTATAGATATTATACTTTAATTTTCTTGGAAAAGCCTATGGATATCATTAACAGGTTCAAGTTGGTCTGGTGACATGTAGTGTTCTTCTTCAAATTGGAAGTTGGCTTTTAAGAATTTTATGAAATGTGCTATAGTGATGCAATCAACTTCACAATTTGACATATAAAAGTGTAATTCATGATAGTAATCTCGATAAAGCACAACTCTAGGAACTCTGTTAAATCTTCTCTTATCGTCTAAAACAATCTCTTGATTTTCCACTCGTGATAGAAATTTATGTACTACTATTGCATTCTCAAGATAATCTTCAAAGGAATAAAGACTTGGAGAAATTACAGCTCTCTTATCTGCTAGCCACCTATCACATGCTCTTTGAAGGTCAAAGTAAAAAGGTGCACTATCTGGATCCAGGATTCTAGACAAGTCAAACCTTATGATTTTCTTAAGTTCAGGTTCTTTAGCTCTTATAATCTCTAACCTTCTCCAAATATCAGGGTATGGCACACTACCTAATGAAGAAAATTCTTGGTTTTCTAGTACTGTACTAACATTAATTCAAACGACTCTCCTTATGTTATAATCTACCATCTATGAAATGCAAGATTATGTGATTTAAACTAATGTTTTTTTTTTGGTTTTTGTTTTATGACTATTTAAAAATCATAAGAAAGCCTATGTTTCATGTCGGGTTCACCAAAGAATGTAGCCCAAAAATTCTCGCACTCCTTTCCTCAAGGCTAATGGATCCGTGCCTCAGAGGGGAATGGGAGAATGGATGGTCTACACCTCAAAAGAGAGGTACTTAATCGTACCTTCTAAATGGTGATTTTTTGATGAATTGGTTTAGGGTTCACCAGGAAATATTTTGTGGTAGTTTCCACGCCTAGGTTTTGGGATTTGTTTTGATGTGTTCCTTTTATCAAATCTCATATACACCTAGTTTTGGCCAATATGCAACTACACTAACCTATATGTAATTTTGATTCAAATGCAGATAACAAATAGTAGAAAATAGAATTCAGAGAGATAATGCAATGCTTAAAAAGTGATTTCAAATCCTTACCTGTATCTAAAAGTTTGATGAAGTTTCTAATTTTTGAGTGTAGTCTAGATCATACGCAATAGGTCGATATCGTACTACGATTTTTAGGATCGTATTATGATCTGCAAGATCGTACTACGATCAGAGACCAACTGTTCCAATTTTACTAGAAACCTACAGATTCATGGGTAGAGGGTAGAAAATAGAAAACAAAACATGCTATAGATTTTATTGAAAACATGATTAGGCTCCTATATGATCGGCTATTAGAATGTAATATGATAATGGAAATTAACATGAATTAATGATACTAAAACTACATGAAATATGCAATTACATGAGATTAGGTGAACTCCAAGGATGATGATGTGCAAATAATGATCTAAATGAAGTAACAAATGATAAATGTAAGGTAAAATGCAAATTGAGAGTTAGAAAGATGCAAAACCAGAGCTTGGGGTTGCCCCCAAGCACATTGCAATCAAGATCGTAGCAACAACAATATCATAGCCTGTAGAGCAAGATCGTATACCGAACATGCCCGATCATATTACGATCGCGATATCGTATCCTTTCGATATGTGACAATATCCTCCGATCCTACGTGCAATAGTAAAATAACTAGATCTAAATGCAAAATTATGTGAATGTATTCTAAAATGCTAGGAGGAATTCGAGGGAGGGGAGTCTGGTTAAATAGGTTGGGCAGAACAACCAGAATAGGGAGGTGAATAATTTTGTTGTAACCTCTTCTAAGCTGAGCATGATCGAGTGAATCCGATCCCGTATCTTTTGCATGGTTGCTCAGATAGGGATAAAAGATGTTAAACTAAATTTGTCGCTTTTCTAAGTTTGATTTTCTATTTCTAGGCAAGATCGTATTACGATCGTCAATATCGTACTACGATCGTAAATATCGTATGCCGATTGTATGCCAAAATCGTACTATGATTTCGGAGGTCGTACTATGATTTTGTTGATCGTAGTACGATCTCGTCGACTAAGCACAAATTTTGAGGTAATAAATGCAACGACTATTATTTTTCAATATTTTTATCTTTTTATGCAAATGGGTCAATTTTAAGGTGTTATATAGGGCTAGGGTTTAGAGTCAGGGATTCAAGGGCTTAGGGCAATCAGAAAATTCAGACTTAAAGTACTCAATGACTTAGAAACTTAGAGAAATCAAGGGTTGACCCATCAAAATGGCTCCTCATTATAGTCCAACCTAGGGCATGCTAGGGTTTCAATGACACTTAATCATGTGGCTAAGATTAAAGCACATCCAAGGGTGGATAATAAATTTAGGGTGTGAAATGGAATAAGGCGGATGAACGTATGAGATTAGATGAATTTTAATGGCTATGGTTTATTTATATATAAAAATATATATATATTAAAATATTATTATTTAAATATATATTATAAATAAATATATAAATATATAAATATATAAATAAATAGGCAAAAATGGCAAAAAAGTTAGGATGAAGGGCAAATGGCTAGATTTTAGTGGTGGAAATGGCGAGAAGGCATGGATGGAGGACAAGTGGCTAGATTTTTGTGTCTATAGATGTCCATTTTTGTACCATGTTGCATGAAGCACAATATGATGCAAAAATACGAGACACCTGCTCAAGATTGGCACAAATGCAACTTCTCTTTCCTGTTGGAATGCAGAACAAACTTGAAGGCAAAAAGAATAAAGAATTTTAGAGTTGTTGCATAGCTTACCCCCTAAATTGGTGAACGGGTTGCAAATGAATCTCATGAGCCAATTGAAAATGTTGTGCAACGAAGGAATGATGGAATATGTGTCTATTTTTGCCCTAATAGATGAAGAGTTTTGGAAGAAATAGATGATGATGACAGGTGTCTGTTATTTGCCCCAATAGATGAAGGATTGTGGGAGAAATGGATGATAGGTGTCTGTAATTTTCCTAGAAAATGAAGGATCATGATCATGTTATATTATCCCATCGTGGGAAAGTCATAATAAAATTTTGGTTACCCCAAATTTTGGGTGATTCCATGATTTGGAATAAATTTTGTCGTATGGCATCATTGATATGTAGATATGAAGATGCAAAGATAAATAAGTCATTCTTGGAGGGCTTGCTAGTGATTGTACGATAATTCCTCTCAAATGGAACCAATCACCCTAGCTAGAGCCAAAACCCTTCCTGACTTATCAAGGAAATTATGAATGATGTGATTTGATTTTGTCCATGTGTTAAGCCCCATGAATTAGGCCATCAATGATAGCTATTTAGCAAGATTCATCTTTGTCAAAGGTTTCACTTGGAATGTGAGGAACCAAATTTGATTTTGCTTTTTGAACTAGGAGATATGGAGGTATGATGATGACCAAGTTTTCTTATGGTAATTCAGACATCTTACCGAATTGCATGGACACAAATTGCTGCAATCGCCAAGTATATAGAATGAACCACTATATACAAGATTCACTTGAAATTCGACATATGTTGGGAGCAATGGATGATGGATGGTGATGTTGGTGAAATTTGAATTTGTTGGGATGAAAGGTGATGATTTTGTGGAGAGCAAAATTGATTGGAGAAGATGGATTGGAATGGTTGCTCATCTGGCGCCTTTTCGTACATAAAATTTGATTTATTGGTCCAAATCAAATCAAAATTTTATCGAAAGCTATGATATGATGATAATTATGATGTAGATGTTGAAGATGGTCATTCTGTAAAAATTTGGATCAATTTTATTTATTCTGTAAGTGGATTTGATCTTTTTATGATTGGTGGATGCAAATGAAAATTATGCATCCAAACTTATTTTTGTTTTTACAAGAAATGTTGGTATGATGGAATTGATGCGTGGGTGAAATTTGGTGTGATTTTGAGGAGGTAAGAGACTGTTTTGAGAAAATTTTCCTTTCATAATGCTGACACAAGGTACCCACGGGTGCCTAGAACAACCTAAAGTGCTCGTGAGTGCCTCAGTACACTAGGAGGCACCCATGGGTGCCTCAATGTGCTTGAGTTAGCTATAAATAGCTTTTTGGGTGAGTTTGAGGCTCATTTCAACACTTTGGAAGCTGAGAAGCTATGTCTAAAGAGTTAGGGGAGTGAGAAGTGAAGTGAGGTAAATCATTTGGAGCATGAAAGCTATGGTGGTGGAGGAAGCTCGTGCAGGGATCAGGGCTATGAGTGGAGCATGAGTGGTAGAGGTAACATTGCTTTTAGTTGTGCAAAAAGTGTTTTTTTTGTAAATTATTAACCAATGTCTTATGTTGTGCTACAACTTGTGGTTTTGGGGGCTCGACACTGATTTTTACCTTGTATCCCCAGGATAAGAAAGACGATCACAGAGGAGGGGTGGAAGTTATTGGAGACGATGGGGCTAGTGGAGGTAGCCTCCTTGGATGTGGTGAGAGCAAATGAGGGGTACGTCTCTACCTTGGTTGAGAGGTGGGATGCAGATAGGGGGACCTTTTATCTTCCCATGGGCAAGGTGACGGTTACCTTAGAGGATGTATATCTCATCCTCAATATACCAGTGGAGGGGATTCAGGTTGAATTTGGTCACAACCTGAAGATGGAGATGGAGAGCATGTTTGGGGATGCTTGGCAGGGGTGAGAGTGAAGGGTGGAGGTATATTGTGCTTTTCCATGTATAGGAACAAGGATTTGGACCCCCTCTAGGCCTTGGTGATGTTTGTGTTGGCCAATATTATGGCCCCAAATAATATTGGAGATAGGTTCCCTTGGAACTTGATAGGGATAGTGAGCAATATGCTCACTAGGAGATAAGTGTATGCATGGGATCCCACCTTACTAGTATAGGTGTACCAAGAGTTGTACTATGTGATGAGGCAAGGTTGAAAAGGCTAGGGGTGCAACTTTTTACTGTAGTGCTAGAGATGTGAGCATTTTAGGATTGCTCGATTAGAGGGTTTGCCTGTGTAGGAGTTTGGTAGGGAGCATCCCTATGCTCGATGATGGGCATTGGTGAAGGAGGTATAACCGAGTCATATTGTGAGGACAAGTCAATGGTACATGTATTTATGGGTTGGATTGACATCCACCCACATTATTTGGAGATCATGGTTGGGTGCCTAGTGGACTAGGGATGGAGAGCATCTATGGTGGGTGCAACAAGGTAGATGGATGGTTCGGAGGTATGCAACTGATATGGAGTACTTCCAGTTTTTACGAGTGCTCCATCAGTTCAGGCTGAGGTAGAATGTTCCTGATGAGTTAGTGAACTATAGGAGACTATGAGAGGAGACCAAACTACCTTATGCAGAGCCATGGAGGGTGGTCTTGGAATATGATGAGGAGATGGATCTACTGGATGTCGATTATGTAGGGTTGATTGCAGAGTATAATTCATGGTTCACACCTCAAACACCATGGGTACCTCCTTGAGGAGCAATTGATGGGGATGGTGGTGGAGAGGCTAGGGAGGATGGTACTTAGGAGACCTAGGATGATGGTACCCAAGATATCCACAAATGGTAGTGGTGCCTTCAATCTGACAGTCAGGTAGAAGGTGAAGGGAGTAGCACATTAGGCTTAGGAGGTTTCAAGAGATAAGGGATATGACATGAATGTGGAGGAGGTTTAGGATGTACCCCTAGGTTGGGTTGAGGAGATCCCAAATGTAACCCTAGGTTAGAGTGAGGAGGACTGGCACAACTAGAGCAGCAGGTGGAAAAGCGAGATTCGAGGATTGTAAGGCTCTAGGTAGAGCTAGCGAAGAAGGAGCATCGACATGAGGTCGACATATGATACCTATAGTCTCAAAACAGATATATTGAGGTATTGGAGGATAAGTTGATGGAACATCATATTCCACTTCCTGATCCTCCAACCTCATCTATATATGGGGGTACAAGGCATAGCGTGTCTAGGCTTAGCTCTAGGTCTAGGGATCCTTCTAGGTCATAGGGGTCCTCTTGGGAGATGTAGCTAGTGCTTAGATGCACTTTTGTAGATGAGCCTTGGTGCTCCCATATATGTAGCCTTCGGGAAATATTTGTACATGTGATATTTATACACACATATACATATACGTGGCTTTGACCTTTTTGTGTTATATGTGTTTGGTGGAATGCTTTTGTGGAATGCATGTTTATGTTTATTACTAATGCGTATGATATGTTATGGATGATTAATGCAATATGGCATGTAATAATGATAATTTATAGTTTATATCATTATTTGACCCTTTTTATAGCATTGTTTTTTAATAAGGGGCACAAAAATTGGTGGATTTTGGTAGATGATGGCTAATGAAATGACATGGATGTTGACATGGAAGAAAATATGGATGAAGATATGGATGTTGATATGGAAGAAGATATGGATGTTGATATGGAAAATTGCCTATTTTACAAAGACTCAAACATCCTAGTGTACCCAACAAACTCACTAAAACTGCCTAATCCCTCTAGGACCAAATGTGTGTGCAATGAATTCATTTACCAAATCAATTGCATGGTAATGACCTAAGACAATCAAGCACTAGTGTGTATGCAACGAATTCATTAACTAATCTTGAGTAAATTGGGTAAACCTGTTATAGTTGAAACTAAGAGGTTAGCTTTTCCGTATGAGTGGTCAGAGGTCTCTTTTTAAAAGAGACATGTCACCATGCATGAGCGTACTCCACTACCATTCAAGCATCTATAGCTCTGGTGGAGGCTAAATCCATAGTCCATGAATTTTGTTTTTTGTCTCTTAAGTTTTGGGTATGACTACCTAACTGTCTGACTAAAATTGTAGTACGATCCTTACAACCCAATTAATCAATGGTGTGTGATGTAAAAGATTTAGAGCTTTAGGGAATCAAATTCTCAACCTAAGTGTGATGAGAATTGTATCCTATCCTTACTGCTATATCTTTTGGATTTGGAGCAACTGTGATAGTAGTGAAAACCACTGTTCTTATGACTATGTTGCATAATGGGACAAGCAAGGATGACCCTTTTTACCTCAAGGTTCCGACCAAGTATGGTGTTATACCTCTTTGACACAAGATGTTTTTAAGATATGAAATTATGTTTGGTTCGAGAATGTTTTTGAAATCAACTCCCAATACTCAAAATTTGCTTAGTGTATATATGTGCAATAGTCCTAGAAGAGCTCGAATTTTTTTTGAAGGTTGATTAAAACACTAGGGGTGGCTGAGTGACCGAAAACACCTAGTATT
The DNA here is from genome assembly GCA_028583015.1 of Wollemia nobilis. NCBI lineage: Eukaryota > Viridiplantae > Streptophyta > Pinopsida > Araucariales > Araucariaceae > Wollemia > Wollemia nobilis. The sequence goes on along the minus strand of JAQPPZ010000620.1, from coordinate 4,444,390 downwards.
TGTGAATGTATGGAGGTAAATGACAACTTAAATTATTGGAATTGTGTAATGACATGGATGACGTTGTAAAGGTGCCCCTGATTAAGGAAACATGACTTTTGTTGGACCAATTAAGATATTTACTTTAATAAATGATCCCTATAAGAAATGTGAAATGTGAATGCAATGTAGGAAATGCAATGTGTGAATGTGTGAAATGCAGGATGCATTATTTTTGAAATGTGAATGCAGGTGGAATGCAATGTTATGAATGAAATGTATGCAAATGTTTTTGTGTATTAGCCATGTATACATATACATATATAAATCAAATCATGCATAGAATGCTCTCAAGTGTATAACATTAAGTGGTTCTGATTCTTCCTCTCCCTATAGACTAGCAAGTATATAAGTACCATTACCCACTCTTTGTGTAATAATGTATGGACCTAACAAATTAGATGCAAATTTGTTACAAAGATGCAATAATACCTTTGTGTTTTTTTGGTTCTCTTTAAGGACAAGATCTCCTACTTGGAATTCACATAGTTGTAAGCACGTTTGGGGCGGTCTTGCAAAACACGTAAGTGCTCTAAATAATTGAATCACTTTTCATCAAGGAGAGTGAGTTGGTCAAGACATGCTTGTCTAGTAGTATCTTCATCTATGAATTATTGCAAAGAAATTTGCAAGAAAGGGATCTCGAGCTCAAGAGGTATAATTGCTTCAGCTCCATAGACCAATGAAAATTGTGTTGCCCATGTAAGCATGTTGATGCTTGTTCCATAAGCCCATAATTCCAATGGAATTTTTGTGTGCCAATATCTATAATTTTCTTTGACAAGTTTCTTGAGAATAGAAACTAAGGTCTTATTGGAAGCCTCAACTTGTCCATTTTCTTGTGGGTAATAAGGAGTTGAGAAACTATGTTGAATATTATATTTCTTGCAAAGTGCTTGAACATCCTTGTTCTTGAAAGAATTGCCATTGTATAAAATAATTTTTGAGGGGATACCAAAATGACAAATGATATGGTGAAGGATAAACCCCACAATTCTAGGTCCTATAGTGCTAGTTAGAGGAATTGCCTCAACCCACTTTGTAAAATATTTAGTGATTGTGATGATGAAAGTATGTTGTCCAAAAGGAGGTAAAATTTTTCCTGTTAGATCTAGGCCCCATTGTGAAAAGGGCCAAAGGCTTTGAATAGGTTGTAAAGCTTGTGATGGTACATGAGTTAAATTAGCATGTTCTTGGCACTTTTTGCAATGCTTAACATAGGTGCAACAATCACATTCCATTGTGGGCTAATAATAACCCATGCATAAAATACACTTTGTAATGGCCATTCCACTAAAATGACCACCACAAGTACCATCATGGGCTTCAGCTATGGCTATTTGAGCTTCACTAGTTTCAAGACAACAAAGTAAGACTCCATCATAACCATGTTTATATAACACATCCCCCAAAAGAATGAAATGGGTAGTATTTTGGTTAAAAGTGTGTTTGACCATTCAAGACATATCATATGAGAGTGTTCCAAACTTGAGAAAGGCTACTATTTGGCTTGACCAAGGCTCATATGTATCCTATTGGATGAAGTAAATATCCTTTTCATCTTTTGACTCAGCATGATAAATTGCAGATATAGAGACTATTGAGATTATGAGGGCTTGTACGTCTCCAAATGAATATTTTAGAATCAATGATCCAAGGGAGGCCATCACATTTGCAAATCTATTATTTGAACATGGAAAGCTATTGAATTCATACCAATTAAAATTGGAGAGCAATTTCATTGCTACTTCATGATAAAGTTGAATGGTAGGTTATTTGCATTGATATTCTCTGTTGATTTACTTAACAACAAGTTGAGAATCACCAAATATACTAATAAACTTAATTATCATAGCTATAGCTGATTGAAGACCTAAGATTAAGGCTTTGTACTTTGTAGTATTATTTGTGCATTTGAAGTCTAATTTAAATGACAAGGGGATAGGTACCTCCTGTGGTGTGTGAAATACGACTCTGACACCTTGACCTTTCATGAAATTATATCCATTAAAGAATAGTGTGATATTTTTGTCTTCCTTTGGAATGACATATTTATCTTGTTCAGTGACAGTAAATACCGAATCATATGGGATCTCAATAATAAAAGGATGATCACTAGGTAGTGGAGCTTTCATGAGTTGATTGGCTATTACCTGACCTTTAATGGATTTTTGGCTAATGAATTCCAATTCAAATTTAGTAAGAAGCGTTATCCATTTAGTGGTGTAGGTATTATTATAAGTGAGGGATATCATGTAACACAGAGGATTTTATATAGCTATGATGTATATTGTGTGGCTAAGCATGTAATGCTGAAGTTTATTAGTGGTAAAAACCACTGCTAAGCACAATTTTTCTATATAAGCATATTTTGTTTCATAGCTTACCAATGTTCGACTAATGTAATAGATGGATTTCTCTTGATTTTGTTCATTATTTTGTGCAAGCATTGTATCTAATGCAAAATCCATTGCTAAGATGTAAATATGGAATGTGACCCCTAGACGAGGAGGAGCTAAGACTAGCAGAGAAGCTAGGTATTTCTGAATGTCATTGAATGCTTTTTGATATTCATCTATCCAAGAGAATGGCACCCCATTTTGTAGTAGGTGATTGAATGGCCTACATTTATCAGAAAGTTGCACAATGAAATGATGGATTGAGTTTATATTTCCTTGCAAACTACACCATTAATTTAGATTAGTTGATGGAGGCATCTCTAGGATAGCCTTGACCTTGTTAGGATCCACCTCAATGCCTCTTTTGGAGACAATGAATCCTAAAACTTTGCCTAAGGTAACACCAAAGACACATTTTTTGGGATTCAACCTTACCTTATGATGTAAGAGTCGGTCAAAAACTTTCTCCAATACACCAATATGTTCTTGTCGATTTTTGGATTTAGACAAGAGATCATCCACATAGTCTTTGATAATATTATGCATGTAATCATGGAAAATGTATGTCATGGCTCGTTGATAAGTGACACCTACATTTTATAGTCCAAAGAGCATCACCTTGTAACAAAAAGTTCCCTAAGGTGTAGTAAATGTTGTTTTGTGTTGGTCATTAGAATTTATTCGAATTTGATTGTATCCTAAAAAACTGTCCATGAGTGAAAGCATTTCATGGCCAACATAGGTATCAACAAGAGTATCAATGTTTGGAAGAGGGAAGTCATCCTTAGGATACACTTTGTTAAGATCTCAAAAGTTAGTGCATACACATATTGCCCCGTTAGGCTTGCGAATGGGTACCATATTTGAGATCCATTCAGGATAATATATAGGAACTATGAAGTTCACATCTAGGAGTTTTTGAAGATTTGTTTTTACCACGAGGGCCACGGTAGGATGCATTCTCCTTAGTTTTTGTTTAAACAGCTTAGCATCAGGTTGCAAGGTGAGATTTTGGACAACCAAACTAGGGTTTAGACCATGCATATCCTTGTAGGACCATGCAAATATTTCCTTTTTCCTCTTGAGAAGAGCAATGAATTGCTCTTATCCATTGAGTGATAAGCTTTTTCCCAGATTGACAATTTGGGGATTATCTTTGTTTGAACTAAGGTCCACATCAATGGTATCTTCAATTAACATGTGGGAGCCTTCCTCAAGCTGATGGGGTTTAGGAATTAAATGAATATCATCTAAGATATCATCAAAATATTTTGGCTTATACTAATATATATCTACTTAGAAAACCTTAGGATCTGAAGGTGACGATGGGGGCAATGGTGGAGGGGATGGAGGAATGTAGTTGGTGAAAGCCCTTAACAATTCCTTGATAAAGATGAATTCAACAAAGGATGGAGGCAAGGATATCTGATCAATATCAATGAGGCTTATGCCAATTGGAATTGCCTTAGCCAGATAATATAGATTATGGAGTGGGGTAAATAAATCAATAGGATTCATGTTGACTTATGGGCAAGGTGGACAATTTGGATGGAATAGATGGGCTCTAGGAAATGGTACTATGTACTTGAACAACAACAAGCAACACAAGATGTGTTTTATTAAATGATGTATTTACAAAGAAATAATGATATTCTCACAATGACACTGAGAGGGGGGGTGAATCAGTGTAGCTATTTAAATTCAGATCTACAACTCTTTAAAACTTAAGCAGAGAGAACTTAAAAATAGATAAAGCAATTAAACAAGAGAGCATTCCACAACACACGATTTAACGAGGTTCACCAGATTTGGCTACTCCTCAAAAATTAGACTGCTTGGACTCCCATCCAAATATAGCCTTTGCAAAGCACCAACTTTACAAATAATTTTCCAGTACCCGTAGGAAGGAGCACCAATCCCTTATTTATCTACACCAAAAGAAAGGAGCACCAATCCCTTATTTATCTACACCAAAAGAAAGGAGCACCAACCCCCTAATGACAAGCACCAACTTGGACTTCAGTTCTGAACAGATTTAATGAAATAAAAATTCTTTCTCTTCTACAAGACCCTCACTGGTCTAATGCCTTTTAACAAGAACTGTACATACTTATAGCTCTATTATATTTTTCTCTTTCAGCTCTGCTATTCTCTCTTGCAGCTCTTCTGTATCTTTTTCAGCATAATACACTCTTTTTTTTTCACAGCTCCTTTTTCCTTTTATTCGACAATACACAACACTCATGCCACGTGTAGAGCTCAACCCTAACCCTAACTTCCTGTACATGAAAACATTCTTTCGGCTCTGCTTACTACACTCTTAAATGCTTACTTATGCCTCTGACAGCCTTAACTGCCCACTTTATGGCTTTGACAACATTTTCGGTGCTCTATCATTATATTCATCGTTCTAACAGATTTATCTTCTCATTTATGACTCTGACCGTATTACCTACTTATTTACGGCTCTGAAAGTCTTACCTACTTATTTATGGCTCTGACAACCTTTTTTGTTCTCTTATAGCTCTGATAGTAGAACCCTCGCTTTGATAGCCTTTTTGTCTTCTTCTCAGCCTGCATACATGAAAACACAAAATGTCACGATATCATGACATTTTTCACCTCAATACACTCTACTTGGCTTGCACCAGCGAAAACATGACATGTCATAAAATCGTCACACTTTTTGCTTCCTTGCTCTCTTCTTGGCATGCACCCACAAAAACATGACATATCGCAAAATCGTGAAACTTTTCACTTCCTTGCACTCTTCTTGGCATTCACCAATGAAAACATGACATGTCATGAAATTACGACACTTTCCGCTACCGTACGCTCTTCTCTGCATGCACCAGCGAAAACATGACATGTTGTGAAATCATGACAGTTTTCGCTGTCGTACACTCTTCTCTGCATGCACCAACGAAAACATGACATGTCATGAAATCATGACACTTTTTGCTATTGTACACTCTTCTTTGTATGCACCAGTGAAAACATGACATGTCGTGAAATCGTGACACTTTTCGTTGCCGTACACTCTTCTTTGCATGCACCAGTGAAAACATGACATGTCACGAAATCACGACACTTTTCACTGTCGTACACTTTTCTTTGCATGCACCAGCGAAAACGGAACATGTCATGAAATCACGACACTTTTGCTGCCTTGTGCTTTTCTCTGCCTTTCGCCCGCAAAAATGGAACATGTCATGAAATCGCGATGCTTTCGCCTTTGAGCTCTTCCTCCTTGAATTTGTCGTGAAATTGTGATGCTTCTGCTTCCATGCTCTTTCATTTTTCTTGTGTCGCAAAATCATGACACTTCATCCTTCGAAGTCTTCCTCTCTGTTGTTGTCGCGATATCATGACATTTCTATCTTCGTACATTCTCTCTCCTCTCTTAGTCGCGAAAATGTGACATGTCGCGATATCGTGACATTTTTCCTCCTTAGCACTTTTCTTCTCATCGGGTCGCGAAAACCCGACATGTCGCGAAATCGTGACACTTTTTCTCCTTAGCGCTTCCTCTTGCAAATTTTCGCAAAATCGTGACACTTTTCTTTGTGAGCTCCTTCTCTCAAACATGTCACGAAATCGCGACACATTTTCGTCCGTACTGCCTCTCTTGCAGATTGTCGTGAAATTGTGACACTTTTCTTTGCAAGCTCCTTCTCCTCGAACATGTCACGAAATCATGACAATTTTCTTTGCTTGCGCCTTCTCTCCAAACATGTCATGAAATCACGATAGTTTTCTTTGCCTGCGCCTTCTCTCCAAACATGTCACAAAATCATGACAATTTTTCTTGCATGTGAAGCTTCTTCAAACATGTCACGAAATCGCGACAGTTTTTCTTGCGCTTTCTAAACATGTCACGATATCGCGACAGTTTTCCTTGCGCTGGCCAAACATGTCACGATATCATAACAATTTTTATTTTTGCCTTCTTTCTTCTCAACATGTCACGATATCACGACAATTTTTCTACTTGGCTTCTTTTCCTCCGTTATGTCACGATATCGCGACAGTTTTCTTGTCGTGATATCGTGACAGTTTTCTTACTTGCCTTTTTCTTTGATCTTTTGAAACTGGGCCACTTCTATCTTCTTGAAAATTCATTGTACATGCTTTGACTGATCTCTGAACTCCTGTCCACTGCATCAAATGATCTATCTGTCTGTGTTGACAACAATGACAATACTATTTTTGCACCTTGCACAACAATCTCCCCCTTTAGAATTGTTGGCAACACGCGTAATTTCCTGTAATTCTTCTCCTCCTTTGACAATAATACAAAAGGGCTGCTATAGACTCCCCCTGAGTCCATGCACAAAATTCTCAGGCACACAATATTATAGTTAGCAAAAATTATAAACATGAGCAAATAGATAATCAAATATATAAATGCTCCCCCTGAGAATGTGTTCCCGATAGCTGGTCAGTTCTTGGGCAGTGTGACCACTCCCAACTTACTGTGAAGCTATTCAAAAACTTCCTTGGGCAACGGTTTAGTGAAGATATCTGCTACTTGCTCTGTAGTTGGAACAAAATCCAATTTAACCTCACCTTCTCGCAACTTTATCCTTCAAAAAGTGATACCGGATTGCAATATGTTTGGTGCGAGAATGCATAACCATATTCTTTGAGATGTTAATAGCACTGGTATTATCACATTTAACTAAAATTGGCTCTTTGAAGTTAATACCAAGATCTTTCAGGGTTTGTCTCATCCATAAAATTTGCATACAACATGTTGTTGCTGCAATGTATTCTTCCTCTGTTGTGGATAGAGAGACTGATTCTTGTTTCTTGCTGTGCCATGCTACCAACCTGTCTCCAAGATAGAATGCACCCCCACTGGTACTCTTTCTGTCATCTATACATCCTGCCCAATCTGCATCAAAATATGCAATAAGAGTGAAGTCCTTACCTTTTGGGTACCATAACCCATACTCCATAGTACCCTTGAGGTACCTAAAGATCCTCTTCATAGTTGTCACATGAGTCTCTTTGGGACTAGCCTAAAATCTTGCTACCATGCATACTGCCTGTAAGATATCTGGTCTTATAGCTATTAAATACAACATGCTCCCAATCATAGATCTATACATGGTTTGATCAACATCTGGAGATTTTTCATCCTTGCTCAATTTGCAACTTGTTGTCATGGGAGTGCTAACAGGTTTACAATCCTCCATTGTGAAATTTTTCGGTATTTCTTTCACATATTTAACTTGAGAAATAAAAATTCCCTTTTCATTTTGGTTAACTTGCGATCGAGGAAATATGAAAGTTCACTAATCATAGACATTTCAAATTCTTTCGCATTTTATTTGCCATGTCTCTACATGACTCATCATTGTTGTTGCCAAAAATTATATCATCTACATAAACAACAAGGACAATAAGATGGCCATTGTCTGTTTTGACATACAAGTTACTATCCACCATACCTTTCTTGAACCCTTGTTCAGTGAGATAGTTGTCTAGTCTTGCATACCATGCTCTGGGTGCCTGTTTCAAGCCATACAAAGCTTTCTTCAACTTACAAACAAATTTGGGATTATCACCGAGTTGAAAACCATCCGGCTGCTCAATATAAAATTCTTCTTCAAGATTTCCATTCAGAAATGCTGATTTCACGTCCATCTGATAAACTTTGAAATTCCTGTGGACTGCTAAAGCTAGAAATATTCTGATTGCCTTGAGTCTAGCCACTGGTGCAAAAGTTTCCTCAAAATCAATACCTTCAACTTGAGCATAGCCTTTACAAACCAATCTTGCTTTATTCCTTACAACCTGTTCGTATTCATTCAATTTGTTTCAAAAAATCCATTTAGTATTGATTATGTTTTTATTTGTAGGCCTTGGTACTAACTCCCAGGTTTTGTTTTTCTCAATCTGATCTAGTTCTTCATTTATTGCCTTCATACAACTTTCATCTGTGCTTGATTCAGTAATATTTTTGGGCTCAATGCTGGATAATAGGGAGTAGTTACTTACTACTCTTCTTCTTGTCTTAACACCAACTGTGGGGTCCCCAATAATTTGCTCTGTGGGATGATTTTTCTTCTAGCTTCCTATTTTGAATTTATTGTTTTCTTCTACTCCTAAATCAATACTTAAATCATCTAGGTCAACTTTCTGATTCTCTTATGTTTCCTATTCTTCATCTCCTTCAATAAATTCTTCATAAATAGGGTAGTTATCTTCACAGCTGATTGCTTGTTTCCTATCTTCATCAAATTTAACATCGACACTGTCTACAATTTTCTTTAGCCTTTTGTTGTAGCATTTGTAAGCTTTGCTTTTTGATGAATAGCCAATAAAAATACCTTCATCAGCTCTATCTTAAAACTTACCAAGATTATCTTCAGTTCTTTTGATGTAACACTTGCTGCCAAAGACTTTGAAGTATTTTGTTGTTGCCTTCTTGCCGAACCATAGCTCATAAGGGGTTTTGCTTTCATGCGTCCTCAACATGCACCTATTTTGGATATAAACTACAGTATGGACTACCTCTTTCAAAAATTTGTCTGTAATTTTGCTTTCATTCAACATTATCCATGCCATTTCCTGCATAGTTCTGTTCTTTCTTTCTACAACACCATTCTACTGAGGTGTCCTTGCTGCTGAAAACTGTCTTCTGATCCCATATTTTTGATAGTATTTTGCAAACTCGTCAGAGATGAAATCTCCTCCTCTATCTGATCTTAAGCATTTGATCCTCTTTCTTGATTCATTCTCAACTTGGTTTTTGAAAGTCTTAAACATTTCAAAAGCTTCAGATTTTTGCTTCTAAAAGAATATCCAGGTCATTCTGGAATAGTCATCTATGCACAGCATAAAGTATTTGTCACTATTTATACTTTGTGTTCTCATGGGTCCACATAAATCAGTATGAATTAGTTCTAAAGGTTTCTTGGTAAAGTACTCCTTTGATTTAAATGTGGCTCTAGTTTGTTTCCCCTTTTGGCATGAAGCACAAATACTATTTAGTGGTTTGCCAATGGAGGGTACATCTCTTACTGCCCTTTTTGAGCTTATTTTTACCAAATTGTCAAAGTTGATATGACCGAGCCTCTTGTGCCACAACCAATTTTCATCTTCCTGTCCAATCAAGCATGCTTCTTCTAAAGTCTCTGAGAGAGTATATAGGTTTCTAGAAGTCTTTGATCCAGTAGCAATCAACTTCCCACTGCTAGCTTTTCTCACTTCACAACCCTGCTTCTTAAAAATTACTTCATGACCTCTATCACAGATTTGAATTACGCTGAACAAGTTATGCTTCAGACCAATCACAAACAAGACTTCTTTTGAATTGATCTTTTTGTCACTGATCTTGACTGATCCTTTGCCAACTATCTTTGCTCCATCATTATTTCCAAATTTCATAGAACCTCCTTCGTAATTCTGTAACTTCTCAAATTTTTGCTTGTCACCTGTCATGTGACTGGAGCATCCACTATCAAGTATCCATGGTGTATATTTGTTCTGTGCTTTAAAAGTAGTCTAAAAAATCAAAGATTCCTTTTCTTCCTGGAGTTTTTCCTTTTCTTTCCATTTTGGTTTGATAGCAGTTTTGGCTACTTGTTTTGCCTTTCCCCTTTCATTAGCTTGTGCCTGTTTTTCAGGAAATTTTTTGTTTTGTTTCAATCCATTTGGTTGAGATTTTCTACCCTGATATTTATTTGCTTGCAAAAGTGCTTCTACAGTTTCTTGCAATGTGTCCAAAATTATGACAATTATAACATTCTACTGCATAATCCATCAATGGAGAAAAGACATTTCTACTGGTGAAATTCCTTTGTGTTACATTATAACTGCAATCTGAAATCTTATGACCATAAGCATTGCATTTAAAACAATAACCAAAAAAGGAATGATTAAACCTAGGTGAAGGTCTTTGCCATTTTGAAGTAGGAGCCATGAATCTTCTCCTTCTTGGATGTGTGACTTTTGTGAATCCATCTTTGTCAGTACTCTTCTTGAGTTTGGCATTATTGCTTTCTTTGGCATGATTTTTTTTTTCTTGATCAACCCTGATCTTATCTTCTTTCTTTATGGGTTCTACATTTATGGCCTTTGATCCCTTTGATGATTCTCCTTCATCGAAGCCCAAACCAAATTTGATGCTGGAAGGCCTTTGGTTATTTAAAATTTTATCTAGCTTTACAAAAATTTCTTCAAACTTATGATAACAACTCAATTTCCAATTCATCTCCTCTAGCTGCATCCTTAACCTAACAATGTCTTCTTCTAGCTTGCTGCACTCATCTATTTTTACGGTTAATTGTACTTCGATAACTTCAAACATTTTCTTAAATTCGTGTTGGCAATTTTGGGTACATTGCCTTTGCTCAAGTGTATAAGTTGTCATTGATGTCAAAAGGCATTTTTGTGTTGATATCAAAAAGAGTGTGATGTCAAAAATATCTTGAGAAGCTTCATAATGTTAAAGGGTTTTTATTAAAACCATGGTGACAAGGTTAAAAGTTTTTCTTAAAACCATTTGGACTCATTAAGGGTTTTTATTAAAACCAAGTTTAATTTAATGCAAAGGTTTTTACTTCTTGAAAAACCTTGAAGGTCCATGTTTATTATTAATAATTAAATTAACTCAAACCTTTGACAAGGGTCTAAGTTTAATTTATTATTAATAAAATAATAATAATTATTTTTTTAATTATTATTAAAGGGTCTTTCAACCCTTAAGCGATGGAGAAAAAATAATTCTTTCGCCGATGTGTTGCCATCGTTGGAGGAGCACCGACGTCAAACAATTAAGGAAAAATGGCTATATAAGTGGGGATGATTTTAAAAAGTTGTCGTAACTCTCTGTGTAATGAAAATTGTAGCTCTATGATCTTCGAGAAAGCGTTGTATTTCTTTGAGAGTTGATTATCGATATTGAGTTGCCCAAGTAATTTCTTGCATTTTCAGTTTGTGCTTTGACATCCGACAGATTGCGCTTCACCTATAGTTGTTGGGACTACACTCGAATTACGTTTTCAGTTTGTGCTTTGACATTCGACAATTTTCTTTCACCTACGATTGATTGGATTGCACGAAGGATAACAATTTTTTGTTTGCACTGTGTGGATGATTATTTCTATTGCCCAGTAAGTTATGTTTTGGACATCGCTCACCAGTTTGCATGTGGCTTGTGGAAGACATTTACGTTTTCCAGATTCTTGGGGTCAAAGGAAGATAAAATATAGGGCAACACTGTATTTCTTCATTGGGCACTTGTGACCCAACGACGGTGGCATTTAAGCGAAAGCACTAGAAGGCAGAGGTGCCAAGTTCGATTCTCTTTGTGGGTAATTTTCTTTTGGTCACGGTGTGCAAAGGATAGTGGTTGTGAATGCGCTGGAGGTATAAGGTTAAGTTATCATATTTGCTTTGACATTGTTTTATTGATGCTTAATGTTTATGTGGAGTAATAAGGTGTAAAGAGGTTTTACTTTGTATGTATATTATACTTCTGGTGGTTTTTATTAAGTTGGAGAAATAAGGTGTTAATTTGGATCTTTATTATTGTTTATTATTGTATAGTTGCTAACTCTAATTGGTGGCAAATTGAGAGTTAGTGTTGTGATAGATTTTGAGTTCTCCTTCTTCATAAAAGTAAAGGTATGGGCAACTTCTTCCATGTATATTGTTGATGGTATATTGTCTAAAATTGAGTTTGGAGTGAAAAGGTTGTCTACTAGGTATTTTTGGTGTAAATCTTATTTTCTGGATATTGAAGATTATTTATGCATTAAAAATCATTAATGAGTTTTTGGGTGAATGCATAATTTTGGTTGAGGAAGAGGAAGCATTTTTTTGCACTAGGGTTTATGTTAGTAAGTCTTGCTACTTGCATTGAGATGATGAAACCCTAGTTATTGGTGAAAAGAATATGAGTATCATTGTTATATGAGATATTGCATAGTTGGCAATTGTTGGTGTTTCATATTCTTGAGAAAAGCATACTACATCTATCTTATTCTTTTGATATTGAGATTGAGTTGAGATTGAGATTGGGAGTTAAGTATAGAACATATTGAGTCTCTAACAATTCTCTTTATGCTTCTATGAGGTTTATGAATCACATTGGGTCTTTAACAATTCTCTTTGTGGGTTCATGCTAAGCAAGTTTTTCTTGGTGAGCTTGTTGAGGTTTTGGATAGGTTTCGGTGGGGACTTGTGAGCAGTTTTTGGACAGGTTTCGATGGGGACTTATGAGCAGATTTGGACAGGTCCTAGCAGAGGACTTGTGAGCTAAGTTTTTGAGAGTTCTATCAGAGGACTTGAGGACATATTTGGCAAGTCTTTGAGAAGGCTTGTGTGTAGAGGATTGATGTGTTCAAGTGTTGGACAGATCGATGAGACGAGAGGAAGACTTGTACTAGATCGATCGACTATGTTTGGTACAGGTAGCTGAGCTGCTGTGGACGTGATCATAGAAGGCAGAGGTCTCTTAGGCTAAGCATTGAGGACAGGAGGTCTTCGATGGAAAGGAGTTCCATGTGTTGGCAAGAGGTAGAGGCAGTTGATCTTCTAGGGATCATTTCTAGAGTAGAGGGGAAGGTATATCCTTTGAGCAGAGGCTCATAAATTCAGATTGGGGGAAGGTGTCTCCTTTGGGCCGAGGCTCATAAACATTGTAATTGGGAAGGATTCCCAAAGAACTTTGAGATAAATTTTAGAGAGAAGTTTTGTGGACGTAGCCCAGCCATTCTGGGTGAACCACGTTAAAAATGGGCTTTCAATATGTGATGCTTTCTGTCTTGATTAATTTTGTGTTGATGCCACTGCTATCTAAAGTTAAAAATATTAATTGGTTAAGTCTTATACTGTTCACCCCCCCTCTCAGTATAAGTCCATGTTCTTCAATTGGTATCAAAGCGGGTCTCTCCAGAAAGAGCCTAAAATCTTGGAGAAGGATCTATCAGAGGATCATACAAATTCAGAAAGAGATGAAGAGTTTGAGTTTGATCTCAAAGGTGAATTCTTCTTGGCTTTGAGAAAGCTTGAGAAATTCAGGGAAGAGAATTTTGTTCTCAAGCATCAATATCAGGAAGAAAAGATAGCAAGATCCGAATTGTTTCAAAGTGTTATAGACTTCAAAATTCTAGCTGAAGAAAGGAAGAAGGTTGAACAGGTTCTACGAGAGGTTCTCAAAGGAAAGGAAGGCTGATTGCAAGAAACTAGAAGAAGAAGTTATGTCTCTTAGAGTGAAGTTGGAGCAGTTGGCTCTCGGATAGAATACTCCGTGTGAAAAGCAAAAGAAGGATGGTATCACCATTCAAGAAATAGGGTCTTCGAGCAAGATCAATCTTCATCCTGAAGAGCGGTGGATTCCAGTTGGTCACAAGAAGAAAAATCATCCAAGGCATCAAAACAGGTTACATAATACTTTCCATGGCTATTGTTTTTCCTACAAGAAATTTGGTCACAAAGCTATGCATTGCAATAAGTTCATGAATAGACATAGTAAGGAAAATGGTAACTCTTTTGCACCTCCTATGAATAAAGATGTCATGTGTTACAAGTGCAATAATTTTGGGCATATTGCTAGGATGTGCAGTTTGGATAGATCTAGCCTTGAGTTCACTAAAAATAAAAATGAGATCAAATCTAAGTCAATGATAGTTCAAGCTGCTTTTCATGCTCTAGACAAAGTAGAAAAATGGTATCTTGATAGTGGTTGTTCAAAACATATGAGTGGTGAAAAGGAAAAGTTTTTGGTCTTAAAAGAAACAAACGGAGGAACGATCGAGTTTTGGAGATAACGAGTCAGCTAAAATATGTGGTAAAGGGACTCTTAGTTTGGATGGGAAATCCAAAACAAAAAATTTGCTTTATGTAGAAGGCCTAAGACATAATCTTCTAAGTGTGAGTCAAATTTGTGATCAAGGGCACATAGTATCTTTCTTTTTAGATAGATGTGAGATAAGTAAAGAAAAAAATGGAAAACTCATTGCTAGTGCTACAAGAACTCCAAAAAATCTTTACATGCTAAGTGAGATAAAAAAGGAAAAATGTTTTCTAACTCAAGAAGATGAGAGTTGGTTATGGCATAAAATATTGGGGCATTTGAGCTTTGATAATCTTGTCAATATTAGTAACAAGGAAGGAGTTAGAGACTTGCCCAAAATAAAAAGGCCCCATAACATCATTTGCGGTCCTTGTCAACATGGAAAACAGGACCGAGAACCAGTTTCAAATCAAAAGGGTATACTTCTTCAAAACCATTGGATCTTATTCATACCGATTTATGTGGCCCTACCAGAACTTAGAGCATTAAGGGAGAAAGCTACTTCATGCTTTTTATAGATGATTATTCTAGAATGACTTGGGTTACTTTTCTCAAAGAAAAATCTAAAGCTTTTGAAAAATTTAAAGCTTTCAAAGAAATGGTTGAAAATGAGGCTGACAAGAGAATCAAATGTTTAAGATCAGATAGAGGAGGAGAGTTCACTTCAAATGAATTTGTGGAATACTATGAGCAGCAAGGAATCAAAAGAGAATATTCAGCAGCAAGAACTCCTCAACAAAATGGAGTAGTTGAAAGGAAAAACAGAACTATTGAAAATATGGCTAGAGCTATGTTGAATGAGTCAAAAATTTCAGATGGCTTTTGGAAAGAGGCAGTCAGTACAACAGTCTACATTATCACCAGGGCCCAACTTAGATTCAATCATAATAAAACTCCTTATGAGTTGTGGAAAGGAAGACCAACTACAGTAAAATACTTCAAAGTGTTTGGGAGTAAGTGCTTCATCAGAAGGGAAGATCAAAATTTGGGTAAGTTTGATCCTAGATGTGATGAGGGAATCTTTCTTGGGTATTCCAGCGAGAAGCAAAGCCTACAGATGCTTCAAAAAAATAACTCATACAATTGTAGAGAGCATAAATGTAACTATTGATGAAAAGACAGGGATAAGAGAACCAATCCAGGAACTCAGTGATGAAATTTGTCAAGAAGAATTTAGAGAGATTTTAGATGAAGAAGAGGAAAGACAACAACTGCTTCCCAAAAGTCCTTCACGATATGTTCAGAAACATCATCCCAAATATTTGATCATTGGTGATCCAAATAGGATGCAAACAAGAAGAAGAGTCATTCCCTCACATGATTCTACAAATGTTTCATTATTATCTCAAATTGAGCCAAAATATTTCGGTGAAGCATGTGTAGATAAGTTTTGGGTAAAAGAAATGGATGAAGAGCTAAATCAAATAGAGAAAAGTGAAACTTGGGAATTGGTTCCAAGACCTAAGGACAAGAATGTCATTGGAACAAAATGGATATTCAAAAATAAACTCAATGAGGATGGAAATATTGTTAGAAACAAAGCTAGGTTAGTCTGCAAAGGTTATGCTCAAGTAGAAGGTGTTGATTTCGAAGAGATGTTTGCTCCTGTTTCTCGTCTTGAAGCTATCAGAATTTTTTTGGCCCTTTCAAGCTTCAAATCATTCAAGGTGTATCAAATGGATGTAAAGTCAGCTTTTCTAAATGGGGTGTTGGAAGAAGAAGTCTACATAGAACATCCAGAAGGAGTGTCTCTCTCAGAACAGTCAGACTATGTGTGTAAACTGAAAAAGGCCTTGTATGGGTTAAAGCAAGCACCTAGGGCTTGGTACTCAAGACTTGACAGGTATCTTCATGAGCAAGGCTTCGGGAAAGGTGTGGCGAGATAGCAATTTGTATATTAAGGATGAAGGTGATGATATGCTGATTATGGTTGTCTATGTTGATGATATTATTTTTGGGGGAAATAATACTCAGATGTGCAAAGATTTTGCTAACACCATGCAGAAGGAATTTGAGATGTCTATGATTGGAGAGCTGTCATTATTTTTAGGTCTTCAGATTTCTCAATCAAAAGATGGTGTATTTCTCTCTCAAGGAAAGTATATCAAAGAAATGTTGAAGAAATTTGGGATGATGGACATCAAACCAGTTTGTACTCCAATGATTATAGGATGCAAGATGAGTAAAGATGATGAATCTCCAACGGCAGATCAGAGGTTGTACAGATCAATGATTGGCAGTTTATTATATGTTACAACTACCAGACCGGGATATCATGCGGGCGGTTGGGTTGGTAGCAAGATTTCGGGCAGCTCCTAAATATTCTCATGTTATGGCGGTTAAGAGGATATTCAAATATCCGAAGGGCACTATGGACTTTGGGCTTTGGTATCCCAAAGGTGATGATTTCACCCTCATAGCTTATACAGATGCAGATTGGGCAGGCGATATTGATGACAGGGAAAAGCACTAGTGGTGGAGCATTCTTTCTAGGAAAGAGTTTGGTTTCTTGGCTAAGTAAGAAACAACCTTCAGTTTCCTTATCTACAACAGAGGCTGAATACATAGTAGCAGTGGCTGGGTGTACAAAGGTTTTATGGATGAAAACCACCTTAGAGGATTTCAAAGTCAAACATGAACAACCCATCTCCATACTTTGTGATAATACAAGTGCCATAAGTATTTCCAAAAATCCGGTAATGCACTCAAGGACAAAGTATATTTCCATCAAGTATCACTTTCTAAGGGAGAAAGTGCAAGACAAACAGGTCAAGGTAGAGTATGTGTCTACTAAAGAGCAGATTGCGAGATATCTTCACCAAACCTCTTCCAAGAGATACGTTTGAGTATCTAAGGGAGAAATTGGGAGTTGTACTCCCACCCCGGAATTAATCACCTCATCAGGAGGTGGGGGAGGGACTAAGCTAAGAGGCTAATTCTTAGTCCCGAGCCCCATAAGTGGCCCTTTGCCATTGATGACAAAGGGGGAGAGATATGAGTAAGGGGGAGAGCTTCAAAGTGAAGAGGAAAGCTTCAAGTCAGGGGGAGAAAAACTTCAAAGGAAGATTCTTAGTTGTGGGCATAGTTGGTCAGTTGTTAGCATAGTTGGTTTCAGTTTTGGCTCTTGAGAAGTGTTTTTAGTAAAGGTTTGCCATCAATGACAAAGGGGGAGATTGTTGGCAATTTTGGGTACTTTGGGTACATTGCCTTTGCTCAAGTGTATAAGTTGTCATTGATGTCAAAAGGCATTTTTGTGTTGATATCAAAAAGAGTGTGATGTCAAAAATATCTTGAGAAGCTTCATAATGTTAAAGGGTTTTTATTAAAACCATGGTGACAAGGTTAAAGGTTTTTCTTAAAACCATTTGGACTCATTAAGGGTTTTTATTAAAACCAAGCTTAACTTAATGCAAAGGTTTTTACTTCTTGAAAAACCTTGAAGGTCCATGTTTATTATTAATAATTAAATTAACTCAAACCTTTGACAAGGGTCTAAGTTTAATTTATTATTAATAAAATAATAATAATTATTTTTTTAATTATTATTAAAGGGTCTTTCAACCCTTAAGCAACGGAGAAAAAAGAATTCTTTCGCCGATGTGTTGCCATCGTTGGAGGAGCACCGACGTCAAACAGTTAAGGAGAAATGGCTATATAAGTGGGGATGATTTTCAAAAGTTGTTGTAACTCTCTATGTAATGAAAATTGTAGCTCTGTGATCTTCGAGAAAGTTTTGTATTTCTTTGAGAGTTGATTATCGATATTGAGTTGCCCAAGTAATTTCTTGCATTTTCAATTTGTGCTTTGACATCCGACAGATTGCGCTTCACCTACAGTTGTTGGGACTACACTCGAATTACGTTTTCAGTTTGCGCTTTGAAATCCGATAGTTTGCTTTCACCTACGATTGATTGGATTGCACGAAGGATAACAGTTTTTGTTTGCACTGTGTGGATGATTATTTCTGTTGCCCAGTAAGTTACATTTTGGACAACGCTCACCAGTTTGCATGTGGCTTGTGGAAGATATTTACGTTTTCCATATTATTGGGGTCAAAGGAAGATATTTATGTTTTCCATATTATTGTATAGTTGTTAACTCTAATTGGTAGCAAATTGAGAGTTAGTGTTGTGACAGATTTTGAATTCTCCTTCTTCATAAAAGTAAAGGTATGGGTAACTTCTTCCATGTATATTATTGATGGTATATTGTCTAAAATTGAGTTTGGAGTGAAAAGGTTGTCTACTAGGTATTTTTGGTGTAAATATTATTTTTTGGATATTGAAGATTGTTTATGCATTAAAAATCATTGATGAGTTTTTGGGTGAATGCATAATTTTGGTTGAGGAAGAGGAAGCATTTTTTTGCACTAGGGTTTATGTTAGTAAGTCTTGCTACTTGCATTGAGATGATGAAACCCTAGTTGTTGGTGAAAAGAATATGAGTATCATTGTTATATGAGATATTGCATAGTTGGCAATTGTTGGGTTGTGTTTCATATTCTTGAGAAAAGCATACTACATCTATCTTATTATTTTGAGATTGAGATTGAGTTGAGATTGATATTGGGAGTTAAGTATAGAACATATTGAGTCTCTAACAATTCTCTTTATGCTTCTATGAGGTTTATGAATCACATTGGGTCTTTAACAACTCTCTTTGTGGGTTCATGCTAAGCAAGTTTTTCTTGGTGAGCTTGCTGAGGTTTTGGATAGGTTTCGGTGGGGACTTGTGAGCAGTTTTTGGACAGGTTTCGGTGGGGACTTGTGAGCAGATTTGGATAGGTCCTAGCAGAGGACTTGTGAGCTAAGTTTTTGAGAGTTCTATCAAAGGACTTGAGAACATATTTGCCAAGTCTTTGAGAAGGCTTGTGTGTAGAGGATTGATGTGTTCAAGTGTTGGACATATCTGACAGACAGAGGAAGACTTGTACTAGACCGACTGACTGTGTTTGGTACAGGTAGTTGAGCTGCTATGGACGTGATCATAGAAGGAAGAGGTCTCTTAGGCTAGGCTTTGAGGACAGGAGGTCTTCGGTGGAAAGGAGTTCCACATGCTGGCAAGAGGTAGAGGCAGTTGATCTTCTGAGAGATCATTTCCAGAGCAGAGGGGAAGGTATCTCCTTTGAGTAGAGGCTCATAAATTCAGATTGGGGGAAGGTGTCTCCTTTGGGTCGAGGCTCATAAAAATTGTAATTGGGAAGGATTCCCAAAGAACTTTGAGATAACTTTTAGAGAAAAGTTTTGTGGGCATAGCCCAGCCATTCTAGGTGAACCACGTTAAAAATGGGCTTTCAATGTGTGATGCTTTCTGTCTTGATTAATGTTGTGTTGATGCCACTGCTATCTAAAGTTAAAAATATTAATTGGTTAAGTCTTATACTATTCACCCCCCCTCTTAGTATAAGTCCATGTTCTTCAATTCGTCTGTCTGTACTTTCAAGCTATTTATTATTTCATTGGCATCCTCAAGCTTTCTTGAAACCTTTTCTAAAATGTGGTTTCTTCTTTCAGTCACTTATTTCTTGGTGTGACCCTTCATCATTTTTATTTTTCTCATTCATTGGACATTTAGCTACAAAGTGCCTGATGCCTCCACAGTTGAAGCACTTAAACGGTAACTTTCCTCTATACTTTCCTTTTCCCTTTATTAGTTTCCTAACAAATTTTGCTTTTGTTTCATCTGAAGACTCTTCTTCTATAGATTCTTGTTTAGCTTTTATATTTTTGTGTGCTTTAAAAGTAGCTTCTCTGTCTGAGGGCTTAGTTTGTCCTATTCTCATTTCATATGCAGTTAAAGAACCATGCATTTCATCCATGCTAAAAGTATTTAGATCTTTAGCTTCTTCTATAGCAGAAAATTTAGAATCAAATATTTTGTGAAGAGTTCTTAGTACCTTTTTCATGATGACCGCATCTTCCATTTCCTCGCCGAGTCCTCTAATTGCATTAATGATTCCATTGACTCTCAGCATATTGGCCTCTATGTTCTCATTGTCATTCATTTTTAATGCTTCGAACTGAGCTCAATGCGTTTGTAGCTTGGCTTCCTTGATCTTGTCGTCTCCTTCATGAATGCTCTGTAGTTTGTCCCACATGTCTTTTGTCATTTTACAGCTCATGATCCTTATCGGTTCATTGTCTACTAACCCACACATTATAGCATTCTTTGCTTTAGAGTTATTCTCAAACTTTTTCTTCTCAGCAACATCTGTTGGAGGAGTAGAGGATATTGTGTATCCACTATCTACTGACTCCCAAATGTCATATCCCAAAGCACATAGATAAGTCTACATCCTGAGTCTCCAGAAAGAGTAATTAGTTCCATCAAACAAAGGAGCTTTATTGGATGAAAATCCTTCACCACCGGCCATTATGTTTCTTCCAATATCACCTTAGCTGATTGAGCTTGTTCAAGAACCTTGCTCTGATACCAATTGATATTCTCACAATGACACCGAGAGGGGGGTGAATCAGTGTAGCTATTTAAATTTAGATCTACAACTCTTTAAAACTTAAGCAAAGAGAACTTAAAAATAGATAAAGCAATTAAACAAGAGAGCATTCCATAACACATGATTTAACGAGGTTCACCAGATTTGGCTACTCCTCAAAAATTAGATTGCTTAGACTCCCATCCAAATATAGCCTTTGCAAAGCACCAACTTTACAAACAATTTTCCAGTACCCATAGGAAGGAGCACCAACCCCTTATTTATTTGCACCAACAGAAAGGAGCACCAACCCCCTAATGCCAAGCACCAACTTGGACTTCAATTTTGAACATATTTAATGACATAAAAATGCCTTCTCTTCTACAAGACCCTCACTGGTCTAATGCCTTTTAACAAGAACTGTACATACTTATAGCTTTGTTATATTTTTCTCTTTCAACTCTGCTATTCTCTCTTGCAGCTCTCTCTTCTGTATCTTTTTCAGCACAGTACACTCTTTTTTTTTTCATAGCTCATTTTTCCTTTTATTCGGCAATACACAACACTCATGCCACGTGCAGAGCTCAACCATAAGCCTAACTTTCTATACATGAAAACATTCTTTTGGCTCTGCTTACTGTGCTCTTAAATGATTACTTACGCCTCTAACAGCCTTAACTGCCCACTTTACGGCTCTGACAACCTTTTCGGCACTCTGTTAGTATATCCATCGTTCTAATAGATTTATCTTCTCATTTATGACTCTGACCATCTTACCTACTTATTTACAGCTCTGACAGTCTTACCTGCTTATTTACGGCTCTAACAGCCTTTTCTATTCTCTTACAGCTCTGACAGTAGAATCGCCGCTCTGACAGCCTTTTTGTCTTCTTCTCGGCCTACATGCGCGAAAACACAACATGTCATGATATCGCAACATTTTTTGCCTCAGTACACTCTACTTGGCTTACACCAGTGAAAACATGACATGTCATGAAATTGTGACACTTTTTGCTTCCTTGCTCTCTTCTTGGTATGCACCCGTGAAAACATGAAATGTCATGAAATCATGACACTTTTTGCTTCCTTGCACTCTTCTCGGCATTCACCAGCAAAAACATGACATGTCATGAAATCATGACACTTTTTGCTGCCATACACTCTTCTCTGCATGCACCAGCAAAAACATGACATGTCGTGAAATCGTGACACTTTTCATTGTCGTACACTCTTCTCTGCATGCACTAGTGAAAACATGACATGTCACGAAATCACGAAACTTTTTGCTGCCGTACACTCTTCTTTGCATGCACAAGTGAAAACATGACATGTCATGAAATCGTGACACTTTTAGCTTCCGTACACTCTTCTTTACATGTACCAGCGAAAACATGACATGTCATGAAATCATGACACTTTTCGCTGTCGTACACTTTTCTTTGCATGCACTAGCGAAAATGGAACATGTCACGAAATCGCGACACTTTTTCTGCCTTGTGCTTTTCTCTACCTTTCGCCCACAAAAATGGAACATGTTGCGAAATCATGACGCTTTCGCCTTTGAGCTCTTCCTCCTTGAATTTGTCACAAAATCACGACGCTTCTGCTTCCATGCTCTTTCATTTTGCTTGTGTTGCAAAATCGTGACACTTCATCCTTCGGAGTCTTCCTCTCTGCTGTTGTCACGATATCGTGACATTTCTATCTCCGTACATTCTCTCTCCTCTCTTAGTCGTGAAAATGCAACATGTCACGATATCGTGACATTTTTCCTCCTTAGCACTTTTCTTCTCATCGGGTCACGAAAACCCGACATGTCGCAAAATCGTGACACTTTTTCTCCTTAGCGCTTCCTCTTGCAAATTGTCGCAAAATCGTGACACTTTTCTTTGCGATCTCCTTCTCTCAAACATGTTGTGAAATCGTGACACATTTTTGTCCGTACTGCCTCTCTTGCAGATTGTCACAAAATCGTGACACTTTTCTTTGCAAGCTTCTTCTCCCTGAACATGTCACGAAATCGTGATAGTTTTCTTTGCTTGCGCCTTCTCTCCAAACATGTCACGAAATCGCGACAATTTTCTTTGCCTGCGCCTTCTCTCCAAACATGTCACAAAATTACGACAGTTTTTCTTGCATGTGAAGCTTCTTCAAACATGTGAAATCATGATAGTTTTTCTTGTGCTTTCTAAACATGTCGTGATATCGCGATAGTTTTCCTTGCACTGGCCAAACATGTCGTGATATCACAATAGTTTTTCTTTCTGCTTTCTTTCTTCTCAACATGTCGCGATATCATGACAGTTTTTCTACTTGGCTTCTTTTCCTCCGTTATGTCATGATATCGTGACAGTTTTCTTGTCGCGATATCATGACAGTTTTCTTACTTGCCTTTTTCTTTGATCTTTTGAAACTGGGCCACTTCTGTCTTCTTGGAAATTCACTGTACATGCTTTGACTGACCTCTGAACTCCTGTCCACTGCATCAACTGATCTATCTGTCTGTGTTAACAATGACAATACTATTTCTGCACCTTGCACAACAAAAAAAACATGTTTTTATGATTTATGATTTTTGATTGATTTATTTAGTAGTGGTGATAACCATTGTTTTTTTATGTACATTTGTTACAAGGGGGATTATGGAATGGTTCAATGGAGTGGAGGTGGTGGTTCACTGGTAGAGGTGTCTTGCTCTTGTGGAAGGAGTAAGTGAAATATGGGCTCATGGATGGGAAACATGTTGAGATAAAACTCATCTTGTTCAGTATGGAGAATGATGGGCTATTATTCTTCTTTAGATTCATATGATATTATCAACATGAGCTTGACTTCTTCATAGATGTCATCATCAAAATTATCAAGGTGGAAGGCATCTTCTCCTGAATTTAGATGAAATCTATGGAAGGATTGCTCAAGAGAAGAAGTGGTAGGGAGTGGGTGGAAACCTAGACCTGAATAGTCATGTACCTCTTGATACGGGACATTGATTGGTTGATGCATTACCTGTTCATGAAAACCTAGGCCATGGCCTTACCAATTGACAATGTGAAAATATCAAGATGGAAATCCTGACATGTTTGAAATATTGGCAAGTTGTGGTTCTTTGGGTTCTTCTATGGGAGCTGAACTTGATGAAGATTCAATTCCCCCATATACAAAATTTATGCTATTGGGAGCTGAACCCATGTTATAAACTACTCGTATTGCTAAGGGTGGGTCACGTGAGCAACCAAAATCCTTAAAAATAGGGATGGCGAGGTGTGTGATGGTGATGTCTTGGACTAGATATTCACTAATACCAGAATTAGTGATATGGACCTCAAATTGGGATGATATGGAAGGATTATGGTTAGGTGATGGCTTAGGTGATGGTGAAAATTGGGATATCTCACAATTCATCAATTTGACTTGTAAAAAATTGGGTGATGACAATGGATTGGATTGGAAATATTGATGAGTGGAAGGTGATGATGAGGATGGAAATGACATGGATGATGTGGACTGATGATGACCACATGTGCATGTGGTCAAGGATGACAATGATGAGGGTATGGGAGGTTGATGAGGATTGGTTATGGGGAGCTCTTCAAGAATGAGATACTTTGATAAAGTGGTGGGTTGAGTGGTGGATGGCTTAGGCGATGGTGAGAGAAAAAGGTGAGTGGAAGAGAGCACTGACTCATAAGGATTTGAGATGAAATTGCAATACTTAAATGGCTCGACGTTCACTGGTATGTAATGTACTTGTCCCTCATGAACGCGTTTCAAGCATTAATGTAGTACCGAAGGGACACATCTCATTTCCCTCATCCAAGGCATTCCAAGGAGTACATTGTACACCATGGACCCTTCCAAGATGTGGAACATCGTATGCAACATTTTAACCCCTACCTAAATGGGTAAAACAACAGTGCCAACTGTGGAACTCAAAGCATTGTTGAATGCTTTGAGGGTGAAGGAAGACTTAGTGATGTGAGATGGAGGAAGGTATATATGATGAAGAGTGGCAATGGTGATGATGTTGATTGAGTAATTGATATCAATTAGGAATTTTTTAAAAGGATTATTGTCATTGAGAGCCATGATGTGCAATGGAGGATCTACTGATTTTGATGAGATTTGTTTAATCTCAGTCATAAAAAGTGATGGATGGATCCATGCATGTTTGAATGCTCCCAAAAAATTTGTTGAAGGCATTAGGATATTGTGATTTCAATTTTATGGACTTTAGAATATCCATTAATGCCTCCCTATGTGGGGGTGATTGTTGGATTAGCTCATATATAAAAAATTTGGTGGAATTCATTTTTAAACTTGTGGTTAACCGTCTACTCAAAGAGATGACTGGTTGGGGTGGCCAATTGATGGGTTGATTTTATGGATTTGATTGACTAGGTACATGAATGGATGATAATGGAATGGGGAAAACTTGGATGGGTGGTGATGTAGAAGGTTATGAGACGCTTGAGGAGGCTACTATTGTCGATTATTCCTCTAACCTCTTGTGACCACATGAATGGCCCCTATAAATCCTTAGTATTGTTGAACATGGTTTACTTGAATAGGGGGAGTTTTAGTGTTAGCTCCCTCTATATTTGGTTGCACCTCCTCATGATGAGGAAGTGGTGTTTGAAAATACCAAGTTTTTGGTTTTGTTGAGCTAAGGGGTTTTCAAGCTTGATTGCCCCCAAGTCAATGAGGTCTTGGACTACATTTTTAAACACATTGCAGTGGTTGATATCATGCTCATTTTGCCTATGGTATGGGAAAAATAAATGTTCCTTATAATATTTTCCATGCATAGTAGGCTCATTCGATCTAATTTCAGGAAAATCAAGTTTATTTGTCTAATATAACCTCTTAAAAAGTGAGGCGTATGATTCGGCTAATGGGGTATATTGGCGATTTTATCAAAAATACTGTCACCTAGGCTGGTTTTCCATAGTTGGCACTGTGTTCTATACAGTTGGGGCTTGTGTTTGTGGGAGGACCGTGTGATAGGAATTTTTTTGCAGTACTTGTTACATAGGTTGTTATTTTTGAGCCATTACCGACTGGCTCATGACCATTTGATTTACTTGATTGGATTGAGAGATTGGGGTAGCCTGTGCTGATTTTTGTTGGCCAAAATAATTAATTTTATATTGGCCCTTGTTATGCCATTATTTCTTCCTAGGATTTAACATACCCTCTTGGATTTTTATGTCCTCAATGACGCTAGCCTGAGCTAAAGCTTCTTCAAAATATTGATATGTTATTAGTTTTAGCATCCAAGAGATGGATTTTAGGTAACTCTTGGTGAATAACTTTATTAACTCTTCCATTGTTAGGGTGAATGGTAGTTTAGTGATGATAACCCTCCAACAGTTTCCAAAACCATAGATTGATCATCATGTTGCCTTAAAGCATAGACATCAGATAATGAGATCTTCTTTTTGAATTTTAGGATAAAGCAGTCAAAGAATTGATTAATCAATTGGTCAAAATTATAGATACTATGTGTTGACAATTGATTGTACCATTCTATGGCATCTCCTCCTAATGTTTGAGTAAAATTCCAAAGCATGAGAGCATCATTGTATTGAATTCTAAAGCATGTATGAATAAAAGTGCTCACATGTTCTTTGGGATCCTCAGTTCCCTTGAATTTCTCAAACTTGGGCATCATAATTTTTTTTGAATATAGCAGTGATGGTACTAAAGGATAAATTTATTGGTTGATCAATTGGTGTAAGGTAGGTTTTTTGTTTGAAAAACTTGGTGTATGTTGCATTAATTGATCAATTTGTTTTTGCATTACCTCGATATGAGGGTTTTCCCTAGGAACATGAAAGCCCTAAATCACCTAATGGGTTTGGGGTGGTGTGAAGAAATATTTTAGAGTGACTAGGTGATGACGAGATTGGTATTGGTGACTTTGTGAATGAGATGGAATGTGATGAATGGGGGATTGATGATGAAATGATGGGGAGTTGAAATGATGTTGATGGGTGAGGGTTATGGCTAGGCTGGCCAGTTGGAATAGGATGGGTATTGGTATGGCTAGATGGGGGAATAGGAATAGAGACCACATAATACTGTGGTGCCCATGATGGACCTTGGTTAACTAAGGGAGTATGAGTAGAGATATGTAACAGCTTAGGGTTAACCTGTACTTGATGTTGAGAATCTTGAAACTGTCTAAGCAATTTTTTCAGGTTCTCCCATATATTGCTAATTTCTCTATCAGAGTCTAAGGGTATGGAGGTAAAAGGTATGGAAGATGTGGTTCAGGAGTAAGTCACACTAGGCATGGTGACTTGGGATGTTGGGATTTTTTAAGCAATATTAATTTGTGCTTCAAATAACATATTGGTGTAGGTGTAAGTATATGATGTGCGAGGAGCACATGAGGGTTGGGAAATGGATGAATGGGATGAAGGTGCAACTGATTCCTCAAAGAGAGGGTTAGTATACACCTAGGTAAAGGTAGATGGTGGTTGGGAATAGATAGGCTCTTACTGTAGAGTAGATTATTGTCTAGGTGAGTTGGGGATGGACTTCAAGACATAGTTAGAGGACTTCATGAGAGCTTGTACTCTATCCATGTCTATATGGGTGATATGGTGGTTTATTGTGGGGGAGGTTGAGTCCTCCTGGGGTATGGTCATATGATAGGCTGTGGAGGGCAAGGAATGTGAGGGACCTATAGATAAATATGCCTATGTCACATTCAGGGTATCTACCATGGAAGTGGTGGGAAATGTGGATGATGGTTCCATTAAGTTATCTTGAGTTATTGCTTTATTTTTATTACACGTTAATACCATCAGAAAAAATAAATCAAGATACTGAATAAAATAAAAAATATAACAAAACTAGAATGCTTCAAGGAAATAAATAAACAAAGCTAAGTCTCAATTAGTGTGGCTTACCTCATTCATTAATTATCTCCTTTTTTAATGTGTGTACATTTTTATGTGTCAGTCTTGTGTGTTTTGTTTTCCTAATATTTCTTAATGAAATAAAAGGTGAAAATCTATGGTTAGGATAGGACAACGAGATTTTTGTTGGTGATGAAATCCAATCAAGGGTATTCCTAAGGTGTCTAAGGGTAGAGATTGGTGGATGGAGATGAATTCCACCATCACCAAATCTCAAGCAATGGTTGATGATGAAATGCAACCACTACTATTTTATGTGAAACATGCAGTGTGTGTATTCATTTTAAGGTTTACGTTTTCTATTGTATACAAACAATGTCAAAAATAATAAATTTCATAAACCTAAATTAGAAGCCAATAAAATATTGCCAAGTTCTCCATAGGGTGTGAAGTACACCGCTTAAGACCCAATGCCTAAATAGCAACCGGAGGGTTCGTCCACCCCTTTGCCTGGAATCACCCAATGGTAGGGATACTTTTAGCAATCATATATTGTTCCAACTTAGATAAAATAAAATTGTTATAACCCTAATATGCAACACTAAGTTATGCACTTATAATTCAAATGCATACAAAATGCAGCAATCCATATTTAGAAAACAAAAACCCTAAACTAAATATGTGAATGTAATGCAGATTTGACATGCAGACAATATGATTTCATTTCCAAATTTATTAGTGATGATTCATTTTAATTTTAGGAATATGAAAATAAAATAAACAGTAGAGAATATATAAAATAGAGATTTAGGTTTTAATATGGTAGACTTACAAGTAGCCTACGTTTTTACTTCCAATCACTGTAAAACCCTAGATCTATAAAACTCCAGCTTTTGAAGCACTTGTAAGATAACATAATCAATAAAAAAGTTAGGAAGGTAAATCATAAATGGAATCCCTTAGGGGGTCCCACCGTGATCGCCATTTGTAGAGATAAAAATGAAACACCAAATATAACTAACTAATAATGAATAAACCATATAACACAATAAATTGCATAATGAAATAGATTTGATATTATTATTGTTGGGTGATCCAAGTATAGTCAAATGTGACCCTGAATATGGGGTTTTACATAGTTTATTCAGATACAATAAATTACAATAATGTTAGGGTTCTCCGAAATCCTAGCCATCAATGCTTGCGATGTCTACAAAAATCATTTTTTCTCCCAACAGGGTTGAGTGGGCTTCAAATATCCATTGATCTAGGCCAATCCAGTTTAATCGGCTACTCAAAGCTAGTAGATCTGCAAAACTACACACATAATAATATCAAGGGTTAGTAGCAACAATGAGGGCTCCACTATGTGAGACCCTCAAATATTAACATAAATCCTAGCTACTATAAAACCTGCAATACATGCAAATTTGAAGATAATAAAATAACATAAACTGATGAATTTACCTTAATCGTTGTTCTGCTTGTAGACAACGTGATATGATGCAAATTTAATGATGAAAATAATGCTCCAACGCCTTGTGAATTGAGGAAGTCTTTATAAAGGCTTACGTGAGGTGCCCATGGGCACCTAGCGGCTACAAGAGGTACCCATGGGCACCTGGTAGCTATAGGAGGTGCCCGTGGGCACTTGGGAAGCACCTATGGACACTTGGGAAGCACCCACGGGCACTTGAGAGGTACCCGTGGGCATCTGAGGATGAGGTAGAAGTCTACAGAAGTAGATCAGGTGAGGGAAAAATGTGCAATGACTATGGCAATGAATGAGGGTATATGAAATGCAGTGGATGGATGGGGATTAGGGCACAAAAGGCTATGTGGCAACCTTAGGGCTCTTAGGAGGGCTAGGATTTAGAATCAGGGATTCAAGGGCTTAGGGCAATAAGAAACTTTAGACTTAAAGGACTCAGGGACTTAGGAACCTAGAGAAATCAGGGGTTAAGCTATCAAAATGGCTCCTACTTATAGTCCAACCTAGGGCATGCTAGGGTTTCAATGACACTTAATCATGTGGTTGAGATTAAAGCACATCCAAGGGTGGATAATAAGTTTAGGGTGTGAAATGGATTAAGGCGGATGGACGGATGAGATTAGATGAAATCTAATGGTTGTGGTTTATTTATATATAAAAATATATTTATTAAATATATATATATACTAAAATATTATTATTTAAATATATAAATTATAAATATATATTAAAATATATAAATAAATAGGTGAAAATGGCGAGAAAGTTAGGATGAAGGGCAAATGGCTAGATTTTAGTGGTGGAAATGGTAGGAAGGCATGGATGGAGGACAAGTGGCTAGATTTTGGTGTCTACAGTTAGAATGTGCAATGATGTAAATGTGCATGCAGTCCATATGTACATGAGTCATAGGATAGGTTGATGAAGAGTCATGGGTAGAGTAAAGGCTAAGGAACATATTTTCCTATATATAGGCCTTTGAGAGTATAAAGGGAGTAAGAAGAGAAAGAGAGGAATGATATAAATATAGAGAGTAGTGAGTAGCTACAATGTAGTTCTTTATTAAAATTTTTGGAGTGTTCAAGTCCTCCATTATATTACATTGTACTATTTTCATGAGCTTTTATTAATGGTATATTACTGAGTTATTGCAGAAATTTATCATCTAGTTTTCCTACATATTATAGTGTCATTATCATATAGTTATCATAACTTGCTTATTTTACATATTGTGGTTGCATTTCCTTTAATATACATCCTCAAAAGCTAATAGATATGATTATTGAGGAAAGGACTCTCTCTATGTTGTTTTGCAATAGTTAGAAGGCTAAGAAATCCCTTTATTTTAATGGGATTCTCTTGTATAGATTATGTGTTGATTTTAAAAGAGAATTTTATTATAATGAATTCTTGAGACCTTTATGGGTTAAGGATTCATTATAAAAGAGAAGCATGAGATTATTGTATATATTATATATGTTGAATTTCATTATTGGATGAGAAAGAAAAATGGCTATAATGGCTTTTATTGTTGTGATGCATGATTTTATTGCATATTAGAAAATAAAGAATTATTTTTTTAGATGCATTGCATTATAGAGCTGTTCTGATCCCTCCATATCTCTCATAAACTAAGGTGGGAAAAACCCTACTAGGAAATAAATGACAGTGTATTGACGACTTTTAGATGTTGAAGTGTATAGTCAACTTTTGAAGAAGAAGCATTTCTATGTAAAATAATGTTTTGTTCAAGGGTTGGTTAACCCGAATTATTGTATAAAATAAAATATTTGGTTCTTTTTAAAGATGCATTGTAGTTATTTACTTTTTGAAAAATATATTATTTGATTAAGTAGTATGGAATGTCATCTTATGCTGTTATGGAACACATATCTTTGATAAGAGTAATTGATAGAAAGCTTAAATAATTAAAGTTTTATGTCAAGTAATTGATGAAATACATATATAGGCTATGCTTAAGAGAAATTCTTGTTATGAATTATAATATTTATAATTATATGGTTTAATTTTTGTTGATATTTTATTATGTGCTTGTATTTGTTAAGATTATTTTTTGTAGAGTGCTCTATCCTTGGTGTAGATAGGTTTACTTTTAGTTAACGATAAAACCCAATCCTCAGAGGAGTTATGAGGATGAAATAACTAGGTAAATATAAGCCTTAGAAGGAGTTGCAAGGATGCAATATCTAAGAACTCAAAAACCTAGGAGTTATGTCGATACAATAGCTAGGTATCTTGTGAATATTTGAGTTTGCACCTTGAACATGTAGGATCAGGTGTATTCCAAATAGGAGTTGAGGAACCATTCATAATTCAGTAGTGGTGATCCCTTGATCATGTAGGATCAAGTGATCATGTTAGTTATCGTTAAAGTTGCAATGACCTTAGTTAGCCCATAGAGGTGTGGTAACTAAGCACCAAGGCTCTATGCTTGATTAACCTACCTAGATGGACTTAGAGTTGGGTTAGAAAATAGGCATCCCATTTAAGTGTTATGAGACTTAAAGGGTAATCCCTACATCATGGTCATATGATACTATGATGATGAGGGTATAGAAATGTGGGGGAACTATTAGAATTATTGAGTTATCATTGATGTCAAAGGTCGACTTGGTTGATAGAAAATAGTGGACTAATTATTCAAGGTAAATATATTTTCTTCAAGGGTGATGTAATATCAAAAGTTGAAATATTTAAATTAGATATTTAAATATTTTTAATGTGTGCAAAGGAAAAAGGTTAAAATATTTAAATTAAAGATTTAAATATTTCCAATGTGTACAATGGGCAAAGGTTGAAATATTTAAAAATTAAAATTTTTAAATATTAGATTTATTATATTAATGAAATGCATATATGAGCTGACTTCTAGGGTGCCAAAGCAAGCTGGTGAAAAGATTTATATAAATATAAAGTCAAAAAATATTTTAATGGGAGAGATTATTGATCATTTTTACTTGATATCTAGAGTAGTGGGTGAGACATTACAACGACAAAAGGGATAAATCATGGGATTCGAATGGAAGCATTTGATATAAAATGAGCAGTGCAATGAATATGCTATCGTGAATATTGTGCAGATGTATGCTTCTGACAAAGTGGAGACGATAGTGGATCCTGATAGGATAGTAGTGGTGGCTTCTCATTTGGTAGCGATGGTGGTAAGCTCAAAATACCAGAAGGAGGTGTTATTATTTGGACTACACAAGAGGAGCACCAGAGATAGAGTGGTGGTGAAAATACCCGAAGACCAATGAAATTGAAGGGAAACCCATGATCTTTGTGAATGTTGAGTTGTTGATTACCAACATAGTTGTGGTTCATAGAGGAGGTTTCAATGTTTAGTAAGAAACACAAAGGTGAGAGGAGTTTTTAATTACTAGTGTAGTGGTGGTTCGCAGAGGAGGTTTCACTATCCAATAAGAAATGTAGAGGTAAGAGGAGTTGTTAATTACTAGCAAAGTGGTGGTTCATAGAGGATGTTTCACTGTTTAATAAGAAATGCAAAGGTGAGAGAAGTTGAACTTGGAACCAGTTATTAGGATTCTGAAGAGCATTGTACAAAACATGAATGAATCGAAGGTGCTGGCTATAAATCCATATGGAAGTTTCCAATAGGAATCATCGATTAGAAGACAACATCTATTGTTTGAAAGCAAAGCCAACACATGTAGGTCCATTTGGGAGATCGAGGTATTGCAAACAGATCAATAGAGAAGACATAGCACATGCAATAAAAGCAACCAAAATCCACACCAAATTATTACATAGGTCCGTTGGGAGATCGAGGTATTGTAAACATATCGAGAGGGAAGACGTAGCACAAGAAAAAGAATAAACCAACACACACTAAAATATTACGTAGGTCCATTGGAGATTGAGGCATCTAATTGAATGCAAAATAAATGCAGTGAGGAGATAAAGAAGCGAGCACAAGGAAATAAAAATTAATTTATATATTTTATTGTGCTAAGTTTGAAAAGTTCTAGCAAACGAAGAATTTTTTCTAGCATTAAATATTTCCTTCAGATTGCATTTTCATGGGATTTTTAATCCCACATCTGGTGGAAGAGTAGAATATCTCTCCTCCATAGTGAATTTGCTTCAATAATGTTTGTAGCAATAATAAAAATGGTCAACAGAGAGGCTAGTACTATAAATGTGGAGGGTCGATAGGAATAAAATCCTATTCGAAGAGGCCAAGAGGGAAGAGCTCGAATATAGGCCAAGCTAGCAAGATATCTTAAGAATGTGAAGGTAACCAAATTTAATGGAAACATGGGAGGATATGTAGTCGATTTATGGTTGAAAGAGTAAAAACCTTCTTCTCCATGAAAAATACTCATTTGAGACTAATATTGTGTAGGCTACCCTTCATCTTCTGGAGGCAACCCTAGAATGGTGGAACATGTTCAATTCAGGTAGAAAGATCCAAGCCACAAAACTCAAATAGGATGATTTTTTGAGGATTTTAAGAAAGGTTTCTTTTAGAGAAATTTTATGTAGAGAAATTTGAATAATTCTCTACTCCTCAACAAGGTTCACTATCAATAGAAGTGTATTTATAGAGATATGTGAAACTCTTGAAGTATGTCCTAGAGTATGAGAACAATGAATGACTAAAAGTGCATAAGTTCATTCTTGGGATAGACCCTAAAATAAGGATGGTGATCAATCTGCTCAAACCTAAAACTTTGTAGGAGGCCTATGACTTGGCTAGACAAGAGGAAACTAATATTCAAACTAAAAATTCTAATTATTCAATCTTGTCAGAATAAGAGAGACTTGGACTCAAGAAAAGAAAGAGTGTTGGGTTTGTATAGTGGGACATGGAGAAACAAAAAGTAGCAAGAGAAACCTAAAGTTTAATAGTAAGAACAACAAAGGGTAAGGGAAAAAAAAGAAGACATTCTAAAAAATGGATAATTTGAATCCTCAACCCTCTAAGAAAATAAATTCGGTATAAAAAGAAGAATCAAGGGAGAAAAGACAAGAGAGACCATGGCACCTAGGATAGGTTGCTATACATGTGGAGGACCTCACTATGCTAAGAAATATCCCCAAAGATCATAATTGAGTCATAGGGCATATAAGCAATCACATCGAATATATGCTACCATTAGGAGTCAAAATCTAGAGAGACAAGCTACATCAATTTAAATAAATGGTAAGTTATATAATAAAGATGTAAAAGTTTTACTATATAGTGGAGCTAATAGTAGTTTTATTTCTAGTATTATTATCGGGGATATGCTAGAAAGACATAGATTATTAGCACAAGGGTGGAAAATCGATTATGGTTTTGGTCAAAATTACTTAGTGGATCAATGTTTTCCTATCGCTAAGATAACTCTACCCAATGGATCCACTATATGAAATTTGTATGTGGTGCCTCTTCATGCTTTTGATGTTATCATAGGGAAGGATTGGTTGAAGGCTCATGGAGACTTAATCAACTTTCAAGATAGGTGGATGGATTACACTAACAAGGATAAGAGGAGAGTAAGGGTTCAAAGTGGGTAAGGTTATTTCCAACCTCATTTACTTTTAACTATGTAGTTAAAGAAAGTCATCAAAAGAGGTGGTATACTATATGTAGTAAATATTAATGGGGATACTGGAGAAAAGGGAGATGAAGAAATATTCAAGAAGCATCCAATAATCCATGAATTTTAGGATGTATTTCTTGAATATCTTCTAGGTCTACCTCCTCGATGAGAATTAGATTTCACTATTGAATTAATGCTAGGGGTTGAACCTATTTCAAGGACACCTTATAGGATGACTCCAATTGAGTTGCAAGAACTAAAGGTACAACTATAAAAATTTCTAGAAAAAAGGTTTGATAAAACCTAGTGTGTCACCTTGGGTTCTTTGGTATTGTTTGTGAAAAAGAAGGATGGATCATTGAGGATGTGCATAGATTATAGTGTAGAAACCTAAAATGCATCATGTTGAGGGTGACTACTCATATGGACATGCTACAAGACCATATGGAAGGATAGACTCCAAGATAGAGCAATGGTTCTAACCACTCAATTTGGGCTCCTTGGCCTAACCAGTATGAACTGTAGCCCAGACCTACGGTTTACAACTGAACTACAACTGAGACCTATGGTTTACAGTCTAGACTATAGATGTGACCTATAGTCTTAATTGGAGTTCAGTTGGCCTTCAATCTGAGCCAAATCGGTTGGAATCGCCATTTGATCTAGAAGAAGGAGGTTAATGGATGAAATATTCTAGATGCTTCCATTCCAACTGTCCTAACCACATCTTCTTGATCTTGGATTCTCCAGGAAGCCACTCCTAGTCCTAGGGCATCCTATAAATATCCCCCCTTCAAATGGGGAGAGATATGGATGATTTTTATAGTGAAGTGCTGACAAATTATCGAGAGAGTGTGAATTGATCAAGCGAGCAGCGAAGCCCTATCAGATTGCATACTGAATTCGTGCATTCAAAGATCATTTTTCTATTCATCCAACAATCAATTTTCCATGGAATTTCTAGGAGCCTAGGAGGATCAAGAAACACAAATCTAGGCAAATGAAGGCCCATCACAGTGATTCAACCGCCAAACCTATCAGAAGGACATCGAATGTGACCCTTGAACATCAATTAGACAAGGAGGTCAAGCCCACTACCCTTGGAATTAAGGGTAAGCCTATCAGAGTGCTAACCATGACTGTCAGTTGTGGTTTATAGTGTAGACTACTCACTAGAGCCACGATTTGCTGTAGAGGTATAACCACCTTCCTATTTTCATTTCTATCTGGCTAATTAGGTTAGATTAGTTGTTTTCATAGTTTAATGGCATTTTAGTAGACTTCTGATCATAGAATTAGGTTAGTTTAGCTTCTTTATATTTATTCTTTAATTAGAAATTAAATGGTTTCTTTATGTATGTTTATGCTTCATTTTCTATATCTGATCCATGCATAGTATAGCTGCTACGTATCTTTACGCTATTGTATGAATCTTGATTCAATTTACATAGCTTAGAAGCATTCTGTATGTTTTCTTGATTATGAATGTTAATGGTGTCATTATGCAATCTACCTACAAGGGCCTCATCATGAGAGGTTGCCTATATTTTTAACATTCTTGTGTTGTTTCTTGACCATAGGGAATAGTTTCAAAGGAGAACCAACTATCAAGTTCCTTCCCCATAACGAAGAAGAGGGTACCTCCACCCTAGAGCAGTTCATGTCATCCTGAAAGGTATTTGGAAATCACACCTAACCTTAAGAGGAAAACAATTATGCACTCCTATTGTAATATTGTATCAAAATGATTCCCTAAGAGGGATGCACTTGTAATTGAATTTTGACTTTGAGTACAATGGAATAAAGCATTTTTCTTTTTGATTCATTTGTTAATTTCTTGTTCTTGTATGCATGCTATATTTTTATCATTTATTGTAATAGGATACGCCATCAGGTGTGAGCGTTTTTGGTGGTTACAGAAGGCGATCATGGTGGGACCCCATATTTTTAATATCTGACTATATTTTATTGTTTTTGCACTTGCAGGTATAGACCACAGTTATCAGTTGTGGCCCAAAAATTGAACCATAGGTACAAGGCACAGTTTATAGTTAGAATCATAGATCAGACCCGTGGTTTCCTGCTGACAACATAAAGAGTCAAATTTAGTATATAAGACAGTGCAGGACTTGAGGTAGGTCCTATTTTAAGACCTCTATTAATTTTCTACTTTTTGTACTTTTACAGTAAGGTTAATTCGAATGCAAATTAGGAAATGAATTAAGAAAATGGTAAATCAATTATCCTAGTTTGCTTTCATACTTTGATTTCAATAGAAAGGCATTGTTGGGAAAAACAAACCTCTGATTGTAGTTCACCCTAAGCTATAGTATGCTTGATAGAAATGTGTGGATGGTTTGCATGTGTGAGCAAAATTAGTGGCCATTTAGCATCGTAACGTGCATAGTCTTAAAGAGCATCTAGAATAGCTTACATTTTATGAATTTGAAACGTATTCACTTGCATAGCATTTAGAAAATGAGCATGTGTGTTATATGATGCATTTATTTTATGTACATTAAAAGGAACCACACACCACTTGGCACTTAAATGCTAGTGATTTGGGCTTGACATCGAATCACTAGTAGGGTTCAACGATGGTGGGTGTAACTTCCATCCGTTGGTCCAAATCCTATGAACCCTTGATATATAGACCAATATCGGATCCAAGAACCTTTTGTACCCTAGAAAATTTGCATGTATTATCTTCATAGGGTATAACGCTAACTAGGGGAAAATAAAGAAGTATCTGGGAGGACCTGTTCTCCTTGTCTGGGTGTGGAATTCATTACCACACATGGGGGATTTACGCGACTTGGAGTTCATAGCCAAGTTTTCGAGTTGTGAGCGTACATGTGAAATCCATTAAACTGAGAATAAAATCCAACAAGTTTTGTAAAACATGATAAGAGTTTCTACACTGATACAAAAAATCTTGAAAACACATAAAATAGTGTAGGACTCACTTTTAAAACTTAAAACGAGATAATCATTATTGTATACCTCATTTGCTTAATAATAATACATTTAGACTCTAGGTAAACAATGGTGGATACATGGGGTGGTCAAAAAAGGTCCAAAGCCAACGCCGATGACCAACCCCTAACAAATTCACAATAGTACGTGTCAATTCCTTAACCACATGAGCAAATCGAATGCCACTCGACTAGCATTTGAGGAGATAACTCGACACGAGGGGAGCTAGTAGAGCAAAACCCAAATAGAGGAGCTTTAGTAAACTCCTCTAGGCACATAATAGAACATGAAACATTTCAGCATGAGGGTGTTCCACTTGAGAGCCATTAACGATACCGCAATGCACGCGCATCCATTTGAAGAGTTTGTTGTGCAGAGGACCAGGTTGGTGCCCCTACATACTAAGTCCATTGGAGGATCTATGGATCCACCTTCTGAGTATAGAAGGACTAGAGACCCACCCATTCAGGGGTAGGCAGATAGGCTCGCTATCGATCATATATCTAACCATACTCCCATGCGTGGTCCACCATGCAAGATCACCATTGATATATCAAAGGTGGGAGATAATGTCACACCGCCGCATGAGCGATGGCGATCTAGGTAGCTAGAGGGTCTAGGTAGTATTCTAGAGTAGCTAGGCTACAAGCATTTTGCTCCACCCACTCGTGCCCTGAGTGAGCGTAGCATAAGTGTCATCTGCACTACTAGAGAACATGAAGAGGCTTCTAAGTGCCCTAATGTCACACACCCACTATCTGTGCATGGTGTTTCATAGTATAGGATATAGCAGGAGGCCAATGATATCTTTATAGATAGAGGCAAAGGCACAACACATTAGTATGATGGGTACAAAACCCACAAGGTCACTCGCACAGAGTAGGGATAATAAAGGCCTCCCACGATCGACCAGATTGATAGATCACATCAAATGGAATCAGAGTAGAAACACCAACTCCTCCAAGATCAATTGGATGACACTCACCTAGAGAGGTAGTGTATTGAAGATGATAATCTTCAAGTGCAAAGGCTCATACGATAGAGGTTATATGAGTAGTGTATGCACAAAGAGCATATCCTTGCCCAGAAGGAACATGTGGAACATGAGGATAGGTTAGCTAGGGCAGGACTATATCATCAAGATGAGCATCGAGAGCATATGCATAGGAATGATTTCTCATGAGCCGATATGCATCAAGAGCATAGAGATGCTCATACTCATGCTAGTTGTGAAAAAAGGGAGCAGCCACCACCACTCGATAATCAAAGGCAAAGAAGCATGAAGCAGTAGCGAGAGATGGATATGAGAAAGAATATCCTGAGAGCTCCTGAGAAGAGGAGGAAGAGCAATGCCCTCCATCTCACACAAGGAAGAAAATGCCTCCTAAGCCACCTACACATCAACTTAGGGAGGAGGAATTTTTATCTTCATAGGCCTATAAGGCCTTAGCCGAGAAGATTAAAGCCATTGAGAGACAAGGCATGACTATTCAAAAGTTGACATTGAGGAAAATCCATAATGAGCCTTTGGATCCTTTGGTGCCTACTTTGGATTACCCTAAGCATTTTGATATGCCTAGGTTGGATAATTTTAAGGGTGATGAAGACACATAGGAACATGTAACGAGATTTTTGGATGCTTATTTTCAGATAGCAAGCAATGATGCATTATTATTACGTACGTTCATCATGACACTTTCAGAGCCAACTCGAGACTGGTTTAATCAGCTAAATAAACACAACATAACTATTTCGAGCAATTAGCTGATGCCTTTCTTGAACACTATTCCTTTGGCATCAAGAAATATGCCAATATTTCTGATCTGGCTGCGCTAGCTTAGCGCGACGATGAGCCAATAGAGCAATATGGAAAGAGATGGAGGAGACTAATGGTGAATTTGCCATTCCCTATTCTTGCCATAGAGTTAACCTAAATTTTTATGAAGAGTTGTGCCAAGCACATCTCATTACTGCTGCAACTACAGCAGTATCCTACATTCGAAGAGGCTTTGGTGCAAGCCAAGGTGATTGAGGACATCAAGTTGCAGGAAGGCAACTTGAAGCTCAAAAATATGAGAGAGGGAAAAAAGAAGAGTGCCACAAAACAACAGGGCAAGCAGACCCACGTAAATCAAGTGGTATTGAATCTCCAACGAGAGGACAAGGGGCAACAAAAATAAAATTATCAAGCCCAACCTCCTCTTGCGTAATATGACAAGTGCACTAACAATTATAAGGGCAAGAAAAAATATCAATGCCTGCATTTCTAGTTCACACCATTGATGAAATCGCTAACGTTGATTTTCCATCAGTTATGTGAGGCCAAGGCAATTAGATTACCCGAATTCAAGATGATAGACCCCAATCAACCCAAACCAAAGGGGTTCCAAGATAATCTATTTTGTATTTTTCATAGAATGAAAGGCCATGACATCAATGTGTGTTGGTATTTCAAACATCTGGTGCAAAATATGATTGAAAAGGGTGAGCTTGTAGTACCACACAACTTGCAGGAACTCGAAAATCAGAATATAGGGATTTACAAGAACCCCTTACCAAATCATGAGGCACCTTGAAACAACATTGGTCAAGTTGACCAGGTGCAAGTCAAAACACCTACCCAGGGGTTCATAGGTATGGTCAATGTTGTCACTAGAAATAGGAGATACAAACAACAGAATCAACCTCATGCTCCCATTCAAATACAAGCCACGTCGAATCAATGGCTGACACATAATATTCCAGGCCCACCAACAAGATCAATGGTGACCATAAGGAGCAAGTTGGTCCAAAACCTATAGACAACTCCTACGAATTTGTCAATATATAAATTAATTCAGTAGTCCTTGAGGCACATGGAGACTCTTATGGATATTTTGAGGTCCATTTAAGTATAGGCCTAGGATGCGCAAGCATTTACAAACTTTGTGGGACGTACAATAGTGTCAGGAACCGATGATCCAATTTTATGATCATGAGATAAGGACGGTTTCTACAACTATGATTGACCCGGCATTGCACATAATCATGTGTGTGAATCACATGCCATTTAAAAGGGTCTTGATCGATACTTGCCCATCGATCAATATAATAATGACCAAGGCACCGAGTCATTTGAAGCTACCTAAATCACACATTGTGCCAATTGCATTTACATTGAGAGCATTTAATGATGCACTATGTTCAACTGTCGGCACAATTATCCTACCCATACAGGTAGGTCTGAAGACCATTTTAGTAATGTGTCATGTGATAGAAGGGGCCATGCAGTACAACATTTTACTTGGTAGGACTTGGATTCATGAAATACATTGTGTCCCCTCGATATTGCATTAGTGTGTGAAATATATTCATGAGGGACTAGTTCATGTAGTGGCATCGGATGAGGAGCCATTTAAGTTTGTGAACCTAGCATATTTTCTTGGGGATTTCATACTCTCGTCAACACACATGGATGTTCGGCCATCATCACAAATAAAGAAACCAGAAGGTAAACCGACAGTGCATGCTAAACTAATGCCATATGTGTCACACAGATTGAAGCACACCACTACCAATTCCTTGAAGCCATCAACATCAGTCATGCATCGAGATGATAGGAAATTGAAGGCAAAGATGGATGAGAAAGAGAAAGAGCATGAGCTCGAGAAAATTGTTGATGATGTTACCATTCCCATGGAAGTTGAGGAACCCCAAGACAAAGCTGAGGAGGCACATCAGCCTACCTCACCTGCCTCTTCAGCAAGGTCATCCACATCACAGGTGATGGTACATATTGCTAATACCAGATTAGGTGAGGAGGACCAATTTTGAAGACTGTGCAAGAGATGGGCAAACTATCTGCTCATTGTTATCCGATTGGATCAATGGTTCCATTGGGAGAGCCACCTAACCAAACTAACTTCATCTATGTGGGGCTAGATCAACTTCCAACATGAGAGCCCATGGATGAAGATGATGAGGAACCCTTCATGATAAATGTTCGTTATTTGTCTAATCCAGAGTATGCCATACGTATTTTTGAGCTATATCATTGGCATGGGTATGACCTTGGTATATTTGAACAAGGATGGAGGACTTTGCTGGAACCTCATTATCAGTTAGTCACTGATAGATTTGATCTAGGATTACAGATACGTGGGCAGGATGATTTACTCACAGTATCCCTAATCAGCTATACCTCAGTATGGTGGATGATGTGGATTTTAATCTATATCATCCGAATCCTTCCAAATTCTAGAGGAATCACCTTATGGTATCTGTCATCACAATTGAGCCACTCGAAGATCATCGTGAAGGGCTCCTTGAGAAGACTGAGGAAGAAATGAACCCCAAAGATCAACTAGGACACCAAACCCATGATGTAATCAATGACACAGACATGCAAGGGTGTTATCCCATTACTGCAAGTGATCTTGAGATAGGAGATATTTCTAATTAAGATGGAGCGGAGTCCACCTTTTATATGAGTGGACCAGGCTATGATGCAGACGAGGATTCCTCAAACGATGATGAATCTGAGTATGAAGTCAAAGGTGCTTATGTAAGGCCTTTATATGTGCGTCATCTATTTCCTATGGAGTCAATACATGATACTGAAGAGATCCTTCCCAATGTTGATCATGCAGGGGATGAGATTGATCCAGTTTTCTCGATAGCATTGTACATGAGGTATAATTATCTAGTTTTTCCAAATAGCGATGACAACATGTAAGAAGTCATATTCATGGGGCATCATTTGGAGGACCACCCTCCAGGAGTGGGGGTGAATGAAGGATTCTATTATGATAGTGACGAAGAATATGAGTTAGAGAGGGCTTACCTTGGTCCTCCTTATTTGCATTACCATCATCAACCCATCGACGTCGATGAGGTCTATAGGAATCTACATGTTGATCCACATATGAGAGCAAGACAGTTAAACTTGGATCAAATCCATCGGTTGGTTAATCCCATTATGCAAACCTACATGTAGATCCATGATCCAAATGATCCTATTTTGTATTCAATGCATAGGGAGGATCCACTTATTCATAGTCCTCACAAGGAATACCCTTTTGTGCATGTGCCATTAGAGCCAGATCGTGGGTATGAGGACCATGTAGATTTTGTAGAGGTCAGTTCGTGTGCTCCTGGAGACCAATTCCATTCCATAAACATGGTCTCCATTTGTTTAACTACTCCACTCTGCAATCCAGCAGATCCATCTAAACCATTATATCTTAACAAATATGCTATCAATTGGGATCACGTTGATTCATCCATCGAGCCTGAGGATTTCTTACCCAACAAAGAAATGTTGCAACCTTTCCATTTTGCACTAGGTTGTGCATATGATATTTATCATGCCAAAAATGATTCCAATGCAGAACTAATCAACCCAGATGATGACATTCATCTGAATCCTACGCCTCACCAGCTTGAGTAGGGATCACATATGTTGGTAGAGGAAAAAATTGAGGTGGATATCAGTAATGATCTCGCTAGTGCAAAGAAGGTTAAATTTGGATATAGTATCACTCCATATGATTGGGCCACCCTCATCCCTTTGTTAAAAGAGAGACCAAATTTGTTTGCTTTGTCGTACAAGGATATGCCAGGTCTAGACCTAAAATTGGTTACGCATAACCTTTTGCTAGATTTGACAAAGAAGCCGATCAAGCAAAAGCTTAGGAAAATGCACCCAACAGTAGCCTTAATGGTGAAAGATGAGCTACAAAAGCTGTTGGATGTGGAATTTATGATTTCCATTGATTATCTATAATGGGTGTCCAATATGGTACCTATGGGAAAACCTACGAAAGAATCCGTATCTGCACGGATTTTAGAGACCTAAACAAGGCAACACCCAAAGATTCATTTTTGTTGCCCAATATTGATGCTCTTGTAGATGCAACTGTAGGTCACAAAATGCTCTCCTTAATGGATGATTTTTTTGGTTACAATCAAATTCGGACTAAGCTCGAAGA
Organism: Wollemia nobilis; assembly: GCA_028583015.1. NCBI lineage: Eukaryota > Viridiplantae > Streptophyta > Pinopsida > Araucariales > Araucariaceae > Wollemia > Wollemia nobilis. The sequence continues at coordinate 4,400,834 of JAQPPZ010000620.1, read as the reverse complement.
CAAGCACAAAACCATGTTTATAAGGCCATGGGGAATATTTTTTTATAAAGTTATGCCATTCAACCTCAAAAATGTTGGTGCCACATATCAACGGGCCATGAAATACATTTTTCATGACTATATGCACAACATTCTTGAATATTATATCGATGAATTATTAGCGAAGTCATTTCTATGAGAAGAGCATGCAGAGGTCTTAAGTAAAGTCTTCGATCACCTGATAGAGCACAATGTTAGGCTGAATCCTAAGAAGTGCGTATTTGGTGTAACTTCTAGAAAATTACTAGGGTTCATCGTCTCTAAGAGAGGCATCGAAGTAGAGCTAAAAAAGGTCAAGGCCATTTTGGAAATGTGTCCTCCCACCAATATTAAGGAATTAAGGAGCCTTCAGGGCAAGGTAGCCTCGATAAAGCGATTTATCACCCAACTATCAGATAAATATCGACCCATGAATCGACTGTTACATAAGGGGGTCCCATTAAACTGGGATGAGGATTGCAAGGTAGCCTTCATCGAGATAAAGTAATACTTGGTGATGCCACAAGTGCTAGCTCCACCAAGGCTAGAGGTGGCTTTTCTACTATATATCGATAGCTAAATTTGCATTGGGAACCATGTTGGCCCAAAAGAACGTGTAAGACAAAGAACATGCCATATATTATATTAGTCAAACTTTGGTTAGCTATGATCTCGGGTATGCATACATGGAAAAATTGTGTTTAGCAGTAGTGTTCATTACAAAGAAATTGTGACACTATATGTTAAGTCATACGACGTATGTTATATTCAAACATAATCCTTTGGAGTACATGATGAGTAAGACTTATCACAATACATGTATTGCAAAGTAGATCATGCTTTTGATGAAATTAGATCTAGAATTTATAAGTCAGAAGTCCATTAAGGGGCAGGTCATAGCAGATCAATTAGCTTAGGAGCCACTGCCAAATAGTAGACCTCTAATAATTGAGATTCCAGAAGATGCAGTTTTCATCATGTCTGAAGCTCCCGAACCCGACGAACTAGAGAACAATGCTAATATGACTCTATTATTTGATGGTTCAAAGTGCAAACAAGGGGGTAGTGCCAGAATAATGTTCTTCATGCTACAAGGAGCTCCAATGCCTTTCTGGTGGTTACATATAGGATGTTGAATAAGGTAACCATTAAAAATAAACATCCTTTACCATGAATTGATTATCTCTTTGATCAACTAAAGTATGCTACCATATTCTCAAATATAGATCTAAGACCAAGGTATCACCAACTAAGGATTCAAGAAGATAACACCTCTAAGAAAACCTTTAAGACCCAATATGAGCACTACAAGTTCACAATGCTGCTATTTAGGTTGACAAATGTGCTAACAACTTTTATAAACCTAATGAACAATGTGTTCAAAAACTATCTAGATTAGTTTATCTTGGCATTTTTTGATGATATTCTGATCTATTCTCATTCTAAATAATAACATGATCTATTCTGATCTAGTTAGTGTTGGAGGTTCTAACGAATAACTGGTTATATAGAAAGTTATCCAAGTGTGAGTTTTATACCTCACAACTGCAATTTTTGGGAGCATATCATATTGATAGAAGGAATTGTAATGGATCCAAAGAAAATTGAGGCTATATTAAATTTACCTCTACCAACTAATGTAATAGAAGTTAGGAGTTTCATGGGAATCACTCGCTATTATAGACATTTAGTGAGAGATTACTCTAAGGTTACCTATTCGATCACCAATATTTAGAAAAAGGGAAAGGAGTTCAAATGGATAAAAAATCATGCCCTAAAGATCTAGAGACTTTATTTATTGGGAAAACCATTTGAGCTAAGTATAGACCATCAAAGTTTGAAGTATATCTTCACCCAACCTATGTTGAATGCAAGGCAAAGAAGATGGGTAGAATTCTTAGTAGAATATGACTTTGGTATTGAATATATCAAAGGGAAGGAGAATAAGGTTGCAGATGTCTTGAGTAGGAGAAGTCACATAACAAAATTGACTCAGAGCCATATAGATTTGATGGATAGGATCAAAGAAATGAAACTATAAGGCCCGTATTGCATGGAAATCCAAGATAAAACCAAGATAATTCTTGAGGAATATAGGGATTTCAACATAAAATATGGGATTTTATGTTTTAAAGAGAGGGTTGTTATACCTAATACTAGTGACTTAAGGAGAATGATTATGCAAGAGGTATATAATTCTTCCTATTCTACTCATTTGGGAGGGTAAAAAATGAGATAAAACATGAAAATATCTATTGGGATGGAATGAAGCAAGACATCACTAGTTTTATTGCAAGATGTTTAGAATACCAGAAAGTGAAGGTAGAACATCATCACCTAGTAGGGAAGTTGTACCCACATGACGTGCCAATGTAGAATTGGTAGGTAATTTCTATGGATTTTATAGTGGGTCTACTTAAGAATAGGTACCAACATGATGTGATCTTGGTAGTGATTGATAAGTTGACCAAGGTTTCATACTTCATATTGAAGAACATCAAGGATTATCACTAGTGATGGTAAATAAGTTTTCCAAAGAAATATTTAGGATACATGGATTTTATGAAGTGATCATATCATACAGGTACTCTAGGTTCACATCTAAATTTTGGCAAGCTCTACACCATGTAGTGGACACTAAGTTGAATATTAGTTTTGTATATCATCCTAAAATAGATGGTTAGATAGAGAGGGTAAACCAAAATTTAGAGAACATGTTATGCATGTATTGCATGGACCAAAATTCTAAATGGGAATACTTTTTGCATCTTGTAGAATTTGCGTATAACAATGGGTACCAAGCATCATTGAGGATGTCCTCATTTGAAGCCTTGTATGGAAAAATATGCAGATAACTTCTATCATGGGATAATATAGAATATTGGGTGATGATTGGACCAAACCTTGTCTGAGATATCGAGGAACAACTCAAGGCAATATGGCTTAGGCTCAAGAAAGTGATTGATTGCCAAAAGAGCTATGCTTATTTGAAACGATCACCAAGAGAGTTATCTATGGGGGATGGAGTATTCTTAAGGGTAAGACCCATGAAAAGTGCCATCAATTCAACCAAGTTGGATCCTAATTATTTTGGGCCCTTTGAGATCATTGGTAAGATTAACCTAGTATCTTATAGGCTCGCTTTGTCACACAACCTGTCAAAGATCCATGATAATTTCCACATATCCCTACTTAGAAAGTATGTTGTTGATACTACTTATGTATGAAATGTTTCTAAATTGTAGATGTTGAGGTGCATCTAGTTAAGATTCTAGGGTTTCATTCCAAGGTGTTAAGGAAATAAACCCTAGATCAATGTAAGGTCTGGTGGGACCAATATTCTAAGAATTGTGCTACATGGAAAAATACTGAAGATATGAGACAATAATATCCATAATTGTTTGAATAAGTTTTTGTATGCTTAATATTGCAGGAAACACAAAGGACTATGTTTAGTCCAAGGGGGGAGGATGTAAAACCCCTACTTGGTAGAACTCTTCTTATGACATTGAACTATGTTTTAGTGTGGTTGTTTAATGACATCGTTTCTTTCTTGATATCTATATGATGAAATGATCATATTATATTGAGCAAGGAATATGGTATTACTAATGTAATTATGGATGCAGGACCATGTACCTTCTCTCTCTTTGGTAGAAACCATAGGGCAACCACCTACAAGGAGATATATTTGGAGGAAATGATGATGATGACTTGTTCTTCAAAAGCTTAGTGTAACATGGATAAATACCTTTCATATAGTTGCATTTGCATTGATTGCTTGCTTTTGTGTTCACCACCATTGGGTCGAGAAGTTGCTTGTGCAATGAGTCTCCCTAATAAGGTGGTGATAGCTTTGGACTATCTTAAAGGAGTCCACCTATTTAGGATAAAACAATGGTGTGAAACATATTTGGATTTAAAATTTGATTGCTTTTATTATGCTTTGATTGGTTTTGTGAAGTATTAATTAGATTATGATATTAATACTTCTAATTAAAAATATTGGCTTTAATACATTGGAATAGTAAAGTATTAATTAAATTGTGACATTAATACTTGAAAAATAATGTTAGCCTTTGAAAGTGAACTAATGAATTCATAAAATTCTTAAAGCTCCTTTCATTTATGTTTGAATGTAATTTTTGGGTAAACCAGTTTAAATTCTCTTTTATGGCCATGCTCAATTGACACCTTTATGGAAAGGCGATGAGGTATTCTTGTAATGTTTTCTTGTTTCAAATACATTTTCCTCCATACCAAGCACCTCTTTTAAATTTAAAGAGTACAAATATTGGAAAGGAGATGATACAAGGAATATAGGAGAAAAAAATACAGGAAGGATGACTTGGAGGAGGAGAGAAACTCGATGTGGTAGAGCTAGGCGATGATATTTTAGAGCTTGATTTTTTAGGTGTTTTCCTATGTAATTAATGCTATGCTATGATATAGTTTAGCACACCTTTTGATGATGATATTTTAAGTTTTGGATTCTCTTTATTCGTTATCCTTTCTTGTTTTGAGTTCACCTAGTTGTTGTCTAGTTTAATATTTTTCCATATTCCTTTTTAAGATTTTAGGGTTCTATTTGATAGTTCATAAGTCTTACTACTTCGTAAGTCTTGTTTACATCAATCTAAGTTTATTGTCTTCCTGAGTGTCATTTTAGCTTCCTTATTTTGGGTATAATATTGCGTGGAGAAGGTTAATTTATGTTTTTCTTTAGTTTCAACCTTGGTAATCACTTTTTGGTGTTGACATGTCCTGTCTTACCACTTTTGATTTGTGTTTGTTTTCATCTACGTCACCCTATGTATGTTGATATTCTATGTCTAGAATTTGCTTGTTGAGAGTTAGAGAAGCTCTTTGTTGTGTTTTCTATCTCAGGTGTAGCATAGCCTATGGTGTTTTTTTATATCCGTCATGGGCTCTTTAGAACTTTGGCATGGTTTATGGTGAATATTTAGTAGATGTTGTTAGTAATGGTGCTTTGGTTATCTCTTTAAGTTAGAGGTTTATTCTTTTGCTTTGTTTTTATTCCTTTGAACTTGCTCTAAAGTTTAGTTAGGTGTAATATTTTTAGCTTACCAATAATCTGTAGTAAGGTTGAATGAATTACATGCAAAACTATAAATATGATTATTAGGAAAATAACTATTCTTTTTGTTCTATAAAATTAGAATAATTGTAAGTTCCTTGTTGAATGTTTTGCATGCGAAACTATATATATGATTATTAGGAAAAGAACTATTCATTTTTTACTATAAATGAATTACACATGAAACTATAGATATGATTATTAAGGAAAGGACTCTCTTTATCTTGATTTGCAATAGTTAGAAGGTTGGAAAATCCCTCGATTTTAATGGAATTCTATTGTATATATTATTGTTGAATTTGAAAGAGAATTTTAGTATAATGAATTACTGATACCTTTGTGAGTTAAGGGATCATTATAAAAGAAAAATATGGGATTCTCTTGTATAGTTTGTATATGATGAATTTCATTATTGGATGCAAAATAAAAATGGCTATAATAGCTTTTATTGTTGTGATGCATGATTGTCTTGCATATTAGAAAATAAAAAAGCATGTTTTTAGATGCATTAAATTATAGAGTTGTTTTGATCCCTCCATATCTCTCATAAATTGAGGTGGAAAAAACCCTATTGAGAAAGGAGCAACAATGTATTGATGACTTGAATATTTTGTCATAGATGTCATGACCCTCCCAGATGGATCTTTGAACATAGAAAACAATGTATTAACAAATGTGGCTAATACATAATTTTGTGCAATTAAGAAGCCTCATAATAATGAGTAGATAATGAAGGATATGGTACTGCTAATAAACTTCTGATGTGAAAGCTCAGGTCCACCAAAGATGAGAGTACTTGAGGAAGGGGAAATGATGATAAGACAACTCGAAGGTAACATAGATAGATACCTTCATATAGGCATGCATTCGATTAAGGGATAATCATCAATATCTAACCACCTTAAGCCCAAAACTGACGACCTAGTAGCTATAATAAGTTATAGAGGCTGAGACAGGTGATTAGATTGATGGAAATACTCCCTCTTTATTTGATGCACTTGCATGATTATCTTTTACTTCAGAATTATTAACCTTGATAACCGGTGAGCATGGAGTAGATGGTTTGCCTTCACAAAATTCATATGTGTATTGTTTAAATAAATGGTTGATTTATTTATAAGGTAAGAGATATTGTTTAAATAAATGGTTGATTTATTTAAAAAGGCAAAAGATATTGTTTAAATAAATGGCTGATTTATTTAAAAAGATAAAAGATAATGTTTCAATAAATACTTGATTTATTTAAAAAGGCAAAAGATAATGTTTAAATAAATGATTGATTTATTTTAAAAGTCAAAATATAATGTTTAAATAAATGGTTGATTTATTTAAAAAGGCAAAAAGATAATGTTTAATTAAATGGTTGATTATTTAAAATAAAACAAAAAGGTCTCATTGAAAATGAGTGGTTGTTTATTTGAATGATGCTAGTAGATGCTACGTAAAATAAAAGGTTGATTTATTTAATAACATTAGCATTTAAAGAGGCAAGGAGATGATCATTTTATCAAATGATTACTCCATCCAAACAATGAGAAATAGAGAATATAATCATAATTGTTTAAAGTCCAAGGTAATATCCTTACCATGGCATGTCAGGGAAGTTGTCGCTCACCCGATGATCGACCCATATGGAGTAAATGCGATAAGATAAAATTTGGTAGAATGGGACGGGTTGTTCTTTGGAGGCTCGAGTAGGTTGAATGCACAAAATTCCTTTGACATGAGAGGAAATCCCTTTATGGTGATCACCTTGAAAAGAGAAATATGTTCATCCTTACGACATGTTGAAGGTGATCAAAGAGTAATGGTGAGTAGGCAATGATGTAGATCGAGGAGGGTAGAGAAGGCATACAGGAAGTGAAGAAGCACAGAGAGCGAAGAAGTACAAAGAGAAAAGAAGAACGAACAACAAAGAAGAACGAAGAGCAAAGAAGCACAAAGAGCGAAGCATAAAGAGCGAAGAAGCATGAAGAGTGAAGGAGCATGAGGTGGTGATAAGAGCATTATGAGCAAAGGAGCAGCAAACGATGGACATCCACCTAAATAGTGTAAATGATCTAGCTATTGCAGGTGAGCTAGGTTGGCTACATCTTAAAATTGTATGGCCTATATTTATCTTTGTTTAAAGATATGAATGGCATCGTTGTATGGCCTCTTCCTTTGGTAGTATGACCTGTGTTTACCTTCTTAATTGAAGATGCAAATGACATCATTGTATGGCCTCTACCATTGGTAGTATGTCTTGTGTTTACCTTCTTGCTTGAAGACATGAATGCCATTATTGTATGACCTCTACTATTGGTAGTATGGCCTGTATTTTTATCTCTAACTTGAAGATGTGATGGCATCGCAATTACCTACTTTCATTGACAATTTATATTATGTTCTTATTTGTGTTTGATGATGTAGATATCATTGTCTTGCCATTTCCATTGGTTGTTGGGTTGGGATTATGGGTGATAGCCAATCAAGTAGCACCACGGGTGATCCTTCATTTGCAAATCATGGTTGGGTTTAGAAATACCCTTGGGTGTCGTTGGCACTGAGGATGATCTGCTCTTGTCATGATAATTGTTAGCACTACGAGTGTGTGAGCACCACATGCTCTTGAGCTAATGATATGGAAGTCTTTCTATAGACCCTTGGTCCACCCTATGTCTTACCTCACAATATATGGTACTAGCCTATCTGTTGGACGTTGTTCCATCCCATAGTTTGTTGTTGTTGAGAGAAGCTTTAATTAATGTTCATTATCTAAAATGGTAGATTTTAGGATAATGAAAGTGTAGAAGCTTTAATTAATGTTCATTATCTAAAATGGTAGATTTTAGGATAATGAAAGTGTAGAATATTTAATTAATGTTCATTATCTAAAATGGTATATTTTAGGATAATGAAAGTGTAGAAGCTTTAATTAATGTTCATTATCTAAAATGGTATATTTTAATGAAATATGATGATGGTTTGTTTTATAATTTAAGGGTATGGGAACTTATGTTATGAAATGAAAAATGATGATGGTTTGTTTTATAATTTAAGGGTATGGGACCTTATGTTATGAAATGAAATATGATGATGGTTTATTTTATAATTTAAGGGTATGGGACCTTATGTTATGAAATGAAATATGATGATGGTTTGTTTTATAATTTAAGGGTATGGGACCTTATGTTATGAAATGAAATATGATGATGGTTTGTTTTATAATTTAAGGGTATGGGACCTTATGTTATGAAATGAAAAATTATGATGGTTTGTTTTATAATTTAAGGGTATGGGACCTTATGTTATGAAATGAAGAAAAAGGTTTATTGGAAATTAAAGTAGTTACTTTAAGTAGTGAAATGTGTGAACCCAGTTTGCTTAGCAATTAAGGGTATGGGACTTTAATTGCTAAGTAGGGTTAGTTCATTTACTGCAAATAGAGCATATGAGTGAATGCATGGTAGACTGATTCTCATGAGTGGGTGAGAGGGAAAATGAAAAGAGTGGTTTTCTATGATAGTACTATGCATTAGTAAGTTGAATTGCTTGGGTTATTTGTATAGTTGCAATTTGGAAATGAAATAAGTAAGTGCATTTAGAAGCATGTCTATTCGGATTAATGAGTGTCCTGATCCCCTACTATCCTCACTTGATCTATGGAAGAGCAGGAAGGATAAAGTTATGAGATAGACCAGTTCACAAGTTTTTTGTCTACCTTACTTCTTGTTATTTATGCAATAGATTAAATCGTGAGGAAATTTCCTCGATGGAATGGATATAAAATATTGTAAAAAGTATGGGGTGTACCATACTTGCTTATGTATTTAAATGAACAATGTAATTGTTGCATTTAGTACCTATTTATTTGGTGTATTGTATTTAAATATTTTAATGAATGCTTATTTGGTGATTGTTGCTTTATGCTTGATTTATCCTTGATTGTTAAAAGTTCATATTTGTTAGATTTAGTATCTTGATATTTTATGTTCTTGTGATGTTAAAAAGAAAGAAACATTAGTAAGTTCTAGGTGAACTTAGAGGTTAACCTAAGGGCTTGAGACCCCCTTAGGGAGATTTGTGACTAGGTTTAGAAGATTGTACCAGAGTTAAGATAGCTTGTTAGTGGATAATATTGATAGCTTAGCTCGTAGTACATGTAGCATACCCACACATAATGGCTTGTGTGGAATATGGAGATGCGTGTACACCTTATAACGATTGAAGGTGGTAAGTCTAGCTCATGAATATTGATGAGAGGGGTGAATTTATGTGCGTAACATAAGATATGCTTACGTAGAGGGGCTTGCATGAATGGAATATTGTGTGGTATAGTTCTTGAGAAACTTAGGGGATGTCAAACATTAATTTGGTCTAAGGTTGGTTTGGGATTTATGAATACTTCACCTTATTCAAATATATATATATATATATATATATATATATATATATATATATATATATATATATATTCTTTCGTTTGTGTGTTTTCTTGTTTCATATTTTTTGGGGTTTTATATTTGGTATCAAAGCTCTAGGTTCAAGGGTATAGAGCTTCTTATGTGTTGTAAAAGAGATTTGAGGATCTCCAATAGAGGCTTGCTTAGGAATAAGCTAAAATATGGAGTAACCTAGAGTCTCTACTTGTTTAGGATCTAAAGGAATTGATTTCGAAAAAGGATGGATAATACGATACCTTAGTATGGGCTTTGGTATTAATGATATAATCCTACCCTTAGAACCTCATCCTAGTTAGATATCTAATGAATAACAAAAGGACTCTGTATTATGGTCAAGTTAGTAATTCAGCTAAGAGAAAGATGTAATCTACCTCTTTTTTTGGTGGAAACTAGATCAATATAACACCCAAGGCAAGGACAAAAAGACCTCCACCTAGAAAAACTTGACAAAGTAATGTTGAAGAAGAGATCTAGAATGAGGATCTAGAGGTTACCAATGTAGGAATAGAGGAACTTACTACTACAGTTGTCAAGTTACAAGATCAATTAAGTCAAGTACTGGAAACTATGGCAAATCAAAATTTGTAGGTTAGATATTCGAAGGTCAACCAAGTTGAGGGTTTAACGACTAAGCAAAAGCAAGCAAGAACCCTCTTAGAAAAAGAGACGGCAAGAGACCTAAAGAATATTCGTATCTCCAAGTTTTATGGAGAAGGGGAGGGAGACACATTTGAAGCTTAGCTATGAGAGCTAAAAGTCTTCTTCACAGTGAAGGGGTATTCTTCGGATACCCGAATATTTTGGGCTACTATTTACCTTGAAGGAGCTACCCTGGATTGGTGGGATACTTACTATAAGGAAACCAATATTGAACTAGTAGACATTCCATGGAAGGAATTCATAGTCATCTTCAATAAGAGATTCCTCACGAAGCACTTAGATGCTTTAATGTTTGAGGATTTTTCCAGCTTAAGGCAAGGGACTAACATAGTAGATGTATACTATAGGAAGCTGGTAAAGTTATTGAAGTATGTACCTGCCTATAATAAGAAGATGCAAATTCATAAGTTTACTCATGGATTGCAATCTAGGATAAAGCATGACATGGAGATGCAGGAACCTAATTCATTGTAAAAGGCTTATGATTTGATAAAGAAAGCAGAATCACATTTCTTCTATAAGTATGAAAACCTTATCGAGCAAGAACATCAAGAAATAAAGAAGAGGAATAGCAATGGGGTTGTAAAATGGGAGGCAAAGCAATAACGAAATGCTAAGAACCCTTAAAATATAGAGAAGAAATTCAATGGTAGCCAAAAGAAATTACAAAAGCATATTTATAAGAAAGGCAAAAAACCCAATAATGCTAAACCTTCCCCACAAAAACCATAAGCTCCAACACCGATGATTAAGGACAAGGGGCAAAAATTAGAAAAGAATCAATGACCCAAGGATGGATGTTACCATTGTAAAGGGTGCACTACGCTAACCAATTCCCATATCGACTAGGGATGATCATGCCCAACAATAAAGGAAAGGAACCGATGCATAATATCTACGCTACAATTGGGAATCACAAACTTGAGGGGCAAGCCACCCCATTAACCATAAAAGGTAAGATTTTTGGTAAGCAAGTAGATATATTAAAATATAGTGGAGCCATTGATAGTTTCATTTCTTGTAATTTAGCCAAAGATATACTAGAAAGGCTAAGGCATTTGGCTCATGGATGGAAGGTTGAGTATGAGTCTAGATAGACTTACTCTGTAAACCAATATTTCCCAATGATGGAAATTACTTTAGACAATGGAACCATTGAAGGTTGCTTGTACATAGCCCTAATTCATGTCTTTGATGTGATTCTAGGAATGTATTGGCTATATATTCATCAAGATGTAATCAATTTATGAGATATATGGATTGAGTATTCTGAGAGAAATAAAGAGAGGCTGCAAGTTTATAGTAGGCAAGGGACATTCAAACCCTAGATGTTACCCTCAAGAAGGGAGGGATTGTTTATGTGGTAAATATGAATGAAGTTGAAAGGGATCGAAAGGAAGAGGTGATTGAGACACACCCAATATTATAGGAATTCCAGGATGTGTTTCCAAAGGACCTTCTAGGGCTCCCTCCTGTGTGAGAATTCGATTTCACTTTTGATCTTATACTAGGAAAGAAACCCATTTATCGATCTCTGTATAGGACGTCACATATTGAGATGCATGATTTAAAGGTACAACTTCAAGGGTTATTGGGAAAGGGGTTGATAAAACCAAGTGTGTCACTATGGGGTGCACCTATTTTATTTATGAAAAAGAAGAACATATCTCTAAGATTGTATATTGACTATAGGATGCTGAATAAAGCTACAATCAAGAACCAATACCCTTTGCACAAGATCAAATATTTATTCAACCAGATAATAGATGCCACAATATTTACCAAGATAGACCTAAGATTAAGGTATCACCAGATAAGAATCTATGAGGAAGACACTCACAAAACAATATTTAAGACAAGGCATGGGCATTACGAGGTCATTGTCCTATCTTTTGGGCTAACTAATGTGCTCGCTAGCTTTATGAATTTAATGAACAATGTGTTCAGAAGGCATCTAGACCATTTTGTCCTTGTATTTCTTGATGATATCCTAATATACTCACGTAACAAGGAAGAGCACAATAATCATCTCAAGATCATGTTGGAGTTGCTAAGGGAAAATCAACTCTATGGGAATCTAGTTAAGAGTGATTTCTATGTTTCAAAGGTGTGATATTTAGGGCATATCATATTGACTAAAGGGATCATGGTGGATTTAGAGAAAAATAAGCCATGATAAATTGGCCACCTCCTACAAATGTTACTAAGGTAAGAATTTTTATGGGGTTAACGAGCTATTTCTAGTGTCACATAAAGGATTTATCAAAAATTACCTCGATGATAACTAATATCTAGAAGAAGGGAAATGGATTTAAATGGATGAAGAAGTCTGAGGCTGCCTTCGCCATGTTGAGGCAAAAGCTTACAACTGCACCAATACTAAATATTCTAGACCCTCAACGAGACTTTATAGTATGCATTGATGCATCGTTGGAAGGACTAGGGGGAGTGTTCATGCAAGAAGAGTTAGTAGTAGCTTATACTTCAAGGAAGATTAAGAAGCACGAGGTTAACTACGCTACTCATGATTTAGAGCTAGCCACTGTATTTCACACTTTGAAGGTCTGGCACCATTATTTGGTAGAAATACCCTTTGAGTTAAAATCATATCATCAATGTCTAAAGTACATATTTACTCAACCAATACTCAACATGAGGCAAAGAAGGTGGATTGAGTAAATTAAAAGAAAAGACAATAAGGTTACAGATGCCTTAAGTAGGAGGAGAAACATAGCAGCCATAACCAGAAGCCACATGAAGCTCATGGACCAAGTAAGAAAGGAGCAATATTAGGACGAATATTATCAAGAAATTTGATCCAAGTTAAGAGAAGACCCAGAGAGCAATAAGGAGTATAGGGTAATCAATGATCTTTTATTCTATTGTTGTGGAGTTTTCCCACTTACCCCTTAAAAATTTGTCACATCATAGGAAAATCAAGGAATCACAACAAGTATTGTGGATTCTGGCTAATTGACCTCTTTAACATAGGAATAGATTACTCAGGTAGCTCTAGACAGACTAGGTTGGCTAAGGAAACCCCAGGTGATGGGTTTATCTATTAGATTCTTATGGTATACTCACCCACTTACACCAAAAAAAATGGTTCTACTATGTTTTAATTATTTTATGACCAAACATGTCATTAATGAAGCTTATCAAGACCATACCGGTGCCATGTCCATTAGGTAGTCATAGCAAGTTGATATTTAAATGTTTTTAGAAAAGAAAGAGAAGGAATAGCTAGTTTGTTTTCATTCATTTAAATGATGTAATGTAAGAAAATTATTAAACTGGTGAAGGAAAGCGTTATTCACATATTCTAATTGCAGTAATGCATGAACAAGCAAACACAAATCATTAACACAAGAGATGCCAAGGGAAGAGTTGAGATTTTTATTAATATAAAAGCTTTTTACAAATGAACAGATCAAAAAAGTGCTTGATATTTATATGCAATTTCATTATAATAATCCCCTGGTTTGAATATTCATAACAAGGGGTGATTTCTCTCCATCTTGATTGCAATGATGTAAGAGTTCTCAAATCTGGCATGTTCCACAGGAAATAATCATAGTGAACAATGCTCCTTAGGCAGTCCCTGGTAGATGACAGGAGAAAAGGGCATTAAGAAACACAAACAAAGAACACAAGGGGAATACGACTAAGACACTTAGACAAGACTTGTACCTGGGCTTTTCTCTCTCAGAGGTTTGATAAAAATATGTTGTTATAGTAGTCTTCCTTATATAGCATCTGGTTGCTCGAGCAAGGCTACAACCATTTGCTCCAACTGAATCAATCTCATTCCTTTCAAAATTAGGATGTAATAAAAAATGGGCATGTAGCCCACACATTCTTTCTATGCAAGTGGTGGCTATGATTATGTATCATCTCCCCCGCTGTCGTGGGCTGGCGACTATGCTACACTTGGCTCATGTGCTCCTAGTGAACTGGGCCCCACTTCTTGTTCATTCTCCTTTTGATCCTACCAACCTTTCCAATAAAATGTAGCCCTTCTACTTAATTATCGCAGTTTTTTATCCTTTCGTAATTGTCCTACACTCATAGATGCCATCAGTAGTATCATGTATATAAAAATATATTTACTTTTATTTCAATACACGTGTTCAATTTTCATTGGAAGTCTCTTAAAACATGGGGCACACAACTTTAAAGTGGGGCACACAAAATCGTGCACCCCTTAAGACCTTTGTGTGGTCCATATGAAATGGGGTGCATGAAATCATGTGCCCCTCAAAATTTTGTGCACTCCAAAATTAGGATAAAAATTGAAGTTCTCAAAATTTGACAAAATTTCTCAGGGGTGTAAACATGCCAAATGGGTACTCAAATCAGTTGAGATCATTGAAAAACTCCTCCCAGCTCATGAGATATACTCCTTCAAAGTTTAACATAAATTCGCACATGGGAGAGGGGCACACAACTTTAAAATGGGGCACACGAACTCGTGTGCCCTTCAAGACCTTGGTGCACTCCATAGGGAAATGGGGTGCACGAACTTGTGCACCCTTCAAATTTTTGTGTGCTCTACAATTAGGGCAAAAATTAAAGTTATGAAAATTTGAGGAAATTTCTCAGGGGTCTAAACAGGACAAATGGGTATCCAAATCAGTTGAGATCATCAAAAAATTCCTCCAGGTTCGTGAGATATATCCCTTCAAATTCTGACATAAATCCATGCGTGTGAGAGCTAATGGGGTGTATGAACTCGTGCACCCTTAAAGACCTTGATGCGCTCCATAGGGAAATGGGGCACATGAAATTAACATGGGATGCACGAAATCGTGCACCCCTCAAATTTTTGTGTACTCCAAAATTAGGGCCAGAATAAAAGTTCTTGGAATTCGATGAAATTTCTTAAGGGTCTAAACGGGCCAAATGGGTATCCAAATCAGTTGATATCATTAAAAAATTTCCCTTGGTTCATGAGATATAGCCCTTTGAAGTTTGATGTAAATTTATGTGTGAGTTAATGGAGCATGTAGACCATAATGGGGCGCACGGGACTGTGCACCCTTAAGACCCTTGTGCACTCCACCCTCTAGTGGAGCGCATGAACTCAGAGGCGGGTGCATGGCTTCATGCACCTGACTAGACCCTCGTGCACTCCACCCTCTAGTGGAGTGCACAAACTTAGAGGTGGTCACACAACTTTGTGCACCCAAATAGACCCTCATGTGCACTTAAAATGGAACACATGAACTTGCGCACTCGTTAGATTTTTGCACGCTCTAAAAATAGGGAAAAATTAAAAGTTCTCAAAATTTGATGAACCTTATCAAGAGTCTAACTAGGCCAAATGGGTACTCAAATCAATTGAGATCATCAAAAAATTCTTCTTGGTTCAAGAGATATAGCCCTTCAAAGTTGGACGTAAATTTGTGCATGAGTTAATGGGGCATACGACTTCAAAATGGGGTGCACAAAACCATGCGCCCATGAAGATCTTCATGCGTTCCATAGGAAAATGGGGTGCATGAAATTATGTGCCCCTTAGATTTTTGTGCACTTCATTCAAGACCTTTGACAAACTTCAAAGATGCTCAATCCAAACCATTGCAACTAGACCCTGATCTTCAAGATAAATCTCAACACTTTTGCAAGCCAAAAATTTATATTAAACCCAAGCCTTAATTTCTATGGAATCATCAAAAATTGGACCTCGCACCCTAAGCTCACATAGACGTCAATTAGATAAAATTTTTCAAAAACAATGGGGTGAAAATGTTAGGGTAAAATAAGGTAGTGTATTGCATTACACTACGTGGGGTTATTACATTTACTTTTCTATGTAATTACCATTAGATATTTTACCTCATGGTTAAACTAGGTAAGTACCTAAATATCCTATGTCAGATATTTAGGTTAGTGTTATGGTTAGAACTCTCTACCTAGGTTAGTGGTTAGCATCACGCAACTCCCTCCCTATTCTATTATTAGAGGGTAGTTAGCGATATTCTCTACACTATTGGTTATTAGTCTATTATTTAAACATAGACTATTGTATTGATTAGGTTAATGATTCAATATATTTTTGCTCTCTCTCTTACGGGACCTACATTGGTATCACTCGCTTGGGAAATACAAGCTTCGCTCATTCCACATTGTCTGGACAGACTCCCATGGAGCAGCTGAGGTGCTCGATGCGGAGAGTCCCTCACAGAGTAGCCATGGCTCTCAATGTAGAATCAATACTACAGAGTAGCTACAGTGCTCCTCCTCAGGCCAACAGTCAATGCACTCGATCGACAGATCAGGCCGACTCGATCAACGTCGACCAAGGGCCCACAGTCTTGGTCGACTCAATCGATGTCGATCAGGGCCCATGATTTCCTAGACCGATCACAATCGATGCCTAGAGACATATAATACTTGGCTCTTGCATCGTCCAAGGGCCCACAGAGCCCCGTAGGCCAAGCAACCATGTGGCCCACTCATGAGAGAGTAATGAGGGCAGGAGCACCCTCCCATACCCATAGAAATGAGACCCTACATCAGGATCTAAGAGGGCAGGCGACCCTCCAATCCCTGACTGACATGTGGCACAATTCTGTGCCTAACCTTCTTGTATCGAGGTGCTCCCTAGATGAATCAACTCATGCCACATGGCACACAAGCCAGTAGGATGATAACGTAGATAGTTTGGATGTGATGTTGACTGGATAGACACATGGCACATAGCCACCTGACTGACACTGATCGGACATGACATCGACATGTGGCACATTGCCACTGGACTGATGCTAACCAGACATGACACTGATATGTGGCACATCGCCACCAGACTGACAAACTGACTGGCCTACCCCTAGCACCACATGGCAGCGTCCAAAAGGGCAGGCGACTCTGGTCAATTTCTTGAAGGCAATCGATGGTAAAGGGGCGACATTCAACTTAAAAATCCCTTTGCATCCCACTGCGGGATGCATGTGGGATAAAAGTCCTGATATTTAAAAAAAACAAATTTCAAGAGCATGGTGGAGATAAGAAGCAGCGAACAGGCTATTGTTTCGAAGAGCACGGTGGCTCGCTTGGCTAAGGCGGCCGCATAGCGACCACGAGGTCACCAGATCGAAACACGGTGCCTCCATACAAAGGTTTTTGTAAAATATTTGGTTTTTTAAATATATTTTTTAATTTTTCTAATGTTTTTTAAGTTTTAAATATTTTTTTTAGATATTTCTTTATAATTTAGTATTAATTGGTAAGAAAAATGTCAATTTTAAGCATTTTTAATTGATTTTTTTTTCCCAATTTTCTTGATTATAAAGAATTTAATCTTAAAACATATATTTTACCTTATTAAACTTAGAAATATTTAAAATTAAACCAAATTATTTTGCACTAAAAGTTCTATAGAACATTTGTGTTTTCTCCAACTTGGAGATAAATAGACATAGGAACAATTTTTGTTGCAAAATCCAAAGGCCTTCTTCAAACAAATTATTATTCTATTGCAAAACACATACCGTGAACTGAATTAGGGAGCAACAAAGGTCATCTCAAATTTTTCAAAAACAACAACAAAATTGCTTTTGTTCTCTCCTTCAACAAAGGGGACATAAAAACATAAAATAGCAACATTATTTTTGTTGACAAAACTTGAGATACAATATCATTTTTTTTGCTCCTACATGTGACATTGTTGAAGACAAAAAATGGGTCGTGTGTCGACTAGTTCTGGAAGCTTTTCAAACGCGGGTCGTGTGTCGACTTGTATTGAAAGGAGTGCTCAATTTTTTATTTTATTTTGTAACACATTAAGGGGGGATAGAAGTCATTTTTTTTGCTTCTATTATTTGCAAAATTGTAAAGAACAAGGGGGGATTCTACAAAATAGTAAGAAAGGTGCAATTTTGATTGTACTTGACACATTTCTCTAAAATTGACTTTTTACTAGGTGCATTTTCGGTTGAACCCGACACCTATAGTGATAATAATGTGGGTTGCTTTCATGTTTTGATTATTTGCACTAACATCAATGTTTTAAATGTGCACTTAAATCATTCACAAAACAACATTGGCAGAAGCATTTTCAGAAACCCATATTTCACTCAAAACGTGCTACACTTTGCACAGGTTGAACAACAGGTCAATTTTACTTACCTCCTCCAAAGGTCAAAATTCAAAACACACCTTGATTAACTCTCTTTGTTTGGCTTAATTTCCTCTAAAATTCTCATCCTTCTTGAAGGGTTTTAAGGCAGGTGCCATTAAATATCCTAGAGAGAACAATCACAAGTCTGTCAACCAATCCTTTTTTTTTATTTGCTCTATTTTGTTTGGCTTAAATTCCTCAAACTTCTCATCCCTTGTTCAGGGTGTCAAAGTAGGTGCCATTAAATATCTTATAGAGGCAAATTAAAAAAAAACTTCTGTATACTCTTTTGAGGGTATAGTGTAAGATACAACCATCTTAGTCCTATCAAAAGTGCAACCTAAACCATGGCCATGATACACAAGTATCTCACTGAGAGCCAACTGCTCAAAGGTCCAAATTATTCAACTTGGAAGACTAAGATGAAAGCTATCTTAACTGTAGATGATTTATGGTCAATAGTGGATGGAAGTGTCACTAGACCTCAATCACCTAGAGTGGATCAAAGATAATTTGATAAAAAGGATAAAAAACTATCCTTAATGATCTTGCTTGCTATTACTGATGATATCCAACCTCATATCAGTGAAGCTACGATTGGTAAGGCAACATGGGATGCCTTAAATACCATCTATGAGGGAAATAATCAATCAATGATTCTTAACCTCCACACACAGCTTCATACTCTACATATGAAATCAGGAGAAACATTAGAGCTATTCCTTTGCAGAGTTGTAGAATTGAAAACAAAATTGCTACCCTTAGGAGAGAAAGTGGAAGACCAAGTCTTGAACTCTATTATTTTGAGAGCTCTTCCTGACTCCTACTGAATGTTGATCACTTCACTACAAGTTTCTGGTAGGATAGTAACTTTTGTCGAGTTGGTAAACATGCTTCAAACAAAAGAAGCTAATAAAATCCAAAGAGATGAGGCATCCAACAATGCTCTTTTCTCAAAAAGACAAGGTGGTAAGACAAAGTAGAATCAATAGAAAGGTTCTTCTAATAAAGAAAAGGGTAAATCGAAAGAGATTCTGAAGAAGAAGCACTATTGTAAGATTTTCGACAAAGACACTCATGAAACCAAAAGATGTTGGTTTAAGAACAAACCGCCCAATGAACAAGGAAACAAAACGGGCCAAGGCAAACCTAAGAACAAGAACAAACAACAAAAGGGACATATTGCAGCTGAAGATTCTAGTTCAAATTCTGAGAGAGCACACAAAGTGCTCATGACACATACATATTCCTCCCACAAGGACTCTATGTGGTACATAGACTCAGGTGCTAGTAAACATATGACTGGTGATAAATCTTGGTTTACAACATTTAAGGCTCGAGAAGGTAGACCGGTCACCATTGTTGATGATTAGACCTATCGAGTTCAAGGAGAAGGAAGTGTTTATGTATCCCTTCCATATGGAGAATGTAATACTCAAAAAGTTCTTTATGTACCAGGATTGAAAAATAATCTCTTTTCAGTTCCACAAATCCTGGACAATAACATGAATGTCCATTTCAAAGTGGACAAAGAAAAGAAATGTTGCTTTATCACTAAGAAGGGGAAACAAATATCAACAGGTTCATACAAACATGGTTTGTTTGTCTTAGATGCAATTACCTCTACCCATACTGCATTGGCAGTAACCACAAAGGAGGCCACTTCTCTTTGGCATAAGATATTTGGGCATTTGAGTTTAGGATATTTACTAGAGTTGAGTAAATATCAAATGGTTAAAGGATTGCCTACTCTTTCATCTACTTTGCCAGTGTGCTCTGATTTCTTATCAGGAAAGCAACATAGAGTACCTTTTGAACCTAGCTCTTTTCAAGCTAAGGTACCTTTGGAGTTGGTTCACACAAATTTGTGTGGTCCCATGTCTACAATTTGTGGAGGAAAAAGGTATTTTCAATTGTTTGTCGACGATCACTCATGGAAAATGTGGGTCTTCTTCTTGTAGTTGAAGTTTGAAGCATTTTCCTATTTTCAATAGTTCAAAAAGCTTGTTGATAAGGAATCAGGATGCTTTATTAAGACCTTCCGTTCAGATCAAGGGGGGGAATACACATCAAAATAATTTTCCTCATTTTTACAGACACATGGGATAAAGAGACAGTTAACAACAACCTATACTCCTCAATCCAATGGGGTTGCTGAGAGAAGAAATCGGTCCATTATGGAAATGGTTCGATGTATGCTTAAGAGGGCAAACCTTGAGCAACCTTACTAGGTTGAAGTTGTTCAAACCACAATATATCTTTTGAATAGGGCTCCCATAAGGGCTCTTGAAGGTATGACTCCTCAGGAATCATGGAGTGGTAGGAAACCCTCCATAAATCATCTACGGGTATTTGGGTGTAAGGCATTTATGCATATACCCAAGGAGAAAAGAAAGAAATTAGATGAGAAGTCTCTACCTTGTGTATTTCTTGGATATGATGAATTTTCAAAAGGCTATCGGATGATAGACCCATTTACCAAGAAGATACATGTCAGTAGAGATGTAGTGTTTGATGAAGCTTTCACACCCAACACTACATCAGTATACCTAGATGATGAGGAGGAACATAAAATTCCTTCTTCACAATAGAAAAAGGCACCCAAATGGTATACAAGCACAATGAAAGACTCTAAAATCACTTCCCCACCTGATATTACTCTCAATCGTCCAAAGACATGAAGCATGACGTAGAAAGGAAAGAATGAAGCATCCACTTCAGTTGATGATCTTTGTGCAGATTTTGAAGATCTTTCTGTTGATAGAGAGTTACCAAGGGAAGATGAGATGGAAATAGATGAGGAGAGGGTTTACTTGTCAGCATGTGATGAGAATGAACCTTCTATAGTTGATGAAGCATTTAGACTACCTCAATGGAAGGCAGCTATGGATGCAAAATATAACTCCCTCATAAAGAATAAAACATGGAATCTAGTGGATTTGCCTAAAGGAAAGAAACACATAGGCTGCAAATGGGTTTACAAAGTAAAATATAAGGTAGATGGCACTATAGATAAGCATAAGGCCTGACTTGTGGTGAAGGGCTATGCTCAAAAGGAAGGGCTTGACTATGAGGAAACCTTTGCTCCTACAGCAAGGATGACCACCATTTGAGTGCTTTGTGCTATGGTAGCATAGTTTGGATGGAAATTATATCAAATGGATGTAAAGAGTGCCTTTATTAATGGTGACTTAAAAGAAGAGGTGTACATGACTCAACCTCCTATATTTACAGAGGTAGGCCATGAGCAACATGTTTGCAAATTGGTCAAATCATTATATGGGATAAAACAAGCCCCAAGAGCATGGTACATAAAAATGGATAGTCACCTACTGAATCATGGATTTAAGATAAGTACATCTCATGCAAATATCTGTATCAAGAACACAGGTTCTGAGATAGTGATTCTTGTGTTATATGTAGATGATCTGATCATCACTGGAAACTCAGAGAACTTGATTAACATCATGAAAGATGACTTGAAAGAGTCGTTTGATACGACAGATCTAGGACTTCTCCACTACTGTCTTGGCCTTGAGATAGAATAGAAAGAGAATCATCTTAGGGTGACTCAAACAAAGTATGCCAAGAATTTAGTAGAAAAATATCGTATGACTGATTGTAAACCCAAAACAACACTGATGGAATCAGGGCTATAGTTATCATGATATGAAGAATTTTCCTCATTTTTACAAACACATGGGATAAAGAGAGAGTTAACAAGAGCCTATACCCCTTAATCCAATGGGGTTGCTGAGAGAAGAAATCGGTCCATTATAGAAATGGTTCGATGTATGCTTAAGTGGGCCCACCTTGAGCAAACTTACTGGGATGAAGCTGTTCAAACTGTAGTATATCTTCTGAATAGGGCTCCTACAAGGGTTCTTGAAGGTATGACTCCTCAGGAATCATGGAGTGGTAGGAAACCCTCCATAACTCATCTACGTGTATTTGGGTGTAAGGCATTTATGCATATACCCAAGGAGAAAAGAAAGAAATTAGATGAGAAGTCTCTACCTTGTGTATTTCTTGGATATAATGAATTTTCAAAAGGCTATCGGTTGATAGACCCATTTAACAAGAAGATACATGTCAGTAGACATGTAGTGTTTGATGAAGCTTTCACACCCAAAACTACGTCAGTATACCTAGATGATGAGGAGGAACATCAACTTCCTTCTTCACAATAGAAAAATCCACCCAAATGGTATACAAGCATAATGAAAGACTCTAAAATCACTTCCCCACCTGATATTACTCTCAATCATCCAAAGACATGAAGCATGACACAAAAAGAAAATAATGAAGCATCCACTTCAATTGATGATCTTTGTGCAAATTTTCAAGATCTTTATGTTAATAGAGAGTTACCAAGGGAAGATGAGATGGAAATAGATGAGGAGAGGGTTTACTTGTCAGCATGTGATGAGAATGAACCTTCTACAGTTGATGAAGCATTTAGACTGCCTCAATGGAAGGCATCTATGGATGCAGAATATAACTCCATCATAAAGAATAAAACATGGAAGCTAGTGGATTTGCCTAAAGGAAAGAAACCCATAGGCTGCAAATGGGTTTACAAAGTAAAATATAAGGCAGATGGCACTATATATAAGCATAAGGCCCGAATTGTGGTGAAGGGCTATGCTTAAAAGGAAGGGCTTGAATATGAGGAAACCTTTGCTCCTACAACAAGGATGAACACCATTCGAGTGCTTTGTGCTATGGCAGCATAGTTCGGATGGAAATTACATTAGATGGATGTAAAGAGTGCCTTTCTTAATGGTGAATTAAAATAAGAGGTGTACATGACTCAACCTCTTGGATTTACAGAGGTAGGCCATGAGCAACATGTTTGCAAATTGGTCAAATCATTATATGGGCTAAAACAAGCCCCAAGAGCATGGTACATAAAAATGGATAGTCACCTAATGCAGCATGGATTTAAGAGAAGTCCATCGACACAAATCTCTATATCAAGAACACAGGTTCTGAGATAGTGATTCTTGTGTTATATGTAGATGATCTGATCATCACTGGAAATTTAGAGAACTTGATTAACATCGTGAAAGATGACTTGAAAGAGTCATTTGATATGACAGATCTAGGACTTCTCCACTACTATCTTGGCCTTGAGATAGAAAAAAAAGAGAATCATCTTAGGGTGACTCAGACAAAATATGCTAAGACTTTAGTAGAAAAATATCGTATGACTGATTGTAAACCCAAAACAACACCAATGGAATCAGGGCTACAGTTATCACGATATGAAGAATTTTCCTCATTTTTATAGACACATGCAATAAAGAGACAGTTAACAATAGCCTATGCTCCTCAATCCAATGGGGTTGTTGAGAGAAGAAATCGGTCCATTATGGAAATGGTTCGATGTATGCTTAAGGGGGCCAACCTTGAGAAAACTTACTGGGCTGAAGTTGTTCAAATTGTAGTATATCTTTTGAATAGCACTCCCACGAGGGCTCTTGAAGGTATGACTCCTCAGGAATAATGGAGTGGTAGGAAACCCTCCATAACTCATATATGGGTATTTGGGTGTAAGGCATTTATGCATATACCCAAGGAGAAAAGAAAGAAATTAGATTAGAAGTATCTACCTTGTGTATTTCTTGGATATGATGAATTTTCAAAAGGCTATCGGTTGATAGACCCATTTAACAAGAAGATACATGTCAGTAGACATGTAGTGTTTGATGAAGCTTTCACACCCAACACTACATCAACATACCTAGATGATGAGGAGGAACATCAAATTCCTTCTTCACAATAGAAAAAGGTACCCAAATGGTATACAAGCATAATGAAAGACTCTAAACTCACTTCCCCACCTGATCTTACTCTCAATCGTCCAAAGACACGAAGCATGATGCATAAAGAAAAGAATGAGGCATCCACTTCAGTTGATGATATTTGTGCATATTTTCAAGATTTTTCTATTGATAGAGAGTTACCAAGGGAAGATGAGATGGAAATAGATGAGGAGAGGGTTTACTTGTTAGAATGTGATGAGAATGAACCTTCTACAGTTGATGAAGCATTTATACTGCCTCAATGGAAGGCAGCTATGGATGGAGAATATAACTCCCTCATAAAGAATAAAACATGGAAGCTAGTGGATTTGCCTAAAGGAAAGAAACCCATAGGCTGTAAATGGGTTTAAAAAGTAAAATATAAGGCAAATGGCACTATAGATAAGCATAAGGCATGACTTTTGGTGAAGGGCTATGCTCAAAAGGAAGGGCTTGAATATGAGGAAACCTTTGCTCCTACAACAAGGATGACCACCATTCGAGTGCTTTGTGCTATGGCAACACAGTTCGGATGGAAATTACATCAAATGGATGTAAAGAGCACATTTCTTAATGGTGACCTAAAAGAAGAGGTGTACATGACTCAACCTCCTGGATTTACAGAGGTAGGCCATGAGCAACATGTTTTCAAATTGGTCGAATCATTATATGGGCTAAAACAAGCCCCAAGAGCATGGTACATAAAAATGGATAGTCACCTACTGCAACATTGATTTAAGAGAAGTCCATCTGACGCAAATCTCTATATCAAGAACACAGGTTCTGAGATAGTGATTCTTGTGTTATATGTAGATGATATGATCATCACTGGTAATTCAAAGAACTTGATTAACATCATGAAAGATGACTTGAAAGAGTCATTTGATATGACAGATCTAGGACTTCTCCACTACTATCTTGGCCTTGAGATAGAACATAAAGAGAATCATCTTAGGGTGACTCAGACAAAGTATGCCAAGACTTTAGTAGAAAAATATCGTATGACTGATTGTAAACCCAAAACAACACCGATGGAATCAAGGCTAAAGTTATCACAATATGAAGACTCACCACAAGTAGATGGAACACTTTATAGATAGATGATTGGAAGCCTCATCTATCTGACTAATACTAGACTAGATATTACTTATGCTATAAACTATCTCTCACGGTTCATGCAAGAACCAAAGGTCTCCCATTGGAAAGTAGCTAAGAGAGTCCTACACTACATTCAGGGTAGTGTCGATTATGGTCTAGAGTATAAAAAGAATAACTCATTCTTCTTATAGAGTTACACTGACTCTGATTATGTTGGATCCATAGATGACAGAAAATCAACATCAAGCTATGTTTTTCATCTTGGATCTGGTCTTGTCTCATGGCATAGTAAAAAGCAACAGGTGGTTTCTTTATCTTCAATTGAGGTAGAATATCGTGCTGCACATGGAGCTATGTGTGAAGCGATATGGCTAAGTCACATCTTGGCTACCATGGGCCTACCAAAGAAACTTCCCATTCACATGTTTTATGACAACTTAGGTGTTTTTAACTTGGTCAAGAATCCAGTGCATCAGGAACAAACTAAGCATATTGATACAGATTGTCATTTAATTCATGATGAAGTTCCTAAGCATAGAATCAAGATCCAACACATTCCCACCGACGAATAGGTTGCAAAAATTTTTACAAAGCCACTTGGACGTGTCAAATTTCAACTGTTTCAGAGTAAAATTTTTATATAAAAGTAATGTAATAAAGGGGGGATGTTAGGGTAAAATAAGGTAGTGTATTGCATTACACTACGTGGGGTTATTAAATTTAATTTTCTATGTAATTACCATGAGATATTTTACTTCATGGTTAAACTAGGTAAGTACCTAAATATCCTGTCAGATATTTAGGTTAGTGTTATGGTTAGAAATCTCTACCTAGGTTAGTGGTTAGCATCACGCAACTCCCTCCCTATTCTATTGTTAGAGGGTAGTTAGCGAGATTCTCTACACTATTGGTTATTAGTCTATTATTTAAACATAGACTATTGTATTGATTAGGTTAATGATTCAATATATTTTTTCTCTCTCTCTTATGGGACCTACAGAAAACTAAGTTGTAACAATGGGGTACAACATTGGCTCTAACTGGTACAGGTAGTATGAATGACACATGAATGCTCTTGAGAACTCCAAAATATTTGGTTGAAAATCAAGAGACCACAAAAATTTAAACTAAAAACTAAAAAAAAACAAAGAAAAAAATACTAAAGGATGGACCCTAGTTTTGATTAGTAAAATATGATGACCTAGTTTAAAAACAGATGAACTTTGATTTATGGGGGAGAAAATCTATTAGCAATGTCTTAGGATAGATTTGAGGCAGATTTATTTGGAATTTGTGTTATCATGTCTAGGCTTGTGTGTATTTTGTGCATTCATTCTTATCCCTTGATCAGTTAAAAATTCACCATATCGACAGAAGCTGAGCCTATTAAGTATTTTACTCTGATAAATATTCACCTTAACATTGCTCCACTACCAGCCAGGTGTCTATAGCCTTGGTGGAGATGACCTCGATTTCCTCCAAACCTGCTCTACTACCAGCCAAGCATCTATAGCCCCAACAGAGGTTATCTGAATACCCCAAACATATAGCTACTTTGCATTATTTATATTTTTCTTCTTTTTGAGAAGAATTATGATGAATTACAAAGCTCACATTGGGTTAGAAATCTGTAAGGCTAAGAAAGTAGAGTGTATATATTTTTAGCTCAAGGTATCCTATCAATGATGACTTCATTCTTCTTGATCTTGGAATATCCTTAAAATATGTGGGAGATGTGAAGCTTTAGCATAATGCACCACACCTTCCTCCTAATCTATTTTAGCTTCAGACTTGTTGGACCATTTTCTAAAACTTGGCCCACTAGATCTCATTTTCATCTGCCCTCACTCTAGGTCTTCTTTGACTGATTAGAACAAGTCTATCAAAATTGCAGTGTGTAACAAAAAATTTTAAGGAGACAAAATCATAATCACTGCTGGATACTGATGGTGATCAAACAAAAGGGAAATTATATCATTGGAATATCTGCAATAGCAATCAATTTTTTGGGATACTTTTTGTGAAACCTAGAACAATATGGGAGATAATGCTTCATTTTGCAAAAGTAGCTTAATGACCTCAGGATGTAGAGCGAGTTCAAATTTATTTTGTTTTTGTCTAGATGGCCTTGGATACACTCTCAATTCTTGATGACTCCAGAGAAAAATAGACTGCAATAAACTTTATGCATTATTTTTATCCTTGTCCTTTTTATGATGTATATTCTGTTAGACTGGCCAATTCTTGTGGGGTTCCTGATGATGGGTTGGGCATTGGGGATTTCACTCTAAAATGAGGTAACAGATGCAGTATTACCTAGAACTAGATCCTTGTTAATGAACATGATGGAGAAGTTAGCAAAAGGACCAAAGTCATTTTCCAAGCCAATGAGCATTATGAATTTATCAATTTCATCTTATTTGGCCTATTTTAATTTGACTTATTTCACACTAGAAACAAGGATAAGACTCAACAAATAAAGTGCGATTTTATATGAAGTTCTATTATCAGGTAGATGATTGCAGACAGAGTAGTTGTTCATTGAATTCAACATATATCATTGGAAAACATGGAGGGGCCTTATCTCTGACTGATTAATATGCTTAGAAGACCTAAAAAATGCATCCTCCTTTTGTGCTATGATTTTTTGACCAATATCTTTTTTTGACTTAACTGTACTTTTAGGCTTGTGATTAGTTAGTTTTGTCTCATGGTCTTCCTCTGCATTGGTATTCACAAGGGAAACTACATCTTTGGATAAATCATCCTCAATCATTGGCATTTATTCTACTTTTTCATCTTCAATCTCCACAATTTTTTTGGTGAATGCCTCTTCCTATGAATGTTGTTCAGGTATTTCTAATATGCCGAAATCATCAATTTGAAGGTTTTTTGGAATTTCTACTATTACAAATTGATCTTGTTGGCTTTCATAAAAACTGCCATTAGGAGCTTGATGATGATGTTCTTTTCTAGGAAAAAAATTCCTTTGATCATTACTGACAAGGCAGATTTTGATATCTCCTGTAACCCATGTTTTGTGATAAATACATTCTATTTTATGATTCTCTTTCGCATTGAACTTAAAAAGACCCCCATTTTTAGACTCATAATTATTAATTGTTGCCCCCTTATCAATTTATTCTTCAGTGTGCACTATATTGTCTGATAGTGCCTCTGCATCTGAGTGTTGTTCTCTCATCTCATCCATATTAGGAACATTCATCTCATCTATTGTGCTCTCAAAGTCCATGGCATGGCTTTCTTGAAAAAGATCCATTGCTACTATAAGCGGTTCCCATTTGGCTTCATCAAGTATGACATTAGAGGTTTCAGGATGAAGTTGCTCTCTTTTGGATATTAAAGTTCTCTGTTCTTGATAGACCTCAATACCTCCTTTAGATTTAGTGTGATTATCCTTGCAATCTGAATTGGTCCTGACTGCTTTACTAGGTTGATCCTTGAGGTTCAGGCTAGGGTGTGAAGCTAAATATATGGCACAACTAGATGGATTATGAGGTGAAGTACAATAAGGGCAATAGAAAGGGAGTTTACTACCGATCATGTTACTTTCTATGTGTATAACCTTATTCATGCACTCAACAATAGTGTTTACTTGCTCTTTTCCTAGTTCATGATTGAATTCTGTAGAGAAAGCATTTTTATAAAAGAAAATGGATCATTGATCATCGAGAGCTAACTTATTGGAAATTTTATCCTTAACCTTGATGAATATTTTGTTGAAGTCATTAACCGATTCATTTTTCTATTTTTTCATTGTAGCCAATTCAGTTATGAGTGAACGTATATTTCTCTCCTCACCATACCTTTCTAAAAAGGCTTCTTCCATAACCTGGAAACCCAATATGGAATGTGGGGGAAGACTATTGAACCAATATAAAGCATCTTTCTCTAGGGTTTGCCAAAACAACCTAAGAGTCACATCTTCTTCTTCAACTTCCAATCTGTCCATGGCATACATAAAATATTGAATGTGTTCTTCCCTAGTTACAGTGTTATCCCCCAAGAATTTTGGTATGTATTTGTGGGCCTTAGGGGGTAATGGGTTTAAGATAAGGGGTAATATAAAAGGTCTATATCTATTTGTACATCAATTTTTTAAAATAATATTGGCCATTTGTGTAACTAGACCCCTTAGCATAGGAGGTACAATAGACATAAAAGTACTTGATAGATGGGGACTTTAAGAAATAAAACTAGTACTATTGTTATGATGCTTATCTAAAGGAACAGAGAGTGAAAGTTCCTTTCTAATATTACATGGATGGAAAAGTACCTGTGGATCTGGAAGTTTAGGGTAGAGTTCCTTCTCGCTGATTCTTGTGGTTGCTATATTAATTCCTTGTTGATGATGGGTTCTTCAGAGTTGCTAGCACAAAGTGCAAAGTAATGAATATAGGAGTGCACTCTGGCCAAGATTGCTCGGCCCAATAACTCTAAATCTCACAGGGAAAACAAAAATAATTGGGGAGACTTTGTAGATATTTAGTGGAAGGTTAGTCCCCGACAATGACACCAAAAATTGTTGTGGAGTTTTCCCGCTTACCCCTTAAAGATTTGTCATATCACAGGAAACTCAAGAAACCACAATGAATATTTTGGATTCTGGCTGATCCACCTCTTTAACCTAGGAACATATTACTTAGGGAGCTCTAGATAGACTAGGTTGGGTAAGGAAACCCCAGGTGATGGGTTTATTTGTTAGATTCTTATGGTATACTCACCCACTTACACTAGACAAGAATGGTTCTATGTTGTTTTTATTATTTTGTGACCAAACCTATCATTAATGAAGCTTATCAAGACCAAAACAGTGCCATGTCCATTGGGTAGTCATAGCAATTTGATATTTAAATGGTTTTAGAAAAGAAAGAGAAGGAATAGCTAGCTCATTTTTATTCATTCAAATGACATAATGTAAGAAAATGATTAAATTGACGAAGGAAAGTGTTATTCACGTATTCTGATTGTCGTAATGCATGAAAAAGCAAAAATAGATCATTAACACGAGATGCCAAGGGAAGAGTTGTGATTTTCATTAATATAAAATATTTTTACACATGAACAGATTAGCAAAGTGCTTGATCTTTATATGCCATTTCATTACAATAATCCCCTGGTTTGAATGTTCATAACAAGGGGTGATTTCTCTCCATCCTGATTGCAGTGATGTAAGAGTTCTCAACTCTGGTGCATTCCACAAAAAATAATCACAGTGAACAATGCTCCTTAGGCAATCCTTGGTATGATAGGAGAAAAGGGCGTTAAGAAACATAGATAGAGAACATGAGGAATACGACTAAGACACTTAGACAAAACTTGTACCTGGGTTTCTCTCTCAAAGGTTTGATAAAAATCTGCTGCTACAGTAGTCTTCCTTATATAGCATCTAGTTGCTCGAGCGAGGCTAAGACCATTTGCTCCAGTTGGATCAATCTCATTCCCTTCAAAATTAGGATGTAATAAAAAATGGGCATGTAGCCCACACCTTCTATCTACGTAGGTGGTGGCTGTGATTGCGTATCATCTCCCCTATTGCCTTGGACTGGTGGTTATAATGCACTCAAATCATGTGCTCCTGGTGAACTAGGCCCCACTTCTTGTTCGCACTTCTGCTTAATTGTCACATTTCTTTATCCTTTCGTAATTTTCTGGCACTCATAGATGCCATAAAAAATACCATGTATATAAAAATATATTTGCTTTACACGTGTTCAATTTTTGCTAGAAGTCTCTTAAAACATGGGGTGCACAACTTTAAAGTGGGGCACATGAAATCATGCGCCCCTTAAGACCTTTGTATGCTCCATATGAAATGGGGCACACAAATTTAACATGGGGTGCATGAACTCATGCGTCCCTCAAAATTTTGTGCACTCCAAAATTAGGGCAAAAATTGAAGTCCTCAGAATTCAGCAAAATTTCTCAGGGGTGTAAACAGGCCAAATAGGTACTCAAATCAGTTGAGATCATCAACAAATTCCTCCCAGTTCATGAGATATACCCCTTCAAAGTTTGACATAAATCTACGTGCGTGAGAGCTAATGGGGCACATGAATTTAAAATGGGTTTCACAAACTCATGCACCCTTCAAGACCTTGGTGCACTCCATAGGGAAATGGGGCACATGTGTGCACCCCTCAGATTTTCGTGCACTCCAAAATTAGGGAAAAAATTAAATTTTTTTAAATTCGATGAAATTTCTTAGAGGTATAAAATGGCCAAATGGGTATCCAAATCAGTTGATATTGTCAAAAAATTCCTCTCAATTTGTGAGATAGAGTCCTTCAAAGTTTGACATAAATTCGCACAAGCGAGAGCAAATGGAGTGCATGACTTTAAAATGAGGCACATGAACTCATGCACAATTCAAGACCTTTGTGTTATCCATAGGGAAATGGAGTGCATGAAATTAACATGGGGCACACAAACTCATGTGCCCCTCAAATTTTTGTGCTCTCCAAAATTAGGGCAAAAATTAAAGTTCTCAGAATGCGATGAAATTTCTCAGGGGTCTAAACAGGCCAA
This sequence comes from Wollemia nobilis, assembly GCA_028583015.1. Classification (NCBI taxonomy): domain Eukaryota; kingdom Viridiplantae; phylum Streptophyta; class Pinopsida; order Araucariales; family Araucariaceae; genus Wollemia; species Wollemia nobilis. The sequence continues at coordinate 4,369,037 of JAQPPZ010000620.1, read as the reverse complement.
ATGGGTATCCAAATCAGTTGAGATAATTGAAAAAATTCCTTTTTTTTCATAATATATAGCCCTTCAAAGTTTGACATAAATCCACGCATGAGTTAATGGAGCACGCAGACCATATTGGGGCGCACAGGACTGTGTTCCCTTAAGACCCTTATGCGCTCCACCCTCTAGTGGAGCATACAAACTCAGAGGTGGGTGCATGGATTTGTGCACCCAACTAGACCCTCATGCACACTTAAAATGGGGCGCACAAACTCACGTGCCCCTTAGATTTTTGCACGCTCCAAAAATAGGGTAAAATTCAAATTTCTCAGGATTTGATGAAACTTCTCAGGGGTCTAAACCAACTAAATGGGTACTTAAATAAGTTTAGATCATTGAACAATTTTACCTAGTTTGTGAGATATAGCCCTTCAAATTTGGATGTAAATTTGCACGCAAGTTAATCGGGCACACGACTTCAAAATGGGACACACAAAACCATGCACCCATGAAGACCTTCATGTGCTCCATAAGAAAATGGGGCGCATGAACTCGTGCATCCCTTAGATTTTTGTGTGCTCCATTCAAGAACTTTGACAAACTTCAAAGATGCTCAATCCAAACCATTGCCACTAGACCCTGATCTTCAAGATAAATCTCAACACTTTTGCAAGCCATAAATTTAGATTAAACCCAAGTCTTAATTTCTATGGAATCATCAAAAATTGGGCCTCGCACCCTAAGCTCACCTAGACGTCAATTTGATAAAAAAATTTAAAAATAATGGGGTGAAAACTAAGTTGTAACAATGGGGTAAAATAGCTATAAAGGAAGAATCATCATACCAAAATCAGGGGATTTAAGGAAGGTAGTGGTGCAATAATCCCATAGATCTCCTTATATGGCTCACCCCAGAGGGGTAAAAATGAGAGAAATCTAAAAAGGACCTTTTTATGGGTAGGGATGAAGAGGGATATTACAGATTTTATGGCCTGATGCCTTGAATGCCAAAATATCAAAGTAGAACGCAAGCATCCTATAGGATATTTATACCCTTATAATATACCTACTCAGAAATGACAAGTCATATCAATGGATTTTATAGTAATATTGCCTAAGACCAGGTACCAACATGATGTAATCTTTGTTGTAGTAGACAAATTGACCAAGATCACACTCTTCTACCTGGGAACACCAAGGGTGATGCTAAGGTGGTGGCTAATAGGTTTGTTAGAGAAGTTTTCCGATTACATTGGTTCTCGAAAGTAATTATATCAAATAGGGATTCCAAGTTTACTTAAAAAATTTGGAGAGCTCTACATAAAAAAATAGGTATAAAGTTGCATATGAGTTCAGCGTACCACCCTAAAAAAAAAAATTTATAAGGAGGGTAAACCAAGTTCTGAAGATATGCTCCACATGTATTGTATGGACCACAAGTCTCTATGGAAATACTATCTATCGTTGGTGGAGTTTGCCTACAATAATGGATATCATTCCTCTCTAGGGATGGTGCATTTTTATGCCTTGTATGGATGAAAGTGTAGAACACCATTGTCATGGGACAACTTAGAGGATGATGGTAGGAACCTAGGGTTCCTAGCACATAAAATGATAAATAAATAATAAATAACCTAAATCTAAAAGAATTGCCTTTTGATATTGTTAGGAAGTCCCTTCAATAAATTATATTATATTTTATATTCATGGATATATTAAATGATAGAATCACATAGTGTCTTATACTCCTTTAGGGTTATGAGTGAAGAGTCACCATGCTTCCTAACCCTAACCCTAATCTTATAATAATATAATAATTAATATAATTAATTATTATATTATTTATTAATATAACCATAGGATAACATGTATTATTATTATTATTAATTAATGTTAGGATAGTATCCTAACATGCCATCCCTCTTTGAAGAGCTTTGTCCTCAAAGCTAGAAAAATTTGGAAATATGCTTCTACAAAGTTTGCCAATCTCAATATCACAGGCTTCTTGTAGTTAAGTTTGTCTTTAAAAAAACTCAATTGTCACACTATAATGCACATTAACATCGACCACTTTTCGTCTATTCACAACTTCTTTCTCTAAATAGTTGGTTAATTAAACCTTTGAAAATCCTTAACAAGGCAAATGCCTTATTTCTCCTAAGGTTTAGAACTTGTTTGTTAGAGATAAAGAACCTCTTTGTATTGCCACTCCCGGTAGTATATGAATAATGCTATCTTGTATTATTTATGGTCCATATTCTTCTTTTCTCGTTTCGATAACAATTTCTAAAGAAATACCTTTTTTTTTTTTATACCATGGGATCTAAGAATTCCCAATATTTTTTAGAATAACAGTGCTCTATATTGTTTAGTGCATAGGACAAACACGATGTGCAATCTTCTATGGAGATGGTCTTTCTTCTAAGTTGTGATCGTGATAGTTGGTGAATTTGATTGTGAGATTTTCCTCCATAGTATGTTTGATGAAATAAAAGGGCTCTATGAATTCGTTAAGTGTGGCCATCTACCAAGTGTCTATTACCAACTTGAGTGCCATGTGCCTATGAATTTCTTCAATGTGGCTCGATGCTTGTAAGCTTACATGTCGGTAAGTTGTACACATAATACCTGCAAACTATGTACACTTTCAATGAAATGAAAACAGACCCATCTATCAACAATCATCATTTCCATTAGTAGTCACTACTCAGTAGTCTTTATATCATCTTATTTTGAAGTTCATATCGTATCCAAACAAAATGGAACAATTTTCACTTCAGTTTTTTTTTTTTGAACGTAGACAAAATATGATATAGATACCTAATTGTCCTTCTAAATTATATACAAAAAGCTTCCATTTTAACCTTATAAGAAGAGACAACAGTTATAAAGCTTCTCTTTTAACTTTACTGATTTTAACTGCCAGTGATATAAGAGTCCATCTTAAATCTTATTGATGAATACCGATAATAACTAATGTTACTGCTCAATGGTACTGCTAAGCCTCCCTAGGCCCTTGCTTCAATTTTTCAAGATTGCAAGGCCCTAATTAGAAATTACCCAAAATTAGTCATTAAGCATCAATATAGGGAAGGAAACAAAGCTGTGGACTGGCTTGCTAACAAGGGAGTCGGCGAATCCGACATTCAAGTGTGGAGAGACTCCTTTCCCATCAACCTAAGGAATGATCCTACAAGTTTCAATGTTTGCACAATGTGAGATGGTGCCAGGGGACTGGGTTGGTATGCTGACAAAACTTGTCGCGATATCGCGACACCTTTTCCTTCTTCTCCTTCGATAGCGAAAATGCAACATGTCACGATATCGTGACACTTTTCACCTTTGGCCACGAAAATGCAACATGTCGCGATATCGCGACACTTTTTCTCTATCGGCCCCGTCATTGCAACATGTCACGATATCGCGACACTTTTTCCTCCTTTGGTCGTGGCAATGCAACATGTCATGATATCACGACACTTTTCCTCTTTTGGCTTCGTCGTTGCAACTTGTCACAATATCGTGACACTTTTTTTCTCTTTCAGTCACGACAATGCAACATGTCACGATATCATGACACTTTTTATCTTTCGGCCTCGTCGTTGCAACTTGTCGCGATATCGCAACACTTTTTCCTCCTTCAACCGCGACAATGCAACATGGCATGATATCGTGACACTTTTTATCTATTGGCTTCGTCTTTGCAACATGTCACGATATCGCGACACTTTTTCCTCCTTCGGTCGTGGCAACGCAACATTTCATGATATCGCGACACTTTTTCTCTTTCGGCCTCGTCATTGCAACTTGTCGTGATATCGCGACACCTTTTTCTCCTCTGGCCATGACAATGCAACATGTCGCGATATCGCGACACTTTTTCTCTTTCGGCCTCGTCGTTGCAATTTGTCATGATTTCATGAAAATTTTTCCTCCTTTGGCTACGACAATGCAACATGTCATGATATCGTGACACTTTTTCTCTTTCGGCCTTGTTGTTGCAACTTGTTGCAATATCGCGACACTTTTTTCTCATTGTTACAACTTGTCGCGATATTGCGACACTCTTTCTCTTCAGGTTGTGACACTGCAACATGTCGCGATATCACGAAACTTTTCCTCATTTGGCCGCAACAATACAAAATGTCATGATTTCGTGACACCTTTTCTCCTGGGGTCGCGACAATGCAACATGGTGCGATATTGCGACACTTTTTCTCCTGGGGTCGCGACAATGCAACATGTCACGATATCGTGACATATTTTCTTCTTTGGCATCGATGATACAACTTGTCGCGATATCATGACACTTTTCCTCATTTGGCCGCAACAATACAACTTGTCATGATATCGCGACACCTTTTCTCCTGGGGTCGCGACAATGCAACATGTCGCGATATCGCGACATTTTTTCTCCTAGGGTCACGACAATGCAACATGTCGCGATATCGCAACATATTTTCTTCTTTGACCACGATGACGCAACTCATCGTGATATTGCGACACTTCTTCCTTCCCGGCAGCGATGTTGCAACACGTCGTGATATCGCGACAATTTCTCTTCTTCGGCCGCGATGCTGCATTTTGTCGTGATTTTGTGACATCTTTTCCACCCTTGGCCGTGATAGCACAACATGTCGCGATATCACGACACCTTTTCCTCCTTGCTTTTTCTCTATGTTGTGGACCGCGAAATTGCAACATGTCGCGATTTCGTGACACCTTTCTTCTTGTGGTGTTTGGATTTTTCTTCGATATTTGGCTCTTGGGCCTCTTCGGTCGTTTTGGAATACATATAAAAAATACTTGTACAAGGTTCAGGGACCTTTCAACACCCTTTCAACCAATAAAAAAAAAATAACTAATGTTCACCACAACGAAAAAGGATGACCTTTTCTGCACGTAGGCTACGATATATTCATCTTGTTTATTTTTGAGATAATTTGTTGTCATTCTGATTTAACTTTAGTGTATCCCATCACTTATATGTTATCATTAAACTAATGCTCTATTGGCACCTCCATTAATATTTTCTTCTCAAACTCGTTCAAAATTTTCAATGATCACGAGATGCTGGCAAAAGACATCCCTAGGATGAAATCCATGAATAGATAGAAAAAAATATTTTGAATAGACAAATCCCTCGATCGTTCTCCATGTATGGTAGAGTATGCGCACAATAGATATTATCACCCATAACTTAATCGATGTGTTTTAGAACCGACTACTGTGTTTGACGTTCGTTCGCAACATAGGAGTGTGAGAGCTTGTAAGGAAGAACTTTTTCATGGCACTTAGAATTTAAGGGAAGCCAAATGTATTTTTGTTTTTAATTTCTTATTTTACGTTTGAGCAGTCATCTAGCTTGGCAGTGTGGTTGGTGTGGTATGCAGTTGGCCTGCAATTTTTGGACCAAGTTGCTGCTAAATTTCATATTTGAAGTGGAGAGATCGTTCATCAGCACTGGTCTCCTGGTTTGGATGGTCACGGTGGGCTTAGGCTTTGAACATGGATTCGATGATGTGATTCCCATAAAGCCTGTGGTTCCTCACATTTTTAAACACATGTTTTTTTATATCTCAGGCTCGATTTCCCTTTTGAAGAAGAGTAAGCTTGAGTTACTGATGAAAATCTACCTAAAAAAACTCTAGAAGATGGCATTGAATTTGAGATGGACGCTCATAAAGCTTTATATTTTGTCCATTATCTGTGATTTGTTCCAGGTTTTTGTGAACCGAATTAAATACGTGAACCAATGTTTTATACTGTCCACATTTTTCAAAACCAAAAATTGATGATGAAAGGATTCATACTGAATGCCACTAAGAATGAATGACAGTGCATGGCATTGGTCCTCACATGTAGATTCAGAAAATTTTTGACAAGTCCTTCACTTTATGTGCCCAATTGTTTGAATTACCACCAAACTGAGTGACCATTTCAATCAAATAGAAAGTATGGTAATGGTACTTTATAATTTTTAAATACGAATTCAACTGCATCCAGACAATTCCACAAAGAATGATCATTGACATTGCATAGGAAATGGGAAATGGCAGAGGTGGCCATGGAGGCGGATGGGCAGGGCTGCATTCCTTAGATTTTGTTTCTTTTGCTTTTGCAATCTAAAATTCACCTGCAACTAATTTGGAGTTATGAGAATACTCAAATGTAACTTCGTTGGGAATGATGTCCTTCATGAGGATTGGACCTCCTAAATTTTGAAAAATAGTTTTAGTAGCACCAAGTGAAGGAGAGAAATAAGGAGCTTTAGTGGATGTTAGTGCAATGGAAATAACTTTATGATACTAAGCACCTTGAGCCTCTATTTTGTTTGCATAGGTGATACTAGGTTGGCTTCCACTTTGATATGCATTGTAATTTTTAGAAACTTTCATTTCTTCCTCTGCATTAAAAAGAACATTGCAAACAACATTGGAGATATTGCAAATAATATTGGAGATATTTTTAGTGTTTGGATTTTTTTCGTTCTTGGGGAGTGCAATGGGTACCCTCCGGGATTCCCCGGTTATGGGCTCTTCCTCCACCTAGGATTCCATGGCTATGGGATCCTCCTCTACTTGAGATTCCATGGCTAGGGTCTCCTCTTGCATTTCCATTAAATATTGTATAATACGATCAGAATGTTCCATTTGTTTTTTTTTGTTTTTGTTCAATCATTCTTCTAATTTTTGCAATGTCATTTTTCATTTCCTTGACCAATATGGTTGGATCCATAAGGCTCTGATACCAGATGGTAGGAACCTAGGGTTCCTAGCACATAAAATGATAAATAAATAATAAATAACCTAAATCTAAAAGAATCACCTTTTGATATTGTCGGGAAGTCCCTTCAATAAATTATATTATATTTTATATTTTATATTCATGGATATATTAAATGATAGAATCACATAGTGTCTTATACCCCTTTAGGGTTATGAGTGAAGAGTCACCATGCTTCCTAACCCTAACCCTAATATTATAATAATATAATAATTAATATAATTAATTATTATATTATTGATTAATATAACCATAGGATAACATGTATTATTATTATTAATAATTAATGTTAGGATAGTATCCTAACAAATAGAGTCATAATTGGACCAAAAATGGTTAGGGAAATGGAAGAGCGAATCAAGGTAATTAGGCAAAGGCTTAAGGAGGCTACTGATAGGTAGAAGAGCTATGCTAATTTAAATATAACTCCCAAAGAATACTTAGTGGGAGATAAAGTTTTCCTAAGGGTCAAACCAATGAAAAGTGTGATCAAGTCCATAAAACTGGATCCACGATTTTTACGGCCCTTTGAGATCACTAAAAATATTAGCCTTTTTGCATACCGACTCACCTTACCTCCTAATTTATCAAAAATCCATGACACCTTCCACATATCTTTGCTTAGAAAATATATTGTTGACCCTAAATATGTGTGGGATGTCTCTAACTTGTAGATGGCAAATCCAAAGGCAATCAAAGAAATTCCAGTAAGGATCCTCAAATTCTACTCTAAGACTATGCAGAATCATACCCTTGAGCAGTGTAAGGTCCAGTGGGACCGTTTCTCAAAATAAATGCCACATGGGAGAGAGTGACAGATATGCGAAAAGACTTTCATTTCTTATTTGATGAGCATTAATATTTTGTGAAAGACTGATTGGTTTTGTATGTTGTTTGAAAATAAGAAACACTGGGGATGGTGTTAGTCCTAGTGGGGGAGGATGTCATGATCCTCCCAGATGGACCTTTGAACATAGAAAAATAATGTATTAACAAATGTGGCTAATACATGATTTTGTGCAATTAAGCAACCTCACAATAATGAGTAGATAATGAAGGATATGATACTTCTAATGAATTGCCAATGTGTAGGATCAGATGCACTTGTGAGTGGAGCCAATTGAGTCATCCATCGAAGACAAGAGTACTTGAGGAAGGGGAAATGATTATAAGGCAACTCAAAGGTAACACAGATAAATACCTTCATATAGGCATGCATTTGGTTAAGGGATAATCATCAATATCTAACCACCTTGATCCCCAGACTAACGACCTAGTAGCTATCATAAGTTCTAGAGGTTGGGATAGGTGATTAGATTGACAAAAATACTCCCTCTTTGTTTGATGCACTTGCATGATTATCTTTTACTTCAACATTATTAACCTTTATAACTGATGAGCATGGAGTAGATGGTTTACCTTCACAAACTGCATATGTGTACTGTTTTAATAAATGGTTGATTTATTTAAAAAGGTAAAGGATTGTTTAAATAAATGGTTAATTTATTTAAAAAGGTAAAAGATATTGTTTAAATAAATGGTTGATTTATTTAAAAAGGCAAAATATATTGTTTAAATAAATGGTTGATTTATTTAAAAAGGCAAAAGATATTGTTTAAATAAATGGTTGATTTATTTAAAAAGGCAAAAGATATTGTTTAAATAAATGGTTGATTTATTTAAAAAGGCAAAAGGATAATGTTTAATTAAATGGTTGATTATTTAAAATAAAACAAAAAGGTCTCATTGAAAATGAGTGGTTGTTTATTTGAATGATGCTAGTAGATGCTACATAAAATAAAAGTTTGATTTATTTAATAACATTAGAATTTAAGGAGGCAAGGAGATGATCATTTTATCAACGATTACTCCATACAAGTAATGAGAAATAGAGAATATAATCGCAATTCTTTAAAATCCAAGGTAAGGTCTTTACCATGGCGTGTTAGGGAAGCCACTGATCATCTGAAGATCGACCCATATGGAGTAAATACGACCAGACAAAATTTAGTAGAATGGGTTGTGTTACCCTTTGGAGGCCTGAGTAGATTGAACACACGAAATTCATCTGACGTGAGGGGAAATCCATTTATGGTAATCACCTTGGGAAGAGAGAGATGGAATGTCCACTCTTACCACATGTCGGAGGTTATCAAAGAGTAATGGCAAGTAGGTGGGGGCATAGACCAAGGAGGGTAGAGAAGGTGCACAGGGAGCGAAGAAGCACAAAGAGCAAAGAAGCATAGAGAGTGAAGAAGCACAAACAACGAAGATGCACAAAGATTGAAGAAGCATAGGGAGAGAAGAAGCACAAAGAGTAAAGAAGCACAAAGAGCAAAGGAGCATGAGGTGGTGAGAAGAGCACTATGATCAAAGGAGTAGTAGATGATGGACGTCCACCTAAATAGTATAGGCAATCTAGCTATTGTGGGTGAGCCAAGTTGGTTACGTATTAAAACTGTATGTCTTGTGTTTATCTCTATTTGAAGACATGAATGGCATCATTGTATGACCTCTACCATTGGTATTATGGCCTATGTTTACCTTCTTGATTGAATACATGAATGGTATCATTGTATGACCTCTACCATTGGCAGTATGGCCTATGTTTACCTTCTTGCTTGAAGATACGAATGTCGTCATTGTATGGCCTCTATCATTAGTAGTATGACCTGTATTTTTATCTCTAAATTGAAGATGCAATGGCATCGTGGTTACCCACTTCCATTGGTAGTTTAGATTATGTTTTTATTTGTGTTTGAAGATGTAAATATTGTCATCTTGCAATTTTTGTTGGCTGTTGGGTTGGGATTATGGGTGGTATCCAGTCGAGTAGCACAGCAGGTAAACCTTCCTTTGCAAATTGTAGTCAGGTTTGGAAATCCCCTTGGGTTACATTGGCACTAAGAATGATCTACCCTTGTCACAATAAATGCTAGCACTGCGAGTGTGTGAGCATCGCTTGATCTTGATCTGACAGGACGGAAGCCTTCTAGTTGAGCCTTGGTCCACCCTATGTCTTGTCTTGTAATATATGACATTGGTCTATCTATTGGATGATGTTCCTTCCCATAGTTTGCAGATGTTGAGAAAAGCATTATTTAATGTTCATTATCTAAAATTGTAGATTTTAGGATAATGAAAGTGTAGAAGCTTTAATTAATGTTCATTATCTAAAATGGTAGATTTTAGGATAATGAAAGTGTAGAAGCTTTAATTAATGTTCATTATCTAAAATGGTAGATTTTAGGATAATGAAAGTGTAGAAGCTTTAATTAATGTTCATTATCTAAAATGGTAGATTTTAATGAAATATGATGATGGTTTGTTTTATAATTTAAGGGTATGGGACCTTATGTTATGAAATGAAAAATGATGATGGTTTGTTTTATAATTTAAGGGTATGGGACCTTATGTTATGAAATGAAATATGATGATGGTTTGTTTTATAATTTAAGGGTATGGGACCTTATGTTATGAAATGAAAAATGATGATGGTTTATTTTATAATTTAAGGGTATGGGACCTTATGTTATGAAATGAAATATGATGATGGTTTGTTTTATAATTTAAGGGTATGGGACCTTTTTTTATGAAAATGATGATGGTTTGTTTTATAATTTAAGGGTATGGGACCTTATGTTATGAAATGAAGAAAAATGTTTATTGGAAATTAAAGTGGTTGCTTTAAGTGGTGTAATGTGTGAACCTAGTTTGTTTAGAAATTAAGGGTATGGGACTTTAATTGCTAAGTAGGGTTAGTTCATTTACTACAAATAGAGCATATGAGTGAATGCATGGTAGACTGACTCTCACAAGTGGGTGAGAGGGAAAATGGAAAGAGTGGTTTTCTATGATAGTACTATGCATTAGTAAGTTGAATTGCTTGGGTTATTTGTATAGTTGCAATTTGGCAATGAAATAAGTGCATTTAGAAGTATGTCTATCTAGATCCATGAGTGTCTTGATCCCCTAATATCCTCACTTGATCGATGGAAGAGTGGGAAGGACAAAGTTATGAGATGGACTAGTTCACAAGTTTACTCTTTACCTTACTCCATGTTATTTATGCAATAGATTAAATTATGGGGAGATTTCCTTGATGGAATGGATGTAAAGTATTGTAGAAAGTATGGGGTGTACCATACTTGCTTATGTATTTAAATGAACATTGTAATTGCTGCATTTAGTACCTCTTTATTTGGTGTATTGTATTTAAATATTTTAATGAATGCTTATTTGGTGATTGTTGCTTTATGCTTGATTTATCCTTGATTGTTAAAAATTCATATTTTTTAGATTTAGTATCTTGATATTTTATGTTCTTGTGATGTTAAAAAAGAAGAAACATTAGTAAGTTATAGGTGAACTTAGAGGTTAACCTAAGGGCTTGATACCCCCTTAGGGAGATTTGTAACTAGGTTTGGAAGATTGTACCAAAGTTAAGATAGCTTATAATTGGACAAGATTGATAGCTTAGATTGTAGCACATGGAGCATTACCACACATAATGGATTGTGTGGACTATGGAGATGCTTGTACACCTTCTAACAATTGAAGGTGGTAATTCTAGCTCATCAAGACTGATGATAGGGATGGAATTATGTGTGTAACATAAGATAGGTTTACGGAGAGGGACTTGCGTGAAGGGAATCTTGTGTGGTATATTTTTTGAGAAACTTAGGGGATGTCAAATGTTAAGTTGGTCTAAGGTTGGTTGGGGATTTATGAATCCTTCACCTTAGTAAATATATATATATATATATATATATATATATATATATATATATATACATAATTTTCTTTCTGTTTGTGTGTTTTCTTGTTTCATGTTTTTTGGGGTGTTACGAGTAAATGTTGAAGTGTATAATTGAATTTTGAAGAAGAACCATTGCTATGTAAAAGAATGTTTTGTTCAAGGGTTCATTAACCTGAATTATTACATAAACTAAAATATTTGGTTGTTATTAAATATGCATTGTAGTTATTTAATTTTTGAGTAATATCTTATTTGATTAAGTAGTATGGAATGTCATCTTATGCTGTTATGGAATACTTGGGTTATCTTTGATAAGGGTTATTGATAGAAAACTTATGTAATTTAAGTTTTATGTCAAGTAATTGATGAAATGCATATAATCTATGGTTAAGATAAACTCTTTTTATAAATTAAAACATTTATAATTATATAGTTTAAGTTTCATTGATATCTTATTATATGCTTGTATTTGTTAAGATTATTTTTTGTAGAGTGGTCTATCATTGGGGTAGATAGATTGTCCTTTTATTTAACCATAAAATCCAATCCTGGGAGGAGTTGCGAGGATGCAATAACTAGGTAAATATGAGTCTTAGAAGGATTTTTAGGGATGTAATTTCTAAGAACTAAAAAACTAGGAGTTGTGTGGATACAATAGCCAAGTATCTTGTGAATATTTGTACCTTGAATGTGTAGGATCGAGTGTATCCCAACTAAGAGTTGAGGAATCATTCACAAGTTAGTAGTGGTGATCCCTTGATCATGTAGGATAAGGTGATTATGTTAGTTGAAATCGAAGTGGCAATGATCTTAGTTAGGCCATGAAGGTGTGGTAACTAAGAACCAAGGCTCTATACTTGATTAACCTTCCTAGATGGACTTAGTGTCAGGTCAGAGAATTGGCATCACCCTTTAAGTGTTATGGGCCTTAAAGGGTAATCCCTTCATCGTGGTCACATGGTCCTATGCTGATGAGGGTATAGAAAGTTGGGGGACCACTAATGGTGTCCTAAACGAGTAGGTTTAGTAAGGTGAACCCCATAAAACATGGGATTTGACCACTATTATCCATTGAGTGTCATATGCAGTGACTTAGAACTCAAATATGGTGAAAAATTATATGCTAAGATACATAAAATACAGGTGTCTCCATGTGATATTACTTTTAATCACTCATTTTATAAAATTAGGTTGGTAGTTTTTGATTGTTACAGAATGAGTTTCATCACTAGAGCTGTAGTGTGTGTGCCCCCCTTGAGAGGAGGATCAGAGAAGAACTTAAAGATAAATGGTAGTTTCTATAAATTATATAGTATAACTTGAGTAGTAAGAAAAATTATTCCTAAATATGGAAGAGGATCAAGTGGAAGTCCACAAAGTGGACACACATGAAGTAGATATGATAGAATGGAATTACAAGGATATTTATGCAAGATAAATGGAATATAAAAATATGGAACCTCACACTAAAGAGACAAATCATCATATAAAAGGTCACATAGATGAGTATGAGTAGGGACATAAGTGTAGGTGAGAGTCCATCAAAGTGATAACCACAGTGAATTGTGTTTGGGAGACTAGAGGCAATGCTTATATACACATAAAGGAAGTCACATAGTAGAAGCATGGGGGTTGGCCAATGCTTGTTTGAGGAGAATTTGGTTCATGCATTAGAATGATATTTTATAGATGAGGAAGGGCATGATATCTAATAGTATTAACAAGTACCATACCAGCCACAAAGTCATAATAAATAATATTTGATAATGGCTACTATGAAGGGAATACGTGTCTAAAGGGGATATGGAAAGGAGGATCCCAAGAGATATATCAATACTTATGTGATAAAATGGACATTGAATATGGTTATGGATGAATATGCATGGTTGCTATTATATTCAACCACACTACCAGGGATAACAATGTACTCACATAAAAAATGCACAAGCCCATTCAGCTCATGGACTAAATTGAAGGAATAATTCAAGAAATATAGATTACTTCATGATGAGACAAATATTAGAGAGATATATTTTACTAAGAAAAAATATGAGAATATTAATTCCTAAAATTGCCAACTAAAGAAGCTCATCACCAACTAAAGAAGCTCATCAAAAAAATTAAGAACAAGATATATAATGGACTCTAAAAAATATGGTTCATGGATGGACTCTTTATGAGATTCAAAAATAATATGAAGATCATACTATTAAATACATATGAGGAAGCATTTGATACAACACTAAACCTAGAAAATAAAATAATTTTTTTATGAAAACTAGAAATGTAGGTTAGAGTAATAAGAAGAGTTAATATAAAAATGATAAGGAGGATATGGGCACAACCATTTAAGATCTCAAAAGGTACTTGAAATGTGCAATCAACAAAATGAGGCGAGAAAAGAAAATTCATGTGAAAAAGGACATTTGATGTTTGGATTGTTAGACAAAGGATCAAAAAATACCAATGGTCTCAATAAAGTATACTATAATATTTGTGAGATACATGAGCATTTTTTCTAAACTATCCATTCAATTCGAAAAGTAGACGACACCAAAAATTGACTATGTAGAAGGAATAAACCAAACAAAAACCAAGTACACTAAAGAGTGGACAAGGTGCAATGAGTGGAGGTTACCAAAATAACCATAACAAAAAATTAAATGGATAAATGGTCTAGTGGTGGGTAAAATATGTTATAATATGACTTTGATAGAAGCCTTATTAGGTGGTGTGTAAGATACTAGGAGTGTGACCATTTTATAAGGAATTAGGAAGTGCATAAGTGTGTCGGTTGAGAGTAACATGTCAATGATGTTCATTGGCCTAGACCATGAAATCATAAGAAATATAACTTTCCAAAAAAGGGGAATAGTAGAAACACCCAAATGTCAATTTGATTAACATTATAGAGATTTATTTGAAAAAATATACTTGTAATCATATACATGGAGACAAAGAAGAATTCCAAGTAATTAAAACTTGCCACAAGAAGGGGAGGTAGGAAGCTTGTGTGTAGGTAGAGGAAGAGATGGAATAGAAATGTACTAAAAAAAAAGGGAGATCACCACAATAAATAAAGAGGAATCACAAATGAAAAATTTATTGATGTGTCTATTAAAGTTAAGTGTGTCAATGAAGGTATCTAGTTTTTTTTGCACTATACTAGAGCTTCATGCAACAATAAAAGGGTTGATTTTTGTAAGAAGATGCATAAAGACAAGTTGTAACATAATTAATGCCCAAGTATCAATACATAGACCTTACACTATTAATGACTGATAATAGGAAGAAGTATTTATTTGATCCATATTGAGTTTCTTAGGCATATACTAACACAAGTAATCGTCGATGGGGGTTCTAATGTTAATATTTTATCTAAAAAGATGTGGATGGAATTAGGTGCATAATTTTTATGGCCACCTAATTTTAGATTTTTTAGTGCTAATTAGTATGAGATATGTTGGTAAAAGAGAATAACTTAGAATGCTTCATTGATTTTTATTTCATAGATACAAAGATACATATATATTTTCTTACATGATGATCTTGTAGGAGAAGAATCCCTATATATTGTTTAAATAAAAAAATAATGGGAAAACCTAATAAAAAACTTCTTGAACTCTAATTCCCAAATAAGGTAATACTTTATCTAACATCCCCTTTGTATTACATTATTTGGTACACATAAGAATTTTCTAATTTATTCAAACTTTACACAACCAAGATATTTTGTGAAAATGTCTGCCAACTTTTCTATAGTAGAAATATATTAAAGAATGATATGATGATCCTAAACATGATCTCAAAAATACTGAAACTATGCTTCAATATGTTTGGTTTGTTCATGAAAAGTTGATTTTTAATTATCTTCATAACTCCTTAATTATCACAATTTAATATTGTTGGTTGTTTAAAAAATAAACCCATATATGATATAATATATTGCAGCCATAGTGCTTTACACGTAGCATTTTGTGCAACTATGTATTTTGCCTCAATTGATGAAAGTGCTACTATATGTTGCTTTTTGCTATGCCATGAAAGAGGATAAAAACCCATATGAAATACATATATATAAGTAGATCTATCATCAATGGATCCAACATAGTTTGAATTTGTATATCCTTATAGAGAGAAGTTATCATTTTTCTTATATTCTAATCCATATTTCATTATTCCTTGAATATATTGTAAAACCTTTTTAGTATATTTCCATGAGTTTCCTTAGGTTATTACATAAATCTAGAAATATAATGTACAACAAAAACTATATTTGGTCTTTTATTTATGAGATAAGTAACTGCAAATAAATTGACGATATAAAGTAGTTGATACAAGTGATGATTTTTTATATTTTAATAGTTGTAATCCTTGTTCCATAGGTGTTCCTTTAACTTTACAATCAATAATTTTATATTTTTGTAATGGAGTCTTAGCATATTTAGTTTATGTCATTACAATGTGATTTTATTTTGCCATACTTATAAACCAATACAATAGTATAATAGTCATCAAAAGCTTCTTTTAGATCATTTTTCACCTTGGTTATTAAATTATTAGATCTACCTATGATAGCTAAAACATCAACATATACAACACAAACTACTCTATTGAAACCCACTTTATAGGTGTAGATATTTGAGTCTAAGTAGTTACTATAAAAACCATGTTACTGAAGATGATTGTTATTTTTAATATACCATGCATGTGGAGTCTTTTTTAATCCATATAATGGTTTTTTTAGCTTGATTTTTTTTTGTGTTTGATCAAATAACTCAAAATATTCTTGTTACATCATATATACTTGTTCTTCAATATATCCATCGATAAAATTAATCTTAATACCTATTTGATGAATTTTTCAATTATTTTGACCTGCTAGTGTGCAAATTGTATGAATTGTAGTCGTTTTTGTCATTGGTGTAAATGTTTCATCATAGTCGATTCCTTCTCTTTGATTTTTTTTTTGCAACAAGACATGCTTTATATTTATTAATTGAAATATCTACTTTATATTTGATTTTAAAAACCCAGTTGCATCCAATTGATTTCTTATATTTAGATAAATTGACTAGATCCCAAGTATCATTCTTTATTAGAGCTAAATATTCAACTTCCATTGCTTTCTTCCATTCATAGGAAGTAAGTACATATTTAACTAATTAAGGTTTATGATTTTCCATTATTGAATTCATTATACCTAAATTAACTTCTCTTTGTGTTTGAATGTGAATACGAGGTCTAGTAGAAGTTATATCTGGAGGTATATCTAGTATTGCATCTTTGAGAGTAGTTGAAGGCTATTTTGGAGTTTTATTTTGTGGAGTTTAATATGGTATACCTGTTGAGGTATATTACATTATTTTGTGTATGCTAATGTACTCTCATGGTACCTTCATGGTATATTTGTAAATATGTAATAGATTAGGGTTAAGTCTATAGTTTAGAGTGTGATTTATATTTCTCCTTTTATGTAAGTGTCAATGTGCAAGAAATGCACAAGTGTCATGTAAGAGTGCAATATGTAAGAAATGCACAAGTTTTATGCAACAGAGAATGTGCACAAGTATCTTGTGTATAAGAATGCAAATATGTAATGTGATGATGTGCACAAGTATCCTATATTAGGAGTGCATGTAGAAGTGTAAGAGTCATTTAGATGTGTGCAAGTGTCTTAGAGTCAAGTGTCCATCTAGAATGAAAGTAGCAAGATGATAAACCAAGAGTCATGGGACTTGTCATATGAAGAGCAATAATCAAGTATGTGAAGAGTCATATTACTATGGCTATATTATGGAGATAATACTCCATAAGATGTAATCCAAGAAGAAGGACAATCCAAGTGAGATTATAGAGTTTTAACAAAGAGTTTTTACATTCATATTTTAATATATAATTGAATGTTATTTGTTTTATTATATAGGCCGTGATATATATACATATACATATATATATATATATATATTAATTTGCTCATATATATTCTACTTTTCATTATTGATAGTTTCACCTTTAATATTATGGATATTTTATATTGGGACGTATGATATTTTATGGTAGTAAGTCTTAAAAAGACAACAGTCATATCAGAGCTACCACCAGAATCTATCTAGTTTGATAGCATTTATTAAGCCACCATTATTAATTAACCTTGTACACTTTTGATAAATTTAATTTAAGTTTTTCCACTTTGAAGGTATTGTAGACTTGGACTCTAATTTTTAAAGGTATTATTGAGTAAAATATTGAGGAGACCAAGATTTAGTCACCCTGATTAAAATGTTAGGGTTTGTCTACTAGGTTGAAGGAAAAATAGTGAATACTAGGAATCAAATAGATTGAAGAAGACAAAATTAGAAGATAAGTTGGACATTGATATATAGGATTAACCAAATCAAAATAAAATTTGATCATTTAGAGATAGAGCCATCTTGACATTGGTTTGAGTATTCGAGGATTTGCAGATTGAAGATTGAGGTAGAATAAAATCGGAATATAATTAATTATTTAGGGATATACAGAGCCACCTCAATATTGATATTGGGTTCTATAGTAAGGAGGAGAATCATATTGGGTTCTTAGGTGAGACCTAAGACATTGAAGATTTAGAAGAGCAACAGAGAATAAGATCTATAGAAGTTTGGAAAGCTTCCTACAAAAGAAAGAGAAGAATTTCAACTTCTAAGAAAACATAAAGATAATAGAGAGAAGAGCAAAACAATAAATTTAGAGAGAATATAGAAGAAATAGAAAATATAAAAAGTAAAGAGGGGAAGAAATACATAGAAGCAAAGGATATGTTCAAGAAACCTACATTGAAGAAAAATGCCAGAGAAACCTATATTGAAGATTTAATAGATCTTCATGAAGGTGAAGATATCAACATTATTATAGAAAGAGGAAGAAATAGAATTATAGTGAACATAGAAGCATAAAAAAAGGAAGTATATTCCCAAAATACATTGAAAAACTAGGTTGACTAAATATATCTATATATCATTTTAATCTTGGGTTTATATCACTTTTTGAAGGAGGTTCTTCAAGGTAGAAATTTTTATAACAAAAAAGTTAGGATATAAGAGAAGAGGTCCAATAAGTCAATATAGAAAATGAAGAGGTCTAAGAGGCCATTATAGAATCAAATAAAGAATCCAAGAATATAAAAGAGTCCCAAGTTAAAAAAAAGAGGCTCTAGAATTGAATATTATTGAAGAATAGACCATTTAGCTAGATAGTAAAAGAGTAGGCCCATTTTTCCAACTCAGGAAGATAGTAGAGAATAAAGCCTATCTAGACAACTCAATAAGATAGTAGAAGAATATTCCCATTTAACCATCATAATAAGAGATCATAAGAGGCCCATTTTTCCATATAGCAATAGAAAACTCCATATGACCAACATTAAAATATGTTGCAGTCAAGAAGCTATTCGATTGAGCATAAAAAAAGGGAAAATTGAAGTTTTTTGGAGCTTGCACACTCAGCTAGAATCCTACATCATAGCAAAGTAGTTCTCCTATAAAACATCAAAATAAGATAAACCAATTAGTAGCATCAAAAGAAGGAAATCTAGTTAGGAGAACTAGAAGAAATCTACAAACTAGAAAAGTGATGAACCAACAAAATGAACCAAGAGGTAAATCAACTAATGTAATCTAGCTAGGGTAAGTAAATCAACTAATGTAATCTAGCTAGTGTAAGCATATCAACATTCAGAAGGTGAATCACAAGCTACAATGCACAAGAATATTTAATGAAGGATATTAGTTATTTAGAGGAAAAGCCAACATCATCTGGTTAAAAGAATTAGAGAAAAGTTAAAATTCATCTGGTTAAAAAAATTAGAGGAAAAGCAAAAACATTTGGTTAAAATAACCAGAGGAAAGGTGAATGCCATCTAGTTAAAAGAACTAGAGTAAAGGCAAAAGGCATTTGGTTAAAATAACCGAAGGTAAGGAAAATTAGACAGAATAAATTAGGAAGACCAAACACTTGAGAGTAAAGTGAATGAGATATCTAAGATTCCCTTGAAATAATAAAGCATGTAATGTTAAGGTGTTACAAAAATAGTGGAATAAACAGAGAGCGAAAAGATGTTACTTCTACCAGCCTGTGATAATATCATCGATGCATAGTCAAGTAATATTGAAGAACACAAGCTTATACTGAGAGGGGGTGAACAATATAAGACCACTTTTTACTTTTCTTTCCCAATAAATATTATGCAATGTATAGATAGCAATATCAATAGCAATAATCAAAGCAATGCACAAATCACCACACACAATAGAGACACCAAAATTTACGTGGTTCACCCAATGTGGGCTACTCCATGGAGAAAATATTTCACTAAAAATTTCTCAATCAATATCTTGGGAATCCTTTCCCTATTACAATGTTTATGGACCTCTATCCAAAGGAGACACCAATCCCCTTAATCAAGTTCGTGGATCTCTATCCATAGGAGACACCAATCTCCTAACTCTGCTTTGGCTGGTGATCCTCTAGAAGACCTCTGCCTCCACTACCCTTAGCAAATGGAACTCTATCCATAGAAGACACCTGTCCTCCCTGCTCTAGATGGAGATCTCTGTCCTCAACTCTGTCACCTCCAAAGCTCTATCTCAAATATGTACTAAACATAGTCCTTCGATCTAGCACAAATCTATCCTCAATATCTATCTCTAGTCTGGCACAAACCTATCCTCAAATCTACACCAAAATCTATCCTCGAATCTATACTAAACATAGTCCTTCGGTCTAGCACAAATCTATCCTCAAGCCTTAACTCAAAGCTTGACTCAATCTCAAATCAACTCTGCTGGATCTGCCCCAAACCTTAACTCAAGGTTTGAACAAATCAATCAATCAACTCTGCTCTCAAGTCTTCTCAAAGACTTATCTCAAATCTACCTTGTAAGCTTCCACAAAATCTCACACCAATCTATCCTCAAGTCCTCTCTAGAACTTGTCCAATCTGCTCAATAAGTTCTCACAAGAACTTATCCAAATCTACTCTCAATATGTATTGTAAGCTTCCACAAAATCTTACCCAAATCTATCCACAAGTCTTCTCAAAGACTTACCTCAAATCTTCTCAACAAGTCCACACTAGAACTTGTCCAATCTCATAGAAACATAAAGAGAATTGTTAGAGACTCAATATGCTCTATACTCATCACAATGCTCAATCACTTTCAATCACTCTTTTAGAAACATACAGAGAATTGTTAGAGACTCAATATGCTTCACATTCACCTCAATGCTCAATCACTTTCAATCACTCTTTCAGAAACATACAAAGAATTGTTAGAGACTCAATATGCTTCACATTCACCTCAATGCTCAATCACTTTCTCAAATCAATTCAGAATATAGAATAGTTTGTTTTATAGAACTTGAACAATCACTTCACACATCCACTTGACTAGGCTCAACCAACTCTACTCAACCAATCACTCAATGAAACAATCCTTCCTTACAAACCCTAGTCCAAGTATATAAACACTCACTCAAAATATTTCCAACAATGCTTATCAACCAATCTCACATAACAATGATACTCATGTTCTTTTCAAACCCTAGTTCAAGTTCTTCACTCAACCAATGGCTTCAACAACAATGCTTATCAAACAAGGTTTTAACAACTCTTTATTCTAGAAAACCTTGAAGCATTAACTCAACACACTCAATAAGGAAACCCTAATTAAGTCCTTTTCACTCCAAACTTATTTTCCAGAAAACCAACCAATCAACTCAACTATGGAAGAATGTGCTCATACCTTTTTCTTGATGATGAAGGAACCTCAAAAATCTGCCACAACCACAAACACTTCTTTGCCAAGCTCAAAGAAGTTAGAAGATGATAAACTCTCTCAAAGATACAATGCAAATATCAAAACACACATACACCTTATCACTCCATCTTGAAGAAAGCATCCATCAACATATACAAAAATAATTGACCAAATACACCTTATAATCTCCCAATTAAAATAATATTCAATACCAAAAATAATGTCAATACAATCTCCTTTTCAAAATAACTCAATGGCAAGAAGTCCTCTCAAAATTAAACCAACACTTTAATCTTCAATAAACCAATATGTCATAAATACTTTATTTAAAAAATAAAGCTAACTCCTTATTCCTCCAATTAACCAAAATAATGATTAATTAAAATACTTTTTATCTACCCTTTTAACTCCCTAGGACCTCATGTCAAAAACCTTAGGCATCACAAAATATATTAAAAATTTTATTACCTTTGCCTTGGTGAGACTCAAACTCACGACGTCGCCTCTACCAGTGCCCTAGCCATGGCTCCAACCACCGCACGAGCTAGGTGCTCATTTAGAGAGCAAAGAGCACAACGTGCTCTATATTCCTCCCCTTATGCACCTATGCAAAAAATCACGCGTCGCTTCCTCGACGCTTCAAAAAACACACCAAAAGTTGCTATCGCGAATCGATCATGGATCACTCCATGCCCAAACGCCTTAGCACTTCGACCACTTGCCACTAGGCCACGCTGCCTCGGTGGATATGAAGGTTTAGCCCTCGATGATCTTATCCCCTTTCATTGGCGCTTAAGACAAGAAGCTTGTCTTCTTCTTCGCATGAATTCTCACAACACAACACTTGCCTCTTTTTATTCGTTCGAACGAAGGATGATTTAAATGCCACTAAGGCATATAGTTTATATACCAATTACCACCTTTAAACTTGAACGTCGATGCCTTTAATATTTGAATAATTAATTTATAAATTATTTAAATTCTTTAGAATTTAAATATTATAAATTAACTTTTAAATCCTTTTGGCTTTATTAAGGATTAAAGCCTTCTTTGATTTTACCACTTTGTATAAATAATATTTATTTATAAAATTTAAATTCAATTTGAATTTAAATATTTTATAAAATAAATATTAAAACCTCCTTGGGCTTTTTAACATGAATTTAAAAGCTTCCTTGGGTTTTTATGAAAAACCTTTTATTTTTGCTCATCCATGGTTTTAATAAAAACCCTCCTACTTATGCTTCCACATAATATTAAAAATATTATGAAGCTCTTTTACCATTAACCTTTGCATTGTTCCTTTTGACCTTTTGACATCAATGGTAGCTTATTCCTTGACATCAATGACAACTTCGTTCCTTGACATCAATGACAACTTTGACTCAAAATGTCCAACAATCTCCCCCTTTGTCATTGATGGCAACCCAAATTATTTTTACCAAAAACTTAACCTTTTCTTTGTTCTGCTCCCCCTGGGACATTGCTCCCCCTGGCTCAATGCTCTTTTCAAATCTCTCCTCTTTACTCAAATACCAAATCTCTCCCCCTTTGACATCAATGGCAAAGGGTCACCTTTGGGGCTCGGGGCTAAGAATGAGTCTCTTAGCTTAGCCCCTCCCCCACCTCCTCTTGAGGTGGTTAATTTTGGGGTGGGAGTATTTCTACTCCTAACAAGCACTGGTATTTACCTTTATCCTCTTTTCTTCTTATCTGATCCTTTTGATTCCTTTGACTATTCCTTTCCATGTCCACATTCCTGTTCTTGTTCATGTTTCTATTCTTGTTCATGTTCATATCCATGTTCCTATTCTTGTTCATATCCATATCCCTTTTCCTGTTCCTGTTCCTGTTCATACTTGATTCTGGAATGTCTTCTCTACACCACTTTGTTGTGTGACCATCATTATTGCACTTATAACACTTAATGTTATTATTCCTTGGAGGTGCAAATATCTTAGGATTTCTCCTAGTGAAGCCATATCCTTTTCTTTCATGAACCCTGCAATTCATTGCCTTGTGACCAAACTGATTACATGAGTAGCAATACCCATGGAAAATTTATTTGTTCCCATATTCTTGTCTTTCATGTGTCCTACACTGTGAAGCCATGTGCCCAAACCTATGACATGAAAAACATCTTCCATTGAAGCTTCCTTGTCTTGACCTCATTGGTCTCTTAGTCTCTTTTAACCTATTCTGATTGTTGTTCCATCTGTTTCTTCTTTGTGCATTGTTCCTATCCTTGTTGAACTTTCTATTGTCCAACTCATCCTCAGATGTCTCACTTTCTCTTACACTGTCTTCTTCTGAAGTTTCTTCTCCTTCAGAACTTGAGGTTGACTTCCCTTCCCATTTCT
The DNA here is from genome assembly GCA_028583015.1 of Wollemia nobilis. Taxonomy (NCBI): domain Eukaryota; kingdom Viridiplantae; phylum Streptophyta; class Pinopsida; order Araucariales; family Araucariaceae; genus Wollemia; species Wollemia nobilis. The sequence goes on along the minus strand of JAQPPZ010000620.1, from coordinate 4,345,353 downwards.
TTTGTTCCTGTTCAAATCCAAGACCTATCTTGCTTGATGTAGGCTTTTGTATCTTGATGAAATTATCATAAGTTCTTTGAGCTCTTTTTGAACCCTTGTAGCTTGACTCTTGGAGTTTTTGAACTTCCATATTTAATGAAGCTACCTCTTGTTCTATTTTCTTACATTCTAGGACCTTTGCTTCTAACTTATCCTTGAACTTCTTTGTCTTAGCCTTTGATTTTTCTAGATCCTCTATAAGCATTCTTCTCTCTTCATCACATTCTTGAAACTGAAACTCTAATTTAGAGTTTTGCTTTCTTACCTTCTTTACTATTTCAAGAGCATAAATAAGTTCTCCCTTGAGATCATATCCTTCTTTATCTGATTCTTCCTCTATTTTTTTGCCTTTGTCCACATCTTCATTTTATTTTGACTTGTCTTCTATAGGATCACCTTCTTCTTCTTCTAGAGCCATTAGAATATTCTCTTCTGGTCCTTCAAGTGTATCTTCATATTCATCATCACTAAAACTATAACCATTTCTTGTACAACTATCTTCAAGATGTCCAAATTTACCACATCTAAAACACTTGAGAATTATTGGTGACCTTTTCTTGACTTCTTTTTCTTCAATCATAAATAGGACTTCATCTCTATCATTATCTGAGAAACTATTATCACTATCACTTGAGTACTTACTTGCCTTATCTGCATAGTAGCTCCTCTTTTGCCTTTGAAAGAACTTATTTCCTTGTCTGCTTTGTCCATCCTTGCTTTTATTTTGGTGCTTGTATCTTTCTGATTCCCTGTTCCTGTGATCCTATTTTTCTTCATCATTGTTATTCTTAGCTTCTTGAAAATTAGTTGCATAATGACCATACTTTCCACAATTGAAACATCTAACAGATTTTGTATCTCTAGATCTTCTTGAATCCTTATTCCTTCTACCATAATTAGCTTCTTCATCATTGGATGACTCATTGCTTGATTCTGACTTCTTACCCTTTGTCTTCTTGATTGCTTTGAAGGTTGCTTCCTTCCGGGGATTAGGTTCTTTTGTTCTCAACTCAAAAGTTGTAAGAATACCAAGCAACATATCTCTTGTCAAAGAATCACCATCCTTTGATTCTTCTATAGCAGAAATATTTTCACTAAATATTTTTGGAAGAGATCTTAAGACCTTATCACAAACATCTGATTCTTCAACCTTAAGTCCAAGTCCTTGCATAGCATTAACAACCTCATCGATTCGAAGTAGATAAGTACTAATGTTTTCCTCATCCTTCATTCTTAACTCTTCAAATTGTCCTTTGAGATTTTGTATCTTTGCTTTCTTGACACCTTTATCTCCTTCATATATACTTTGCAACTTATCCCACATTCCTTTTGCATCTTGATAATGCATAACTTTTATGGACTCTATTCTATGCAAACCTCTCAAAATTGCATTCATTGCTTTTGAATTGTAATGTTGTAGAAGCTTACCTTCCTTATCTATAGGTGGATCAACTGAGGGGTTGTATCCATTTTCAACTGCTTCCCAAATCTCATTGCCAAGTGCCATCAGGTAAATATTCATTCTCATACTCCAATATATATAATCACTTCCATCAAATATTAGTGCTAAATTATCTGATGATCCATTCTTAGAATCCATTATGTTCTTGTAGTATTTTCCTTCAAGTTATTAAACTCTTTCGAAGGAACCCACTCTGATACCAATTGAAGAACACAAGCTTATACTGAGAGGGGGGTGAACAGTATAAGACCACTTTTTACTTTTCTTTCCCAATCAATATTATGCAATGTATAGATAGCAATATCAATAGCAGTAATCAAAGCAATGCATAAATCACCACACACAATAGAGACACCAAAATTTATATGGTTCACCCAATGTGGGCTACTCCACAAAGAAAATATTTCACTAAAATTTTCTCAATCAATCTCTTGGGAATCCTTTCCCTATTACAATGTTTATGGACCTCTATCCAAAGGAGACACCAATCCCCTTAATCAATTTTATGGATCTCTATCCATAGAAATGTAAGACACTAATCTCCTAACTCTACTGGATGGTGATCCTCTAGAAGACCTCTACCTCCACTACCCTTAGCAAATGGAACTCTATCCATAGAAGACACCTATCCTCCCTACTCTGGCTGGAGATCTCTATCCTCAACTCTGTCACCTCCAAAGCTCTATCTCAAATCTATACTAAACACAGTCCTTCGGTCTAGCATAAATCTATCCTCAATATTTATCTCTGGTCTGGTATAAACCTATCCTCAAATATACACCAAACTCTATCCTCGAATCTGTACTAAACATAGTCCTTCGATCTAGCACAAATTTATCCTCAAGCCTTAACTCAAAGCTTGACTCAATCTCAAATCAACTCTACTAGATCTACCCCAAACCTTAACTCAAGGTTTGAACAAATCAATCAATCAACTCTGCTCTCAAGTCTTCTCAAAGACTTATCTCAAATCTGCCTTGTAAGCTTCCATAAAATCTCACACTAATCTATCCTCAAGTCCTCTCTAGAACTTGTCCAAATATGCTCAATAAGTTCTCACAAGAACTTATCCAAATCTGCTCTCAATCTGTATTGTAAGCTTCCACAAAATCTTACCCAAATCTATCCACAAGTCTTCTCAAATACTTACCTCAAATCTTCTCAACAAGTCCACACTAGAACTTGTCCAATCTCATAGAAACATAAAGAGAATTTTTAGAGACTCAATATGCTCTATACTCATCACAATGCTCAATCACTTTCAATCACTCTTTTAGAAACATACAAAGAATTGTTAGAGACTCAATATGCTTCACATTCACCTCAATGCTCAATCACTTTCAATCACTCTTTCAGAAACATACATAGAATTGTTAGAGACTCAATATGCTTCACATTCACCTCAATGCTCAATCACTTTCTCAAATCAATTCAGAATATAGAATAGTTTGTTTTATAGAACTTGAACAATCACTTCACATATCCACTTGACTAGGCTCAACCAACTCTACTCAACCAATCACTCAATGAAATAATCCTTCCTTACAAACCCTAGTCCAAGTATATGAACACTCACTCAAAATATTTCCAACAATGCTTATCAATCAATCTCACATAACAATGATACTCATGTTCTTTTCAAACCCTAGTTCAAGTTCTTCACTCAACCAATGGCTTCAACAACAATGCTTATAAAACAAGGTTTTAACAACTCTTTATTCCAAAAAACCTTGAAGCATTAACTCAACACACTCAATAAGGAAACCCTAATTAAGTCCTTTTCACTCCAAACTTATTTTTTAGAAAACCAACCAATCAACTCAACTATGGAAGAATGTGCTCATACCTTTTTCTTGATGATGAAGGAACCTCAAAAATCTGCCACAACCACAAACACTTCTTTTCCAAGCTCAAAGAAGTTAGAAGATGATAAACTCTCTCAAAGATACAATGCAAATATCAAAACACACATACACCTTATCACTCCATCTTGAAGAAAGCATCCATCAACATATACAAAAATAATTGACCAAATACACCTTATAATCTCCCAATTAAAATAATATTCAATACCAAAAATAATGTCAATACAATCTCCTTTTCAAAATAACTCAATGGCAAGAAGTCCTCTCAACACTTTAATCTTCAATAAACCAATATGTCATAAATACTTTATTTAAAAAATAAAGCTAACTCCTTATTCCTCCAATTAACCAAAATAATGATTAATTAAAATACTTTTTATCTACCCTTTTAACTCCCTAGGACCTCATGTCAAAAACCTTAGGCATCACAAAATATATTAAAAATTTTATTACCTTTGCCTTGGTGAGACTCGAACTCATGACATTGCCTCTACTAGTGCCCTAGCTGCAGCTCCAACCGTCGCATGAGCTAGGTACTCATTTAGAGAGCAAAGAGCACAACATGCTCTATATTCCTCCCTTATGTGCATGTGCCAAAAAATCATGCGTCGCTTCCTCGACGCTTCAAATGAAACACACCAAAAGCTGCTACCATGAATCGATTGTGGATCACTCCTTGTCCAAATGTCTTAGTACTCAACCACTTACCACTAGGCCACGCTGCCTCGGTGGGGATGAGAGTCTAGCACAAATATATCCTCAATCTCTATCCTCAAGTCTTAACTCAAAGCTTGACTTAATATCAAAACAACTCTGTTGGATCTACCCCAAACCTTAACTCAAGGTTTGAACAAATCAATAAATTTTGCTCTCAAGTCTTCTCAAAGACTTGTCTCAAATCTGTCTTGCAAGCTTTCACAAAAGTTCATACTAATCTGTCCACAAGTCCTCTCTAGAACTTGTCCAAATCTGCTCAATAAGTCCTCACAAGAACTTATCCAAATCTTCTCTCAATCTGTATTGTAAGCTTCCACAAAAGCTTACCCAAATCTATCCACAAGTCTTCTCAAAGACTTACCTCAAATCTGCTCAACAATTCCACACTAGAACTTGTTCAATCTCACAGAAACACAAAGAGAATTTTTAGACTCAATATGCTCTATACTCATTACAATGCTCAATCACTTTCAATCACTATTTTAGAAACATATAGATAATTGTTAGAGACTCAATATTCTTCACATTTACTTCAATGCTTAATCACTCTCAATTAATCTTCCAAAAACATACAGATAATTGTTAGAGATTCAATATGCTTCACATTCACCTCAATGATCAATCACTTTATCAACTTAATTAAGAATATAGAATAGTTTGTTTCATAGAACTTGGAAAATCATTTCACACATCTACTTGACTACGCTCAACCAACTCTACTCAACCAATCACTCAATAAAACAATCCTTACTCAAAATATTTCCAACAATTCTTGTCAACCAATCTCACATAACAATGATACTTATGCTCTTTTCAAACCTTAGTTCATATTCTTCACTTAACCAATGGCTTCAACAACAATGCTTATGAAACAAGGTTTTAACAACTTTTTATTCCATAAAACCTTGAAGCATTAACTCAACACACTCAATAAGGAAATCCTAATCAAGTCCTTTTCACTCCAAAATTATTTTCAGAAAACCAACCAATCAACTTAACTATGGAAGAATGCTCATATATTTTTCCTAATGATGAAGGAACCTCAAAAATCTTCCACAACCACAAAAACTTCTTTGCCAAGCTCAAAGAGATTATAAGATGATAAACTCTCTCAAAGATACAATGTAAATATCAAAACACACATACACCTTATTACTCCATCTTGAAGTAAGCATCCATCAACATATACAAAATTAATTAACCAAATACACCTTATAATCTCCCAATTAATATAATATCCAATACAAAAACTAATGTCAATAAAAATCACCTTCTCAAAATTACTCAATGGCAATAGGTCCTCTTCAACACTTTAATATTCAAACCAATATATCATAAATAATTTATTTAAAAAATAAATCTAACTCCTTATTCCTCCAATTAACCAAAATAATGATTAATTAAAATACTTTTTATCTACCCTTTTAACTCCCTAGGACCTCATGTTAAAATCTTAGGCATCACAAAATAAATTAAAAATTATTACCTTTGCCTTGGTGAGATTCGAACTCACAACACCGCCTCTACTAGCGCCCTAGCTGTGGATCCAACCGTCGCATGAGCTAGGCGCTCGTTTAGAGAGCAAAGATCACAATGTGCTCTATATTCCTCCCCTTATGCACATGTGCCAAAAAAATCACGCGTCGCTTCCTCGATGCTTCAAACAAAACACACCAAAAGTTGTTGCCACAAATCGATCGTGGATCACTCCGTGCCCAAACATCTTAGCACTCGATCACTTGCCACTAGGCCATGCTACCTTAGTGGATATGAGAGTTTATCCCTTGATGATATTATCCCCTTTCATTGGCGCTTAAGACAAGAATCTTGTCTTCTTCTTTGAACAAATTCTCACAACACACGCTTGCCTCTTTTTATTCATTCGAATAAAGGATGATTTAAATGCCACTAAGGAATATAGTTTATATGCCAAATACCACCTTTAAAATTTGAACTTCGGTGCCTTTAATATTTCAATAATTAATTTATAAATTATTTAAATTCTTTAGAATTTAAATATTATAAATTAATTCTTAACTCCTTTTGGCTTTATTAAGGATTAAAGCCTTCTTTGGATTTACCACCTTGTATAAATAATATTTATTTATAAAATTTAAATTCAATTTGAATTTAAATATTTTATAAAATAAATATTAAAACCTCCTTGGGCTTTTTAACATGAATTTAAAAACATCCTTGGGTTTTTATGAAAACCTTTTAGTTTTGCTCATTCGTGGTTTCAATAATAACCCTCCTACTTATGCTTCCACATAATATTAAAAATATTATGAAGTTTTTTTGCCATTAACATTTGCATTGTTCCTTTTTACCTTTTGACATCAATGGTAGATTATTCCTTGAAATCAATGACAACTTCGTTCCTTGACATCAATGACAACTTTGACTCAAAATATCCAACAAATATCATAGTAGTGCACATTATAATTAGAAAGTTTTTTTTTTAAGAGAAAAACACCTTGCAGGGTTGCCTTGGTATGAGAGACCACGAATATGGGGTTCTACACCATAAAATTCACCCGGGAGTCATGCCCGTCCCTGCCCGCACCAACATTATCAATTGGATTTTGGGTACCCAATTCAACTTTTTTGTAAGGTGGAGATTTGAACCTGGGACCTCCCTTGGAGGATTGCCCTCTCGTCTCCAACTCACCTACAACACCTGGGTTAATTAGAAAAAAATTGAATATAGCACTTTGATTTGAATTATCATAGATATAAGGTTTTAATTAAAGTTTTTAAGGTTTACATTTTTTAATATTTTTAAAGGTATGGAGATACAAGGAGATATTGGTTTTTAATTTCTTTTTGATATGGTAAAAGATTTTAAAGGTTTAAAATTAGAAAGCTATGGAGATATAAGGTGTTAGTGGTTATTTAATTTTTGAGTTTTAAGGTTATTGAGTTATTTAAAAAAAATTAAAGTTATTTGAAAATTTTAAAACTTTAAAGACTTAGGGATTTTGAAAATTTGAAGTTTTTTAGATTTTTAAGTTTTTGAAATTTTGCAAATAAAATTAGGGAGTTAAAAGGTTTTCAACATCAAATGATTAGTAAAATTTGCAAGTTTCATATTTAAGTTATTTTTTAATTTGGGAGTTATAAGTTTTTCAACTTAGGATAAATAAATTGAAAAGAGGAACTTTTTAACATAGGAGACTATAAAAATGTAAAATCATACTTTAAGAGAGGAAATGTTCAAAAATAAAATTTCTATCAAAAACAATCTTTTGAATACAATGGGCAACATCATAAAAGGGTTATTCAAAAAACTTAACAAAGATGTAAGATAATATCACTTGAGTCTCATCAAAATGTTCAAATGTAAAAATATATTTGGTATATAGACTCAAGAGCTAGTCATCATATGATTGGAAACTTACATTGGTTTGAATCTTTAGAAGTCAAGGATAATATCTCTCTAAAAATTGTAGATGATAAGATATATCAAGTTCAAGGAACTGGTAGAGTAATACCTAGCATACCTTTTTCATATTTTGTGCTAGAGAATGTTTTATATGTTCCTATACTATCAACCAATCTTATTTTAGTTACTAAATTGGTTGAAAATGGAAGATCAATTGAATTTGAATATATAAATGAACATAGCAAATGCATCATCAAGTATCAAAACAAAATTGAAGCTATAGGTTCAATAAAAAATGGAATATATGCCTTAGATTCAATTGGTTTTTCTCATTAGATTGTTGAGTATTTACCTCAAGATATATTTATTAATAAATTCCTTGAGTTTTTAGAAGGACAGGAATAAGGAATTGAATTCAATATAATCCAAATTTTTCCTACAGACATAAGCAATGGATGAATCCAAGGTTCAAGATGATGAAGATGATTCTAGAGAACCAGAGGTTCATGAACAATGCAAGGTCACATGAATATTGAAGACAAAAATGAAGACCAAAATTGAAGACTATAATCTTCAATAATTGAATAATGCAATACAAGGGGATGTTGAGGTATATTACATCATTTGGTATATTCTAATGCACCCTCATGGTACCTTCATGATATATTTGTAAATATGTAATAGATTAGGGTTGACTCTATAGTTTAGAGTGCGGTTTATATTTCCCTTTTTATGTAAGTGCCAATGTGTAGAAAATGCACAAGTTTCATGTAAGAGAGAATGTGCACAAGTATCCTAGATTAGGAGTGCATGTAGAAGTGTAAGAGTCATTTAGTGCAAATGTCTTATATTCAAGCGTCCATCTAGTACATAAGTAGCAAGATGATAAGCCAAGAGTCATGGGACTTTTCATATGGAGAGCAATTTTCAAGTATGTGAAGAGTGACAATACTATGACTATATTATGGAGATAATACTCCATGAGATGTAATCCAAGAAGAAGGACAATCCAAGTGAGTTTACAAAGTTGTAACAATGAGAAAATGAATAAAAATTGTAAACAACTTTTTGAGAAATTAATATTATAAGTTTTCTTCATGCATAGTTCATGAATGACATAGGCCATTTACATTCATATTTCAATATATAAATAAATATTTTTTCTTTATTATATAGGCCTTGATATACATATTAATTTTCTCATATATTTTCTACTCTTCATTATTGATATTTTGACCTTTAATATTGTGGCTATTTTATATTGGGACCTATGATATTTTGTGGTAGTAAGGCTTAAAAAATCAACAATACATGTAGGTTGCTCATCCTTTTATTCATTTATAACTTTAGACTCATTGCCATAATTATCTACAAAATCTTCTCCAATATCTATTATAGATTATGAAATATCATTTGATTAAACAATTTATGAATATTCTTCATAAAAAATAACATCTTTTCTTATGTGAATTTTATTTGTATCAGGATCTATTAGATGATATGCTTTAGATGACAAATCATGTCATAGAAATGTGCAAGTTAGGGTTTTTTCATCTAATTTTATCCTTTTCTATTTAGGCATATGCTTGTAAAATTTACAAAAAAAAATTCTAAAATGAGCTACTAATGGTTTTCTTCCTGACTAGGCTTATTCTAGTGTTATTCCTTTAAGAGCTTTTGTAGGTGTTATATTTTAGATGTACATTGCAGTATTGATTGCTTATGCCCAAAAATATTGTTCAAGATTAACTTCTTTTAGCATACATCAAATAATTTCTATAATAGTGTGATTTTTTCTTTCAAAAACTCTATTTTATTATGGGGTATAAATAATAGTTAACTGATGCTTTATGCCATGTTGTGTAAGATATTAAAAAACTATTAGAGGTATATTCTCCTCCTTCATCTGATTGGAGTACTCAAATCGAATTCCTTGATTCCATTTTAACAAGTCTAAATTGTTTAAAACATTGGAAGGTTTCTATATTTAATGATAGAAAATAGACCAAAGTTTTTCATGAGTTATTATCCACAAATAGTTGAAAGTATTTTTGTCCTCCAAAACCAGTTGTTATGTGACCACATAAATCTATATGAATGACTTCTAAAGGTCTAGTTTCTACGTGTGAAGTGAATTCAAATGAAATAGTATGTTGTTTGCCATCTAAAAAATAAGGACATGTTGGTATAGTTTAAGAGAGATTAGGTAAACCTGTAACCATTTGATGTATATGAAGTTCTAAAAGTGATGCAAATCCAATATGATGAAATATTTTATGAAAAATTAATGTTGTATTTGCTACAGTTGTGAATAAATCCATTTGAGATGAAGATATTACATCAAGGGAAAATAAACCATTCTTGAATTTACTAGTTGCAATGGGTGTTTGGTATTTTGTAATTGAACAATGTTTCTTTCCATAAATATTTTTGAATTCCACTGTTAATCCTTTATATAACATTTATGAGACTAAAAGAAGATTTTTGGCTAAAATTGGAACATAAATAACATTCTTTTTCCATATGAAAGTTTGAGATGAATATTACCAAAGCCTTTTGTCTAATAAGTTCTATCATTCACATTGTTATAGATTTTCCATCAGTTTGATGAAGTTACTTGAACCATTGAATATTTATCATTATATGTTGGTTGGATTTAGAATCAATGTACCATATTTTGTATTTATTTTTAGTAGATATCATTATTAAAATTTCTCATGATTCCTTAAGTATGATCTTGAAATTGTAAAAGCATTCCTTATTTTGTTTTTGATAAATATGAAGCTTTATATTGCAGATAGGGTTTTTAAGGATCCCTTAACCTATTTAAAAAAGTAGCTATTATAGCTATACCATGATAAAGGATAAACTAAGGACCCTTAGCAGGGTATTGACTAAAAATAGCCATATGCGAGGATGCAGCCTCAGGCTTGAAAACCCAAAAATTGTAACAGGAACCAAAGAGTGAGGGTGCAGCCTCAGGCTTGAGGACACTTAACAAAAATTTAATAACTTGAAATAAAAAACTACAACAAAAAACATATGGGTTTCTATGCAGGGAAGGCAAGAAACAAGAAATGATCATATTATCCAAAACAAAATAGGCTCCATGCAGGGTAGCCGTAGAAGCAACAAAACAGGATAAGAGGAAATCATTCCTCAGTCGAGGTTTTCTCCTCTTCCTTGGTGTCATTGTCCTCTTCCTTAGCATCATTCTTTTCAGTGTCTTTAGGTTCATCTTCCTTGGGTTCAACCTTCACAGTGACCTTGTCCACCTCAGAGCCTCCATCAACTTCCTGGCTAGTCTGCCCAACATAGAAAAATTTTTGTAATCCTTCCCTGATGTCAATGATGGAATTAACCATCACATACATCATTGTCGTGGTGGAGGAAATGATGAAATCCTTGAGTTGTTTATTTTCATCCTTTATTTCCTCTTCTTCATTCTTAATTTCGATAATGTTCCACTTGGTGGCCAGGTTTTAAAGCCTATCCGACTTCCTCACTGAATCATTTATGCTATCAAAACTTATGCTCTTTCTTGCCCTTAATTATGTGACGTCCTCCATGGCTTTTTTCTTCTTCTCAACAAGAGATAGGTGAACCGAGGAAGAACCCTATTTAGTAGAGTTGGTGGCGACAGGGTTAAGCTTATTGGGTTTAGAACTATTGGCCAAAATGTAGGTGTATATGACCTTAAACATGCCTCGATGATAGAGAAGTTCATGACTTTTCTTATCTTTGCAGGACGTAATAGACTTATTTATGGAATTGAGGAAAAATAGGGGAATTCTGAGAGGATTGATATCTCTGAAATGGTTGACAAAGGCCAAGTGATAGGTTTTGAGGGCTTTATGAGGGTTATAAATGGTGATAAATTCCATGATGGGCTTTATCATAGAGTCCCATGGAGAATTGAGGTCATGCCTGAAGATGTTGGGATTCTTAGATTTTTTTTAGATTTTGTCATTCCCTTTGAACTCTACCAATTTGACCTCCCAATTGTGTTTGTGTCTATGGATGGAACAACCCTCAGGGTTTTGGCCAATGATGGAGGCTAGGATATGGACATCAACTATGAAATTCCTCCCACGCATAGAGACAGACCCATTGTACCAAGACTCAAGGATGGCCATCGTGATATCAAGCTCATCACCGAAGAACATATGGAGGAAAGGGAAGTAATGTCTATCCTGGAGGATCTTTTCAGCCATGGAATCATAGAAAATAGAGGTGGGCTCAATGAAATCACTCGACATGGTAGGAGCGGGATTGGGGGTGGTGATGGGATGGTCAGGTAGACAGGGAAAGGTGGACAAGCACAGCCAAGGGAAAGTGGATGTGTTAAGGAAGGCAGAATTGGATAGAGTGATGGCTATAAAAAGGATGAGGACATATGGAAAGAACCGATGGAGGCAGGGGGTGCACAAGAACTAAATCGAGTGAGGCAGAGGAAGGAAAAAATATGTGTGGGAGAAATGGGAAGAAGAATCATGGTAAAAAAGAAGCTCACATGCATGAAGGACTAGCCAGCTCATGTGAGGACACACATCAAGGTAGAAAATGGGTGTTGGAAAAAAGATTTTATCAAAAAAATCAACGGGAACATTTCCCAGTTTGCTTGGGGTAATAAATATCAAATATCATGAATCTAGATCATCATAACCATTGGCTAAGGTGGACTCCTCCATATTGTGCCATGTCTGCACACTGTAAATGTGGATGATGATCTCAGAACAAATTTTTGCATGGGTCTGGTAGTTGGAAAAGAGAGTCCCACAGGAGGTGGGATTTTACCACCAGGTCTGATGCAAAGGTTTGAAAAATTGATGAATTTTGAATTCCTTCACATGATCAGCATTGGAAACCACATTTCAGGACCTGTAAAGGCAGGACAAATAGTGCAAATAAATGACAAAATCGTTAGTGTGCATTCCAAAAACTTTTACCCAATGAGGGGAAATAGAGCGACAAAAGGTGACAAGACTGAGGTGGTGGAAGGATTGAAGGTAGTGGAGGATGATGTGGGTGGACAAGTGGGACTTTGGGTAGCGGTGAATGGGGGTGATGGAAAATGATAGGTGGATACTGAGCTAGCGATCATGAAAAAGGTTGCGGAGGGACGCTTGGGAAATGATGTGCCAAAATATGGGGAGACCTTTCCACTTACCATGATGAGAAGGGATGATCATGTGGAGCATGATAATACCTAAAAAACTTGAGACATTAATCATGAGGATAAGGTTGGTCATCCTTAGGAAAGGCCTCCTATAGTAGAAGGTTAATTTGGTGTCTCTCTTGATCTGCAATGGCTTGAACTTCCTCTAGGATGTCATTATACCAAGTGTGGAAATTTACCATATTGACTCCAATGTTGGCTAACTTGTCAACAACCTTATTGGATTCTCTGTAGGTATGCTGAAAGATAACTTCTTGAATTTCAAGGACTAAGGTCCTGGATTACTCAATATATTATTTCAAGGACTAAGGTCCTGGCTTACTCAATATATTCCATGACTCTCCAGGAAGGTTTGCAATTTCTATTTTTGAGGTAATTGATAATGTTGAGGGAGTCACCTTCCACTATAATTTTGGTAGTTAGGTTCTTAGATAGGCATAAACCCCTCCACATACTTTTGGCTTCAACGACATGGTTGGTCTGTTCTCCTAGCCCTTCAACATAGGCAAGGATGATTTGCCCTTGATGATTTCTCAGAACACCTCTAGCCCCAGCCTTTCACGGATTACCTTTTGTTGCTCCATAAAAATTGAGTTTGTGCCAACCCATCGGAGGGGGAGTCTAGAATTACTCAATATGGATATTGGAAGGGGGATGAAGATCCTCTAAAGATAAACCCAACTCTTTCCCAAGATCAGATTCAGATTTGGAAGGAGGCTTGGAAGAGGGGGAAATGAGGAAAGCATTTTCCAAGGCAAAGGCCAGGATTTTGGAAGAAATGAGCTTGGGGACCTTAGGCTTAAGGTAAAACACTCTACTATTTCTTTCAAGCTAGACTTGCCAGAGGAAATGGTGGAGGGATATATTCCAAAAGAACTTGAGGCAGGGGTCGTGGAAGAGGGAAGGCCAATGGATGAAAAGGATTATTCCTTATAACTCTCTATGCACATATGATATTTTTTAAAATTTAAAAGGATTCTTTCAATATATTTCTATAGTGTAAAGGTTTAATTATAGAAAAAATATTTCAATATTTTTCTATAATTAAAAAATTAACTATAGAAAAGTATTTCAATATATTTCTATAGTTTAATATTTTAACTATAGAGAAAAATATTTCAATATATCTCTATAGTTTAAATATTTAACTATAGTTATTTCAATATCTCTTCAATATTTCACCATCGATAAAATCGATGTACTCCTCTATAGTTTCTATTTAGCCTTCTTGAACCATCTCAAGGGCACAAAAAATATTAACATCCCTAATCATCTGTTTAGGTCCCTTGAGCTGTCCATAAATAATGTCAAGAATGGAAAGTCTTCCCATTTCATCCATCAATACCTACATCTTATCTTATACAAGCATGCTCTATAATTTTACTCCAACAAAGCTGTAATCATTGTCTATCCTGCCCCTCCCAATCCCACTCAAAACCCCAATTACCCCATCCTCCTTGAACCCACTTAAAATAATAGTCAAGAAAATTCTATCCGTGAGGTCCCTAGTGATGATAATGACCCAAATTTTTCCTCCCCTACTACCTTGAAGCAAACCCCAAGGCCTAAGCCCAAGGAAGGATATTTGTATCCTGAGTTTGAGTTCAAGCGTAAACCTATCAGGTGCTCTTCATTCAAGTCCAAATGGAATACCAACCCTTCTTACATCCATGCCTCCCTTCGTATGAAGAAATTGAAGATAGAGGTACCCTACCTTGGAAATTACAGTAAGCTTATTCTCCATAAGGAGCCAACGCTAGAGTGTAATGATCCTTTAGTTGTTGTTCTTCGAATCTCTATCCTTAGACACATCATCAACATGGTGGCCACCCTATCAATAATTTCCAATTCATCCAATGTGGCATGGAATCTCTACAATCAGGCGATGAAGGTGATGGAAAACATTCATGGCCATCTCAAGACCATCTTCAAGGAAGTTGATGATCCTCTAAACATCAACACTGGAAATTAATTTGCAGTCCTCTGGTTTGAGGGGTCTCCCTCCTGGGACCACCCCTATCCCTCATTTTTGTTTTATCTGGATCATCCCTATGGGATCTTCCCATGTGGTTGTTCATTTCCTTGTAAGGTTGGTTTTCCATTGTAGACACACCCTTTGTTTTTTACTGTGGGTCTGTCGACCTGTCAGTTTTTTCCCTGATGTAATAAGGTTTTGGGGCTCCTTTCAAAATCCACTTTTATTTAAAAATTTTTACCAATAAAAAATATTTAACTATAGAAAAAAATATTTCAATAAATTTATATAGTTTTAAAGATTTAACTATAGAAAAATATATTTCAAAAATATTTCTATAAATAAAAAATATAAGGTTTAACTATAGAAAAGTTATTTTAAAAATATTTCCATGGATTAAAAATATAACTATAGAATGTTTTCAAAAGTATTAAAAACGTATATATATTTTAAAAGTACTTATGAAAATACATTGAACTTGAAGGCCTTAGCCTTATATTTTTCATCGTAGTTCTTGAAGACCTTATCCCTCAACATTTGTAAATATTATAGAAATGTTCTCTCCCTTTGACCTTTTCAAACTTGCTTAGGTTTCATGAAATAACTTGCATTGTTACTTAGACTCTTAGATTTTGTAGTGCTAAATTTACAAGTGCTCATGTGCTTTCAACTAGAACATATCAAATTCACAAGTGCTCAAGCACTTTCAATTAAAATATTTACTTTGATCACTAATATGAGCACTATCTACTCATAGGTGTTACCACTCCAGTTAATAAATGCTTTTAAACAACACCTCTTAGGCACAAAATTGTAGCACTTATTCTACTTCATAGATGCATCACTCATACCACTTCATAGGTTAAAAAATCATTTAAATAATATATCAAGAATAAACTTGTAACACTCATGTTGTTGCATAAGTGCAACACTCAAGCCATTTCATAGGTTAAAACTTGCTTTTACAGAATGTCTCTCAAACATATTCCGAAGAGATTAAACACATGTTTTTCAAATAATGCTCTCTTTTATGCATTCTTTCTGCTAATGTGTTCTCTGAATTAATACTGAAGGAACAAAAAAATGCATTGTACAATGAATTCTCTCTTCTTCAAAAATAAAAAATATGTTCTAGTATGAAAATATTCATCAACCCATAAAGGGTCCTCAACTTTCAATCACCAAATATTTTCAAACAAAAAAAACTTGTCGAATAACCTTTTAGGGATGATGTGATTTAATATGTGATGTAATACCTTCTTTTAGCTTGGTCATAATGAGTTCTACTAGGGAAAATAATGCACCTTATTATGGCTTGGTCTTCGTGATATCTACTAGGAGTAATAACCACTTTAAAATTGCATTCTCTGAAAAAAACACAAACACTACTCTTGATAAATTCCTCTTAAATCCAAGATCAGGAATCTTTGCTATAATACCACATGTTGGTAAAATAGAATAACTTAGAATGCTTCATTTCTTTTTATTTCATAGATACGAAGATACATATATATTTGCTTACAGGATGATCCTATAGGAGAAGAATCTTTTATAGACCATTTACATAATGAAATAACAGGAAAACCTAACAAATAACTTCTCAAACTCTAATTTCCAAGTAAGGTAATACTTTATATAGCAGTGAAAAAAATACTCATTACCCATAAGGTGAAAATTATTAAGGAGTGCTCACTACCCAAAAGGTGAAAATTATTAAGTAATCATTCATTTTGTATGTCATGTTCATTATTATGCATAAGTTAATGTATTATTCATTGTTTATATGTAGGTGATTACAATTGCAAGGGTGGAACATGATCAAAAAAAGGATCACTAAACTTTAAAAGACCATTGCAATTATATAATAAATTTTAGGAACCTATCTAACAATGAAGATTTGGAATCCTTTGATGAGTTGGAAGGCTATTTAATGAAGAAGAGATGATAGTTAGTTTATAATTGAATGGAGTGTTAGATCTAGAAGATTGCATGGATGATAAAGATAACTCATATAAATAGTTTATTGTGTTGTAAAATGGTGGACCATGAAGCCTTCTAATCTACATGATTTTATATCAACATGAAATAAGGAAAAAAGGATATGTCTCATAACATGTATAAAGTAGTTAAGTCTAGTTGTATGATGAAGATATTAGTGTTGAATACACAAGTTGAAAAGGATGAGAACAAGGTGTCATGATGAGAAGCTAACATATTTGATTGCACTGGAAAAGGTATAAGGACCTAATACTATTAAGTATAACAAACTATAGATGATGTAGGTGAACCTCAATGAGAAGGATGGAAAGAAGTTGATAAATTGAGGAGATAATTGGAACCCCATATTGAAAGCAACAAATTTCAAAAAAATTATGCAATATAGGGATTTCTTTGCATGGGCCTACAAAGGATTTTACCATGGTTGTGTATGCATTAGATTCCCTTGGTTAGTAGAACACAAATAATGAGAAAAATATCTTATACAATGAAGCACAAAGTATGCAACCTTTGTGAACAAAAATACTAGAAAATCTTGATGCTAAGATAATCTTCAATGTGACTTTCCTTGAATAAGTGTTACTAATTTTAAACAATTTGAAGAATAAAAGAACTCAGAATTTTGTTTGTATGGGTTTCAAGAGTTTTGAATTTAGTCACTATTAAGGATTATTTCCCATTCCCTTTTTTAAATTTCATCTCAGAGGAGTTTGTTGGACATGAGAGTTATTTATTTTTGGATCAATTTTTCAGGCTATAATCAAATAAGCAACATCAAGGAGGATAGATTGAATATAACTTTCATCATTATGAAAGGTATAAATACACACCCCCTTTGGTTTATGCAATGCACTTTCTATATTTTAGAGGATCATTTTATACATCACCAAACAAATATCCACTAATAAATTCAAGGTGTTTTTAGATGAATGGTTGTTGTATAAAACTAAAGATAATTTTAAGGCATTAGAAGAGTGCATGACTTTGTGCATGAATACTCAATTTTCCTTGAGTCTAAAGAAATACAAACTATTTGTTCCTTATGGGAAGTTATTGGGGCACATGGTGTGTCAAGAGTAACTAAATATAAATACTAATAAGAACCATATGAATGGATCTGATGGTACATATGATAGTGTATTATGGAGGAAGAAGATTAATCAACATTTAAATAGGCTTATAAATGGTTGGAAAAAGGGCATATGGGCCCGTATGCAACCATGAGGAAGGTCCTAGTAGGGTTATGATGGACCATATTATATTATGACATGAATGGGTTTTTTGCTATGTGTAATACATGTTAGATAGTAGGGAAATCATTGCATAAAGACTTGTTGTAACTATAGGAACTATTTGAATATCAAGATAGAATTTATGAGACCACTAAAAACTAGTCTATACCTTAAAATGGGTTGAGGCAAGGGTATTACATTCCTCGTAGCTCTACCTTATATTTTATGTATGAGTAAATCATAATGAGGTTCAGTGTGTCATCACAATGAACAAGTAATTATGAGGAATATTTTGTGAATGAAACTATTTATAATTAGGTGATGAAAATATTTTATTTATTGTCAAGTCCATACTACCCAAGGGAAAATGAATATGTATAGGTGATAAACAAAGTATGAGTTAGTATTGTAAAATACCTATGGATAGGTGTTGATTGGGAATATAGGATGTTAGTAATCCTATGGGTATATATGATGGCATATAAGTTGATAAATAACCATATCATTTTCTATATTATGTATGGAAAAGAGGCTACACTGTTGGTGAGTTCCTAATACTAAGCCTATAGATGATAATGCCAAAACATCTAGGTGATTAGGAAACCTTAGAGGAGACATTATGAAACAAATGAAGCTAGATGATAAGATGGTGATGGCATAGTGATCCATAGATATTTTCTAGCAACAATAAAAATATTAGCATGATAAACATATTTAGAGGATGAAATTGAAGGACAAATACTTGGTGGTGATATTTAATAGAATCATGAGATCAAACAAGGAAACAAAAAGCCCAATAAATTAGTCCATTTCATGTGAATAATTTCATGGAGAATGACATGTTAAGGTAAAGGATTTTAGAGGTAATGAACTTTCCTAACATGTAAATGGTTCAAAGCTAAGACCCTATATGAACTTTATAAATCACAAACCATTGGGAGCATTAATTTATGATAAACTACCTAACACACCCATTAAATTATAAAGTTTCATTGATGTGAATATGGTTTATGAAGTTAGCGAGTACAATAAATTAAGTAATACTTAATACATAATGTGGAATTGTGTTTTATAACATTAAAAATTATACAGTAGATTGGTTGTGTGGTTATACGAGCAAGAGGCTACCATACGTGAAAAATGTGATGTGCAATGATAAGGATTGGTTATTGAGTAGGAATATTTAAAGTTAGAATACCTTAGACAAAGTAGGCTATGCATTCACATTATGTTTCCTAATATGGATGAATCTCAAGGTTTATTGCATTATGATTGTGGTGGTGAAAACACACTCATTGATAAAACAATCTAGATGAGAGATGCTACTTAAAGTGAGAAGTCTAAGGGATGTAATGGATAAACTAAATAAAAAAAATCCATTTGGAAGGACAACCCTTTATGTTGACAACCATTGGTTGTATGCATGAGGAAACAAATCAACTATGCTGATAGATCGAGGAGTTGAGAATGTGCATTATGAAACTCCACCAAAAAGGCACACATGGGTTATAATAGTTGCACACAACTATTTTAATGTATGCAAATATGGATGAGGGAACACGTCCTAAGAACACTACTAGAGGAGATGTATAAATGAGAAATTTAAGGAGCATGCTATCAAAAATGTGATAGAAGTTATATTTTTGTAAGAAGAGAGGTCATAACAAGAAATCAAGAGTTTTAGAAATAGTCTATAAGTTCATGTGTATAAGAGTATGCATGGATTATTTTATGTCTACATACATGATCAGGTGACATGTGATAGCAATAACGTTACCTTGAATAGCTCGAGTAATAATAATAAGGGCTAGAGTAGCGACAATAGCTCAAGATTAGGTTTAAATAAGCTAGCATATGAGAGGATTCCAAAAAAATACCTTGATAGTTATGATAACTATCTGATTCTATTGTTTTTAATTCAAAAATTTTACCATCACGATGCTCTATATATAACTCTCTTAGCATAAATCAACAATGGAATTCAAGTTTATTCAATAAAAAAATCACCTATATGTATATGCCATGATAGAGAGAATTTCTAGTTAAGAAACATCTTGATTGACAATGAGATTGCTTATGGAGTTACAACAAGATCTCTAGGATAGGGTTGTCTAGGAATTAACCATTTGATCCATGGTCCAAGCCATAAATAACATGGCAAATTATTTGAGTTAAGATAATGAATGGGAGAAGTGGATATGAGTTGTATTGTTAGTGAGAAAGGTAAGATCAATGATAAGGAAAGATTGGACTAAATGGAGTCCCAACCAATTATGGAAAATAGATCAAATAGTATACCAAGAATATGAAAATTTAATAGTTATGATACTTGTGATGACTGTATGAGATTATTACTATTCATTCAAAGATTTTATGAGCATGACACTTCATTGATAACCTTCTTAGTGTACATCAATAATGCAATTCAATTTTATCTAATGAAAATAATATTTACATGATATAACATGATAGGGTGGATTCCTAGTCAAGAAGAATCTTGACTAACAACAAGATTTATTATGGAGTTAGTTATCTAGCAAGAAGACCTTTGGGGTAGGGAAGTATAGGAATCAACCATATGGTTCATGGCCTAAGCCATTATATAATAAGGCAAAGAACTTAAGCTAAGATGATGAATGAGAGAAGTGGATATGAGTCGTATGGTTAGTAAGAAAGGTGATATCTATGATGAGAAAGGATTCAATTGATTTGGAGATAAAATCAATAATAGATAATAGAGCAAGTACCATACCAAGAAGATGCAAATTTGATTGTTATAATAATTGTATGAGGTTATTCTTGATCGGCTGTAATAGCTTACAATTAATTTATCAATATGAGGGTAATAAAGGTTAGATTTAAAGAGTAGGAATCCAATATATATTATACCATGGGGATTGCTAAGCTTAGTTAAGATCTCTTTCAGTTTTAGGTGTTTGTAGAAAAGTAATAAACTTAAATTAAATTGTGCAAGAATGAAAGTAAAATGCAATTTATGAATTCTACAATAAATATGATAATTACCTATTAATGAATTGATCTTTAAACGAGGATAAATAACAATAATTGCTTACTAATGAGTTGGTCTATTGATGAGTTTATCTATTTTTGAGGATCCTCGTGTAATTAGTTTTATTTATCTATCATGAATTTATGTTTTATGAAAATGCAATTTAATTTATTTTATAGTATAATGTTACTTAACTATTTCTAACCTATTGTAGGGGTGAGAGCTTAGGTACTAGCTGTAGGAGTGGGCCCTGCCTCCTAGAGGACAATGTAAGTATTTTTCCCCTAAACTACTTTACCTCTGTAACTAAGATGCATAATAAGATGCATAATTACTACTAACATTATTCTATTCTATGAATGTAGGAATGTATAGTTACAACTACATAAAATAAATTAAGCAGTAAATACAAATGACACAGTTACCATATGCGAAGAATGAAGTACTACTTTTATTGTTGGAAATTCAAATGTACATGCTGGCACAATTCTTCAAAAATTGTATAGTTCTTCCTTAAATTATTCAGCTTTAGAATAGACATTCGACATTTCTCCATTAGAATTTTTGACATTAGACCTTTTCAAAGGTCTCCCTATGTAATTTATATTGTGACTTGGACAATTATAAATAATACTCTTCCACGTATTTTGCCATGTGGAATTGTGGACTTGATAATGCGACAACTATGCACTAACAAGGATAATCTAAACTAATGAAATTCCTAATTTTTCTTGGACTCAATAAATAGCCTAAGTGGTCCAAGTGGCACTTTATAAATGCACTTAAAAAAACTATACTAATTTGAATATTTTGCAAGATGTATAATATAATCATATGTCCTTTATTCTCGAAAAAGATATAATAATATTGTGTCTAAATCTAATCAACCTAACAATATTCCAATTATTTAATGTTTACTAAATAAAGTGATAACAACTTTATTAATCACAATATCCTCATGAAGAATATGTGACAAGTCAACTTAATCTAAGTTTACTGTAATTTTTTATTGCCATGTGAGAGCGCCATGGTATCGCTGATGTGGCGTACGACATTGGTCAACTCTCTTCGGTAAATGCTAGTAAGAATTCTCTTCGGTAATAGCCTTAAGTAGCTACCTTCTATAACATGATTCGGTAACCATATTTCATAACACACGTTAGCTATCACCTTATGTAATAGTAATCTGCCACTATCCTATCACCATATCTAAGGCTTCCTTAATCCTTTGTTCTTACATCCATCTTCTCGCATCTAAGGTATATCCCAAAGCTTGTGTCGCTGCATCATGCATCTGTGGAACACCCTTCAATACTTTCCTACATGATTACCCATAACTCGGAATATGAAATACACACATTTGTTAGATTTAACTGCATTCATCTTTTTACTGATAATTCATAGAAATAAACAAAAACAACTAACTTAAAATACATTATAATCACAAATTAAATATAAAAATGAAACAATTTACTATGAAAATATGTGTCAAATAATCACTCATCATTTTCTCCTAAACTAAAATATATGCATGTCCTCATGAATGGGAAGAAAATGAGACAAACATAAGCTAATAGATTTTACACATATCAACTGTCATCATCCAGATCTTTGCAAATAATTGAAATATTAAAATCAATCAAGATTTATGTTTTCTTCCTGAAAGTCATTTGCAAGACCATGAAACAAACGTCATAATTTTTTTTTAAATAAGAAAATAGGTTATTAGATATTATCTTCATAGATCATTGGTAACAACACTAAGAGACAACATTCCACATTCCAAGGGGAATGGAAATGGGGATGCGATTACCCGGAGGAAAGGCTGAGCTGTTGATATTAATAGTGTGGGATGGGGAGCTCCCGCGTCTGGGATTTCATCCGCGTTGATCCTACTAAGATGAGTCTGTAATGGATGGTTTGTTTTGTTTGTTTTTTTTGGTGGAGTTGACTTTGGGGGACTGATTGGTTTGTCTTGTTGCTTATTTGAGTCCTGGGTGGGGCCTCAGCTGTACTTTGTAATCCAGTATTTTTTTCAATAAATCAATAAATTTTTACCCCTTTATTTAAAAAAAAAAAAAACACTAAGAAACAAACATTTTTAGAAATAATTTAAACATAAGCCAACATATTACAATATAGCACACAATTTTAATTAGATATCTGCAACAAAATATAATGTTTCAAATTTTTCCAGATTATTTTCATAACAACATAAATATTACAGAATTTATCAAAAAGATTGGATTATTGATATCTATAGTCAAAAGTAAGATATTCCAGGTTGTCATATATCATTCTCATAATAATACAAATTCTCAAAAACTATTTAAGCAGATAAAAAAATGATGACTTTTGAAATTTCTTATAACAGAAATAATTTCATCAATAAATGCAAAACATTTTATCATCTTTAGGAAAATATATTGTTTATGATTGTTTTTAGAGAACAATTTCTGCAATAGCATAATAACATAACAATCCTTAGTAGAAAAATGATTTTTCCAATTTATTTCACTGTAGTAATGTACTAAAATTGTGATCATAAAACATCAAACACTGCATATACAGATAGGTTAAAATATAAAATACTATTTACAACACAAAGATATATATATATATATATGTTACTAAAATATCTATAAACATAAAATATTTGAACATCTTACAGATAATAATAATATACAAATCAAATATTGAAGTCTGAAAATCATAAAATATTAATAGTTTTTTTTTTTAGTTAAGTTCATCCGACTTGTGTCCATTGGGTGGATATTCTTGACGATGGGGATCTTGCTGGTAGCATCTTACATTCTCATTTCACCTTTTGTACCTACTCCTTGGCTTTTTGTTCACCAACCAGTGTCTCAACCATGATAATTTTGATATGTTCAACTTCAAGGGAATCCTCTCTCTGCTCTGCATCTCACGTTTGAGAAGGTGGAGGTTTCTCAACTAATGCAACCATATTGTCTATCACTACATTAATTTTTGGAGGTATCCCGATGTTTAAGATAAGATTCTCAAGTGCAGTTCCTTTCTTGGTGGAAGGAACCGGTCTTTTCGATTGATTCTACTATGCCAGGCTGATGAACGATTGTGAACTCTCTTCCTCAAGAAGCTTAGAAAAGTCAAAGGGCTTATTGGTGTGGGCGGCTTTGCTGAAATCAGTATATTTTTTCTCCTTTTTATTGGTGGTGGAACTTTTGTTAAGGAAAGCATCGATAGGTGGCGATCGGTTGATGAAATCAATAGGTTTTGTCACCTTATATGCTGAGAGCTATTTAATCATATCTATCTGGAGGGTAAGGGCTCGTTGAATTAATTTTGAATTTTCTACAAAATCCTCTCTTAATTTATTTATTTTTAGTTGTAAAACATTATTTTGTGCTTGTAGATGAGACGAGGTTTCAACAGCTGATTTAGGTGCAAGTAAGTCAGATTAATGCCCTAATGTGTTTCCTTTCTCATGGGTTTTAAGAGTATGCTTCTGACGTCAAGCCTTTCATGTAGGCTGAATTGGTTTAGCATTTTTTGAAGTCAATATTTGTATTTTGGGGACTCAGGTTCCTCCTCTTGGCTATCTAACTTGTGGTTTTCCTTAGACAAACTATCTTCCTTAAGCTCATTTTTAGTCATTTCGAAGTATTCTGGCAGGTTTGATTTTGTGACTATCCTATTCTAGGCTATTTTAACTTTGTGTGCTTTTTTAGAACTATCAATTTAATAAGGCCATTGTGTGCAAGTAGATCCAATTTAGGATTTTCTTGAGGATTTTTAGGCTACACACGAACAACGATAGACTTTAGAGATTGTAACAAGAAATATGGTAGATTGATAACACAATAATTATTATTCAAGAATTTTATATTTATCAACATGTGAATATGGTATATTGCATAGGTGGACATACATCCTTCTAGGGTGAAGAATTTGATAATTAAAACAATGGCTTCCTGCCACATGAGAGGGAGTGAAATAGTAGCAACACCCTTAATCCACCCCTCTTTGTCTCGGATAATGGTGCATTTTTCTTTGATATTTTCCACTAGCTGGGTGACACTTTTAGAAGGATTTTATAGTATGGTAGTCCTACCTATGGTAAACCTAGCACTTTAGAAATAACTCTTGGATTAAGATCAATTTGGATGTCTTTGATATGGGTAGTCATTTTCATTGGGTTAAAATTTAGGATAAATTGTTTGGCCACCCCTTGTTCGTGCCCTCTGAACTTTGTGAGGGTATACCACCATTTGGCCCTTTGAAATAATTATATCATAGAATCTCTAGGATTCTAAGTTTCAACAGATGGGGGTTCACTATGTTTTTGGAACTTGGAACAGGGTATCGCTTTTAGGTTAGAGGGTAGATAGGATTTCAGATTTTATGAGCTATGAAGCCTACAATAATTTTCATCCACACATAGAAAAATAAATTTTACAATTTTTTGCAAAATAATTCATTACCGAACTTAAGAAAAAAAATACAATTTGGAGTTAAGCAAATAATCATCTTTATTTAACAATTTTGACAAGTTTATCTTTCAAAAAGAACTAATAGGTTTTGTTATCGATATAGACAATCTATGACTATGATCTATCCTTCTGCATATTTTCTTAAAAAATATTCACTAATTAATCTTGTAGCATAATGTTTTGGGCATTTTAATATATCTAATCTTGTAATTAAAAAAATAAAAAATGGAATAGTAAAATATTACCTATCGTTTTTGCTTTTTTGTCTTGCTAGAATTTTGTCACCCTACATCGTAATTTTTAAAATTATTTCACCCATATTTTTCACAATTCCATCCTTATTCAGTGTTTTCCCCTTTCGAATTTGACTCAAAATATTTAATTCAGCTTCGCTAAGAAATTTTACAGAGTTTCAAATTGGTTGTAGAGTTTTTTTTCAAATTCACTACATTCTACGAAAAGAAATTGAATTAGGGTTTATTTTTCCTATGCATGGTGTTTTTTCCATGCAACAAATCTTGATCGTTTTTTTTGTACTCCATCAACGATAACGACCATTATTTGTGGTGTAGTAAATTATAGCCTTTGATGGTATTTTAATAAATGACCTAGAATGTAAATCTGCGTCACCTTTATGCAATTGATCGAAAGAAATCTTCGTTTCAGAGTCATAGTGAAGCTTCTAGACCTAACATAAATTTTTGAATTAATCATAGCCCTTCATGGAGTTCTTAATCGATGAACATCATTTTTCATCCATCAATGTTGGCTATTGGTTGCATGTGCCATGTGTTGGTCATCATCGACATCTTTCATGAATTTTTTACCACCTCTCTTGTGTGGAAGGGTAATCGTAGGTTGGCATTGATAATTACCACCTTATTAATCATTGGTGTAACTAAAAATTTATTTAAATTTAAACAATCATTTGGAAATTTTCACCCGTGTATCATTTTATTTATATGTTTTACCGATTCATATGTCCATATCAGATTTGTTCTTTGTCATTTTTTTGACGTGGAGAAGCATCAAACTCATGGTTGATACCTACCCTTTTTATGGTCATCGTTTTATGCTTAACATATTTTATTCATTGAATTTTGATTCATTAGCTTAGAATTTTGGTTTTAAATTTAATTCTTTATTATTTCTCATCGTGTCATCATTTAGACTAGTCCCATGGTAGCTTTTATTAACTCTGGCATCCACATGTATTGATGGTTGGTACCTTTGAAACTTTGTGGTGAGCCTCCATGTGTTCATAGAGAGCATCTATGCTTTTGAAGAAAAATTAAAGATAGGTGATACATGGCGCCATCTCGAGCATTTTTGTCACATGCTAAATTTTACCTTTACATGGTGTACAATCCAAAAAGGCTCACACCTAATGGTTCCTATTGCAAGAATTGACAAGAAATACAAAATGCATACAAGAATGAGAAAATGATAACAAATTGACATTTTGGGATGCAAGGCAACAAATGCCTCTAATTGCTTATTCCATTATATTTGAAGCCAAACTCAAATTACAAGTACATCCCTCTTAGGGATAATCCTTTCGATACAATAGTTACAATAAGATGTAATATTTCCCTCTCAAGGGTAGGTGTGATTTCCAAGTGCCTTTGAGGATGACACAGAACTACTCTAGGGTGTTGATGACCCTCTTCTCCATGATTAGAGGTATTTGTTACCTTGCATCCCAAAACCTTGTTAGTCCTGTGTGCAATAAACAACAAGAAACATTAGAAACAAAGGAGGCCTCTCTTGATGAGGCTTTTAAGAGTCATTGTGCCAAAAGATAACATGATAACAAGGAATCAAGAAATTGATTAAATGTATGTGAATTGACCTAAATCATGATAATCTACCATTAGAAACATAAAAGAAACTAAGATGCATCTATCTAAGCTTATAATTAACCAATTAAAGACATGAAAGCATGAGAAATATTCATTATACCTACACCACAATAATGAAAGAAATTTACAATTAACTCCTAATCTATCAGTTAGAAATCTCTAGAATACTTAATTGAACCTATAGTATGATTAATCTAACCTAATTAAACATATTGAAAAATAGAAAACAAAGAGATCAGGGATTACCCTTTGACTGCGGGTCCCTCTAGTGGCGGGCACTGTTCACTGCGGCTGATAGTCGTGGATGAGCCTAAAGTATGTTTACCCTCCAAATCAGGGCTAAATATCTGATTCTCCTTGTCAAATTGATGGTCAAGGGTCACCTCTGTGTCCTCTGACAGATTTTGTGGTTGAATTATTTAGTGAGTGCACGGATTGCACAAATTAGCATTTATTGGCTCTCCTATCCTCCTAGAACCTCCATGGAAACTTGACATTTAATTGGGTAGAAAAATTGTTCCTCTCAATGCATGTGAATGAGTATGTAATTTGACAGGGCTTCGTTGCATTCAATTGAAAGCTTATCTAGACTTTTCCCTGATTCGTAAGGGGATTATAGCAATTGCCAAGGGCTAGGGGTGGCTTCATGAGGAAGCTAAGATCAAAATTGGGTGGTTGAACTTGTTGGATGGAAGGATCCAGAACCTTCCTCACTTAACCTGCTCCAATCTGCAACCAATTGGTCACTACAACCAGCTTTAGATTGGATGAAGACCAATTGAATTTCAGTCCTAACTATGGCTGATAGGCACAATTAGATCTACTAACCATGGGTGTCAATAGTGGCTAGCACTAACTAGGCAAAGGTGCCCAAAATGAGTGGTAAAAACCATTACTATACCTTGGAATCTATACAAGGTCTTCCATTTTATCTTCTAGCATGTCCCATATGAGTAGTCACTTAAACATGATGCATTTTAGGTGTCTATAGATGCCCCTTTTGAGATACATTATGAGATCAAACAATGCTGAGCAAAAATAGACCTCCTAAAATGATACCATAGATTGGATGATGATCATTGGTCTGATCAACATTAGATGCCCCAGGTCCTGCAAAAGGATGCACATCCTAGAATCATTGCTTCCAACTTGATGAAAGGCTTAAATTTGAAAGATTTTGTACTCGTCATCAAAAATTTGGGTAGCTTTGGTGCCACAATAGGAGTTAGGCCTATATAACCGAAAGGAAGAGAGCTACAAACTAACTGCCATATTTGATTTTTGCCCCAACAAAAGGGTAAGATTATGATAGTCATTGGCAATGATTCGTAATACGAACACAATTTTGACAAGATCAAGGGATCTACGATCAAGGGATATTCTATTGACTTTGATTATGATTATGATATTATGACTACCCCCTAAATCGATGCGTTGATGAGGGTAATACCAATTAAATGAAGTGACGAGGTCGCTTGACCACTATGAAAGATTTGAACAAATTAAGATTTAGCATTTGAATACTTGGTAAGACCTAATCAGCTATGATTGCAACTGTTAATAGTAATCACCTATTTCTATCCCATGGAGCGGTTGAACCATGAAGGTCTTCTTAGTGAATTGAAATGAAAGCAATTCTAATTAGGCATGTGTTGAATCATATTGTCGATGATCTACTAAAAATATCATAGGAGAATTAACATGAATATATCATTCCCATGGAGCGATCCGATTGTCTAGGCCTTCTTAAGGATTGAAATGAAGCATAGCAATTATTTGATGATAAATTAATCCCAAATGTGCTTATGGTAATTTAATCATCTTGTCGGATTGCATGGATCACAAGTCACTACAACCGCCAAGTGTATAGGGTAAATTACTAGATACGAGGTGCATTTGGCTTTTGAATTTTATGATTTTTTTGTTAATTTTGCAAATTTTGAATTATCTAGGCTGGTGGGTATATTTAATATGTTATTTTACAACTCTCCATGATGGGAATTAGGAGCATTTATTGCAGTTTTCTGACCACATCTATCAGAAGCGATCAATTTCCTTCATCACGGCTCAAACCCGTGGGTGCAAAACCCTAATTGGAGCCTCATTATATGTGTAGATTTTATGTGTTTTATTGTTTATGTTTTATGATATGCACATGGATGCAATGCTGATATGTTATGTTGATTTGATGTTATATGATGTGATGTATGGATGACATGCACTAGCTAGATATGTGATAGATGATTAGATGCTATGAGTTATGTATGTAGATGGACTACTTATGATGGATGTATATGAATGCAATACTTTGATGTTAAATGCATGTATACTTTGCTTCACTTGTATGCATTTAATTTATACTGCTATGACATAATCTATGCCATGTATGTACTGCATGTATTTTTTCTATGATGATATGTGGAAATGAACATGTATGCTTTAATCACTTAAAACATAATGTATGCGATATGAGTTTAACAATCTAATGGATGACACCACATAATGTATAACAATCATGGATTGTAATTGCTATATATTTATAAATATTTGATAAATTGTACACCCATATGTGAGATGCAATGATATATGGTTTCTATTTATAAGATTTTGTAAATTAAAAGAATAATGAATAACATAGTCAGTGGCCATCTAAATATCATTTTTGACATCCATCTGGTATCTAACATATATTATGAATAATTCTAATAAACAAACTCTCATAAAATAAATTGATGTTTTGATGATTGCATTGAAAATTGGTTGTTGCTATTTGGGAATTTTTGAGGTTTTCCATGAGACTCAAACACCCTAGTTGACTTATCAAAAGTTGTATACTAACCACACTAGACTTCTGAAATATAAGGCTTTCGCTAGGATAGGCCCTAACTGTTCATTATCCTTGTGTGTGCAAATGAGTATATTAAGATAAGGCATAAGCATACCCCGATGTTAGGCGGGATTATTTTAGCCCATTGCTAATATTGGGGATCTGCATATGTCTATCCAATCCTAGGTTTAGATTTCAGTTGGACTAGACCACTAGGTGATACAGAACACCTGAAGCTAGCTCTTCCACATTCAAACATTGGTCTGCACACAAGAAAAATGCTAATGTATCAGACATATCGTCATGCATAAGGTATAGTAGTGCTAACAATTCCAAGGATTCAGGTTCGCTCCCTTCTTTTCTTCAATTTTTTGGGATACTTGCTCATATAAAGTGATAAAAATCACTGTTTATTTTTGTACTATAGTGATAAAAATCACTATTTATTTTGTACTTTTTTATTCTTCTTTTCTTTTTTTTTTTTCTTTTCTTTGAGCAAGGGATTTGATACTGATTTGACTTTCTTTGTATAATTTTGTCTTCATTTGACTTGTCTTTCTGGAATTTACATTTGATAATTTGCTTCAGAAACTTCCTTTGGGGAACTATTTTTGGGATATCGATCTAGGATATCGATCTTATGATATCAATATGGGATATCAATTTGGGATGTCGATATATGATATCGATCTAGGGTATCAATCTGGAGGATTGATCTGGGATATCACTTTGGGATATTTCTCATTTTAACGTAAGCAAGGGATTTTAGGTAGGGAATAAACCTATCCTTTTTCCAATTGCCAAAATTTCCTAGACCGTCTGCACAGGGGGATAAGCAAGAATAAATATTTTCACCTCAGGATACCTGGTCCTGCTTCGTGGCTTTCATCTTCCCCTAGTCCTTATTAGGATTGTTTAATTTGTTGATTAGTGATAGGATTCTGATATGCTAAGGGCTATACTAACTAGACCTCATTCACAAAAGCAAAGTAAGCTTTCTATCAACTCTTGAGAAGACCACTAGGTATGGTTGAATGACCAAAAAACCCTAGTATATTCTTCATAGCAACAATTGGGGTTGTGTTGAAAAACACAATTACTCACAAGGGTGAATGGATGGATGATAATGATAATGCATAGATGCATGATTGAAACACAAACGTGGTGTCGTTTGTAAGATTGTAAATACAAATTATCCTAATTCAAGTGTGGCGGATGGAAATGCCTAAATGCAATGCAAAATGAAATGCATGTGGAAATGCAAAATGCAAGTGGAATGCAATAATGCAAATGACATGTGAATATGAAAATGCAAATGTTTTTGAATTTTGATATTTTCCATATTATTTTTTGGATTTTATTGCTTTTTATATTTTTTATGAGTTTTTTTTTTTAAATTTGGTTTGACCAAAGGGCTTACAGACGCCTTTGGAGCCTTTTACTAGGGATGACCAAAGGGCTTATATATGCCTTTGGGGCCTTTTAGGATTGACAAAGCAATTTTGAGAAACCCTTGGAGCCTTTTGGAATTGACCAAGCGGTTTTGAGAAACCCTTGGAGCCTTTTGGGATTGACCAAGTGGTTTTGAGAAACCCTTGGAGCCTTTTGGGATTGACCAAGCGGTTTTGAGAAAACCCTTGGAGCCTTTTCTTGGTTTTAGGCATAGAACACTTTAATATGAAGGATATTGAGAGGTTCAAGCTCTTCAATTCCTTCAAGATGTCAATAAGTATGTCCCAGGTCCAATATTCTCAGAGATCATGTAAGGACCTAACCAATTAGCCGTAAATTTGTCTCACATTTATAGCGGTAAATTTGAGTTCTATTGGTTCTCTTTCAACATAAGATCACCAACCTCAAAGTCTCTCAGATGGAATTTGTCATTGTAAGCTCATTTTAAGCACTCTTGATAAACGTGAAGATGCTCAAGGGCATTCACGTGATGTTCATCAAGTAGCATCAATTGATCTAGGTGAGCTTGTCGCGTAGTGTCATCATCGATGAACTCTTTCAATGCGACGTGCAACATTGGAATCTCCAAATCTAGGGGCATAATGGCCTCAATGCCATATACTAGTGAAAATGGAGTTGCCCCAATGGGTGTTCGAATGCTAGTCCTATAAGCCCATAATGCAAGGGGCAGTTGGATGTGCCAATATTTGTGGTGTTCTTGTACCATATTTTTCAATATGGAGACCACTATCTTATTTGAAGCCTCAGCTTGCCCGTTTGCCTATGGATAATATGGAGTCACAAAACTATGCTTGATTCTATACTTAGACGTCAAAGCTCTCATAGTTTTGTTCTTAAATGACATTCCATTATCTAAAATTATCTTGGATGGTATCCCAAAATGACTAATGATATTGGTGAGTATGAACTCAGCAATACATGCTCCAATTGTCATTGTTAAGGGAATGGCTTCCACCCACTTTGTAAAATACTCAGTAGCCATAATAATGAAAGTATGTCGACTCGATGATGGAGGAGAGATCTTACCGATGAGATCCAAACCCCACTGAGCAAATGGCCAAGCCGCTTGAATGGGTTGTAAGGCCTATGATGGTAAGTGCATAAGATTAGCATGATGTTGACATTTAATGCATTTCTTGACATACACATTGTAATCCTTCTCCATAGTGGGCCAATAATAACCCATGCAAAGGATGCACTTGATGATAGCCATGTCACTAAAATGACCATCGCACGTACCATCATGAGCTTGCAAAATTGCCCAAGATGACTCTTGGGGCTCAAGACAATGAAGGAGAACTCCATCGTAGCTTCGATGATACAAAATATCTCCTAGCAAGACATACTTTGTCACTTTCTATTTAAATGTGCATTTCATGGCATGCGACAATCCCTAAGGGATTATACCAAGCTTTAGGAAGTCATAAATCTATGACATCCAGTTCTGGTAAGCCTCAGCCTCAACTGACAAGACAACATGCTCCCCCTATGGTTCAACACTTGTGAATGCATACTGGGAAACAACCTTATGGTGAATGGTAGTACCATTCCCCGTGGGACCTTGCGAGATCAATGACCCCCAAGGCGCTCTCTTGAGAAAGTCTCTGGCTCTGTAGAACCACTCATGATTTGGTTCTATATGGATCATGTTGATTGACTCTTTGTTATCCAAAGCTTCATGTTGCACAACAGAATGTGACAACATTTTGACATGGATGGTAGTAAAATCAGTAGAAGGATTATGAGGGATTAAGGATCCCAAAGATGCCATAGTATCTATAAATCTATTTTATGAATGAGGGATTGCCTCGATGTCATACCACTCCAATTGAGCTAGATAAGTATCAACAAGATCTTTGTAGGCCTTCAAAATAGGACACCTACATTGAAAAAGTCCCTTCACTTGGTTGACAATGAGAAGGGAATCGCCAAAGATGTTTAACCTCTTAATCTTCATGGTGATAGCTGTTTGGAGGCCCAAAATTAGGGCTTCGTATTCAACATTATTATTAGTGCAAGGAAATTCCAACTTGAATGACAAGGGCATAGGAGCACCTTGCGGCGTGAACAACACTATTCCTGCACCACCCCCTTGCTCACACTTTGAACCATCGAAGAACAAGGTCATATCAGCTTTGTTATCCAGTTCTTCGGGTTTGGGTGCTTCTGATACGATGAATATTGCATCATCAGGAAGCTCTATGGTGAGGGGCCTACTATTCTCGAGAGGCACCTCAACTAGTTGATCAACTATGACTTATCCCTTGATGGAATTTTGGCTAATGAATTCCAAATTGAATTTTATCAATAGCATGATCCACTTTGCAGTACGTGTATTATGATACGTCTTGCTCATCATATACTGCAAAGGATTTTGTTTTGATATGACATACGTCGTATGACTTAACATATAGTGCCACAATTTCTTGGTAGCGAACACCATTGCTAAACACAACTTCTCCATGTATGCATATCCTAGCTCATAACTCACCAAGGTTCGGCTAATGTAATATATGGCCTGCTCTTTGTCTTGCACATTATTTTGGGCTAACATGGTTCCCAATGCAAATTTAGTTGCCGATATATATAGCAAAAATGGTACATCTGGTCTTGGTGGAGCTAGCACTAGCGGTATCGCTAGGTAGTGCTTAATCTCAGCAAATGTTGCTTGATAGTCTTCATCCCAATTGAATGGGACCCCCTTGTGTAGTAGTCGATTCATGGGTCGATATTTATCCGATAATTATGTGATAAATCTCTTTATGGATGCTACTTTGCCCTGAAGGCTTCTTAATTCCTTGATATTTATGGGGGGATGCATCTCTAAAATAGCCTTGACCTTTGTTGGGTCAACTTCGATGCCTCACTTTGAAATGATGAATCCTAAGAGCTTTCTTGAAGTTACACCAAATACACACTTCTTAGGATTCAACCTGACATTATGCTCTATCAAGTGATCGAAGACCTTCCTCAGGACCTCTGCATGCTCTGAACGCAACAATGACTTTGCCAATAAGTCATCGATATAATCTTCTAAGATCTTATGCATGTAGTCATGAAAGATATATGTCATAGCCCATTGATATGTAGCACCAGCATTTTTAAGACCGAATGGCATAACCTTGTAGCAAAATGTCCCCCATGGCATTATGAACATGGTTTTATGTTGGTCTTCGGGCTTAATATGAATTTGGTTGTAACCAGAAAAACCATCCATTAAGGAGAGCATTTCATGACTTGCAGTTGCATCTACAAGAGCATCAATATTCGACAATAGAAATGAATCCTTTGGTGTTGCCTTATTTAGGTCTCTAAAATCTATACAGATATGGATCCTTCCATCAGGTTTTCCTATGGGCACCATATTGGATACCCATTCTGGATAGTCGATGGAAATGATAAACTCTACATCCAGTAGCTTCTGCAACTCATCCTTAACCATTAAGGCTACTGTTGGATGCATCTTCCTAAGTTTTTTCTTGATTGGCTTCTTTGACAGATCTAGCGAAAGGTTATGAGTAACCAATTTCAGATCTAGACTTGGCATATCTTTGTAAGTCCAAGCAAAGAGATTAGGTCTCTCTCTCAGTAGAGGGATGAGGTTGGCACGCTCATCAGGAGTCAAATTTTCTCCAAATTTAACCTTCTTTGGATTGGTGGGATCATCGTTGATATCCACATCGAAGGTTTCCTCTACTAACATATGAGATCCCTCCTCAAGCTGATGAGGCGTAGGGATCAAATGGATGTCATCAGCTAGGTTTATAGGTTCCGCATCGAAAGCATCCTCAACATGATAAACATCATAAGCATAGCCTGGTGCAAAATGAAATGGTTGCAACATTTCTTCATTAGGGAAGAAATATTCAGGCTCTAGGGGTGAATCAGCATGATCCCAATCAATAGCATCTACATTAAGATACAATGGTTTGGATGGATCAACTAGATTGTGGAGTGGAGTGGTCAAATCAATGGAGATCATATTGATGGAATGGATCATGTCTCTAGGACCACGTGCATGCGACTCTACATGTGTGCAACTTCCATCCTCGAGATGTGGTTCTAGGGGTATGGGGATCTCTGGATCCGATCTATAAATAGACTGTCATATGGGATCATTGGGCTCGAGGAGCTCCATATAAGTTGATAGATCAGGAAACACCATATGATAAATCACATCGATATTCGGTGGTCTTCCCCTAAGGCGAGGATGGAGATTGATCTCTCTGTACATGTCCTCAGCCATATATGGTGCATTACGATGACGTAAGTGAAGAGGTCCTAAATAGGCTCTCTCCATCTCATCCTCATAGTCACTATCATAAATAAATCTCTCACCCCTACCCAATGGAATCAGGAGATCAGCAAGATGAGGCCCAAGGTAGGCCCACTCTATTTCATCCTCATAATCACTCTCGATTATGAAGCACTCTTCGATCTCATCTACTTGTTCCATGGGTAACAGATGATGTAGGTTGAGAGGACCTAGGTAGGCCAACTCAGTTTCATCCTCATATTGCTCATTGTTTGAGGATAACTCAGTGTCATCTATTCTAGAATTGTAGTCTGGTCCATCACTTTCGGTGATGGATACTGCATGCACGTCTTCAGAAGCAACTCTTGATTCGGTGTCTATAGTTGTATCTAGACTCTGGATATGCATACCAATATCGTCGATAGCTCCACGACTTTGATTGTCCAAGTCAGCTCTTGGAATGTGTTCTGGACCGGTTCCCACCAAGATGTTTTCATGGTATCTTTCGGGTGGTTCTATAGTGACATAGGACACTAGCCGATTATCCCTTTGAAAAGTGGAAGGAATAGGGTGATAAGGATTGTAATCAACTTCACCCCCAGACTGAGGTATAGGCGGTCTAGAGATGTCACAAGGAGTTCATCCTATCCTCCACTGTAAAATCCTACACCGAACCTATCAGTAGGTAACTGATATCGTGGTTCGATAGGTCTCCTATGCCCCTACTCAAATAATCTGAGGCCGTAACCATGCCAATGGTGATGCTCAAAATATCGCATGGTGTACTCAGGGTTGGAAAGATAATGAACATTTATAGCAAAAGGTTCATCATCATCTTCATCCATGGGCGTGCGAGAAGCTAACTGATCGAGCCCTCCATAGATGAAGTTGGTTTGGTTAGGTGGCACCCCTAGTGGTACCACCATCCCTATGAGAATGCGATGGGCTCGTGGTCAGCCCATATCCTATGCAGTCTCAATGATCGATGTGAATATCACATTCTGCATAATGTATTCCCCCAATCTAGGATTAACCAAATGGATGGTCACCTACAGTGCAGATGACCCTACTGAAGATGCAGGCGAGGCAGGATGAGGTGCCTCCTCGACTTCTCCTTGAACTTCCTCTACTTCCATGGGAGTAGGGGCTTCAATGATAATTGGATTGGGTGCATGATTCATCTCCTTTTTGCCCATATTTGTTTTAAGCTTCTCGTCATCCCGATGCATCATGGATGCTGATGGTCTAGTAGAAGCAGTTGTCGTGTGCTCCGATCATTGTGATACAAATATTGTAGGCTTTGCACACACTTCTTTGACTTTACCTCCTAGCTTTTGGATCGATGATGTAGGTCAAATATCCAGGTGCGTTGAGGGGAGCACAAAATCCCTTGGCAAATCTGCTAAGTTCACATACTTGAAGGGTTCCTCGTCTGAAGG
The DNA here is from genome assembly GCA_028583015.1 of Wollemia nobilis. Lineage (NCBI taxonomy): Eukaryota > Viridiplantae > Streptophyta > Pinopsida > Araucariales > Araucariaceae > Wollemia > Wollemia nobilis. The sequence continues at coordinate 4,308,160 of JAQPPZ010000620.1, read as the reverse complement.
CACCACGTGAACTTGTCCCTCATGCACATATTTGATACATTGGTGCAAAATGGAAGGGATGCAATGCATTTCTCTGATCCAAGGCCTACCTAGAAGTATGTTGTATTGCATAGCACCTTCGATGACATGACACATCACGAGGATGGTCTTCAGTCCCACCTAGATAGGTAAAACTATAGTATCGACAATTGAGCATAATGCATCATTGAATGCTCTCAACGTGAAGGTAGAAGGTACGATATGCATCTTTGGTAACTTTAGGTAAGTTAATGCCTTGGTTGTAATAATATTGATTGATGATCTCGTATCGATCAACACCCACTTGAATGGTATGTGATTCACACATGCAATAATATGTAGTGGTGGGTCTGCTATAATAGTGGAGATCGTCTTGACTTCATGGTCATGAAATTGAATGACCGGCTCCTAGAACTATTGCACATGTCCCACAAAGTGTGTAAATGCTTTAGGATCTTGGGATTGTACTTCTATGGACCTTAAAATATCCATAAGCATCTCCCTGTGCTTAGGAGATTGTTGAATAAGCTCATAGATCGATAACTTCATTGGAGTTGTCTGTAGGTTTTGAACCAACCTACTTTTGATGGTCACCATCGGTCTAGTTGGTGGGCCTGGCATATTCTGGGTTGGCCTTGGAGGAGGCACAACTTGGACCCTAATAGGCATAGGAGGTTGAGTTGGTCTCTCATACCTCGCATTTCTTGTAACAATGTTGACCATCCCAATGAACCCATGGGTTGGTGGTTCGATGCACACTTGGTTGACTTGGCCAACATTATTCCTCGGTGCCTCATGGTTGGGTAGAGGATTTTTGAAAATCCCCATATTCTGATTATCAGGCTCTTGTGGGTTGTCGACAAGAAGCGTACCTCTTTCGATCATATTTTGCACAAGATGTTTGAAGGACCAACATACTTCGATGTCGTGGCCCTTCATTCGATGAAATATGCAATATTGATCATCTTTATACCCCTTAGGCTTGGGTTGATTAGGGTCTATTAATTTTACTTCGGGTAAGTTTATGGCCTTAGCCTCGCATAACTGATGAAAAATCAAAGCCAATGACTTCGATAACTGAGTGAATATGCGAGGTGGGTGTTGCTATTTGTTTTTACCCTTGTAATTGTTGTTGCGCTTTTCATACTACATAGGAGGAGGTTGGGCTTGATAGTTTTGCTATTGTTGCCCCTTATCCCCTTTTTGAAGGTTTAGCACCACCTGATTAACATGAGTCGGCTTGGCTAGTTGTTTCTCGGTGCCCTTCTTATTCCATTCCTTCTTATTCCTGAGCTTCAAGTTACCCTCCTATAACTTGATATCCTCAATTACTTTGGCTTGCACCAAAGCCTCTTCAAAGGTTTGGTATTGCTACAACTATAGTAATAACAAAATGTGCTTTGCACAACTTTTCGTAAACATTCTAGTCAACTCAGAAGCAGGGATGGGAAATGGCAACTTCACCATTATTTTTCTCCATCGTTTACCATAGTCCATCACTGGCTCATCGTCATGCTACAATAAGGAAGCCAGATTGGATAAATTTACCTTTTTCTTGATGCCAAAGGAAAAGCATTCAAGAAATGCATCAACCAATTGCTCAAAATTGGTGATGCTGTGCCTCTTAAGTTGGTTGAACCACTCTCGAGCTGGGCCTAAGAGGGTCATAATGAAGGTGCACAAGAGCAAGGCATCATTGCTTCTAATCTAGAAGCACATGTCCAAAAAATATGTAACATGCTCCTGTGCGTCTTCCTCTCCTTTGAAATTTTCCAGCCTAGGCATCTTGAAATGCTCAGGATAAGCTAGAATAGGCACTGACGGGCATAAAGGTTCATTGTGAATTTTGTTCAAGGTGGGCTTTTGATAAGCCACCCCCTGTTTCTCAATGGCTTTAACCTTTTCTGCCAAGGCTTTGTAAGCTTGTGAAGATAAGAATTCCTCTTCTCTAGATTGCCTTGTAGGCACCTTCGAAGGTAAATTCTTCTTCGATCGAAGTGACGGATTTGGCTCATCCACCTCTTCGACTTGGGAGGGTTCAGGATATTCTTGCTCTAACTCCTCTCCCAATTCTTCTGCATACTACCTATGCTCATGATTTTCAGATGTAGGGCATCGATCTCTATGTTGAGCCACATAGCGAGTATGGGTGTCTACATAATCAAGGTGCAAATCGGGTTGCAAAGCAACCCATCTCTCGATATGCTCTCTATGCTCACTAGGGGGATGTAAGCCGACACTAGCTAATTGATCCTCCCTCTCAACATGCTCCTTCTACTCAAGGATGCATTATTCGTGCATGCGCTGCTCGTATAAGCACTGCCTTATGAGCCTCTACCCCTGAGCATTCTCATTTTCAAGGTATTCTCACTCTACATGAACATCCTCCAATTGATCTTGGAGGATCTGTCATCTCTGCTCAGACACCAATCTATGGGATCTATCTATATGATCGATCATTTGAGGCCTCGAGTGTGTGCACTCTATGCAAGCGACTTTGTGAGTATGTCCTCCAATGGACTGATTTGCCATGCTCTTGCCTCTATCTATAAATATGGCATTCATGTCTGGCTGCTGCCTATATTTCATGCCTGCATGAGATGCAGGAGCATGCATGTCACGAGAATGCTTAGAGAATTCTCCAGGCTCTCGGATAGTCCTAATTGTGCTACCACTATGCACACTCATAGGACGAGAAGGCGTAGGAGTAGGCTTATAGCCTAATTATCCTAGGACTCTGTCTAAGCCATCTAATTTCTTGCTATGCCAAGGATCATGTGGTGGCGTGCCATTAGCTCCCACTTTAGATATATCGATGGTGATCCTACAAGGTTCACTTCTAGCAGGAGTTTGAGCGGGCCTACACTCGAAAGTGGCCCTATCTATTTTCCCCTGAATGGGTGGATCCTGGACTCGTATATACTCTAATGTTGGGGGCCTTGAGCCTCCCCTAGACATAGGATGGAGGGGTACCAATCTGGATCCCTCGATGACATACTCCTCAACAGATCTCGTAGATGCACATGGAATGCGATCATGGTAAATGCTGACATGCTCGGAACCCCCATGCTGGGAAGCTTTGTGTTCTGATCTATGCCTAGAGGAATGCCTAGTAGCTCCTCTAATTGGGGTATTCTCAATGGAATCCCCACGTGTAGTATTATCCCCTCTAATGCTCGCTGAATGACGTTTGGGAGGATTCTATGATTGAGGGTTCTGCGTGCCTTGTTGTGTGCTAGGTGGAGCTTGGGCTTCGATCTCGAGCCTATGTCCAGATCGGCCACTCCATGTAATCACCATGATGTGTATCCTATGTCTAGATTTAGATTTTATTAGCACACAAAGAATACAATGATGATTATCTTCTTTATAATTTTAAAGTGAGCCCTAAACTGTTTGATGTGTTTTTTCAAGTTTTTTGTATCAGTATGGAACTCTCATCATGTTTTGCAAAATGTTGATGATTTTCTCAATTGTTTAATGGATTTCACCTGTATACTCATAGCTCGACAACTTGGTAATGAACTCTAGGCCATGTAATCCCCCTGAAATGTGTTGATGAGGTCCACACCCGGGCAGGGAGCAATAGTTCCTCCTAGATCCTCACTCGTTTTCACCCAGTCAACATCATACCCTCCGAAGAGGAGTATATGGAGTTAATTATCTAGCAACAAGAACTTTGGGATAGGGAAGTCTAGGAATCAACCATCTGATACATGGCCTAAGCCATTATATAAGAAGGCAAAGAACTTAAGCTAAGATGGTGAATGGGAGAAGTGGATATGAGTTGTATGGTTAGTAATAAAGGTGATATCTATGATGAGAAAGGATTCAATTGATTTGGATATACAATCAATGATAGATAATAGAGCAAGTACCATACCAAGAAGATGCAAATTTTTAAAATAATTGTATGAGGTTATTCTTGATTGGCTGTAATAGCCTACAATTAATTTATCAATATGAGGGTAATAAATGTTAGATTTAAAGAGTAGGAATCCAGTATTGATTGTACCATGGGGATGAATGCTAAGCTTAGTTCAGATCTCTTTCAGTTTTTGGTGTTTGTAGAAAAGTAACAAACATAAATTAAATTGTGCAAGAATGAAAGTAAAATGCAGTTTATGATTTCTGTAATAAATATGATAATTACATATTAATGAATTGATCTATAAATGAGGATAACGAACAGTAATTGCTTACTAATGAGTTGATCTATTGATGATTTTATCTATTTTTGAGGATCCTTGTGCAATTAGTTTTATTTATCTATCATGAATTTATGTTTTATGAAAATGTAATTTAATTTATTTTATAGTCTAAGGTTACTTAACTATTTCTAACCTATTGTAGCGGTGAGAGCTTAGGGATTGGCTGTAGGAGTGGGACCTGCCTCTTAGAGGATAGTGTAAGTATTTTTCCCCTAAACTACTTTATCTCTGTAACTAAGATGCATAATTACTACTAACATTAGTATATTCTATGAATGTAGGAATGTATAGTTACAACTACATAAAACAAATTAAGCAGTAAATGACACAATTACCATATGCGAAGAATGAAGTACTAATTTTATTATTGGAAATTAAAATGTACATGCTGACACAATTCTTCAAAATTTTTACATTTCTTCCTTATATTATTCAGCTTTAGAATAGACATTCGGCATTTCTCCATTAGAATTTTTTATTTTAGATATTTTCAAAGATCTCCCTATGTAATTTATATTGTGACTTGGAAAATTCTAAATAATACTCTTCCATGTATTTTTCCATGTGGAATTGTGGACTTGATAATGCGACAACTATGCACTAACAAAAATAATCTAAACTAATGAAATTCCTAATTTTGCTTGGACTCAATAAACATCCTAAGTGGTCCAAGTGGCACTTTATAAATGCACTTAACAAAACTATACTAATTTGAATATTTTGCAAGATGTACAATATAATCATATGTCCTTTATTATCAAAAAAGGTATAACAATATTGTGTCTAAATCTAATCAACTTAACAATATTCCAATTATATAATGTTTATGAAATAAAGTGATAACAACTTTCACAATATCCTCGTGAAGAATATATGACAAGTCAACTTAATCTAAGTTGAATGTAATCCTTTTTTTCCATGTGAGAGCGCCATGTTATCGTTGATGTGACTTATGGCATTGGTCAACTCTCTTCGATAACTGCTAGTAAGAATTCTCTTCGATAACAGCCTTAAGTAGCTACCTTCTATAACATGCTTCGGTAACCATATTTTGTAAGACACGTTAGCTATCACCTTTTGTAATAGTAATCCGCTATTGTCCTATCACCGTATCTAAGTCTTCCTTAATAATTTTTTCTTACATCCATATTCTTGCATCCAAGGTATATCCCAAAGCTTGCGCTACTACATCGCGCATCTGTGGAACACCCTTCAATACTTTCCTGCATAATTACCCATAAATCAGATGTATTTTACATGAAATACACACATTTGTTAGATTTAACTGCATTCATATTTTTACTGATAATTCACAAAAATAAACAGAAACAACTAACTTAAAATACATTATAATCACGGTCCTACAAGACCAAAAACTACTTGGAAGGGAGGATTTTTAGGGCAACTTCCCATGGAAGTCCTTCCTTTTACCTGCATCCTTTCTTGTCCCTATCCTAGGACCCTATTCCTTTCCCAGCTTCCTTGGCATATTTCCCATCCTTTTCAAAAGGAAGGTGTTGCAGATGATCTCCTTTGGGGGGGAGATCCTTGATCCACTGTTCTGCCCCTTTCCTTGCCCTTGGGTGGGAAAATATGTCCCATTTTTGTTCCACTATTCCATCCTTTGGTGCCTAGGTTCTGGGTTGTGTTCAGGTTTTCCCTGGGACTTTTCTTGGGGTTTTTTTCTTAGGATGTTTTTGGAAGTCTTCCTTTCGACTATCCTTTGGGTTGCTTCAGTTGTGGTTTTTCTGGGTCTTTGGATTTATGGTTTCATTTGCAGTTATGCACAACATCATTTTGGTTGGAGGGACCATGTGCTTTATATTGTGGCTCTGCTCTTTGGGTTTGAAGTGGTGGTTCTTGGAGGTTTTTATCTCCTTTTGTGGCTTCAAGGATGGGCCTCTATTCTTCCTGCTGTTGATTCCTTTCAATTTTTCCTCCTTCATTCCTTGAAGCTGTATTTTGGCGGGTCTAAGGAATTTTGGCTTCATGAGCAGTTTTGCATAGCATCCTTTTGGTTTTGGAGGAGACCGTGTGCTTTCTACTGTGACTCTACTCTTTGGGTTCATGGTGTTGGTTCCTGTAGGTTTTCAGTTCCTTTCATGGCTTCTGAGGATGGGCCTCTGCTTTTCTTGTTGTTGAATCCTTGTAGGTTTTCCTTTTTTGCATCCTTGAAGCTTTGGTGTTGAAGGTTTTCTGGGATGCCTGGCTACTTCCTTTAATTCTAGGATATTTTATTTGTAGTTGTGCCTCCTCGTGACTCCTTCATCTTAGATTCCTATGGAACTTTCCTACCTTTCATTCTGATGTGTTGTTCCACTGTTGTTGTTTCCTACACTGGGAATTGTTTCTCAAAGACTTCCTTTTTCCTACTTGAGGACTTCATATCCTGGGAAGTTCCTCTTGTTCCTGTTCCATTGATGCACCATCCTCTAGGTTGTTGTTCCACTACATGAGGATTTCATTTCCTACAATTTTTCTCTTTATGTTGTTTCACATTTTAAGGCATTCAGGGAATGGTCTTCTCAGTTTTCTTTATCTTGCACTTTCCCTGTATGTTTCATTCTGCTTCACTGATCCACCCTATATTTCATGGTGGATTTTTTTATTCTTCCTGGTTTTCCCCAGTGTGGGAAAGTGTTTTCTTTCATGCCTATTTCCCAATGGTGGTTTTGGGTTTTGTTGCCATTGGGTTGATTCAAAATTTACAATCCTGGCTTTGGTTCCTTTTCCTGCCCTTGGGAAAGTTTCAAAATAATTTTTAGTGGATGGGGTGGTTTGGCGCTTTCTCCCGCCCTTGGTTTGCTTGAAAATTATTATTTTATGCCCTTTGATTCAAAATTGATTTTTTGGTGGGCTTTCCCTTCCTGCCCGTGGTTCCTTTGGTGCTTAGGAAGTAGTCTTCCTCTGGCACAAAGGATTGCGCCTTCCTCTGGTGTTTAGGATGGCGCATCCCTTTTCTTTTCTATGTTTCTCTAGTGTTTCCTTTTGTTACAATCTGATGTATTGTGTTGCATTTTGATCCTTTGTAATCAGGTTTTGGGATCCTTGATAAAAACCCACTTTTAATATATAACTTACCAAAAACAAAATACATTATAATCACAAATTAAATATAACAATGAAACAATTTACTATGAAAATATGTGTCAAATAATCACTCATCATTTTCTCCCAAACTGAAATATATGCATGTCCTTATGCATGGGAAGAAAATGAGACAAACAAAAGCTTACAGATTTTACACATATCATTTGTCATCATCCAAATCTTTGCAAATAATTGAAATATTAAAATCAATCAAGATTTATGTTTTCTTCCTAAAATTCATTTGCAAGACCATGAAACAGACGTCATAATTTTTTTTTTTAAATAAGTAAATATGTTATTAGATATTATCTTCATAGATCATTGGTAACAACACTAAGAGACATACATTTTCAAAAATAATTTAAACATAAGCCAACATATTACAATATAGCACACAATTTTAATCAGATATCTGCAACAAAATATAATGTTTCAGATTTTTCTAGCTTATTTTCATAACAACATAAATATTATATAATTTATCAAAAATATTGGAGTACTGATATCTGTAGTCAAAATTAAGATATTCCAGGTTGTCATATATCATTCTCATAACAATACAAGTTCTTAGAAACTATTTAAGCAGATCAAAAAATGATGACTTCTGAAATTTCTTATAATGGAAATAATTTCATCAATAAATGCAAAACATTTGATCATCTTTAGGAAAATATATTGTTTATGGTTGTTTTCAGAGAACAGTTTCTGCAATAGCATAATAACATAACACTCCTTAGTAGAAAAATGATTTTTCCAATTATTTCACTGTAGTAATGTACTAAAATTGTGATCATAAAACATCAAACACTGCATATACAGATAGGTTAAAATATAAAATACTATTTACAACACAAATATATATATATGTTACTAAAATATCTATAAACATAAAATATTTGAACATCTTACAGATAATAATAATATACAAATCAAATATTGAAGTCTAAAAATCGTAAAATATTAACAGTTTTTTTTTTTAGTTCAGTTCATCTGACTTGTGTCCATCGTGTGGATATTCTTGACGATGGGGGTCTTACTGGCAGCAACTTACATTCTCTTTTCACCTTTTGTACCTACTCCTTGGCTTTTTTTTCACCAACCGGTGTCTTAACCATGACAATTTTGATATGTTCAAATTCAAGAGAATCCTCTCTCTACTCTGCATCTCACGTTTGAGAAGGTGGAGGTTTCTCAACTAATGCAACTACATTGTCTATCACTACATTAATTTTTGGAGGTATCCTAATGTTTAAGATAAGATTCTCAAGTGTAGTTCCTTTATTTGTGGAAGGAACCATTCCTTTCAGTTGATTCTACTATGTAGGGCTGATGAACGATTGGGAACTTTATTCCTCAAGAAGCTTAGAAAAGTCAAAGGGCTTATTGGTGTGGGTTGCTTTGCTGAAAATAACAGACTTTTTTTGCTTTTTATCGATGGTGGAATGTTTTTTAGGGGAAGCATCGCTAGGTGGTGATCGGTTGACAAAATCAACAGGTTTTGTCATCTTATCTGCTAAGAGCTATTTAATCATATCTATCTAGAGGGTAAGGGCTCGTTGATTTAATTTTAAATGTTCTACAAAATCCTCTCTTAATTTATTGATTTTTAGTTGCGAAATAGTATTTTGTGCTCGTAGATGAGATAGGGTTTTAGCAGCTGATTTAGGTGTAGGTAAGTCAGATTAATGCTCTAATGTGTTTCCTTTCTCAAGGGTTTCAAGAGTATGCTTCTAATATCAAGAATTTTGTGTAGGCTGAATTGGTTTAGAATTTTTGGAAGGTCAGCATTTATTTTTTTGGGACTTAGGTTTCTCCTCCTGGCTATCTAACTCATGGTTTTCCTCAGATGGACTATCTTTCTTAAGCTTGTTTTTAGTCGTTTCAAAGTATTATGGCAGGTTTGATTCTGTGACTATCCTATTCTAGGCTATTTTAACTTTGTGTGCTTTTTTAGAACTATCAATTTAATAAGGCCATGGTGTGCAAGTAGATGCAATTTAGGCTTTTCTTGAGGATTTTTAGGTTGCACACAGACAACGATAGACTTTAGAGACTAAAATAGGAAATACGGTAGATTGATAACACAATCATTATTCTTTGAGAATTTTAAATTTATCAACATGCGAATATGGTAGGCTACATAGGTGGACATATGTCCTTCTAGGGTGAAGAATTTGATAATTAAAACAACGGCTTCCTGCCACATGAGAGGGAGTGAAACAGTAGCAACACCCTTAATCCAACCATATGGTGTATTTTTCTTCAAATTTTTCCACTAGCTGGGTGACACTTTTAGAGGGGTTTTATAGTATGGTAGCCCTACATCTGTTAAACCTAGCACTTTAGAAATAACACTTGGGTTAAGTTCAATTTGGATGTATTCAATATAGGTAGTCATTTTTTTGGGTTACAATTTAGGATAAATTGTTTGGCCACCCCCTGGTCGTGCCCTCTGAAATTTGTGAGGGCATCCCACCATCTGGACATTTGAAACAATTCTATCATAGAATCTCTAGGATTCTACATTTTAAAATATGAGGGTTCAATATGTTTTTGGAACATGGAATAGGGCATGGATTTTGGGTTAGAGGGTAGATAGGATTTCAAATTTTATGAGCTGAGAAACCTACAATAGTTTTCATCCACACACAAAAAAAACAAATTTTACAATTTTTTGCAAAATAATTCATTATCGGACTTAAGCAAAAACATACAATTTAGAATTAATCAAATAATCATATTTATTTTACAATTTTGACAGGTTTATCTTTGAAAAAAACTAATAGGTTCTGTTATCGATATAGACAATCTATGACTATGACCTATCCTTCTGCATATTTTCTAAAAAAATATTCACTAATTACTCTTGTAGCAGAATGATTTGGGTATTTTAAAATATCTAATCCTGTAATTAAAAAAACAAAAATGGAATAGTAAAATATTACCTATCATTTTTTCTTTTTTGTCCTCCCAGAATTCTGTCACCCTACATCGTAATTTTTTGAATTATTTTACCCATATTTTTCACAATTCCATCCTTATTCGATGCTTCCCCCTTTGAAATTTGACTCAAAACCTTTAATTCAGCTTCGTTGAGAAATTTTACAGAGTTTTGACTAGGTTGTAGAGTTTTTGTTCGACGTTCACTACATTCTACAAAAGGAAATCGAATTATGGTTTGTTTTTCCTATGCATGGTGTTTTTGCCATGCAACAAATATTGATCATTTGTTTTGTACTCGATCAACAATAGCAACCATTATTTGTGGTCTAGTAAATTACAGACTTTGATGGTATTTTAATCAACGGTCTAGAATGTAAATATGCATCACCTTTATGCAACTAGTCGAAAGAAATCTTCGTGTTGGAGTCATAGTAAAGCTTCTAGACCAAACATAAATTTTTGCATTAATCATAGTCCTTCATGAAGTTATTAATCGATAAAAATCATTTTTCATCCGTGTCAATGTTGGCTATTGGTTGCATTTACCACGTGTTGATCATCATCGATATCTTTCATGAAGTTTTTATCAAACCTTTTCATGTTAGATTTTCATGTTAGATTTGTTCTTTGTCATCTTACTGACATGGAGAAGTATCAAACTCATGGTTGACACCTACCCTTTTTATGGTCATCCTTTTATTCTTGACGTCTTTTGTTCATTGGATGTCGATCCATTAGCTTAGACTTTTGGTTTTAAATTTAATTTTTTATTATTTCTCATCGTGTTGTCATTTAGACTGGTCCCATGGTAGCTTTTATTAACTCTAGCATCCATGTGTATCGATGGTTGGTACCTTTGAGACTTTATGGTGAGCCTCCATGTATTCATAGAGAGCGTCTGTGATTTTTGAAAGAAAATTAAAGATAGGTGATATGTGGCACTATCTCGAGAATTTTTGTCACATGCTAAATTTTACCTTTACGTGGTGTACGATCCAAAAAGGCTCACACCTAATGGTTCCTATTGCAAGAATTGACAAGAAATACAAAATGCATACAAGAACGAGAAAATGACAACAAATTGACAAGAAAAATATACTTTATTCCATTATATTTGAAGCCAAACTCAAATTACAAGTACATCCCTCTTAGGGATAATCCTTTCGATACAATAGTTACAATAGGATGTAATGTTTCCCTCTCAAGGGTAGGTGTGATTTCCAAGTGCCTTTGAGGATGACATGAACTGCTCTAGGGTGTCGATGACCCTCTTCTCCATGATTAGAGGTATTTGTTGCCTTGCATCCCAAAACCCTGTTAGTCCTGCGTGCAATAAACAACAAGAAACATTAGAAACAAAGGAGGCCTCTCTTGATGAGGCTTTTAAGAGTCATTGTGCCAAAAGATAACATGATAACAAGAAATCAAGAAACTGATTAAATGCATGTAAATTGACCTAAATCATGATAATATACCATTAGAAACATAAAAGAAACTAAGATGCATCTATCTAAGCTTCTAATTAATCAATTAAAGACATGAAAGCATGAAAAAGATTCATTATACCTACACTACAATAATGAAAGGAAATTGCAATTAACTCCTAATTTGTCGGTCAAAAATCTCTAGAATACTGAATTGAACCTACAATATGATTAATCTAACCTAATTAAATAGATTTCAAAATAGAAAACAAAGAAATCAAGTATTACCCTTTGACCATGGGTCCCTCCAACGACGGGCACTATTCACCGTGATTGAGCCTGAAGTATGTTTGCTCTCCAAATTAGGGCCAAATATTTGATTCTCCTTGCAAAATTTATGGTCAAGGGTCACCTTTGTGTCCTTTGACAGATTTAGTGGTTGAATTATTTAGTGAGTGCACGGATTAACATTTCTTGGCTCTCCTATCCTCCTAGAACCTCCATGGCAACTTGATCTTTAATTGGGTAGCAAAAGTGTTCCTCTCAATGCATGTGAATGAGTATGAAATTTGATAGGAATTCACTATGTTTAATTGAAACCTTCTCTAGACTTTTCCCCGATTCGGAGGGCGATAATATAGCAATTGCCAAGGGCTAGGGGTGGCTTCATGAGGAAGCTAAGATCAAGATTGGGTGGTTGAACTTGTTGGATGGAAGGATCCAGAACCTTCCTCACTCAAATCATTCCAATCCATAACCAATTGGCCATTTCAACCAACTTTGGGTCGAATGAAGGCTAATTGACTTTCAGTCCTGACCGTGGCTGATATGCGCAGTTAACTCTACTAACCGTGGGTGTTAGTAGTGGCTAGCACTGACTAGGTAAAGTTTCCCAAAATGAGTGGTAAAACCACTGCTATACCTTGGAATCTATCTAAGGTATTCCATATGGTCTTCTAGCATATCCCATATGAGTAGTTGCCTTAACATGACACGTTTTAGGTGTTTACACATGGATAGGCTTTCGGCATACTTACCAATGTAAGGAATTTTCAAAGTTTAAATTTTAATTTTGATACCTTAGTCCATATGCCAAAGGTATTAAAAGGATGTTATAAATATTTGTGTAATTTTATCTCCCCAAACCTTTATGAATGCCATTGAAATTTTATGTCACATTATTTTATATTTAGCATTGACACGTTCTTTCATATTCTTAGTTGACACATTCTATTGTGTTCTGAATTGCCATGTGTTGCTCATATTAAGGGCCAATTTTAAATATTGACACTTAGAAATATTTCATAATATGTCTTACAGGTATCATCTATGGATGGTGTTTACATAATATTACTATAGAAGATTGTTATAGAAGATTATTACATAAGATTATTACAAAAGCTTACTAATAAAAATATTTACAAAAGACGTCTACAAAAGACATCTACAAAATATTTCTACATAAGACATCTATAAAAGAAATCTACAAAAGACATCTACGAGAAGACCTCTATGAAATACCTCTATAGAAGACATCTACGGAAGACCTCTACGGAAGACATCTACGAAAGTATAGTTGTTAGAGTTTAATAAAATACTTTAGTTATTTCTTCCCCCCAAACTATATTGTGAACTTTGTATACCTCTATTTACTTCCCCCAAAACTATATTGTGAACTTTGTATACCTCTATTTACTTCCCCCCCAAACTGTAATTTTGGCTATATAGCCAAAACAAGATGAAGGGTGTTTTATTTATATTGGTGGATAATATAATAATAATTTTTATTTATAGGGGTTTATTAATTTTTTATTTATTTGTGCTTCCTGAATTTCATTAAGGAGTATCCAAGTGAGAGAAAAAATAATGATTATAAAGTTTGATATTAGTCATCAATGTATGCAAAAATAGATATATATATTAAAGGCTTAGAGTATTTTCAATCATTTAGAAGAATGGAATAGATATTTTAATATTATGATGGATTCTCTTAAGAGATACAAGGTTTTGAGAGATAGGGGTAGTATTTTTGTAGGAGAAAATGAACCATAGTATTTTCATAGGAATTTGCTTATGAATTTTACCTGCTTATGATATTCTAGAGTTATTTCTCAAAGACTTCAAACATACTAGTGAATTTTAAACAACTTCATCTATTCATTTCACAAATCAATGTGGTGTTAAAGTTATCCTAATGTTTTCAAGCTTCTTCAATGACCAACTGTGTGTACAGTGAGTATGTGTTTCCCATTATGAGTGAGGATTGAGTAACAATAAAGATAAATTATACCAAAAAGATCGCTTATCTATGAGCATCTATAGATCTTGTCCAGACTTAGTGCTACCGCATAAGGTTATAATTTATTTCTAGACAGGTTTCATTCAACCCATTGCTGTAATGAGGATCACCCCATGGTTTTTGAGATACAAAGAATTCTAGGGACTCTAGGTATCCTCTGATATTTTTTGCTATATTCTAGGGCTACTTATTTCTTTTCTAGATCACCAAGGAACTTGTGAATGAGGAGGGAGTCTTCAAAATATTGATTCCAAGGGTGAATTTTTGGATTTATTGTTGCTCTTCTATCCCAAATCCAATGCTCACAATTCCTTTTAAGATTCAGGTAAGATGAATGGTAGTTTATCCCTACAGTTTTAGCTATGTCAATCCCTTTGATATCCTTCATTTCATCTAATTTTTCTTTGGCAATGTCAATGCATGATAGTGAAATCTTGTCGAATTAAGAAGTAGATGATTTTATTGAGGAGGGACATTTTTTGTAGGACTGCCCAAACTATTGAACTTGTTTGGCCATATTTCACTCATTCAAACTTTGATTGAGCTGAAATTTTGAGGGTAGATGTCTAAAAAAATCTAGAATGTCTCCAAAATTTTTTATATCATTTGGAGAAACATAAATCCTAGTGCATACCTATGTGTGAACAATATTTTTGGCAAGCGATTGTGTGAGGGTTTCATTTGGGTTGAGTGCAAGAAAATCCAGAGGTTGGTTTTTAGGGCCTTCGATCCCTAAAAACCAATATTTTTGTAGTTTAAACTCAATATTTTAGAAGGATATGTTGCAAGGGATCCAATATGGGTTAGAAATCTATATTTCAATAGATCATGCTATGAACTTTAGTGAAAATGACTTCCAATTTACTGCATAAAATAAAAGTGAAAACCATACCTTTCCACGATGTCTAGGGCAAAGATTAAAGAGATCACAAAACAAGTTTCAAGAAGCTGATCAAAAAATGGCTTAGATCTCAATTAAATTTTGTGCTAAGGTGCACCCACAAAATAAATATACTGTGCAAACCCCTATCAAGGGTAAGAATTTTGAAGACTCAGCCCCAAAATTGAATTTTAGGGATGCCCTCCTTGGTGGACAGCCTCAACCCAATACTAATATTAATCTTAGGTCTTCCCATAAACCTCTAAGAATGCCCAAGATTGATCCTAGGAAAAAGAGTCAAGATGTCTTAAATCATTTGATGGAACTCCTATTGTTAAGCTTGATATGGGTAATATTCAGACTGGCATTGAAGATCTAGAAAAAAAAGGACTAATTTTTTGGTTCGTGGGTTTTCATATGATCCTATATGCTTTCAAATTCTAGGCTACAAAAATCTAGAAAACTAAAGGTGAGTTACAAATCTCTATTTATCCAAATGGTTATTTTCTTGTTTTATTTACAAATAATGAAGATAGAGAGAAAACATTTCAAGGGGGTCCCTAGTTTTTTGGAAGGGTAAGGCTTTTCATTAAGCCCTGGCATAATAAATTTAAAGTCAAAGAAGAGATGCCTTCTATAGCTCCCGTTGGGGTTATACTCTTTGGCCTCCCCATTGAATTTTGGAATCCTACTGATTTTTCTTCAATTGGAAACTTTTTAGGAACTTTGATGATGACTACTGATTGTACTCAAAATTTTGAACATATTATTTATGCTCATATTTATGTTTTAATGAATTTTGACAAACCCCTACCTAAAAATATCACTTTACAATTTAGGGAAGACACTTGGGAGAAAGTAGTGTACTATGAGAACATTCATTTTCATTGTAGAATTTGCCATGAATATGGTCATTTGGGTAGTGCTTGCCCAAATAAAATTCTTGATTAAAAGAAAGAAGATATAAAATCAGCAAGTTTCCAAATGCCTAAGAAGAAGAACACTAAAAAAAAACCAGTTATGAAGGATCAATCAAAGTCATCTGCTAATATGTTTGAAATCCTTTCCACAAATGATACCCCAAGTGAGGAAGGGGAAATAATGGAAACATAAATATTAGAAGCACAATTTAAATATGAAGGGAAGAACTCAGAGACAAACCAAAAATTTAAATATTTTCAATAGAAAAAAAAGAAGAAAATTTACACAAGAAAAACAATCTTTTAAATGTCAAAACTTCAAATAATACAGGTCCCAATATAGACTCTGTTGAACCCTCTAGTAAAATTTTGGCTGTTTACGAGCATTCTTCAAGGTTAGAAGCTATATCAGATTAAATTGTAGTAAGTCAAGAAATTGGGATAAAATTTGAAGATGGATTCTAATCAAAAGGTAGGTCACAAGACCAATCAATATCATATGGTAAAAGAAGGTGAAAATCTTGTAGAGGAAGGTACGATTAATGCACTTCTCAATTTTTTTAGCACTGGTATTAATGAATATCATCACTTGGAATATTAGAGGACTCAAAGGGAGTCTTTAAAAACAAAATGAAATTAGAAGAATGATTCAGATAAATCATCCACATCTTGTTTTCCTTCAAGAAATGAAGATGTCAATGGAGGATATGGACTCAATTGCTAGTAAAATTTGGCCAACTGGAAAAGTGGTTTCCCTCAGTTCCTAGGGGAGGTGGCATTGCTTGTATTTGGGACCTAAAAGAGGTTGTTATTCACCATATGGTTGGCATTTGGGGTATTTTGGCTATAGCTATTCAGATTAGATTCCAACCAAATTATGCTCTGTATTACTATTTATGCTTCGACTGCTTTGGAGGAAAAAAGCAGACAGTGGAAGAATATAACTCATTTTATGAGAAAATGAGAGGAAATAAAAATTTGGACAAAATAATTGACCTCATGAGCGAATATATTTCAAACCTCCATCTAGTGGATATCCAACTAGATAATGGCCTTATGAATTGGTATAATAGAAGGTAAGGCTTAACGTATATAATGGAGAGATTAAATAGGTTTTTGCTCTAAAATTTTCTTAATCCATGGTCATATTCCTAAAGTGAAGACTCTTAACAATGCTGGTTTGGATCACTGGCCAGTCATGGTGGAAATGTGGAAAACCAATGTGAGTTTATCTCCTTTTCATTTTCAATTAATGTGGCTTAGAGACAGTTCCTTTAGACCTCATGTGCAATAATGGTGGAAGGAAGGTAAGACTAGGTATCGGACTAAGATGTTCGATTTTTCCAAAATACTGCAATACATTAAATCCAAAGTCAAGACTTGGAACTAGAAGGAGTTTGGGGATGTTTATAAAAAAACATGAAATTATTGGTCAACTTGAAAATTTGAATAAGAAAATCCATTTAGATGGCCTCACAGGGAATAGAAGTGCAGATGAAATTAAAATCACAACTTAGTTAGAGGAATGGGAAAAAAAGAACTCTTATGGAAGCAAAAATCTAGAATTTAATGGCTCAAATAAGGAGATCGAAACACAAATTTATTCCACAAATATCTTCTAAATTGCAGAGCTCACAACTTTATTTCTTCTCTAAAATCAGATTCTGGAGATGTTGTCTATACTTGGGATGGCATGAACTCTATTATTGTCGATTACTTTTCCAATATTTTTGCTACTACTCCTCTTGAATCAGCTTCTCAATAAAATTTTCTTCAAGCAATCCCTTCTCTTATCACTTCTGAGGAGAACTCTATTTTGAATACTCCTGTTACTATCAATGAGCTTCAATAGGTAGTTTTAAAAATGCAAAAATGGAAAACCCTAGGTCCTGATGGTTTTACCATTGAGTTCTACCAAGATTTCTGGGATATCCTTAATGCTAATTTATTAGAGGTGGTGGAAGAAGCTAGGAAATCCAAAGAAATTTTGAAGGTTATCAATAAAACTTATATTACTCTTGTTTTAAAAGCTCAAGAGGTTGACTACATCTTAGATTTTAGACCTATTGCTTTAAGTAATGTTCTCAAAATAATTACTAAGATCATGGCAGAAAGGTTGAAGCCTCTTTTGCATAAGATTATTTCCCCTGAAAAAGGGGTTTATGTGGAAGGGCATCAAATAGTATATGAGATAGTTTTTGCTCAGGAAGCTATCCATTCCATGGATATGCAAAAATATCATTCCATGTTCATTCGGTTAGACTTATCCAAAGCTTATGACAGAGTGGATTGGCACTTCCTAATCAAATTTTTAAGGTAATTTGGTTTCTCTAAGGATTGTATGGATTGGATTATGGGATGCATCTCTTTAGTTTCCTACTTAGTTATTATCAATGGCAGGCCTTCTTGATCATTCCTAGCTTCCATAGGTATTAGACATGGTGACCCGCTATCCCCTTATTTATTCATCATTCTTGCTGAATGTTTGCGTAGGACTACAACCAAAAATATGGAAAACAAAACCCTTGAGGGAGTTACCATTGATCATGGAGCTGGATCTATCTCTCATATTCAATTTTTTGATGTCTCTACTCTTTTAGGTAAAGCTACAGTTAAGGAAGCTTTTAATATTAATCAAATCATTAGCTATTTTTCTAAGTCTACTGGGCAGTTGATCAATGAAGACAAATCTAAAGTTATTTTCTTTCACTACTCTTCCAGAAAAGAATCCATAGTCTTGGATAAATTAAGATATAATAATTCCTCCCTTCCGATCACTTATTTAGGTATTCCCATAAATATTCAAAGACAGAAAAAAATTATTGGAATTGGTTGTTGGACAAAGTCAAGAAGAAAATTGGAAAGTGGACCAACAGGTGGCTTTCTTCTAGGGGTAGAATCACCTTGGTAAAATTGATCCTTCAAGCTATTTCTATTTATGTTTATTTCATGTTGAGTATCCCAAAGGTTGTTCTTAGATAACTAGATCAAATCAGTCATCAATTCCTCTTGAGTGGTACCAAGGAAAAAACAAAATGGACCTTGGTGAAATGGGACACTTTATGTCTTCCTAATAATGAAGGGGGTTAGGATTCTAGTATTCTATTAATAACCATAAATCTTTAGCTGCTAAATTGTATTGGAGGATGTTGCATAATCCCAATGCTCTTTGGGCCAATAATATCCATGCTAAATATGCTAAGAACAAAAGTCCTAAAGACCTTGTTTGCTATCATCTTCCTACCAAAGATCTCCCGTTTTAGTAGCTCTTAAAAATGGTGAGGATTTGATAAAGAAAATTTTATTTTGGATTATTCATAATTGTCAACAGGTAAATTTTTGGATAGATTCTTGGGATGGTCACAAACCTTTGATAACTCAATTTATCGATTGGAGGCCTTGGATGGAGGAGCTTCACCGAGCTAACTGGATAAAGGTGGCTAATTATTGTCGGTACCATACTGGTAATTCAAAGGTTGGTAGATATTAGATCCCTATTAATGACTAACCTATTCAAATCCCAAAAAGGCGAAGACAAGATATCCAAGGCATCCTTCATATGAGATCTCTCTCTTGGTCCCATGAAAAAGATTATTTTGGATGGAACAACAATACTAAGGGTGAGTATTCATTGCTCAAGGTTATTTAACCTTATGCCATAATAATCCCAACCAATATTCTGACATCTATTCTTAGTTGTGGGATCAAAATATTTGGCTTAAGGTGAGGTTATTTACTTGGCTTTTATTGCATTGTAGGGTGCTTACTGGTGAGCAACTTATGAAGCATGGTTTTCATGGCCCTTTTAGATGTGAAATATGTGGAGAGAATGTAGAAACTCTAATACATATTTTTATTGAGTTTACTTTAGTCTCTAAGATATGGAGGAGAAGCGGACTGCACGAAGATCTGTGTGGCAGCTTCTGGGATGGACAACGCAGAATACTATGGCGGCCATAAAAAATTGGACAGCCTGCCCGGATTCGTGGCGGCTACCGATTCCACCATGTAAATTCAAAAAAAAAAAAAAAGATATGGAGGAGAATGGCCACTTTACTTGGCTTACAGTGGTCCAATTTTTTAACTTTTGAACAACTTCGGAGGGATTGGCCTAAACAAGAGGGTGTTGATAATTTTATTAGGAAAATAGTTTGGATGGGTTCTACCATTCTTCTTTGGAATATCTATAATGAAAGGAACAACCAAATTTTTAATCAATATAGGAAGGATATTCACTATATTTGGCAAAATACCATAGCCAACTTAGTTGAATCAGTCCATCAACTCCTTAATCACCCCCAAAAATTCCATCAAAGATGGGATAAAGTGATGCAAAGATTGAATATTAAATATTCTAAGGGCAACCAACTTAAAAGGAATGTGAGTATTTGTAATATGGATAGGACAAGAAATTGGTAAACTCCTCCTAAGAATTTTGGTAAATTCAATACCGATGGAGCCTCTAGAGTGAACCTTGGAAAAGATAGTGCGGGAGGAATTGGTAGACTTTCAAATGGCTCATTGGTTTTTACTTTTGTTGAGAATTTGGGTATTATTTTCAATAACCTTGCTGAGGGGTATGGTATCCTCAGAGGCCTTCAAGAGGCTACTAAGGTTGGATGGGAAAAGGTGTTAGTTGGGTTTGAATCTCAACTCATGTTTAATATTTTTAAGAATCCTTCTAAGAATCGTAAGGTTGATTAGAGAATAAAAATAATTATTGAGAAGATTCAATTAATCTAGATGGGATTTTTGAAAGTTGATTACAATCATGTCATCAGAGATCAAAACAAAAGTGCTTATACTTTATCTAATTGGGCTTTGGACAAAGGTGATCTTACTTGTTATGGCCACCCTCCTATATGGTGGGCTTCACAAATAAGGGGAGCTCTTCTTTCTATCATTTCTTTGGATGGCTCCAGTTCTGAAGGTACCTAGTTTCTTCTTGTTTTATTTTTGCTTCTCTTTGGTTTGGTCAGGGTATTTTAGTTCCCTAACTCAATCTATTCTTTCTTTTGTTTCCTCTGTTGATTATTGCCTTAATAGTCTTTTGGTCTAAAAAGGTCATTGTTATGTTCATTTTTTTTCCTTTTTTTTTTAGCTTTTTGAGGTGTGTGTGTGTGTGTGTTTTTTTTTTGTGTTCTTTGTGTTGTTCTTGTATTTTTATTGTTTTGTGTTTTTTGTTATTGTTCTTGTGTTTTTGTTGTTTTTGTTCTTGTGTTTATGTATGTTTGTGTTAATTCATGTTTTTATGTGTGAGTGTTTTCTATGTTTTTTGTTTTTGTTTACTGTATGTTATTGGTTGTTTTTTATTTTTATTTGTTAATTTTTTAGGTTTTGGTTGTTTGTGTTTTTCATGCTTTTGTTGGTTATGTCTTTGTAGTGTTATGTTTTTTTTGTCATGTTTGTGTTTTTTTATGTTGTTCTTGTGTTTTTTCTATGTGGTTCGTGTTGTGGTTTTTTTATCTTATTGTATTTATGTTTGGTTGTGCTTTATATTTTTGACACACTCAAGGAGCATGTCTTTTTATTTTATCTTATTTTTATTTATTTATTTATTTTAAATCTTATTGTGTGTTTTTTTTCTCCTTGAGTATGTCAAAGGTGGTAGGCTAGGTT
Source organism: Wollemia nobilis (assembly GCA_028583015.1). Taxonomy (NCBI): domain Eukaryota; kingdom Viridiplantae; phylum Streptophyta; class Pinopsida; order Araucariales; family Araucariaceae; genus Wollemia; species Wollemia nobilis. The sequence continues at coordinate 4,286,756 of JAQPPZ010000620.1, read as the reverse complement.
TGAGCCCTGGGTGATTTTGGTGAAATGGATACCCCTTCCTCCTTGGGTCTTACCCAAAAGTGGCATCCCTCTTGGAATGTTTTACACAAAAAAATGTCAATGCATTCATACAAAGTTTCCCACTCTTTACTAGACACTCTATCTCCTTGCTCAAAAAATAGGTTAACTTCTTGTTTTATCAATAGTTCTTTAAGGTCTATAAGTGCAGACTAATTCATACTATTTTCCACCATCTAGCAACTTATTTTTATTTTTGTTTTCTCTCTCTGGTTTGGTTTTTTTTTGGGTTTTGATTTTGATTTTCTGTTTTAATCCCACTATTTTCAAGTTTAGATGCAAATCACAACAATTGAGTTTATAACTATCCTTAATACAGTAGGGAACAATTGAAATAAAATTTCACAATAATCTTAATTTTTTTCTAAAATTAGATGTGACTCGCGTTCCTACAAATCTTTATACAACCAATATTAGCACATTAGAAGAAAAATGAAATACTGTTGGAAAAGTAAAATTAACTGAAAATAAAAGGTTAAAATATTACTGTTTATTTGATTATTCAAGAGGGTTTCATTATGGCCATGTCACTCAACCATACCTACTTCCTACTTCTGATAGGGTCCTAAACCAATTTTAGGTCTATTTCAGTATGTGTGTCTCACTCAGGCATACCTACTTCCTATTTTTCTCACAGGTCCTAAGTCAAACTAAACAATAATAATCACCCAAAGCTGGAAAATTTGTAGGAAATAAATTTTTCTGAAATAAAAAGTAAACTATTACTACTTTTTTGATTATTAGGAGGGTTTCACTATGATTGTATCACTCAATCATACCTACTTATTGGTTCTGACAAGGTCCTAAGCCAAGTTTAAGTCTATTTCAGTATGTGTGTCTCACTCAAGTATACCTTCTTTCTATTTTTCTTGCAGGTCCTAAGTCAAACTAAGCAATAATAATCACCCAAAGTAGAAAATTTACAGGAAATAAAATTTGCAAAAATTGAAATTTATAGGAAATAAAATTCTAATTAAGAAAGTAGTAAAATTGATTCCTCAAGAGAAATGAACTTGGAAACATCGAATAAAGGAGCTTGTTGGGACCATCTTGTGCCACTCTGACTCATATGCACGCCAAGGACTCATACGTACCTATTTACACATACAAGTAAGCATCACCTTTTTGCACTGCCAAACAACTTTTCTGATTAACCATTACGACACTACTCTCCGTGACAATGATACCAAAATGATCAGTTGTAATAGCTTACATTTAATTTATCAATCTGAGGATAATCAAGGTTAGATTTAAAGAGTATAAATCTAGTATAGATTGTACCATGGGGATCAATGTTAAGATTAATTTAGATCTCTTTTAGTTTGAAGTGTTTATAGAAAAGTAATAAACATAAATTAAATTGTACAGGAATGGAAGTAAAATGCAATTTATGATTTTTACAATAAATATGATAATTACCTATTAATGAATTGATCTATTAATGAGGATAACTAAAAGTAATTGCCTAATAATGAGTTGATCTATTGGTGAATTTATCTATTGTTGAGGATCCTCGTGCAATTAGTTTTATTTATCTATCATGACTTTATGTTTTATGAAATGCAATTTAATTTATTTTATATTCTAAGGTTACTTAACTATTTCTAGCCTATTGTAGGGGCGAGAGCTTAGGTATTGGATGTAGGAGTGGGCCCTGCCTCCTAGAGGATAGTGTAAGTCTTTTTCCCCTAAACTAATTTATCTCTGTAACTAAGATGCATAATTACTACTAACATTATTCTATTCTATGAATGTAGGAATGTATAGTTACAACTACATAAAAGAAATTAAGCAGTAAATAACACAGTTACCATATGCGAAGAATGAAGTACTACTTTTATTGTTGGAAATTCAAATGTACATGTTGGTGCAATTCTTTTAGAAATTGTACAGTTCTCCCTTAGATTATTCAACTTTAGAATAGACATTAGACATTTCTCCATTAGACCTTTTCAAAGGTCTCCCTATGTAATTTATATTGTGACTTGGACAATTTTGAATAATACTCTTCCACATATTTTGCCATGTGGAGTTGTGGACTTGATAATGCGACAACTATGCACTAACAAGAATAATCTAAACTAATAAAATTTATAATTCTGCTTGGACTTATTAAACATCCTAAGTGGTCCAAGTGGCACTTTATAAACACACTTAACAAAACTATACTAATTTGAATATTTTGCAAGATGTACAATATAATCATATGTCCTTTATTCTCGAAAAAGGTATAACAATCTTGCATCTAAATCTAATCAACCTAAAAATATTTCAATTATACAATGTTTATGGAATAAAGTGATAACAACTTTATTAATCACAATATCCTCGTGAAGAATATGTGACAAGTCAACTTAATCTAAGCTGACTATAATCCTTTATTGCCATGTGAGAGTGCCATGTTGTCACTGATGTGGCATACAACATTGGTCAACTCTCTTTGGTTGCTGGTAAGAATTCTCTTCGGTAATAGCCTTTAGTAGCTACCTTTTGTAATATGCTTTGGTAACTATCTTTCGTAACCCATGTCAGCTACCACCTTATGTAATAGTAATCTGCCACTGTCCTGTCACTATGCCTAAGGCTTCCTTAATACTTTATTCTTACATCCATCTTCTCACGTCCCATCCATCTTCTCACGTCCAAGGTATATCTCGAAGCTTGCATTGCTACATCGTACATCCATGGAACACCCTTCAGTACTTTCCTACGTAATTACCCATAACGCAGATGTATTTTACATGAAATCCACACATTTTTTAGATTCAACTGCATTCATATTTTTATTGATAATTCATAGAAATAAACATAAATAACTAACTTAAAATACATTATTATCACAAATTAAATATAAAAATGAAACAATTTACTATGAAAATATGTGCTAAATAATCACTCATAAATTCTTCATTCATAATATTTAAAAACGTGACACTCCATATAAAACCCCCTTAAAATACATCAATAATTTGGTTCAAGTTTATTTTATGAAAAACTACCTGCATGTACATGATATAATAGGGTGGTTTCCTAGTTGAGAAGCATCTTGACTAATGTTAAAATTTCTATTGGAGTCATTCATTTGGAAATAATACCTATGGGACATAAATGTATAGGAATCAACCATTTGGCCCATGGATCAAGACATGACATAGGAAGGTCAAGAAGTTGAGTTAAGATGGTGAATAGGAGAAGTGAATATTGGTTGTATTGTTAGTAAGAAAGATGATCTTGATGATGAGGAAAGATTCAATTGAATTAAATCCCCAACCAATTATGGATAATAGATAAAGTACTATACTAAGAAAATAAAAATTTGATAGTTATGAAAATTATGATAATTTTTTGAGATTGTTACTCTTCATTCAAAATTTTTACCAACATGGCACTCCATGGAAAACTCTCTTAGAAGAAATCAACAATGCAGTTAATGATAAATAAAGTACCTGCATGCACATGACATGATAGAGTTGAGTCATATTTGAGAAGAATATTGAATAATTATGAGATTGCAAATGGATTCAGTCACATAGCAACAAGACATTTGGGATAGAGATATTTAGAACCAACCATTTGGACCATGTCCTAGACCATAAAATAAGAAGGCACATAAGCTAAGCTTAGATGGTGAATGGGTGAAGTGAATATGAGTTCTATAGTTAGTGAGAAAGGTAAGTTCAATGATGAGGAAGGATTTGGTTTAATTAGAGTCCCAACCAATGATAAATAATAATTTACGATACCAAGAAGATGTAAACTTGACTAAGTATCAACTTGATAGATAATAGATTAGGACATACGACCAACTGTCCAAGGCTACTAAAAGGAAATTTGGTGGAGGATGGTCCATTTGAGTCATTTGGAAGCTAATCCAAGCCAAATAACCTCAATCATATGGTCATTTAAGGTGGTTTTTTGGAGATAAGATCAAGCCATATAGTCAATTGGATAACCACTCAAGTTGTCTAAGGTAGTTAGACTACTAGCTTAGTTGTCAACTTGGGTTATCTAGGAAATACAAATGGTCATAAACCTAGGTTGTCTAGTTATCTTGCTAACAAATGTTGGAATATGTTGTGGTTAATCTTCTCTTGAGGTCACAACCATTTTTGTACGTGCATTATTCATATTTATCCTTTAGGCCCATCTAAACCTTGAAAATGGTACTTTTATAATATTTTATTCCTAAATGTTGGTCTCACAACCTTGACCTAAAGGTAACTTGTACTTAGGTATAAATATCCCATCATACCAACCATTTGGATCATCGATTAGAGTGTAGTTTAAATTTATTTAATAATGATATTATTAGGTATCCATGGACACCTCCATATATTCTATGTTCTTTATTCTTTGTTTTAAGTATTTATTTTCAAGCAATACTAGGCAATATTTGATTCCATTCATTTATAGAAATTATTTTGAAATCTAACATCGTATCAAAGAGTGTGTGATCTCCATTACTTGAATAATTTTCTTGGGAGTTTTAATTCTATAGCTTCTCCTAAGGGCAACTCTAATACGTGCAACTAAGAAGAGTTTTTTCAAGGATGATATGATTGGAAGAAGGATTTTCTTAGAAAAACCTAGGCCGACTTGGATTGTAAGGATATTGCTAGGATTAGTAGATTTACTCTAGAATAAATATTCACTGACATGTTCCTTTGTTCCTCTCACTAGAACTCAATATTTTTTTATTTTTGATGAAATGAATGCCCTATATTCAAGATTACCTTTTTGAGATTTTTAAAAGCCTCATTTGTTTTCTATGATTTTTTTCAAAAAATCTATATCATTTTATCTTCTAGCTTCTTATGTCCAATAGCAGCATAGATGAGAGGATAAACAATTTGGTCACTATAGAAAAAAAATAATAGGTTGAATATCTTTAGATAAGTCCATGATTCCATATAATCCATGGATGAGTTTTTGTTCTTAACAAAGACCTATGAGACATGATAAAATTGCAAAAATGGTCTGGAAATTTTTATGGTGTATAGATATGAGAGGATGTTCTACTTGATTGTATTTAACAAAAAGGTTGGGTAGGGAAAATGGGGATAGATACGAGAAAACCATTAATATTTCTAGATTCTTTGTAAAATTTCAAAGGGGTCCTAGTTCAATACTTTCGCTTATTTTACCTTTAGGTACCTCAATTTTGTGTTTGAAAAGTTTTCTTTTTCCATCCAAAATTTAAAAAAATTAATTTTGAGTTAGGAAATTCTAGGAAATATTACCTATCTTGGTAGGAAGAATATGATGTGTAGGCGTGTGATTTTGTTATCATGGTGCAGGACCACATCAACAAGGAATAAAAAGGGGTACTAATAATAGTTTTGAGCTTAAATTTAATACTTAGCTTTCATATTTTAAACAAATTTCTTAGGAGGATGGTTAAACAAGCCCAACTTGAGACTTGGCACATGAGAGGTCTTTGGTTCAAATCCTCCTCATTCCATGTTATTTTTATGATGATGAAAACACATTCCCTAATGATGTGGCACCTTATATTTATGTGATAATGGATGGTATCACCTTTTTGCAAGCAAGAGTTGGCATGGAAACAATATATGGTTGACATGTGGTAGTATATACAACTAAGGTGGTGATCCATACAAGTAAAATAGAAGTCAATGCATAAATATTAAGGCAACAAATGGTAGTTTATATAGTTGATGTGGTAGTATGTACAAGTGATATGGTATAACATACGGTAATTAGAACATGAATTTATGTATGCAATAATGTGGCAGTCAATATATGAATCCTAAGGAAACATATAAAAACTGATGTAAGTGCTAACATTGTAAGTTATGATTGAGCCAACATCGTAGGTTGTATGACGATCGATGTGGCATGTCGTATACCACTAAGAGTGTATAAATATGACATTGACCAATAATATTTTCCATATCATTAAACTTGATAACTTGATCTGATTTATAGTGAATTAATATGTGATGAGTTGCATAGTGTAGTTTGCATATCAAGCAAAAAATCAGATCATGATAAGTGGTGTCAAACAGTTTATCAATAGGTTGCATAGTCAATAGATACTTGGTACCCCCACAAACACTCATCAGTGATGCATGGTAGCCTCTCATTCACCATAGAAACTAAAACATTTCTTATTTTATAAAAGGTTTTGGAGGTATTTTTGTGATTTTAGGGCTAAATTTTTAGGGGATATAACTTTTGCATATAGAAGCATTTTGAGCATTTTTTTCAATTGCACGGTTTTTCCAGGATCTTTGCACTAGTGGTATTGTTTATGCTACCTAGAAAATCAATATTGAAGCTTTGCTATGAAGCAAATATTTATTAAAGTATGTGAATGATGAAACTTATGATACTAATATTGAATAAGTGAAGCATCACTAGAGGACAAGAAGCATGAGGCTCATGGTGTCATAGACCTTCATGTTGACAATGTATAGTACACCCATGTTAGTAGTACCATGGACCCTAAAGTGTTGTTTGCAAAATTTTATGGGCTATGTGATCAAATTTATTCTAAAAAAACTAGTATATTAGAGTATAAGCCTGCAACTCTTATGATAGAATAATTTGATAATGTTGATGAGTACATCAACCATTTCAAAAAATTGCAAGAATATATCTAGATTGTAAGAGGACCGCCTAAGGATAGAAAGAATTAGAGAAGGAAAAAATAGTTAACTACTCAATATTATCTTCAATAATGTGTCAAAGATATATGAGATAATTTTTGTTGTCTTTGAAATGATTTGTATGTACATTCCAAATTGCGATGCACCACAAATTGGTGAAGTATTCAAGTTTTTCTTACACCATCACTCTAGGAGACATAGTTGTAAGAAAAAATCCATTTTTAATCAAGCTCATCCAAAGGAATATATTTGCAAATATCAAAATTACAAGAACCCCAAATAGAATGAGAAAAAATTCTAAAATCCCTTCAAGAATCCTACATATGAGTTTTGAAAAAAGGAAGGTCGCAATTATCAATGCATAATTTTTTTAGGTTCACATCAAGAAACTTGAGGAAGCATGAGTTGATTCTACTCTATAATATGCACAAGGTGAGGATAATTTTGATGGAGAAACCTCACAATAACATGTACTAGTTCATTCAACATATTGTGCATCCACTTATTTATATGAGTGTATTTCATATTCATAGGCAAATATGCATATGGTAAAGCACAAACATCTTCTATGGGGTTACAACAAAGCATACTTAGGGGAGTGTATTGTTGCTTGAGATAATTTTTCATTGTAAGTTATAGTATGTATAGACATAAGCATTGGATATTCATATTTTTATGAGGTACTTCATGTTTCTAATGTTATACATAATATTTTGTCTATTTATCACATTACTCATATAGATTATAAGGTAGTATTTTGGCTTGATCGATAGGTAAGTAAGGATATAGACAATGGGTTTAGAATTGTTTCTTCTAGATATTGTGATAAGTTTGACCAAATTTATAAGTTGGGAGAGAAACCAACCTCTTCTAAAAAGAAAATATTTGTTTTTTTATGGTTGATCATGCATATAATAAAATTCAAAAGTGGCATCATAGGCTTGGGCATCTCAACTATATATCTCTAAGATATATTAGTTAGCATCATATAGCCATTGGGATTCTATGCATATCCCCTCCAAGTGATTCATGTAACGTTAGTATTTTAGAAAATTTTCGTAGGGGGACCGATCCTCTTATCCCTTGGAGATCATATACAATGATATTTATGGACCTATGGGTACACCATCTATTTTAGAAAATTAGTGCTTTCCCCTTTTCATTGATGATTTTTCTAGTTATGTATGGTTGTACACTATTCACACTAAGGATGAGGTCTTTGAGATATTTAAGACCTTAAAATCTATTTTCAAGAATCAACTAAATAGGAAAATAAAATATCTAAGGATGATGGTGGAGGTGAGTATGTTAGTCACATCTTTCCTATGTTTTTGGTTTCTCATAATGTTGCATATTAGAGGATTGTTCAATATACTCCTAAACATGATGGTGTATCTAAAATAAAAACAAGGTGATCATGGAGATGAAATGATGTATAATTAATGCCAAGGTTATGAATCATAAATTCTAGGGTGATGTTATAATTTTTACAACATACATCATCAACAAAGTTCCTGCCAAGGCAATCCAAAGTATGACACCTCTTAAGAGGCTGATAAAAGATAAGCCTGATATGTTTTAATTTTGTATTTCTGGGTTTTCAACATTGGTTCACATAACAAAGGATCTTTAAAAGGATTCATCGAAGAGTCACAAGTGCATTTTTTGGAGTATTTAGATACCTCAAAGGTATAAAGTTTTGGTCTAGATAATTGTTATTTTTATGAGGTTCTTCTAGGTGCTCCTTCCAACCCACCACCTAAGCTTTTGGTAGATGACTTCTTTGACCCTTTAATCATATTAAACATAGCTATTTATTTTAATATTTTAGTGGGATCTATTTAATTAGAGTATCTTCTTCATCTTCTCCATCTTCATATTTGAGTGGAGGTCCATTACCTATTGATTTGACCCCTTCATGGGCAACACCATAAGTAACATATTTTCTCTTGATTTAAGGCATGTTGAGTAGGACATAGTAGTTTAGATTTTTTTAGTTTTGCATGATGAGGTGAGTGGTGATTTTGAGTTGGATTCTTTAGTTATAGCTTCTAATATTGAGATTCCATAGAGTGCATATTATTCTTCCTAAGTTTGTCCAACATCCAAGTAGGTTAAGATGCTTATCCTATTCTATCTCTAAAGTGAAATCAAAAGTATCCTTCTTGATAAATAATATCAGAGGTATATCACTCTTAGGGTATTATTACATATTCTTAGGATAAGGGTTGGCTAGAATGGGAAGATGCTATGTTGGAAGAATATGAGGCTCTAATGAAGAATAGGACTTGGGAACTAGTTATTTTTATAAAAGGGAAGAATATTTTAGGGTGCAAATGGGTCTATAGGACCAAGTATACTTTAGATATTTAGGTGAATAAGCATAATTTATACCTTGTTTCCAAGATATTATCTCAATAGGAGAGAGTAGACTATTCCAAGACATTTTCACCAATGACTAGAATGGACTTAGTGAGTATGATTCTCTTCATTGTTACCTAATATGGATGGAAGGTAAGTCAATGGAAATGAAGAGTGTCTTTATATATGGTGAGCTTCAAGATTAAATCTACATGTAGTAACCACCTTGTTTTGATTTTGATGAATCCACTTTGTTGTTTTATCATTTGACTAGTTCCTTATACACAATTAAGCAGGAACATCCTAGATGGTATGAGAAGATTTATTTTGTATTAGTTGTGGGTTTTGGCAATGTAATACCAAGCATGATATTTACATCATAAATTAGGATGGAAAATATCTGGTTATTGTTTTATATTCAATGATTTTCTCATCATTGGAAACTATTCTACTTTGATCTAAGAAATAGTAAATGAAGTCATGGCTTTGTTCCATATTTGATATGGCAATTTTGGAACTTCTACATTATTTTTTGGGATTTGATATGATTAGAAATAATTTTGTATCACCATTCCCATACCAAGTATACTTTGTATCTTCTTTAGCATTTCAATATGGAGAAGTGCAAGTACACTTAAACTCCTTTTGCTTCAGGCTAGTTGTACCACTCCTTTGGTGGATGTTATGTTGTATCAATGCATTGTGGGAGATATTCTCTATCTTACTCACACTACACCTGATAAATATTTTCTATTAGTTATTATTCTATATCTATACAAGCACCCCAGGAGAGTTACTAGAAAACAACTAAGAGGACTCTCAAATACATCCAAGGGACCTATCGCATGGGTATTCACTATTTTTTTGGTTTTCATTTGATTTTGATAGAATTTCTAGATGCTAATTGCGCTAGTGACTTGGATGAGTGATGGTACACCATATTATTTGTGTTTTATTTGGGATTCAATATTTTTTTTTGGTTTTTCAAATCCCAATCCACTATTTCTCAAATTTCCATAGAGATTGACTATTATGTTTCCAATGAGATAGCTAAGCATATTAGGTGGATGCTCATGATTTTAGAGGATATTAGAATTCCTCAAATTTTTCCAATCACTCTTAAATATGATAATTAGAGGACCATCTAGTTTGTTTACAATCCAATGTTTCATAAATGAAAAAAATAGATATAGATGCATTTTGTGATATGGATTCATGCACATAGGATGCTTGATCCAATTTTTGTGCCTTCATCATAGTAGGCAATAGATTTTCTAATGAATATAATGTTTGAGGTCACTTTTGTGTCCATGTGCAAGCTTCTTGGGGTAGAAGACTATCCCTTAAGGATGATGACAAATGAGGGTCTCTCTCCATGTACCCGTTCAACTTAGGTGGGATGCTATAATATGTTGTGGTTAAGCTTATATTGAGGCCATGACCAAATTTTGTAATTATATTATTCAAATTTATCATTTGGTCTCATGTAGACCTTGAAAAGGTACTTTTATAATATTTCATTCTTAAAGGCTAGTCTTACAACCTTAACCTAAAGGTAACTTGCATTTGGATATAAATACCCCATTATACCAACCATTTGATCATTAGTTTAAGTTTACTTTCAATTTGTCTAATAGTAATATTATTTGATATCCATGGAAACCCCCATATGTTTTATGTTCTTCGTTCTACATTCTATGTATTTATTTTCAAGCAATATTGGGTAAAGTTTGATTTAAAAAATTTCTAAAAAACCATTGTGAAATATAATAATAAATCCGCCCTTCATCCATCCCACTTATTAACAAGGATACAATCATATAACTAGGCTATCTATCTTCCTATATAGGATATTCAACATACATACCCTTCCAATTTGACAACCTCTTGACCCATTAGCCATCTAGTCTCTAAGATCAATAAGTAGTTATAGGTAATTGTTTGTGGTGCAACTTGGTAATGTAATCACATGCATGTAAGTGTCCTATTTTATTTATTCAATTATAAATAGGAATTTTTAATTAAATTTGAAACATTTGAACATGTGTGAGAGAGAAGAGGACCAAATCCAATCCATTTAGAGATATAGATCCAAGTAATACTTTACTAGGACTATTAGTAAGACTTTAGACCTTCAAATAATAGGTTTGAGGTTCAAATCCAATGGGGTAAAGTTGTACACTATATTTTGGTAGCTAGAGTTTGGTTGGATAAACATATATTGGGTATATAACATCCTCTATAAGGGTTATCTCATATGGTCTATGGTCTCATGGATGTTAAAACTTACTTTACCTTTACCTTTTAACTTTAAAAGGATTAAGTTATGGTATATGCTATGGTATAGACTAGTGTTTCACTAGAGTGAAATAATATTTTTAGAGAAAAACAATGATACTAATTTAAAAATGAATATCAACATGGAAAGGAAGCTAGGACATGCAACTATGGTGGAAGGAGAAAGGAATTTTGTAGAAAACCCTTACAAATTTTAGATGAAATTTTAAAGCTCTCTAAGAATTCAAATATTTGAATATGGTTCAAGAGCAAAAGTGTCAATAATTAAAACCTAGTTAACAGAGAAAAACCCTATCCATTCTAGAAGCAGATATATCTGTCTAGATATGGAATAAAATAATTTATAGATAATATATCAAAAATTTCATCATCCAAGTCAAGGAAGCAACTATTTGAAGGTTGGTCATCATAATTTGTGAAATTTTGATCAAAGAAATTATTGGTTATAAGTAAAGAATGGTAAAAGAATCCATTCTAGGGAAAAATAAATTATTTTAGCCATTTAAGAGATGAAACTAATTATTTGAGGAATGAATTGAGTAGTTCAAGGAGAAATACAATTTGTTTGAGTGAATAAAGGAACAACCATTTGGCTAAATTCCACCTAGAAGACCATCCAACTAGAGAAAATAGGTCACAAATGATAGCCATAAAAGACATGATACATATTATATGGAGTGTGTAATCATAGTTTGAGTAGGGATAGACAATGAGAAATAATATTTATTCATTTAGAGAATGAATCTAACCTCCATAGTCTAAGGAGAACTCACATTTAATTAGATATACAAGTAGAGGTCATCTAAGGCCTGCTTATGACCATCCAATTAGAAAAACAAAACAAAGATATATAATGACATCAAGTCATCATGTGGATAGGGAATATTGTTTGGAAAATATAGGTAACCATCTAAATATTAGGAGTATTAGTATAAATATATTGATTACATAGCATCATTTAGGTAATGGATCTATTTGAATAGAAGTGATAGTAAGTCATTTGACATATGAAGGAGGTTGTTTGGGGCTTTGTAAACATTATTTAGAGAATGATATTGGTCATCTAGAGGCTAAACATGACCATATAGGAGAGCAAGTCAATTGGTTAAAGGTACAAGTTGGTTGTTTACCAAGGGATAACCATCCTATAAGGAATTTATGGCCATCTAAGAAGAGTTGGGAATTGCCAAGAGGTAAGATAAACTGAACCAAACTATCTAAGGGGAAACCTTAGACATTTGGCAAGACAAGTTGAAATATTAGAATGTTGAAAGGAATTTGGATGTGTCCTAGTCATATGAAGGAAAGGATGAGTTATCAAAATCAAATAAGGGTTTGTATGATTTCACCACTTAAGGCATGCCACAAAGAGGAAAAAATATCATATTTTTGTACTAATAGGAGGTGTCAACATTATAGCCCAAGGGTTTCCAGACAGTTTCCATTGATCCAATGCAAGGAGAAGAATGCAAATAATTATCATGATAGTTATTTCTAATTATTGCTTAAAACCATATAATCATGCAAGGGAGAGAGATTGTATTATGCACAAGTTGGAAAATCTATAGAAGGAAAATACATAAGAGACTCTAATTGTATAAACAAAGCAAAACTAAGATAAAGAGCTTTAGTGAGTGCCTTCTAGAATTAGTCCACAATAAATAATCCAATATTGTGACACAAAATAAAGACACAAGGAAGCATACACATAGTCAATACTAGAGGATAAGCACACAAATTACATGCATGGGAAGTAGAGAATGAAAGATAAGAATACAAAAAACATTCTCAATGCAAACACCACTTATAATTGAGAGAGTGAGAACATGTTCAAGTCATATTCTAGAAAACATATGCCATAGTACGTTGAGAGAAACTTATGAAGGATGTATGAGGTCATTAATGGCAAAGGAAAGGAGAAGATATCATATATAATAAAAGGTAAGGACAAATCAAGGATGTAGATTCCCTATCAAATATGACCTAGATATTATTGATAGGGGAGGTTTCATAAATATGGTGGAACAAGAACCCAAAGAATCATTTGAAGTCATTTATGAGGCCCAAAAGTGCCTCATTATTGCATAATGTTTGACTTACATATGATAAGTTAATTGCCAAATAGTTGACTAAAATATACTATTTGTCAAGTGTTTACATGATTTTATGTTAGGAATACTATATCTCTATTTTTGACTATTTTCAGCATTTTGTGACTGATTTTGCTTGATTAAGTAGCAAGTAAGAACATGCATTTCAATTAACCAAATGTGGTATGCTGATATCCATTAACTTCTCAATGGTTTTTGAATTTTTTCATGCCCTTCAACTTGTTTAAAATCCACATTGAAGCCAAAATTTTAGGACTGTCATAAATCTAAAAATCTGAAAAAATAGTCATATAAAAATCAGCAAGCTGTTACTTTATAGGAACACCTTGAATTTGTCAAGCAAAGCATGAGGATATGGATGGAATGAGTTCATAAGGACTATAGAAGAAATCTGACCTATTTAGAAGCATTCCAACATGGTCTAAATAGGCAGCAACAGGGTATAACAGAGCAGGGGCAATTGTGCAACATTGTTGCACTATTTCAGCATGGTTACTTGGTGAATGAAGTGTATAAATTCAGTAGCAACTTGATGTACTCCTTCATGTTGATATTTGAATACTTTTTCCATGTTATAATTTATTTGAATTTGCAAGAAATGCCATTTTACAACTGTGCAGCAGAACTAGAAAATGCAGTAATTTACCATGTAAATTCTAGCAAGCTACCAATGAATGACAATGCATGGAATTCACACATATAGAGGAATGAAGGCTATTGCAATTTGATCCTAAGGGCTAATCCACTTGAGAAATGCAACTAAAATAATTTTAATATCACACAGTTGTTCATTTCGAAGATCTTAATGAACAAGACATCTTCGGAATGAGAAATATAGTCTCTTCGGAATGAGCCACTTATCTTCAGAATGAGAACATAAAGTGCTTTTTGACTTGTTGAATGATTTTCGACGATGGAAAAAGAGAAAGAAGTTTGAAAAGGTTAAAATAAAATATCTCCCATATGACTTTTCTGTCCTTGCCGTCCAAATCCACCATTCATGGAAAAGATCAATTTTGATCCTCTTCTAAGATAAACCCAGAAAAATTGTAGCATAATATAAAGTTGTTTGCAAGATAGGAATGTCATATTATGAAGTGGAGAATGATGTGTGAGGTATTTCTAGACTCCTCCCATGTACTTCCACCACTGAAGATGCTTTCTAAGGGCCAATGACTACTACTGCAACACAAACTGTCCGTATTTGCATTTATTTCAGATCCAAAATTATTAGAAAATCACTGTAAAGTAGAACATAGACTGATTTGAGCATGGGATATGTTGTAAATATTTATATAAATAACATAGCTCCCTCCTTGGTTGAGCCAGTTAGGAATTAGAATAGAGGAGAGTTTTCAATAGCAGCAATTAGGACTGTACAATAATTTTTTGTAACAGTTTTCAACATGTTTTGTCATAAATAAAAGTGCGGCTATTTTATCATTTTCTGTTCTGAGTGTTAATTAGTTAAGGAGTGCTTTTCACATCCTTCTAGATCAAGAAGTATGGGCCCACTTTCAGATCTAGAAGGAGGGATTTTATGGCAGGTTTTAATCTATAATTTTGTTGTAGCATAATTAATAGATTGCTTGCCAGATTTTATTTTCTTGTTTTTATTTTGTATTATGTGATTTATGTTTTCTATTATGTTTATGTACAACATTTGTGTGTATGTCAGCTGACAAATTATATTAATATTTTTTCCTTTGCTTTCTATGTTTTCCCTAATTTCTATTTTAACAACTTTCCATTTTTTAGCATATTTCATTTTGTTGTCAATTCTTGTAGCAGAAGCTTGATGACCTTCTGTGGCAGAGCATTGACAGGTTTTTTTAGAATAAGTTTCATTTACAAGCATCATTTCAATTATGCAAGAGTAATTAGGTTTCAATTTAGCAATTGTAACTTATGATTTCAATTTAGCAATTTCAATTCTGTTATTTCAATTCTACAAAAGTAGATTAGATTTCAATTCAGCAATTTCAATTCATGCAATTGTAGTTAATTGTTAAATTCTGCAATTTAGATTTAGTTTTCAATTCCTGTAATTTATTTCAGTTTCCATTCTTCAGACTAGGTTTAGTGTGACACCAAAAGGCTAAACCAAAATCTTCTTCACCAATAAATGCTTGAATTGTACTCTACCCTAGACTTCTATCGTAGACAGACTTGGACACCACCCCGGATTGATAAATCATTGAGATTAAATGATGAGACTCAACGACACTCATCATTTTGGCACCATTTTCAGGGAACATGGTGTTGTTAGAAGGTAAAAGTAGTCAAATAATTATTATTGTGCTAAGTTATGAAGTTCAGAGTTAAATCTGAATGTAATAGCTGGTATAAATAATAATTATTGATAGTTGTATTTCAGTCCATTTAGAAAACAAGCAACCACGGGGAGGTGATCTTCACACTTGGGGGTTAAATTGCTTATGTTTGAAATTCTTGATAAAAATTGAAAGAATTCATCATCCTCATTATCAAGAAACATAAGATCTCTTAGAGGATCCATCTGCTAGTACTACCGTTTTTATATCCATATCATCAGGGTAGTATAAACAAATTTGTACTAGGTGTTGGAAATATATCATGGTAGATATACAAGACTATCCTTTGAACAAAATAGCCATATCATCTACCTGTAGCATTTGTTCACAGGGACATATCATCGATGAATGCCATTTACTTCCATAACTTAGAGATGCAAAATTTGTTGCCTAGTCTGAATTCTTCTCAAAGAGAGATCCCAACAACAACAAACAGGGCAAGTAAATCAACCACCACCTTCAGCCCAACCTGTGGCCAATATAAATAATATAGGAAATGCAACCCCTGTCTATGTAGCTGAATCTGGTATAAAAAAAAAAATTGCAGGAAATGTTATTGACTGCAGCAACATCCAATTGTGCTCAAACAAGAACTTACCTGGGCTTGAAGAGACAAAAATCAATGGAGATACACAGAAAACCTTTAGTCCAAACACACAGAAAATAACCTTGGATAAAGGAGAAAAAAACTAGAAAAACTGCACATAGAAAATTTACTTCCATTTTACAAAGGGGTAAATTATGTCCTCCTAGGAATGAAACAAATTGAAGTGCAGCCAAGAAAATTCTTGAACATTATTAGTTGGCTGACTTATAAACAAAGAGCAAAATTGTTGTTATTTTGAAACAATATTTTAATCCCTTTACATGGAATTACAAGGGTATATCAAGATTTTATCTTGATGTAAGCACTTAACATCTTTTGGGAATTGGTGTTTAATTATTTCAAGAACATATTGACAAGATTTTGCATACTAGGAGGCATAGACAACACTTGATTGAAGAAGTTTTCAGATATGGAGCAGTGCTTCTTTCTCCCATTGGTAATTCATGGAGGATGTTAGTGGTGAATGGACATTGCCTTCGGGTATACCATGCACCATTAACTAGGAGGAGTTCTTGAAGGATATTTCATTGGATGTACACATAATGGAAAATAATTTCTCTTCAATATTAGATTCAGAGTGATGATAAAAATTTTAACAAAAAGAAAAAAAAATACAAGAAAAGCGAAAAGAAGAATAGTCTTGTTTGTGAACTTCCTTCTTGGGTACAAGCAAGACAAGAAAGATGAAAAAAAAAGAGAAAAAAAAAAGAATAATTCAGTAGTGAAAACCTTCTTGGAGGCGCTACTGAGTTGTCTTGCATGAAATCCAATTTTTTGGTATGCATTGCCTTGTTGATCTACCCATCATTGTTCCACCATTGTACAAATATCACACTGCACATGTGTTATAATTATGTTTTCAGATAGCTTGCTAAAAATCATCAAAAGCAGCTTGTAAGGTGCATGACCAATTTTTAGGACAGTAAGGTATGTGTTTCTTACATTTAATTCATAGTAAACATTTAGCATTTAGTGTATGATAGTCGGTATTTGGCATAAACTATTCATATAATATTGACAAGTTGAAAAAGGAACATGTTCAAGATGTCAAGAAACACCCCCTTATGCCCTTAATTGCATGGAAATTCCAAAACTATGCAAAAACCTGATTTTGGGACAAACATGGCAGCAATTCTATTTCAATTTGTAGGGCAGATTTCAGAAGGAGAACTGCAAGTTTATATCTCATAATTGTCTAATAAATTGAAGGAGGATAATCAAAAAAATGCACCTAAAGGTTCTATTTTAGTACTACTGGAATAAAACAACAACATACAAAACAAAGAATAACATCTAAACAAAAGGATGAAGAAGGGATTTTTGATGTTATGGAAGGCTTATACACTCTAGAGATGGGCCCACAATAGAATCTGTAGCTAAATTTTGCATAAGAGGTCATTTATGCATTTTTTTGAAGATCTTCGGAATGAACAGACATCTTCAAAATGAGAAATGCAGTCTCTTCGAAATGAGCAAACATCTTCAGAATGAGAAGTACAGTCTCTTCAGAATGAGCAAACATCTTCGGAATGAGAAATATAGTCTCTTTGAAATGAGTAGACATCTTCGGAATGAGAAGTACAATCTCTTCAAAATGAGCAAACATCTTTGGAATGAGAATACAGTCTCTTCGAAATGAGTAGGATATCTTCAGAATGAGCAGAAATTGTACCAGAATTGTTGAAAATGCTACAGAATAGCAAAAAGAGTAGGGTACATCAAATATTATGGTTTATAAGACTCTACCACAAGTAAGTACATCCCTCAAGAATTTCAAATAAATAAATAAATAAAATTATCAATTTCGTTCAAAAGGTGCAAACAACAAAAATAAGCATTCAGGCTGAATTATTGTTAAGAACAAAAAATTCCATCAATAGTAGTGCATCTGCCAAATAAGGTTCCACAATAATACTATTGCAAGATGAATCATATGATATCAAGCCTTTAAGAGGTACCTTGCAGCACTAAAACTTTTAGAAAAACAGAAAAAGAGTCATACATGTGCTTAATTGCAAAATACTTGATATAGTATAGCAAGGAGGAATTTCTCAGTTAGCAGGTAGCAAAGGATGTTGTTCACAAGAATAAAACTTGTATATTACTATGGCCTACTAAGATGCATGAGCGTATGCATCAGTTTAAGTTGGGGGGATGATGAGGCCCAAAAGTGCCTCATTATTACATAATGTTTGAATACCATATGATAAGTTAATTGCCAAATAGTTGACTAAAATATACTATTTGTTAAGTGTTTACATGATTTTATGTTAGGAATACTATATCTCTATTTTTGACTATTTTCAGCATTTTGTGATTGATTTTTCTTGATTAAGTAGCAAGTAAGAACATGCATTTCAATTAACCAAATGTGGTATGCTAATATCCATTAACTTCTCAATGGTTTTTAAATGTTTTCATGCCCTTCAACTTGTTTCAAATCCACATTGAAGCCAAAAGTTTAGGACTGTCATAAATCTGAAAATCTAAAAAAATAGTCATATAAAAATTAGCAAGCTGTTACTTTATAGGAACACCTTGAAGTTGTCAAGCAAAGCATGAGGATATGGATGGAATGAGTTCATAAGGACTACAGAAGACATCTGACCTATTTAGAATTATTCCCACATGGTCTAAATAGGCAGCAACAGGGTATAACAGAGCAGGGGCAATTGTGCAGCTCTGTTGCACTATTTCAGCATGGTTACTTGGTGAATGAAGTGTATAAATTCAGTAGCAACTTGATGTACTCCTTCATGTTGATATTTGAATAATTTTTCCATGTTATAATTTATTTGAATTTGCAAGAAATGCCAATATTTTACAACTATGCAGCAGAACTGGAAAATGCAGTAATTTACCATGTAAATTCCAGCAAGCTACCAATGAATGGCAAGGCATGGAATTCACACATATAGAGGAATGAAGGCTATTGCAATCTGATCCTGAGGGATAATTCACTTGAGAAATGCAGCTAAAATCATTTGAAGAGCACACATTTGTTCATTCCAAAGATCTTCAGAATGAACAAGACATCTTAAAAATGAGAAATATAGTATCTTCGGAATGAGCCACTTATCTTTTGAATGAGAACAAAAAGTGTTTTTTGAATTGTTGACTGATTTTTGATGATGGAAAAATGAAAAGAAGGTTGAAAAGGTTAAAATAAAATATCTCCCATCTAAATTTTTCGTCCTTGCCATCCAAAGCCACCATTCATGGAAAAGATCAATTTTGATCCTCTTCTAGGATAAACCCAGAAAAACTGTAGCATAATAGAAAGTTGTTTTCAAGATAGGAATGACATATTATGAAGTGGAGAATGATGTGTGAGATATTTCTAGACTCCTCCCACGTACTCCCACCACTGAAGATGCTTTCTAAGGGCCAATGACTACTACTGCAACATAAACTATTCAGATTTACATTTATTTTAGATCCAAAATTATTGGCAAATCACTGTAAAGTAGCACATAGACTGATTTGAGCATGGGATATGTTGTAAATATTTATATAAATAACACATCTCCATCCTTGGTTGATCCAGTTAGGAATTAGAATAGAGGAGAGTTTTCAATAGCAGCAATTAGGACTGTACAACAATTTTATGTAACAGTTTTCAACATGTTCTGTCATCAATAAAAGTGCAGTTGTTTTATCATTTTTTGTTCTGAGTGTTAATTAGTTAAGGAGTGTTTTTCACCTCCTTATAGATCAATAAGTATGGGCCCACTTTCAGATCTAGAAGAAGGGATTTCATGGCAGGTTTTAATCTGTAATTTTGCTACAGTAGAATTAATAGATTGCTTGCCAGATTTCATTTTCTTGTTTTTATTTTGTATTATGTGATTTATGTTTTCTATTATGTTTGTGTACAACATTTGTGTGTATGTTAGCTAAAAAATTATATTAAGAATTTTTCCTTTGCTTTCCATGTTTTCCCTGCTTTCTATTTTAGTAACTTTCCATTTTTCAGCATATTTCATTTTGCTGTTAATTCTTGTAGTAGAAAATTGACGACCTTCTATGGTAGGGCATTGACAGGTATTTTTAGAATAAGTTTCATTTACAAGTATCATTTCAATTATGCAAGAGTAATTAGGTTTTCATTTAGCAATTGTAACTTAGGATTTAAATTTAGCAATTTCAATTTTGTTATTTCAATTCTGCAAAAGTAGATTAGATTTCAATTCAGCAATTTCAATTCATGCAATTGTAGTTAATTGTTAAATTTTGCAATTTAGATTTAGTTTTCAATTCCTATAATTTATTTCAGTTTCCATTCTTCAGACTAGGTTTAGTGTGACACCAAAAGGCTAAACCAAAATTTGCTTCACCAATAAATGCTTGAAATATGAATGCCTGAATTGTACTCTGCCCTAGCCTTCTATCATAGACAGCCTTGGACACCACCCTGGATTGATAAATCATTGAGATTAAATGATGAGACTCAACGACACTCATCAGTGATCATTGCGGGAGGATTTAGTCCATTACATTATGTATGTGTTGAACTCCAACAAGGATTTATTCAAAACATAATTATTACAAATGCTAAGATATATAATGTGGATATAAGACAAAGTAAAATAAAGGTAGGATTTTTTAGGTGCAAGTGATTTATGATGTGAAATATTTTTGTAGAGATTTTGGATTGACTAGGAGATAGTTGTAAAATTTATGAATATGTTGGGCAATATAACTTGGTATAGTTTATCAACAATTACTACAATTTGGGTGCAATGAAGGAAGATGACCTAACCAAACTGACAACTCATAAAAGTTACAAATTAAAGAAGCAACACTTTAGCATGAATCCGTTGAGGTGTATCATGTACACTATAATGTTGTTATTATCCAACGTGCAACAATCCTTGGATATTCCCCCATGGATCATGCTTTACATATATGGGTTCATGGATAGTATCATTTATAACTAGGTTTCATACGTGGTATAACAAATGCATCACTTCATGGCACAAATGATAAACTTATCAATGACACTATATGGCATTACACATTTATTGTATGTCATATTTATGGAGAAAATTCCCATGCCTAGAATAGGAATGCCAATGAGGATTTATAAGGGTACAACATCAATATTTCACTCGACTAGTATTACAATAGTGTAGAGTATTCACATTCTATTAGTATCAATGAGGAAGAAGATGAAGATAATGAAAAAATCAATAATAGTAGAGACCTCCGATGAGATGGAGGAATATAATATTGATGCTCTCACTAAGAAGTTAAAAAGTGAAGAATGTTGATAAAGGTATATAGTAGGTGGTAGAGGAACAACCCCAAAAATATTCATTGACAATTATACCATCTTCTAACCCATCCACATAGCATGAAGTCTACTTTGGAAGTGGAGTAAATTTAGAGCCACACCATAAAAAAAATTTGTATGTGAGAAACATGTAGTAGAAGGGTTAACCTACACAAAAGGCTCAACATGCAAATCAACTAATGTAAAAGGAGAAAACAAGTACAAAAACATCTAGTGCTATATGATTAAAGTATAGGTAGTTGCACAAGGAATTATAGTGGTGCAAACTAGTGCGACTATGTAGGTTAGTGTAACCATACATAAACAGGTTAATGTAACCACACATAAAGTGAGATAGGTGGTGTTATAAGAAAAAGAGGTTGTGCGGGAATGCAACCAATTGTTACAAAATATACAAAAATGAATGATGGAGCACAATAGGAGGGATATATTATCACAATATATAAAGAGGATAATCAAAATCAACATGATAGGAATAGGATGGATGAAGTGGTACATGATACTATTAATACAAGCTATTTTTTAGAAGTTATAGATTTTGTTCCTAAGATGAACTTGGGTGAACCTAAGATGGATATTGCAATTAACTTGATGGATTTGGAGTTGAAGTAGAGGTTGAACTAAGGCATTAGGTTGGGTAGGTGATGGTGACCATGATGGGAGTAAGAGTAGAAATATTGATGCAACATGATTAACTTGGAGGCTAATGAGGGTTTAAAACTATATGACATGAGTATGATGAGGAGGAAGCATAACATACATATTCCCCTACCTTGGAGAAGATGATTATGACTATGTTGATGCAAGTGGACCAAGAAAGTGTTGGTCCTATAAGGGAGGAACCAATAAAAGTGATGATGTTAGGTGGGCTAAGTATTAAGCTAGGATATAAATATCTTTGGATGAGAGGAGGAATTAAGGATCAACCTCTTTGAAGGGATAAGTGAAAATTCAAGGAACTAAAGAGGATTTTAAGGAGGATGAAAAATTCTAGAGTTTAAGTGGATGAAGACATATAGTGGGATAATTATACCAGTGAGCATACACTTTCAGAATATCCTAATTTAAGAATACAACGACTAGTGCATTGTGATATAATTGATGAATAACTATAAAAATTCTTCATCCATACCATTTGAGTTATTGATAAAATTTAAAAGGAAGTTCAAAGCATGCACCTTTGGACAATGATGGTTTTGATCACTCAGGGTAGAAAGTAAACTAGCTAAGTTGACAAGTTGGGATAAAGATGAAGTGAAGATGGCATAATCAGCCGAGCTTACAAAGATCTAATTATAGAAAGTTGAAGAGAGTAGAATTCAAACTATGACTGGATTTGAAAATCTCCTTGAAGGGATGAGGATGTTGGATTCCATCCTCCTAGGATCTATATTTTGAAAGAGAGATTTAAAACATACATAGCCCCTCACATAGTAAAGAAATTCAAGTTTACTCTTGATATGGAACCATGTGTGTGATTTGAATTATTTAAACTATCTCATTTGATGGTTAAATATGGGCCTACAAACAT
Organism: Wollemia nobilis; assembly: GCA_028583015.1. Classification (NCBI taxonomy): domain Eukaryota; kingdom Viridiplantae; phylum Streptophyta; class Pinopsida; order Araucariales; family Araucariaceae; genus Wollemia; species Wollemia nobilis. The sequence continues at coordinate 4,263,530 of JAQPPZ010000620.1, read as the reverse complement.
TCCATGATATAGGTAGGGATTTAAGTTTGTTGTTCAAGCAACAAACAACCTAAGTTGGAGAAGTGGAGGATGAGCTTCAATAATTGTTGAACGAGAAGGTTGAACCTTAGTTAGAACAACAAAGGAAGGAGTTGGAATTTTTAATAATGGGTATTGAAAGTACTTGCAATTGTGTGAGCAATAGAGAACAAAGAAGGATCAATAGATTAAGGCACTACAAGCACAATTGGAATAGGTCCAAGGATTAATTTTTACACTTAAATAAAATAATGGTGTACTTGAGAAGTATAACAAGGAGCTAAAAGATCATTTTTATCATCATAGCATGTAGTGTTTGTGAAATACAAACCATACCTAGATATTGAAGGAGAGAAATGACTTGATAGCATAAATCACTAGTTTTACTAGGAATCTTGTCCTAGTTCCTATTCCTCCTCCTATACAATAGCTTATTCCTTCTCCCATGTAGTTACCTAATCCCCGATGAATGAGGATATTGACTGATTTAGAGGGAAGGAAAAATGTAGGTGATAGTGGTGATGTGGTGCCATCACAAAAACCACAAAGATATTGATTTGGATGTGTATACATGATGAGTATGCACAATGATATTTTTATTATATATAATTTAATATAATTTTGTATACAGTTGTCACATGGAGTTATACGACAATATGCCATATTTTATCTTTTGTTATGTACAAAAAAATTAGTGATTACGAAGTTGGTATGAGAGGTTGGTTCCACAATTATGCAACTATTAACTCGTACCAAGTTGATATATAGAAAATCCTGCATTCATTATTTTGGTATTGTTTGTATATAGTAGTGATCACATCTATTATATTGTACTCATATGTTGTATAGAAAAATTATGTTGATATTGCATATAATGTATTCTACCATGTTTTTTTTGGTATAAGGTAGAGGTGTTTATAAGGTCCACAAACCTTTTACAAAGTCAAAATGGGCTAGTTCTAGTAACAAGCCCGTATAATCAAAATACAAAATGGATCTTTCTAAGACCCACATCAATCCATACTTAGAGTCCACAGTCCTATACTTGTCGCTTGACTATTCAGGATAAAACAAAAACCAAACAACACCTAGCACTTACTAATACCACTAGGTTGTTGTACTGTACACTTGTCACCTCCCAAGCCCCAGCAAATGGGATGCATTTTCTGCATAATTCCAACTGTTAGATTACTCATCATCAACCCCTCTAATCTCCTGATGCTCTAACATGTTTGATCTTAGCTCTTCTCTAGAAGCCAACACCAATAGTTCTTGAGGGAAGTTATCCTTCCAAATTTGCATCTCCCCAAAAGAAACTGCAATATTTGCCATTAGATCCACCGCCTGGTTCCCTTCTCTGAAGGTGTGTTGGATTTGGGCATTAACCAAATGAGATTTATGAATCATTGCTTCTAGGATAAGCTCCAAGATGGTCCAGTTGGGGTCTTTATCCTCCTTAATTGCCTTGATTATATTAAGTGAATCCCCTTCAAATATAACTTCCTTATAACCCTCAAGTCTGGCAATTCTCATTGCCTGCATGTAGGCTCGGGCTTCTGCAAAATGATTTTTTTGAGTTCCCAAAGGCTCTGCAAAGGCAAGGACCACTTTTCCTTCCTCATTTCTCAAAACTCCTCCTGCTCCTACAGACCCCGAATTTCCTTTAGCTGGCCCATCAAAATTAAACTTAACCCACTTTTGTGTGGGAGGTATCCACTTGACACCATCCCGTGGGTTGGTTGTAATGTCTAGGTCTGGAAGTTCCTCTCCCCAGTTCCACAAAATCCTCCTTTCCCTTAGAGACATGGTCTCATTTTTGAAGAAGAAAGTTTTCCAGTTTTCTTTCAAAGCTCTGATTATTTTATTACCACATAACCTGGGATATTTCTTACGTCCTTTAAATACTCTCTTATTTCTCTCATTCCATATCCCCCATAAAAAATGGGGTAAGCTGAGCTTCCAGAGCCAAGTCAAAAGTTTTGCCCAGAAGGGGGAAGCCCACTATATGCAAAAGTCAGACATGCTATTTGGACAGACCCAATCTATATGAAATTTGGACAAGATCATTTGGAAGACTGTACAAGAAAATTCACAAGTTAGAAATATATGACTTATAGATTCTATCGCTTTCTCACACAAGATACATCGATTGATGAATTGGAAACCTCTCCTTTGTAGATTATCTGTTGTCAGAATCTTATTTTGAACTGCCAACCAAAAGAAGAAAGCTATTTTTGGGGTTAAATTATTTAACCAAATAATAGAAGTCGAGTCCAGCCATTGAATCCTGAGTGGATTAACTTATAGGCAATTTTTACTGAATAGATCCCACTTGTAGTTTTGCCCCAAATCGCCTTGTCTCTTCCTTCCCTAGGAATGATCGGGAACACCCTTAAAGCATCATTGAGTTTGGTTAGGGCCACCTTCTCTTGCTCTGACATATTATGAACTGTGATTTTATTCCAAGAGGAAGTTTCTTGTGCTATAGCAATAAAATCCCCTACTTTTCCTCCCATTTCCTCCGAAAGTTTATGTTGGAGGACCTGAAGGTCTAAGTTATCTTTCAAAGGGGCCTCTTCCAACCACGAGTCTTGCCAAAAGTCCACTTGTCTTCCATTACCAATTCTCCATATGATGCCTTTCCTGACTACCTCCCGACATTCGAGCAAACAATTCCAGAAATAGGATCCTCTAGGGAGATTATCAGCTTTCGGGAAGTCCTGATTATTTTTTATATATTTTGCCTTAAGAAGTTTTACCCATCCCAATTGATCATTACTGATAAATCTCCATACCTGTTTGCCAATCAAAGCTTGATTCATTTCTTTCATTCTCTTTAGCCCCAAGCCCCCTTGATCCTTGCTTGCACACACCCGATTCCATGCTACCAACGAAATTCTCTTTATCTCCTCTGAACTTGACCACAAGAAGTTGCGTTGAGTTTTCTCCAATGTAGATTGGACCTTTGCGAGCATTCTAAATAGAGACATGCGATAAATTGGAATGCTCTGTAAAGTAGTTTGAACTAATAAGGCTTTTCTTGCAGAGTTGAGAAGGCTGCCCTTCCACCCTGCTAACTTTTTGGAGATACTGTCAATGACTGAGTTCCACAATGTAGCCTTCATTCTTCCTTCGAACATAGGCATGCCTAGATAAGTTGTTGGTAGAAGCTCCTTTCCACAACTGAAGAGATTAGCTATTCTTTCCTCCCTCCCACCAAGCGTGTTAAAGAAATAAATGCTACTCTTCTTATAGTTTATGTACTGTCCTGCTTCTATCTCATACTTGGTTAGAATTCTCTTCAGCTTCCTAGCTTGAGGCACCGAAGCTTTGGACACAATGATTATATCATCCACAAACTTTTGGTGAGACACTAGCTCTACTGTTGAGGCTAGTTTGAAACCTTCCAAACGACCATCTGCCACCGCTGCTGAAATGTTCCTACCCAATGCTTTCGCTAAAATAATAAACAAGTATGGAGACAAAGGATATCCTTATCACAACCCCCTTTCACTCTTAAAGTAACCGGAGGGTGACCCATTCACCATGACAAAAAATCTTGTAGTTGAGATACAACTAAAAATCAACTTAATCCACTAGGGACAGAAACCAAACTTAACCAAAATCTTGGTGAGGAACCGCCATGAGACCCGGTCATAGGCTTTATTCATATCAAGCTTTAGTAACATACCTGCTTCCTTACTAGCCACCATTGAATGAATCACCTCATGAATTGTGATGATACCATCCAGTATTTGTCGCCCTTTCACAAAGCCTCCTTGGTTCATATCAATGATGAAAGGAAGGATAACCTTCAACATATTGGCGATTGTTTTTGTGAGAATCTTCATCAGAGTGTTACATAAACCGATAGGGCAAAAACTGGAAAATTCCATTGCTCCCACTAGTTTAGGGATGAGGACTAAAAATGTAGCATTAACTCCTGGGATTTCCATGTCCTTTTGAGCCTCAATTATAGCTTCCACTACATCATTGCCTAGGATATCCCAAAAATTCTGGAAGAAAGCTGCAGGGAAGCCATCCGGTCCTGGGGAGCTGTTACCATCCATGTCAAAAACCACCTTCTTGATTTCCTCCTTTGTGAAAGGACTAAGTAAGAATCCATTAAGATTCTCAGTTACGAGGGGTGGAATGGCTGCCAACAGAGAGTCCTCTTCTTCAATAGTCGAATTTACATCTTCTAGCAACGATTTAAAGTACTCAACCACTTCCCTCCTTATGTCTTCCATATCTTTGGTGTTAGACCCATCGACCATCTTGATCTCCTTAATTTTGTTAGTACTCCTGTGGCGAAGAGTAGAGACATGGAAGAACTTTGTATTTCTGTCACCCTCCTTTAACCAACACAGTCTGGATTTCTGCCTCCAAAAGGTTTCTTCAAATCCTAGCATCATGTGGTATTTGGCTAACAACTCCCTCTCCTGGTTTCTTAGATCCTCTGTAAGCTGCTCTGACTTCAGCTTCTCCTATAGTTCATTGATCTTGTCTTTTAGTTCTGCCTTTTTAGCAAAAATATTGCCAAAGGAAGTTTTGTTCCACTCTCTAATGTTAGCCTTCACATTCCTTAGTTTACATGCCACTTGGGCCAGTTTCGAACCATTATACTTTTTGTCCCACCATTTGGCAACCAGATCCTTGAGATCTTGATGTTGGAACCACATAAGTTCAAATCGAAAGGGTCTGATGTATCTTTTCTTAGAGTCCTCCCTTGTTTCCCATAGAATTGGGTTGTGATCAGACCTGATTCTTGGGAGTGTCGTTAATGAAGAGTCCCCAAACCTCTCCGCATTCTTGAGAAAGAAGAAACCTATCTAATCCGATCTGAATTTGGTTTTCCTTCAATTTTTTGTTAGACCATGTATAGGAGAATCTACGCGAGTCCACATCCATCAGCTCATGTTGCTCAACAAAATCTCTAAACTCGTAGATATTAGCAGTTATTCTTTGAGAGCCCCCCAATTTATCTACAGGATTAAGGTAGCAATTGAAATCCCCCGCCACAATCCAAGGGTAGTTGGGACCGTCTCCCTCAATTTAGCTAGCTGACTCCAAAGAACCCTTCTCAGTCCCTATCTAACTAGCGCATATACATTCTTTAAGATCCACTCTTCCTGCGTGGTTTTATCCACACATAAGAGACAAATAAACCAACTAGACATCAGAATCACTCTACTATCAATCACATTCTTGTTCCACATAACCAACAACCCTCCTGTTGTTCCAGTGGCCTCTTGGCCTACTACTTCAGCTTCTCGCCAAGTCCTATTCTTAAAAGGAATAACTCTACTCTCCTCCATTTTAGTTTCTTGCAGTAAAATCATATCTTGTTTGTGTTCTTGTCTAAGAGCATACAAAGCTCTTATTTTTGCAGGATTACTCCCGCGAATATTCCATGAAAGAATCTTCATTTATGGGCTTTGGATCCTCAAGCCTTTGCCCTAAAGAGCAATATTTCTTGAGTGCCATCAGCCACTCCTCGCTCTGCTTCTTTCTGCATTAAGGCAACATTGCTAGGTTTCCCTCTTCCTACCGAACCATATCCCCATACATCCGATCTAGGCTGGGGTTCCTTGGGATTCACTTGGCTTCTAGTAACCATCTTGGATAGGTCAGTATTTGTCTCTGGGGTAACAATCTGGCTTTCCAGGTTAACTGGTCTTTCTGACAGTGGAGATGATTTCGTGCTCTTAGTTTCTTGATTAGTAGATTCTTTTTTCCCTGCTTTGGGGTTACACTGATTTTGGTGGTTCACCTCTTCCTCCCGAGTATCCTTGCCTATAATATTAGTTTCCTGTTCCTTCCTATGATTTTTCTCCTCTAAATCCTTCTCTTGAGTCTCCTCTACCTCATATTCCACTTCTTGGCTATCCATCTGATCTCCCTTCAGATGATTTAATGCATCAAAACTGTTCTCCACTAGGATGTTGATCTCCTTGGAATTTCTTCCCATAAATTCCTCTGCAGTACATGGGACCACTTCCACCGAGCCTCCATAGGCCTCCTGTATTACCCAATCAAACTTACTTGCCCCAGGGCAAAGATCTATGGGGTTCTTTCCTTTGTGATTTGGCTCTGAGGCTTGCTGTATCATCTTAGGAGCAGGATGAGCTTGAGGGTTCCCATCAAAGGGACCAACTCCCCTGTGAGAGGGTTTCGGGGCATAGGTATTTTTGGGAGGAGGGTTATAACGTTGCCTCTTGCTTACAATAGGGCGAACAGGGTCTCTGATATTCGAATTTCAAGCTCCACATCCTTGAGGCCCATGTTGGGTAGGAATGGAGATCTGCGGGGGAGGGATATTATTCTGGGTTTGAGGAGCAGTATTTAGGAGTGGGGGCTGGTTCTTGGAAATGCAGTGGATACCCTGGTGCCCTACCTTCCCGCAAACACTACACTTAAAAGACATATTTTCATATTCAAAGACCTGAGTATGAAGGCCAAACATAGACGACAATATAATGGATTTAGGGAGCTCTTTACTCAGGTCCGCCAACACACACATGCGAGCAGAAAGGAGTCTTGATTTGCTCAAGGTTGCAGGATCAATAGCTATTAGTTCTCCAATCTCTGTAGCTATCCTAGCCAAGATTTGTTCATTCCAAAAAAGTAGAGGTAATCCCGACATCTTAACCCAAATAGGAGCCAAATCCAGCACCTGAGTCTGGGGGTTGAAATCGGGGGACCAACGCTTCAGATACAAGCCCCTTTTCCCAAAAAACCAAGGACCTCCTTGGAGAGTCCTTTCCATGTCCTGTTCACATTGAAATGTCACCAAAAGAAAACTCTTGGGTAAAGCCTTAATCATCATACCGGCCCTTGGTTGCCATTTTTGGACGGCCCATCTCCTTATGACTTCCAAGTCCGGCCTCACCCCCATAAATTTTGCCACTAGAGATGTTCTGCCCTCCATAGCCACATGTTGAGCTAAGGTATCCGGGACGTGCAACATACCATTGACAGATTTTAGATTAAAACAAGAGTCGGATAATTTTTGCTTACCGCGAAGAGCATTAAGATATGAAGGTCTCCAGTTGCTAGGTTTCTCTTTGTCTCCTTCCTGGGTCTTCCTTTGATCCTGATGCATAGAGTCCTGGTCCCCCTCAGAGATATCTTCAACCGCATCCGCCCAACGCCCTTGGACCGGTTCCAATAGAACTTCCTTGTCCACATCCTCCGCCTGGGGGCTCGCTATCACACCAGAGCCCCCACCATTGCGTCTCGTCGATCCGCCCTCCGAAGCCCCACACCTAGGGTTGGTTGCCCCTAGACCTCCCGCTCCTCCTCCTTGCTGCTCCATCCGTCACAACTTGCTGATGTATTCTACCATGTTATTCACACAGTAATATAATTTTTTTTATCATTCCTTTTATTTTATTTTTTGATAACCATAGAAAAATCTCTTACCTTCCCTCAAATATCTAATTTATATTTTGTTTTTCAAACTTATGTAACCTAAACATTTAACTCTTTCTTATTAAATTATACATAAACTTACATACAAATTACTTTTTAATAACTTTATCTTCAATTCCACCTACTATAATTAAAAATTAATTATTTTTAAATACTTTTAACCAATTAAACCCACAACAACTTCCTTAAAACTTATACACCTACCATTCATACATACTAAATCTTTTAATAATATAAACTTAAACCTTTATAAAAAAAAAAAACTCCTTCCAACCACTTGAAGCTAACTTAACAAAGATTCTCATATAAATTTTAAGCACCTTAAATTAACCTCCATAGTACCATTATGCTCCTCCCATATCTTTGCTTTTAGACTAGTCTTAAAAAAAAAAATTCTTTGAATGAGTCAAACTAAAAGGCCAACACTGAAGTACGGAGGGCATCAACGAGCTTCAACAACAGGAGATGCCATTTTCCATTTTAGATCAATCAACTCAGTGGTATCCATTTTCAACAAATGCTAGTCAAACTACAGTTTCAAACTATTCATCCAGCCAATAGTTAAAATAGTCCTTCCTTTATCTTCCTTATCTTTGGCTGCATGCTTGTGATCTCAAGGAATCATGGCACAGAAAACTTATGCCCCTATATTAGGTCAAATGTTGGCTAAGAAACTATAATAAAACCCATTACCTTATGTTAAACTAAATTATCATAATAGAAATACCTCATTATGTCATATCAAGTCAATTTAAAAATATTCTTAAGGTACATATTGCCTCATCAATTCATACGATACAATGAACATTGTGCATAATAAGGATGTCCACTTATAAAAGAAAATATTGCACAATAAGTCAAAGTCCTTGCATATGAGACTAGTTTAAAAGATCAAGTAATTTTTTATATATTTAAAATTATAGATTATATGAAATAATTTTTAAGGTTTTAGATTATATAAAATAATTTTTATAAAGGATGTTTATGTAATATATGGTTATTTATACAAATTTTGATTATAAAATAAGTATGGTGTAAAACCTTCTCATTTATTAATAAAATTCAAACCTTGAACTTCCGTTCACAGTTTCAAAGTCACACCATTAATATTAACACAAAAATTTTCAATTTATGAATAGGAAAGAACAAAATTTAATTTAAGACACTTTATGTTTCAATTTTTTTTTTGTTTGGGATTAGTCCATATCAAAACATTATAGCAATAAGCATTAATGAAAACTTAAGTTCAATTCAATAAATATACTTCCAACCTTATACGTTTACTGTTAATATATATTTACAATAAAAAATAATTAAAATATTTCCAACTAAAAAATAATTAAAATTAAATCATAATATAAATTTGGGTGTCTAACCATTTAATTGCCAACCATACCAGCTTGTATGTACATCTGTGGGAAGTTTTGACATCAAATTTCAAGGGTAATATCCATTTGTACAAATTGTACCTTTCACCAACTGTTCAGGTCACATTCAGAAGAATTTCTTTGAAGGTTAGAATTTTCTTGAATGATAATGGGCATGAGAGGATCATGTACTACCAACAATCAATTATTAATTTTTTTTTAAAGTATCAATGTCATCATCCTACGTGCAATAATTCCCCTCGGTGAACTTATACATCAGCTTTCAGCATGAACCAAAGGGTCCTTTCAAAGGTTATTTTAATGAATAAGATATTGATTAAGACCAACATTGAGTTATTGACCCAGATTGACGAGATCTGATAAATCCAAAGTGCGTCGTTTTAAGCCCACCACTATCGAACCCAACAATAGTAGAAAGATTTAGTTTTTTATATGTGAAAGTTAAAAAATTATTTTAAATTAATAAATTATAAATTTATAAAAATAATTAAATAATTTATTAAAATAATAATTTTAAAAAAATTAAATTTGATTTATAAAAAGGTGGTCACTGAGGTTCCATATATATTTCCAATGAAAGTATGATTTTTTAAAATCTTAACTAAAAGTATGAACTTTTATAATTCTTAGTTTGAGATAATTCATCTTAATATAAATAAAAAAAAAATCATATATTTATATATATTTTAATATGGTAGAATTGGTAGTTGTTATGAGATTTTTTTTTTCTAATTAATATTTGAATTTTAAAGATTTTAAAATTTTGAAGAGAAAGTTGAAGATTCTTATTTTTTAGAAGATATCCTTGTATATTGTAGTTTTATAACTAGAATAAAATAATATTTTTGATATTGAGAGAATTTTTATAATTCGTAGTTTGTTGGATAAAAACGAATATTTTGATACTGAATTTTTTTTTATAATTCGTAGTTTGTTGGATAAAAACGAAATTAAAAGATCTTAAACACCCAAAAAAAATCAAACCAAAATAACTCATAAACAAAAATTTAACGACTACTAATATAATTATAACAGTACTATACTTTTTACTTTTGAAACTTCACTATCAGCAAAGGAAGAGGGCAAGAATAAAGATAGAGGAAAGAAAAACAGCAGAATTAGAACCAGGACAAAGGGACAAAGCTAGAGACAAAACTGCACGCTATGTGCTGTTGTTTCTGACTATCTTGGAGGACGAAACACTGTGTTCAAAGCATATAAAGAGAAGCATATCTCACCGAATGTTATTTTAATCTTTATATACAGGGAAACATATGTGTTTATATCAATATAAACACATATTGATATAAATAGGTAGAGAACGCACGAGGGCAACCCTGATGGTCAAATAGGACAGAGCAATAAAGTCAGGAAGACATTAATAACACAATACATAATGTGTGAACAGTGACGCAAAATGATCTATGCAATATAGATAGCAAATAAAACAGAAGCCACGTGGATGGCTGCAGAAGAGTTCTTGTGATTAGATGGAAGAATCTCAAAAGCAGAGAAGCACCCATGACTGAATAAACTATTTGAGGATACGGTGGAAGTGATCATAATGGAGTCGGGCGATGAATTGGACAGAAGAGGCATTTCCAGCCACTTGATGCAAGTGGGCACTTTTCACATTGAGAAGAAGAAAAGAGAGAGAAAAATAAAGATAAGGTCATTCAAGGCAATGGGCTCCTCCACCAGTTATAATGGAGAGGCCATGTGTTGAGGTAGGAGGAGGTTGAAACACCATCACCACCACTTCAATAGAGGAATCTTTGTTTGGGGTCCCATTGGTCCATTTCTTTTACATCAACAAAAGCAACTTAACCACCATGATCTGCTGTGGATGGATGCCTTCTTTGCTCTCAGGCTCTCTCATTTCTTTCCCCTCTTGGACTCCAACATAGTTTCAAGTGCTAATTCATCCTTTGAATTTTAGCAGTCATGGCAGCACATCAAGCTCTTGTTCATCATGGCCTACTCCTTGTGTTCCTTATCATGGTCCTCTATGGTATACATCTCAGACCTGACTCTGCTAAGAATATATCATATTTCAGTTTATATGGTTTTGGTTTGATTGGTATTACTTCTCAACCTTATTCTAATACAAGACCCCTCCCTTTTTTTTTATCCAATTTCTCAGATTTCAGTACTTTGTCCACTGCAGCACATGGAGGATCACAGGTAAACTACAAACTCTGCAAACATCTTAATTTTAGCTACCCATATTTTTATGTCAATCCTCGTTGCAAATGTTTTAAAAAAATGATGGAGAGGAGAAATCAACATGGTAATCACCGTCCACAAGTGGTACCTATGCCTCCAAAATCTCTTACATCCATGTTTCATAATATCTTTTCTACACACTGCATATGCATATCTTTCTTAGATGAACAAAACCAATAAAGAACTATGGTAGATAACACTGCAAATCAGCTTTTGGCTTAGTTTTATTGCATAAAGGGAGTGTTAAAGATATTGATAAGTCATACCATATAATTGATGTTGCAATCTGATGCTATAGCAGTAGTTTATACTTTATAGTTACTATGAGCAAATTTGTATAAAGAAGATATTGTAGACACTTGAAACTAAGAGAGTTTAAAGATATGTATTCTGTTTGTGGGCTTTCCTTCCCCCTCTTCAATGAATGATGTTTTTCATTATATATGTATTTACAATATCGTTTATATATATTTATAATTTTAGTTTAGGTATGTGTGGGGTTGGTTTTCTTGTTTTCTAACCGATTAATGTGATGATGTAAGTTTAATGACATATTTCATGATCGAAAATTTTGTTAACTTAATACCTATCCATCTATCTTTGCAGGAAATTCATGGTTTGTTAGGTGCTAAGCAGTCTGAATCCGCATCGCTGAAGCAGAACCAAGATGATGATAATAACAATAAGAATATGGAGTTCTTTCCCATACCCGAGACACGATATTTGCCATGGTCATTGAGTGAGGGGAGAAAATTAACACCGTTTCAGCTCTGTTCGGGATGTACATGTTGTGCGAGCGAGAACAATAAAAACGTATGCACTCAGTCTGCATGTTGTTACTCCATCACTTGTGGGCTACCTGACAAGCCTTATGGTGTATGTGCCTTCACTCCCAAGGCCTGCAATTGTACAAGCTGTGGCGCTTGATCCCATGCCCGTAATATCATCATACTAAGGAGGGTCAATACAATGAACTGTATTTCTATCGTAAACATTATATATGTACAGAATATTAAGTACTTGGTTATGAGTTTTAAACTGTTTTAGTAGACTTGTTATTCGGAAAGTATGGCATGCTTTGACTGAATTTTTGGATGCTTCCAATGATGTTTATTGTGATAATAAAAGTAATCAATTCTCTTAACGAGAATATGTTTAGATATATTTAGATCTTCGGTAACGGGCATCCCTATACTATTTAGTTATCGTTGAAATTTGAAAAAAGGTTATAATTTTGTGAATATAAGACAATGTTGTTGTTGAAGAATGCATGATTTTTATCTCAAATTTTACACTAGTTTTCAGAAACAAATAGAAGCAATATATTTACTTAAATATTAAAAATAAAATAAAAATAAAGCCACCAAAAAGAAAAGAATATTATACAATTAGATAGGTTTTTTTTTTAGTACCACGCACTATAGCAAGATAAGATGGTATCAATAAGATAAGATGGCATCAATGTAATAAATTATTATAAGAAATATTTAAAACTTAATAATAATAAAAATCATATTAATCTAAGGCTACATAACATAAATGATTAAAGGTTAATTGTAAGTTACTGAACCCTTGTCTATTACATATTAGGCACTATAAATGTTTAGTCAAGGTTAATCATATTAGTGGTTTAACCAATGTTCATAAGGTTAAATAAATAAATTCATAATAAATTATATTATATAATGATTTTGTATGTGTTTACATGATTTAATAGACCTTGGTTCAATAAGTCTAGATTGCACATATCTCAACAACCTCCATAATCTAAACTAAGGGGGAGACATTAGAGATGACAATTTAACATCTCCCCACATAATGAATGTTATAGTGGGTTGGTTTCATCTAGTTATTGGAGGAACCATTTGAATCTCCCTCATCATTTGGAAGTGTTCTACCTAATTTCTCAAACTCTACAATATTTTGAATCTCACCAAATGTACCTTTATAGAGTGTCCTTTAGTTTTATAGCATTATCAAGTAGGCTTCAACTTCTTTGAAGACTTAGAATTTCTCTTATGCTAATGAGTTATAAATTCTACCAATTTGAAGTCCTCTGCATGAGATTGGATTTAAGCAAAAACATCACAATTCTTCAAAGCAATCTAAAAATGCATAAAAGGAGAGAAGAGAGCATCAAAGGTTATGATATTAGGGTTTTTAACTATCAAATTAACCACATGAATCACCAACCCACCAAACTAAAAAGATAAGGTAAAGTTAACAAGAATAGATTTAACACATTATTTATGTTTATCTTCACTTTGTCTCCTAAAGATGCTATATTTGCTCTTAGTGCCTCAAATAAATAAATATAAGCATTAATGCCATCAAATTATAAAATATTTATGGAGGAATTTCCAATATAACTTCCATGGAATTAATTTTTTATGTAATTCCTTCTTTGTATCCCACACCTTGATGGGGTTATTTAATTATTTGATGTAAAAAAAATGTATCTAGTTTCAAAAATATTATATATAGACAAAGTTATTTCTCCTTATGTGTTAGAGTAATATGGATTAAAACTGACCAATCTTATAGTGTGCACATTGAAGTTTAAATAGGCACTTAAAGATGCCTTTAGCTACAACTGATAACAAATATATGTACAAAAACTTATGCATAGATCTCAACAATAGGATAAGCTAGTAACTTAGGATCTAACAAATTGACCAAATTTAGAACTAACAGCTTGACTAACTACAACTAACAATCTAATTGTTTCTAGAACATGAGGAATAAAGCTCACGTATACATGGATGAATAATATTTATAAAAACTAATAAAATAATCCTAAGTACCTATTAGCCTAGGATAAAATGCATAAAATATTAAATATTAATGTCTATGCTAATAGATGTCATAACTTTATTGCCAACTCAGGAAGGAGGAGGAAGTCAACAAAGACCTATGACCTGCTACTAAGTCTTCTACACAACTAGAACCTGCCTGGATGAAGAATATTGTAAGTAAGATGACCACTTAATTGCAAGAGGAAGTATAGTAGGAGGAGCAATAGGAGGTGTCATTAATGAAGGAGGAATAGGTGATGAGTGTCGTTGTTCATTCATCATTTAATCATTATATGTGTCAGTCCAGGGCGGTGTCCAAAGGCTGTATGCGATAGAAGGTGTCACAGCTGCAGGTTCAGGTTATTCCAGAACAGGGCTTTTATTGGTGGAATAGTTAGTGTTTTTGGGGGTTTTGTGTGTTTTCTAACTCCTAATACTGAAAATCAAATTGCAGAAGATGAAACTAAACTAAAAACTGCAGTAAATGGAAATTGCAGAATTTGAAAGAGTAGGAAATGAAATGTTGCTGCAGAATTGACAGAAAGCAAATTACAGGAAACCACAAAACAGTTGCTAAAGAATAAACTCAATACAATTTCTCTAAGCATATTATAAATCCATGAAATCAAATAACACCTATTTGCAAACTGTAAATGCTTCAAATCTGGAAACTACAGTAAATTACAGAAAAATTGGAAATTGCTGCAAATATGTAAATTGACAAGAAACCTGAAATTGCTGCAAAGCTGAAATAGACGTATTGAAATTGCATGGGAATATGAGAAATATGTTAAATACTGAAATCTAAACTTAAAGCTGCTAAAGAAATGAAAAGAATGACAGAATTCTGCTGATCTGCTGCAGCAGAAAATCAGCAGGATATTTTGTCAAAAGTTGCCTTCTTCTGGTCCTGCAAGTGGCCCTTGCTTCCAGAACCAGATGAAGGTGTAGAATTTATGCTAAGGGAACTTAAATGCCAACCATAAACGTAATCATGCTAATTTGATAACTGGAAAATTGCACTTGTTATTAATTACGGAAATGCATAACGAGAATGCAGGGAAAACACTGCAGATTCATCGTTCGCTACGTAAATGATTGCACTTTACTGCCTATTCCTCTCCTATATGCCTAAATACCTATATCACTATATGCTCAACCGTGCTGGGAGCTTTATTATTTATAATGCGAGTGTTGATATGCTTGGTTCCTGATTTGCAAGGATTTACAATTGTTGTACAACTGCTTTCCTGAAATGCATGAGCTTACTTTGTCAAAACTTGGTCCATTTAACCCCATTAAATTGCATTCGTTGAGGGAATCAGTTATCATGAGCTGGGACAACTGTCTGGTCAATTGCCATTCATTTCTTTTACCGATTTGTCACTTTTTGACTACGTTTTGTTGTTCCTGCGCTATTCCTTGTTCCTGCGCTATTATTTCTGCATTGCTCCGGAATATCAGGGAGGCGAGTTTCAGTTGCTTTTTCGTGCTTTAAATGCATAAAGAGGAGGTTTTAGACCACCTGGATGATCTTCCCTTATCCTATTGCATAGGTGACATGTGCGGAAGTGACTGTTTCCCAGCCCTGCTGTAAATGTACAGCTGGCTGGAACTGTCACAGTTTGACCCTGTTTTCCTGCACAGTCAGCTACAGGTGACAAATTCCTTGGCGCCTTTTGCATTTAAATTAATTCAAAATAGAGGAACATTATTACTAAGCACCAAACATTCAATAATGCTTATTGATTCTGACTTCCTATTAATGAATTAACTAAAAACTGCAAAAATAAACAGTAAAAACAGACTATATGCACTTAACATTTTAGAATATGCAAATATTATTACATAATGTATTCTATCTAAAATTAGCATAAAAACATAATAAAAAGGGTGTTTCAAAACAGTAGAATGTATCAAAAAGTGTTTATGGATGAGGCAATTCCTGGCCTCATCATTTTCCCCCCAACTGATGGTAATGCATGTCCTCATGCATTTTGTGCAGCTACGGAAGCACACAGGTCCAGATCTAGGCATCTCTCTCGAAACTTTAGCAATGCACCACCAATCTTGTAGAACCCAATGACTGCTTTCACAGACTGAAACCACTGTTGGAAGTCCTCATCAGGATGTAGATTAGTGTCAAAGAAATAGGGGACATGAGTGATAATCAAAGGCATTCTGTACCTTAGCCCTATCCATTGTTCCTTGATTTTTGAAATAATATATATAATACCCTCAGCCCTCCTCCTTGACCAAAATAGGTTAGTGGAAGAAATTGGCTCCCTTTTCTATAAGGAGATGGATAATTCACCCCACCTGTTCTTGCATGCTGCCACAACATCATCAAAGAAATCTGCACAAAAATTTTGAAACTGAGTTATACCCTTTTGCAGATTTCCTAGATAAAGGTGTCTCATCCTGGGATCCCTCATAAAAGAGTAGTGAGTACTGGTGCAATCCCTATGATTGAGAGGAGCAGGCCTGACAAGTAAAACTGCCTGTGATTCTAAGTCCTTGGATATCTTTTTCTCTGAGTCCCAATAAATATTATTTTGCAAGGTGGACATAAAAGCCCTCAGTTGCAAATCTCCTGTGTATAGGTGAGGCAAAAACATGCTCTTTGCTGGCAAAAAGAAATTATGTAAGAACAATTCACACATTAGGTTCTGCTACTCTGTTGGGCTCTGCATAAAGGCCTCCACAAATTCTACAGGAGTGTTTAACTGGTGAGGGAGCTCAGAAACCAGTCTCATAATTTGCCAACGTAGGTATTTCTCCTTGAGTAGGAGGCTGTAAAACCTAGGTGGTCTTCTACATTGTATTGCATACTCTACAATTTGACAGACATCTTTTATCTGTTTTTTCAACCTGTTGATTTCTGTTTCTTTCTCTGCTAATTTGGCTGTGGCAGAGGTCAAAGTTGTAATTTTCCCTTTTAGTTGATGGCACTGAGTCATCCAATAGGCTATATCCTCATTATACTTTGTTAAAGGCACTGTGTTTGGAGGCCTCAGGATAGGTTGCATCTGGGCCACTATATTCACCTGTACACCAACTTCTACAGTTGATGTTGCAGCTGGAAAGTCTGTTTGTATCCCCTGTTCTGCTGTAACAACTATGACTGCTGGATCATCAGGTGGAAGTATTTGTGCCAGAGGAGAGAGTGTAGACACTTGTTCCTAAGCCGCAACTGTGTGGTCCTGTTCAGAAGATGTTTGAATGTCCTACTGCAAAGGACTGTCATTCTACATCAAAATGTCAGATGGATTTTCTTGCAGAGGCACACTATCAGCTGCTTCTACCCCTACCTCACCTGCAATAGGTGATCTCTACACTTGTGCTATGTCATCTTCAGAAGAAGCCAAATCTAGGAGAATCTGAGCCCACTCAACAGGTGCTGTCTCTGTTACTCCTGTAGACTGATTTTCCTGCTGTAGTAATTTGTCTTGCAAATCCTGAATCTGCTGCTATAGTAGAGAAATTTGCTGATCTTTTTCTTTTATGGCTTCTTCAGCTTGGTCAATCCATTTTGTCTGAGTTTTAATCACACTCCTTGCAGCATGCAACTGAGTTTGGATGTCAACTTCTTCTTCAGACGCAGAGTGTGCTTCAGATTCAGACTGTGTTTCAGACTCAGAATATTTTTCAAATTCAAAATATTTTTCAGACTTAGAATCCATGGGAGTCTGCTGCTCAATTCTAGCAGGTTCGGTATCGGGGTTCAGATGTCCTTCAGACTCAGAGTCTGAGTAATCGACCAATGGACAGACAGGGCTTATTTCAGTTGTTTCCATGGTGAGGTCTAGTTCTATTGGCTGTAATTCTCTATCTGCATTTTCTATTTCCTTTGCATCTTTTTGTGAACTATCTGTACTGTCTATGTCCTGTGCATCCTCCTGTGAACTATCTGTTCCAATTTCTTCTTCTTCTGACACACTAATTGGGTCTGTAATGTGTATGGAAGTTTTTGACAAAATTTTTGCTTTCTGAAGTCGTGCAGATCTTCTCAATCCTATTGGTTTTGGGTATTCCTGAGAAGATGCAGCTTCTGCTTGTTCTGGGACAGCTGTAGACTGTTCTGTTAGGTCAGGGATAGATATAGGTTTTGTTGTACATTCTGGAGCAGATGCTTGCTCACTGGAACCCCTAATTTCTCTACTGGGCTATACAGTGTTAGCAAATGTTACTTTTCTTCGTTTTAACTTGGATTCAGATGTTGATGCTTTTTGACTCCTAGTTCTGGAAGATGGAGGACTATCAGGTATATGAGGACTGCTATGTTCAGAGGGCTCTGGTTGAGGATTTTCTTCTAATTCTCCCTTTGTTTCCTCTTCTTCTAGTGCAGGGTTTGAATCATCAGTTTCTACCCATGGAGAGAAGAATCGGTCAAAGTTTCTAGGGTTTCCCCTGAAATGGTATTTTCAGATTAATTTGATTAGCCCATGATGTTTAGGGCTTCCCTTCCCTGCTTGATACTTTAGGGCCATGGCTTTCAGTTCTTGGTGCAAATATAAGGGAATGTTTACCCTAAGTTCAGGTTTGACTGCTCCATGGCGTAGGTGGTTGAGGATTTAGAGGTGTGGACCAGAGACAACAGGAAATTGGCCATCACAGGTCAGATACCTCATAACCCACATTGCTACATCATCCCAAGGAGTCGGCAAGCTAGACCTTTTGACCCCTTTACACACATTTTTATTCATTAAAAATTCTATTTGCCTGTCCCCTTCTTCCTTAAACTGATTTACTAGGTCTGCTAAGATATTCCTGTCGGTTTTAATAATTTGCACACCTTGAAGAGGAAATTCAGTAACCAGACTGAGTATTTCGGGGGTTACCTGGATAGTCATCCCACCAATGTGCACTCTGTTGTTTCGAAATGTATGTGCAAATTCTGCTGCCAGGCCCTCAGAATAACCGTCGAATTTTTGCAAAAATGGCAGAAACCCTACGTCGGTAAAAATCTGTAGTGATGTAGCATCAGTTTGCAGGTAACTCATGTTTTCTGGTTCAACTATCACCTTCTTCTTGCTTGATCCTAAACAACTCATCTTTCATGTTTCTTACTCTACAATAATCTTGATATTTGTTTAAGAATGCGGTCTCCATCTCATCCCAGGTAGTGATTGAGTTTGGTTCAAGATTGCTCATGAACCATCGGAGAGCAGTGTCCTTAAGTGTAGAAGGAAACAATTTCAATTTCTGATTATCATTTATGTAGTCATAAGTTTGACATAATACCTTAAATTCAAACAGAAATTGATCAGGATCTTCCAAACAGCTCCCCTAAAAATTGGCAATATGGATGGGGAGATTGTTTTCATGGGTGCCTCAAGCAGTGGATCCAATCTTATGGGATATTCAAAAATCTTGGGAGTATCATCAGGATTATCATATCCCCCTGCTGCTGCTGCATCCATAGTTGTTTTCTTTCTAAAGGATGATGGGAATAGTCTAGTTAGAGGGGAGTGTTTAGCAGCAAGTGCTTCAAAAAGCTCCTTTTCTAATTTGTCCAACAATTCTTCTGATGAAGAAGATATCTCTGGCTTTTCCTCAGTGATTTCAAATGAAGACAAATCTTCATCAGACCAAGTAGGTCTCTTTGGTGGCTCGGAGCCACTTCGGATAAACCTCCCTCTTTGGTCCCTTAGCCTATGCATTCATGCCTATTCACAAAATAAATTGAAATGCAGTGTTTCAAGAATTGTAATACAATTTTTGACCTGTTTCACTTTTTCTAACAACACCTATTGTTCCCCGGCAATGGTGCAAAAAAATTATGAGTGTCGTTGTTCATTCATCATTTAATCATTATATGTGTCAGTCCAGGGCGGTGTCCAAAGGCTGTATGCGATAGAAGGTGCCACAACTGCAAGTTCAGGTTATTCCAGAACAGGGATTTTATTGGTGGAATAGTTAGTGTTTTTGGGGGTTTTGTGTGTTTTCTAACTTTTAATACTGAAAATCAAATTGCAGAAGATGAAACTAAACTAAAAACTGGAGTAAATGGAAATTGTAGAATTTGAAAGAGCAGGAAATGAAATGTTGCTGCAGAAGTGACAGAAAGCAAATTATAGGAAACCACAAAACAACTGCTAAAGAATAAACTCAATACAATTTCTCTAAGCATATTATAAATCCATGAAATCAAATAACACCTATTTGCAAACTATAAATGCTTCAAATCTGGAAACTGTAGTAAATTACAGAAAAACTGGAAATTGCTGCAAATTTGTAAATTGACAAGAAACCTGAAATTGCTACAAAGCTAAAACAAACGTATTGAAATTGCATGGGAATATGAGAAATATGTTAAATACTAAAATCTGAACTTAAAGCTGCTAAAGAAATGAAAAGAATGATAGAACTCTACCGATCTGCTGCAGCAGAAAATCAGTAGGATATTCTATCAAAAGTTGCCTTCTTCTGGTCCTGCAAGTGGCCCTTGCTTCCAGAACTAGATGAAGGTGTAGAATTTATGCTAAGGGAACTTAAATGCCAACCATAAACGTAAACATGCTAATTTGATAACTGGAAAATTGCACTAGTTATTAATTCTGGAAATGCATAACAGTAATGCAGGGAAAACCTGCAGATTACTGTTCTGCTACAAAAATGATTGCACTTTACTGCCTATTCCTCTCCTATATGCCTAAATACCTATATCACTATATGCTCAACCGTGCTGGGAGCTTTATTATTTATAATGTAGTGTTGATATGCTTGGTTGCTGATTTGTAGGGATTTACAACTATTGTACAACTGCTTTCCTAAAATGCATGAGCTTACTTTGTCAAAACTTGGTCCATTCAACCCCATTAAATTGCATTCATTGAGGGAATCAGTTATCATGAGCTGGGACAATTGTCTGGTCAATTGCCATTCATTTCTTTTACCGATTTGTCACTTTTTGACTACATTTTGTTGTTCCTGCGTTATTATTTTTGCACTGCTCTGAAATATCATGGAGGCGAGTTTCAGTTGCTTTTCCATGCTTTAAACGCATAAAGAGGAGGTTTTAGACCACCTGGATGATCTTCCCTTATCCTATTGCATAGGTGACATGTGCGGAAGTGACTGTTTCCCAGCCCTGCTGTAAATGTACAGCTGGCTGGAACTGTCATAGTTTGACCCTGTTTTCCTGCACAGTCAGCTACAGGTGACAAATTCCTTGGCGCATTTTGCATTTAAATTAATTCAAAATAGAGGAACATTATTACTAAGCACCAAACATTCAATAATGCTTATTGATTCTGACTTCCTATTAATGAATTAACTGAAAACTGTAGAAATAAACAGTAAAAACAGACTATATGCACTTAACATTTTAGAATATGCAAATATTATTACATAATGCATTCTATCTAAAATTAGCATAAAAACATAATAAAAAGGGTGTTTCAAAATAGTAGAATCTATCAAAAAGTTTTTATGGATGAGGCAATTCCTGGCCTCATCAATAGGCTTCATGTGAGGAGGGCGTGGTGCAGTTGATGTTGGTGTGTTCTATGGTTTACTAAAGATTAAAGCAATCTTTTATGGCTGAGTGGAATGGAGTAGAAGTGTGGTACTCTTGATGTAACAAATGAGAAATATTGTGTGCTCATGATGCAAGGTGTATGTATTGATAAAATCATCATACTGAGCCCTTCTATCATATTGATAGGGTTTGCCAAGAAGTAGACAATTACATCATAGGTGACTCTATCCATAAAATGTAGGCCAAGGGCAAAGGACATCATGCAAGTTTGTGTAATGTATGAGGTGGAACCATTATACTTCCATCCAAGTGAATATGAACGAGGATGTGGTTCTGATAGTAGTTACAACATATCAAAAAAATATATCACAATCAAATTCTTTTGTGAGTCATTGTCGAATATAAAATCCGTAGAGAAATTGTGAGTGAGGTGAGCTCTCATAGTCACCTTCAAACAAATTATAAGATATTATGGTGACATTATTGAGTTTTCTCTTAAGCTCATCATATTTTTTATCTTCTCCTATAATCTCAATGAGAACATCTTGTGGTTCTTCACTTTGAGATTTTACAATGAAATTCTTCTTCTTCCTAAGAATCCATATTCCACATGACCTATTCTATTACAATAAGTATAAATTTTATTTCTATTGAAAGAAGGACGAGAAGAAGAAAAAGAAGAATATGATGAAGAAAATAAAGAAGGCTTCTTTGCGTTGTCTGGTTTTTGTTGATTTGAAGGTCTAAAATCTCCCATGGAACTAAAACATCATGTTCTTCTTGACTGAGCAACAAGATTCTCTTTTACCAACTAAGCTTTATTAAAGGCTGCATATAAAGTGCTTAGAGTTAGATTTTGATGAGTATATGATATAGGAAATGCAACCACAAGATACAAGATAAGCAAGATATAATATCTATATGATAATGGCACTATAATATGCAAGAAAACAAAGAGATAAACTTTCGCAATAACTCAAAAATATGCCATTAATGAAAGCTCACAAAAATAGTACAATGCAGTATGATGAAGGATATGAACACTCCATAAACTATTCTAAAGGAACTATATTGTACTCATACTACCACTATTCTATGCACTCTTTATTCTATATGTTACCACACACACTATATCCTCTACTACTCTAATTTCACTCACTATAAGGTCTATATATAGGAAGATATGTTCCTTGGCCCTTACTCTACCTATGACACTTCATCTACCTTTCCTATGACTCATGTACAAGTGGACTCCTTATACATTTACATCATTGCACATTGACACTTGTGCATTTATTACATTTCTTGAAGTAACTACTTAACTTTACTCTAAAGTAAAGTCCTACTCTAGTTATGTACCGAAGGTGGTACATTGACATGTACCTAATAATGTAATATACTCTAACACCCCTTGTATTACATTATTTGGGTATTGAAGACTTTAGTCTTCAATATGGATCTTCATCTTGGTTCTGGAGTTTGTATTCTCCTTATCTACTTTTTGTATCTTGTTCAAGCAAGTAGTTAGTGTCTTCATAAAATGCTATCATTGCTGAGAGAGCTTTGGCTTCATGTTCAATAGTAAGTTCTTTTAGTTCTTCGATTTGATCATGTCCATTCAATTCAATCGGTGTGCATTCTTGATTATACCCTGTTTGCATTCTGATTAGTATCTTTATCTTGTTCTCTTTTGTCATGCCTTTTCTTGTTCTTTCTTCTTATTATTCTATATTTTTGCATTATTACTAGTGGAATATCTACTTCATGATGAGTTAGTCTCATCACAATGATATTGAATAGAGTTGTTAGTTTATTTTATATTTTGAGCAAGTTCAAAAACAATTAATGACAGATAGATCATCAAATATTCTTCAGATGTGAATATAACTATATTTTGTGTATTCCACCATGCTATGAAAATGACTCCATGAAGATAACTAATTACTACTACAAAATTTCCTTCTTTTGCCTCTTTAAAGAATAATGAGAATCTTTCCTTTTCACCTATGGATAAATACTTGTATCATTTAAAGGCATCTATTAGATTTTGAGAGTAAAATTCCACCTCATGAAATAGTTCCTCATTATTGAAAACATTCCTCACTATATCATCCATGTTTCTATTTGTTTAATCTTTCAAGTAGACTTTATTACAGTTCCTTAGTATTTTGAGAATAGTTCTAATAGAATCTTTTAAGTAGTCTTCCTTATGCCTCCCTAGTTTAGAGTATATGAACTAATTTGATTAACCCTTTCCAAGACTTAGGTTTTGTAGGATTCCTTATGTCTCCCTAGTGTTTAGAGTATGCTTTAATCTTGATAAAGTGCTTAGAAAATATTAGTTCACCTTTTGATTTGATTTTGTAATGTTTTGAGAATGATGGTAATATGATAATCAACTCCTATTTCACCTTATTTCTCCTATTGAACTTATGCACTTTTCAATTTGATGAAGTTCTCTATGGTTGGATTTCTTTTGTCTCTTTAATGTGACTATGAGACAAGTATAAGCAATAAGTTCCAACTCTTTTAAAGCAATTAATGAACTTCCTTCTTTATCCTTAACTTCAATAGATCAATTTTCTAAATTCCAATTGTCTAAGGTTTTGATGTAGTATACCTTATATCTCCCTATTTTGGAACTTTAGAAAATAATATTTGCAAAATAATATTTAATTATCTAAAGTGGAAACCCTTATTTCTCCTACTTAATTATTTGCAAATATTATGTTATTGGAATTTCAAGCAATAGAATTTGAAATGCTTTTTCCAAAATAAACTTCACCCTTCAATTAGATTTCTAGAACTTAATATAATGTCTAAGGTTTTATCTCCTTATTCCTCCTATTGTTTAATAGACCAACCTTAGGAATTGAATAACCTTTATAGAAAGCAATTAATGATATATTGTGGCTACAGTTAAGGAAGCTTATAATATTAAGCAAATCATTAGT
This sequence comes from Wollemia nobilis, assembly GCA_028583015.1. Taxonomy (NCBI): domain Eukaryota; kingdom Viridiplantae; phylum Streptophyta; class Pinopsida; order Araucariales; family Araucariaceae; genus Wollemia; species Wollemia nobilis. The sequence goes on along the minus strand of JAQPPZ010000620.1, from coordinate 4,239,232 downwards.
TGTTTTTCTAAGGCTACTGGGCAATTGATCAATGAAGACAAATCTAAAGTCATTTTCTTTCACTGCTCTACTAGACAAAAATCCATGGTCTTGGATAAATTAAGATATAATAAGACCTCCCTAACGATCACTTATTTAGGTATTCCCATAAATATTCAAAGGCAGACAAAAAAAATATTAGAATTAGTTGTTGGACAAAGTCAAGAAGAAAATTGGAAAGTGGACCAATAGGTGGCTTTCTTCTAGGGGTAGAATCACCTTGGTAAAATTAGTCCTTCAAGGTATTCATATTTATGTTTCTTCCGTGTTGAATATACCAAAGGTTTTTCTTCGTGAAATGGATCAAATCAGTCATCGGTTCCTCTGGAGTGGTACTAAGAAGAAAAGAAAATGGGCCTTGGTGAAATGGGACACTTTATGTCTTCCTAATAATGAAGGGGGGTTAGAATTTTGATCTTCTATTAATAACAACAAAGCTTTAGCTGCTAAATTATATTGGAGGGTTGCATAATCCCAATGATATTTGGGCCAATAATATCTGTGCTAAATATGCTGAGAAAAAAATCTTGAAGATCTTATTCGCTATCAATTGCCTACCAAAGGTTCTCCCATTTTAGCAGTTCTTAATACAGGTGAGGATTTGATAAAAAAAAATATTTTGGATCATTCATAATGGTCAACAGGTAAATTTTTGGATAGATTCATGGGATGGTCATAAGCCTTTGATAACTCAGTTTCCCGATTGGAGGCCTTGGATGGAGGAGCTTCACCGATCTAACTAGATAAAGGTGGCTAATTAATATCAATACCATACTGGTAATTCAAAGGTTGGTAGACATTGGATCCCTATTGAGGATTGGCCTATTCAAATCCTAAAAATGCAAAGATAAGCTATCCAAGGCATCCTTCATATGAGATCTCTCTCTTGGTCCCATGAAAAATATTGTTTTGGATGGAACAACACTACTAAGGCTGATTATTTAGTTGCTCAAGGTTATTTGAACTTATGCCATAATAATCCCAACCAATTATCTGACATATTTTCTCAGTTGTGGGCTCAAAATATCTAGCCTAAGGTGAGGTTCTTTACTTGGCTTTTATTGCATCGTAGGGTGCTTACTGGTGAGCAACTTATGAAGCATGGTTTTCATGGACCTTTTAGATGTGAAATGTTTGGAGAGAATATAGAAACTCTTAGCCATATTTTTGTTGAGTGTACTTTAGCCTCTGAGCTATGGAGGAGAATGGCCACTTTACTTGGCTTACAGTGGTCCAATTTTTTTACTTTTGAATAACTTTGGAGGGATTGGCCTAAACAAGAGGGTGTTGATCATTTTATTAGGTAGTTAGTTTGGATGGGTTCTACCATTCTACTTTGGAATATCTGGAATGAAAGGAACAACCGAATGTTTAATCAAGATAGGAAGGATATTCACTATATTTGGCAAAAGACCATTGCAAACTTAGTTGAAGCAGTCCAACAACTCCTTAATCATCCTCAAAACTCCCACCAAATATGGGATCAAGTGATGCAAATATTTAAGATTAAATCTTCTAAGGGTAACCAACTTAAAGGGAATGTGAGTAATTGTAATATGGATAGGACAATAAATTGGCAACCTCCTACTAAGGATTTTAGAAAATTCAATACTAATGGAGCCTCTAGAGGGAACCCTGGAAAAGCTAGTGTGGGAGGAATTGGTAGACTTTCAGATGGCTCCCTGGTTTTTACTTTTGCTGAGAATTTAGGTATTATTTCCAATAACCTTGTTGAGGGGTATGGTATCCTCAGAGGCCTTCAAGCAGCTACTAAGGTTGGATGGGAAAAGGTGATAGTTGAGTCTGACTCTCAACTCATGATTAATATTTTGAAGACTCCTTATAAGAATCATAAGGTTGATTTGAGAATAAAAAGAATTATTGAGAAGATTCAATTAATCCATATGATATTTTTGAAAGTTGATTACAATAATGTGGTCAGAGATCAAAACAAGAGTGTTGATGCTTTAGCTAATTGGGCTTTGGACAACGGTGATCTTACTTGCTATGGCCATCCTCCGAGATGGTGGGCTTCACAAATAAGGGGAGCTCTTCTTTATATCATTTCTTTGGATGGCTCCAGTTCTGAAGGTACCTAGTTTCTTCTTGCTTTATTTTTGCTTCTCTTTGGTTTGGTCAGGGTATTTTAGTTCCCTAACTCAATCTATTATTTCTTTTGTTTCCTCTGTTGATTATTGCCTTAATAGTCTTTTGGTCTAAAAAGGTCATTGTTATGTTCAATTTTTGTCTTTTTTATTTTTTCTGTTTCGTTTTTTGAGGTGTGTGTTTTTTTGTTTTATTTTTATTTTTGTGTTGTTTTTTGTTGTTCTTGTGTTTTTGTTGTTTTGTGTTTTTTGTTATTGTCCTTGTGTTTTTGTTGTTCTTGTTCTTGTGTTTTTGTATGTTTGTGTTAATTCATATTTTTGTGTGTGAGTGTTTTATAGGTTTTTTGTTTTTGTTTATTGTTTGTTGTTCATTGTTTTTTAATTTTTATTTTTCATGTTTTTGTTGATTATGTCTATGTAGCGTTATGTTGATTTTATCTTGTTTGTGTTTTGTTATGTTGTTCTTGTATTTTTTCTATGTGGTTCGTGTTGTGTTTTTTTTATCTTATTGTGTGTGTGTGTTTGGTTGTGCTTTATCTTTTTGACACACTCAAGGAGCATGTTTTTTATTTTATTTTATTATTTTTATTTTTATTTATTTATTAATTTTTTAAATATTATTGTGTGGTTTTTTGCTTCTTGAGTATGTCAAAGGTGGTAGACCAGGTGCGAGCCCTGGGTGATTTTGATAAAATAGATACCCCCGCCTCCTTGGGTCTTACCCGAAAGTGGTATCCCTTCTGGGATGTTTTTCACACAAAAAAAATAATGATATATTGTGGCTTATACCTTTTAATAATGCATTGCTCATTGTTCATTGTTCGACGTTTGATATAGGTTATGACTATGAATTTCAACCTCTTGAATGCTAAATCTTTGTGGTCCATGAGGTATGCTATAAAGCATTGCTTTGGGTGATGTTCTCGACATTCTTTAGATTGTAATCTCTCCCTTATTAATCACTTTTTTATTGTGTAGCAAAAATCTCCTTCTACATTCTTCTTATTAGCAAAGGCATTTAATGAACCTTACCTCCTTATGTAATATATACCAAATGGTATATACATTATTGCTCGAGGCTATCTCTCCTTGCTATATGACATCAATCTATGATGTACTTTAGAATATATCACTCTTGGTAACGTAGGTGTTATTACAACGTCTATATGCTTGAATGATGACTGAACTTTGCCAATATGTGGATTATTACTTAGGCACTTCTCTTACTTTACATGTGTTATGAATGAAGGTGTTATGAAATACTTTAGCGACACTCCTTTGCTCCTTATGCACAATATTTATTCGCTTGAGATGACAAGTGGACATCTTCAACCTTACATGTAGATATGCCCTTTCATTCACTTCTTATTCCAATGCTTCTTGCCAACTATTGATCATTTGCTCAACACTTTCTTCCTTAGATTTCTCCATTTAATAGTGGTATTCTCCAATGTAGGTGGTTCCAAGGTGCTTCACTCCTAATGGTTTGAAGGCATTTGTTTTAGCCCTAATTTTGTTCTTCTTCCAATATTTTGACAACATTCGCTTGGGTAATAAGCTCCTTACTTGCACCTTGATTTTGTTATTTTTTGTTATGCTATTTCTCTTACAAATGTTGTGTTAGACTTGCCTTGCTAACATGCCTATGCTTACTCAACTTGGTCTCCTTTTGATGTAGATTGACGTGCACCACGAACATTGCTTGATATGAGACCAATCAGTGTTGAATATCGTGGCTTGAATGCTAGTTTTATGAGCCTTTTTTTGGCTCTCTCCTTTGCTTTAAAATGGTCACTTGAAGATTGTGTTTTGCTAGCCATTGTAATTCCTTTTAGAGGCTATATATTTCGTCCTTATTGGATATATTTGATGCAATGACCCTCCTTGCATGGTTTATGAAAGATAGTAAAAACATGTATATACTTACCATTTTCCAGTAAACCATGGTACTATTGATAGCTTCTATGAGCGCAGGACATTTACATGATGGTAATGAAAATAAATAAGTTAGGAAAAAAAGGTGAGACAAGGAAGTGATGATTCGGCTCATGAGCACATGGAAAATTACACTTGCATATCATTTAGATGTATTGCATATTGCATCTCAGCGTGGGTTAAATTGACTCGAATATTGCTTGTTTGGCAAGGAATAAGAAATGTTGTTTTAAGTCGTAATGATGATGGGAGCCACTAGTTTGAAAAGGCATGTGTGTGTATGGTTGCTTGTTAAGGCATATGATTTTATTATTTAGAATGTTATTTTATTTTATATGTGAATTTAGTATAGTAGTAGGTTTACCATGTATGGAAGCCTATATAAATATTATTATTGTTTTGCTTTGAAATATAAGGAAATAGTTTATAATATTATTAATATTGCTTTATTTAAATTACGTGTAAAATAGTTTACACTAATTTTAAAATAGCTTTGCTTGGAATATTAAAGAAATAATTGAAAATTTTGATAGATCTAAGTTTTATTAAACCTCCATGTGGATAGGCGCACTTCCTATATTTGTTGTTAGTTAAAGCAAAACATCGTGAATTTTTCTATGGTCACGATAACTCAGTATGCACATGAAGTAGAGGAGAGGAGGCTCGAAAATCTGGCACTATGCATGGAGGAAGAGGAAAACAACTTGCGAGTTCCTCGCATATCATTTTGGAAAGGAAAAACAAAATAAAAAAGGTAAGACATTGGAAAGGAAGGGATCCGGGTGAGACAAGATAGAAGTAAATTTGAAGAACAACTAAAAGTGTGATTGGGAAGCATGAAAAATAGGTCGGTTATTCTGTTAGCTTCTAATTTAAATATTGCATTCACCATGTTTACTTAGTGTGATAAACATATCTATCTTCGCTATGTAAATATTGCTATGTTCCTGAGATATTAGATGGTAATGAAAGCAACGAAAATATTGGTATAACACTGCCATGCTGAAGAATTAGTTCATGTTATAGGAAGCATAATAATTCTGGTTAAATACTATCGTCATGCTGTATTAATTTGTAATATTTAAAATATTGTATTATTATAGAAAAATATGTTTCTACGTTGTTGTGTTGTATGAAACAATGTATAGTTGCTATATTACTGTGTTGCTATGTGATTTTGCATTTATAAGTAATGATGTGATGAGTGTTGTGTGTAAAATATATTCTTTTTAAAAAATAGAGAAAGAAACAATCTATGAACTTATACCTCTTTGGTAACTACGAAACATCTCTTGATGAGGAAGATAGGTTTCATGGAATTTTACCCTGTGAAAAGTAGGTAGATTGAAACAAAAGAAACATATTGATAATTCTATGGATAAGTCTTGGGAAAGGAGATTAGAGAATTTTTGAATGTTTCTATGAAAGAATAGTTTGCATGTGTGCATGGTAAAATTGCATGATCATTATCTATGAGTCATATCTAATCCCTTACGGTGCTCTAAGTTTCCTCTGTGCGGATTTTTGACTGCTTGGAACCAACCAATATTGTGCTGAGTGAGTATGGGAAGAATAGTGCCAAGAGCTCATGTTCAAGGAAAGTTATATCATTGTTGTTGCTGATTGGATATCGAGAACCAAGACAAAGGTTATGTAATGAAGTTGGCTATTTCGGGCCTGGGCAACAGTGCAGATTGATAGAAGAAGAACGAATTTGAAACTAGAAATACCAAACCTTAGGTAGAAAGTAGTATAAGCATTTTAAAGTAAGAGCAAGAACCCCTTTATCATGTTAAAAGGGGTGAAGCCCACTTGTATTATTATTCTAAAAATAAAGATAAATGTATTTGGAAGCGACATCATGAGCTTATGACAAAGTCGGATGAAGCATATGTATTATATTAAACTTTATAACCTTATTTAGTAAAAAGGTTTTTGGTTTTGAATTCTCTTTTGGTATGCTGTGAATTGGAAATTCTTAGGTAAGATATTAAATAAATCAAACCTAGTTTTACCTCGAAGGATCCTAGGTAAACCATGAGAGTAAATAAGTCTTGTTTAAACTTAGTGTTTGCTGCATATAAGCTAAATACTTCTAGCGAATGTCATTTAAAATCTATTTTGATAAATTGATTAGTGCTGTTGTGAGTGAGAGGCAACCAAAAATTATTCTCTAAAGAAGAAAACCTATGATTTTACTTCTGAACACAAATAGAGTAATATTAATGAAACTCATGAGGTGTGACATTGAACTTTACTTTTAAGAGAAATAAAGTTATTAAAAAGTTATGCATTTATGAACAATTGGTTCTTCAGAACTCTCCTTTGTGAAATAGTAAACCAACAAATATCTAGAGAGCAAAACTATACTCTAGGATGGTTTAAAATCATGATAATAGTGTGAATTGGTCTTAAATAGCAAGTTATTTTTATGACTAATTATTATTGTTCTTTTAATTGAATTTTCCTTTAAAATATAATCTATTTAAGGTAGATTTGTTAACTTATTTTGGGAAAATATTGATAGTGAAATAAACCCAAAAAGATATTTAGAAGGCTTTGACCCAAAAATTAAACATATGAACATCCAAGAATGTTGAGGTGCATAGGATGCACACAACAAGCTTTGGGATAGCTAAATACTAATAGAATTTGTCAAAAATGACTCGGTCAGGTCAAGAACGAGAAGGTGGTATGGGACACCTTTTTCAGGTTGGACCCGAGAAGCATTGTGCTTATTACATACTCATTGAACTTAGCTAGAACAACCATAGGGTTTGGTATGGGATAAACCACTATGAGTTATAGTGAGTATGAGTAATGAGGTCCAAGGTTAGGGTATTGACATGGTACTAACTACCTCTAGAAATAGGGAGTCCCTAGTTAGTCATAGAGACATAAATATGCTAACCTCTTTCATATTATTTTAAAACAAGTTGACTAGATAGTCGAAGGTTCGGTATGAAGAGGTAAGGGATGAAAGCATCCCCCCTCTAGGTGTTATGGGCCCTAGAGGATAACCCTTATCATGGTTCGGTCCTCATGTTAGGAAATGTGGATGATAAATGAGGACAACTGAATCCACAAATTGGCTCCTCAATGGGATATGGTCGATCTCATCCACTTGGGTGATTGGTTGCAGCAGTCTTGAACTCAAATGTGGTTTGATATGTCTGTGCTAAGAATGTTTTATTTCCTTGGATGATTCAAAAAGAAGTTAACTAAAATTTAGATAATCAACTTTTAGGCTTGGATAGAAGACTTAGTTTTAAAAAAAAATTACTTTTAGTTTTCCTTATATTTTTTTGGACAACTAGGTATGAAGTTAGACCTGGGTTGTTACATATGGTATCAGAGCAGAAGAGATTCTAGGCTATAGATTTTGAATGTGATATAGACTAGTTAATATAAACTAATGCACTACCACTTTCACCTACAGGTTGAATGGCATGAATGTTGCAAGGTGGGTCCTCGAGAAATCCTGTGGGAGGTAGGGAGGAGGAAGTCATCGAAAGACCTGTAAGGAGGCCACAAACAAATTTAAGGTAGAAAGGTCCTCAGTGTGAAAGAAGGGTTAATGAGATTTCTCAGAGTGAGAGTGAGACCAGTGTGGAGGAAGGAAACCTCGCAAAAGTGGTGCAATTATTGCAAACACATATGGAATACCAAAGGGAAGAGATGGCCCAACAAAAAACTCACATGGCCCAACAACAAGAATTTATTGTCCAACAATAGTGGGTCATAGAAGACTTAGCTAGTGGACAAGGAAATGGATTGGAGAGGTCAGTGGAAGCATCAAGGGAACTAGAGAGATCCAATGCTGGAAGGGCAAGAGTGAGTAAGGAGTTGGACAGAAATCTGAAAAAGGTAGTAATATCTAAGTTTAATGGTAAGGGCGATGGTGAATCAACCAAAAATTGGTTAAGTGAACTAGAGTCCTACTTCTCTCTAGTAGTCCTATCCTTTGAATCCAAGACTACTTTGGTAGTTATGAACATGACTAAAATAGCCCTGGACTAGTGGAAATCATATAAGAAAGGGCATGAAGTAGAAGTTGTTGACCTCAAATGGGAGGAGTTTGTCAAGGAATTCAGGGATAGATTCTTGACAAGGCAGTATTATGTAGAAAATTTTGGGGAATTCTCAAATTTGAGATAAGAAAGCATGTCGGTTCGTGAATACCACCAAAATTTTATTCAACTACTAAAATATGCATCCCAATATGAAAGTAACGAAGAAATGAAAACACAAAAATTTATTCTAGGATTACATCCTAGAATCATGACGGTGGTAAACATGCATAATCTCATCAATATGCCAACTACTTTTGATTTAGCAAGAAAAGAGGAAGCTAATAAGGAAATGAGAAAGGCATATTTTAATTACCAAAAGTTATCCAAAAAGGAAAAATATGAACTCAAGAAGCAGAAAAGTGTTGGCTTTATGAAATGGGAGAAGGAACATAATAAGAAACCCAAAGGAGGAGATCAGAACAAGAAAGGTGGCAAAAATAAACCCAATTACCAAGGTGGTAAATTCAAGAAAGATGTTAAAGAATTTCCCAGAAGATAGGACCAAAAACCAATAGGTCAAGGAAGGGATAGGGAAACTACATCTATGAATAGAAATGAGAACAACAATAGAGGAAATAGAGCTCCACCAAATGGATGCTATGTATGTAAAGGAGCTCATTATGCCAATAAATGCCCCCACAAAGTTGATCTACCATAAAAATCCCTAGAAGAGGCTAGCCACAAGATTTATGCGGCCATAGGTAGTTCTAAAATCAATGGTCAAATTACTCCTTTCTTATTGAATGGTAAATGTTTTGATAAAAATGTGCAAATTTTAGTTGATAGTGGGTCAACAGATAGTTTTATCTCATCTAGATTAGTGAGGTATTTGCCTGTTAGACCTATATTCTTGGCCAATGGTTGGAAGGTAGAGTATGGATCATGGCAAACCCACCATGTTAACCAATGTCTCTTTGACTCCCATATTTCCTTACCTCAAGGAAATATCAACTAGCATTTGTATGTGGCACCTTTGCATGCATTTGATATCATTTTAGGAGTTGATTGGTTAAAAGTGCACAAGGCTCTTTTAAAATTTGAAGAGAGATGGGTGGAATTTTTGGATGAATCTAATCAAAGGATTAGAGTTAGTTGTGGGTGAAGGGAAGTTAAGCCACATCTATTGACTGCAATGCAGATCAAAAAGGTTATTAGGAAGAAGGGTATGATCTTCATAGTTAAGTTGAATAGGAAAGAAGAGTCTGAGAAGGAATCTGACCTTTTCCAGCAACACTCGGTGTTGGGTGCATTCAAATATGTATTCCCTAAGGATCTTCCAGGGTTACCTCCTCGGAGGGAATTTGACTTCTCAATTGAGTTGTTACCTGGTGCAGCACCAATTGCAAGGTCACCATATAGAATGACACCCATAGAGTTGCAGGAGCTCAAAATACAACTTCAAGATTTGCTTGAAAAATGGTTAATCAAACCTAGTGTGTCACCCTGGGGAGCTCCTATCTTGTTTGTTAAAAATAAATATGGTACCTTAAGGATGTGCATAGACTATCGGATGCTGAATAAGGTTACTATCAAGAATAGGTACTCATTACCAAGGATTGATGATTTGTTTGATCAATTGAAAGGAGCAACCATATTTTCTAAAATAGATTTGAGATCTGGATATCATCAGTTAAGGATTCGGGAGGAAGATACTTCTAAAATAGCTTTTAGAACAAGGTATGGATATTTTGAATTTACTATCTTACCTTTTGGGCTAACCAATGCCCCAACCACATTCATGAACCTCATGAATAGCATTTTTAGAGAACAACTGGATAAGTTTGTACTCATATTTTTGGATGACATTTTGATTTATTCCAAAAGCAAGGAAGAGCATGATCAACATATGCGAACAATGCTTGCGATTCTTAGAAAGAATCAATTATATGGAAAATTGACCAAGTGTGAGTTTTATACTCCATAAGTGCAGTATCTTGGACATATTATTTTTGCTAAAGGAATTGTAGTAGACCCCAAGAAAATCAAAGCAATCATTGATTGGCCAACACCTACTAATGTTTTTGAAGTGCGAAGTTTCATGGGAATTATAGGGTATTATAGATGGTTTGTTAGAGGGTTTTCGAGAATTGCTCAACCCATTACAAATCTTCAAAGAAAAGGGAAAGGCTTCAGGTGGATAGAGCAGTGTGAAGAGGCTTTTTGAGTTTTGAAAGAAATATTGATGACTGCACCGATCCTGTAATTGCCTGATCCAAGTAAGCAATTTACAATTTGTACAGATGCATCAATCGAAGGGTTAGGTGGAATTTTGACCCAAGACGGTGCGGTTATTGCTTATGAGTCCAGGAAACTAAAGAGGCATGAAGTCAATTATGCCACTCATGATTTAGAGTTGGCAGTGGTAGTGCACGCTCTAAAAATTTGGTGATATTATTTACTAGGAAAATATTTTGAGTTAAAAATAGACCACCAGAGTTTGAAGTATATATTTACCCAACCTTTATTAAATGCCAGGAAACGACGCTGGATAGAGTTCCTCATGGAGTATGATTTTGGCATTGAGTACATTAAGGGTAAGGAGAATAAGGTCACTAATGCTTTAAGTAGGAGAGGGTATATTATCACTATGGAAAAATGCCAATATGATCTGTTGGATCAAATAAAAATGTGGCAAGAAAAAGATGAATTTTTCCAATCTTGCATTGGTTAGGTTGGACATAAAAGGACAAGGAAGCAGAATATGGTTTCAAATATGATCTACTATATTTCAAGAATAGGTTGGTAGTACCTAATTCAGGAGGATTGAGGGAAACAATCCTTAGGGAGGCACACAATACTCCCTATTCTATGCACACTTAGGAGGGGTAAAAATGCGTGAGAATCTAAAGAAAGCTTATTTCTGGCCAGGTATGAAAAAGGATATTACCAACTATGTGGTCAAATGTTTGGAATGCCAAAGAGTGAAGGCAAAACATCTGCATCCAGCTGGAAAATTGTACCCACATGAGATACTTGCACAAAAGTGGCAAGTAGTATCAATGGATTTTATAGTGGGACTGCCTAAAACAATATTCAGGCATGATGCAATTTTAGTAATTGTGGATAAATTAACCAAAGTCACACATTTTATACTAGGTAATGTGCAAGATGATGCACCCATGGTAGCAAGTAAGTTTTCCAGAGAAGTGGTGAGGCTACATGGGTTCCCAAAAGTTCTAATCTCTGATAGAGATTCTCGTTTTACTTCTAAATTTTGGCAAGTGTTGCATCAAGCATTAGGGACTAAGTTGAATATCAGTATTGCTTATCACCCTGAGACAGATGGATAGACTGAGAGGGTGAATCAAGTGCTTGAAGATATGTTGAGAATGTACTACATGGAACAACACACAAAGTGGGAAGACTACTTATACCTAGTAGAATTTACATATAACAACAATTACCATGCATCACTAGGTATGGCACCTTTTGAAGCTCTATATGGGTGATGGTGCAGAATTCCCTTAACTTGGGATAATATGGAAGATCGGGTAGTGATCGGACTAAAAATGATAAAAGAAATGGAAGAATAGTTAAAGAAGATTCAGTAGAAGCTAAAGGAGGTCGTAGACCACCAGAAGAGCTACGTGAACCTCAAAAGGACACCGAGGAAATATTCTGTGGGAGATAGAGTATTCTTAAGGGTGAAGCCAACTAAAAGTTCTATAAAATCATCTAAGCTTGACTCTAGATATGTGGGTCCATTTGATATTATTGCTAAGATAAGCCTTGTAGCATATAGATTAGCTCTACCGCCAAGCTTATCCAAAATCCATAATGTCTTTCATGTGTTCCTCTTTAGAAAATACATTTTTGATCCTACTCATGTTTTGGATGTTTCCAACTTGCAGATGACCGATCCATTAAATATTGAGGTGCGACCTATTCGCCTACTTGGTTTTCGAACCAAGAATCTAAGAAAATAAAGCATAGAGCAATGTTGGGTCCAATGGGACCACTACTCAGATCGAAATGCTATGTGGAAAGATGTGGCAGATATGCGGTGGCAGTTTCCTTATCTGTTTGAGTAGAAATAGACTTTATCATAAAATTTTATATGATTTTGGAATATTTGTATATATACAAATGAGAATGGAACTAGATACTAAGTAGAGTAAAATATGTTTGTCATTTTACTGAGTAGAGTAGTTTGCAAGTGTGTTGTATTGCAAAGTGACATGTTTTGGAACATATGATGATATTTGATAAATTGATTATATTGTGATGTAATCTATGATGTGATTATATGCCAATTGTGAGGAAAAAATTATTTGTTTACAAAATTTAGAACTTGATGTAAGCAATGAATTTGTTTGAATACTTTGGGGAATTGTAAATAAAATGAATATACAAAGTATTTATTTTGCTTAATATGGTTAAAAACATAGGGATTGTGTTTATCCCTAGTGGGGAAGGATGTAATGATCCTCCTCGCATGGTTTATGAAAGATAGTAAAAACATGTATATACTTACCTTTTTCCTATGAACCATGGTACTACTAATAGCTTCTATGAGTGCAGGACAATTGCATGATGGCAATGAAAGGAAACAAGTTAGGGGAAAAAGGTGAGATAGGGAAGTGATGATTCGGCTCGTGAGCACATGGAAACTCATGCTTGCATATCATTTAGGTGCATTGCATATTGCATCTCTGCATGGGTTAAATTGACTCGAATATTGCTTGTTTGGAAAGGAATGAGAAATGTTGTTTTAGGTGGCAATGATGATGGGAGCCACTAGTTTGGAAAGGCATGTGTGTGTGGTTGCTTGTTAAGGCATATGTGAGTTTATTATTTAAAATGTTCTTTTGTTTTATATGTGAATTTATTATAGTAGTAGGTTTACCATGTATGGAAGCCTATATAAATATTATTATTGTTTTGCTTTGAAATATAAGAAAATAGTTTATAATATTATTAATATTGCTTTATTTAAATTGTGTGTAAAATAGTTTACACTATTATAAAAATAGCTTTGCTTGAAATATTAAAGAAATAATTGAAAAGTTTGGTAGAGCTAAGTTTTATTAAACCTCCATGTGGATGGACGCACTTCCTATGTTTGTTGTTAGTTAAAGAAAAACATCATGAATTGTTGGATGGTCATGATAACTCGGTATGCGCATGAAGTAGAGGAGAGGAGGCTCAGAAATCTGGTGCTATGCATGGAGGAAGAGGAAAACAACATGCAAGTTCCTCGCATATCATTTTGGGAAGGAAAAACAAAAGGAAAAAGGTAAGGCATTGTGAGGGAAAGGATCCAAGTGAACAAGGTAGAAGTGGATTCAAAGAACAACGAATAGTGTGATTGGAAAGCATGAGAAATAGGTCGGTTATTATGTTAGCTTTTGATGTAAATAATATGTTCACCATGTTTACTTAGTGTGATAAACATATCTATCTTTGTTGTGTAAATATTGCTATGTTGTTGTGATATTAGATGGTAATGAAAGCAATGAAAATGTTGGTATAACACTGCCATGTTGAAGAATTAATTCATGTTATAGGAAGCATAGTAATGTTGGTTAAATATTGTTGTCATGTTGTATTGATTTGTAATGTTGAAAATATTGTATTGTTGTAGAAAAATATGTTGCTATGTTGTTGTGTTGTATGAAACAATGTATAGTTGTTACATTGTTGTGTTGCTATGTGCTTTTACATTTGGAAGTAACGATATGAAGAGTGTTGTGTGTAAACTGTATTCGTTTTTAAAAAAGAGAAAAAATCTATGAACTTATATCTCTTTGGGAACTGGGAAACATATTTTGATGAGGAAGATAGGTTTCGTGGAATTTTACCCTATAAAAAGTAGGTAGATTGAAACAAAAGAAACATGTTGATAATTCTATGGATAAGTTTTGGGAAAGGAGATTAGCAAATTTTTGAATGTTTTTGTGAAAGAATATTTTGCATGTGTGCATGGTAAAATTGCATGATCATTATCTATGAGTTGTATCTGATACCTGATGGCGTTCTAAGTTTCCTCTGTGCGGACTGTTGACTGCTTGGAAGCAATCGATATTGTGTTGAGTGAGTATGGGAAGAACAGTGCTAGGATCTTGTGATCAAGGAACATTATACCATTGTTACTACAAATTGGATACTGGGAACCAAGATAATGGTTATGTAATTAAGTTGGTTGTTTTGGAATGACTGTGAAACTGGATAGACCAAACCTTAGGTAGAAAGTACTACAAGCATTTTAAATTAAGAGCAAGAACCCCCTTATCATGTTAAAAGGGGTGAAGCCCACTTGTATTATTGTTCTAAAATAAATACAAATATATTTGGAAGCAACGATGTGAGATTATGGTAAAGCCAAATGAATCATATGTATTATATTAAACTTTATAACCTTATTTAGTAAAAAAAAATTGGTTTTGAATTCACTTTTGGTATGCTACTAATTGGAAATTCTTAGGTAAGATATTAAATATATCAAACCTAGTTTTACCTCGAAGGATCTTGGGTAAACCATGAGAGTAAATAAGTCTTGTTTAAACTTAGTGTTTGTTGCATATAAGCTAAATACTTCTAGCGAATGTTGTTTAAACTCTATTTTGATAAATTGATTAGTGTTGTTGTGAGTGAGAGGCAACTAGGACTTATTCTCTAAAGAAGAAAACCTGTGATTTTACTTTTGAATGCAAATAGCGTAATATTAATGAAAATCATGAGGTGTGACACCAAAATTTACTTTTAAGGGAAATAAATTTATTAAAAAGTTATGCATTTATGAGCAATTGGTTCTTCAAAACTCTCCTTTGTGAAATAGTAAACCAGTAAATATCTAGAGAGCAAAACTATACTCTAGGATGGTTTAAAATCATGATAATATTATGAATTGGTCTTAAATAGCAAGTTATTTTTATGAATAATTATTATTATTCTTTTAATTGATTTTTATTTTAAAATATAATCTGTTTAAGGTATATTTGTTAACTTATTTTAAGAAAATATTGATAGTGAAATAAATCCAAAAATACATTAAAAAGGCTTTGACCCAAAAATTAAACATATGAATATCCAAGAATGTTGAGGTGTAAGGATGCACACAAAAATATTTGGGAAAGCTAAATATTGATGGAATTGGTCAAAAATAACTCGGTTGGGTCAAGAACGAGAAGGTGGTATGGGATACCTTTTTCAGGTTGGACTCGAGAAGCATTATTCTTATTACATACTCATTGAACTTAGCTAGAACAACCACAGGGTTTGGTATGGGATAAAACACTATGAGTTATAGTGAATATGAGTAATGAGGTCCAAGTTCAGGGTATTGACATGGCACTAACCGCATCCAAAAATAGGGAGTCCCCAGTTATTCACAGAGACATAAATACGCTAACCTCTTCCATACTATTTTAAAACAAGACAATTAGATATTCGAAGGTTCGGTATGAAGAGGTAAGGGATGAAAGTGTCCACTCTCTAGGTGTTATGGGCCCTAGAGGATAACCCTTGTCATGGTTTGATCATCATGCTGGGAAATATGGACAATAAATGAGGACAACCGAATCCACAAATTGGCTCCTCAACGGTATATGCCCAATCTATCCTCAAATTTGGTTTGATATGTTTGTGCTAAGAATATTTTATTTCCTTGGATGATTCAAAAAGAATTTAATTGAAAGTTAGATAATCAACTTTGAGGTTTGGATAGAGGACTTAGTTTTAAAAAAAAAATTACTTTTAGTTTTCCTTATATTTTTTTGGGCAACTAGGTATGAAGTTAGATTTGGGTTGTTACATTTGAAATGACAATAATGGTGCTTATCACGTAATATAAATGTCCCTGTAATAGTTAAGATAAAACACCTTAACTTGTACCAAATTTTTAAGTCATATGTCTTCTTCCCCAAGTTTCTAACTTCTTTGATGAAGTGGCTTCTTGAGGGAAGATAGTGATCTAATAACACTAACCTCTAACTCACTTGCTTGAATACTTTGCACTAATAATTTCAAGCAACTAATATGCCCTTCTTTTGGTGACTTTCTTTCACCAAGATATGTTGCAGGTTTTGTGTGCTCAAAAATATTCGTTTACACTTCAACTTAATCTTGTTCATGCACTAATTATTACCTTTGAACAATCTTTAATGCACTTAAAAAAGATCTCTTAAGTATAACTAGTATAGTGCACTATTAATCTCACCTTATTGCTCCTTAAAGATATCTTGTAAGATGTACTAATAACAACTCTCAAATGCACTATAATATTTGCAACTCTCACTTAAGAGTAATATCTTCTAGATAATAGGAAGATGATATTTTCTTTCTATAAAAAATTATCTAACTCCTATTTTAATGTGCAGGTATTAACCCTATAATAAACTATCTTCTGCACTTCCTTGAAGAATTTAATACACAACCTTCTCTTTGAAAATTTTAAACCCTAATAAGGTGCCTAATGGAACTTGATAATGAACCAAATAATTAAAGTTCAACTAATAAACCTCTTGCACCCAAGTTGCTTACCTTAATGATCTTTGTATATGAATTATTACGAGGTGATTAGATTCACCTATTGTTGCCTTTTAATAAGATGAACTTTCAACTCTTCTTGACTGTTCAAAATAGTTCTTTAGCTCACCTATTTGCAACTTTGTACCTTCTCTAACTTTCTACCCTAAAATTGTAGTGTGGTGGCTTCAAATTTCCTTCAGAATGCACTCTTGAAATCTAAAGAGTTGTAGCTAGTAATTTTATCCTAATTTTTGCTTTCTTACTGACCTCAAATCTAAAAATTTTAAATTACAAAGCAGTCAATATCTCCACTAAAATTCTATCCTTGAATATCAAAAAATTGGTAGGGAACTCCTTCAAATCATAGCTGAGATTTTCCTTCAAGAGCCCTTTAGTTTTTTGTTGTAGAAACCAACAACCTCCTATCTCTGAAATGGCCTTCAAGCCTTCAATGGTAATATTAAAACCTCTCAGGTTTGGTAGTTTATTCAATCTCCTTTCTCCTTCATCCTCATAAAATTTTGACTTCAATCTAGACCTTCTTCTCAAGAATTTAAAAGTCTTGAGGTCTTCATCAATCTCCTCCAAAATTTAGAAATCTTTTTGACAAATCTATCTTTGTTTGGGCTTGTTGTCGGATTGTGACAATTATCCCAAAATATTCTTTTATTAGGAACTTCTCCTTGGTGGTAAATTTCTCCAATGATTTCTCCTAGGAACTCCTTCAATGGCCTTCTTTGAATCTCCTTCAATGAGGCTCACCAAGCCTTCTCCTTCTTTCTTCTTGAGACCTCTTCTCTAGGGTCTTCACTATCATAGCTTCTTTGGTCTTCCCAATGAGACCTTTTATTCAACATTATACTATGGAAGTGTTAGAAATGATATCACCCTCTTGGATATTTGAAATCTACTGCTAGTGGCATTTAGAATTAGACCTTTGCTAGTCCTCAATATTCAGTCTTCCAAGACTAGAAATTCTTCAATGATACCTTCTATGGGTCTCTTCAAATTCTTCAAGGTGAAGTCTTCAATCTTCAATGAAGATCATAGATCTCCTATCTTAACTGGGAATCTTCTCTAGAGTCTTTTCAATATTCTATTTGCAATCTTTAATGGAGATCACCAATATTCAATCTTCTCCTGGAATCTTCTTTGGAGTCTCTTTAATTTTTTATTTGTAGTTCTTTGATGGAGATCACCAACCTCAAATATTCTCCTGGACTCTTTTCTAGAGTCTCTTCTTCTTCAAATCTACAATAAGGCTCCTATGACCTTTTCTTCATATGCTCTCTACAGGTTTGTAATCTCTAGCAATAAGACATTTTCTACAAACCTCCAAACCTTAATCTTTCGTTTGTTGCTTCTAGTGTTGGATTGATTATAAATAAGATACTATTCCCAACTCTTTGTAGGAAGCTTCTCAACTTTCTTTGAATATTATTTTCCTACAACAAAGTATTAGGACAAGAATAGAAGAAATTATAAATCTAGAGATAATCAGTCTTCACTAGTTGATTTTTTAATCTAGTGGAATCAATGTTGAGTCCTAGTATTCAAAATTATTTCTACAACTCTATGGAAAGACTCTATCCAAATGCAATCTCAAAAAATTTGAAAATGATATTTTTAGATTTCTCTCAATTTCACTTGTGGCTCTCTTTATTTCCTATTGATCTACCATATGCTCTGATACCACTGTTATCTTTTAATAAGTATATGATGTTGGAAATGCAACCACAAGATGAAAGATAAGCAAGCTATGATATTTATATGATAATGGCCTATAATATGTAGGAAAACAAAGAGATAAAATTCTGCAATAACTCAAAAATATACCATTAATGAAAGCTCACAAAAATAGTACAATGCAGTATGATGGAGGACATGAACACTCCATAAATTGTTCTAAAGGAACTACATTGTACTCATACTACCACTATTCTATGCACTCTCTATTCTATATGTTACCACACACACTATATCCTCTACTGCTCTTATTTCACTCACTATAAGGCCTATATATAGGAAGATATGTTCCTTGGCCCTTACTCTACCTATGACACTTCATCTACCTTTCCTATGACTCATGTACAAGTGGGCTCCTTGTATATTTACATCATTGCACATTGAAACTTGTACATTTATTACATTCCTTGAAGTAACTACTTAAATTTACTCTAAAGTAAATACCTACTCTAGTTATGTACCCAAGGTGGTAAATTGACATGTACCCAATAATGTAATATACTCTAACACTTAGGGTGGTATATTTCAACTCCTTAAATAGTGGCTCTTGCAAACCACTCTTAAATTTGATAATGAGTCCATTAGTTGAATCTTGCATGCCAATTAGTATTCTTAACTTGTTAAATTAGTAAATATAATCTTGTACACTCATGTTGTTTCCTTGCCTTAAGTGAAGCCATTTGATGATGAGATCTTCACCATAATTTGAAGGATAAAAGGTATCCTTCAATGCCTTTACTAGTTCATCCCAATTGCCAATAGGATTTTGAGTACATTGGTGTTCAATTACCAAAACTTTAGCTACTCTAGAAATTTGTAGTTTTGCAAATAGAACTCTATCATCTTCAGGAACTTATTGCATATCTAGTATCCAATTGTTAAAGATCTCAAGATCTCTTGAACCATCATAAATGTTGACCTCACTTTTTTTTGGAGTGAAGGTCATTCTTATATATTTTGACATTAGAGAAAGTAGTTTGGACACTAATATTATTGACCTTATCAGCCAAGGTACTTACTACATTGGCTAGTTTGGCCATAGTCTCAACAAAATTAGTGGCCATGGTGGAACAAGTGTAAGCTATATGTAAAAAATTGCCTAATGTACCTAAAGTGGACAAATGCAAGATCCACTAATTACAAGGGAAATTTAATCCATAAACTTGCAATATTACAATTAAGCACTTAAATGTGCATAAAGAAGAAAATGGATGAATCTTACAAATGCTCATAAAATAGCAATATTCCCTTTTCTCTCATTTTTTTTGGAATTTATTTATTTACTCTTAAAATATTAAAATTAGATAAATAAATAAATATGCACTTCCTCTTTTTTTGAATTTATTTATTTACACTTAAACTATTAAAAGTGGCTTCCCTTTTGGGATGTTTTCCACACAAAAAAAAACTATTAAAAGTAAATAAATAGATAAATGTGCACTTCCTTTTTTATATTTTTTTATATACTCTTAAGCTATTAAAAATATATAAATAAGTAAATGTGTACTTCTTATAGTGCAAATCAGAATTCATGGAGAGTGAATGCAATGTCTATCTAGAGAGCTATTTAGGTACAAATCTTGTTCTTTAGAGCTCTTATGCTATGGATGAGAAATAATTAAAAATTCATGCTATTTGGCACTTATCTAATCATATATGTCCCTACAATTTTTGTAGACTTAGCTAAGGTTTGTTTCTCTTTTATCTATCTCCTCTAGGAGTGGTTTTATTTTCCTATTTCTATTTATTGCTTCTTCAAAATCCTTGCAACTCTTGTTTATTGTATTAATTTCAACCCCCAATTCAACAATGTTTTTCTCTTTATACTTTTTAGTAAAAATAGAACTATAAAAATGCTTGATTTTTTGTGCCTATGATTCTTGTTCTCAAATTTTGATAGCTTGAACTTATATTTTATCATTATCAACCTACAATTTATTTAATCTGGCCATAAAATCTTGATTTATTTTATATAGACTCTCTATTGTGGCTACATGAGATTGAGCTTGTGACCTTGCTACAACTAGAGGATTTTCCTGGTACTAACTTATTACTTTCCCTGTTGCCTTATCCATTTGAAGGATGTGACTTGGGTTATGGGTATTGTGGCTTCTACTATTACAAGAGGTTTAGTTGAAATTTAAGTGTTCTGGTCATCTAGTTCTACTCTGTACTAAGTCTCTTTTGGATCCTTCTCTTCTTCTATAGCCTATATGTGTCTTTATTCAACCAGATCAAAATGTATAGCTTCCCCTTCTACCCATGTCAAAGTGAGGTTCTTTTGAGCTTATGAAGAAGGAAGAATCTTGAGTCTAGGATCTTTACTCCTTGGGGAACTTGAAGGAGAAGAAATTTTGATATGAAGCCCCTTGACGATATTAGATAATCCCCCTTCATGTTGGATATTTTTAGCACTATTGAGGATATTTTGTGTTCTTATTTGTCTATCACTATGCTTGTGGGGATCACTTGAGGTAGATTTACTACAATATCAAGTTTTTAATTTGGAGTCATTAATGCTTTAGCAAGCTTGAGGAGGTTGCCTAAATTTATGTAGAAGAAACAATAACTATCTCCTTACCCTTGTTTGTGTTTATGGCAGTGTTATGAGTAGTCTGAGAAACTAAAGGGTACTTTGTTTTTGTTTTTGCCATATTAGTTACTTCCATAAACACTTATACTTTTTTAGGCTCTTGATTGATAATATTGAGGATAGGCTCTTGCTATTCTTCAATGCACACTACAAGGATCAAGGAGGTGATTGATTCGACTAAAGAATATTTTGATACTTTTAATTCAACAAGATAATTATCCACCAACTCTATTTGAGTGTGTGGTATGCCCTTTGAATAATTTTTCCATATAGGTCCTAGATATTTCCCCTTCCTTATGATAACCTACATCGTATCTTCAAATAGGTCCTCTCAGTGAGTTACCATACAATTTTCAATTTTATCCATAATATTATTATTATAATAGTTATGAGGGTCATATGGTCACTAGGTAATTTTAGTGAAGCTATATGCATCCATCTTCCACAAATATGCTAATAAGTTATGATACCTCTAATATACATAATATCCCGTACTACAAAGGATGTTTATGCATTGTATTTTAGACTGCTTCCTTACTACTCTTGTTTTAATTTTGCAATTTGCTTGATAATTTCCAACGCTACAATTGACATAGGGAAAAATCTAGGTAAGTAGTTTCCTACATTATTTTCATGTAGGAATATGGCTACCCTTGATCCAATTCTATGAGGATTCTTATTACAGAGCTTGAGATATAGAAAACATATGGATCTACCAAACATTTTAGTATAACTAAACACATCCTCTTGTATCCATGGGAGCCTTTCCTAAATGATTTCCTCATATACTCCTCCCCATTATACAATTTATTTCTTATCCATGTGTCCTACAATTAGATGTACGAGAAATGAATAGTGTGATAAAGGGGCATCACTTCCCTGTATTTTGTAATGGCCTTTTACAATTCTTGGAGTTATTTATCTATTGTGTCACTAATCATGTTTTGCCACCTATACATGGTTAGTTGCATATTTCTATTTAATATTAAGAACATGACTTCTTTTTCTACCCAGTTCTAATATTTGGCTCTTATTAGTATATTGGTTATATTTGCATAGTCCTTCACCCACAGGTGGAGTGCAGACTTATGTACAAAGAAATGTGATGATACAAGTTCCTTGTAATAAAATAGCTTAGTGTAAAAAGTAGTTCCAATCATATATTAAGCTTGAGAAGCTATTACATGTTTGTCTAGAATAATTTTGACTTACTTGAGCTGAAAAAAATTACTGATATTCTCTAGAGTAATCCTAAATAGAGCTCAATTTGCATAATTCCTAATTTCTCTCACCTTTGGATTATATGCCACCACTAACTAGGATAAAAGGTCAAAAGAGTAATAGACCTTGGGCTATATTAATCTTCCCAAGTTGCATGCCCATTTGTTGCAGTACAGGCTAGTATTATGTCAAGCTTTGTATGCTCTTTTGAGGATACCTTTCAACAACACGGGGTGGTGTTGATAATTTTCTTCAGTTGGATAGAAACTAAAAAAAGTAGTTTGTTCTACCTCCCATTGTTGGTTAGTTGTGAATTGTTGGTCTAAGTATAATAGATTGAAAAAATCCTTCATTTATTTGTTAGAATCTTTACCCTATAGCTTTTGAAATGATGATGCATCAGTTAAGCCTTCAATTTTTGCCATGACAATGGAAATTCTAGGAACAACACTTGATTTAGCCATTGAAGTCATTGATCCTTTAGACTTAGAATGGTCTCTATAATAGATAGTGACTCCAAAAGCTTTGTATACTCATGATGTGACTATAAATGGTAATCCAAGAGGTAATTTATAAGGCTTTCAAGGTATTTCTTTGCATGCTCATGTAATTAAATATCGAACTACTATATTTGTCTTTTTACCACCTAACAACTGCCACATTACTTTCTATAATGATATTACCTATAGTGAAACTATATTTTTATAATTAGTCTTATTAAATGGTCGTTGATTTGTACACCTATTTGAATCCAATATTCCTACTAAATATTAGCTATTTCAAGGTGTGTGCCCAATAAAATTTGAGAAAGATACATATGCATTATCATACTTTAGATTGTGTGCCCTCAATTTCTATTCACCAATATTATCTAAGTCATCAATACTTATTTTAAAACATGTTCCACCTAGCTAGCTGTTTTAATTTCATAACTTGATTTGGAAGCCCCTTAAATTTATTCTTGACTATGAATGACAAGCTAAATATTTCTAGAGCCATAAATTTTACATAAAGGTTTTCAGGTGTTGTTCAAAAAATCCTCTTTGTCCCATAGTTCAACTTGTTTTTTGTATTTGAAAAATAATCTAGACGAAATTAGTTAAAATAAATTTAAATAATAAACTTACAATTTTTTTGCAGAGGTACAAGTATTTTATCGATTTCTTTTCACCAATAAGATGCCATCACTCAGAATGCAATGCGAAAATCTAAGTTGTTCGCTCTTATTTTGGTGATGCTCTCTTCTTTTGGTGATTACCATCAAATATAGAGGCTCTCAACCATTTGTCATCCACTAAGGGATTTCTTATAGAATCACTAGAATTGTCTGACCTTTCCGTTGCGTTGGATGGGTTCCAAGCTAAAACATCCTTCTCAAATTTTGAACTCTTGTTATATCACTGAAGTTTTGATGTTCAGTTGTATTAATGCAGTACAAAATTAAAATATGCACTATAGTTTTGATGTAATATACTTCTTCATTTTATTTTGAATTTTTATGGTGTAAATTGTACATAATTTATTAATGTAGATGAGAATCATATTTAAGCCTCAACATTGATGAGCGAATGGTTCTTGAAAATAGAAATAAATGAAACCCTTAATTATTTGTAATTAGAATTTCGGTATGAAGTACAAATATATTTAAACCTATTTTTCACACTGTAATTATAGCATAGTGAAATCCAAATTTTAATGGTTAGAGTCTATTAGGATTTTATTTTATTTGGTAACACCGACCCTGCCGCTATAGAGATGGTAAAATTGTTTGGATGGAAATGTGAACCAATGTTAGATAGAAATTTTATTTATAGAAAAAATAACTTTATATAGTTGTATAAGTAAATCATACCCTCCAGATATACTTGTTGTGGTGCAGTGGTAAATGTCCTGGGTGCTGGTAGAGGTCGACCCAGGTTCCATTCCCCTTGCCTCCATCCTGCAGATATATGGTATAGTTAGGAATGTCCTATGTGCTGGTAGAGGTCGACAAGGCTTCATTTCTCCTATGCCCAAACTATTGAAAGTGGCACTTCGAAAGGGGTGTTTTCCACTATAAATTAGTTTTAACCTGAGGTTGGTTTTTAGGGCCTTCGGGCCCTAGCGGCCAATATTTTTGTGGTTTATGCTCAATATTTTAGTAGGAAATGTTGCAGGGGATACAAGATGGGTTAGAAATTTGTCTTTCAACAGATCATACTATGAACTTGAGTGACAACGACTTCCAATTTGCTGCACAAAAGAAAAGTGAAAACCATACCTTTCCACGATGTCTAGGGCAAGGATTAAAGAGACCACGAAATAAGTTTCAAGCATTTGATCAAAAAATGGCTCATATCTCAAGTGAATCTAGTGCTAAGGTGCACCCACAAAATAATTCTACTGTGAAAACCCCTATCAAGGGTAAGAATTTTGAAGACTCAGTCCCAAAAATGAATTTTAGGGATGCCCTTCGTGGTGGACAGCCTCAGCCCAATGCTAATATCAATATTAGGGCTTCTCATAAACCTCTAAGAATGCCTAAGATTGATCCCAGGAAAATGGAGTCAGGATGTCTTAAAGCAGCTGATGGAACTCCTATTGTTAAGCTTGATATGGGTAACATTCGGACTGGCATTGAAGATTTGGAAAAAAGAGGACTAATTTGTCGGTTCGTGGGTTTTCGTCCGAGTCTATCTCGCTTTCAAATTCTGGGCTGCAAAAAGTTGGAAAACTAAAGGTGAGTTACAAATCTCTATTTATCCAAATGGTTATTTTCTTGTTTTATTTGCTAACAATGAAGATAGAGAGAAAACTTTTCAAGGGGGTCCTTGGTTTTTTGGAAGGGCAGGGCTTTTCATGAAGCCCTGGCATACTAAATTTAAAGCCGAAGAAGAGATGCCTTCTATAGCTCCCGTGTGGGTTAGACTCTTTGGCCTCCCTATTGAATTTTGGAATCCTACTATTTTTTCTTCAATTGGAAACTCTTTAGGAACTTTTATGATGACTCGCTGATTGTACTCAAAATTTTGAACATATTATTTATGCTCGAATTTGTGTTTTAATGGATTTTGACAAACCCCTACCTAAAAAGATCACATTACAATTTGGGGAAGACACTTGGGAGCAAGTAGTGGACTATGAGAACATTCCTTTTCGTTGTAGAATTTGCCATGAATATGGTCATTTGGCCAGTGCTTGCCCAAATAAAATTCTTGATCAAAAGAAAGAAGATATAAACTCAAGCAGGTTTCCAAATACCTAAGAAGAAGAACACTCAGAAAAAACCAATAATGAAGGATCAATCAAAGTCATTTGCTAATATGTTTGAAATCCTTTCCACAAATGATGTCCCAAGTGAGGAAGAGGAAATAATGGAAACTGAAATCTTAGAAACACAATTTAAATATGAAGGAAAGAACTCGGAGACAAACCAACAAATCAAAGGTTTTCAACAGAAAAAAAAGGAGAAAATTTACACAAGAAAAACAATATTTCAAATGTCAAAACTTCAAATAATGCAGGTCCCAATATAGACTCCATTGAACCATCTAGTAAAATTTTGGCTGTGTATGAGCATTCTTCAAGGTTAGAAGCCATCTCAGATTCAATTGGAATAAGTCAAGAAACAGGGAAAAAAAATTGAAGATGGATTCTAATCAAAAAGTAGGTCGCAAGACCAATCAATATCATATGGTAAAAGAAGGTGAAAAGCTTGTAGAGGAAGGTAAGATTAATGCCCTTCCCAACATTTTTAGCCCTGGTATTAATGAAGATCATCACTTGGAATATTAGAGGACTCAAAGGGAGTCTTTCAAAACAAAATGAAATTAGAAGAATGATTCGGATAAATCATCCACATCTTGTTTTCCTTCAAGAAACAAAGATGTCAATGGAGGATATGGACTTAATTGCCATAGAAATTTGGCCAGCTGGAAAAGTGGTTTCCCTCAGTTCCCAAGGGACTTCGGGTGGCATTGCTTGTCTTTGGGACCCAAAAGAGGTAGTTATTCACCATATGGTTGGCAGTTGGGGTTTGTTGGCTATAGCTATTCAAAGTAGACATTCCAACCAGATTATGCTCTGCATTTCTGTTTATGCCCCGACTTCTTTGGAGGAAAAAAGAAGACAAGTGGAAGGATATTACTCATATTATCTCTCATTTTCCTAAAGCTTGGATCTTGATCGGAGGAGATTTCAATACCATCCTCTCTCTGGATGAGAAAAGGGGGGGAAATAGAAATTTGGACAAAAGTACTAACCTCATGAGCGAATATATTGCAAACCTCCATCTTGTGGATATCCAACCAGATAATGGCCTTATGACTTGGTCTAACAGAAGGCAAGGCTTAGCTTGTATAATGGAGAGATTGGATAGGTTTTTGCTCTCTAAAAATTTCTTAATCCATGGTCACATTCCTAAAGTGAAGACTCTTAATAATGTTGGTTCGGATCATTGGCCACTCATGGTGGAAATGTGGAAAACCAATGTGAGTTTCTCTCCTTTTCATTTTCAATTAATGTGGCTTAGAGACATTTCCTTCAGACCTCATGTGCAACAATGGTGGAAGGAAGGTAAACCTAGGCATGGGACTAAGATGTTCTATTTTTCCAAAAGATCGCAATACATTAAATCCAAAATCAAGACTTGGAACTGGAAAGAGTTTGGGGATGTTCATAAAAAAAAACATGAAGTTATTGCTCATATTGAAAATTTGAATCAGAAAATCCGTTTAGATGGCCTCACAGAGAAGAGAAGTGCAGATGAAATTAAACTCACAACTCAGTTAGAGGAATGGGAAAAAAGAGAAGAAATCTTATGGAAGCAAAAATCTAGAATTCAATGGCTCAAAGAAGGAGATCGAAACACAAATTTCTTCCACAAATCTCTTCTAGCTCGAAGATCTCACAACTTTATTTCTTCCTTAAAATCAGATTCTGGAGATGTTGTTTATACTTGGGATGGCATGAACTCTATTGTTGTTGATTACTTTTCCAATATTTTTACTGCTACTCCTCTTGACTCAACTTCACAACAAAATGTTCTTCAAGCAATCCCTTCTCTTATCACTTCTAAGGAGAACTCTATTTTGACTGCTCCTATTACTATCAATGAGCTTCAACAAGTAGTTTTTAAAATGCAAAAAGGGAAAACCCCAGGTCCTGATGGTTTTCCTATTGAGTTCTACCAAGAGTTCTGGGATATCCTTCATGTTGATTTATTAGAGGTGGTGGAAGAAGCCAGGAAATCCAAAGAAATTTTGAAGGTTATCAATAAAACTTATATTACTCTTGTTCCAAAAGCTCAAGAGGTTGATCATATCTCAGCTTTTAGACCTATTGCTTTATGTAATGTTCTTCTCAAAATTATTACTAAAATCATGGCAGTAAAGGTTGAAGCCTCTTTTGCATAAGATTATTTCCCGCAGCAAGGGGGATATGTGGAAGGACGTCAAATAGTAGATGAGATAGTTCTTGCTCAGGAAGCCATCCATTCCATGGATATGCAAAATTCTCCTTCTATGTTCATCCGGTTAGACTTATCCAAAGCTTATGACAGAGTGGATTGGCACTTCCTTATCAAAGTTTTGAGGCAATTTGGTTTCTCTAAGGATTGGATGGATTGGATTATGGGATGTATCTCTTCAGTTTCCTACTTAGTTCTTATCAATGGCAGGCCTTCTCGGTCTTTCCCAGCCTTCCAGAGGTATTAGGCAAGGTGACCCGCTATCCCCTTATTTATTCATCATTCTTGCTGAATGCTTGGGTAGGACTATAACCAAAAAGAGGGAAAACAAAACTCTTGAGGGAGTTACCATTGCTCATGGAGCTAGACCTATCTCTCATCTTCAATTTGTGGATGACTCTACCCTTTTAGGTAAAGCTACGGTTAAGGAAGCTTCTAATATTAAGAAAATCATTAGCTATTTTTCTAAGGCTATCGGGCAGTTGATCAATGAAGACAAATCTAAAGTTATTTTCTTTCACTCGCTCTTGCTAGACAGGAATCCATGGTCTTGGATAAATTAAGATATAAGAAGACCTCTCTTCCAATCACTTATTTAGGTATTCCCATAAATATTAAAAGGCAAAAAAATAAAGATTGGAATTGGTTGTTGGACAAAGTCAAGAAGAAAATTGGAAAGTGGACCAACAAGTGGCTTTCTTCTGGGGGTAGAATCACCTTGGTAAAATCAGTCCTTCAAGCTATTCCTATTTATGTTTCTTCCATTTTGAATATCCCAAAGGTTGTTCTTCGAGAATTGGATCAAATCAGTCATCGTTTCCTTTGGAGTGGTACTAAGGAGAAAAGAAAATGGGCCTTGGTGAAATGGGATACTTTATGTCTTCCTAAGAGTGAAGGGGGGTTAGGATTCCGGTCTTCAATTAATAACAACAAAGCTTTAGCTGCTAAATTATATTGGAGGATGTTGCATAACCCCAATGCTCTTTGGGCCAATAATCTCCGTGCTAAATATGCTCGAGAACAAAAGTCCCGAAGACCTTGTTCGCTATCAACTTCCTACCAAAGGTTCTCCCATTTTAGCAGCTCTTAAGACTCGGTGAGGATTTGATAAAGAAAAAATTATTTTGGATCATTCATAATGGTCAACATGCAAATTTTTGGACAGATTCTTGGGATGGTCACAAGCCTTTGATAACTCGGCTTCCCGATTGGAGGCCTTGGATGGAGGAGCTTCACCGAGCTAATTGGATAAAGGTGGCTAATTACTCGTCGGTACCATACCGGTAATTCAAAGGTTGGTAGATATTGGATCCCTATTGAGGACTGGCCTATTCAAATCCTAGAAAGGCAAAGACAAGATATCCAAGGCATCCTTCATATGAGATCCCTCTCTTGGTCCCATGAAAAAGATTGTTTTGGATGGAACAACACTACTAAGGGTGAGTATTCAGTTGCTCAAGGTTATTTGACCTTATGCCATAATAATCCCAACCATTCTTCCGACATATTTTCTCAATTGTGGGCTCAAAAGCTCTGGCCTAAGGTGAGGTTCTTTAATTGGATTTTATTGCATCGTAGGGTTCTTACTGGTGAGCAACTTATGAAGCATGGTTTTCATGGCCCTTTTAGATGTGAAATGTGTGAAAAGAATGTAGAAAATATCAACCATATTTTTATTGAGTGTACTTTAGCCTCTGAGCTATGGAGGAGAATGGCAACTTTACTTGGCTTACAATGGTCCAATTTTTTCACTTTTGAACAACTTTGGAGGGATTGGCCTAATCAAGAGGGTGTTGATCATTTTATTAGGCAGTTAGTTTGGATGGGTTCTACCATTCTTCTTTGGAATATTTGGAATGAAAGGAACAACCAAATTTTTAATCAAGATAGGAAGGATATTCACTATATTTGGCAAAAGACCATAGCCAACTTAGTTGAATCAGTCCATCAACTCCTTAATCACCCCCAAAACTCCCACCAAATATGGGATCAAGTGATGCAAATATTGAAGATTAAACCTTCTAAGGGCAACCAACTTAAAGGGAATGTGAGTATTAGTAAGATGGATAGGACTAGAAATTGGCAACCTCCTCCTAAGGATTTTGGAAAAGTCAATACCGATGGAGCCTCTAGAGGGAACCCTGGAAAAGCCAAGTGTGGGAGGAATTGGTAGACTTTCGGATGGCTCCCTGGTTTTTACTTTTGCTGAGAATTTGGGTATTCTTTCCAATAACCTTGCTGAGGGGTATGGTATCCTTAGAGGCCTTCAGGAGGCTACTAAGGTTGGATGGGAAAAGGTGTTAGTTGAGTCTCGACTCTCAACTTATGATTAATCTCTTGAAGACTCCTTCTAAGAATCATAAGGTGGATTGGAGAATAAAAAGAATTATTGAGAAGATTCAGTTAATCCAGATGGGATTTTTGAAAGTTGATTACAATCATGTGGTCAGAGATCAAAACAAGAGTGCTGATGCTTTAGCTAATTGGGCTTTGGACAAAGGTGATCTTACTTGTTATGGCCACCCTCCTATATGGTGGGCTTCTCAAATTAGGGAAGCTCTTCTTTCTATCATTTCTTTGGATGGCTCCAGTTCGAAGGTACCTAGTTTCTTCTTGTTTTTTTTTTTGTTTCTCTTTGGTTCATTCAGTTTTTTTAGTTCCCTAGCTCATTCTATTCTTTATTTTGTTTCCTCTGTTGATTCTTGCATTAATAGTCTTCTGGTCTAGATAGGTCATTGTTTTGTTCATTTTTTTTTTCTTTTGTCTTCTTTGTTTAGTTTTTTAAGGTGGGTGGGTTCTTTTGTTTTGTTTTGTTTTTGTGTTCTTTGTGTTGTTTTTTGTTGTTCTTGTGTTTCGTTGTTTTGTTTTTTTTTATGTTTTTTGTTATTGTTCTTGTGTTTTTTTTCGTTCTTGTTCTTGGGTTTCTCTTTGTTTGTGTTATTTCATTTTTTTTATGTGTGAGTGTTTTCTATGTTTTTTATTTTTGTTTATTGTCTTTTGTTGGTTTTTTTTTATTTTTATTTTATTTTTTAGGTTTTGGTTGTGTTTATTTTTCATGTTTTTTTGGGTTATGTCTTTGTAGTTGTCTGTTGTTTTTGTCTTGTTTGTGTTTTGTTATGTGGTTCTTGTGTTTTTCTATGTGGTTTGTGTTGTGGTTTCTTTTATCTTATTGTGCGTGTTTGGTTGTGCTTTTGGTTTTGACACACTCAAGGAGCATGTTTTTTATTTTATTTTATTATTTTTGTTGTTATTTACTTTTTTTAATTTGGTTTTGTGTGTTTGTTTGCTCCTTGAGTATGTCAAAGGTGGTAGGCCAGGTCCGAGTCTTGGGCATTTTTGGCGGAATGGATACCCCTACCTCCTTGGGTCTTACCCGAAAGTGGCATCCCTTTTGGGATGTTTTCCACAAATAAAAAAAAATCATACCCTTCAGAAATGGAAATTTAAATGTAGACTCCAACGAGTGTACAATCTTATGAATAATGATGCTAACCCTGTAGTGGTTGTGTCGAGTTTCATATATTATCCCATGGAAACTTTTGACTCAGTTTGTGTGCTCTAAAGTAAACCCTTTGGCTGCAAAATCTATATACTTTCTCCAAAATGTTTTTGGATATTAAATCTTCTCTAAGTATTTTAATTGACAATAGGACTAATGTTTTGTTGATATATGTGTTGGTCGGTGGGCCTCTTTATACCTAGTTTGATTAATATGAAATTATAGCTACTATCTAAATAATCCGTTAGAGAGGTTTAAAATTTTTAAAAATCGAGTGCTTTTAAATTTTAGTTTGTATTCCATATGGTTGATTAACAAATATTATTTTCTTGCTCATCATTTTTGAACAGATATAATTACCAATATTTCTAAGATAGAGAATGATAGAAGTTGCATTAATATTTTATAATAAGACTTTTTAAATGCTATTTTTGCTTAAGGCAAAAATTATAGATTAAGATTTACAACATCTATTGGAATGCACTTCAGTGCGGATTCACCATATGGAAAACCTTCAATTTGGGAGTGAAGCCCTATAATGGGTAATAACCTGGATTCTTATGGTTTACGAACTTTGGACTTTAGAAAACTGATAGGTGTGTAGATATTATGAATCATAGAAAAACTTTATAACTTAGTTTTAATCTAAATTCAAGTGAACTGTATGGCCACTATTTCCCTTTTCTTTATATAAGAAAGTGAATATTCTAGTATTTAAATATTAGGTCATGGAGTGTGGGTTCATTTCATAGTTATTTTAGTCATTTATTTCTTTTCAAGGAATTACAAAATATTTTTAAGTTCTGTTTATTTGCCATATTGTTATCTTTAATAAAACAACTCTTAATATGATCAGACTTCTTACCAAAATAATTTGTCATAAATTTAAATTTGTATAGTTTTAATAGGTAGTAGTGGTGGTGATGTTTTTTGAAATATAAGTAGGGATTTTTGCATGAAGCTAAATATTAATATTAGCTTTATAAGTTTTAATAAACTATAATAATTGTACTTTATATTTATATTTTAAAAGTATGTTCTTTTTAACTTTTTCTCAAGTTCATTTTATGCATCTTTATTTATAAACGAGGTTAAAACTAAAGCTCAAATAGATCTTTTAAAAATAAGGTTTTCATCATTCAAATATCCAAACCTATTGAAGTATCGAAATAACCACCCTACTAGAAAAGTCGAGAAGGGCAATAATGGTATCTTGCCGAGAAAGGGCAATATAAAGTTAGATGCTGAGAAGGGCTAAAACACCCACCCAAATCTGATAGTTCATAGTGGAAACTAACGTGAATCAAGGACAACCATTATCTAGCATTAGCAAAAGGATCAGTGGA
Organism: Wollemia nobilis; assembly: GCA_028583015.1. Lineage (NCBI taxonomy): Eukaryota > Viridiplantae > Streptophyta > Pinopsida > Araucariales > Araucariaceae > Wollemia > Wollemia nobilis. Next base: position 4,206,760 of record JAQPPZ010000620.1, on the reverse strand, counting down.
TCCCATGCTATCGAGAGTAATGAATGATGGAATGGGAAATTGTTCTAGGTTGTCGTATAGAGTAGTATGTGAGGGATATCATAAACCATAACTTGGTTGCAGAATTACCAACAAACTCAAGACTAGAGAGCTGATCCTTGGGGTTGGAAGGTCTAGCGATAGATGGTATGGGTAACATTACAATCAACTGGGGTATAGTTTGAGAATCCTAGTCCAAAATCTAGAGTATTGGCAGACCATGATGATACCTTAGATGAAGGTCAATAATCAGACACTAGCATAGCTATGCTAACTCGAGCATGGGTTTATAGGTTGAATAATTGTTCAATGGACCATTAAGACACAAATAATATTGTTGATCTAGGTCCTCCATGCTACGAGATGAAGAAAATAATGCATCCACCCTTCTAGGTGATAAGGTCCTAGAAGGGCAACCCCATGTTGAGATCCCAAACTCGAGTAAGGAGAATATGGGACTCATATATGGCAATCTATAATGGGAAATTGGTCGGTCCTAAGCACTTGAGATTCCATATGCAGTGGTTTGAGATCTCGAAGTGTGTACATTTATGCCAAAGTACTAATACAAAGTTGAGTGTGTTTATATTATGATATGACTATTGTGTTATGATAAGTCAAATTTTTAAATTTATATTTTTAGACAACCAGGTGAGTAGACCTGGGTTGTTATAGTTTGTATTAGAGCCTACATTGTAAAAATCCTAGGTTACAAATGTGATTTACTTATTGACATAACTATTTTATCACCAGGTATGGTAGGGACCTCGAAAATAGAAAGTGTTAATCTGTAAGAAGGGATTGCATAAATTCTAAGGAAGGGACTAAGTTGACTTGTGAGAGAGTCAAAATGAGTACAAACAACCAAAGTACCTTGACATGTTTTAAGAGAATAAAAAAATCCAGTAGCAGCAAGGGCTACTCAAAATGATAAAAACATGACTAGGATGATTCAACTAATGCAATAACAACTGAATCATTAGAGGGAACAAATGGAGATACAAAGTGAAGAACACAAGCTTATACTGAGAGGGGGGTGAACAGTATAAGACCACTTTTTACTTTTCTTTCCCAAACAATATTATGCAATATATCAATGGAAATATCAACAACAGTAATCAAAGCAATGCACAAATCACCACACACAATAGAGACACCAATTTAACGTGGTTCACCCAATGTGGGCTACTCCACGGAGAAAATATTTCACTAAAATTTTCTCAACAAATATCTTGGGAATCCTTTCCCTATTACAATGTTTATGGACCTCTGTCCAAAGGAGACACCAATCCCCTAATCAAGTTTATGGATCTCTATCCATAGGAGACACCAATCCCCTCAGCTAGTTTGTGGATCTCTATCCATAGGAGAACTCCTCCTCTACTCTGGCTAGTGATCCTCTAGAAGACTACTACCTCCACTACTCTAGCTTGTGGATCTCTCTCCACTGAAGACTCTATCCTCACTCAGAAGACTCTGTCCTCACTACCCTAGCTAATGGATCTCTATCCACTGGAGACTACTATCCTCTACTCTATCACCTCCAAATCTTACTCTCAACTCTATCTCAAATCTACACTAAACATAGTCCTTCGATCTAGCACAAATCTTCTCAATATCTATCTCTGATCTACACTAAACATAGTCCTTTAGTCTAGCACAAATCTGCTCAATATCTATCTCTAATCTACACTAAACATAGTCCTTCGATCTAGCACAAATCTACTCAATATCTTTCTCTGATCTACACTAAACATAGTCCTTTGGTCTAGCATAAATCTGCTCAATATCTATCTTTGATCTACACTAAACATAGTCCTTCGATCTAGCACAAATCTGCTCAATCTCTATCTCTGCTATGGCATAAATCTATCCTCAAATCTACACCATACTCTATCCTCAAATCTATCCTCAAGCCTTAACACAAAGCTTGATCCAATCACAAATCAACTCTGCTAGATCTGCCCCAAACCTTAACTCAATGCTTGAACAAATCAATCAATCAACTCTGCTCACAAGTCTTCTCAAAGACTTACCTCAAATATATCCAACAAGTCCTCTCTAGAACTTGCTCAATCTGCTCAACAAGTCTTTACCAAGACTTACCTCAAATTTGCTCAACAAGTCCTCACTAGAACTTGCTCAATCTTCTCAACAAGTCTTCACCAAGACTTACCTCAAATATGCATTGTAAGCTTCCACAAAATCTTACACAAATCTGTCCTTAAGCTTTCACAAAAGATTCCTCAATTGTTCTTAAGTCCTCTCTAGGACTTACTCAAATCAGCTCACAAGATTTCACAAAATCTTATTCAACTCAACTCAATCTATCATATAAAACTTCTTCCAATCACACAAACAAGTTTCACATAGAATCTTGTTCTAATCTCATATAAACATATAGATAATTGTTAGAGACTCAATATGTTTCACACTCACAATAATGCTCAATCACTTTCAATATCTCTTGCTTTACCACAGAAACATATAGAGAATGGTTAGAGACTCAATATGTTTCAATAATGCTCAATCACTTTCAATATCTCTTGAAATCAATTAAGAATAAAGAATAATTTGTTTCACAGAACTTGAACTATCACTCCAACACTTCCAATCAACTATGCTCAATCAAATCCACTCAACCAATCACTCAATGAAAGCTTAGTCAACAATGCTTATCAAACCCTAAACAGTCACAATGCTCAATATCTCATAAACCCTTGCTTCAAGATGATTTAACTCACATAACAATGATACTCATGATCTTTCACAAACCCTAGTTCAAGCACATGAAGGCTCACTCAATATTTCCAACAATGCTTATCAAACAAGGTTTCTAGCATCAACCTTCATTCCAGAAAAACCCTCATCAATCAATATTGGATATCTCAAAACCAAACTCAACAATGCTTATCAAACAATCCTTTTCACTCCAACTTAGCATTCACAACATCCAATCCAACAATATTTTACTCACAAGGAAGATGTACCCATACCTTTTGTTTTGATGGAGATATGTCTTCAAAACTTGTCTTAACCACAATCAAATTTTCTTTGCCAATACTAGGGTTAGGTAGCCACAACCTATCTCAAGATCTCCACAAAATAATTTTCCCAATAATTATTTTACCATACAAAAATATCAAATCTCTTAGTACACCTTATAATCTCCAAACTTACATAATATAAGTCAACATCTTCATTATAACAAAATACACAACAATTTCCTTTATACACCTTATCACTCCAACTTTATAAAATAAATTTCAATCACCAAAAATTAAAATTAAAATATTTTAATTTACTTTACCTTATAACTCCCTCAAAAACCTTATAGTTTCCAACTTACAAAGACCTCTAAGCAATTTCTAAAATTCACAACCTTTGGAGAAGTAAAAATATTTTTAGCATACCTTTCAACTAATCTGCCCACCAAAATGTCCTCGACGAGAATCGAACACACGACGTAGCCTCTCCAACACCCTAGCCTCAAGCTAGGCTACCAAGTGGGCTGCGTGCCCACATGAGAATCTTAGGTGCACATTTCCCTCTTTATCCTCCTCACGAAAGTGCCCACGAAAAATGAAAACCTCTCCAATAGCAAAATGTCAATCGTGTGGATCGAACCCACGATCCCTTCCTTGCAAGCCTTAGCACTATCTCAACTACCACCTGCACTACCATCGTCGGTGGATATTTCTATCCATGATGATGGCCTTACACCTTAGTCTGCCTCCAATCACTTTGAAACGTGAACTTCTCTTTCTCCAACAAATGCAACGCTCGATTTTTCATTCGAAGGTGTGTGTTTCCAAGGACATAGGAAATGAAATTTATTTCCTATATTAATACACATGCTCTTGTCTTTTACACATCGATGAAATTCAAATTTAAAATTTCGAATTAGATTTTAAATATTAAATTTAAAACCTTTGCACCCATTATTAATTTAAATTAAAATTTTAATCAAAGATTAAAATATTTTAATTTAAATTAAATCTTTTGTAAACTGCTCATGGGTCTTTTTAACTTGAACCTTGTTTTTCTTCACCTTGTTATTTGGCCTGAAATATTATAATAATATAATATTATTATTTAATTTAAACTTGCTTCTCCTTCCTTGGGTCTTCATCCTTTGGGCCTTTTTAGGCATATAATATTAAAAATAAATATTATATCCTATTCCTTTTCAAGACCTTCTTGCTTTTGGAAAAACCACTTGATGTCCTTAATGATGATGAAATTGAACCAATATGCTTTTGACATCAATGACAACAAAACTACTCAAAATTTCCAACAATCTCCCCCTTTGTCATTGATGGCAACCCCTTTATTTTTACCATTCCTTTTTCCTTTTCAAAAGTTGCTTTCCCTAAGAAACTTCTCCCCTAACTGAATGCTCTCCCCTAACTCAAATCTCTCCCCCTTTGTCATCAATGGCAAAGGGCCACCTTTGGGGCTTGGGGCTAAGAATGAGACTCTTAGCTTAGCCCCTCCCCCACCTCCTCTTGAGGTGGTTAATTCTAGGGTGGGAGTATCTCTACTCCCAACATACACTGATATTTACCTTTGTCCACCTTCTTCCTCAATTGATCCTTTTGATTCCTCTGACTATTCATGTTCTTGCTTGTCTCTGGAAGTTCTGCTCTACACCACTTAGCTATGTGCCCAACATTATTGCACTTATAGCACTTAATGTTGTGATTCCTTGAAGGTGCAAATATCTTGTAGTTCCTCTTGGTGAAGCCATATCCATTCTTGTTATGAACCCTACAATTTACTACCTTGTGACCAAACTGATTACAAGAGTAGCAATACCCTTGAAAAAGATGCCTATTTTTGAAATTTCCATATTCCTATCTTTCATGTGTCCTACACTGTGTAGCCTTGTGCCCAAACCTGTGACATGAGAAGCATCATCCATTGAAACTACCTTGCCTTGACCTCATTGGTCTCTTAGTCTCTTTTACCCTATGTTGCTTCCTGTTCCATCTGTTCCTCATTTGTGCATTATTCCTTTCCTTGTTGAAATTTCTATTGTCCAACTCATCCTCAGAAGTCTCACTCTCTCTTACACTCTCTTCTTCTGAAGCTTCTTCTTCTTCGGAGCTTGAGATTGACTCCTCTCCTTGTTTTCTTTGTACCTATTCAAAACCAAGTCCTATTTTGTTTGATGAAGATCTTTGTACCTTGATAATCTTATCCAAGTTCTTTGAGCTTCTCCCAAACCTGTGTAACTTGTCCTTAGACTCTTTTACTTCCTTCCTTAGTGAAGCTACCTCATGCTCTAATTTTTCACATTCCAAAACCTTTGCTTCTAACTTCTCTTTGAATCTCCTTGTCTTAGCTATTGAGTTGGTTAGATCCTCTATAAGCTTTCCTTTCTCTTCATCACATTCTTGAAATTTAAGCTTGAGTTTTGAGTTCTGCTTTCTTACCTCTCTTAATGCATCAAGGGCAGAAATGAGCTCACCCTCAAGATCAACTTCTCCTTCCTCTGATTCTTCCTCTATTTTTTTACCTTTAGGATCATCTTCATTCCTTTCTGATTTATCTTCTATAGGATCACCTCCTTCTTCTTCTATTTCCATAAGAAGACTTTCTTATTCTGGACCTTCAAGTGTATCTTCATATTCATCATCACTGAAACTAAATCCATTCCTTGTACAACTATCTTCAAGATGACCAAAGTTACCACATCTAAAACACTTGAGAATCATTGGACCTCTCTTTCTAACATTTTATTTTTCTACTTTCATAAATAGGGTTTCTTCTTCTTCATTACTTGAAGAGCTTCCATCACTATCACTTGAACTCTTACTTGCCTTGTCCGCATAAAAACTCTTCTTATACCTTTGGAAAAACTTCTTTCCTTGTGTACCTTGTCCATCCCTATTTTTCTTTTGGTACCTGTACTTTCCTGTTTCCCTGTTCTTATGATCCTATTTCTCTTCATCATTGCTATTTCTAGCCTCTGGATAATCAGTTGCATAGTGACCATATTTACCATAATTAAAACATCTAACTAATTTTGTACCTTTATACTTTCTTGAGTCCTTGTTCCTTCTGCCATAATTTGCTTCTTCATCACTGGATAACTCATTTCTTGAATCTGAATTTTTACCCTTTGTCTTCTTAGTAGCTTTGAAGGTTGCTTCTTTCTAGGGAATAGGTTCCTCTTTTATTCTCATCTCAAAAGCTATGAGAATGCCATGTAATTCATCCCTTGTCAAAAGTTCAATATCTTTTGACTCTTCTATAGCTGAAATATTTTCACTATACCTTTTTGGGAGTGACCTTAAAATCTTATCACAAACATCTGTTTCTTCAACCTTAAGCCCAAGTCCTTGCATGGAGTTAACAACCTCATCCACACGAAGTAGATATGCAGCAATGTTTTCCTCATCCTTCATCTTTAGGTCTTCAAATGTTCTCTTGTAATTTTGCAACTTTACCCTTTTGACCTTTTTATCTCCTTCATATATGCCTTGCAACTTATCCCAAATTTCCTTTGTTGATGTGCAATGCATAACCTTTATAAACTCTATTTCATGTAAGCCTCTTAAAATTCCATTCATTGCCTTTGAATTACTCAGTTGTAGGAGCTTACCATATTTATCTATAGGTGGAGTTGTTGGTGGTATGTATCCATTCTCAACTGCTTCCCATATTTCATTTCCAAGTGCCATTAGATGAAACTTCATCCTTGTACTCCAAAGTGCATAATTATTCCCATCGAACAATGGTGCTAAATTCCTTAAAGATCCATTCTGAGAATCCATCTGTGTTCTTGTGAGCTTTTCCTTCAAGCTGTTAAACTCTTTCGAAGGAACCCGCTCTAATACCAATTGAAGAACACAAGCTTATACTGAGAGGGAGGGTGAATAGTATAAGACCACTTTTTACTTTTCTTTCCCAAATAATATTATGCAATATATCAATGGCAATATCAATAGTAGTAATCAAAGCAATGCATAAATCACCACACACAATAGAGACACCAATTTAACATGGTTCACCCAATGTGGGCTACTCCACAGAGAAAATATTTCACTAAAATTTTCTCAACAAATCTCTTGGGAATCCTTTCCCTATTACAATGTTTATGGACCTCTATCCAAAGGAGACACCAATCCCCTAATCAAGTTCATGGATATCTATCCATAGGAGACACCAATCCCCTTAGTTGGTTTGTGGATCTCTATCCATAGGAGAACTCCTTCTCCTCTGCTCTAGCTAGTGATCCTCTAGAAGACTACTACCTCCACTACGTTGGCTTGTGGATCTCTCTCCATTGAATACTTTATCCTCACTTAGAATATCTATGTCCTCACTACCTTAGCTAATGGATCTCTATCCACTAGAGACTACTATCCTCTACTCTGTCACCTCCAAAGCTTACTCTCAGCTCTATCTCAAATCTATACTAAACACAGTCCTTCGATCTAGCATAAATATGCTCAATATCTATCTCTGATCTACACTAAACATAGTCCTTTGGTCTAGCATAAATATTCTCAATATCTATCTCTGATCTGCACTAAACATAGTCCTTCGATCTAGCACAAATCTTCTCAATATCTATCTCTAATCTATACTAAACATAGTCCTTCGATCTAGCACAAATTTTCTTAATATCTATCTTTGATCTGTACTAAACATAGTCCTTTGGTCTAGCATAAATATTCTCAATATCTATCTCTAGTATGACACAAATCTATCCTCAAATCTACACCATACTCTGTCCTCAAGCCTTAACACAAAGCTTGATCCAATCACAAATCAACTCTGCTAGATCTGCCCCAAACCTTAACTCAAGGTTTGAACAAATCAATCAATAAACTCTGCTCTCAAGTCTTCTCAAATACTTACCTCAAATATATCCATAAGTCCTCTCTAGAACTTGCTCAAAATGCTCTCAAGTATTCACCAAGACTTACCTCAAATATTCTCAACAAGTCCTCACTAGAACTTGCTCAAATATGCTCAACAAGTCTTCACCAAGACTTACCTCAAATCTACTGATTGTAAGCTTCCACAAAAGCTCACACAAATATGTCCTTAAGCTTTCACAAAAGCTTCCTCAATTCTTAAGTCCTCTCTAGGACTTACTCAAATCTGCTCACAAGCTTTCATAAAATCTTATTCAACTCAACTCAATCTATCACAAAAAACCTCTTCCAATCACACAAACAAGTTTCACACAGAATCTTGTTCTAATCTCATAGAAACATATAGAGAATGGTTAGAGACTCAATATGTTTCACACTCACAACAATGCTCAATCACTTTCAATCTCTCTTGCTTTACCATAGAAACATATAGAGAATGGTTAGAGACTCAATATGTTTCAACAATGCTCAATCACTTTCAATATCTCTTCAAATAAATTAAGAATAAAGAACAATTTGTTTCATATAACTTGAACTATCACTCCAACACTTCCAATCAATTATGCTCAATCAACTCCACTCAACCAATCACTCAATGAAACAAAATTTGCTTACAAACCTAAACAATGTACTCAAGATCTTCACATACACCTTAGATCAAGATGATTTCAAACTCAATAACAATGATACTCATGATCTTTCACAAACCCTAATCATGCACATGAAGGCTCACTCAAATATTTCCAACAATGCTTATCAAACAAGGTTTCTAGCATCAACCTTCATTCCAGAAAAACCCTCATCAATCAATATTGGATATCTCAAAACCAAACTCAACAATGCTTATCAAACAATCCTTTTCACTCCAACTTAGCATTCACAACATCCAATCCAACAATATTTTACTCACAAGGAAGATGTACCCATACCTTTTGTTTTGATGGAGATATGTCTTCAAAACCTGTCTTAACCACAATCAAATTTTCTTTGCCAATACTAGGGTTAGGTAGCCACAACCTATCTCAAGATCTCCACAAAATAATTTTCCAATAATTATTTTACCATACAAAATATCAAATCTCTTAGTACACCTTATAATCTCCAAACTTACATAATATAAGTCAACATCCTTATTAAACAAAATACACAACAATTTCCTTTATACACCTTATCACTCCAACTTTATAAAATAAATTTCAATCACCAAAAATTAAAATTAAAATATTTTAATTTACTTTACCTTATAACTCCCTCAAAAACCTTATAGTTTCCAACTTACAAAGACCTCTAAGCAATTTCTGAAATTCACAACCTTTGGAGAAGTAAAAATATTTTTAGCATACCTTTCAACTAATCTGCCCACCAAAATGTCCTTAGTGAGAATTCGAACACACAACGTAGCCTCTCCAACACCCTAGCCTCAAGCTAGGCTACCAAGTGGGCTACGTGCCCACATGAGACTTTAGGCGCACGTTTCCCACTTTATCCTCCTCTCGAAAAGCGCCCACAAAAAATGAAAACCTCTCCAACAAAAAAATATCAATCACGTGGATCGAACCCACGATCCCTTCCTTGCAAGCCTTAGCACTATCTCAACTGCCACCTGTGCTACCACCATCGGTGGATATTTCTATCCACGATGATGGCCTTACACCTTAGTCTACCTCCAATCACTTTTAAACGCGAACTTCTCTTCCTCCAACAAATGCAACGCTCGATTTTTCATTCGAAGGTGTGTGTATTCAAGGACATAGGAAATGAAATTTATTTCCTATATTAATACACATGCTTCTTGTCTTTTACACATCAAAAAATTTCAAATTTAAAAATTTGAATTAGATTTTAAATATTTTAAATTTAAAACCTTTGCACCCATTATTAATTTAAATTAAAATTTTAATCAAATATTAAAATATTTTAATTTAAATTAAATCTTTTGTAAACTCGCTCATGGGTCTTTTTAACTTGAACCTTGTTTTTCTTCACCTTGTTATTTGGCCCGAAATATTATAATAATATAATATTATTATTTAATTTAAACTTGCTTCTCCTTCCTTGGGTCTTCATCCTTTGGGCCTTTTTAGGCATATAATATTAAAAATAAATATTATATCCTATTCCTTTTCAAGACCTTCTTGCTTTTGGAAAAACCACTTGATGTCCTTAATGATGACGAAATTGAACCAATACGCTTTTGACATCAATGACAACAAAACTACTCAAAATTTCCAACACAAAGGGCTCAAATAATGAGCATATTAAACAACAAAGAGCCCATATGACCTAACAATAGGAAATTATTACTCAACAGTAGAAAGTAATAGATAATATGACTAAAAGTAAGGAGTCAGAAAGGATAAGTGAATTTCCTAAAGGATCTTCAAGAAGGAAGGTCAGTGTTGAATTGCTGAAAGAAATTAAGAAGCTAGATATTTCCAAGTTTTATGGAAAGTGTGACGACGAAGCAGCCATTAATTGGTTGAGTGAAGCGGAAGGATATTTCTCCATTCAACCCCTTTGTGTAGAATCCAAAAAAACATGGGTAGTGGCTCATTTAAGAGGTCTATCTAGGGATTAGTGGACCACCTATAAGAAAACCAGTCATAAGGAAGCTACTGACATCCCTTGGGATGTATTTTAGAGAGAATTTAAAGATCAATTCCTTACACCACAATTCTACATTGAAAAATATGCCAAATTCACCAACTTACGTTTGGAGAACGGGTCAGTAATTGAATACTGTCAAAGATATGTATAACTTTTGAAATATGCTCCAAGTTATGATAAGCGTGAGGAATTCAAAGCCCACATATTTATAATGGGTTTACATCCCAAAATTGGGAATACTATTGGTCGAGGTAAGCCCAAATAATTGATAATAGCTTTTGATGCGGCTCACTATGAAGAAGTGAACCAAAAAAATAAAAAGGTCTACTACCAAAAATTTGAAAAGGAATAACTTAAGAAAATAAAATACCCACAGCCAATTAAAGGTAAAAATTAGTATAAGAAATATAGAGATGGTGGCCATTTCAGAGAAGATAATAGGAAAGGAAAATTTCAATGTAATAAGGGTCAATCAGATAGAAGAAATTTTCAAGAGAAAACCATACAAAGAACTACTTACGAGGAAAAAGGAAAGAATGCCAACCAGAAAAGAGAAGGGGATAAGCAAAAGAATAAGGGTCCACATGTATGCTTTATGTGTGGAGCCCTAGATCATTATGCAAATCAATACCCACAAAGAGATGATAAGAGAAATCCAACATAAGAGGTCCCACATATGATCTATGCTACCACAATAAAATCTAATATTTTAGGGCAAGCTACTCCATTTCTCATAAAAGGAAAACTAGGCAAGAAATATTTTAGTATTTTGATAGATAGTGGTGCAACTAATAGTTTTATATCATCTAGTATTTTGAGGGACATTCAAAAAGACCTGGGATACTGGCAAATGGGTGGCAAGTTGAGTATGGTTCATGATAGACCTATATGGTCAACCAGTGTTTATTTGACCCTCAAATAGATATACCCCAAGGAAATATTAATTGGCACCTATATGTAGCACCCTTGCATGCCTTTGATATTTTTCTAGGAGTATATTGGCTAAAATACCACAAAGCTCTACTAAATTTTTAAGAGAGGTGATTGGACTTCATAGATGGTTCCAATCATCGAATCCGTGTTTATTGTAATAGAATATATTTTGAACCCCACATGATGACTACAATGCAATTAAAAAGAGCTTTAAGGAAAGGGTGTAGACTTTATATAGTCAAACTAAACAAAAAGGAAGAAACAAATCTAGCTCTACTCTGTTTCAAGAATATCCTATATTAAATGAGTTTAGGGATATTTTTCCTGAAGACCTGCCTGAACTTCCTCCAAGAAGGGAATTTTATTTTTCTATTGAGATTTTACCGAGAGCATCACCTTGAAGAACACAAGCTTATACTGAGATGGGGGTGAATAGTATAAGACCACTTTTTACTTTTTCTTCCAATTCAATATTATGCTATGTATAGATAGCAGTATCAATAGCAGTAATCAAAACAATGCACAAAATACCATACACAATAGAGACACCACAATTTATGTGGTTCACCCAATGTGGGCTACTCCACGGAGAAAATATTTTACTAAAACTTTCTCAATCAATATCTTTGGGAATCACTCCCAATTACAATGTTTATGGATCTTTGTCCAAAGGAGATGTTGATCCCCTAATCTCAATTTCATGGATCTCTTCCACAGGAGAACTCTTTCCCCTTCTTATCTAGCTATGTAATCTTCTAGAATACTCTATCTCTCTAATGCACTAACTGGTGGACCTATCTCCACTTGAAGATTCCTCACTCAAATTTATCTTCAACTGTGTTGGATGCTGGATCTCTATCCACTGAGACTCTTTCCTCTATACTCTATCACCTCCAAAGCTTTGTCAATAGGATCACTAAGAACCTTCTCAATAGGCTCACATAGAACCTGCTTAACAAGCTCACATAGAACTTGTCAAATCTACTCAAGCAAGATCACCAAGAACTTGCCCAAATCTGCTCTAGCAAGCTCACCAAGAACTTGCCCAAATTTGCTCTAACAAGCTCACTAAGAACTTGTCCAAATCTGCTCTAGAAATCTCACCAAGAACTTGCCCAAATATTCTCTAGAAATCTCACCAAGAACTTACCCAAAACTGCTCTAGCAAGCTCACCAAGAACTTGCCCAAAACTATCCACAAATTTGTCCCAATACTGTCCTCAACTTTGTCCCAAAGACCTTCTCAAAGGCTTAATAATCATGCACATAACTTCCACAAATCCATCCAAAAATCTATCCCAAAAGCCTTCTCAAAGGCTCAACTAATCATGCTCAAGTAGTACTCAAAAATCATCCATAAATCTATCAAGGCAAGGCTCAAAGATGAACTCAATAATGAATGGCAATGCACTCTTTAATGAATGACAACAATGATCCACAATGCTCTCAACTCAACTCAAATCATAGAAGCATAAAGAGAATTGTTAGAGACTCGATATGTTCTAGTCACAATCTCAACTTAACTCAACTCAAGTATTTTAGAACCATAAAGAGAATTTTTAGAGACTCAATATGTTCTAAACTCAATCTCAACTAATCAATCATCATAAGGAACAACTCTTTCTCACACAACCCTAGTCCAAGTATGTATCAACAAACTCAAAATTTTCCAATAATGCTCAACCATAAATATCACATAACAATGATACTCATGTTATTTTCTAACTCAAGTTATTTTACAACCAATGAGATTCAACAACTATGCTTATCAAAAAAGGTTTAGACACAAATATTAATTTAGAAAACCTTGAGGCATTCAACAAACCACTTTCGAAAAGGAACGCATAAACAATCATTTTCCCTCCAATGATATTTCAGAAATCAACCACCATAAATAATCAATAGGATAATGTGCCCATACCTTTTATGAATATGAAAAAACCTCTTTGTAAATCTGCCACAATCACAAAATTCTTTTTCCAATCTTCACAAGGGTTAGTAGATCACAAAATAATCAACATTACTCCACTTTTCAATAATCATCACCAAGGCCTTTAATTGCACAACTTCCTTATCTCTCCTAAAACCACTTGTACCATAAAATAAAATAAATCAAAACATTGCATAACCTTTTCACTCCCAAAACCACTTATACCATAAAATAAAATAAATCACAATATTGCATACCTTGTCACCTCATGAAAGAATTAATCCTCTTGAAAAATAACAAGGCAAACTTCACTTTTGGAACCCCTTTGCAAAATCAGAAATATCTCTTTACACACACCTTATTTCTCCTTCTAAATAAGTTAGTCAAATATCCCTCGAAATAATATTTTCGACGATATATAATATGCCCCCTTTCCGAAATAAATTGAAACCTTTACATATATATATGCCAACCTCCATTAATTGCACATAGGTTGGCCCTCCATTAATTTAAACTTAAACTTTAAACTTTAATATCTTCATCACCGGAGGTCCTTTTTCGATGAAACAAAATTCCACCTTGGATTTTAATAAAAACCCTTTCCACATAAGCCCACCATGGTTTTAAATAAAACCTTTTATTTTCCCTGCCTTGGTTTTCATAAAAACCCTATAAATAGCCATGCTTTCCAAAATATCATAAATGCTTATTTATGAAATATTTTGGCCACCAAAACCAAATGTGATCCATGTGACATCAATGATCCATGTGAAATCAATGACAACATAAAATACCTCAAATTTCCAACAATCTCCCCCTTTGTCATTGATGGCAACACCTCTAATGCAAACACCACAATCACTACAAAAACCATCTCTGAGAATCAAAGTTGCTCCCCCTGACTCAATACTCTCTATGGAGGCTGCTCCCCCTAACTCAATACTCTCTTTGGAGGCTGCTCCCCCTTTTAACTCAATGCTCTCCCCCTTACTCAAATCTCTCCCCCTTTGACATCAATGGCAAAAGGGACACCTATGGGGCTAAAAGATATGACTCTTAAGCTTAGCCCCCTCACCCCCTTCTCTTTTGAGGTGATTAATTTTGGGGTGGGAGTACTTTTACTCCCATATCACTTTGTTTCTTTCCTCTATCAACTTCCTTCCATATCTTTCTGATATCCTTTTCTCGATGAGTTCCTTGCTCTTCTTGTTTTGAACTTGTTTGACCTTCTTGTCTTGAAACTACTTGACCTTCTTGCCTTGGATCTGTTTGGAATTGAGTCCTACACCATCTTGCAATATGCCCAAAGTTATTGCAATTAAAACACTTGATATTGTAGCCTTTGGTTGGTGCCCATGTCCTGAAATTATTCTTGAAATAATTTCCATATCCATTCCTTTCCTGAACCTTGTATTGTGAAGCTCTGTTTTCATGACCATTATGACCATGACTTCTGAATTGTGTAGCTCTAAAACCAAAACCATGTTGCTCATTTCCTTTGCACTGAAAATCTCTATGACCAATCCTGTTGCATGAGAAGCAATGTCCCTAAAAACCATACCTTCTTCCCTTGAAGTTTCTTCTAGCAAAATCAAACTTCTTTGATCCATGGATCCTTTCTTGACCATTATCCTTATGATCATATTCAACTTGTGCATTGCATTCTTGAACCTTCTTTGTAGCATCTAAAACCTCTTCCTTGCCTTTCTCTTCAAGAATTTATTTTCCCTTTGAGCTTGATTCACCTATCTCAAAACAAGATCCAAACTGAATATTTGGAGCCATAGGAACTTTGGAGCTTTCCTTACAAATCTTAGGTGCTTCTTTGCTTTCATCTTTTAGAACTTCCTTTCCTTTTGAGTGTGATTCCTCAAACCTAAAATATGGGACCTTTGGTGCTTTGAAACCTTTCCAAAACTTGTGCAACTTATCCTTGGAGTCTTTCACTTCCAACCTTAAGGAAACAACTTCATGTTCTAATATTTCACATTCTTGCTTCCTTACCTTTAATTGTTCAAGCATATCTTCTTCAATTTTCTTTGCCTCTTCAACCATGATTTTTAGATCAATGAGATCTTGTAGGAGCTTTACCTTCATCTTCTCATCCTCTTGTGCTTGAGCCTTTAGTCTTGAGTTTTCTCTTTTTATTTCTTCAAAAGCTTGTTCTGACACTTTCTTTTCTTCATGATCATAATTGTGTCTTATTTTCCTCTTCATGATAAATTCTTACTTGAGATTCCTGCTTTTGATCTTCAGTAGGAGCTTCTTCTTTTTCACTAACTGAGAGACTTTCATTATTGTTGCTAGAAGCACTGATTGCTTCTTCCATATACAAGCTCTTCTTGTCATGCCTGCCTTGTTCATACATGTTTTCCTTTTATTTTTTATTCTTGCATTCATCTTCACTATTTTGATTGTTTTTGCCTTCCTTGAGTTCCATTTCATCTTCACTATCACTGAAGCCATTGCAGTAACCTGAGACATGATCGAGTTGACCACAAGCAGAATATTCTTCTTTTGAAACCTTGAATGTTGCCTTTTGAGAAACAATATCTTTGAAAATCCAGTCAAGTTCCATTTCCTCTCTATTGTTGCTATACCCATTTTGTGGACAATAAAATGCCCTATGACCAAGCTTACCACACTCAAGACATCTTACTAATTTTTCTTCTTCCCTTCTTAGAGCTTCAATATCGGATTCATTTTTCTTCTTAGATCTCATGGTTCTTCTTTTGTCTTTCTTTGCCATGTGTGTTCTTGTAGAATCTTCCCTCAAGTTGTTAGCCTTTCTGAAGGAACCCACTCTGATACCAATTGAAGAACACAAGCTTATACTGAGAGGGGGGTGAACAGTATAAGACCACTTTTTACTTTTTCTTCCAATTCAATATTATGTTGTGTAAAGATAGTAGTATCAATAGCAGTAATCAAATAAATGCACAAAAACCATACACAATAGAGACACCACAATTTATGTGGTTCACCCAATGTGGGCTACTCCACGGAGAAAATATTTTACTAAAACTTTCTCAATCAATCTCTTTGGGAATCACTCCCAATTACAATGTTTATGGATCTCTATCCAAAGGAGATGTTGATCCCCTAATCTCAAGTTCATGGATCTCTTCCATAGGAGAAATCTTTCCCCTTCTACTATGGCTATGTGATCTTCTAGAAGACTCTGTCTCTCTACTGCACTAACTGGTGGACCTCTCTCCACTTGAAGACTCCTCACTCAGATCTATCTTCAACTATGCTAGTTGTTGGATCTCTATCCACTGAGACTCTATCCTCTGTACTCTGTCACCTCCAAAGCTCTATCAATAGGCTCACTAAGAACCTACTCAATAGGCTCACACAAAACCTGTCAACTACTTAACAAGCTCACCAAGAACTTGCCCAATTTTACTCTAACAAGCTCACCAAGAACTTGCCCAAATTTGCTCTAACAAGCTCACCAAGAACTTGTCCAAATCTGCTCTAGCAAGCTCACCAAGAACTTGCCCAAATATTCTCTAGCAAGCTCACCAAGAACTTGCCCAAAATGGCTCTAGAAAGCTCACCAAGAACTTACCCAAAATTTTACACAAAACTATCCCAACACTATCCTCAACTTTTTCCCAAAGGCCTTCTCAAAGGCTCAATCAATCATGCACAAAACTTCCACAAATCTGTCCAGAAATCTATCCCAATTGCCTTCTCAAAGGCTCAACCAATCATGCTCAAGTAGCACTCAAATCTCATCCACAAATCTATCAAGGCAAAGCTCAAAGATGAACTCAACAATGAATGGCAATGTACTCTTCAATGGATGACAACAATGATCCACAATGATCTCAACTCAACTCAACTCATAGAAGCATAAAGAGAATTGTTAGAGACTCAATATGTTCTAATCTCAATCTCAACTCAACTCAACTCAAGTAAATCTCATAGAAGCATAAAGAGAATTTTTAGAGACTCAATATGTTCTAATCTCAATCTCAACTCAACTCAATCATCACAAGGGACAACTCTCTCTCACACAACCCTAGTCCAAGTATGTATCAACCAACTCAAATGTTTCCAACAATGCTCAACCACAAATCTCACATAACAATGATACTCATGTTCTTTTCTAACTCAAGTTCTTTCACAACCAATGGGCTTCAACAACTATGCTTATCAAACAAGGTTTAGACCACAACTCTCAATCCAGAAAACCTTGAAGCATTCAACCAACCACTTTCGAAAAGGAAACCACAAACAATCCTTTTCCCTCCAATGATATTTCAGAAATCAACCACCATAAACAATCAATAGGAGAATGTGCCCATACCTTTTATGAAGATGAAAAAACCTCTTTGTAAATCTGCCACAATCACAAAATTCTTTTGCCAATCTTCACAAGGGTTAGTAGATCACAAAATAATCAACATTACTCCACTTTTCAATAATCATCACCAAGGCCTTTAATTGCACAACTTCCTTATCTCTCCTAAAACCACTTGTACCATAAAATAAAATAAATCAAAACATTGCATAACCTTTTCACTCCCAAAACCACTTATACCATAAAATAAAATAAATCACAATATTGCATACCTTGTCACCTCATGAAAGAATTAATCCTCTTGAAAAAGAACAAGGCAAACTTCACTTTTGGAACCCCTTTGCAAAATAAGAAATATCTCTTTACACACACCTTATTTCTCCTTCTAAATAAGTTAGTCAAATAGCCCTCGAAATAAGCTTTCCGATGATATATAATATGCCCCCTTTCCAAAATAAATTGAAACCTTTACATATATATATATGCCAACCTCCATTAATTGCACATAGGTCGGCCCTCCATTAATTTAAACTTAAACTTTAAACTTTAATATCTTCATCATCGGAGGTCCTTTTTCGATGAAACAAAATTCCACCTTGGCTTTTAAGAAAATTCCTTTCCACATAAGCCCACCTTGGTTTCCACATAAGCCCACCATGGTTTTAAATAAAACCTTTTATTTTGCCTACCTTGGTTTTCATAAAAACCTTGTAAATAGCCATGCTTTCCAAAATATCATAAATGCTTATTTATGAAATATTTTGGCCACCAAAACCAAATGTGATCCATGTGACATCAATGATCCATGTGACATCAATGACAACATAAAATGCCTCAAATTACCTCAAATTTCCAACAATATCCCCCTTTGTCATTGATGGCAACACCTCTAATGCAAACACCACAATCACTACAAAAACCATCTCTGAGAATCAAAGTTGCTCCCCTTGACTCAATACTCTCTATGGAGGCTGCTCCCCCTAACTCAATACTCTCTTTGGAGGCTGCTCCTCCTAACTCAAATCTCTCTTTAGAGGCTCTCCCCTAACTCAATGCTCTCCCCCTTACTCAAATATCTCCCCCTTTGACATCAATGGCAAAAGGGACACCTATGGGGCTAAAAGATATGACTCTTAAGCATAGCCCCCTCACCACCTTCTCTCTTGAGGTGATTAATTTTGGGGTGGGAGTACTTTTACTCCCATATCACTTTATTTATTTCCTCTATCAACTTCCTTCCACATCTTTCTGATATCCTTTTCTCGATGAGTTCCTTGCTCTTCTTGTTTTGAACCTGTTTGACCTTCTTGTCTTGAAATTGCTTGACCTTCTTGCCTTGGATCTGTTTGGAATTGAGTCCTACACCATTTTGCAATATGCCCAAAGTTATTGCAATTAAAACACTTGATATTGTAGCCTTTGGTTGGTGCCCATGTCCTGAAATTATTCTTGAAATAATTTCCATATCCATTCCTTTCCTGAACCCTATATTGTGAAGCTATGTTTTCATGACCATTATGACCATGACTTCTGAATTGTGTAGCTCTAAAACCAAAACCATGTTGCTCATTTCCTTTGCACTGAAAATCTCTATGACCAATCCTGTTGCATGAGAAGCAATGTCCCTGAAAACCATACCTTCTTCCCTTTGAAGTTTCTTCTAGCAAAATCAAACTTCTTTGATCCATGGATCCTTTCTTGACCATTATCCTTATGATCATCTTCAACTTGTGCATTGCATTCTTGAACCTTCTTTGTAGCATCTAAAACCTCTTCCTTGACTTTCTCTTCAAGAATTTCTTTTCCCTTTGAGCTTGATTCACCTATCTCAAAACAAGATCCAAAATGAATATTTGGAGCCATAGGAACTTTGGAACTTTCCTCACAAATATTAGGTGCTTCTTTGCTTTCATATTTTAGAACTTCCTTTCCTTTTGAGTGTGATTCCTCAAACCTGAAATATGGGACCTTTGGTGCTTTGAAACCTTTCCAAAACTTGTGCAACTTATCCTTGGAGTCTTTCACTTCCAACCTTAAGGAAACAACTTCATGTTCTAATCTTTCACATTCTTGCTTCCTTACCTTTAATTGTTCAAGCATATCTTCTTCAATTTTCTTTGCCTCTTCAACCGTGATTTTTAGATCAATGAGATCTTGTAGGATCTTTGCCTTCATCTTCTCATCCTCTTGTGCTTGAGCCTTTAGTCTTGAGTTTTCTCTTTTTATTTCTTCAAAAGCTTGTTCTAACACTTTCTTTTCTTCATGATCATAATTGTGCCTATTTTCCTCTTCATGATAAATTCTTACTTGAGATTCCTGCTTTTGATCTTCAGTAGGAGCTTCTTATTTTTCACTGACTAAGAGACTTTCATTATTGCTGCTAGAAGCACTGATTGCTTCTTCCATATACAAGCTCTTCTTGTCATGCCTACCTTGTTCATACATGTTTTCCTTTTCTTTTTTATTCTTGCATTCATATTCACTATTTTGATTGTGCCTGTCTTCCTTGAGTTCCATTTCATCTTCACTATCACTGAAGCCATTGCAGTAACCTGAGACATGATCGAGTTGACCACAAGCAAAATATTCTTCTTTTGAAACCTTGAATGCTGCCTTTTGAGCAAAAATATCTTTGAAAATCTAGTCAAGTTCCATTTCCTCTCTATTGTCATTATACCCATTTTGTGGACAATAAAATGCCCTGTGACCAAGCTTACCACACTCAAGACATCTTACTGATTTTTCTTCTTCCCTTCTTAGAGCTTCAAGATCGGATTCATTTTTCTTCTTAGATCTCATGGTTCTTCTTTTGCCTTTCTTTGCCATGTGTGTTCTTGTAGAATCTTCCCTCAAGTTGTTAGCCTTTCTAAAGGAACCCGCTCTGATACCAATTGAAGAACACAAGCTTATACTGAGAGGGGGGTGAACAGTATAAGACCACTTTTTACTTTTTCTTCCAATTCAATATTATGTTATGTAAAGATAGTAGTATCAATAGCAGTAATCAAAGCAATGCACAAAATACCATACACAATAGAGACACCACAATTTATGTGGTTCACCCAATGTGGGCTACTCCACGGAGAAAATATTTTACTAAAAATTTCTCAATAAATATCTTTGGGAATCACTCCCAATTACAATGTTTATGGATCTCTGTCCAAAGGAGATGTTGATCCCCTAATCTCAAGTTCGTGGATCTCTTCCATAGGAGAACTCTTTCCCCTTATGCTCTGGCTATGTGATCTTCTAGAAGACTTTGTCTCTCTACTTCACTAACTGGTGGACCTCTCTCCACTTGAAGACTCCTCACTCAGATCTATCTTCAACTATGTTGGTTGTTGGATCTCTATCCACTGAGACTCTGTCCTCTGTACTATGTCACCTCCAAAGCTCTATCAATAGGCTCACTAAGAACCTACTCAATAGGCTCACACAGAAATTGCTTGACAAGCTCACACAAAACTTGTCAAATCATCTCAATCAAGCTCACCAAGAACTTGCCCAATTATACTCTAGCAAGCTCACCAAGAACTTGCCCAAATTTTCTCTAACAAGCTCACCAAGAACTTATCCAAATATGCTCTAGCAAGCTCACCAAGAACTTACCCAAATATGCTCTAGCAAGCTCACCAAGAACTTGCCCAAAATTATCTAGCAAGCTCACCAAGAACTTGCCCAAAACTATCCACAAATATGTCCCAACACTATCCTCAACTTTGTCCCAAAGGCCTTCTCAAAGGCTCAATCAATCATGCACAAAACTTCCACAAATTTGTCTAGAAATCTATCCCAAAATCCTTCTCAAAGGCTCAACCAATCATGCTCAAGTAGTACTCAAAAATCATCCACAAATTTATCAATGCAAAGCTCAAATATGAACTCAACAATGAATGGCAATGTACTCTTCAATGAATGACAACAATGATCCACAATGATCTCAACTCAACTCAACTCATAGAAGCATAAGGAGAATTGTTAGAGACTCAATATGTTCTAATCTCAATCTCAAATCAACTCAACTCAAGTCAACTCATAGAAGCATAAAGAGAATTGTTAGAGACTCAATATGTTCTAATCTCAATCTCAACTCAACTCAAATCATCACAAGGGACAACTCTTTCTCACACAACCCTAGTCCAAGTATGTATCAACCAACTCAAATGTTTCCAACAATGCTCAACCACAAATCTCACATAACAATGATACTCATGTTCTTTTCTAACTCAAGTTCTTTCACAACCAATGGGCTTCAACAACTATGCTTATCAAACAAGTTTTAGACACAACTCTCAATTCAGAAAACCTTGAAGCATTCAACCAACCACTTTTGAAAAGGAAACCACAAACAATCCTTTTCCCTCCAATGATATTTTAGAAATCAACCACCATAAAAAATCAATAGGAGAATGTGCCCATACCTTTTATGAAGATGAAAAAACCTCTTTGTAAATCTGCCACAATCACAAAATTTTTTTGCCAATCTTCACAAGGGTTAGTAGATCACAAAATAATCAACATTACTCCACTTTTCAATAATCATCACCAAGGCATTTAATTGCACAACTTCCTTATCTCTCCTAAAACCACTTGTACCATAAAATAAAATAAATCAAAACATTGCATAACCTTTTCACTCCCAAAACCACTTATACCATAAAATAAAATAAATCACAATATTGCATACCTTGTCACCTCATAAAAGAATTAATCCTCTTGAAAAACAACAAGGCAAACTTCACTTTTGGAACCCCTTTGCAAAATCAGAAATATCTCTTTACACATGCCTTATTTCTCCTTCTAAATAAGTTAGTCAAGTAGCCCTCAAAATAAGTTTTATGATGATATATAATATGCCCACTTTCCAAAATAAATTGAAACCTTTATATATATATATATATATATATATATATATATTATATATATATATATATATATATATATATATATATATGCCAACCTCCATTAATTGCACATAGGTCGGCCCTCCATTAATTTAAAATTAAACTTTAAACTTGAATATCTTCATCACCGGAGGTCCTTTTTCGATGAAACAAAATTCCACCTTGGATTTTAAGAAAATACCTTTCCACATAAGCCCACCATGGTTTTAAATAAAACCTTTTATTTTGCCTGCCTTGGTTTTCATAAAAACCCTGTAAATAGCCATGCTTTCCAAAATATCATAAATGCTTATTTATGAAATATTTTGGCCACCAAAACCAAATGTGATCCATGTGACATCAATGACAACATAAAATACCTCAAATTTCCGACACACCTGTAGCCATAACCACTTACAGAATGAAACCCCTTGAATTTTAATAACTCAAGACCTGACTTTAGGATCTATTAGAAAAATGACACATTAATCCTAGTGTCTCACCATGGGGAGCACCGATTATATTTGTGAAGAAGAAGGATGGATCCTTGAGACTTTATATTGACTATAGAATGCTCAATAAGATGATGGTGAAGAATAAGTATTCTTTGCCAAGAATAGATGACCTCTTTGATCAGCTTAGAGAAGCTACTATTTTCTCAAAAATTAACCTTAGATTAGGATACCACCAACTAAGAATCAAGGAAGAAGATACTTTTAAAACTGCATTTAGAACCTAATATGGACATTACAAATTCACAGCGCTACCTTTCAAATCAACAAATGCACCATCTAATTTCATGAATTTGATGAACAATGTCTTTAGGGAGCATTTGAATCAGTATGTATTGATATTTCTAGATGATATTGTAATTTATTCTTGAAATAAAGAGGAACATGACCAGCATATGAGGATATTTCTAGAAATCCTTAGGAAAAACTAGTTGTATGGAAAATTGTCGAAGTGTGAGTTTTATACTCCATAAGTTCAGTATTTGGGGCATATAGTCTTAGCCAATGGAGTAGCAGTTGATCCTAAAATATTGAAGCTATAGTAAACTGGCCAACTCCCACCAATGTTATTGAATAAAAAAGTTTTATGAGAATGACTGGATATTATCGATGATTCGTAAAAGGATTTTCAAAGATCACTTTTCCTATCACCAATTTACAAAGAAAGGGAAAATTTTTCAAATGGACTGCTCAATGTGAAGAAGCATTTAGATTTCTTAAGGAAAATTTGACAACTGCACCTATCCTTCAGATTCCAGACCTCAGTAAACCATTCATAATTTATACAGATGCCTCCCTACAAGGGCTAGGAGGTGTCTTATTGAAAAATGAAGTTGTTTTGGCTTATGAGTCTAGAAAGCTCAAGAAACAAGAGGTTAATTATACCACTCATGACCTAGAATGAGTTGTTATTGTCCATGCTCTTAAAATATAGTGGCACTACCTATTGGGAAAATCCTTTGAATTGAAAACTGATCACCAAAGTTTGAGGTACATTTTTACCCAACCATTACTAAATGCAAGACAACGAAGATGGATGGAATTTTTGGCCAAATATGATTTCAGGATTGAATATATAAAAGGGAAATAAAATAAGTTAGAAGATGTACTTAGGAGAAGAAGACACATAACTTATTTAACACAATGCCAGTATGGGCTAAAGGAACAAATTAAAGAGTTGCATAAAAATAAGGAATTTGTAACCAATGTCATACTAAAGTCGAGAAAAGACCAAATTGGCATAAGGATTTCAAGTTCAAGGAGGATTTGGTATATTTCAAAGACTAGATAATAGTACCCAATGATGATGGGATAAAGAGAACAATTTTACAAGCACACTATGCTCCATACTCTACTCACGCAGGTGTGGTTAAAATGAGAGAGAATTTGAAAAAGGACTTCTACTATCTTGGAATGAAGAAAGATGTGGTTTGTTTTGTTGCTAAGTGTCTAGAATGCTAGAAAGTCAAAATTGAGCATCAACATCCAAGGGGACAACTGCACTTATTTGACATTCCAGAGCAAAAATGGCAAGTAATTTCCATGGATTTTATAGTTGGTCTTCCCAAGACTCGATTCCAACATGATGTAATTTTTATCATGGTAGACAAATTAAAAAAAGTGGCACATTTTATACCAGATAATGTTGATGATGATGCCTCTACTATAGCATAAAATTTTACTTAGGAAATCAGGAGGTTACATGGTTTTCATGAAATAATCATCTCGGATAGAGATTCACAATTTACTTTTGAATTTTGGTAAGCTTTTCATCGAGCATGGGGTACAAAGCTTAATATCAGGATAGCCTATCATCCTAAGACAAATGGGCAGACTGAGAGGGTCAATCAGGTGTTGGAGGATATGTTATGCTATACTATATGGACCACCAGAATAAATGGGAATATTATCTCTTCCAAGTGGAGTTTACATATAACAATAGCTATCATACCACGTTGGGTATGGCCCCTTTTGAAGCTCTATATGGGCGAAGGTGTAGAACAGCACTAACGTGGGATAATTTGAATGATCAATAAATGATCGATCCTGATGCTATTAAGAGAATGGAGATTCAATTAAAATAAATCTGCCAAAGACTTTGAGAAGCTATGAACAGTAAAAAGAGTTATGCAGACCTAAAATGAACTCCTCGAGAGTTTGCTATTAGTGATAAGGTCTTTCTAAGAGTCAAATCAACCAAAAGCTCCATCAAGTCTACCAAAATTAGCCCCAGATTCATCGATCCATTTGATATCATTGCCAAAATCAATCATGTTGCATATAAGCTAGCTCTACCACCTAATTTTCCAAGAACCACAGTGTTTTCCATGTATCTCTCCTTCATAAATATGTGGTTGATCCATCCCATGTATTGGATGTTTCTCATTTGTAGACATCAGACCTGCAACTCATTGAGGTTTGACCTATCAAAATTCTAGGATATAAAACTAAACCGTTGAGAAAAAGAACCATTGACCAGTGTAGAGTCTAGTGGGATCTCTACGCAGAGAGGAACGCCACATGGGAAGATGTGGCAGAAATGAAAAGACAATTTTTATTTCTTTTTGAAAATTGACATTCATATAAACATTTGAATATTTGATATGATAATACTTGTAAAATTTGGATTCATGCTATGATATGTGGATAATTTTTTTTATGAATGCAATTTTTGATATAATGCATAACTTATGGCTACATATGTATGTTCAATTATTTTTAAACCTGCAAAAATATTTTGACTAACACAGGGGTTGTGTTACATTCTGGTGGGGAAGAATGTAACATCCCCACTATTTGATTATCATTTTACTGGAAGAATGTGATATTGCTAGAAGTATTTATGATTACAGGTGCAAGTTCCCACTCTATAGTAAGTAAGTTGGACAAGAAGAACACCCACCTCTGGCAGAGACAATGGTTGAAGCATCAGGTAAGGTGGGATATGATATTGTGCTTAATGCACCTTGGTCGTTGGTGCATAGAAGCCCACTAAAGGTAACTTATATAGGACATGTTGCTTGATTCATTGGATTGCATATGTTGTATGTGGACTTATATGTATTTTTTAATTATTTTTAGAAAAATTAAATTAAAATTTAATTTAATATAAATTTTCTTGTATAAATTGAAAATAAAATAAATACAATAAAATTATAACAATTAACAAAATAAATATTAATATATATATATATATATATGAATAAAATTGATATTGACATCTTATATCCACTACCTAACATTGGATGACGATACGTCTTACCACCTAGCAATGGACTAAGGGAGACTTTTCGCATGAGAAATTCTTAGGTATCCTCTTAAGAAAGAAAACCATTTCCTATTTAAAGAAGGATGAAGAACCAAAATAGGACATTGGGAGGAAAAATTTTAAGTGGGAATTTGGAATGTGAGAGGTTTTATCTTCGGCTGGTGTGATGATCAACTAGTGAGCAAAAGCAAATAGGTTGGAGTCTCTAGTTTTCTTTGTGTTGATAATAGTAACAATTCATATGGATCACTTCTTGTATTAACAATTCGTTGCATGTACAAGAAATAGTGGTGTTCTGTTTACATTTCCTTCTTCCAATTCCTTAAGTATGTTATGATTATGTATGATTTTTCAGAGAAGAATAAAATATAGATTATAGCTAATTCCTATTTTGATAAATACTATTTGTACACATAGATGTTCATAAATATTGCATGTCTTTCTTGTTATTCATTGGAGAATGATTGTGTGTATGTAATCGAAGATATCTAAATCAAGCTCTAAATTCTTGCTTGTGGAATAGGGAGAGATGGTTGTATGAGATCGTTTTAAAAAAATTGAAAGCATACTTTATTGTTAGCATATTACAATGGACAACATATGAGACATTGTTTTTATTTTTAGCCTAGCATATCATGTTGTATGTTCATATTCATGTAGATATGCATTCATTAAAATATCCATGCTTATCCAAAATAGAGGCTCTCAACCATTTGTCATCCACAAAGGGATTTCTTATAGAATCAACAAAATTTTTTGACCTTTCTGCCACATTGGATGGGTTCCAAGCTAAAACATCATTCTCGAAGTTTGAACTCTTGTTATATCACTGAAGTTTTGATGTTCAGTTGTATTAATGCAGTACAAAATTAAACATGCACTATAGCTTTTATGTAATATACTTATTCATTTTATTTTAAAATTTTATGGTGTAAATTGTACATAATTGTTTAATGTAGACGAGAATCATATTCAAGTCTCGACATTGACGAGCGAATGGTTCTCGGTAATAGCAATAAATGAAATAATTAATTATTTGTAATTGGAATTTTGATACGAAGTACAAATATATTTAAACATGTTTTTCACATTGTAATTATAGTAGATTGAAATTCAAGTTTTAGTGGTTAGAGTCTATTAGGATTTTATTTTGTTTGGTAATACTGACCCTACCACTATAGATATGGTAAAATTGTTTCGATGGAAATGTGGACCGACGTTAGATGGAAATTTTTTTTATAGGAAAGAAACTTTATATAGTTGTATAAGTAAATCATTCCCTCCAGCAATGTAAATTGAAAGGTAGACTCCAATGAGTGTGCAATATTATGTTATGAACCTGCAACTTGAAATATGAATTGAATGCAGAAAAGAATCATTGTTTGAATAGAATCACAGTTTGTATTGAAAGGTAGAAACCCACAATATAATAAATTAATGTTCTTTGATGATCTTTGGAGCATCCTCCTTGTCCTATTTACATCTTATCTAAAATGTGTGAATGGTGAAGGGATGTGTCCCTTTATAATACAATATAATATATAATATGATTAAGAGTTACGTTAGGAGGGTCCTAACATGCCACCCTCCTTTGAAAAAGCTTTGTCCTCAAAGTTGGAATTGCAAAAATTGTTGTTGAATCTGGTGGAGCGTCTCCCATGTAGCATCCTCTGGAGGTAGACCTTTCCATTGAATTAATACCTCGATGATGGTGCGGTTATGGAGGCGGCACATACGTCGGTCTAGGATAGCTTCTGGTTCAACCACAAGAGCTTCATTATATGAAAATTCTGGAAGTTGATTTTGCGTAATGATGTTAGTGCCTATTACGGCTTTAAGACAAGAAACATGAAATACCGAATGGATTTTGGAAGATTCTGGTAATTCAAGTTTATAGGCAACAGGTTCAATACGCTATAGAGTTTTATAAGGGCCATAAGATTTTGGTGCTAATTTTTGCGACCCTTTTATTTTCAATGAAGTTTGACAATATGGTTGGAGGCGGAGAAATACCATATCCCCTTCTTGAAAAACCCTTTCAGTCCGATGTTGGTCCGCTTGTTGCTTCATGCGATGTTGAGTGATATGTAGATTGTCCTTCAGAGCGTGAATGATATTATCTCGAGTGACCAACTCCATCTCTACAACTGGTACTTTTGTACTTCCTGGAATATAAGAGGTTAGAGATGGGGGTGATTGGTCATATAATGCTTCGAAAGGGGTCATTTTTATGGTTGTGTGATATGTGGTATTATACCACCATTCAACTAGTGGAAGCCATTTAACCCAGTGAAGGGTTTTGGTGGAAATAAAGCATCGAAGATAGGTTTCTAAGCACTTATTGACAATTTCAGTTTGACCATCCGTTTGTGGATGGTAAGCGAAGCTCATCCGAAGTTGCGTACCTTGGAGTTTAAATAATTCCTTCCAAAAATTACTAGTGAAAGTCGGATCACGATCACTAACGAAAGTAGAAGGCATGCCATGTAATTTAAAAATATTGTCAAGGAAGATTTGAGCAATAGTACTAGCAGTATAGGGGTGAGCTATTGGAAAAAAATGGGCATATTTAGATAAACAATCTACCACCACTAGGATCATCATTTTTCCTACGAATTTTGGAAGACCTTCAATAAAATCCATTGAAATATCCTCCCATGTCCTGGTTGGTATGGGTAGAGGTTGAAGAAGGCCTGGTGTTGCTACTGTTTCACCTTTATTTCTTTGGCATGTTTCACATTCATTGACGAACTTCTTGATATCATTTTTCATCCCTCGCCAATAAAATGATTTAGTCACTCTTTTGTAGGTTTTTAGGAATCCAGAGTGGCCTGCAGTAGGTGTAGTGTGTAGCTCATGTAGAAGCTTTGGACGATAAACCGATGTAGGTGAGAGGACCAGATGTTCTTTGTAACGGAGCATGTTACCTTGCCAAGAGTAGTGGGGTTTACTCATGGGATTTTGTTGTAGCTATTGAATTATGGTGTGTATAGTAGGGTCCGCATACCATTCATCCTTGAATTGTTCGATCCATGTAGGGATGGGGCAGGAAAAAGCATGTAATTGTGAAGTTTCTTTGAACTTTCTGGAAAGTGCATCCACAACCATGTTATCTTTCCCTTTTTTGTAGATGATTTCATAATCATAGCCTAATAGTTTTGTTACCCACTTTTGTTGTTTTGGAGTGGTTATCCGTTGTTCAAGAAGGTATTTTAGGCTATGGTGATCGGTGCGGATAATGAAATGTTTTCCAATAAGGTATGGTCTCCAATGTTGGATAGCATGGACCATAGCTAACATTTCTTTTTCATAAGTGGAACGTGCTAAATTCTTTTTGGAAAATGCTTTACTAGTAAAGGCTAAGGGATTCTCATTTTGCATGAGCACCGCTCCCATTCCCAATCCGAAAGCGTCGCTTTCAATAATGAATGGTTGGGAAAAATTTGGCATAGCTAGGACGAGGGTGGTACACATGGCATTTTTCAAAGTCATGAAAGCTTCATTCGCTTTTGGAGACCATATGAAGGCATTCTTTTTAAGTAGGGTTGTTAAGGGTGCTACTATTTTCTCATAATATTTAACAAATTTACGATAATAGCCTGTTAATCCTAAGAACCCACGCAACCCTTTTAGATTTTTTGGAATTTGCCAATTTTCCACATCTTCAATTTTTTGGGGGTCTACTTTAACTCCTTCTTTGGAGACAATATGTCCAAGATATTCAATTTCCTGTTTCCCAAAGGAACACTTTGATCACTTTGTGTATAATTGATTTTATTCCAATATTTTGAGTGCTTGCGCTATATGTGTCAAGTGCTCTTCCCATGTCTTGCTGTAAATCAAAATATCGTCAAAGAAAACTAAAATAAATTTTCGAAGGAAGGGAGAAAATACCTTATTCATAAGACTTTGAAATGTGGATGGAGCATTGGTGAGGCCAAAAGGCATCACCAAGAATTCATAATGTCCCTTGTGGGTGCGAAAAGTAGTTTTGGGTATATCGCTTTCCTTAACTCGAATTTGGTGGTAACCTGATCGTAAATCGAGTTTAGAAAAATATGCGGCTCCATTTAGTTCATCGAGTAGTTCATCAATGATTGGAATAGGAAATTTGTCTTTAATCGTTATTTTGTTGAGAGCGTGAAAATCCACGCATAGGCGCCATGATCCATCCTTTTTTCTTACTAGTATGACTGGCGAAGAGTAGGGACTTCTACTAGGTCAAATGACCCCTACCCTTAGTAGGTCTTGTACTAATTTTTCTATTTCCATATTTTGTAAGTATGGATATCGGTAAGGTCTAATATTTGGAGGTTGGTGTCCAGGAAGTAATTGAATAGCATGATCATCGCTTCATTGTGGATGTAATCCCTCTGGTTTTTTGAATATTTTATCATGTTTCTCTAGTAGTTCTATTAATTCGGGTGCCTCTGGTTGCTCTTCGATGGTGTTTTGCAAGGAAAATAGTTGGGCAACCATGCCTCTTCCTCCTTTTCAAAGAATATTTTCCATTCTATGGGAACTTACGATTTGTGTGGGACCTGTTTTTAAACCTTGAATTGTGTATATTTGGTTGTTTTGTATAAATTGCATCCATAACTCTTCAAAGTCCCATTGAATTTTGTCGAGCGTTTGTAGCCATTGTACTCCCAAAACAATATCACATCCTCCTAATTGTAGTACATACATATCTTCTTTCATGTTATATTCCCCCATCGTGATTTTGATATTCTTGCATTTGCCTTTACATGCAATTTTTCCTCCATTGCCAATCATGACTTCGAAGTTATTGCAGGGATATATAAAGCAATTAGCTTGTTAGGCCAACATGGGGTCTATAAAATTGTGAGTGCTACCAGAGTCTAAGAGCACAATAGGGTTTTGTTTCTTAAAATACCCTTTTACCTTCATTGTTTGTGGAATCGAGTATCCTACTAATGTGTTAAAGGATATTTCTGTTTTATCTTCTTGGTTTTCTTCTGCAACCTCAATTATTACTTCCACTTCTATGTCATCCTCCTCTTTGGGAGTGCAATCAACTGTGTCCAAAATATATAATTTCGATGAGATGCATTTGTGGTTGGGGGTAAACTTTTTGTCGCAATGGAAACATAGGCCCTTTTCTCATCTTTCTTTTAGATCTTCTTGGCTAATTCATTTAATTGGCATGACCTTATTCAATTTTTGGCTGGTGTAGGTATTTGGTGTTTTTCCTAAAAAAAATCTTCCTATTTGCCTTTGGTTATTGTTCTTCTCTTCTATCATTTGTGCTAATGCCACTGCATGCATCATATCAATAGGATTTTGTATTTGTACCTCCATCCTAATGTCTTCTTTTAGGCCACTAATGAAACAACTTTGGAAGAATGATGCATCTAGTCCTGTTGTAAGGTTCGCCAATTTTTCAAATTGTGCTTGGTATTCCCTTATGGTGGAGGTTTGCCGTAGTTTAGTGAGGGCTCCTGTGAAGTCTTCAAATTTAGTGGGGCCAAATCGCAACATTAAGTTTTTTGTGAATTCGATCCATGTGGGCGGACCTTTTGTTTTCTCATACCATTGATACCACTGGGTAGCAATTTGTTCCAAGTGAAATGATGCGATACGGACTTTTTGAATCTCCGAAATTTGATATAAGGTAAAATATTGGTCTGCCCTATATATCCAATTTTTGGGGTCACCTCCATAAAATTTTGGAAAATCTAGTTTTGTGGTACGGGGAAGGATTGATGTATGTGGTCCCCCTATTAATGTTTGTTGTGGTGGCATAGTGTTCTGTTGTCCATTTTGCATCAGCAGCAAATTTTGTTGTACTAAGTCCATGGAATGGGTTGTAGCATCCAATTTAGTGGATATATCTGTATTCGAGTTGGTGATGTTTATGGTTAGGTTTGCTATTTTGGTAGCGATTTTATCTTCTAAATTGTCCTTCCAAAACGCCATTCCTTGCATCATGTCTCTCATTTCCTTGGAAAACTACGAGAGTTCTTTCGTAATTTCTTTTGAAACCTCCTTCGCAATCTCCTTCGTTGTGTCTTGAGATCGTCTTCCCTCGGCCATTTAGGGTGTGGTTGGTTTATAAGTGAGTTGAATATGTAGAAATTAGTTTTGTTGGAAAAAATTGTCTGTCTCCGCCGTGTTTAATTTTGCGTACTTGCTACTCTTTGTTCACATCGAATGATATTTTCCTTGCCTATACTCGCTTTTGGGGTTTTCTAACTCTGGTAATGCGTGATGTTGTCCAAAAAAATTTGTATGCTACCTTTGTTGGCGACTATGGCCTACTGTGTAACAGTTTCGTCAATAATGGTTAGAATGTGTGCTGAAAAGAAAACGTTGCCGAGTAATGGCCTATCAGTAACTAGAGCGGGGTGGGGAAAAAAATTTCAGGTCTTTTTAGCTCTGATCCAGTTGTTATGAACCTGCAACTTGAAATATGAATTGAATGTAGAAAAGAATCATTGTTTGAATAGAATCACAGTTTGTATTGAAAGGCAGAAACCCACAATATAATAAATTAATGTTCTTTGATGATCTTTGGAGCATCCTCCTTGTCCTATTTACATCTTATCTAAAAGGTGTGAATGGTGAAGGTATGTGTCCCTTTATAATACAATATAATATATAATATGATTAAGAGTTACGTTAGGAGGGTCCTAACATATTATGAAGAATGATGCTAACCCTGTAGTGGCTGTGTCGAGTTTCATCTATTATCCCATGGAAACTTTTGACTCAGTCTATGTGCTTAGAAGTAAACCCTTTGGCTACGAAATCTATATACTTTCTCCAAAAAAAAATTGGATTAAATCTTCTCTAAGTATTTCATTTGACAATAGGTCTAATATTTTGTTGATATCTCTGTTGGTCAGTGGACCTTTTCATACCTGGTTTGATTAATATGAAATTATAGCTACTATCCAAATAATCCGTCAAAGAGTTTTAAATTTTTTAAAAATAGAGTGCTTTTAAATTTTAGTTTGTATTTCATATGGTTGATTAAAAAATATTCTTTTCTTGCTCATCATTTTGTAACAGATATAATTACCAATATTTCTACAATAGAGAATGATAGAAGTTGCATTAAGATTTTATAATAAGACTTTCTAAATGCTATCTTTGCTTAAGGCAAAAATTATAGATTAAACTTTATTACATCATTTTGAATGCACTTCAGTGCAGATTCATCATAGGGAAAACATTTGATTTGGGAACGAAGCCCTAGAATGGTCAATAATCTGGATGCTTATGGTTTACGAACTTTGGACTTTAGAAAACTGATAGGTGTGCAAATATTATGAGTTATAGAAAAACTTTATAACTTAGTTTCAATCTAAAGTCAAGTGAACTGTATGACCACTATTTCTCTTTCCTTTATAGAAGAAAGCCAATATTCTAGTATTTAAATATTAGGTCATGGAGTGTCGGTTCATTTGATAGTTATTTTAGTCATTTATTTATTTTCAAGGAATTACAAAATATTGTTAAGTTCTATTTATTTGGCATCTTGTTATCTTTAATAAAACAACTCTTAATATGATCGGACTTCTTACCAAAATAATATATGGCATAAATTTTAAATTGTATAATTTTAATAGGTACTAGTGGTGGTGATGTTTTTCAAAATATAAGTAGGGATTTTTGCATGATGATAAATCTTAATATTAGATTTGTAAGTTTTAATAAACTATAATAATTGTACTTTATATTTATATTTTAAAAGTATGTTATTTGTAATTCTTTTTCAAGTTCATTTTATGTATTTTTCTTTATAAAAGAGGTTAAAACCAAATCCCAAATAGATCTTTTAAAAACAAGGTTTTCATCATTCAAATATCCAAACCTATTGAAGTATAGAAATAACCACCCTACTAGAAAAGCCGAGAAGGGCAATAAGGATATACTGTTGAGAAAGGGCAATATAAAGTTAGATGTCGAGGAGGGCTAAAACACCCACCCAACTCTGATAGTTCACAGTGGCAATTATTGTGAATCAGGGACAATTGTTCTCTAGCATTAACAAAAGGATCAGTAGATCCCATACTATCGAGAGTAAAGAACGATGGAATGGGACATCATTCTAGGTTGTCGTACGAAGTAGTACATGAGGGATATCATAAACCATAACTTGATTATGGAATTGCCAACAAAATCAAGACTAGAGAGCTGGTCCTTGGGGTTGGAAGGTCTAGCGGTAGATGGTATGGGCAACATTACCATAAACTAGGGTATAGTTCGAGACTCCTGGTCCGTAAGCCAAAGTATTGGTAGACCTTGATGATACCTTAGATGAAGGTCAATCATTAGGCACTGACATAGCTATGCTAACTTGAGCATGGATCTATAGGTTGAAGAATTGGTCAGTGGACTATTATGACACAAATAAGATCATTGATATAATTCCTTCATGCTACAAGGTAGGGAAAATAATGTGTCCATCCTTCTAGGTGATATGGGCCCTAGAAGGGCAACCCCATGCCGAGATCCCAAACTCGAGTAAGGAGAATATGGGACTCATGTATGGAAATCTATAGCGAGAAATTGGCCTATCCTAAGCACTTGATATTCCATCTGTAGTGGTTTGAGATCTTGAAGTATGTACATTTATGCCAAAGTACTAATACAAATTTGGGTGTATTTATATTATTATGTGACTATTGTATTTTGATAAATCAAATTTTTGAATTTGTATTTTTAGAAAACTAGGTGAGTAGACTTGGGTTGTTACAAAGGGGGAGTTGATTGTATGCATTATTTGTTAGCGTACTTTCATTATTTAGGCATATTGTTGCATTTGTTATTCTGTTCTAACGATTTGCTAATATGGCTGGTTGGTTTGGCAACCTCCGGCAATTCGTTCTTTGTAACCGCTATTTAAACAGGCTGCTGAATAATAAACTGTTGTTCGCATTCTAACATGGCATCAGAGCCAGTGGCACGAAGAGGGAGGCTGGAGGCGGACGACGTTGTTTGCAAGGAAGCGTGAGAAGATAGGCTGGAGGAAAAACCAGGGCGCGCGTGCAGTTGTTTTTATTAAAAAAACAAAAAAAAAAAAATTTGTCGTGCAGACACGACTGAAGGAGGAATAGGCACCTGCGCGCAGGCAGCCAGCACGTGAAAAAAAATAAAAAAAAGAAATTTTTTTTGCGGGACATCCCGCAGGACACAGAGCACGCATCCTTCCCTGCTTTGGACGTCGTGCAGGCTGCTGCTCGACAACCCCCCGCCGAGACGCAGTCGGTGCGCTGCATCACGGGAGAGCCCAGACTCCCCCCCGTCGACGTAAGCGGGACGCAGTCAGCGCGCTGCGTCGCGGATTGCCCAGACTCCCCCCCCCCTGCGGACGTAGTCGGCGCGCTGCGTCAGGGAGTTCCCAGACCCCCATAGTGCCAGAGTGTAGCGGGAGTGGCCAGTGCACCCCCCGTCCCCCCCCTCGTGGACGCGCCATGTCGTGGGAGTGTCCAGCTCCCTTGCGCGCGTTCGTCCGGGGTGTTTAAAAAAAAAAAAAAAAAAAATGAATCCCGTTCGCCCCCCCCGTTGAGCGTTTGGATATGCGCCCCCCCCCCCCCGCGTTGCGCTGTGCAACTTAAAAAAAAAAAACAGAGAACGCGCGGAGGTGCAGCAGCGATTTGCAGAGAAGGAGAGGACGAGAGGAGGACGGGCAGACCGAGGAAGGATAAAGGAGGGGTCTCCACTGATCCTTCCGGATCAGCCCGCTAGCTCACTTGGCAGTGAGCTGTGCGGTAAGGCTCAGGGAGCCTGCAGGTCGGGGGTTCAAATCCTGCCGACTCCCCCCTAAGGTATAAATTTTTTTTTCAAAGTTTTTTTTATTATTATTTTTTTAATTAAAATTTTTAATTTTAATTTATTTTTAATAGTTTTTAAACTTTATAAATTAAAATTTAATTTTAATTTATTTTTTCATAAGTTTTAAAACTATATAAATTAAAATTATTTATTTTAATTTTAAATATATAATAATTATTAAAATGCTTTGTTAAAGAGATTTTTTTTTTAAGGGGGGATATTTTTTCAAAAAATCAAAGGGGGAATGTGAGTAATTTTTTGAAAAAGCAATTTGGCAAATTGTAAAAGGTGCATTTTTGGCTGTGCCCGACACCTTGTGGGTTATTCTTGTGGGCATTTTTTTTGTTGTATGTTGCATATTTCATTTTTGCACTATAACATTAAAAATTAAAATCAAAACACTCCCTAAGTCCCCAAAATAATTAAAACCCATCCGTGCAATTTATTGCACTGCAGCATTCGGTATTTGTGATACCTCTGGCCAGCACTTACAGGTAAAGCTATCATGATTAGGCTACTGTATCCACCGCCTAATATAGCTGCTACAACGACGTCTGAGCTTGTTCTCTATAAATCGTCGGGGAGAGATAAGTTAGCCATTTTTGCATTTTTTTACTCCATCCACTACCCTTTATCGCACTTGTGTTTAGGCGTAAATCCTGACGAAGTATTCTTCATAGTGTTTAGGGGAAGTTACGCCCCACGCATGAGAAGAATCTTCTATGGTAGGTGCCATCAACAAGGCGATTCCCTTTCAGTACCGCTTATGTTCCACGTATCGTATGATCTCTAAAACTCACCTATAGTCTCCCTCACGTAAGGGCGGGTGATTTTTGTTGATCTTTATAAATACCTATAGTTTCCCTCACGTAAGGGCGGGTATTTTGTATGGTATAACGGCCTAGCAAAAGGTATATCGAAAGGGGGACCAATTGGTGATATAAGGAACCTTCACTATGGCCACTGTTGCAAAATTGATGACTGATCCTCATCAGTTATTGAAAGGTCCAAATTATACACCATGGAAACATAAGATGAAGGCAATTCTCCAAATGGAATATTTGTGGGATATTGTTACTGGAGCAACAACTAGGCCTTCACCAACAGCAGGATCCACAGGTCCTTCCGCAGATCAGATAGCTTTTGACAAGAAAGACAGTCGAGCAAAGGTGCTCATTTTGTTTGTTGTTTCAGATGAAGTGCAACCTCATATAGCTGACAAAGCAAGTGGTAAAGAGGCATGGGATGCCCTTAGAACCATCTATTAGGGAAATAATGATTCAACCATTCTTCATATTCAACAACAACTTCATAACCTGAGTTTGAGACAAGGTGAAACAGTTGAACTCTTTCTGTGCAGAGTGTTTGAATTGAAAGAGAAATTGAATTCTTTGGGAGATACTATGGACGAAAAGCTTCTCATTTCACTTGTGATGAGAGCTTTACCTTCTTCATTTGATATGTTGATAACCTCCATCCAGGTGTCTCAACGACAAATTACCTACATCGATTTGGTCAATCTGCTTCAACAATAGGAGGCACGCCAACTTCACAAGGATGATTCTTCCAATACAGCCCTATACACCAACAGGCAGGGTTCTAGGAAGAAAGGTAATGGGCAAAAAGGAGGCAACTTTTAGAAAGGAGAAAATTCTCAACAGGATACGAA
The DNA here is from genome assembly GCA_028583015.1 of Wollemia nobilis. Lineage (NCBI taxonomy): Eukaryota > Viridiplantae > Streptophyta > Pinopsida > Araucariales > Araucariaceae > Wollemia > Wollemia nobilis. Next base: position 4,168,932 of record JAQPPZ010000620.1, on the reverse strand, counting down.
AGGAAAAGGAAAACAACCTCAATAGAAGAAGAGGTGGTGCAAAATCTGTGAGAAAGACAACCATGACACCAACAGGTGTTGGCATAAGAACAAGCAAAAAGGCCAAAACAAACCACAAAATAAAAACAAGCAACCCCAGGTGAATGTTGTTGTTGAAGAATATGATTCAGATTCTGAATGGGCACACAAGGTGCTTATGACTACCACAGATTCCACACAGAGGGATCCTGTTTGGTATGTCGATTCTGGAGCTAGCAAACATATGACTGGCGACAGATCGTGGTTTGAATAATTTGTGGCCAAAGAGGGCAAACCTATCACCATTGCTGATGATAAAACCTATAGGGTTCAGGGAGAGGGTACAGTTTCAGTCACTCTTCCTGATGGCAAGTGTCAGATTGACAAATTCCTCTATGTTTTGGGATTGGCTAACAATTTGTTGTTAGTCACACAAATCCTGGATAGAAATATGGTTGTCAACTTTCATGTTGAGAATGGCAAGAAGTGTTGTACTATTACCAGGAAGGGTAAGCAGATTGCAACAGCTTCATATAAGCACGGCTTATTTGCACTAGATGCTATCTCTACTCCACATGTTGCCATGATTGTCTCTACCAAGAAGGCAACTTCCCTATGGCACAAGAGATATGGGCATCTTAGTTCTGGCTACTTACTTGAGCTCGGTAAGTATGAGATGGTAAAGGGTCTTCCTTCCCTTTTCGCCACATTGCCAGTGTGCTCGACTGCTGGCAGGAAAGCAGCATAGAGTACCATTTGAGAAGAGCTCAACAAGAGAACGAAAACCTTTGGAGTTAATTCACACCGATCTGTGCGGTCCTTTCACACCCAACAGTTGTGGAGGGAAGAGGTACTTTCAGTTATTCATAGATGACTACTCACGAAATATGTGGGTTTTCTTTCTCCAACTGAAATCTGAAGCTTTCACATTCTTCCAACAGTTCAAGAAATCTGTTGAGAAGGAGTCAGGAGCTTCTATTAAAACCCTCCACTCAGATCGAGGGGGGAGTTTACCTCTAATGAATTTTTTGCATTCTTAGATAAGCATGGAATCAAGAGACAGTTAACATCTGCCTATACTCCTCAGCAAAATGGAGTTGCTGAGAGAAGGAACCGTTCTATCTTGGAAATGGTTCGTTGTATGCTCATAGGAGCTACTCTTGGGCAACAATATTGGGCAGAAGCTATCACCACTACAATATATCTGTTGAATAGGGCACCCACAAAGGCCCTAAAAGGAATGACTCCACAGGAAGCTTGGAGTGGTCGAAAACCCTCCATATCTCATCTACGTATTTTCGGGTGTCACGCTTTCATGCACAAACCGAAAGAGAAAAGGAAGAAGCTAGATGAGAAAACACTGAGATGTATTTTTCTTGGTTATGATGAGCACTCTAAATGATATCGGTTGATAGATCCTTTGACCAAGAAAATTCATATCAGCAGAGATGTTGTCTTTGATGAAGCTTTCACATCATAGAGCACATCTAAAGTACACCTAGATCTTGTGGAATCTAAGGAAGAGAAGATTCCTTCCGTCAACACAGATAGGAGGTCCTTCTACATCTTCTTCACCACCACCGAATAAGAACCCAAAATGGTGTAAAAATACAATCAAAGACACAAATTTATCCACTCATCCCAATTTGAACTTGGATAGACCTCGTACACGCAGTATGGCTCAAAAGGAAAAAGAAGCCAAAGAAACTGGTGAGGTTGATGATCTTTGTCAATCTTTTGAGGAACTTTCTGTAACTCCACGTACAGAAGCAGAGGATATGGATATTGATGATGATAGAGCGTTCATGTCTACCATAGATGATCTTGAACCTGCATCAGTGCAAGATGCTCTTAGTAAGCCTCAGTGGAAGGCCGTTATGGATACAGAGTATGAGTCTTTGATGAAGAATAAAACTTGGAAGCTTGTTGATCTGTCGCATGGAAAGAAACCCATTGGCTACAAATGGGTATATAAAGTCAAGTACAAGGCAGATGGAACAATTGATAAGCATAAGGTCCGTCTTGTTGTAAAGGGCTATGCTCAAAAGGAAGGCATTGACTACGAGGAAACTTTTGCACCTACTGCTCGGATGACCACAATTCGGGTTATGTGTGCTATGGCAGCACAATATGGGTGGAAAGTTCACCAGATGGATGTCAAAAGTGCCTTTCTAAATGGTGATCTCCAAGAAGAAGTCTACATGACTCAGCCTGAAGGATTTGAAGTGGAAGGCCAAGAGCAGAAGGTTTGCAAATTGGTCAAATCCTTATATGGTCTGAAACAAGCTCCTCGAGCTTGGTATATAAAAATGGAAAATCACCTTATGCAGCATGGATTTAAGAGATGTCCGTCAGATGCAAACCTCTATTTCAAGAAACAAGGTTCTGAGATAGTGTTGCTTGTACTCTATGTTGATGACCTACTCATTACAGGGAGTTCAGAAACTATGATCTCTACTGTCAAAAGAAACTTATGCAAATATTTTGAGATGACAGATCTCGGACTTCTCCATTACTGTCTTGGTCTGGAATTCATCCAGAAGGAGCACTCCATCAAAGTGTCTCGGAAAAAAATATGCCAAGACATTGTTGGAAAAATATCGCATGATCGATTGCAAGCCAATGGCAACTCCGATGGAGAATGGACTTCGATTCTCGCGATATGATGATTCACCTCGGGTAGATGGTACTCTCTATCGACGGTTGATTGGGAGTCTCATATATCCGACCAATACTAGGCCGGATCTCGTATTTGCTGTCAATTATCTTTCGAGGTTCATGCGGGAGCCTAAGACCACTCATTGGAAAGCAACAAAACGTGTTCTTCACTATGTCCGTGGTACTATGGAATATGGCCTAGAATACAAGAGGAACAACAAATTCTTCTTGCAAGGATACACAGACTCCGACTATGCTGGATCATTTGATGATCGTAAGTCAACTTTTGGATACATTTTTCATCTGGGATCCGGTCCTGTCTCTTGGCACAACAAGAAGCAATAGGTGGTTGCTATTTCATCAACAGAGGCAGAGTATCATGCCGCACGTGAAGCTGTGTGCGAAGTGATATGGTTACGTCGCATTCTGACAAGTATGGGCCATCCATCAAAATCTCCAATACACTTGTTTTGTGACAATCAGGGTGTTCTGAACCTCGTCAAGAATCCAGTCCATCATGAAAGAACAAAGCACATTGACACACAATGTCATTTCATTCGAGATGAAGTTCCAAAGCACCGAATTCAGCTTCAACACATTCCCACCGATGCTCAAGTTGCAGACATTTTCACTAAGGCACTTGGACGTGTCAAATTTGAATTGTTTCGCAGCTCTCTTTGTATTGCAAAATGATGTAAGGGGATGTTAGTATAGCTATTAGTTATTACATTACCCAAATAATGTAATAAAGGGGGATGTTAGCGTACTTTCATTATTTAGGCATATTGTTGCATTTGTTATTCTGTTCTAACGATTTGCTAATATGGCTGGTTGGTTTGGCAACCTCCGGCAATTCGTTCTTTGTAACCGCTATTTAAACAGGCTGCTGAATAATAAACTGTTGTTCGCATTCTAACATTATTTATCCTTAAAAAAATAATAAATCACGAGGGTTTTAGGCGTGTGACAAAGTGGCCTTGGTGGGGGGGCATAGGTAAATGAATGATGCAATATTTTTATAATGACAAACCTTGGGACTTTGGAATAAAAATCAATAGAGAAAGGGTATACTTGTGAAATATTAAGGTTGATGGAGACCTTACTAATTTTTATTATGTAGGACTTAGAACTTTGTAAATTAGGGCATTATCATTATATTTTATATGCACAATTTAGAGGAAAAGGATTAAAATTCAACTTAGCTTAAGATCTTAGGTCTTTAGCGGTACAAGTTCTTTGTCCTTATATTCTACCAATAATATCCCGATGCTCGGATATTAACGAGAAAATCAGGGTTGTCCACTTTTCTTGTAGTGACACGCTCTAATCCATACATTTTTGGACCAATTTCATTGAGGCACTTGAATTTCAATGAGTTAATCTAGGTCATTCATTACATTTTTGGTGATTCCACCCAGGTCATCCATTTTTGGACCAATCATGTTGTGGCACTCAACTTCTAGTGAGTGAATCTAGGTCGTTCACTCTCCCTTCGATGATGTGCTATGATTCATTCATCTCCTCAACCAATAAAATCTTGGCACTTTAAGTTTTTTTCTTAAACCTAGTCCACATATTTCTTTAGCCAATCAAAGGTTGATGTTAGTTTTGGTGTGATGCATTTTACACCACACATATTTGTAGTAAATTAATGTTTGAACACTGCAACTTACGTGACCAAATATCAGCTATTAATTTCTTGACCAATTGGATGTTGATGCTAAGTTTACTATGGATGAATTTGGAGCATCCATTTGTCCCACCAATCAAGTGTGAATGTTGATGTTTCAACAAGTGGATTTGAACCATCCATTTTTCTAGATGAAAACCTTAGGCAAAAAAATGTGACCTTAAACCTTAGCAATGGTGTAAATATTTGGCGTTATGAACTTTATTGTTTTAGGATAGAAGCTAAGGTGGAGAAAGAAAATGGGGGTTTTATTTTATGTGCCAATAACCCATGAATCTTAGATGATAGAAAATATTATTTTTCAAGGGAACTCCTAGGCATGAATTTTACACAATAAAATGAAATGCGAAGGGGGGAAAAAGATGTATGAATTCCCTAAGGATTAGGACTTTGAAATGATGAAGATTAGACTTAGGGACTTATGAGGGAAAAATTAAAAGGGGGCCAATGGCTATAGATTTTTCAAAAGTGACCTTAGGAACCATAGGGAATTTTGAGGGACTAAGACCTTTGGACTTATGACTTTACAAAAATAAAATTTTGAGGATATTTAAGGAAGGATATGCTCTTAACCAAGATAAAAATTTGCAAAGGACTACCAAAAATGACTATAAAAAGGGAAAATTTTGAAATATGATGACCCTTTTAGGGTTTATTGAAATTTTTTGTAAGCCACCAAGGTTAAAGGAAAATGACCCTGACTTAGATATAACAACAAAATAACCTAGACCTAGGACTCCACAAGACCCATCAAAGTTTGAAATTAGGAGTAACTCTTAAGTTGGATTTTGAGGATCCAATATAGGCTCCAACTAGGACAAGTGATAGAAATGACTCCTGACAGTGACTCACCTGAGAAATCCAAACCTAGTTGACTCAATGACTTGCAAACTCCTACCTAATCACCTAATTACATACATTCATTTCTAGTTGCATTAGACATTCACTACAATTGATTCAAGTTTTTACTATTTTTCATGGTGTTTTTTCTTTCTGCCTTGTGTGTTGTGTGCAATAAACTGAAAAGCATATTAGTTGCACTTTAGGCTAAGTTTCCCACTTCTCACTTTCCTAGGCTAGAACAAGTCAATTTTGCTTAATTTTTCTCCCACTGTTAGAAACACTTACTGATTTAGAGTGGAAGAGCTAGGTGGACCCTCAACTGTTGAAAATATTTACTGATTCAGAGTGGATCTTAAGTTGTGTACCCTAGACTTTTTTGAGGTCCTTAGGATTAGTGCTCCTGGTCACCAACTTAGTTGAGTGAAATATGGTTTCTTGGCATTTTTTGTTTAAACACCATAGACAACAAAAATTTAAAAGGAATCCACACACATTGTACATTTTATATTTAACATAAGTGAGTTGGATTTCAACACCAACCACTAATCGAGACCAATGACGATGTATTTCATCTCCATCCATTGGCTCGCCCCATAGAAACATTAGTAGCCCATGAGTTATTTTTTTGGATTTCATCACAAAAAAAAATCCTCACTTGACATCCACTTTAGGAAGCCACTTCAACCATTCACATTTTATTTCTTGCTAAAGAGGTGAGTGTGAACACACCCATTTGCCTTGCATAGTTTTCTTAGGCTTAGAGAGTCTGCACATCAAAACACATAAACTTGTAAACCAAAAATGAACAACACCAATAAAAAGATGAAAACACAAAAAGCACAATAACACCATGAAATGCACAAAATAAATAATCTTTTATTAATATGAGAAGATATTCGAGTTGTACAATGAATGTGCCCCAATATGGGAGTTACACATAGTTTTTGATATAAATATTACAAATAATAGGGTTTCAAAACCCTAGTTCAATGAATAGTTGGTGTCTTTTGGCTCATCCTTGATCCAAACAAGAGTATGGATGGGCTTGTGTAACCCTACGAGACCACCCTAGCTTCAACAACTTCAAAAAATATTATTCTTGCACCTGCAAAAAACAAACAACATAAAAGGGTTTAAAAGCACCTGTGAGGGCTCCACTGTGTGAGGTCCTTTGAAATATAAAACTAATAAACCCTAGATGTTGTAGAATGGAACTGTAAATAGAAATACAAGAATGTAAATAAAATGCAACAAATATTTTTACCTTGTCAATATTGATCTTTGTTCCTGTGTCTATTTTTGATGGTCATGTGAATGCTCAAAAGTATATGAGGACTTACAGACTATAAATATAAAGTAGGAAATATACGAAAGCGTTTGGTGATGGCTATGAATTCCTAACAATATTCCATAAATGCTCAACAGTATTCTATGAACTCTGGGAGGTGTTTGGGGGTGGAGGGAAGTGAGGCAAAACCAGATCTGGTTTGCAAGGGTTTGGTGGTGAATGTGATGGTGACAAGGGAAGAAGATGATAGCAAAATGGCTAGGGTAAATGTTCAAATTTGGGACCTTGAGAATTTTTGTGGACCTTGATTCATAAAAATGAATCACTTTTTATAATTTACCCTTGAACATGTTAGGGTTTCGACGACACAAAATGGGTGGTCAAGATTAAAACCCAAGGAAGGAAGGATATTAAGCTTGGGTAAGTGACATGGATTGAGATGTATGGATGGCTAAGATTAAAACATGGTGGATGGCTAGGGTTTATTTATATAAACATATATATTTATTAAATATATTTAAATATAAATATAATATATTAATATTTATGTATATATTAAATAAACACACACACACATATATATATAATGGATGACTATGATTAGAGGATACATATGGATGACAAGTGTCTATATTTTTGTGTCTACAGGTACCCATTTTTGTATCACATTGCGTGAAACACAACGCTGTGCAAAAATACGAGACACTTGGTTTAGCATGATGGAGTAGCTTTCTTTCCTTGGAATGCAAAAGATGATTTTGAAGATAAAGAATTTGTATGTGTAGCTTACCCCCTCAATTGGTGAATGAGTTAAAAATGAGTCTCACAAACCAATTGATAGAATTGTAGGTGAAAGTGCAGTTGAATGGTGCAAGTGTAAGTGTATGATGTGAATATGGATGATATGAATGATGTAAATGCGGATGGTATGAATGATGTAAATTAATGTTATTTTTCCCCAACGAATTAAAAGGGTTTTTTACAAGTGTAGATGTTAGATCATGTAAGATGTATCCCGCTATGGGAAACCAAAATCAAATTTGTTTGCCCCAAATTTGGGGTGATTCCATGTTGTTGAAGAAAGTGTCTTTTGGCGTAATTGAAATGCAAAGTGATGAAGATGCAAAATATCAGGAACCAATCATCCTAGGATCAAGTGATTGCTAGGAGTCCCCTCCTAGTAACTATACACAATTCCTTAATGTTAAATGAAGTGATGTAGTATAAATTATCCATGTTTCAAGCCCCATAGACAATGCCATCAATGATAGTTTTTGAGCAAATTAATCTGAGCATAGTCACTCTAAAAAATGAGGGATAAAATGTAATTTGATTTCAAATGAGGATATATTGGATGATGAAAATGGCCAAGCATCCTTATGGTGATTTATCCATATTACCAAATTGCATGGATGACCAATCCTTACAATCGCCAAGGAGATAGAATAGACCACTAGATATGAGGTTCACTTGAAATTGTATGTGAACTTGGAAAATATTTGATGCAAATGCAATTGTTGATGAATTTGATGATATTGAAATGAAGACGTGATGATGAAAATGCATTGATGAATGAATTTCATGAGTTTGTGAAATTTTGAATTGGTTTTGGAGCATTTTTAGAGCAATTTTGGACAATTTTATGACTTTTGGTTGTAAACAAAATTTAACTGCCCAAATCAATCCATGTTATCATAAAAGGTGATGAAATGATGTGATGGATGATTAGAAAGATGAATATGGTCATTTTGTGAGAATTTAGACTATTTTGGTGTATTTTGAAGCCTGTAAGGTGTTTTGCAAATTTTGGTCGCAAACAAAAATGATGCGCCCAAATCAATTTTTCATTTCAAAAAATATGATATGATGATGAAATGAATGTATGGATGCAATGTGGAGTGATTTTGTGGAGGTAAGTTACATTTTTGGAGTAGTTTGCTTTTTTTTACAAATTTTGAAGCCAAACACCAACTAGCGTTCACATCATGCGTAGACACCGGAAAGCGTTTGCCACTCTATTGATGCAGGATCCTATCTTTAGAGGGTTTTTTTAAAAGGAGTTTTAAAGTAATTTTTTATTACTCAAAATGGAATTCTTTGATGCAAAATATAATTTTCCGAAAATGATAATTACTAAAAAAAGGTAAATTTTGATGAAAAAATAATTTGCCGAAAATAGTAATTACTTAAAAAGGCATTTTTTTGTGGAAAAATAAATTTGCCAAAAATAGTAATTTTTTTATTTTTAGGGTTTTAAGTTTTAGGTTTTTTTTAGGGTTTCTTTGGGGATATATATTCCCTTGGTATTGCATTGTAAAAGGGGGAAGTGAATCTAAGAATGAGAAAATAAATTATTTATTGGTTTATTTCCATGTATTGTAGTTTTTATGTGAATGGAGGGTTTTTATGATTATTTCCATTTATTGCAGTTTTTATGTAAATGGAGGGTTTTACATATTATTTTTATTTATCGCAGTTTTTATGTAATGGGAGGTATTATGTTTTGACCTCTTGCAGCTGGATTCACATCATTTGGTATCAGAGCAAGTTGGATCTTGCTGGGGAGAAAAGAGAAAATGAGAGGAGAGCGAAGGGGCTCCAAAAAAATTGGCACTCTGTGTAGTGCTTGCAGAAGGTTTGTAAAACCTTGGAGAAAAAAATTGGCACTCTATGTAAGTACTTACAGGAGGTTTTTTATGTAAAACCTCAGAGGGAGGAATTGACACTTTGTGCAGTGCTTGCAGAAGGTTTGTAAAACCTTGGAGAAAGAAATTGGCACTCTGTGTAAGTTATTGCAAGAGGTTTTTTTTATATAAAAGCTCAGAGGGAGGAATTGACACTTTGTGTAGTGCTTGTAGAAGGTTTCTAAAATATTGGAGAAAGAAATTGGCACTCTGTGTAAGTGCTTGAAGGAGGTTATTTTTTATGTAAAACCTTAGAGGGAAGAATTGACACTTTGTGTAATGCTTGTAGGAGGTTTGCTATTTTAAAACCTCAAAGGAATAAATTAGCACTATGTATAGTGCTTGCAGGAGGTTTGAGATATAAAACCTTAGAAGAAGATTGGTACTTTGAGGAGTACTTGCAGATGTGTGGAACTCTATGGAGAGCAATTATGAGTTTGATCAAAGGAACTCGCAGGAGCAGAGTTCTTTTTAACTAGAGGAGAATGATGCAGGAGCCTATCTTTAGAGGGTTTTTTTTTAAAAGAGTTTTAAAGTAAATTTTTTATTACTCAAAATGGAATTCTTTGACGCAAAATATAATTTTTCAAAAATGGTAATTACTAAAAAAACGTAAATTTTGATGAAAAAATAATTTGCCGAAAATAGTAATTACTTAAAAAGACATTTTTTTTTGTGGAAAAATAAATTTGCCGAAAATAGTAATTACTTAAAAAGGCATTTTTTTGGTGGAAAAATAAATTTGCTGAAAATAGTAATTTTTTATTTTTAAGGTTTTAAGTTTTAGGTTTTTTTTTAGGGTTTCTTTGGGGATATATATTCCCTTGGTATTGCATTGTAAAAGAGAAAAGTGAATCTAGGAATGAGAAAATAAATTATTTATTGGTTTATTTCCATGTATTGTAGTTTTTATGTGAATTGAGGGTTTTTATGATTATTTCCATTTATTGCAATTTTTATGTAAATGGAGGGTTTTACATATTATTTTTATTTATCACAGTTTTTATGTAGTGGGAGGTATGATTTTTTGACCTCTTGTAGCTGGATTCACATCATCTATAAACACTAGTTAGTGTTTCAATGCACCTGTGAATACCCATGGGCATTTCAATGCACCAAAAATAGCTATAAATAGTCTACAGAGGTAAAATCAGATTCATTCTTGCATTCACAAATTTCAGAAGCTACATTTGAAGGAGAGTGAGTGAGTGAAGAAGTGAGGTGGAGTGAAGGCTATGGCGATGGAGGGTGCGGATGTGGTAGGAGCAGAGATGCAGGTGGCTAAGGTAAGTGCCCTTGGCACTCTTGTTTGGACTTTGTGCAATTTTTTTTAAATTATGCAATGAATGTGACATTAATGTGTTTGCATTGTGTATGTGTTGTGCTGTAGTTGAGGATCTTGGAGGCTCGACATCGGTTCTCACCTCTCATACCAGGGTGAGAAAGGTACTACGGGATGAGCAGTGGAAGTGGTTGGAGACTATGGGGTTGGCTGGGGTAGCCCGGATTGATGTGGTGAGGGCAGATGAGGGGTATCTCTCTACCTTGGTAGAGATATGGGATCTAGATAGGGGGACCTTTCAGCTCCCTACTAGAGAGGTGATAGTGACACTTGAGGATGTATACCACATCCTCAAAGTATCGAGTGGAGGGGTTACATGTCGAGGTTGGACATGATAAGGGGTATGAGATGAGTCAGATATTTGGAGATCGATGGTAGAATGTGAGTGTGAAGGGTGGAGGGATCAGGTACTTGGTGATGTATACCAATAAGAAGTTGGAGGTATTGCCCACCTTGGTCATGTTCCTATTGGCCAACATAGTGGCACTAAATAGCATTGGCTATCGGTTCCCATGGAACATGATCAGGTTGGTGTATGATATGATCGATGAGCCTCGGGTGTATGCATGGGCACCTACTCTACTGGTGTAGCTATACCAAGAGTTGTATGAGGTGAGGAGGTAGGAGTAAAAGGGGTTGGGTTGTAGTGTACTACTATAGTGTTGGGGTTGGGAGCACTTCAGTGTGGCTCGACTTATGGGCTTGCCTACTAAGGCATGGGATGGGGAGTAACCCTATGCTTTGAGATGGTGGGTGGTTGAGGAGGTGCAGTCGAGTCATCCTAGCTAGATTGGCTAGGAGTATAAGGATCTATGGGTAGGGTTGACACTTGCTCAAGTGCTTTGGAGACCATGGTGAGGTGCTACTTGGACTAGTGATAGGGAGCAACTATAGAGAGTTTGATAAGCTAGATGGGTGGTTGGGAGACATAGGAGTGAGGTGGAGTTGATCTAGTTCTCATGGGTGCTATGGTAGTTTGGGCTATGATAGGGGGTTCTTGAGGCACTAATGTTGTATAGGCATCATCAGGATGAGATGGGTCTACCTTGTGCTGAGGCATGGAGGGTGACCTATGAGGATGATGAGGAGATAGATCTCCCTAATGTGGATGATGTGAGGACTACTATTGAGTATGATGTATGGTTCACTACACAACCACCATGGGTACCGAGTTAGGTGGTGGATGAGGGTAGTGAGGATGAGGATGAGGTAGAGGTTAAGGTGGAGGAGGTAGATGAGGCTCCTAGATATTGGAGATATCTTCGATCTAGTAGTCGAGGGAGATGGGTGAGGGATGTAGTAGAGCAACCTCTAGATATTGGAGGTGATGGAGATGGTGATGGATGATATGGAGGAGGTTCTAGAGAGACCTCCAGGTTAGAGTGAGGAGGATTGGATGAGGCTCGAGTAGATGGTGGTGGATCGAGATGTAGAGATAGCGGCTTAGGATGCAGAGATAGCTTGATTGTAGGTGGATATAGAGGTACGAATGACGTACAGGTGGAGGTGAGGATAGGATCATGAGGCTCTAGGTAGAGCTAGCATAGAGGGACCATCATTAGAGGTATGATGTACTACACCTTCAGGCTTGAGATGGATACATCTAAGATTTGGAGGATCTATTGATGCAACACCACATTGGGCTACCAGATCGACCCTCTTCCTCCATATCTGGGATTGTTAGGTATAGTGAGTCTAGGCATAGTGGCTCTAGGTCTAGGGCTCCTTCAAGGTCATAAGGGTCCTCTTATAGGTGTTAGCTAGTGCTTAGATGCACTTTTTGTATATGAGCCTTGGTGCTCCATTGTATATAGCCTTTGAGTATTCATTGTATATGCGATATTTATATATATACATGGATTTTACTTTTGTGTTATGCTTTTGTGTGAATGTTTTGTGAATGCATGTGTATATGTGTGATGGATGATAATGCAATGATAATGTGTATGAATGCAAATGAATTAATGCTCTAATGATCATTCATAGTTTAGATTTTACTTGACCATGTATAGCATTGTTGTTTAATCAGGGGCACCAAAATGGTGGTATGTGAAATGGAAGACTCATGTAATGATATGGATGTTGATAAGATATGGATGTTGATATGGAAAATTGATTGTTTTGCAGAGACTCAGACATACTAGTGATATCAAACAAACTCACTAAATGTTGTCTAATTTCTCTAAGACCAAATGTGTGTGCAGTGAATTCATTTACCGAATCATGAGTATGGTAATGACTCGAGGTAATCAAGAACCAATGTGTGTGCAAGTGAGTTCATTAACCCATCTTGAGTAAATTGAGATGAAACCTATCATGGAGAAGACCAAGAAGCTAGTTTGTCCTTATGTGTGGTCAGAGGTCTCTTCAAGAGAGACGTGTCACCACGCATGAGCATACTCCACTTCTAATCAAGCATCTATAGCCCTAGTGGAGATTAGCTCCATAGTCCAAGAATCTGATCTCTAAGCTTTGGGGATTCAGACTACCTAACCGTCTGACTAGAAATGTAGTTCTATCCTTACAACTTGAGGATCTGTGGTGTGTGATGTGTAAAATATTTAGAGCTTTGGGGAATCAGATTCTCAACCGAAGTGTGATGAGAATTTTACCCTATCCTTACTACTCTTTCTTTTATTTGGAAATGATTGTGATAGTGGTGAAAACCACTATTTTTTATTTTTGGACTATGTGCATAATGGGACAAGCAAGGATTACCCTTTTCACTTCGAGGTTCAACCCAATCATGGTGTTATCCCTCTTTGACACAAGATGTTTTTAATATGTGTGATTGTGTTTGGTTCAAGAGTGTTAGAGTCAATTCCTATAACTCAAGATTTTCTTAGTGAAAATGTGTCTTGGTCCTAAAGAAAACTCGACATGTATTGGAGGTTTCTAGAAACACTAGGAGTGGTTGAGTGACCAAAAACACCTAGGGATTATGGAAATGTGGTTTGCAAATGATAATTTGACTTTATGGAATGGTGCAATGAAATGGATGATGATTTGAAGGTGCCCCTGATTAAGGCAACATGACTTTATTGGACCAATTATTATCTAAACTGAATAAATGACCCCTAATATGAAATGAAATGTGTGAAGATGGTTGTGAATGCAATGTATGAAATGCAATTTGTGAAATGTAATGTGTGAAATGCAATGTGTGAAATGCAATGTGTAAAATGTAATGTGTGAAATGCAATGTTGTTTTTGTGTATTAGCCATGTATATATACATATATATAAATCACATTAAGCATAGAATGCTCTCAAGTGGATGATGTTAAGTGGTTCGGGCTCTTCAACTCCCTCTAGACTGGCAAGCCTATAAGTTCCTTTACCCACTTTTTGAGTGATAATGTATGGACCTAGCCAATTAGCTATGAATTTATCATGAAGATGCGGTAATGCATTGGTGTTTTGTTGATTCTCTTTAAGAACAAGATCTCCTACTTGGAATTCATGTAGATGAACTTTGGCATTGTAAGCACGCTTTAGGTGGTCTTGATAAACTCGTAAATGCTCTAAAGCATTGACCTACCTTTCATCAAGAAGTGTGAGTTGGTCAAAATGTGCTTGTCTAGCAGTATCATCATCTATGAATTCTTGCAATGAAATTTATAATGAGGGGATCTCAAGCTCAAGAGGTATAATTGCTTCGGCTCCATAGACTAGTGAAAATGGTGTTGCCCTAGTAGGCATGTGGATGCTTGTTCGATAAGCCCATAATGCCAAGGGGATTTGAGTATGCCAATCTCTATGATTTTCTTTGACTAGTTTCTTGAGAATAGCAATTAAGGTCTTGTTGGTAGCCTCAACTTGTCCATTTGCTTGTGGGTAGTAAGGAGTCAAGAAACTATGTTGGATATTATATTTCTCGCAAAGTGCTTGAACATCCTTTTTTTTGAAAGACTTACCATTTTCAGAGATGATTTTTGAGGGAATACCAAAATGATAGATGATATGATGAAGTATAAACTCCACAATTCGAGGTCCTATCATATTGGTTAGAGGAATTACCTCAACCCACTTTGTGAAGTATTTAGTGGTTGTGATGATGAATGTATGTTGTCCTGAGGAAGGAGGTAAGATTTTTCCAATCAAATCAAGACCCCATTGTGAAAAGGGCCAAAGGCTTTGAATAGGTTGTAATGCTTGTGATGGCACATGAGTTAAATTAGCATGTTGTTGACATTGTTGACAATGCTTGACGTAAGTGCAATAGTCATGTTCCATGGTGGGCCAATAGTAACCCATGCATAGAATACACTTTGCAATGGCCATTCCACTAAAATGACCACCACAAGTACCATCATGAGCTTCAGCTATGGCTCTTTGTGCCTCTGCAGGCTTGAGATAATGAAGGAGGACTCCATCATAACCACGTCTATACAACACGTCCCCCAAGAGAGTAAAACGAGCTACCTTTTGCTTGAAAGTGCATTTAGCAGTCCATGACATGTCTGATGGGAGTGTTCCAAACTTGAGGAAGGCTATTATTTGGTTGGACCAAGGCTCATATGACTCTGAATGGATAAAGCAAACATCCTTCTCATCCTTAGATTCAGCACATGGACAATTGCAGATTTAGAGATCATTGTGACAATGAGTGGTTGTACCTCTCCTACGGAGTTCTTTGGAATCAATGATCCTAGAGAGGCCATCACATCTACAAATCTATTAGTCAAATATGGCAAACTATCGATTTCATACCAATCAAATTTAGAGAGCAATGTCATTGCTACTTCATGGTAAAGCTTTATGGTTGGTTCTTTGCATTGGTATTCTTCATTGATTTGATGAACAACAAGTTGAGAATCACCAAATATCCTGATACACTTTATGCCCATAGCTATGGCTGCTTGAAGACCTAAGATTAAGGCTTCATACTCTGCATTGTTGTTTGTGCATTGGAAGTCAAGTTTGAAAGATAAGGGAATAGGTACCCCCTATGGTGTATGAAACATGACTCTAACACCTTGACCTTTTTTGCACTTAGAACCATCAAAGAATAGTGTGATATCAACATCTTCCTTTGAAATGACATCTTCTTCTTGTTCAGTGATAGTGAATACCGAATCATCTGGGAGCTCAATAATCAAGGGTTGATCACTAGGAAGTGGAGCTTCCACAAGTTGATCGGCTATGACCTAACCTTTAATGGATTTTTGGCTGATGAACTCAAGATCGAATTCAGTGAGAAGCATTATCCATTTTGTGGTGCGGGTGTTATTGTAAGTGCGAGACATCATATAACGCAGAGGATTTTCATGAGCTATGACATATGTGGTGTGACTAAGCATGTAATGTCTGAGTTTCTTAGTGGTAAAAACCACTTCTAAGCACAATTTTTCCATGTAAGCATATCTGGTTTCATAGCTTACCAATGTTCGACTAATGTAATAGACAACTTGCTCTCGATTATTTTCATTCTTTTGTGCAAGCATTGTCCCTAATGCAAAGTCCATTGTTGAAACATAAATATGGAAGGGGACCCCTAAATGAGGAGGAGTTAAGACTGGTGGAGAAGCTAGGTATTTCTTGATATCATCAAAATATTTTTGGCACTCATCTATCCATGAAAATGTCACCCCCTTTTGTAGTAGGTGATTGAATGGCCTGCATTTGTCAAAAAGTTGCACAATGAAATGATGGATCGATTGAATATTTCCTTGTAAACTATGCAATTCCTTCAAGTTTTTTGGGGGAGGCATCTCCATGATGGCCTTGAATTTGTTTGGGTCCACCTCAATGCCTCTTTTGGAGATAATGAATCCTAGTAGTTTGCTTGAGGTAACACCAAAGACACACTTTTTGGGGTTCAACCTTACATTATGCTCTAGAAGTCGATCAAAGACTTTTTCCAAGACACCAATGTGCTCTTGTCAAGTTTTAGATTTTTCCAAGAGATCATCCACATAATATTCGATGATCTTATGCATGTAATCATGGAAGATGTATGTCATGGCACATTGATAAGTGGCACCTATATTTTTGAGGCCAAAGGGCATCACCTTGTAACAAAAAGTCCCCCAAGGTGTAGTGAATGTTGTTTTGTGTTGGTCATCAGGATTGATTCGAATCTGGTTGTATCCTAAAAAACCATCCATTAGAGAAAGCATTTCATGGCTAGCACAAGTGTCGACAAGAGTATCAATGTTTGGTAGAGGAAATTCATCCTTAGGACATGCTTTGTTAAGGTCTCGAAAGTTAGTGCAAATGTGTATCACCCCATTAGGCTTATGAATGGGTACCATGTTTGAAAGCCACTCAGGATAGTCAATGGGTATAATGAAACCCACATCTAATAGCTTTTGAAGCTCTTCTTTGACCATGAGGGCAATGGTAGGATGCATCTTTCTCAATTTTTGTTTGATTAGCTTAGCATCAGAGTGCAAGGTGAGATTGTGGACAACCAAGTTAGGGTCAAGACTAGGCATGTCTTTGTAGGACCATGCAAAAATACCCTTCTTCTTCTTGAGGAGAGCAATTAATTGCTCTTGTTCATCTATGGATAAAATTTTACCAAGTTTGATAATTTGAGGATTGTCTATATCTGAACTAAGGTTCACATCGATGGTATCTTCAATGGACATATGAGAACCTTCCTCAAGTTGATGGGGTATTGGGATCATATGAATGTCATCTATGATATTATCAAACTCTTCTAACTCAACCTCTTCTATGTCTTCCTAGAAAACCTCAAGATCTAAAGGTGAAGGTGAAGGTAAAGGTGGAGGTGATGGAGGAATGTAGTTGGTTGAAGCCCTTAATAATTCCTTGAAAAGGATGAATTTAGAAAAGGATGGAGGTGAGGAAATCTGGTCCATATCAATAAGGCTCATGTCAATTGGAATTGGCTTTGCCAAATCGTATGGATTATGGAGTGGGGTGAATAAGTCAACAGGATTCATGTTGACTTAAAGGAGAAAATTGGTGGTTGGCAATGTGGAGGATGGATAGATCCTATCTGCTAGAACCGATGCTAGAACTCTAGGAACCTGAACAATAATGAGCAACACAAATAAATGCAATAAGTAAAAATCCATGTACATGCAATGCAATGATTTTTTTTTTAATTTTTGTTTTTTTTTTTATTTTTTTTTATGTACATATATTACAAGAAAAATGTTTGGTGAGGTGGATTAATGAAATGGAGGTGGTTCATCGGTTGGTTCAGCTCACTCTTGTGGAAGAAGCAAGTGAAATATGGGTTGATGGATGGGGAACATTCTGAGGTAATACTCATCCTGTTCGGTGAATGGAATGATGGGTGTTGATTCCTCATTAGATTCATCAGAAGCTATCGATATAACATCGTATTCTTCATAGATTTCTTCTTCAAAGTCATCGGTGTGATGGGTTTCTTCTTCTAAATTCAAATGAAGATTTTGAAAAGCTTGTTCAAAATAAGAGGTGAAAGAATGAGGGTGATAGCCTAAACCTGAATGGTCATGCACTTCTCGATATGGAGTATCAATGAGCTCATGCATTCCCTATTCATGTCATCCTAGGCCATAGCCTTACCAATTGACTCGATGAAAGTATCAGGATGGAAAACCTGACATGTGTTGTATGTTGGTAGGTGTTGGTTGCTTGGGTTCATCTAGGGAAGATGGATTGGATGATGAATCAATCCTCCCATACATAAAATTTATGCTATTGGGCATTGAACCCATGTTGTACACCACTCCTATGGATAAGGGTGGGTCACGTGGGTGACCATAATCCCTAGTAGTTTGGATGTTAAGTGGTGTGATAGTGATGTCTTGGACCACATATTCACCAATACCAGGATTAGTGAGGTGGACCACAACTTGGGATGATGTGGAGGTGGATGTGGAAGTGGATGTGGAAGACTCATGATTGGCTTGGGGCTTCGATAATGGGAGAGGTATGGATTGGAATGGCATCTCACAATCTATTAATTTGACTTGTGAGACATCAGTTGATGTGGATGGAGGTGGATTTGGTTGAGGTGTTTGATGAATGGGTGATGATGTGGAGGGAATGTTGATGGAGGATGTTGATGTTGATGATGTGGTTGATGTGGATTGAGCTTGACCACATGTACATGTAGTCAATGATGATGAAGATGAGGGTATGGAAGTGGAAGCTTGATGTGGGTAGTGATGGGGAGTTCCTCAGGAATAGGAACTTTGGATGAAGAAGTGGATGGTGTGGTGGATGATGTGGTTGATGATGTCAAGAAAATATGAGTGGATGGAAGGGTGGACTCATAGGGATTTGAAATGAAATTGCAATACTTAAATGGTTCGATATCCACTGGTATGCAATGAATTTATCCCTCATGTACATATTTTAAGCATTGATGGAGTATAGAGGGGACACATCTCATTTCCCTAATCCAAGGATGTCCAAGGAGTACATTGTATGCCATGGACCCTTCCAAGATATGGAACATTGTGTGCAACATTTTTACCCCCACTTCGATGGGTAAAACTATAGTGCCAATTGTGGAATAGAGAGCATCATTAAATGCTTTCAGGGTGAAGGTGGATTTGGTGATGTGAGATGGTGGGAGATTAAGATGTTGAAGAGTGGATGTGGTGATGATATTGATGGAGGAGCCGATATCAATCAAAACTTGTTTGAATGGCTTCCTATCAATTTGAGCCATGATATGTAATGGAGGGTCCATCGATCCTGATGATATTGGTTTGATTTCAAAATCGTAGAATGTAATGGTAGGCTCCACACATGTTTGGATACTTCCCATAAAATTGCTAAAGGTATTAGCATCCTGAGATTGGAGTTCAATGGATTTTAGAATCTCCATTAATGCCTCATGATGTGGGGGAGATTGTTGAATTAGCTCATAAATGGATAGTTTAGTTGAAGCTATTTTAAGGCTAGTGGTTAATTAGCTACTCAGAGAGATGATTGGCCTTTATGGATGATTGGGAGGATGAGTGGGTGGAGATGGATGACTTGGAATATGAATTGGTTGGGAAGAATTGGTGGAGAACTGAATGGGTGATGATGAATTGGTAGGTTGAGGAGACACACTTGCCTATGGTGCTATGGGAGATTGAACAGTCTGTTATTGTGCATTTTGTTGATTTGTGCATTGTTGACCTCGGGTGACTACATGAATAGCACCCACAAAACCTTGGTATTGTTGAACATGGTTAACTTGATTAGGAGGAGTCTTGGTGTTTGACCCTCCTATTGTTGGTTGCACTTCCTCATGATGAGGAAGTGGTGTTTGATAGATGCCAAGGTTTTGATTTTGTTGAGCTAAGGGACTATCAACCTTGATGGCCCCTAAGTCAATTAGGTCTTGCACTATATCTTTAAATGTGTAGCAATCATTAATATCATACCCATTTTATTGATGATAAGGATAAAATAAATGTTCTCTATAGCTTTTACTATGCTTAGTAGGATCATCTGGTTTGACCTCAGGTAAGGCAAGTTGGTTTGTGTCATACAACCTATGAAATATGGAGGTATATGACTTGGATAATGGGGTGTATTGATGATTTTATTATGTATTCCATAGTTGGCATTGTGTTTTGAACTTGTGGTGGTGGGGGAACCACTTGATATGCAATTTGTTATGGTTTGTTGCATTGGTTGTTGTTGTTGAGCCATTACCGGCTGGCTCATGACCACTTGATTCACTTGATTTGCTTGATTAGCCTGATTTGGCTTGGATTGGCTAGAATAAGTTCCTTTGGATTGGCCCTTGTTCTACCATTCTTTCTTTTTAGGCTTTAGCACACCTTCTTGGATTTTTATTTCCTCAATTATGCTAGCCTGGGCAAGAGCTTCTTCAAATGATCTATATTATTGTAATTGTAATAACCAAGAGATGGGTTTTAAGCAACTCTTGGTGAAAAATCGAGTTAGCTCTTCCATTGGTAGGGAGAATGGTAGTTTTGTGATAATAACCCTCCAATGGTTGCCAAAATCATAGACTAACTCATCATCAAATTGCTTAAGATTATATAAGTCAGTCAATGAAATTTTCTTTTAAACATTGAGGGAAAATATTTTGAGAAATTGGTTTACCAATTGTTCAAAAGTATAAATACTATGATGAGGTAGATGGTTATACCACTCTATGACATCTCCCCCAATGTCTGAGGAAAGGTTCTGAGCATTAAGGCATCTTGATTTTGGATTCTAAAACATGAGTGAATGAATGTGCTCACATGCTCTCTAGGGTCCTCAGTCCCTTTAAACTTATCAAATTTTGGCACTATAAAATCTATCGGATATGGTGGTGATGGTACCAAAAAGTGAATTGGTTGATTGATAAGTTGTCTTAAAGTTGGCTTCTGGTTCATCATACCAGGAGTATGTTGTATCAAGCTATCAATATGTTATTGTATTTCTTGAATTCTAGGGTCTTCCCTAGGTATGTGGAAGCCTTGAATTACTTGATGATTGTGTGGAGATGAAGTGGTGAAATGTTGAGGTGTGATGAGATGTTGATGATTTGATGGATTAGATTGAATTTGGTGATGTTGGGCTTGATGATGGAATGATTGTGGATGATGGAATGGAGATGAGGTTTGAGGACTATGAATGTGTTGACTTGTTGGAATGGAATGGGTGTGGGTTGATGGAGGTGTGGGGATGGAAATCATAGAAGGTTGTGATACCCATGATGGATTTGTAGTAAAGAAGGTAGGTTGAGTGGAAGTGGGTTGGGGCTTGAGATCTATCACTTGTATTTGTTGTTGGGGATAAGAATGAGCATTTTGTCGATCCTTGAGCAATTTATTGAGATGTTGCCATGCTTCTTGTATGGCAATATCTGAAGTAGATGGTGTGGATGTGGTGGGAATGGATGAAGTAGGTGGAGGATAAGTTGCAATAGGGATTGCAACTGAATGTGGGATAGTGGATGTAGTGGAAGCTAGCATTTGTGAAGCAACATTGACATGTGCTTCATACAATGGATTGCCATAGGTGGTGGTATATGAAGATGGAATGGAAGTGCTTTGGACACATGACTATTGTGGAAGGGACCAATGATGGGAAGGTGTAGATGATGCCTCAAAAAGAGGGTTAGTATACACTTAGGTGAAACTGGAAGGCTACGAGTGGGCAAGTTCCTATTGAGAAGAAGGATCATGCCTAGGTGGGCTATTGATTTTCTCTAGAACATAGGGTTAATGGATCTTCGAAAAGCTTCCACTTTAGCCATGTCTATGTGGGTGATGTTATGATTGGTGGGAGATGATGGCTCAGTTTTTGGAATGGGGATGTTGGTGGCTCTATGTAACACATCAGTGTTTGAGGTATACATAGTGTGTGATGGTCCCATAGATAAACTAGAATAACTTATCTGTATCACACTGATAGGGTTAACCATAGAAGTGGTAGGGGAATATGTGGAACACTCCATGGATGAAGTGGTTTGGATGATGGAGGCTTGACTCAAAATATTTTCTTGGCTTCGAGTTGAAACCATAAGCTAATGAGTCATATAGGGATGGTGAGTGTGGAATGTGTAGAAAGAAAATGCAAATGGAAATCACATAGAATCAAACAAGCAATTCAATCCTATGTTTTGCAATATATTTTTTTATGTGGGGTTTGTGTGTTGTAGATGTGCTAAACTAAACTATTATGCAAGGTGGAATCTAAGGTTGGATGGCAAATGAGATTCTTCCTGGTGATGAAATCTAGAAATTTTGCTCATGGGTGACTATGGTTTCTATGGGTGAGATGATGGATGGAGATGAAGCCCACCATCACCAATCTCGAACAATGGTTGGTGATGAAATCCAACTCACTATTGTTTAGTGTGTGATGTGCAAAGTGTGTGATTCATTTTAAGATTTATGTTTTCTATTGTGTTCACTCAATGTTGAAAACACACCTATTTCACTTGTCTAATCTAGAATCCAAGAACATGAACACTAAGCTCCTCAAAATAACTTAGGGGTACACCACTTAAGACCCACCCTGAATCATCAAGTGATTCCAATAGTGGAGGGTTCACCTAGTTCTTCCACCCTGAATCATCAAGTGATTCCAATAGTGAGAGTATACTTAGGTATTATGATCTTGTTCCAACTTAGAAAAGTAAAAATGGAAGCTTTCAACCCTACTATGCAGCTATTTATGCTTTTGTAATTTCAAATGCAAACAACATACATAATAGTGAATGAATACACCATAAAGCAATATAAATCTAAATTAAATGTGATCTATAGTGAATGCATGAATGCAATTCTACTCTATATGCAATCTATATGAAGAATGTAAATGCCTAAAATGAAAATAAAAATGCAACTACTTTAAATAAAAAATGAATGATTTTCTTTTGTTAGTTTTACTATTAAAAGTAGGAAAATGAAAATAAAAATGAGTTAGGGTTTGAACTAGGCTTACCAGGAAGCCTACGTATTTCTTTCCCACTCTATTAAATATCACCTAGAGTCTCTGGAATATTGTAGAGTATTTCTTGAATGTTGTAGGGCATCCCTCGAATGTTGTAGGGCATCCGCATGACCTCTGATCGAATTCTACAACTTCTAAAAACCCTCATTTTCATGATTTTTGTGTGATCAAACTTTTGAAACCTGTAATATAGAAACATAAATATAAATTAGTGACAAGATAAATTAAAATGAAGAACCCTTTGGGGGTCCCACCATGATCACCATTTTGTAAACAAAAAATGAACAACACCAATACAAAGATAAAGTATAAAAAGCATAATAACACCACAGAATGCACAAAATGAATAATATTTTATTAATATGGGTAGATATCTGAGTTGTACAATGAATGTGCCCCAATATGGGGTTTTACAAATGCTTTTTGATACATATATTACAAATAATAGGGTTTCAAAACCCTAGTTCAATGAATAATTGGTGTCTTCTGGCTCGTCCTTGATCCAAACAAGAGTGTGGGTGGGCTTGTGTATCCCTACGGGACCACCCTAGCTTCAATAACTTCCAGAAAGATGATTCCTACACCTACAAATAACAAACAACATAAAAGGGGTATACAAACTACAAATCTATTCTTGTGTCTAGTGTCGATGGTTGTGTGAACACTCAAAAGCATCTGAGGGCTTATAAACTATAAATCTACTATAGGAAACACCTAGAGGCATTCGGTGATGGCTGTGAATGCCCAAAAATTTCCAAAAAATGCTCAATAATATTCTATGAACTCTAGGAGGCATTCGAGGGTGGATGGAAGTGAGGTAGAACTAGATCTGGTTCATGAGGGTTTGGCAAAAAATGTGATGGTGGCAGTGAGGGATGAAGATGATAGCAAAATGGCTAGGATAAATGTTCAAATTTGGGATAAAGAATTTAGGGACCTTGATTCATCAAAATGAATCATCTTTTATAATCTACCCTTGAACATGTTAGGGTTTTGATGACACAAAATGGGTGATCAAGATTAAAACATGAGGAAGGGTGGAGATTAAGCTTGGGCAAGTGACATGGATTGATATGGATGGATGGTTGAGATTAAAACATGGTGGATGGCTAGGATTTATTTATATAAATACATATATATTTATTAAATATATATAAATATAAATATAAAATATTAATATTTATGTATATATTAAATAAATACACACACATATATATATATATATATATATATAATGGATGGCTATGATTGGAGGATACGGATGGATGACAAGTGGCTAGATTTTGGTGTCTACAAAACCTTAAAAAAAAATTAAATCCCAAAAATTATTGCAAGGCATAGGATACAATTGTTTGTTTGATTTTTGTGCTTTTATTACCATCACACTTTCCACACACATCCATGCACATTCGCTACCCTTGCCTTGCTTATAGCTTATGGTATTGACTAGAAATCAAGCTAGAGCCATGAGTTAGGTACCTACCTCATCCATGGAGTGCTCCACTCCTTTCCCAACCACTTCTATGGCTAACCCAACTAGTGTGGTATAGATAATCTATTTTGGCTTGTCTATTGGTCCTTCTCACATAATATTCACT
This sequence comes from Wollemia nobilis, assembly GCA_028583015.1. Classification (NCBI taxonomy): domain Eukaryota; kingdom Viridiplantae; phylum Streptophyta; class Pinopsida; order Araucariales; family Araucariaceae; genus Wollemia; species Wollemia nobilis. The sequence continues at coordinate 4,144,428 of JAQPPZ010000620.1, read as the reverse complement.
TCGAATACAAATGTGATACAAAGGGCTATCCACACTGCCATTCCAAAAATTGAGCCATCCACCCCAACCGAACCTCATATCACCCACTTAGACATGGATAAAGTTGAAGCTTATCTAAGACCAACAATCTTTTTCTAGAACCACTTCACATTCCATCCAGACATATTCCTTATTCTCAGTAGAAACTTGCTCACTTGCATCCCAATATTTTTAACCAAGTCTACACCAACCCTCTTTTTGAGGCAACATCCACACCCTCACACCTAATTCCTCCATAAAAATGTAGCCAAATCACCTTCATTCCATATACCTACACCACTACCTATTCCAACCCACTATACAAATTACATGTTAATGTTGCTTCACAGATTCCATCCACCACCCCTCATTTAGTTGTGATTCCATTCACAACCTACCCTCCATTAACCTCAACCAATATTGCTTCTGCCACAACCACATAATCTACATCATAAATTTCCATACAATAAGCTTGGCAACACATCCATCATTGCTTATGGTACAACAATATGCTCATTCGTATCCTCAATAGCAATCAGAAGTAGTAGATTTTAAACCCCATTCCATTCCAAACCAACACACCTTCTTCACCCCCGATCCATATTAGGTATCACAATATTCTTAGGTTACCATACCCACACCTCCATTCAGCCACATCAATACCACTTCCACAACCCAACATATTCACATCTCGTAAACTTCATCCCCACTTCATCAATAATAGTCACTCCACCACCAAGCCCAAAAACACACCCAACATCATCAAACACCCATAATTCCATTAGGTCATCATTACCATATTCCATCCCAATTATTCATCACTCCACACACCTTACCTCCACACACTCATAAAATAGTCCAGGGCTTCCACACATACAGGGAAGACCCTAAAATCCAAGCCATGCAAGAAAATATTGATAGCTTAATTATGCACATGCTTGGTATTGTCAGAATGGAAAACTAAAGGGGATTATTTTATTGATAAAAATGTGTTACATATATAGGCAGAAGGCCTATATGATGAACATGACACTTGTCAATGAAACTGACAAGTGTCAAACTGAAGGCATAGTGCACTTTAACTCTAACATTCCCCCTTAAAGTGCACTATCCTAACTAAAGAAAAAAACAAAGCAAGTCAACATTAGGTAACATTCCCCCTTAATGTTGACTTCTCGAAAAACAACCTATCATCCTCCTTATTGCTGATTTGGTCTTAGGCTCGTGCTTTGTGCTCTTGGCTCTCCAACTGTGAATAATGCTAGATCCACTGTGTATACATCTCGGTCTGTTGCCTCAGGGTCAGCCACTTCAACGGGTCTGTTGCCACTGGGTCAGCCGTCTAAGTGCCTCAGGGTCATCATGGGTGCCTCAGGGTCATCATGGGTGCCTTAGGGTCAGCCACATCTGGGTCTGTTGCCTCTGCAAGTCATCCTCAGAGGATGTTGCCACTCGTAGGTCACTAACTAGATTCACCATGAGTATGAAATCTCTCCTCATGGTGAACTCAATCTAGAAGGTGTCGGTCTCTACCGAAAATGCACCTAATGAAAGGAAAAACGAGCCATATAAGAGTGTCGGTCTCTGTCGAAAATGCACTCAATACAATAAAATGAGCCATAGATCAAAATAGGAGGAGAGAAGAAGAAAAGAAGAGAATCTTCTGAAGTGTCTTCGTCTGTAGTCTTCAGAAGTAGATCCGAAAAAGACCTCGGATAGAGTCTAGGGTGTCTTTGTCTGTAGTCCCTAGTATAAGTGTCCTTATGGTGACCATGTCATCTCACCGAAATGCATGGGTAACCAGCCAATGCATTCGCCAAGTGTATAGAAAAGGTCACTAGGTACAAGGATCACATATAAAATTACCTTGGGAGTGTCGGGTACAACCGAGAGTGCACTCCAAGGTAGAAAAACTTTGAGGCTAAAAAACTCAATTGAAACAGCCTCAAAATTACAATATGACACCACCATTGTGTCCGTCGCGGAAAACCGTTTCCAACGACTATAAATACCCCTATACTCCATTATCAAAGGGGCCTTCATCATGTGGAAAAAACAACATGTCTCTCCAAAACATCAACTAAAACCTCGCACTGTGACGGCATCGCTCTGTGGCGAAAGAAAAAAAAAACAATCTCTCAATTTTCCCTCGCAGGGGAATTACATGGGCCTTTCCATCTCTGAAATATTTATAAAACACTCTTTACAATAGTTTCATATAATTTGAAGAATAAAGTGGCTTCCTCTAGTTTTCATAAGAGGCCCCCTCACTTATCAAATAAAATGTTTCATGTTTTAAATAAAAGGCCCCACCCATGATTTATAACAAGAAGGCATGCAACAATAACAACTCTCCATTAAAAAAAAGAACTCCCCGTTTCTTTCTCATTGTTGGTTAGGCGACGTCCGAAATCAATGCAGACGTTCGACCACCGCCATTGCTGTCAAAACAACACAGTGCAGTTCCAAGGCCCTGAAATCCGCCAGCGCGGCTTCCCGGTCTCCAAGGCAGTGCAGTGAGTAAAGTTGCTCAAAAAACCCAGAATGTTTAGATTCCAAGGGCATCAAAATACAGAATACAAGCGCTCACAGAGGTAGCGCATTTCTTGGCATAACAATCTCAATCCAAAAATCAACAACAGACTACATTGCAGATGCATGAAAAAGAGGTTGACTGACGTGTGACTTCCACAGTGAATTTCAATCACTGTCTCGCTTTCTCCACATATCTAAACTCAGCAGATGAACGACGGGCGAGATTGAAGAACAGTCCCAACATCAGATCCGTAGTTTCGAGGGTGTGACTAGGCCCCCCCAAAAAAACTACCAGCTAATCATCTCCGATGATTTAATAGCAACATCGGTAGCAACTCTCGCATCTCATGAGAAAATGTCGAACCGTAGAATAGGTGGAAACAAAAATACATTTTTAGAGCCACATTTCTCAGAATGCTAGAGCGACTGAAAACATATCTGGGACAATACGGGCAATTGCCGATCGTCTCATCAAAAGTGACTGCACAACATGACTACACTGCACGTGCACGTCCACGCTCTTCGATGTCATCGAAATATCCTCCACAACTTGCGCGCTCTGCTTACAAACTGCAGTTATCACTACTTCCATGTAGGGTACATACAACACACTACCTTCGCATAAGCACTGCCATAGGGTCACGAAGGCATTATCTTATGAGATTAGATCGAGCACTCCAGCTCCATTGCCATCAACGAAAATAAAAGAAAATTGGGACAAATCTTATGCTTCCCTCCTTCCGGTGCCAGAGATCGGACTCTTTTGTACCATTAATAACGTCTCTCCACAAACAAGAAAAGGAACGTTTACGCATTTTCTCAAATCTCAGGCAGTGTTGAATGGTTCAAGTTCCTCTGCAATATTCTTCCGAGCGGCAGCGGGAGCAGCAGCAGCGAGGGCATCTTGGCGAGAATGAGCAACAGCGTCAGACAGTCGGTGGTCTTCCACAAGACGAAAAGGGCTGCCTCCAACACGGCTCGCTTCAGCAAGAAGATCTTCCGGAGCACCGACAAGGCCGCCTGGATCACCGACACCACTTTTCTTGTTCTCGTCGTCCCTCTTATCATCGAAATGGACCATGATGCTCCTCAAACAAAAGTTCTGTTCCTCGGTTCTGATCACCGAAAAACCGCCAAACACCAAATGCAAAACTGTCTTTTTGTTTGAATACCGTCACAGGCTGTAAACCGCCCGTAAAACTGTCATAGGCTACAAACTGTTCGTAAAAACATCACAGGCTATCGTCTGTGTGGTTGCTGGTGAATATTTGCCGAGCCCTTGAGCCAAAGGCCTCATTCTGCGCTCTCTTGCTGGCCTACCCTGTTCTGGTCACATTTTACACGATGTTACTCAGTCTCCCGCCTCCCGACAAGACGCGCGCATCAAAAATCTTCTGTCTTCATCGCCGCAGATCAATGTCTTCGATGAGAACGGAGCCAGTATCACAGTTGATATCAGATCTGGAAATCTTGTAGTTAATTTTTGTACATATTTGTTACAGATCTAGTTCTGCGTCGGCGTCTGCTTCTGCTTCGGAAGGCGGCCGACAGCAGTAGGAAAAATGCCCTCAAGTGCCTTACGCCTTTCAATCTCAAGGAACACCGTAACCCGCGGACGAAAGGCGAATACATCTGTGCAAAACTGCCATGCATCTCTGAGTTATCTGCCTACTTTCATGATTCATCTAAAAAAAAATTGACCAAACCCTTATGCAAGCAAGATCTGACCAGGAGGAAATATCAACTGAGATTTCGTGATCTTACGTATTTCAACACCATCAAAAAAAAATTGAAATTTTTTTCCTAAACTTTAAAAAATTTTACCATCTGGTTTCTGATCCATCAAATGATGGAGAGCATACTCCCTCGGTAGAAAATTAAAAAAATATGGAAAAAAAAATTGAAGGGGGGAGGGAGGATTTCCATGAGGGAAATCCCCCCTCAAGGGTTTTCATAGGGCAGGGAAAGCCTGCTCTGATACCAAATGTTAGGAGGGAAAACTAAAGGGGATTATTTTATTGATAAAAATGTGTTACATATATAGGCAGAAGGCCTATATGATGAACATGACACTTGTCAATGAAACTGACAAGTGTCAAACTGAAGGCATAGTGCACTTTAACTCTAACAGGTATGATGTACTTGAAACCTACTCTAAGGTAGTTGATCAATCAACCCATTAATTCTTTGGTACCATCACCACCTTATCTGATAAATTTTACACTATTGAAGTTTGACAAATTCAAAGGGACTGAGGATCCTAGGGAGCACATTAGCACATTCATCCATTCTTGCTTTTGAATCCAAGAGAACGATGCTCTAATGCTTTGAAATTTTACTCAAATATTAGAGGGATATGAATTATATTGGTATAATCATTTTCCACACCATAGTGTTTACACATTCAAACAATTAGTAGAAAACTTTTTGGAAAGGTTCTCTCTCAATGTTTGTAAGAAAAATACCTTATACAACCTCAGATAATTTGAAGAATAGTTGGTTTATGATTTTGGAAACCATTGGAGGGCTATCATTACCAAGTTGCCATTCTCCCTACCAATGGAATAATTGACATGAATGTTTTCAAGGAGTTGTCTCAAACCTATCTCCTTGTTATTACAATTATAACAATATAGAACATTTGACGAAGCTCTTACCCAAGCCCGAATCATAAAATAAATAAAAATCCAAGAGGGTGAGATCCAACCAAAGAAAAAATAATGGCAAAACAAAGGATAATCTAAAGGAAATTATTCTAGCCAATCAAAACCAGGTCAAGTCAATCAAGTGGTTTTGATTCATTCCTAAATGACTCAACAACCCCATGGTTAACACCAACCACAACCATCATTGCAAAAATTTCCACAAGTATCTTTTCAAGTGGTTCCCTCACCACAACAATTCGGTACCATAGCACCAACTATGGAAAATAATAAACATCAAAAATTTGTGCAATAAGCTCACACTTACACACCCTTATTAGAATCATATACCTCCATTTTCCATAGGTTGTATGATACAAATGCACTTACCTTGCTCAAAGTCAAACCAGATGATCCGACCAAGCGTGACAAGAGCTATAGGGAATATTTTTTTTCCTTACCATAAACAGAATGAGCATGACATTAACAACTATTTTACATTTAAAAACATGATGTAATACTTTATAGACTTAGTGACCATTAAGTTGGATAACCTCTAAGAACAACAAAATCAAAATCTTGGTATCTACCAAAATCTACTTCCTCGTCATGAGGAACCACAATAGACAACATGGGGATAAAATACCATGATCCCCCCTAACCAAGTCAATCATGTGAAATAGTACCAAGGTTTTATGGGGGCTATCCATGTAGTCATCCGAGGTCAATGAAGCACCAATCACCAAAACAAACAACCTCAAGTAGTTCAAGCTCCCATGGCACCTCAAGAAAATTTGTCTCCACAACTTGCTAATTCATATCCACCCATTCATTTATCTTCCAATTCATCTCAATTAATTCACCAACCCACCAATCTATCTCAACCCCTCCATATTCCAATTTTCATCGAGCCATCTCAACTCATTCACCTTCCAAACCATCTGCAAAAAATAAGAGTCTTCAAAGATCCCTTGCCAACACATGATATTAACACAACACTTACAAATCAAGCAGAGCAACCTAAGCAGGTGAATCATGCGTATGATAGGCCACCTTACCAAGAGTTTGTGGGAATGATCAATTTTGTGACTGAGGACTAGGATTACCCAAATTGATCTACACAACCTATAGCTCCTCCCAAAGTTCCCTCAATGCCACAAGTGTTGCTTCCATTGAATCAAGTCACACGTACTCTATCTCACCTAACATCTCAACAAAATCAATAATAGGTCTACACACTACACCAAGGTGGGGATAATCCAGCTACCATAATCAAATATTCCAAGCAGAATCGGGAACATGAGCATGTGGATATACCCACTACACAAAATCATCATGAACCATTCACATCGACTCATATGTTAAGGAATTTTGATCCACATTAGCTTAATTGTTCCCTTTCACCTGAACCCATTCCACCTCCACCACATACAAATTGCCAAAAAAAATTATCACAATCCATCCAACAATCCCCTCAACAACATCGGTAACCACCGCCACTAGATTTACAAAAAATTTTGGATTAGTTATCTAATATCGAGTTACAATCAAGTTACCAACACACTCTTATTCTTCAACAAATTTTAACTCCACTTACAATCATTGAGTTAAATTTGAGGCATCATAAATCCCATCAGCATCCATCTCAGCAACCTCAGTAGTTGCAACATCCACTTTTTCAATCCACACCTCATGTTACACTACCTATGCCATAAAATCAAAATCAACCTCAATCAAATAAACACACCAAGTATCCTGCAAAGCCCCCTCGTGGCTACACGTTGCTTTCAAAGTCTTACTCATCCATATTTTGAAGGTTGCATAAGGAAAATGAAATTACATTGCCACCAATAAAACTTGAAGACTCAACCAAACAATGCAAACACTTAAAGGAGCACTTGTTCTGTCCCTATCATCAACAAGTAGCACATAATATCAACAATTGTTTCACATTAAAAAATATGGTCCAATATCTTATTGATAGGGGGAGCATCATCATCCCTATTTCACCTCATTCAAAATGCCAGCTCCATACCTATGTCCCTCTTTCTGATCCCATGTCGACAATATTTCAAAAATTATAGGAGGCAAAAACAATTTTTTTACCTAACGTGCACCCTCTCGATCCGAACAGACATAAACCCAAGTGGTATAGAGAAGATCATTATTATCTCTATCATAGGTAAATGGGTCATGATATTAATAATTGTTTTACATTTAAGGATATTGTCCAAGATATTATTGATAGGAAGACCTTTTTCATAGTCAGTCCACTCACCTCATCTGATTAGGACCTTGGTATCAACTCAAAAATCATTGGGTATTATCAAGGTATCGTACATTCCTAATCATCCCCATCATCCACCATTAAACAAATTGGATATTCTTGAGGTATCGCACCTTCCCTATCATCTACATCATCAACCATAAAAAAATTGGAGATTCTCAAGGTATCTCACCTTCCCAATCATCCACATCAACCATAGAATAAATTGAGGATTCTTAAGGTATCACAACTTCCCAAAAAAAAAGGTATTATGCATTTATACTTCATTCCATACATCCATATTTGTATACATTTTCATCCACCATACTAGTGGTTATTTTCTTAGTTTAGATAATTGTGAATCCAATAAGTCTTATCACCTTAATCAGGGACACCTTTGATTTCACATCCATTCCATTTTACCATTTCATTAGTCATGTCACAAGTTGCAATCACATCTCATAACCCCTAGATGTTTTCGGTCACTCAACCACTCCTAGTGTTTCAAGCAACGTCCAATACTAGTCAAGTTTTTTCTAGGACTAAAAAGTACATTTTCACTAAAGAAAATCTTGGGTTATGGGAGTTGATTCTAACAATCTTGAACCAAACACATATCACACTTATTAAAAACATCTTGTTTCAAAGAGGGATAACACCATGATTGGATTGAACCTCGAAGAAAAAAAGATATCTTTGCTTGTCTCATTATGCACATAGTCCAAAATCAAAATAGTGGTCTTCACCACTATCAACACTTCCAAATAAAAGAATCAGTAGTAATGATAGGGTAAAATTCTTATTGCACCTTGATTGAGAATCTAATTCTCTAAATATCTAGCTCTTTTACCAACCACACACCACAAATCCTCAAGAAGTAAGGATAGAACTACATTTTTATCCATATGGTTAGGTAGAATGTTTCCCTAAAGCTTAGAGATCAGATCATTAGACTATGGAGCTAATCTCCACTGGGGCTATAGATGCTTGACTAGCAGTGGAGTACACTCATGTGTGGTGACATATCTCTCTTGAAGAGACCTCCGACCACACATAAATATAATCTAGGTTCTTGGTCTTCTCCATGACAAGTTACATCTCAATTTACCCAAGATGAGTAAATGATCTCATGCAGTGGTTCTTGATTTCCTTGAGTTACTACCATGATCATGATTGCTAAATCAACATTCACTACACACACATTTTGTCTCTAAGATATTTAATAGAACTTATTGAGTTTATTCAAAATCACTAGGATGTTTGAGTCTTCGTAAAATAGTTCTAGATCCATTATCCACAAGCCAAAATAACATCCATACCATAAGCACATCACTACATGAGTCTTCCATTCCATATCACACCATTTGATGTTGGTGTCCCTAATTAAGAAACAAAGATAAATTTGGTCAAGCAAGAGTCTAAAACCTTTTTAAAATGATCATTTTTTTAGTTTAAATGGTGGAATTGGTCGCTTCCATGATTATCTAGGCATGTTATCCATCTTGTATGACCACCATAGTATTATGTATTGTCCACATCGAAAGCCACCACTATTAGGATTCATTAATCCTAACTATTATCACTAATTAATCATGCATAACTTTATATGGACCATTGTGTCCATTCACTCATAACTATAGCATAGGTATATAGATTCATTCACTTGGGTGCAAACAATCATCTAGGAAAATAAGAACAATTATATTTTATCCATTGGATAGGTTACTCTTCCAGTGTAAAGGTGATTCAATCTAAAAGGTGATTCTATAAAATTTTCCATTCATTTCGCATTCCGAATCCACTTGATTAATTTGTGTAACCTACTAGGACCTAAAGTCCTACCATATGCTTTTAGAGCATTTTTCTGAGGGACCTATTCATAGCCATTCCTACTTCTCACCATTTTTTTCCACTCTGCTCTTTCATTGCCATTCATCTGCCAACTACTGCACCATTCTATTTATCACCAACTTGACCATTATTCTTGCTCACCTCCAATAGCCTTGTCGACTCTAGTCGTATTACACCTCCAACAATAGCATTCATCAAAGCCATAAACACAATCACTGCCAAATTAATAAACGCAAAACAAATCAATGTAAACTAAGACACCGGTAAACAAGATATTAATAGATAAAATTATAGTCTATTAAACGAGCGATCAGCATGGTAAAAATAAAGTCTACGTAGTCATAAAATTTACATACCTATAAACCGAGACATAACAACAATCATCAAAAATGAGTGGTATCCATTGCAAAATACTTGTTATTGGTAGTAGATTGTGAATCTTCGATGTCCACAAGTGACCTACTATAAAAGTGTGAAATACAAGCTTCAAAATATCTAAATTAACTCTTCCAAACCTCGGTCAAACATCATAATGATCCCATATAAAAATTCATAATCAAATCATGAAGAAAATTATTAATCTGCTACACAATATTGAAATTCCAACGAAATCTAGAAAACTAGTGACATCTCCAGAATGTTGGCAAGGAAAATTAAAAAAGGCTAAGGTTTAAAAATATTTTCAACACCGATTTAATTTTACGACATCGAAAAAAGGAAATCTTCCGCAATCCATCGGGACAATAGTCCCACATTAAGGAGGAAGAAGCAAATTGTAGGATTTATATACTTTGTGGTACATACAAAAAGGCTTCGCTTCAGTCATGCTCCTCCATGCTCCTCCATGCACCTTGCGTGACTACCATTGACCCCACCCTTGATTTCTCATTCACTCACCACATGTCGATGTCTACTCCATTTGTTCACCATTGTCCCATGCTTCCCTCATTCGCTCACCACCTGTCTCATGATCCCCCTCATATTTTATGCCCTCTTCACTGCTTGTCCCTGCTTATGCTCTTCCTTGCCTTTGACCATTCTATGCTCCCCCTCATACTCCCATCACTAACTTCACCTACCACCTTGTCTTTCCTACTGTTGATGATCGGTTCCAGCTGATTTTAAATTCAAATTTCAAAAATAACCTTGCTCCCAACCGCTGATGACCGCTCACACCGATTTTAAATTCAAATTTCAAAAATAGGTGATCATTGAGGTCCAAAATAGTTGATAAAACCAAAATTTGACAAAAATTATATAAATTTTTACAAAAATTTTAACCAAATTACATAAATTTTGCAAAAAAAATCAAAAACTTAATCACACTTGTCAAATAAGACTTGCATTTTGCAAACCAACCCTAAAATGGTTGATGGTAGGAGATCACATGACATTACCCTCAAGGAATTCATCTAGGAGTTTTTCTAGTGGAAGGATGAAATTATAAATAGTACTATACGAAGGGAGGAGTTCCACCAATGGAAGGATGAAATTACAAATAGTATTATACGAAGGGAGGAATATGATAACATAATATCAACAATGGATTTAAAAATTGACACCTATAACCACTTCGTCGATTTAATACAACAAAATATGGCACTAGTCCAAGCTGGCCAATCTACCGGAGGACCAACAAACCAAGCACCACTTGGGGGGCCACAAACTTCCATCCTACCTAGAACTAATAAATTGGATTTTACAAAATTTGAAGGAAGTGACCCCACAAACAGGTTTTATCAAGCCAATCAATACTTCTCCCTCTACCAGATCCTTGAGGTACAAAAGGTTCACATTGCATCCTTCCACCTTGAGAATATCATCACCCAATGGTACCAGTGGTACGAAAAGACTAATGGCACCCCTACATGGCTAGAATTTACAAAAAATCTAATGGTACAATTTATTCTTAGTAAATTCAAAGATTTCAAGGAAGCCCTTACCAAGCTCCGCCAAACCACTTTGGTATGTGAATACCAAGCTCAATTTAAAAAATTGGCCAGTATTACATTAGGGTTAGATGCCTCATTCTTTCAAATTTGTTTCATCAATGGCTTAAAGGAATAAATTCAATTAGAAGTACAAATATTCAATCCCACTACCATGATGCAGACCATTGGATTAGTCCAAATGGCAGAAGATAAATTCAATTGATTGGGAAAACCATCTAAGGGAGAATTACAAAATACTTACACCACCCAAAAAATTAATTGAATCTTACCAATTAAATGTATCAACCCCAAAGAAATGAAGGAAAGAAGATAAAAAGGTCTTTGTTATAATAGCAATGAAAAATTTGTACCCAATCATAAATGTATTACACCCAAATTATATGTTCTAGATGCAACTATTCCTTGTAGTTCAACCAATGACAAAGATGAGATCAAGGTAGAAGTAGTGATGGATACACCCGATGATAGCACTAAAGGTCCACTAGAAATTTCTTTCAATGCCCTCATCGGTAATTCTTCTCCCCAAACTATGAAAGTTCCAGGAACCTTCAAATGACAAAACCTTACTATTTTTATTGACTATAACAGTATCCATAATTTCATCATTCCACATGTAGCAAAATAAACTAATTGCTTTATACATCCTTGTAATAGTTTTGAAGTCATGATTGGTAATGGGGGAAGGATCACCTATAAGAGAAAATGCCAAAATATTAAGCTCACCATGGGGGATTACAACATGAAAAATGACATGTATGCCATTCCATTAGGAGGATGTGATATTATCTTAAGAGTACAATGGCTACGAATACTCGGGACAATCCAATGGGATTTTGAGGAATTATGGATGAAATTCACAATAAAATATCAAACATATACTCTTAAGGGATTAAAATCAGGCCCTTCTCCAATAGTAAGTTCTCATCGAATGGAGAAAATTATTCACAAAGGAAGCAAGGAAATGGTTGCCCACCTATTTTCTATCCATGCCACCAAGGAGGCACAACAAGGGTTTCTCCCTACCATTATTCTAATCCTACCATTCTTCTTACCTATCCCCCAACAACACTTCAACCTTCATAATATCCCTGCTTGCAAAAATATGACATGAAAATAGTACAAGAACTTGAAAAAATGCTACTTCGAAAACAAGGGGTAAAGCTCCTCACTATCTTCTTTGAGGAGAAAGCTCCTTTTATGAAAGGTGGCATGTTAGGATTCCTTAATCCTAACCATTATCACTAATTAATTATGCATAAATTTATATGGACCATTGTGTTCCTTCACTCATAATTATAGCATAGGTATATAGATTCATTCACTTGGGTGTAAACAATCATCCAGGAAAATAAGAACAATTATATTTTATCCATTGGATAGGTTACTCTTCTAGTGTAAAGGTGATTCAATCTAAAATGTGATTCTATCAATTTTTCCATTCATTTCGTATTCCAAATCCACTTGTTTCATTTGTGTAACCCGCTAGGACCTAGAGTCCTACCAACCACACATTACTCACATAGTCCACCCCTATAACCACGATGCCACAATCATTTAAATCTTGTATACCATTGAAAGCACCAGGAAAGAGACAAGCGTTTAGTCTAAAGAGATCTAATATTTGAACCTTGGACCTTCACCCCCTTACAGGGTTTGGAAGAACCAATTGGTCTACACCTTGGACCTCTCTTACAAATGATCATTAGAATATGATACCATTAATTTATTTTCATATACCAAACTTTCATCACACAACTTGGGGGTGCTTAAGGTATCGTACCTTACCCCATCAAGCACATAAAAAAATCCACTTGAGGATGTTCAAGAAATCACACCTTCTCCAATAAAATAATCAATCAACTGGGGGTGCTTAAGGCATCACACATTTCCCATCAGTCCAAAAAATTGCTTCATAAAATCAATTGCTAGGTTCAAAAGGTTGTATCCTTTTGTCAAATGTTACGTCCTTTGCCTTGCATTCACAATCAATCAATACATCATCAACCCTATCTTACCAAGAAAAAGAAAAAATCATCCTATTTCACTTTGTAATAATGAAATGCACTTATTCCATCTCATTCCATTACATGCCTTAAATCAACACATCAATACATTCACCTTATCATTCTACATTATCAAGTCAACCTACATTTTCAAGTGAATCTCATATCTAGTGATTTACTCTAGTCCCCTAGCGGCTGCAGCAATGGGTTATCCATGCAGTACAGTAGGATGAGTAGATTACCATAAGTATGCTTATTCAAAATAATCATCCCATGTAATGTTCAAAATCAAACCAACTAGTCTCTCTTTTTTTTTGAATGCATCTGTGTTCATGAAAATTTTCTCAAAGCTATCAAATTCCACTTACAAATTACCTTACAAATTTCCCTTGCATTAGGCCAATAGTTAGGTTCAAAAGTGTGGTCACATGAAGTGAGGTCATATCCCTACCTCCACCACATGTTCACCAACGTTGGTTAATTTATCCACAACAATAACATTGCACGTTGTGCTAAGAGCAAATTTTCAAAAATATGGAAACATTCTCAAACTTGGGGTAACCAACCTTGATCTTGATTTCAACATTGGCATATCCATTCATAGCATCCGTTGCACTATAAAAAAAAACCTTTTTTGTTGGAGAAAAAGTAGAATCATTATTTGCATCATTCACAATAATTTACATCATTCATATCATACATATGTCATAAAACCCTTTTCTGTTGGGGAAAAAACAGAACCAATCATTACACAATTCACATTCATTACATTATTTACATAATTCATATCATCCACATTTCAAAAAACCCCTTTTCTATTGGTTCAATAGCAGAACCCTTCATTACATAATTTACATCATCCACATTTTCAAAAACCCATTTTCTATTGGGGTAAAAGTAGAATCATTCATTACATCATTTACATCATCCACATTTCCAAAAACCCCTTTTCTATTGGGGTAAAAGTAGAATCATTCATTACATCACCTACATCATTCATATCATCCACATTTTAAGAAAATCCCTTTTCTGTTGGGACAAAAGTAGAATCATTCATCATATCCATTTACATCATTCATATCATCCACATTTCCAAAAACCCCCTCTTCTGTTGAGGCAAAAACATAATCACTCATTACACCATTCACAATAATTACATCATCCACGGTAATTTACATCATTCACATCACACACAATTCTATCAATTGGCTTGTGAGATTCATTCTTCACTCAATCACCAATTGAGGGGGTAAGCTACAACAACAATTTTTATCTTTTGGATCTTCTTGCACACCAAGGAAAGAAGCTACTTCACCAAACTAGGTGTCTCTTATTTTTGCATCGCATTGTGTTTCATGCAACGCGATATAAAAAGAGGCATCTGTAGACACCAAAACCTAGCCACTTGTCATTTATGTTTCATCAAATCCTAACCATCCATTATATATATATATATATAAATAGTTTATATTTATATTTATATATTTATATAATATATATGTATGTATGAATAAATATCAGTTGCCCATCACATTTTAATATTGACCATTCATTCAACATGATCCATATCACTTATCAAATCTCAATATTATCCCTTCATCATGTTTTAATCTCAATCACCCATTGGTGTCGTCGAAACCCTAACATGTTTAAGGGTGTATTATAAAATATCATTCATGTCGAAAAATTTTACATGCCAAAGCATTGATCATCCATCATACTTCCCTAAACCCTATCATTTCTCTAGCATATCCTTTCCTCATAACTGCCACATCTTCCATATTCTCTACCAAAACCTCTGCAAACTAGATCTGGTTTTGAAAGACACCTCCCTAAAACCCTTGAATATTCTAGGGCATTTTTAGAATTCTACAAAGTGTCTTTAGAATACTGTAGGGCATCCACAACCATCCCTAAATGCTCCAGGGCATTTCTCATTAGCTTTTTTGTAGTCGACAAACCCTCAAATTCTTGTGGGCATTCACGCATCACTAGATCGAGTCAACAGGAGCATACATCAGGAAACTCAAGTACATTTCGATAAGGTATCAGGTATTATTGCTTTACTTATGCTTCTTATATTTTTGCACTTTTATCAGTAATAATTTTAGTTAGGGTTAGTATTCTCCATTATCATATTTTAGTGAGCCTCACACTATGGAGGTCCTACATGTGCTACTAAATTTTTTCTAGTTTTTTGTGTGCAACTTACAAGGAGCGTTTCTACATTTATGGTTGTTGTCGCTTCATGTGACCCCTTAGGGATACACAAGCCCACTCACACTTTTTTGGAGGGAAGACAACCCAAAGACACCAAATATTCATTTGAATGAGGGTTTCAAACTCTTTGATTGTAATCATTGTATCAAACACGAATTGTATTGTGTGATCCTTAATATTAGGGTACACCAATATTGTAATAGTGGAGATCCAAGATCCCTAAAATCAATACAATAGCATTCTTTCATTGCTTGATATTTCTTGTGTTTGATCTATTATCATTATTTTGGTAATGATCATTTTCACTTTACACTATTAAACCATTCTCTAGCATATTTTCTAATGTTTGTAAGAATATCCTAAGGACTACATCTTCCTAATTCACTTCATGAATATCCATAGCATATAAAAGAACCCTAATGTGATCTTCACCAGATATAACATTGTTCCCTTGAAACTTGGGTAAGTACTTATGAGCTTTTCCAACAAAAATATTCAAATTTGGAGGTAAGACAAAATGGAGGTACCTATTGGTTCTCCACTGATGAATATTAGGTTATGGATTGGACATATTGACTATATAAGTGGTATTAAAAAGGTTTAAGGTAACACTCACAAAAGGAATAATACTAGAACTACAATTAATAGTTGTAGAATTAGAATTATTTATAGAAATTAAACTTTTAGATATAGGTGTTTTGTTACAATTTTGGAGAAGTAGCTCTAGATTTGATAGCTTTGGATAAATATCTTGAGCTTTCCTTCTTGTATATGCCAGGACAAGCTACTCCTTTATTTAATTCTTGAATTCTATGAATAAACTAGTCAGAGTTTCCAACATAATATTTGCAAAAGGAATCGATATGCTTTAGTCAAGATTGCTTGACCTTACTACTCTCAACCTCAAAAAATGATATACACTTAATGAATTTGGGTAATGCGACAAAAACACAAAAAAAAATATACACTGGAAAGACCCATGACCATTGTATTTTAATTTTTTGAAAATAATACAGGGAAAACCACAAAAAATTGCATAGTTGTTCCCCAAACATGACACCAAAATATCTTGTGTCCCTTATTTATTACGTCATATATTTTTTAGATCACAAACATTATTGCATAATTTGGCTAATCTGCCACTTTAACTTAGGAAAATATTATATAAAATGACTCTAGATAGATTGTACCTCTAATAGTAGATTGGTGCCTTATCCATTACCAATTGTAGCAATATTGTAAACACATTAATGTAACAAAAAGAAAGAGAAGGGAAATGTTGAGTCAATTATGTTCATTCAAATAATTTAACAAGCATAATTGATTATCAATGAAAGAAAGTGTCAATTACACATTCAAATTATGTAATATGTAAAAGAGACACATACAAAACTGAACATAGTGAATTACCCAAAGGAAGAAGTTGGAATTGTATTAATATTAAAGATTTTAGAATGGAAGCTAGCTCAAATTGGCACAAAACTCTTTACATTAAGACAATTAGAATTCTTGTTCAAATGATGTAACAAGAACTATACAACCTCCATTCCAAGATGGTCATAGTAGACCTCCATGCTTCTAATTTAGTAGTTGGAAATTATCTTAGCTTCTTGAATGCTTCCTTAAAAAAACCTACACAGTAATGAGGAGGAATTAAGAGATGATGGAGAAGACAATGAGATAAAAAGAGAATAAAATGGCAAAGACAAGGCACTTGGAATACATCTAGGTAAAAAATGTGATGCAAAACTTAATTATTTTCTTGGCTACAACAATCCCTATTATAGTATTTGGGTGTCTTGTTTCTATTACAGTTGCATGCACTAGATTCCTCCATGTGGCACCATCCTTACCCTTGATTTACTGAGTGTGCTATAGGAAAATTATAGCTATTTTGAGTTGTTTTATATTGGACTTCTTCAAAACTTTCTTAGATTTGTTTAGG
The DNA here is from genome assembly GCA_028583015.1 of Wollemia nobilis. Taxonomy (NCBI): domain Eukaryota; kingdom Viridiplantae; phylum Streptophyta; class Pinopsida; order Araucariales; family Araucariaceae; genus Wollemia; species Wollemia nobilis. The sequence continues at coordinate 4,126,996 of JAQPPZ010000620.1, read as the reverse complement.
TGGAACACAACTATACTAGGATTTTGGGTCCCACGTTGGCCTACTCTGATTTTACCTCTATCTTTCTTGACCTTTTAGGTCATGGGCCCTATGCTTCTTGTTAATGCTTCTAATTGAATTTGGATGACTCTTTTAATTTTTTCCTTTTCTTCTTGACTCATCCTAAGTAGGTCAGTCATTTGTATCCAAGACTCATTGCAAAAAGAGCATGTAGATGCAATTCTATCAAGCATCCTCAATGACTTTTTCTTATGCTTTTATTATAGCTTTATTATATTTGAAATTTTTAATTATCCCCTAAGATATTTTTGACAAGATGATCAGCTGTTTAGCCAATTTATCTTCATCTATGTCATCACACTTGAAGTCTTGTATGGTTTTAGAAACTAATTTATCAAATTCTTCTATAGTGAGGAGATCTTTGAGGTGCTAATCCTGACCTATTTTTTATTTTCATCAATTTACTACTCCTAGATCTCTAGTTCTTTAATTGTAACCTTCCAATGGGCTCTCTCATTCATAAATGTGGTAAATTTGTTGAATTATTTTTGATAGTCATAAATTTTGCCTTCTAAAGTAGTCACTTGTTTGACACTTATCTGATCATATTCATCCCTGCATTTTTTGTATACTTGGCAAGGGCTATTGATCTTTTATCTATCTCCTCTAGGAGTGGTTTTATTTTCCTATTTCTATTTATTGCTTATTCAAAATCATTGCAACTCTTCTATATTGTATTAATCTCAACCCCCAATTCAACAATGATTTTTTGTTTACACTTCTTAGTAAAAATAAAATTATCAAAACGCTTGATTGTTTGTGCATGTGATGCTTGTTCTCAAAGTTTGATAGCTTCAAATCATATTTTCTCATTCTTGGCTACAATTGATTTACTTTGGCCATAAAATCTTTATTTCTTTTATATAGAGACTCTATTATGGCTACATGATATTGATATTATGACCTTACTATGAGAAGAGGATTTTCCTGGTACTGAATTGTTGCTTCATTTATTGCCTTATCCATTTGAAGGGATGTGACCTAGGCTATGAGTATTGTGGATTCTAATATTATAAGAGGCTCACTTGGAATTTTAGTTCTCTAGTCATATAATTCTTCTACTCTATACAAAGTCTCTTTTGGATCCTTCCCTTCTTCTATAGCCTGTATTTGTCTCTCTTCATCTGAATCAAAATGTTTAGCTTCCCTTTCTACCTGAGTCAAAGTGAGACTCTTTTGAGATTCTAAAGAAGGAAGAATTTCAAGAATAGGCTTTTTTCTCCTTAGGGAACTTGGAGGAGAAGCAATTTTAATTTGATTCCCCCCAAGAAAATTAGATAATCTTCCTACCGATTAGATATTTTTGAGCACTATTGAGGATATTTTACATTCTTATTTGTCTATCACTATGCTTGTGGGGATCACTTGAGGTAGGTTTACTACAAGCGCAATATTGTTCTTTGGAGCCATTAATGCTTTAGCAATCTCGAGGGAGGTTGCCTAAATTTGAGTAGAAGAAACAATAAATATATTCTTACCCTTTATCATTTTTGTGGTAGTTCTATGAGTAGTCTGAGCAATTGAAGGGTCCTCTACTTTTACTTCTACTATATTAGTTACTTCCATAAACACTTCTACTTGTTTGGGCTCTTGATTGATAATATCCAAGATAGGGTCTTGGTATTCATAAGGGTGCACTATAGGGATCAAGGGGATGACTAATTTTACTGAAGCATTTCTTAATACTTTTAAGTCAGGAGTATAATTTTCCACCATCTCTATTTGAGTGTGTGGTATGCTCTTTGAATATCTTTTCCATATGGGTCTTATGGATTTCCTCTTCCTTATGGTGATATGCATTGTATCTTCAAATAGGTCCCCTCAGTGAATTACCATACAATTTATCATTTTCTCCAAAATAGCATTATTATAATAGTTACGAGGGTCATATAGTCACCAGGTAATTTCAACGAAGCCATATGAATCCATATTCTACAGAGATGCTAATAAGCTATGATACCCCTTATATACATAATGTCCCATCCTACAAAGGATGTTTATGCATACAATTTTGGCTTGCTTCCTTACCTCTCTCATTTTGATTTCTTCTGCAATTTTCCTAACAATTTCCAATGCTACAATTGACATTGGGTAAAATATAGGTAAGGTTTTTAGAGTGTCTTTTGACCCATATATTTTTATGTAAGTGATGTGTTTAATGAAAAAGTAGTCTCCTGAATTATTTTCATATAGGAATATGGATACCCCTAAGCTAATTCTACGAGGATTCTTCCTACAGAGCTTGAGATATAGAACTGAGACAAATTTACAAAAAAAAAGAGTTTAATTGGACATGCCCTCTTGTATCCATGGGAGCCTTTCCTAAAATAATTTCTCATATACTCCTCCCCATTCTACAATTTATTTCATATCCATGTGTCCTACTATTAGATGTATGAGAAATAAATAGTGTGATAAAGGTGGCATAACTTCTCTATGTTTAGCAATAGCCTTTTGCAATTCTTGGATTTCTTTATCTATTATGTCACTAATCATGTTTTCCCATCTATACATGGTTGGCTACCTCATTCTATTGTATTAGACTAAAAAAAAAATGACTTATTTTTCTACCCAATTCCAATCTTTGGTTCCTATTAGTATTAGATAGTCCTTCACCTAGAGGTGGAGTGTAGACTTATGTACAAGGAAATGTGATGATACATGTTCCTTGTAATCAAAAAACTTAGTGTAAAAAGTAGTTCCAATCATATATTGATCTTGAGAAGCTATTACGTGTTTTTATAGAATCATCATGACTTATTTGAGCTAGAAAAATGTATTGATATTCTTTGGAGTAATCCTAAATAGAGCTTGATTTGCATAATACCTCACTGCCCTTGCCTTTGGATCATATGCCATGGCTAACCAGGATAAAATATTAGAAGATTAATAGATCTTAGGGTATATTAATATTCCTAGGTTGCATGTACACCTATTGAAATGTGGGCTAGGACTGTATCGATCCTTGTATGATCTTTTGAGGAGACCTTTTAGAATTGTGAGATGATGCTAATAATTTTATTTAGTTGGATAGAAACTAAAAATAGTAGTATGTTCTACCTCCCATTGTTGGTTAGTTGTGAACTATTGGTCTAGGCCTGATAGACTAGAAAAACCTTCACTTATTTTTTAGAAGCTTTAACTTGTAGCTTTTGAAATGGTGATGCGTTAGTTAAGCCTTTAATTTTTTCCATGACAGTGGAAATTTTAGGAGTAACACTTGATAAAGCCATTGAAATCATTGATCTTTTAGACTTATAATGGTCTCTACAACAAATAGTGACTTCAAAAACTCTCTATACTCATGGTGTGACTATAAATGGTAAGCCAATCAAGAATTTATAGTGCTTTCAAGGTATTTCTTTGCATGCTTTATAATTAAATCTCTAGATATTGTATTTGTCTTTCTACCACCCAATAACTACCACATTACTTTTTATAATGCCATTGCATATAGCGAAACTATATTTTTATGATTGTTTTTGTTAATTGGCCATTGATCTATACACCTATTCGAATCCAATCATCTTGCTTAATCTTAGCTATTTTAAGGTATGTGCCTAATAAAATTTGAGAAAGATACATACTCATTATCATACTTTGGCATGTGTACCCTCAATTCCTATTTGTCAATATTGTTTGAGTCATCAATACTTATTTTAAAACATGTGCCATTAAACTAGTCATTTTAATTTCATCACTTAATTTGGAGTTCCCTTAAATCCATCACTAACTATCACTATCAGGCTAAACATTTCCAAAGCCATATAATTTTTCATCAAGGTTTTCAAGTGTTGCTTGTAAAAGACTCTTTGGCCCCATTGTACAACTTGTTTGCCTATATTTGAAAAACAATATGGACAACATTAGTTAAAAAAAATTCAAATAATAAACTTACAATTGTTTTGTAGAGGTACAAGTATTTTATTGGTTTTCTTCTACCAATAATATGCCATCACTTGGGTTGTAGCAAGTAAATTTGAGTCATCCACTCTTCTTCTGGAGATGCTCTCTAAGCCATTCATCTCTTTGACCAATCATATCTTAGTGTTTATATTCCAATGCTTGAATCTAGGTCATCGACTTCTCTTGCAATGATGCACTCTAGACATTTCATTTTTGGACCAATGACATTGAGGTGCTCGACTTCCAATGACCAAATCTTGTGGTTCCATATGGCATAATTTTATTTTAAGACCTTAGGTGTGTATAGCCAAGATAGTCCAATGAAAGGTTTCTAATTGTAGACCCAATATTTGAATAAAGTGATCGATATTTAACAAAAGGGACACATAGACATAAGGAAATTTTAGATCGACCTTAGGAAAATACACAAATTTTCATGGGGTGCATGCCTTAGACATTACAAGCAACACTAATTTCCTGAGGTGGAATTAATATTGTGATTATGAAATTAAAGTGGGTAAGGGGGAGTTGATTGTATGCGTTATTGACCCCTAAAAAAAAATAATAAATCATGGGGGTTTTAGGAGTGTGACAAAGTGACCATGGTGGGGGGACTTAGATAAATGAATGATGCAATATTGTTATAATGACAAACCTTGGGACCTTGGAATAAAAATCAATAGTGGAAGGGTATACTTGTAAAATATTAAGGTTAATGGAGACCTTACTAATTTTGATTACCTAGGACTTAGGACTTTGGAAATTAGGGATAGATTATTATGTTTTAGATGCATAATTCAGAGGCAAATAATTAAAATATGACCTAGCCTAATATCTTAGGCAATTTAGTGGTACAAGTTATTTGTCCTCATCTTCTGCAAATCAGATCTTGATTCTTGGATCCTAGCAAGAAAATCAGGGCCATCCACTTCTCTTGCAATGACGTGCTCTAAGCCACCCATTTTTGGACTAATCATGTTGAGGTTCTTGACTCCCAACAAGAGAGTCTAGGCCATCCACTACTTTTTTAATGATTTTACCCAATCCATCCATTTTTTGATCAATCACGTTGAGGCACTTGACTTCCAATAAGTGAATCTTGGTTATTCATTCTCCCTTCGATGACACGTGAGTGTTCAAATCTTCAAACAATCATATATATTGTTCAATTTTTCCCTCTTAAACCTAGTCCACATGTTTCTTTATCCAATTGTGGTCAAAATTGGCATTGTTGCAATACATTTTACATCATACATCTTTGTGGTCAGTCAATATTTAAGCACTACAACCTGAGTGACCAAATATGAGTCGTTAATTTCTTGACCAATCAAATTTTGACATTGAGTTTACTATGGATGAATTTAGATCATCAATTTTCCCCACTAATCAAGTTTGAGCATTTATTTTTCAACGAGCAAATTTGAGCTATCCATTTTTCTAGGTGAAAACCTTAGGAAAAAATAAAAAATGTGACCTTAAACCTTAGCAATGTGGAAATATTTGGCTTTACAAACTTTATTTGTTTTAGGCTAGAAGCTATAGACACTATAATCATGTCATATTGAAGAGACTACCTAATTGGACTCTTCTAGACCATATGACCCACTTTGGGCAACCTTCAAGCTAAAACAATGGTTTTCACCACTTAAATAGGGTATTTCCTTAAGAAATTGGGGTCGTCCTAGCCTGATACAACCTCTAAATTGGGGCCATCCTACCTTGATATGGCATAAAAATTGGGGGCCATATCACCTTAAGAAGACATCCAAATTAGGGGTCATATCAACCTAATATGGTCACCAAAAATCTTGGTCAAAATTAAGGCGAGACTTAACTGGCAACCAAAACTACTAGTTAATCCTACACATGATCCCGCACTGCAATTTATGCTTTTGCATGAGCCAAAATAGAAAAAAAATTGCATTAATAAATTGCATGATATTTTAAATAAAAGCATTTTCTTTTTGTAATGCGAACTGTCTCTCTACTTTTTCATGCAAAGGATTTATGTCATTATTAGATTTATTTCAAGAAATCTATATATTGGCATTCACCCTCATTCAAAGTGATAGGGAGATTCAAGTTTTTAAGCAACAAAGTGCTATCAAAACACAACCATGAGCTCTCAAGCTTTCACCATAAAAATCTATATTGTTGGAGTTCTCCAAAGTTTGAATACTGCGCTTACATTCCCCACGTAATTGAATACCCCAACTTTTATGATTGATTATACCCACCAAGTCACTACAATAACACACCCAATCCATCGATAATACCACATATCAAACCTAGATACCATCCTGATATCAACCACAAGATACACAACCTCAATATATTGGTTGTATCGATCTGAGATGGCCCACAGGTAAGGTCATCTTACCTAGTGATGACCTCTGGAAAAAATCTATTTTTCCCTTTTTTTTAGTACAGTAGTTTAGTATAGCATATTTTCTACTTTTTAGAATAGTTTTTTTTTCTATTAATGCTTTTAATTTCACTTTATTTATAGCATTATTTATCATTTAAATGAGCCCTATCTTGAAGGGCTCTACACATTCTATTAACGTACCTTTGCTTTCTTTGTGTGCAAGCTACATATATCTACAGGAAAGGGAAGTGTAAGACCTTTGCACATTAATCTTTGTGACAATCCTAAAAGCCTACCCTATATTAGTTCATGAGAGTGAGGAAGATCCTATGAGATATACCAAGATTATTTTTATTTACAACTCATTATATCAAATTGGTAGCAATCCCTTAGAGGGATATCATTGTAATCATTTTGAAAAGAAGAGATTCAATATTAATAAAAGGGCACCATTTTCATTATATTATTTTTTTCATTATGGTTACATGATTGCTATCTTTGATTTAATTTCATTACATGGATGTACAATATTTTTTAGCATTTCAATGGTGATCACGGTGGGATCTAGTCCTTGATTTTAATTTATACTACTAAGTGTTGTTTATTTTTTTGATTGTAAGTTGCAGGTTTAACCATCTGGAACTAAGAAAAACCTATTCTACAATCATCCCTACTTGAGATGACCCTTGTTCTAAAATCATCCCTACCTGAGATGGCCCCTATTCTACATTCATCATTTACTAATATGGTTCATATTCTGCAATCGTCTTTGCTTGATATGGTCCTTGTTCTGCAACCATCTCTACTTGAGATGATCTTGTTTGAATCTATCTAAACCTAAGATGGTCACTAATCAGATTTTTTGCTATTGGTGATCATATAGATGATAAAAAAAAAATTAGGGACTTTGCCCCTAAACCCTTGGATAGGTGAGAACCCCCCCTATGACCCCCCTTCCTAGATGCATTTCATATATGAACATGTGAAAAAGGAGACAATCCCCGATCAAGAGAAAAATATATACAAGCCAAAAAAATAGGACCTACACCAAAGGTAGGCCATCAAAGTGAGTACCTCTATTCCTTTTCTCTATTTTTATAAAGAAATCACAAAAAAAAATTAAAATATAGAGAGTAAAGAACAAAAATTAAAGGTTTTGGGTCTCTATCTATGATCGTCTCTAGTCCCTAGTCCAAATAACCTCCATCTATGGCCATATCTAGAATATAAGACCTTTGTCTATAGTCATCCCTATCTGGGATGGCTTTGTATCTATCATTGTTTGGCTTAACTATTGCTACCTACCCAAAGGTTGATATCATGTAGGGTTCTGCATTTTAGAGTTCTATTATTTTATAGGATTTTTGAAAGTAAAACATCAATTTATGCATTAGTAAAAATATCATAGAGTACTTTTTTATTTTACTTTTTGCATAATAAAAATAACCCTGCACACCACGGTTAATTTAAACATCAACAAGTTAGACTTCATAACAAACTGTTGATCAAGACCAGTGATGGTGGGCTTCATCTCCATCCACTGGCTCGCACCATAACAACCTTAGTGGCCAAACGTGAGTGGATTTTTGGATTTTACCATCGAAAATTCCCCTACTCTTGGGTGCACCCAGAGTAGAAAGGATTAGTGAGCCCCTTTACCACAGGGATCTTTAAAATAATTAGTGGATGCAGTTGTCATTCTTGTGCATGCCCTAAATGTATGGGTTAAGCGAAATTAAGGATTTGTCAGTAGCAACACATTCAATAGAATAACCCCTTTAGGGATCATTTTGTTCCCATAAGGTTACCTTGAGCCACATCCATAGGAAACCACTTTTTTTCATTTAAGTTACACTCCCCGACAGGGGGTGTGCTTGAACTACCTTTAGTAGTTTTATATTGTTCACCCTTAGTTTGCATAGGCATAAGGTAAAACACACACTCAAACAGTTATAGGGACTCACAATCAAATTTAAACAAGATAATCACATTGTCTACTTGTTTATTTTTTTATTGTTTATCTAATCCATGTCATGGTAATAACGCACAACAAAGCTCACTCACAAGCTAGCATTGCTAATTAACTTATAAAGAGATATTGAACATCTCTAGTTTATCCTAGAGGACATGGCAATTTATGAATGACATCCTAGTATTAGTCATGACACTAATACCATATATAGATAATCTGACCTTCAAGACATCCCTATTAGGAAAGCACCCATAGGTCCTCTAGGAGACCTTGATTTGGACACCCTGATAGATTTTTATAAAAGGAATAATATACCCACCAAGGGGCCTAATAGTTTGGTGTCATGAGTTCACATTTTGACTTGATATATCCATCAACCAGAACATGACCAAGAGTATACCCTATGGATAAGGCTCGATGATCAAGCCACTCCACTTGATCGCCCATGGATGAGTTGGTAGTATGCCCATTTATATAGGTATGACACTTACTGTCCTACTCAAAAAACCATGTTGGCTCATGTATTTCTAGTTAATGAGGAAGAGGAAGATCTAGATCATCCTCCTACCCCTTAGGAAGAGTATTATGTGCAAGCATGTTATGCTTCTACATTTATAGAATGTTTAAATATTACATTTAAGCCCGAATACTAGGTCAACATGGCTTCCCTCGATCATGGAAAATAGATAGCCAACCATTATGGGACTACAAAGTAAGCCAAGTCCCTTCATATTAATATGAATTTCAATGGACCCCACACTGTTGATCAAACAAACCAAGCGCTTAGGCACAATTTTGATATGCAAGTATAGTTGAACCAGTTATGATGGAATAAACAATGCTTAGATCAACAATACCAACTTAATCAATAGAGGCTACACCAACATAGGTTACACAAGCAATGGCTATATCAAGAATAATTATAGAAAGCCTTGCATGATACGATTCCTACACCTAGTACCCAAGGGCAGAAAATCCATTAGAGGTACCTTATGTAGCATTATAACCCACCACCTAGGCCAAATCATAATCATCCTCCTCATGCACCCGTCCATCTCCATAGGTTCGTACAATGTCCACCCTACAACCAACAACAAGGGTATGAGACCTATGAGGATTTGCAATTAGAGTACTAGGATCAAGGGTTTCCTAGGATACCTTATGAGGATATGGTTGATGATAAAATTAAGCCACCATGTCCCAATCAAAATATTTCTTACCCCCCTCTTCGATGACAAAGGCAAGAAGGTGATATTATATCATCTAAAGATTACAAGTTTCTTATCGAGTGTATTAAATCATTGGAAAAGAAAGCTTCAGGAATGGGTTATAAGAAAATCACATTGAGCCAACTTTCTAATCAATTCGACCATCCTTCTATCCCATCTCCTCCATATCATGAGTATTTCAAAATTCCCAAGCTAGACAAATTTAAAGGAGATGATGATGCACAAGAGCATGTCACCAGATTTATGAACCTTTGCTTTCAACTCTAGGATGACGATACCTTAATACTTAAGACCTTTTTAATAATGCTTTTTGGCCCAGTCCTAGAGTGGTTTAACCATTTACAAAGGCATATAATCTATAGCTTTGAATAACTTACGAATGCATTCCTAGAATGCTTCTAATTTAGCATGAAAAAAAATCAACCTTGAATGATCTATATAATATTCACCAGTTCCATGATGAACTAGTCTTGGATTATGGCAATAGGTGGTAAGCGATTATCTCAAAGTTACCATTTACCTTATCTGTAATAGATCTAACTCATCTCTTTACTAGGAGTTGTTTAAAACATATTTCATTTCTACTAAAAATCCAACAATATCAAATATTTGAGGAAGCCCTAGCTCAGGAAAAGTTTAAAGAAGAGATCAAAGTTTAGGAGGGTGAAATTCAACTCTACAAAAAATAAATGGCCAAACAAGAATACTATAGGTGGCAAAACACAACAAAAAGTGGACCCAATAAATCAAGTTGCTTTGAGTATCCTTGGATCCTCAAACCAAGTCGTACCATTGCAACCAAGGGCTCAACCTCCACTGGCCCAGTATCATATGCAATAAAATCAAATACAAGACCAACAACATTGGCCACCATGATAATTTACTCATTTTCTAGAAATATTAGCATCGATCTTCAATTGATTATGCCAGACATGAGAAATCAATCTTCCTAAGATTCATCCATTGAATCCTAATAAGCCTAGATCAAAGGGGTATAGGGAATATCTATATTGTTCTTACCATCGATAAAGGGGTCATGACATCCAAACATGTTATCCCTTTATATATTTAGTATAGGATATGATCAAGAGGCAAGAGCTTCATATTGACAATCCTCTTACCCCAAAAAACCAACAAATAAGAGTCTTCCAAGACCGCTTACCCACACATGAAACAAACATAGCACTTTCCAATCAAGTAGAGCAACCTAAGCAGGTGAATTAGGTGCATGTTAATCCAACTCACCAAGAGTTTATGGGAATAATTAATGTTGTGATAGAGGACCAATAATATCCAAACAAATCTATGTAACTTGTAGCTTCATCCAATGTTTCCTCCACACCACGAGTGCCTCCACCATCCAATCTACATTTGCCACCTACCAATTGCCATCCAACATCATTAACATCCATCCAACCATCACCAAATTATGAGACCTACATCTAACCTCCTCTCACTTCACAAAATGAGCAATCATATCCACTAAGATCACAACTATCTTGGATAGGCTAGCCAATATTGATTTACAATCGAGTCATCAACACAATGACCCACAAAAAATATTGAATTGACTCACAAACATTAAGCTATGGTTAAGTCATCAATAACCTCAATAACCCAATTATCACAACCAATCACCTCCTGCACAGAGTAACACCCAATATAAATAGAATCAATGGATGAATCAACAATGTCGTCCTCATTGCTAGTACATGCCATTTCCTAAGTCCTTGACATCACTTTTTAATCAATTGTATGAGGCAAATACTATCAACCTACCAAATATTTATCCTTTGGATCATAATCGCCCAAAACCTAAGTGGTATAGAGAGGACCTATACTATATTTACCATCATCAAAATGGTCATGAAATTCAATTTTGCTACTTGTTTAAGAATCTTGTGCAAGATATGATAGAAAAAAATGAGCTCCAAATAGACGGTTCACTCACCTAATATCATCAAAACATTGATATTACATAGAATTCATTGTCATAATGGGATGGGTTGAATTTCATCACTCCTCCTAGTCGGATCAATCACATCATATCAAGCATAGTGCATAGTGGGGGTGCTCAAGGTGTCACACCTTCCCCATAAGCCACATCACAACCAATAAAGCAATTTGGGGATTCTAAAGGTATCACACCTTTCCCACATTTGTCTATCATCACACACTTTAGGGGTGCTTAAGGTATCACACCTTCCCCTTAAAAAAAATAAAAGAATAAAAGGAACAAAAACAATATAAAATCAAAAATCATAAAAACATTGCACTACTTACATCATCATGCATTTCACATCATTGTATTCATTGATTTGTTGCATTAGGCATATTCATTCATTGCACTTGCATTAGAATATGTTGTTCTTGCATTACTACAAATAGCACCACACTTGTATGATTATCATGAGTCTTAATCAGTATTTTCCATCATCATCATTTGCACTTTTTCTTGTGATACTTCGACTATTAATGGGTCCTTGTAAGATAGGGTAGATACTGAATGACCATCAAAAATTATGTTTAGATAGATACAAACTATTTTATGCACACCTCTTAGTTTTAAGAAGCTCATAAAAAAAACATAGACATCACAATGCATCATTTCATCCATATTCCTCATCCTAGGTGTTTGTGTTTTTTCCCTCACCCAGTAAGTTGCTATAGGGTGTTCAATAGGGTCTTTCAATCATTAAACCATTTCTAGTTTTATTTTTAGATTTTTTAGAAAGCTATCTTTATTTTTTAAGGTAGGGTCTTGCTTTGATGGTATGTTGTATATCTCGAAATCTCAACACAATTTTACACATTTAAAATCTAAGTTTGAACAAGGAAGGATGATACTACAATGTAGTCCTTCCTCCCTTAAGCGAAAGGTTTCCCTTGCTCATCCTATTATGCGCATGATCTAGTATGTTGATAATTTCCAAAAGGAAAATATCCCCCCTATCCAAAGAAATAAAATCCCTTGCTCTCTTCACAAACAAGCAAGTATCCCTCAAAAATTAAAAAAAAATAAATAGTGGTTTTCACCACTAATAAAAATTCCCTTACTCCTTATAAAAAATGAGCAAGAATCCTGAATAAAATCAATAAAAATAGAGAAGGGGTGATGAGATTGAATCCATAGAATCCTTAGTTATTCACAAGCCATGGGGTAATCTCCGTTACAACAATGGGCTCTAAAATCTAACCTAGCAATGGAGTAGTCTTACACGTGGTGATATGTATATCACATTAGTGACCTTATTTTGTAAATACCAATGTCAGCTTGTAGATGAGCTAGCTTTTGGTGGCTTGTATTTCCTAGTAGTCAAGTCTAACTACATCCAAAATCAATATAATGATGACCATAGGGAGATCTCCATTACAACAATAGGCTCTAAGAGCCCGCCTAACAATGGGGTAGTCTTATGCCTCACAATAATGAACACACTATGCACACATAGGAATATTGAGTATTTGGATCTTCCTAGTAGATTATTACCTTTTAAGAGTCATGTATAGCCAGTATACAACTTTTGATTAGTCAACTAGGGTGTTTGAGTCTCATGAAAATCCTTGTTGTTTCCTCATAACATCTCATTGTTCCACATACATCATTTACATCTTGTCATATCATATTTCATTACATACAGTCACCTTTGAATGTATGACGTTTTGTGAAAAGGTTAACATTTTGATTTATGACTTTTATACATTTTGTGGTGCTTACACTTAGGTTTTCTTGCATCTTAGATTGATTCATTATGTTTTAGCATATAAACATAAAAATAAAAAATTGCATCATCATGTCATTAATACATAACATACATGCATACACCTAGGCATACATACTAGATATACCATATCAAAATATTCATCCATCATATATCTATGCATACATAATCAATGTCTAGGCATACATCCATCATCCATAATTGCATCCATAAGTGCATCCATGCGTAACATAACATAAGCAATAAATAGGCTCTAAAGGTACCCAAAATCCTTTGGTCACATCAATTCAAAAGGATCCAAAGGCACAAATCCCCTTTGGTCAAATCAATTCAAAAAGCTCCAAAGGTACCCAAATTCCTTTGGTCAATTTCAATTTTAAAAATGCTCCAAAGGTACCCAAAATCCTTTGGTCAATCTCAAAATACTCCAAAGGCACCTAACCCCTTTGGTCACATCAAATCAAAAATCTTGAGTGAACCTCGTATCTAGTGATTTACTCTAGTCACTTGGTGGTTGCAGTGATTGGTTATCCATGCAATCCGGTAAGATGAGTACATTACCATAAGGCCACTCATAAAAAAGAAGAAGAAATAATGGGTCATAGTCACCAAGGTCATTAGGATATAGGCCCTTAAATATATGGTTATAAAATGGTTAAACCCAAATTTAGTCATCTTGGTCAAGTGACTTGTCACTTTCATCATTTTCCATCTCCTCTATCGACTCGTTGCTTGAGGGGGTAGTCATATTAATTACAAAATTTATAATCAAGTCAATAATAAAACACTCAATCATGCAAATTGTTTTCATTCAAGAATAATTGCCAAAGATAATCATACATCCTCCTTGCTTGGCGTAAACAAAAAAGGTAAAAACAAATTCAGAAAAAACTGGGTAGCTAAACTGCTTGATGGGTATCTCAAAAGGCTAAAGTGTAGACTTAAGTTTATATTCCAATGCCTCAAAGGCTAAAGTGTAGACTTAAGCTTATCTTCCAATGCCCCAAAGGCTAAAGAGTAGACTCAAGCTTGTCTTCCAATGCCCCAAAGGTTACCAAAAACTTAGTATACTCAAAGCCTAAAGTGTGGACTCATATCATAATTTCTACCAATGGATGAAAATTTTACTAAAATCAAGTCCATCAATGATTTGGAAGCAATGATTCAACAATGCATACCCTTTCCATGATTGGGGAATCTAAAAATTGATTAGGTTAATGAAAAACCTTAATCAATTTGACCATTTTAGTTCTTCTATTTTTACTCCATGTTATGCTTTCACATAACACATCCCAAAAGGGGTATTTGTAGACACTAAAATCATGTCATATTGAAGAGACTACTTAATTATACTCTTCTAGACCATATGACCCACTTTGACTAACCTCCAGGCTAAAACAATGGTTTTCACCATTTAAATAGGATATTTCCTTAAGAAAATTGGGGTGAACCTATCTTGATATGACCTCCAAATTAGGTTTGTCCTACCCTAACATAGCCTCCAAATTGGGGGCCATCTCACCCTGAGACAACCTCCAAATTTGGGTTCATCTCACCTCGATACGACCTCCAAATTGGGGGTCATCTCACCCTAAGACGATCACCAAAAATCTTGCTCAAAATTAATGTGAGAATTAACTGGTAGCTAAAACTACCAGTTAATCCCGTGCATGATCCCACATCTCAATTTAACACTTTTGCATGAGCTAAAATAGAAAAACATATGCATTAATAAATTGCATGATATTTTGAAGAAAAGCATTCGATTTTATTAATGTGAACTACCTCTCTACTTTTTCATGTAAAGGTTTTATGCTATTATTAGGTTTCTTTCAAGGAATATATATATCGGCATTCACCCTCATTCAAAGTGATTGGGAGTTTTGAGTTTTCAAGCAATGAAATGCTATCAAAACCCAACCATGATCTCTCAAACTTTCACCATCAAAAGCTATGCCACTAGATTGCTTCAAGGGTTGAAGACTACACTTACATTCCCCATGTAATCAAACACCACAACTTTAGTGATTGATCAGAACCACCAATCCACTGCAACAACACATCCAATCCATTGATAATACCATAGATCAAACCTAGAAGTCACCCTGATATCAGCCACAATAAATGAAACCTCAAGATAGTGGCTATCTCGATACGATATGTCCTACAGGTAAGGACATCTTACTTAGATATGGCCTATAAAAAAAATCTATTTTTTCATTTTTCTTAGTATAGTAGTTTAGCATAGCACATTTCTTGCTTTTTAGAATAGTTTACTTTTATGTTAATGCATTTAATTTCACTTTGTTTACAACATTATTTATCATTGAAATGAGACCTATCTTGAAGGGCTCTACACATGCTATTAATGTACATTTACTTTCTTTGCATGCAGCTACAAATATCTATGGGAAAGGGGACCACAAGACCTTTGCACATTAATCATTACGGTAGTCCTGAAAACCTACGCCAGAACAGTTCATGAGTGTGAGGAAGATTCTATGAGATACACCTGGATTATTTTTATTTGTAACTCATTGTATCAAATTGGTAGCAATACCTTGAAGGTATCTCATTGTAATCATTTTGAAAATAATAAATTTGATGTTAATAAAAGGGCACCATTTTCATTATATTGTTTTTCATTATGGTTACATGATTGCTATCTTTTATTTAATATCATTACATGGGTGTATGGTATTTTTCAACATTTGATAAGCTAAGGTGGAAAAAGAAAAGGGGGATTTTATTTTATGTGCGAATGACCCATGAACCTTAGATGATAGAAAGTATTATTTTTGGGGGGAACTCCTAGATGTGAATTTTGCATAGTAATATGAAATGCGAAGGGGGAAAAATATGTATGAATGACCTAAGGATTAAGACTTTGAAATGATGAAGCTTAGACTTAGGGACTTATGAGGGGAAAATTAAAATGGGGGCAATGACTATAGGTTTTTCAAAAGTGACCTTAGAATCCATAGGTAATTTTGATTGACTCAGACCTTTGGACTTATGACTTTGCAAAAATAAAATTTTGAGGATATTTAAGGAAGGATATGCTCTTAACCAAGACAAAAATTTGCAAAGGACTACCATAAATGACTACAAAAAGGGAAAATTTTGAAATATGATGACCATTTTAGGGATTATTGCAAAATTTTGTAAGCCACCAAGTTTAAAGAAAAATGACCTTGACTCAGATATAACAACAAAACAACCTAGACCTAGGACTCCATAGGACCCATCAAAGTTTGAAATTAGGGGTAAATATTAAGTTGGATTTTGAGGATCCAAAAAACACTTAAATATACCTTTAGTTACAACTTATAGTAAATACATGCATAAAAACTTATGCATAGATCTCAATAATAGAATAAGCTAGTAACTTAGTATCTAATAAACTGATAATATTTAGAATTAACAACTTGATTAACAATAACTAGCAATCTAACTGGAACATGAGGAATAAATATTATACATGGATGAATGATATTTATAAAAAATAATAAAATAATCCTAAGTACCTATTAACCTAGGATAAAATGCATAAAATATTAAATAATAATATGCATATACTAATAGATGTCCTCATCATAGAGTTTCTACACCAAGCTTGCTTGTTGTATTCTTGTTGAATATACACTAGACTTTTTTACTTCTTATAAAGTCAATTATTTGAAAGAACCAATTATTTTAGTTTCTTTCATTAAGGCAAGTGATATAAAGTAGGAAAAAAATTGCAATAACCCCTTGAATTGATGTCATCAATATGTAGATTTTGAAAAACTATGTGATTTATAAAATGGAAACAAGACACTTATGTATGCAAAAATTATGGCCTCCAAAATTTTAAGATTATTAACAATAATAATAGCCAAATAATTACCACCAACTATCCAACCAAAATTTTCCACTTGGCATGTAAGGTTCACTAATGACTACCACTAATTTTGCACCACCTATTTTCCATTATGCATGGGTATCAACTTATGATTCACACAATGAAATGTGATGATTGATTCTTTTGGTCATAAATAAGTATAAAAAAAAAAAATTAGATAATGTAAATCCACTATTTTCATACAACAACAAAATATATGAAAGTAGTTAGATTCAAACCTATGGCTCTTGCATTGCCAATTCCCTATACAACTAAATCTAGCCAAAAGCCCAATATCCCCATTAAGAACAAGTATGCTAGGGATTGCCCAAATACCATCCTATGCTTGCTAAGGAAAATATATGGATTCAAGATATCTATAACAGGAACTCTAATTACTATGCCCATTTTTCTATTATGCCCAATTATTTATGCCCTTGCATAAAGAAGAACATATATCAACCCGTTGTTTACAAATGTCTTCACATCATCCATCTAGTTAGTAGTGCCATATTGTCAACTTGGAAACCAAGTCCTTATTCCTCATAGTAAAAGAAAATTCCTCTATATCTTTAATGAAATAACACATTGACACCTATGTCCAATACAAAAGATAATTCCATCATATCTTGAACCTATGACTCATTGTTAGTGAATTCATTTACTCCAGTTAGTAGAATATAACCATATCCTCCTTGTAGAAAAATATATCATCTTTGTTCTTGTAGAGAAAGGATGTGTTGGTGCTAATACCCAATGTAAGAAGATAGAATACCACACCTTGAACCTATGCCCTATGGACTACAAGTGTATATTATTCACTCCCTTATTTAGTAGTGCCATATTGCTTAAATGTCATAAAATCCTTCCTTTCCCATTTAAGGTGGGCCCACTTCTATTTTGTGAAGAAATGACACATTGATACCCATGCATAATGTATAACATCAAGACTCGAACCAATAACCTATAAAACACAAGGAGAAAAGTAATGCTTCCCTAACCAACTTGTGACTTCACTAGATGGAGATGGCCATGGGGGAGTTCCTTGGAAGCATCCCATCCATGGTCTCTTAAGAGAACATACCTCTTCATTTATATTGGAAACCTCAATTCAAGTATTTGACTATTAATATTTCCATTGATGGTTTTGATGGCATCATCAAGAAAATATAAGGGTGCTAAAAAAAGGCCTTAACAAAAAATTTATTAATCCTATCAAAATATTGATATACAACATAGAAGAAGAGGAGAAGAATATGAAGGAACAATTTTTTTTACCCTAGTAAAATTGTGTACTCTTGGATAATAACCATAGACTATTTAATTTCTCTTGTTTCTTTTGAAATTGAATAATGAACAAGTTGCAGATAATTTGTCCTGTCAATTGGATGAAGGATAAGAGGCTCTAACAAAAATCCTTGCATGAACAAGTAACGATGTTTCATAGCCACTCTGATGCCATGCCATATTGCACACTAATTTCTAGAAACAAATAGAAGTATTCCATTTACTTAAATCTCATATAAGAAGTAAAGAGAACAAAAGAAAATAACGATAGATAAATTTTTTGGGTCCCTTGAGCAACAAGCACTATGATACGAAAGTATCATACCAATACAATGGATCAAGTGGTTGAGGTCTTTATATGAAATACACAAAACCCACCTGAAAATAATAATTACAAATCATATTAATCCAAGCCAACATAACATAAAGGCTTAAAGAATAATTACAAGTTAGTAAACCCTTGCCTATTACATATTAGGCATTATGAATATTTAGTTAATATTAACCATATCCATGGTTTAACTAATTCTTACAAGGATAAATACATAAATTTGTAATAGATTATATTGCATAATTATTTTTCGTAGGTATACACATGACTACATCATACAATGGTGACCTTGGATAATAGTTAGATTATACATATCAAAACACTTTGAATTTGATGGTGACCATCCATATAGTACATGTGTAGTCATCTAACAATAATTAGATTTCTACACTCTCATTAACCATGAGAATGGAGGTATAATAATAGAACATTATCCTAATTTATGAAGTAACCATAGACAAGTTATTCCACATAAAATAGATCTATAATGACTTTTCTTTGCCAAGTCAACATTGATAGATGGTGCATCCCAAAAATGTGAGTATGCCACTATGGTGGCATCTCTTTTACCTAGCATTCAATTATAAAATTATTTTTATAAATTTTATTTCTAGTAAAGCAATGTGGGTTGGGTTGCAACCATGTTACACACATGATGCTACGATATCGCATTATCAAATTAAGACCAAAAATCATTCTTATAACTAATTACAACTTTCATAAGGACTAGTCACTACATAGATCTTGTTATAAATATACTTATTAAGGTGGATTTTTTTAAAATTTAGATAAAAACAAATTTATATGTTATAACGTTAGTCCATGGTAAAAATCATATTCTTAAAATCTACATTAAAAAATATACCATTATTATAATTACATATAACACGAAATATGTATATATGAAATAAATATAAATTAAAATATTTTACTATTAAATATGTCAATGTATTTTATTTTTTAATATATCTTTATTTAATAGAAGTGTAAGTAATTTTAAGATCTTTTCCAAATGATTAAATTTATTATATTTTACCATAACCAATTTTTCTATTTTATTTTATTTTTTGATTATGGGTAGAAAGAAGGGGTTTTGAAAGGGATCATAAACCTTTTACAACAAAATTTTTAGAATATACAAGAGAAGACTATAAATGGACAAAAACGATCCACCCAACTAGACAAAAATCTTACCATAAATTACCTTGGGCTAAAGACTAACAAAGATAATAAATTTTTCAAAGAATTGTTCTTACCTAGTTGGCTCCAAGATTCCTTGTAAGCACCCAACTAAGCTACTTATCATCCATAAAAATCTTACCTGGAACAAGCAGTTAACCCCACTTACTTCAAAATGGTTTGATTTGGTATTTCTATTGATCAAATCATAATCAACATGTCAACTAATAATTAGGACATAATATTTACTACTAGTGGAAGAACCATTAAGCTAGCCCTCTTCACAACTTTTGTTAAAGGTAAGATAATATCACCCCATATTTTATCCTCCATGCTAGGGAAGAGAAAGTAACATGACCACATAAATAGAAAATATTGGAGAAATATTTGGTCAAAGGATTTACCGATTAATGAGAGAACCAATATTCTTCTATAAACATTCCATTGCATTAAAAGACTCTAAGAATCCTTTCCATATGGAATATGAGCTTGGGTCTGAACTATTTCTAACACTTGAGTCCTCATAATTCACAATAGAAAGTTCTTAGGGGAAGCTATCACTCCATATCCTAAGGTATTCTTGATGAATGACAAGGTTCTCCATAAAATTTGTTGCCCTATTTCCTTCTCTAAATGCATGCCTCACATGTATGTTCTCCAACTACTGCAAACATTTCTTCACCTTATCCATCATATCCTCAATGGTATAGTTTGAATACTATGATCCTTTAATAATGTTGACAATATTCATGGCATCCCTTTTAAAATCACATTATTTGTGTTCAATATTTCATAGAAAAAGAACTCCTAGATAGACAACTCTTGCTTCAAAAAAGAAGCTTATTTGGAACCTCAATTTTTTAGCATAAACCAATAGGATCTATCCTTTATCATTTCTTATTACTCTCCTTGCACCAAAACTACTTGAATTACCTTTTGTAGCACCATAAAAATTGATTTTTATCCATCCCAAAGGAGAACAATCTCATTTTACCTGAGATCAAGACTGTTGTTTTGAGAGAGTAGTGGAGACCTCTCCTCCCAAAAATCTAAGGCTAGATGCAATCCAAAACTCATTCACACTTCCCACATCATCCTTGAAGGAGAACATGATATTTTTTGTTAATGCATTAACAATTCTTATTTCAACAAAAACTAGATCCTTTTTGACATTCTCAAAAACTCTATTATTCCTTTCCTTCCAGATCCTCCATAGGAAGTGAGACATACTAAGTTCCCAAATAAATCAAAGCCTTTTGCTATAAAATTAGGGATACCACTGCAGATAAAGATCCAATAAATTGTTAGGATTAATCCAATCAACCTCAAAACATATTAGAATAATACTAAACACTTCCATAGAAAATGGGCACTCCATAAATAAATGTTTGGTTTCCTCTCATCCCACTTGACAAAGGTAGCATCTATTAAGGACAAATAATCCTCTTATGTAAATATTCTTAATAGTGTGAATCTTATTCTGAACAACCAACCAAAAAAAGAAATCAATTTTAGAGGTAAGTATTTTGAACCAGATCTTGTTGACTAGAAACTAGTCCCATTATCCATCCTCCAATAGATATTAATTTTATTTGACCATGAAGAGTCCTCTTTTATTCACCTTATATAATAAAGAAGCAACAAATATTACACTCTTAATAAACTAGGTTCTCAAAAACCTTGTAATATTACATCGGGCTTGTTCTCCTCTTAGATCAAGGCCATTAAGAATAATGGGTCTCTAGATTCTACTACCTTCCACTTATTATATAAATTTTTCCATACTAGTACCAACTATTTGAGTAGTAAGGGATTCTAAACACACAAAATTATGGTATTCAATCAGTGGATAATTTCGTATCCAATTATCCTTCCAAAATTTTATTTTCCTTCCATCACCTAATCTCCACCTTAGACCTTTTTCAATTAAGGATTTGGATTTTAATATATTATTCTAGAAGAAATATCCATGGGGTAGATCTTGCATCTCCAAAATATTTCTCCCATACCTAAGATACTTACCTTTAAGAATATGGACCCACCCAATGTTTTCCTCCCTGAGACATTTCCATCTCTACTTTGCAATGAGGGTAAGATTCATGTGCTTCATATTTCTAAAAACAAGATTCCTAACTTTCTTCCTAGATAATATCTAATCATAGGCTACCTATGGTATCATTTATTTATCTTCCACCCTTGACCAAAGAAATATATTTTGGATATGCTCGACCTTCTGTCTGATTTTAGACATCTTGAACAAGGACATGAAGTACACAAAAATACTTTGATGGATAGATTTTACAAGTCAAGCCTTTCCAAATTGACTAAGGACAACTCCCTCCCAACCTACTAGATTTTTCCTAATCCTCTCCACCACTAGATACCATAAGCATTCCTATATTCTGCCTTTGAAGAGAGGTGATCCTAGATATAGTGTTGGGATATTTTCAATCTCACAACAAAAAATCCTTACAATTTTCTCCTATATTTTGGGAGGGCTTAAGGAAAAAATTACACTTTTAAAATTTAACCTTCTATCCTATTTATTTCTCATACGTACTTAGGATATTCCTTATCTCCTTAACCTATGGGATGGAAGATCTAGTGGCTAATATGGTTTCATCAATGAATTATTGATGAGAAATAAGGTTGATGGAAAATGTTGGTCTTATCTCTTTAACTATCCCTAGAGAGGTAGCAACTCCAATCATTCTTCCTAAGGATTTGGCCAAAATAATAAATATATAATGGGACAAAGGATCACCTTGTCTAAGTACTTTGAAACTTTTATTGAGACTTTTAAAGTACCTTATGGCTACACCATTAATGAATACTGAGAGCATAACTGAGGAGATGCATTTTTTCATGAGATTTATCCAATCTTGATGGAAACTAAAATTTTCCATGAATTTGAGCAAGAAATACCAAGATATCCTATCATAGGCCTTATTCATATCTAATTTCAAAAATATATGAACCTTCCTATTCTTATCCATGGAGTGTATGACTTCATGTATGGTTATGATTCCATCAAGGATCTATCTACCCATCATAAAGCCACCTTGATTGGAGTCAATAATAAAGGGAAGAACCACCTTGGTTTTGTTAGTCACTATCTTTGTCAAGATTTTATATATTATGTTACAAAGGTTAATAGGCCTAAATATTTGAAATCCTTCACCTCTACCACCTTAGTAATGAAAACCAAAAACGTTGAGTTAACATAACTTGGGATATGAAAGGATTTTGAACATCACATGTGGATGCAAATACATCTGCACCAACTATATGCTCGAATCTATGAAAAAGAGGATAGGAAACCCATTTGGACTAGGGTTTTTCTCCCTTACCATGGATAAAATATCTTTCAATTCTTCCTCTTTAACAGGATTTATAAGGAAAGAATTCATGTGATCCATAATGAGGGCTAAATTATTGTTGAGAAGCATGTTCATTGCCTGATCTTCCACTAACTCTCTAGTTGTAATAAAATTTTCAAAAAATGCACTACTTCTAATCAATTTTCCTAATTATTATCAATTAAGGATACATATTCCTTATAAATTTATCTAATCTTGTTGAATC
The DNA here is from genome assembly GCA_028583015.1 of Wollemia nobilis. Classification (NCBI taxonomy): domain Eukaryota; kingdom Viridiplantae; phylum Streptophyta; class Pinopsida; order Araucariales; family Araucariaceae; genus Wollemia; species Wollemia nobilis. Next base: position 4,103,474 of record JAQPPZ010000620.1, on the reverse strand, counting down.
TTCTATGTCTTAGGTTTGGTCACCATCCTTTAACCATAGTGCTCTTGATTTTTACCTCCAAAAGGATTCTTCATAGGCCAAGGCATTGTGATAGTCTACTAGAATTTTTTTTCTTCCTCTTTAGCCTCAACTAAAAGAAGACCTTCCTATACCTAAGACTCAAAAACATAAAGGTGACTCTTCAGGTGTGCTTTCCTTTGAAAAATATTCCCAAAAATAATTTGTTTCTAACCCTTTAAGTTAGACTTGATGGATCTAATATTTTTTGCAAATTGGTAGATTAATAGACCTATAACTCCTTCCACCATTTTTCTAAGGCTCAAGGTTTCCATATTTAATCCACATTGCTTCAAAATGAAGAGGGCTTGTAAATTGTCTTCTCGAAGTCAAAACCTCCAAAATAAGAGGATTATGATCGAAACCTACCTTGGCAAGAGTACTCAAAACAACATATCTAAAGGAAGGTAGACCTTTTTTTTGAATTTCAAAATATTTATTTAACCTAATTTGGTTTAATTGACTTTCAAATATCCTATTACTCTAGGTAAAATACCTCCTATTAGATAAACATCCATCAATTCAATGAAATTTACAAACTGTTCAAAATCCTCCATCCCATTAGAAAAATTGGATTACCTCATTTTTGTCTAAGGGATAGAGGGGGAAGTTAAAATCACCAACCAAAATCCAGGATTCTCCTTGAAAGGCCTCTTTCATGCGACTAATTTCTTCCCAAAGAAGAAATCTATCTATTGCCAAATTTGGGGCATAAATATTTGTGAAAACCCATCCAATTTTAGAATCTTTACAAAAAAAAAGAATGTTAATAAATATTTTTGAGGAGGGGATTATTCTACCTTCAATTTTGGTATGGTCCCAAAAGCATAATAATCCCTCAACGCTCCTGTTGCATGGCTAGAAGAATAACTTGACTCCTTCCAAATTGCTTTTTTAATATTTTCAATATTAGCTTCTCCAAATTTTATCCCTTGGAGAAGGATGATACAAGGATTTAAATTCTTTCTCATAGCAACAACCAACCTATGTTTTGTAGGGACATTTAGACCCCTTATATTCTAGGAAATAATCTTTATTTTTAAGATTTGGTGGGTTTTTTATTTCTCCCACCCAAATATAAGGTCTGTTGGGTTCCATTAGCTATATCTTTAGTAAATTATCTCAACATAATTTCCTATTGAGAAGGATGTACCAGTTTTGGATCATAATAAACATCAACATTTCCTTTTCTATTACTTCTAGTTATGTAGTTTGGATTGATCTTCTCCTTCCTAGATTCCATTTCTTTTGGGGAGTTAATGAGACCCTTCTCCCCTTCCATGGGCTCATAAATTTTATATTAGAAGGATCAATCAGAATTTCAAACTAATTTTGATTCTCCTTGCTTTCATTATTCTCATACTAGAATTTAATCTCAAAACTATCCTCCTAGGCTTGAAGGCATTTAAACATATTTGCAATAATAACTTTATTCAGAGATAAACGATCATATATAAGAGTGCTTACCTTAGCTCGTTATTACCTAAATCCTCATTCTTTCAAAGTTGTCTTATCCTAACTAGGAGACAACAACAAATTTCTAGATCTCCCTACTTTTAAAATAGGTCTAAAACCTTGATCAACTTGGGTCTTCACATATTTCTTGGGCTTCCATTTATGGGGTTGATGTTGTCCTCTCTTCCTTGGATAATCTCTACTTAGATGATCAAGATTCTAGAAAAAACCACATTTTATTGAAATAGTTTTAAATTATATAGGTTGGTTTCAAGTCCCAGACATAGAAACTAGTTCAAGCGAGTTGGGCAAAGGATCATCTAGATTTAGATTTACCTAGAAATGAGCATAAAGAATCCTAGATCTGGCCACTATCGCTTTGTTATTTTTTAATAACTGGATCATCTTCCTAGCTATCTCAACAAAAATGTCCTCATACCAAAGCTAGAGGAGGAGCCCTAGGAGTCTCACTCAAACGAGAACTTCCTAAAGGTTTTGGGTTTAGGAATCAAATTCTATGGACAAGCGCTTCAAGAAAATCTCCCTTTGACCCAAAAACCATGGGCCATACTAGAGAATTCTCTCCAATATTATTTATTATTAAAATTGACCAAGAAGTTCTTGGGTAAGGCTACATTTTTTATATGGCTTAGAGATCATCATTCATCATGATCCCACTTATGAATGGCATCAAGTTCCAACCTAAGTCCTAGAAAATTTACTACTAGGCTTGACTCACCTTGGGAAGTTACCATTTTAGCAAGCTCATCTAGAATAACCAAGTGACCTCCCTCTAGTTAGGGTTATGCATAAGGGGTTGGACTCAAAATGTAATTGTAAAAAAATGGTGAATCCTAATCAAAATCAAGGTGAAACATGGAGAATCCTAAGAAAATAAAATCAAGCATCTTCATACCAAAATTTGGGGTTTCTGAAGCCCTATAATGTAAGGTCATATTTGGGGCCACTTTTGACTTACTAATTCATCTTATAACTTTATAAAAACACCCCCATTAGATCAGGCTTGAAAAGAGCTTTCCAACGAGTACAAATATGTCTATGTTTGGATATATATTATGGCAACTTGACCCTAAGAAAAATTAGTCCTAAAAATTTTAAGCGAATGGGCCGACGTTGAGGGTCCTCATATTCGCCAATTTCCAATTTTGGAAATCCTAATGTTCACCCAATTTTCAAATATTCACCACTATGCATAACCCTACCTCTAGTGTAATATGACAAAAATAATCAAGAATCCTCTACTTACCTAACATCACCTACATCCAAAAAAAAAAACATGAGTGGGAGGACAACAGATTGCGGGAAAGCGACGGCGAGCGGAAGGTCTGGCAGCCCGCCTCGGGGATCTGGTCCCCTGGTTTCTGGTTCAGGCGATCCAGAGTCTGAACCCCCTGAGGAAGGAGAGATTCCTTCCCGTCATGAAAAACCCCCCGATAGAGGGTCTTTCCCTCCGATCCAGGGCTCGTACGCCCATGCGGTCTCGAAAGGGTCACCTTCCCCGACCCTTTCCCAACCCCTGATCCCTTCAGGTTCCGACCTGGTGATCCCAGGCAGTTTGCTGAACAGCTACGTTGATCAAGAAAAGTTCACCCTCATTGGCAAGTTCATCGGGGGCAGACCTGACATGGAGACGATCCAAAAATGGGCTTGCGACAAATGGCGAACGAGTGGCAACATGCAATTAGTGGCCCTATCCTGGGGGTTTTTTGCAATCAGACTGAATAATGTAGAAGATTCCTACAACATCCTTTCTGGCGGACCCTGGTTCCTGGGAAGACGAAGCCTCTTCATCCGCAGATGGGGCGAGGACTTCGACCCAAAAACGTAGAACATCAATGTTGCACCAATTTGGGTTCGTCTCCCGAACTTGCCCTTCCAATGCTGGCATGAGGAAATTCTGAGAGGGATTTCTCGCACCATTGGCGACCTCATCGCTGTCGATTCCTCCACCAAGGTACGCTCCCGTATGGTCCATGCACGTATTTGTGTGAATGCCAATCTAGAATCTGAACTTCCCTCCTATGTCAATCTCTTCAAAGATTCGACCCTCATTAAAAAACAACCTCTCGAATATGAGAACAAACCATCCTTTTGCTCCATCTGCAACACTCAAGGCCACCTGAATCACCAATGTCCCCAATCTAGGGCCTTGAATCACACCTCGCATGTCTCAGGAAGAAAATGCGGGAAAACTAATGAGCCAAGGCAAAAATGTGAAACTTCTGCCCCTATAGAGGATCCCCCTAAAGCTTCCCCAGAAACCCAAGGTTTTGAAGAAGTGAGTCAAGAAGGAATCCCGTCTGTAGATCCCCATCCCCTTGAAACGATCCCTATCGCTGCCTCAATGGAACCTTCCCTTACTCCTTTCGAAGTTGGGGCTGCTAGTGAAGAAGCCCTAAAACCCATCCTCCAGGAGATCGAGAACTTCCAAACCCACCAGTGTCCATCCGGGAACTTCAGCCCAAAGAATACTAGGAGCAAGGCTCAGGCTATGGACATCGAAAGTGAGAAAAGGAGAGGGTGACCTTCTGCCAATGACCAACGTATCAGGGCAACCGAGGATGACATAGCAAATGGCTCCCAACGGACCTTATTCGTTGACAATGACGATCCTCTGAAGGAAGTTTCCAAAAGCTCCAAACCCCCCTTCCAACAGGCGAAGGGAGGCAAAAAACCTCTCAAATCTACCAGATGAAGATGCTCTCCTAGAACGTGAGAGGTCTCAACAGTGCAGCTAAGGTCAGACTTGCTGCTAATATTCGAAAGGAATCCAAACCCTCTATTTTCATCATGCAAGAAACCAAATGTGATGAGAGCTCCTCCAAGAAAGCCGCCAGAGTCATCTGGCATCACGGTGAAGCTTTGTACAGCCCTGCTCAAGGTTCCTGCGGAGGCCTGATGTGCCTGTGGGATCCGTCTCAAGTGGAAGGTAGACTTCTCTCTTCTTCCAGCAGAGTTCTCAATATTCTGTTTCACTGCATTTCTAGCAATCGTTCTTGGATCATGTCCAACCTGTACGCCCCAAACTCTCCCCTTGAGAGAGCTAATTTTTGGAAAACCCTCACTCTGATGAGGGATTCTTTTAGCACCATACCGTGGATTGTTGGAGGGGACTTCAACAGCCCTCTGTTCCCTACAGAGAAAAAAGGTGGATTGGTTGCCACCCACCACACCACTGAAGATCTCAGAGACTTCGTTGATTCCAACGAACTCATTGATATCTGGTATATGCAATCCTGACCCATTCCCCAGACTGTCAACTCTACTTTCATTGCTTTGATCCCCAAATCCCCTGACTACCGATCCATGGCTAATTTCTAGCCCATAAGCCTGTGCAATGTTTTGTATAAAATTCTCACCAAATCAATGGCGTCCAGATTGAAACCCATCCTCCCCTCCATCATTGACCCTTGCCAGGGGAGCTCAGTCAAAGGTAGAAACATTCTGGACAAAGTCATTACGGTTCATGAAACCCTTCATTCTGCTTTCCACAGCAAAAAATCAAGCTTCCTCCTCAAGCTCGACATGACCAAATCTTTCGATTGGGTTGATTAGGACTTTATCAAGGAGATCCTTCTAAAATTTGATTTCCACCCCAAGTGGGTTTAGCTAATTCACAATTGCTTCTCCTCTGCTTGGTTCTCAATGCTGGTCAATGGGTCCCCCGCTAGTTTCTTCCCCAATGTTAGAGGTCTCCGCCAAGGGGATCCTCTATCCCCTCTTTTGTTCATCATTTTTGTAGAATCCCTTGGCAGATCCCTATCTGCGACCAGAGTGGCAGGGAAAATTTTAGGTATTCAAGTGGTTTCTAACTCCACTCCCATCACTCACCAGCAATTCATTGATGACACCATCCTCTCAACTCAAGTGTCTGTCATCCAAGCTAAAACCATCAAGCTCATTCTCTCCCTCTACGAGAAAGCGGTAGGGCAGCAGATAAATTTCTCCAAAAGCAAGCTTTTCTTTTTGCACACTTGGTAAATTTCTCTTACGCAAGGGCTGAATTGGGTGGATCCTGGGCTGCTCTAAAGGATCCCTCCCATCCTCCTACCTGGGACTCCCCTTGCGAAAGAGAGCATGTGGAACAATGTTTTAGAAAGATTCCAACGGAAGCTAGCAGCATGGAAAGGCAAACTTCTATCCCAAGAGACAAAAGCCAGCATTTCAATCTCCACCCTTCAAAGCATTCCCATTTACTTCATGTCAGTTTTCACTCTCCCCAAGTCAGTGTGCAAGAAAATTGAACATATCCAAAAAATATTCCTCTGGTCGGGATCTGAAGACAAATCTAGGATTCCCCTCGTGGCGTGGGACACAGTCTACAGAAGCAAGCAGCAGGGGGGCCTTGGCTACAGGAAGTTGTCCGACATGAATGCTGCCCTGTTGGGCAAACATGCTTGGAGGATTATCTCTAAAGACCTAGCTGAATGGATCCAAATGGTGTCTAAAAAATATATGGGCAATTACTCCTTCCTCGAATCAAGCAACCACCCCAATGGCTCTGCCTTTTGGAAAGTTGTGTTTCACTCCAAATCGCTAATTCAAAAAGGTCTCCGATGGATTCTCGAGGATGGTCGTAGCATCAATTTTTGGAATGATATATGGCTAACGGACGAACCCCTAAGTGACAGGGGCAATCTTGTGGGGCTTCAAACAGTCTTCGATACCAGCAAGGAACGAAAGGTGTCTAATTTCATTGTCTGGGAGGAGGGCCAACCTCGGTGGAGGACCCTCAATGGCAATAGCCCTGAGATTCTGGCCTTAACCTTATGCTTCAGGCAGTCACTATACCCTCTGAGCAAAGGGATGATAAACCCACCTAGGCTGGGTCGAACAAGGGCTCCTACTCTGTTAAGTCTGATTTCTCCCTTCTCAAAACCCACCCTGTGTCGCCCTCCCATATTGTTTGGAAGAAATACCTCATCCCTAAAATTGCCTTCTTTTCTTGGATAGCCTTCCAAAACAAAGCTCTCACTACTGAGAATCTCATCAAAATGGGCATCCCCCTTCCCAACAGGTGCTTTCTATGTCAAGCAAATTGGGAATCCACTGATCACCTATTCCTCCACTGCGACTTCACCTCGGCTGCACTTGGTTTCATTTTTTCCACCTTTCGAATCCAATGGGCTCCTCCCAAGTCTTTGTGCGAAGTTTTCCTCCAATGGCCCCAACCCTTTGCTAACCACAAACTTCGGTTCCTTTGGGACATTTGCCTTCACCACCTGGTCTGGCAAGTGTGGCTAGAGCGTAATAGAAGGGTCTTTGGGTCTTTTTCCTGGGATCCTCCCTCTATTTCCTCTAGAGCCCTCGCCTTCGCCTCTGAAAATGCTAATCTTATTCATTGTCCCAGTCCTCGTCCGTCCTCCTGGGAAGACCTCATCCTCAAGTCTCTCAATATCTCGGTCGATTCCCCCGTGGAGAACCCTTTACCTCACCCCCGAACCCTTGCCCGATGGATTCCTCCCCCCATGGTTGGATCAAGCTAAATTTTGATGGGGCATCCAAAGGGAACCCTAGAGTGGCTAGTGTTGGCGGTGTGGTCAGGGATCACCGAGGAAAGGTCCTACTTGCTTTTTCTGAAGACTTGGGCCACCAAACCAACCATGTTGTAGAAGCTAGGGCCCTGTGGAGGGGCCTAGTTCTCATCAAAGAGGATCCCCGGGCAGTCATCGTAGAAGGTGACTCCATGAACATCATCAACTATCTGACTAAGGATGAGATTCCTGCGTGGTGAGTTTTCAACACCATCCAAGAATCTCGATGAATCCTTCGAAGCAGGAACCATAGATGCCAACACATCTATCGAGAAGGGAATGCCTTGGCCGACCTCTTGGCCAATAGAGGATCCTCCTTCGACAGTCTCACCATCTGGGATCACGGGTTTCCACAAGACATCTCTGACATGGCAGCGTCAGACCTCAAAAATTGTCAATGACCCATGTCAGATCCTCACGATTGGCCACGTCATGCAACATCCTTATGCCAGGCAGTCCCCTCTCAAGAGCAACTCCCACAGCCGCAGGCGTGCTCAAGACAATCCTCCAACCGTCAGATCTTCGAGACGGCTCAAGAAATCAAAGGTGAAAGTCGAAGCCGGTCCTCCGCTCCATCTGAGCTTGAACTCGGACTCGAAGCAGAATAAGGTGCCACTAAACTTGCTTATTGATCTGGCCATTGATGCCATGGGAAACATCACCAAGGGAGCTGAATCGGTGATCCATTGCCTCCGCAAACTCAAGGAGCACTCGGGTGGACCCTCTGGCGGTCAGGAGGACCCCAAGAAGATCTAAGTTGGTCGGCGTTTCCTGCTCTCTTCGCCCGGTTTCGGGATTTTGTTGTTGGGAAGTTTTTTTTTTCTTGTGGGGATCGACTGTTATGTTTAAATTTGTTGTAATTTGGTCTGAGACTTGCTTTTCGGTCTCAACCTTGTGGCCTTAAAGGTGCTTTCATTTTTCTGTTATAAGGTTTTGGGATCCTCTTAAAAAACCCGCTATGTATATACTGTTACTTAACAAAAAAAAAAACATCACCTACATCCAAGTCCTTTCTCTTGGATCAAAGTATTTGGTTTAGGAGTTTGCAGACTTTCTCACCCTTCCTCCATTTAAATTTTCACTAGGAAAAATCCCTGCCTGACTATCCTCATAATAAAACCTTGACCCACTTTTACCATATTCACTTGTCATCTTGTCAATGACATACAATTTTTCTATTTTATGATAATAACACCTCATAGTCATTTTTAAATAGTTGGTTGTCTTTTTTGTAACATTTATCTATATGAGTAATTTTTTTTTAAAAGGTATATATATGGTTTTAAAAAAATCAACAAGACATCATATATTTAGTTATGTCAATATATTATCATATTTAAAGTTGTTTAAATACAAAATTAAGTAGAACTTCAAAAATTAACCACTTGAATTATAGGGCCAAGTTATCCAAAGTATCTAATAAGAAACATGATGTAATGTCTCTTCACATTCTAACATGGAAGAAATGTGATATGATGTTCCTTAACTTGTTGGCATGAATGGTAATGTTGCTCGACTTTCTATATATGATATACTTTTAGCATTCCAATATTAAAAGTCTATTCAATGAGATCAAAGATAATAAAGGTTACTTAGAAAGAAGAGTTTGATTCTTCAATGATAACAAATATAAATATCAAATTTTTATCCTTTTAATGATGTTTCATGTGATAATAGGATTAACCAATTCTCATGAGAATATGTTTAGATACATGTAGATCTCCTTGATAATGGGAATCCCTCTACTATTTACTTATCATTGAAACTTAAAAAATGAGAAAAAAATGGAATATAAAAGGTCATAATTTTCTAACTGTAAAATAATGTTATTGTCAAAGACTACATGATCTCTCTATCAGATCAAATGGAAGTAATTCATATTCTCAAATATTATTCAAAAAATAAAGAGAGCAAAAAAAAAGAGTAATATACACAATTATATAGGTTCCCTTGAGCACCAAGCACTAGGGTAAGATAATATCATATCAATGTAATGAATTGTATGGTCAGGGATTATTAAAAGGAAATGCTTAAAACCCAACAACAACAACAACAATAATTAATTAAAATTCATATTAACCCAAGGCTACATAACATAAATGATTAAAGGTTTATTGCAAGTTACTAAATCCTTTTCTATTACACATTAGGCATTATAAATGTTTAGTTAATGTTAACCATATTAGTGGTTTAATTGATGTCCATGGGGCACAACACATAAATTCATAATAGATTATATTATATAATGACTTCTTTTAGGTTTCTACATGATTATATAATTCATTAGGGACATATCCCAATAAATTTAAACTACACATATCTCAACAATCCATATAATTGAAACTAAGGGGGAAAAGGAGATAAGACATTAAATATGAAAATTTAACATCTTCCCATATATTGAATGCTATAGTGGGTTGGTTTCATCTAATTATTAGAGGAACTATTTGAATCTCCCTCATCATTTAAAAGTTTTTTGCCAGACTTTTGAAACTTTGCTTCAATATTTTGTAATCTCACCAAATAATCATGTATAGTGTCTTTTAGTTTTATAATATCATCAAGTGGGTGCCAACTAATGGATTTTTAGCTATATTAAATCATAGATCCTAATATCCAAAGTCTTAATCAAAATCAATATTAGAGCATTCAGCTATTTGATCAATATCAATGAATATAACTTCATGAAATAACAATATTTCAATAATAAAACTCACAATATTATTGATCAAATATACAAGATCTATGTTACATTTTTTTGTATTTATAATGCATTGAAATTTATTTCCATAATATAACCTTAGAATATGACTCTTCAATACTTAAATATTTCTCTCCTCACATATCCAGGAGATGCATCCTTTCCTATTCCTCACATATGACAAAACTCTCATGTCTCTTGACTTTACATATTGCCACATATTATGTGACTATTCACTTGTATATTTGACACCTACATATATGAATCTTGACTTACTTACATGATACATTGCACACGCTCACACTTTACACACTTGCACACCTTATTACATGACACTTAGACTCTTTTAATACATTGACACATACTTTAGGAGAAATATAAATCACACTTCCTAATCTAATATTTAAAAATGTATAATGGGGGTTCTTTATCATTTACCAAATAATATAAAATATCCAACACCCCCTTGTATTACATTATTTGGTTTGAAAAATTTTAGTCTTCAATATTCATCTTCATCTTTTGCCTTGTGTCCATCCATGAACTCTGCTTGTTGACCCATATTGACAATCTTACACTATACCTGATCCAATATTATATTTCTTGTCTTTAGGAGTAGTCAAACAATTTATTTTTAAACTTTTCTTAAGGTAAAATATGGTCTAAAATTTTCTATGTAATCCCATTGTATCTACAAAAAATATTTCATCCTTGATCAAACCCATAGCTTCAATTTTGTTTTGTTTTTTTATGACATATTTTTTTGTTTCCATTGATGTATTTAAATTTTGTTTTCCTACATCTATCAAACAATAGGGCTACTGAGATAAGGTTATTTGATAATATTAGAACATACAATACATCATCTAACATGAAATATGAATATGGTAGGCTATGTATTACTCTTCTAGGTCCTTGGACATAATATATCTTATCATTTACTATTTTTAATGGAATGTTTGGTCTAACTTCCAATGAATCAAACCAATGTAAATTACTAGTCATATGATGACTAGCACTTGGACCTATATACCATGTGTATTTTTCATTTTCATATTTTTATGATATTTAAATGATCTTGTTTCATGTCTTTAGTAAAAAATTTGATTCTAAAACTTTCCTCTCATAGAATTTGGCCCTTTGATTTTATATGAATTTTGTGTTGTATTCATTTGTCTTCTATCCATAAATTTCGTCATATTTTTCAAATTCTTCAAATTAATTCCTTTGAAGTTGAATACCTTATGTCTTCTAAATTCAATTTTATTTAATTTATTCAAAAAACAATTTCAAATTCTTTTCAATATTCAAACTTTAACAATCTTATTTCACAAAGTTAACATAGGTTTTTATGAGGGGTCTCAGTCCTCTCATACTAAGTGGGATTTGAACCTTAGACCTCCCAAAGAGATACCAAAGCTCTTCCCACTGTATTAAGATTGCAACTCAAACTTTAACAATCTTCAAATCAATTAACTTTTTAAATTTCAATTTTCCTTATATCTCCCAATTTTAATTTCAAAATTTTCACAATCTTCAATCATTAATCAACAGTCATTCATTAATTCAATTATCAAATTTTAATTAATTCTTATCTCTCTAGATTAGTTTTTTCATTCAATATTAATTTTTTCCTTATTTATCCTAAAGTCAAATTTTATAAAATCAAATATTTTCAACCTTATATCTCCAAATAAATAAATAAGGCACTCAATAAATTAATATGCAATTAGGTAAACTTTTACCTTGATTCATGCAACTTCTCCTTTATGTCACAATTCCTTTGTGCCACACATCTAGTATTGCAATATTATATTTAAAAAATGCATTATAGTTATGATACCTCATTTTCTTTTAGATTCTCTAATCACTGACCAGCTTTAGCTTGAACATTCCCTGTGCATATTCCTTCGTTCACTATGCAATTTTCATCATTCAGAGGCATTCTCCTTTAAACTTAAGTATCCTCCTTTGCTCTTTAGGTATTATTATTTGCTCTTTAGGTGTTCTCCTTTGCTCTTTGGAATTATTTCACTCTTTAGGCATTATCCTTCACTCTTCAGGTCTCCTTCACTCTTTAGGCATTCTTCTTCACTCTTCAAGAATTCTCCTTCACTCTTCTAGTGTTCTTCAATATTTAAGCATTATCATTTTCTCTTTGATGTTATTTCACTCTTTAGGAATTATCCTTCTATCATGACCCTCCCTTGGTAAAATTTTCATATAATGGACTCATGATTGGCTATGTTATCTTGTTGATGGAATGACTGACTATTTCATGCTTAGTTTTTGTAAAACATACATTTTATGGAAGAATATAATGCTGCTAATAGATTTGCACTCTTGTAGGAACATGTTTTCTCATGGGTGGAAGAAATACTTAACCACCAAGAACAAGATGCCATAAGAAAAAGAAATGATGTGATGATTCATGAGATAAATCAAGTTTTGGTTGAGATTTGTTTGTTGCTTGATAATATTTATTTCGACGAGATTTTGTTAATATAATGAGAATCATTGCAAAAGAAAATGCTTGATTTTATTTATTTTATTTAAAATACATTTAAAATATTTATCTTTATTGAACATATTGAATTAACACTAAAAGGAAGAATATCATACTTGTCTAAATTCAATACTGAATAGGAGTTTTCATTAATTTTTAAATGATTCTTGTTTTTTTATTCCCAATGGATAAAAGGGATGAAAACATACTTTTTAAAATTAAGAGGTTTTTAAAGTAGGAAATTTATAACTTGGTGTATAGATAATTGAGTTATCATACTTTGAAGTCAATAACTTATCTAGTGTGCAAAAAGAAATGTTAACTTATTTACTCTCAAAATTGTATTTGAGTGGGAAATTTAAATTAACTAGTGTGTTGTTTGTTAGTGGAAACCTTTCATCATACCTCCAACAGAGTAAACATGCATAGTAGTGTTTTTTGAGATAACGTCAAGCCCTCAAAATACGTCAAAATTTTGGATAATGAGGGGGTGATACTTGTGAAGGAGATAGATGAAGAAAATGGAGTTAGTTGGAGAAAGGGGAGAAGGATATCAGTGTTGCAGAGCGATCTAGTGAAGAGTTACCATAATCTTCAGGTAGGATAAAAAATAACTTATTCTCCTAGTTTTAAAACTTCAAGTATTGTTATTGTTTATTCTCAGATAAAAAGAAATAATTCTTCTAAAGTTTATTCCAACTCGAGTGACTCATTTGCCTCAGAACCATCTTTTGCTCTAAACAAAAAGAAAAATTATTTTAAATCATACACTCTAGCTGATATATATTTTTTTGTTTTCAAAATGAGACTGGAAAGTATTCCTTTTTGTTTTAAAACTAGAAACGTTTTATGGTTTCTCTTTAGGAATATTGGGTGCAATGAATTATCTCCTTAAAGAGCTTTGTAGGGTTTTATATCTGTGAACTAGTTGTTTTGGAAGAAAAAAAACTTAATAAAACTTTGGATGCTTAACTTGCAGTATAGATTGTCTAAGTTGGTCAAATATACCTATTTATTTGTGCCAATATATGGAATATTCGATGGATTTCAAATTATGTTTGGAACCATATAGCACCATCTAGAAAAATAGCTATAGATGTCATCTTTAACTATAAAATTCATAAACTTTATACCTTATGATATTTACCTGAGTAGTGTTGAGATACGAACTTCGAGTTTAATTAATTAAGACTGTAAGTTTGAGATGTTCGGTTAACATTTTACTATTCAAATTTAGTCTCTCTATTTTATATATAGTGATGACTGTGATTCGGTAGCATCAAGACATGAGATGTGGTGAACATAGATGTCCACTATAGTTTTGTTAACTTTTACTTCTCTTTAAAAAAATAGTATTGGACCTATAGAAAATGATTGAATACGTCTTCTTGTATTCGACTGGTTTGGGTAGGCTGAGTTGAAAACTCTCCATTTCTAAATAAGACTTTAATCTATTGGACATCAAGGAAGGTCATGGGTGTTGTCATCTTGAAATGAAATCAATGGTAAATTTCATAATTAGAAAAAGAAAAGAGATTAATAAAATTATGGTGGGTTTAATATAGAATGCATAATGTTGCTTGTATCTATTTCCTGAATGAAATACTTGAGACTCTTGAAGAGTACGTTTGTAATTATAAATGTTGTGTGGTATTTTTACCACAATTTTTTTTTGTTCCCTTGGAGTTATATTTTATATGTATCCTTGCGGGAAGAAATACTTTTAGAAAGATAAGATAAAAAAAATTGAATGATTTAATTTTCAGATTTTGTCTGATTATGCTTGTTCCGTAGCTACATCCTATAGTATTTATTTATGTTAATAGAAGACAAAAAATAATTTTAACAAGGGATTATGAGATCCCTTTCAATATGGAAAATAAAGGAAAATTTATTTAGTTTAAATAAGTTGTGGCATGGAGCCCATCTTTGGAATGTTTGTGTTATGCTTGCTTTTGGGGTATGGAGCCTGTACCTACATAAGTTTGAAATGAGTTGCTTTTAGAAATATAACTCTTAATGAGAGAAAGAATATTTCTTTTTGAAGGTTTAAAATAAAATATGCTTTGGTTTATTTGAATAAAAATTAGTTAGTATAGGGTTGTCCATGTTCTTACCATTCTTATATTGAATGAAAATCATTTGATTATTGGATAAGTCAAAGTAAGGCTTACATGATACCCTATGAATGAGTTGAATGTGACTTTATTATTGCTTTGTAGAAAATATTATGAAATAAGGATTATGAAATAAATCCAAATAGCCTTGGATTGTATATTAAATAATTTTTGAAAGGTATTACGGCTTTCTTTGACCCAATTGAGAAACCGATTGTATTTGAGTTAAAAGAATATTTATATTGTAAAAGCATAAGAGGTATGGAACTCTTATAATGGATATAGAGGTAAATGTGGTACTTTAAACTCAATGCATGTGCCTAAATATAATTATGAACTAAAGGACAAATTCATAATGTAATTAAATAAGAGTTATGGAACTCTTAAGATGGAAGTAAAGGCATTATGGGATGCCTTTGACTCAATGTATAAAATCAACTCATTATGAAATAAAATAAGAAATGATTCAAGGCTATTCCCCATGAGGGTTCCCAGGATATATGAGTTGTTGTGTGATTATGAGTGGAGACTCTTTATTTATGGAGTACTTTGATGAAATTGCTCATGAAATTTCTATGTTATTTTAAAAAATGGATAATTTATTATGAATTCATACTTTCATTAGATATGCACTATTTTTAATATGAACTTCAATGGGATAATTTCAAGCCTTGTATGATAAAATTTGATAATACAATTTGAATATATTGTACTTTGGTTTAAAATGAGCTTGGATAATTCTCAAAGTATTCATTAGTTTAAATATAAAACTTGTTTGCAACTCCTTTAGGGTACATATAATGTACACTTATGATGATGGCTCACATAAGGGAAAACTTATGCTAATACAAATATCTAAATTTAAGGTAGTAGAGGGAAATGAATGGGTGATGCTTATTACACTAGGAATAAATTTATTTCATGATGAATCTTAGTGGTACAAAAGAGGTTTGATGGTTTGTTTCCTTAGATTAAAATATTGAGCAATACTTATTGGGAGAAGACTAGCTCATCATGAATATGAGATCGATAGTCTTACCCCAACATGCTTAGCACACCTACATTAGTGGATTTATGTATGGTTTAGTGATTGGTGTGCTTCTTTCAATGGACTAAAAGGAATAAGCTAGCTCTTTGAAAGAATGATACTGATAGCTTAGTCTTGCACATCATCTAGTACACGTGCATAGAAAGATATATGTAAGTTGTAGGGATGGGTATACCTCTTATTGGATTTAATAATTATGACCAAATTCTTGATGAGAGGATATGGATGGTTTTATTTAGATATACTAATGCCTTGAGCAGAACCCTAGCCTTTTATACTTGAAAAAAAAATTGTTTCATGGATGAGATATGAATTTTGGGTTGTGACATTTGATATCAGAGCTCATGGTCATAGGACTATAAGCTTCCTTTGATAATACCTAGGCATAGCTAAACTAAGTAAAAATTCATTTTGAAGGAATAAATCATTAATAGAGATTACACCCTACATGGTATAGGATAATAAATTTTGTTGTCTTGTCAAGTTGATGACTTATTTAGTTATAAAAAGTGCTACAATTCATATAAGGAATTGTGACATAATACCTATTTATCTCTTGTGTGGTAAGGGATAATGCTACCTAAAAGGAGAAGAGGGAGTCTTGTTCCATCAATGAGGTAGAAACAATAGACTAATGTTGAGGTCGAGATCCCAAAATTAGGAATAGGTAATCTAACTAATGAGAGGGAACATCTCACTACAACAGTTTCTCTACTTCATGAAAATAAGGAACAACAAAAGTAACTGTTGGAAATCATTGTGAATCAAGATTCATAGGTTGGGGACTCTAGGGTAGTTCAGGTTAATGAATCCCCTATAGAGGCACAATAGGCAAGAATTCAATTAGAAGTAAAAATGGGTAAGGATTTGAAGCATGTAATATACTCCAAGTTTAATGGAGAGGAAGGTGGTGATGTAGCCAAAGCCTGGTTGAAGGAATTGGAAATCTTCTACAATATGAATAATTACTCCACTAGAACCTGAACGTCTTATGCCACCTTACATTTACAGGATTTTGGTTTAGATTGATAGGAAAATTTTAGTGGAGAATAGGAAATTGAGGTAGTAGTTGATCTAAAATAGGACTTTGTGGTAGCATTTAAAGAGAGGTTCCTCATAGAGCATTTTTATGCCAAGAAATTTGAATAATTCACCAATATTCTATAGGGAAACAAGACGGTGGATTACTATTACCAAATTTTATTAAAATTTTGAAGTATGTACCCACGTATAATGAGAAGATGAAGATACACAAATTTATACTAGGGGCATATCCTAGGATAGGGCACGAAGTGAATATGCATGAGCCTAATACCCTTCATAAGGCTTACATCTTGGCTAGGAAAGTTGATACTTATTTAAAGCCCTATTTTAATTATGAAGGAGCTTCTGAGCAAGACAAACAAACACTCAGGAAAAGAAATAGTGTAAGTTTAATGAAATGGGAGAGATAACAGATAAAAAAAAATTTCCAAGGGAAGGACAAAAGAAATGATAAGAAATAGAGAAAGTTTAGGAAGAAATTTAGAGGAAAGAATAACAATCATAACAACAATAATGACAAGCCACCACATCAAGGGTAACTTAACCCTCCTCTAGCAATGAAAGCAAAAGGATAGAAGTAGAGAAATCATCTAGGATCCAAGGGTGGATGCTATGATTGTGGGGATCAAATTATGCCAATAATTGCCCACTTAGAGTAGGACTGAGTTCTAAGGGAAAATAACCCACCTGCAAAGAACCTATGCACAAGGAACCTATTCATAAGATTTATGCAATGATAGGGAATCAAAATATGAAAGGGCAATCCACTCATTTGCTTATAAAGAGTAAGATTTTTGGTAGAAATAATAAAATTTTGATAGATAGTGGAGCTACAGATAGCTTTGTTGCTACTAGTTTGATCAAGGATATACCAAAAAGACCAAGAATCTTGGCATATGGGTGGAAGGTCAAGTATGGTTCAAGAAAACCCTACTCTGTGGATCGATGCTATCCAATGACCAAAATTACCTTACCTAGTGGTACGACCATTGGATGTCTTTATGTAGCACCACTACATGCTTTTGATGTAGTCTTAGGAATGGATTGGTTGTAAGCACATAAGGCTATGATCAATTTCTAGGATAGATGGATTGAGTATTCAGAAGATGACAAGAAAATATAGAGAGTCTATAGTTCACAAGGGACTTTTCAACCCCAGATCCTCTTTGCAATGCAACTTAAGAAATCCATTAAAAAGGGAGGAACAATTTATGTAGTTAAGATAAATGAAATTGAAGAGGAAAAGAAGGAAGAGGTGTTTTGAAAACACCTAGTACTTCAAGAATTTAAGGATGCATTTCTAGAGGATTTACGTAGACTACCTCCAAAAGATGAATTTGACTTCACTATTGAGCTAAAACCTAGGACAAAGCCTATTCATAGGGCTCCTTATAGAATGAATACCATTGAGATTCAAGAGCTAAAAGTACAACTACAAGGATTGTTGGAAAAAGGATTAATTAGGTCGAGTGTGTCACTATGGGGTGTACCTATGTTATTTTTTAAGAAGAAGGATGGCTTATGCATAAATTATAGAATACTTAATAAGGAAACCATCAAAAATAGATACCCTTTGCCTAGAATTGAAGATATTTTTTATCAACTAAGGGATACCACTATCTTCTCAAAGATTTATTTGACAATGGATATCATCAATTGAGAATCCATGAAGAGGATACCCATAATATTGCATTTAAAACTTGGTATGGACACTATGAGTTTATAGTTTTACCTTTTGGACTAACAAATACTCTAACAAAATTTATGAAATTGATGAATAGTGTATTCAAAAAGCATCTGGATCGATTTGTCCTTATATTTTGGGATGATATTCTAGTATATTCTCAAAATAGGATGGAGCACAATAGGCATATCAGAATCATGCTAGGGTTTCTAAGGAAGAATCAATTATATGATAATTTATCTAAGTGCAATTCTATGTGTCAAAAGTATAGTACTTAGGGCATATCATATCATCAAAAGGAATAGTAGTGGATACCAAGAAAATAGAGGTTATAATGAATTGGTTGATGCCTACAAATGTGACTGAAGTGCGGAGCTTCATGGGTTTGATAGGATATTATAGGCACTATGTGAAATATTACTCCAAGATAGAATCTACCATAACTAACCTCCAGATAAAGGGAAAGGAATTCAAGTGGAAAAATAAATGTGATGCAACTTTTAACTTGCTTAAACAAAAACTCACCATGAAACCCATATTAAAGATTCCAAACCCTCAAGGCAATTTTTTGGTATGCACGAATGCATCATTGGAAGGTTTGGGTGGAGTGTTCTCATACGATGGAGCAATTATATCTTATGGTTCAATAAATCTCAAGAGGCATGAGATCAACTATGCTACTCATGACCTAGAATTGGTAGCAGTTGTATACACTCTCAAAATTTGGCAACATTATTTGGTGGGAAGATCCTTCAAATTGAGAACCGACCATCAAGGTTTGAATTATATATTTACTCAACCCTTTCTCAATACCAAAAAAATGATATGGATGGATTTCCTCACTAAATATTATTTTGAGACTGAATACATCAAGGGAAAGGAAAATAAGGTTGTGGATGCCTTAAGTAGGAAAAGACATATTGCTACCTTGACCCACAACCATGTGGACTTGATGGATCAGGTCAAAAGAATGCAACATCAAGATGAATATTACAACCAAATTTGGAAAAAATTAGAGAAAAGACCCGGGGAAAGTGGGGATTTTAGAATCAAGGATGGTTTTCTATGCTTCAAGGATCGGGTAGTAATTCCCAATGTAGGTGATCTGAGGAAATTGGTCATGAATGAAGCACATAGATCTCCATACTCTACTCACCCAAGGGGAGCAAAGATGAGAGAAAACATGAAGAAAAAATTTTACTGGCCAAGGATGAAGAGAGACATCACGGAATTCATTTTCAATTACCTCAAATACCAGAAGTTTAAGGTTGAACATAGAAAGATATACAAAGATATTTTCCATTCCTGTTTGAAAATGATATGTAATTATTGTTTTTATGTTTGAAATTTGATGAAACACAAAGGATTGTGTTAAGCCTAAGTGGGGTAGTATTTCATGACCCTCCCTTGGTAAACTTTTCATAGAATGGATTAATTATTGGCTATGTTATCTTGTTTATGGAATGACTAACTATTTCATGCTTAGTTTTTGGAAAATATGCATTTATGGAAGAATATGATGCTGCTAATAGATTTGCGCTCTTGCAGGAATAGGCTTTCTCGTGGGTGGAAGAAATACTTAACCACCAAGGACAAGATGTCATAAGAAAAGGAAATGATGTGATGATTCATGAGATATACCAAGTTTTGGTTGAGATTTATTTGTTGCTTGATAATGTTTCTTTCAATGAGATTTTATTGATATAATGAGAATCATTGCAAAAGAAAAATGCTTGATTTTAGTAGAAACTTTTTAACTTGGTGTATGGATAATTGATTTATTATACTTTGAAGATGATATCTTATCTAGCATGCAAAATGAAATGTTAACTTATTTATCCTCTAGTTTGGACTTGAGTAGGAACTTTAATTAACTAATGTATTATTTGTTAGTGGAAACCTTTCGCCATACCTCCAATAGAGTAAACATGCGTAATGGTGTTTTTTGAGATAGTTTCAAACCCTTTAAATACATCAAAAAGTTATATAATGGGGGTGATACTTTTTCAGGAAGGAGATAGGTAAAAAAAATGAGTCAGTTGGAGAAAGGGTAGAAGGAGATCGATGTTGTGGAGCGAGTTGGTGAAGAGTTACCATGATATTTAGGTAGGATAAAAAAGAACTTGTTCTCCTAGTTTGAAAACTTCAAGTATTGTTATTGTTTATTCTCAGACAAAAATAAACAATTCTTCTGAATTTTATTCCAACCCAAGTGACTCATTTTCCTGAGAACCATATTTTGCTCTAAATAAACAAAAAAAATATTTAAAATCATACACTACAGCTAATGTATGTTTATTTGGTTCTCAAAATGGGACTGGAACGTATTCCTTTTCATTTTAAAACTAGTAGCATTTTTTGGTTGCTCTTTGGGAATCTCAGGTGCAATGAATTATCTCCTCAAAAAGCTTTGTAGGGTTTTATACCTGTGAACCAGTTATTTTTGGAAGAAAAATAAAACTTAATGAAACTTTGGATGCTTAAATTGCAGTATAGATTATCTAATTTGGTCAAATAAACCTCTTTATCTATGCTAATATTTGGAAAATTGGATGGAGTTCGAATTATGTTTCGAACCGATCAAATGTCATATGGAAAAATGGCTATATATGCTATATTTAACTATGAAAGTCATAAAATTTATACCTTATGAAATTTACTTGAGTAGTGTTAAGATACCAACATTGAGTTTAATGAATTAAGATCGCAGGTTTGGGACATCCGGTGAACATTTCATTGGTTCAAATTTAGTCTCTATTTTATATAGACTGAGGGCTATAATTCGATAGTGTCAAGATGTGATATAGGGTGAACATAGATGTTTGACTATAATTTTGTTAAATTTTACTTCTCTTTAAAAAAATAGTATTGGGCCTATTGAATACATCTTGTATTCGACTGGTTTGGGCCGGCTATGTTGAAAACTCCTCATTTCCAAATAAGACTTTAATCTATTAGATAGAAAGGAAGGTCGTGGGTGCTGTCATCTTGGAATGAAAGTAATGGAAAATTTTATTCTTAGAAATAGAAAAGAGATTAATAATATTATGGTGGGTTTAATATAGAATGCATAATATTGTTTGTATGTATTTCCTGAATGAAATACTTGAAACTCTTGAATAGTACGTTTGTAGTTATAAATGTTGTGTGGTAGTTTTACCACAATTTTTTCTTGTTCCCTTGGAGTGATATTTTATATGTATCCTTGCGGGAAGAAAGACTTCTGGAAAGATAAATAAAATTGAATGATTTCCGTTTTGAATTTTTTTTTATTATGCTTGTTTTGTAGCTATGTCCTATTGTATTTATTTATGTTAATAAAATATGAAAATTAATTTTAACAAGGAAATATGGGATCCCTTTCAATAAGGAAAACAAAGAAAAATTGATTTATTTTAAATAAGTTATGGTGTGAATCCCATCTTTGGAATGTTTGTGTTGTGCTTGCTTTTAGGGTATGGAGCCCACACCTATAGAAGTTTGAAACGGGTTGCCTTTAGAAATATAACTCTAGAAATAATATTTCGTGTTGAAGGTTTAAAATAAAATATGCTTTGGTTTGTTTGAATAATAAATTCATTACTATAGGGCTGTCCATGTGCTTACCATTCTTATATTAAATGAAAATAATTTGATTATTGGATAAGTCAAAGTTGGTTTTGCATAGCTTTTACTAAAATATATTAAATTTATTTGATTATTGGATAAGTCAAAGTAAGTCTTACATGATGCCCTATGAATGAGTTGAATGTGAATTTAAACTTGCTTGGTAGCAAATATTATAAAATAAGAATTATAGAATAAATCCAAATAGACTTTGATTGTTTATTAAATTGTTTCTAAAAGGTATTACGAGTATCTTTGACCCAATTGAGAAACCAAATTGTATTTATGAGTTAAAATATATATTCATATTGTAAAATCATAAGAGGCATGGAACTCTTATGATGGATGTAGAGGTAAATGTGGTACTTTTGATTCAACACATGTACCTAAATGTAATTATGAATTAAAGGATAAATTCGTAATGTAATTCAATAAGAGTTATGGAACTCTTAATATGGAAGTAAATGCATTATGGGATGCCTTTGACTCAATGTATAGAATCAACTCATTATGAAATAAAATAAGAAATGATTCAAGGTTGGGTTTTTCTCCATTGGGGTTCCTAGGATATTTGAGTTGTTGCGTGATTATGTGTAGAAAATATTTATTTATAGAGTACTTTGATGGAAAATTGGAATTGATAATGAAATTTTTATGTTCTTTTAATAATGGGTAATTTATTATGGATTCATACTTTCATTAGACATGCACCATTTTTTATATGAACTTCCATGGGACAATTTCAAGCCTTGTATGATAAATTCTGATAATATAATTTGAATAGATTTTACTTTGGTTTAAAAAGAGCTTGGATAATTCTCAAAGTATTCATTATTTTGAATATAAAACTTGTTTGCAACTCATTTAGTGGACATATAATGTACACTTGTGATTATGGTTCACATAAGGAAAAAAATATGTTAATACAAATATCTACATTTAAGGTAGTACATGGAAATGAATGGATAATGCTTATTATGCTAGGACTAAAGTTCTTTCATTATGAATATTAATGGTATAAAAGAGATTTGATGGTTTGTGTCCTTATATTTAGACATTGAGCAAGACTTACTGTGAGAAGACTAGCTCATCATGAAGATGAGATCGATAGCCTTACCCCAACATGCTTAGTGCACCTAAATTAATGGATTTATGTATGGTGTAGTGATTTACGTGCTCCTTTTAATGGACTAAAAGTAATAAGTTAGATCTTCAAAATAATGATACTAATAATTTAATCTTGCACATCACCTAGTACACTTGCATAGAAAGACATATGTAAGCTATAGGGATGGATATATCTCTTGTTGGATGTAATAATGATGAGAAAATTCTCAAGGAGAGGAGATAGATGGATCTATTAAGGGACACTAAGACCTTTAGTAGAACAATAGACCTTTATACTTGGAAAAAAAATTGGCTCATGGATGAGATAGGAATTTTGGGTTGACACCTTCACTCTTCAAGAATTTATTCTTCAATACTTTTGGCATTTGGCTCCAATATCTACGTGCTTCTTGCTTTGTAGTGGCTTCCACCAACTTGGATTTCCAAATGCACTCCTTCAAACTTCTTCAACATTGAATTTTATCTCAAATCTTCATTTCTCATTATTTTGGTGGATTCTAATTCATACTTCAATGCAATTCAAAATAGTAAACTAGCTTGGCTTTATTCCTTCAATCACAATCCCTTAAATAATAGTATTCGATTTAAATGTAATTTTTTAGCACTATGCCTTCCACCAAACCTAGGGTGTAATATCAACCCATTATTTCAACTTTTCATTACTTATTTTCTCAAAATTTTCTAGGGTGAAATCAAACCTTCCTTCTTACTTCTTCCTCCACAATATCAAATGATCAAATTGTGGCTTTAATACCATTGATGGATTTTTAGCCAAAATAAATAGTAGGTCCTAATATCTAGGATCTTAGTCAAACTCAATATTAGAGCATTCAACTATCTAATCAATATCAATGAATATTACATTCATGAATTAACAATAATTTAATAACAAAACTCATAATATTATTGACCAAATATACAAAATCTCAATTACATTTTTTTCTCGATACAATACATGGAGCTTTATCTCCATAATATAACCTTAGAATATGTCTCTTCAATACTTGCTATTTCTCTCCTCACATCTTTGAGATATGTAGATTTTTCTATTTCTCACATATGACAAAAATATCATGTCTCTTGACATCTTACCACATACCATGTGATTATTCACTTGTAAAATTGACACCTACACATATGACTCTTGACTTAATTACATAACACATTGTACACTCTCACACTTGCACACCTTGTTAAATAGAACTTGGAATATTTTCACACATTGGAACACACTTTAGGGGAAATACAAATCACACTCCTTAATATAATAAATCACTTCCTAATCTAATATTTACAAATGTACAGTGGGGGTACTTTATCATTTACCAAATAATGTAATATCTCCAACATCAACTTCTTTGAAGACATCAACTTGTCCTTGGGCCAATGAATTGTATATTCCACCAATTTTAAGTCCTTTGCATGAGCTTGGATTCAAGAAATTACACCATAATTATTCAAAGCAACATAATAGTGACTAGAAAGAGAGAAGAGAGCATCAAAGGTTATGATATTAGTATTTTTAACTATCAAATTAATCATATGGATCACTAATCCAACAATTTAAAAAGGTAAGGTAAAGTTTTAAATAATAGACTTAACATATTATTTATGTCTATCTTCAATTTGCCTCTTAAAGATGTTATATTTTCCCTTAATACCTCAAATAAATCAATATAATCATTAATGTCAATAAATTATGTGTTGGAAATTTTGAGTATATTGTTGTCATTGATTTCATAGGTTGAAGACATTGGTTGTCATTTATGTCAACAAAAATAAAGGTTTCATGGTTTTACCATGGTGGTACTTGCAAAATAAAAAGGAAGATGTTTTATGTGGCAAAGACTTTATCCAAATAAAAGGCCCAAAGAAGAAAAATAAAAATAAGAAAAGGCCCAAAGAAGAAAAAGCAAAATAGAAAAGACCCAAAGAAAGTATAATATTTAAATCTATAAAGATTTAAAATATTATAATAATTAAAAATTAAAAATGGGCACCAAAGGTTAAGGTTGGAAATCAAATATTTCCATGCACCAAAGTCAAGGACCAAATACACATTTGTGTATTTAAAGTACAAAGCTAAGAGGGAAAAAATAATTGATCATCGAAAAGTTTGTGTGCTTTGAGAATCGTTCACGGTAGAGGAGAAGGAGAAGAAAAACGTCAAATTAGAATTTTGAGGTAGAGCACATGGATAAAGAGAAGGGGTAGTTGACTTAGATTCCATCTGGGCAGCCAACCCAGATGGAAAATCCCTCGGTGCTAAGACGTGGCAGTAGGGAGGTCTCGAGTTTGAGACACAACGGAGGCAAGGAGTTAAAGTTTTTTTGAAAAGTTTTTTCATGCCGAAATTGGGAATAAATAAGAGCACGTGCAAGATAGGTTTCGTGTGGGTGGCTAGCCCACGCGGTGGCCTAGCTAAAGCTAGGGTGCGGGCCAACAAGCGGCATAGGTTTGAATCATGGTGACGATAGCAAGGGGGCAATATTTTTGGTAAATTAAATATTTGCTAAGGCTAAGGTATGCGCTTGCTTAGGGAGTCATAAGGTGATTATTTTATTTTTGATGTTTGGATTAAAAGGACAGCATGGAGTTATTATTTTTGAATTAAAAGGGAATAGTGTGGAGTTTTGCTAAGTGCTATGTGTGGTGGAAAATAAATAATGTTATGGTCATGTTGAATATTTGAGGTGCATTAAAATATTTTATTTCAAGTAGGAGGTATAAGGTGTATAAGAAAATTCATGTGTGTAATTTGTGATTTTGTTGAGTTGAATATTATTTTGCAATATTAGGAGTAATAAGGTGTGATAAGTTGCTTGACATTTTATTATAACTCTTGCATGGTGAAAGGAAGTTATGAAAGGTCTTGTTGAGTATTAATGCTTTATTTTTTAGAACAAAAGAAGAGTTATAGAACATCAATTTCATATTTCATTGAGCATATCTTTTTGAGAAGAAATTTCATGTGGATGTTTTGAGAAAGTATCTTGCAATCTAACCCTTGAAGTGGCACTAGAAAAAATTAGTTGTTTGTGAGACAGGTTTTTGAAGACATATCTCCATAAAAGTAAATTAAGAGGTATGGGTACATCACTCCTTGTTTAAAGTGTTTTGTTGAGTAAATATTTTTGGAATATAAGGTGGAGATAAAAGGATTGTTTTGGATGCATTGTTGGAAATATTTGAGTTAGGGTTTGAGACCTACATGTGCATCAAGTGTTGAGAGAAATTTGAAACAATTGCATTAGAGTTTGAAGATATTCTTGTACTTCATTGTTGAATGGTTTTGGAAATATTTGGGTTAGAGTTTGAGAACAAGTGTGCTTCCATTGTTGAAAGAGATTGAGAAATTTATGCATTAGTATGGTTGATGTTTGAGAGCAAATTTGCAAGAAAGATAGATCATTTTTGTGAAGCAAGTTATACATTGTTTTGATTTGATTTGAAGGGGTTTTTGCAAGAGAGATAGATTGGATTAGTTGAATGCAATATTTATGAATGTGAAGAAAATATTGGGTTTTTGATAGTGCATATCATTCTCTATATGTTCCAGAGGTTAAACGAATTATGAGTAGAATATATCTATTTGAAAAAAATATTTCTGAAAGAGATATAAGCTTTGTTTGTATGCAAGATTTGGAAATATTTGAGCAGGTTCAATGAGCAACATTGAGGCATATTTGAGCAAGTCTTGTGAGAAGACTTGAATTAGGAGGTATATTTGAGCAAGTCTTGTGAGAAGACTTGAAGTAGATTTGAGGCATATTTGAGCAAGTCTTGTGAGAAGACTTGGAGCAGCTTTGAGGTAGATTTGAGCAAGTCTTGTGATAAGGCTTGAAGGCAGATTTGAGATAGGCTTGAGAGAAGGTTTGGGTTGATAATTTTGTGTTAAGGTTTGGGGGGATTTGAGAGCAGGTTTGATGGCTAGATTTGAGCAAGCTTTGTGTGAAGGCTTGGGGTAGATTTGAGATAGAGTTGAGAGTAGGTTTGGTTGCTGATTTTATCAAGATTTGTGTTAAGGCTTGGGGTAGATTTGAGATATATTTGAGAGCATATTTGGTTGCTTATTTGATCAAGCTTTATGTTAAATCTTGGGGTAGATTTGAGTAGAGCAAATGGGAAAGATTTCTCTTGTGGAGATAAATCCACAAATCGTGTTGAGTTTGGGATAGAGTTTCTTGGAGAGAGATCCACAAACCAAAGGAGAGGGGATAGAGTTATCCTATGGAGAGAGATCCACAAACTAGAGTATAGGGGATAGAGTTCTCCTATGGAGAGAGATCCACAAACTAAAGTAGAGGGGATAGAGTTCTCTTGTGGAGATAGATCCACAAACCAGAGTAGAGGGGATAGAGTTCTCTTGTGGAGAGAGATCCATGAACCAGATCATAGAGGGGATAGAGTTCCCTTGTGGAAAGAGATCCATGAACCAGCTAGGGAGATAGAGTTCTTCTGTGGATAGAGATCCATGAACCAGTTGAGGAGATAGAGTTCTCCTGGATCAAGTTCCATGAACCAGAGCAAATGAGAATAGAGTTCTCTTATGGAGAGAGATCCATGAACTAGAGCAAGGGGATAGAGTTATCCTATGGAGAGAGATCCATAAATCAGAGTATTGAGGATTGAGATCTCCTTTGGATAGAGGTCCATAAACATTGTAATAGGGAATTGATTCCCAAGATATTTGTTGAGAAAATTTAGAAGAAATATTTTCTCCATGGATGTAACCCACATTGGGTGAACCACGTTAAATTTATGTTTCTCATGTGTGTGATGATTTGTGCATTGCTTTGATTACTTCTATTGATATTTCCATTGATAATATTGGATAATATTATTTGGGAAATAAAAGTAAAAGTTGATCTTATACTATTCATCCCCCTCTCAGTATAAGCTTGTGTTCTTCAATTGGTATCATAGCGGGTTCCTTCAAAAGAGTCTAACAACTTGAAGGAAGATATTGTAGGAACACAGATGGCATCTCAGAATGGATCTTCATCAAATAAGGCACCATTGTTCGATGGGAACAATTATGCCTTCTAGAGCATAAGAATGAAGACTTACCTGATGGCACAAGGATATGAGACATGGTAATCCATTGAGGATGGGTTCACACCTACATCTACTCCTCCCATAGATAAATATGGTAAGATGTTACATGTGAATAATGCCAAGGCTATGAATGGAATCTTAAGTGGATTACATGAAGCAAAATTTGTGAAAGTTATGCACTACAAATCAACAAAAGAGATATGGAAAAAATTGAAGCAAACATATGAGGGAGATAAAAATGTCAAGATGGCAAAACTACAAAACCACAAGAAAAGGTTTGAAGATTTGAATATGGAATATGAGGAAGATATTGCTACATACTTACTTCATGTGGATGAGGTTGTTAATACCATGCGTGGACTTGGATTCAAAATTGAAGACTCCAGTGTTGCTCAAAAAGTATTAAGGTCACTTCCTATGAGGTATGATGGAAAGGTTTCAGCTATAGAAGAGATGAGAGATATTGAAAAGTTGACTATGGATGAGTTACATGGAATTCTCACAGCTTATGAGATGAGAATAGTAAAGGATCCCAACTCCAAGAAAGAGGTAGCTTTCAAAGCTTCAAAGAAGATAAAAGATAAGAAACCAGAATCAAGTGGTGAGTCAAGTAGTGATGAAGAAGCTAACTATGGGAGAAGAAACAAGAAGGACTCAAGAAAGCACAAAGGTATGAAAACAGTGAAATGTTTCAATTGTGGTAATTTTGGTCACTATGCATCTAATTTTCTAGAAGCCGAAAGCAGTAGCAGTGAAGAGAAATAGGATCATAAGAAAAAGGAAGGAGGAAAATCTAGGTATGAAAAGAAAAATAGGTATGGACAAGGCAAGCATGAAAAGAAGTTCTTTCAAAGGCACAAGAAGAGTTTCTATGTTAACAAGGCAAGCAAGGCTTCAAGTGATAGTGATGAAAGACTCTCAGATAGTGAAGAAGAAGAGATTCTATTTTTGGCAATAGAAGAGGAAGAAAATGCTCCTGTTGAAGATAAATTCAAAGAGTATGAAGATGCTCTTGGAGACCAAGAAGTAGAGAAAGATTCAAAAAATGAAGAGGAAGGCATAGTTGATCTAGAAGTAGAACTTATTATTGCTCTTAGAGAATTGAAAAAGGTTAGGAAGCAGAATTCAAGACTAAAGACTCAAGTTCAAGATTGTGAGGAAGAAAAAAAGCTTCTACAAGACCTAACAAACTCAAAAGCTAAGGCAAGGAGATTTAAAGAGGTCATGAGTGAAAAGTTAGAGGTAAAAGAGTTAGAATGTGAAATATTAGAACAAGAGGTAGTTTCACTAAGGATGGAAGTGAAATATTCTAAGGACAAGCTACACAAGTTTGGGAAAAGTTCAAAGACTTTGGATAAGATTATCAATGCACAAAGATCTTCATCTATCAAAATATGACTTGGTTTTGAATAAGGACAAGGGAAACAAGAAGAAGGGTCAAGCTCAAGCTCAAAAGAAGAGGAAGTTTTAGAGGAAGAGAGTGAAGAAGAAATTGAGACTTATGCGGATAAGTTGAAGAATAGAAGCTTCACTAAGAAAGGAAACAATGCACAAACAAGAAATATGGATCATCACAGAGAAGGAAAATAAAGGACTAAGAGACCAAAGGGTTCAAGACAATATTTCTTCAAAGGACGTTATTTTTCATGTAATCGGTTTGGTCACAAGGCTATGCATTGCAGGGTTCATGGAAAGAAAGATTATGGTCTCACTAAAAGGAATTTCAACTCATTCAAATATGGATATTTATTTCAAGGGTATTGCTACTCTTGTAATTGCTTTGGTCATAAAGCAATCCACTGTAGGGTTCATGATAGAAATGATTATGGCTTCACCAAGAGGAACTTCAAGATATTTGCACCTTCCAAGAACTACAACATTAAGTGTTACAAGTGCAATAATCTTGGGCATAAGGCCAAGTGGTGTAGAATAGAGTTTCCAGAACTTCTAGAGACAAGCAAGAACAGGGACACTCAAAAGGATCAAAAGGGTATGTTGAAAAATAAGGTTGACAAAGAAAAAGAGCATTGTATGTTGGGAGTAGAGATACTCCCACCCCAAAATTAATCACCTCAAGGAGAGGAGGTGGGGAGGGGGATGAGCTAAGAGTCTTATATTTAGTCCCAAAGGAGTCCCTTTGCCATTGATGTCAAAGGGGGAGATATTTGAGTAAGGGGAAGAGCATTCAGTCAAGGGGAGCAATTTCTCAGGGGGAGCAGATTTGGAATCCAGTGGTAGGAAAAGAATTTTTTAGAAAGGGTTGCCATCAATGACAAATGGGGATATTGTTGGAAATTTTGATTATATTATTGTCATTGATGTCAAAGGATTGATGTCATAGGTTGATGACATTGGTTGTCATTTATGTCAAGGAAAATAAAGGTTTCATGGTTTTACCATGGTGGTACTTGCAAAAGAAAAAGGAAGATGTTTTATGGTGGCAAAGACTTTATCCAAAGAAAAGGCCCAAAGAAGAAAAAATTATAATATTTAAATCTATGAAGATTTAAAATATTATAATAATTAAAAAATTAAATGAGAAAAGACCCAAAGAAGAAAAATAAAAATAATAAAATGCCCAAAGAAGAAAAATAAATTATAATATTTAAATCTATAAAGATTTAAAATATTATAAGGATTAGACGTTTTTCGCAGGACTGCCCAAACTACCGAACTCGTTTCGGCCATATCTCACTCATCCGGACTCGGATTGAGCTGAAATTTTGAGGGTAGATGCCTGAAAAACCCTAGAACGTCTCCACCAATTTTCATATCATTTGGAGCAACACAGATCCTAGCACATCCCTATGTGTGAACGAGATATTTGGCAAGCGGCTATGCGAGGGTTTCATCTGGGTTGAGTGCAAGCAGCTCCAGAGGTTGGTTTTTAGGGCCTTCGGGCCCTAGCGGCCAATATTTTTGTGGTTTATGCTCAATATTTTAGCAGGAAATGTTGCAGGGGATACAATATGGGTTAGAAATTTATCTTTCAACAGATCATACTGTGAACTTGAGTGACAACGGCTTCCAATTTGCTGCACAAAATAAAAGTGAAAACCATACCTTTCCACGGCGTCTAGGGCAAGGATTAAAGAGATCACGAAACAAGTTTCAAGTAGTTGATCAAAAAATGGCTCATATCTCAAGTGAATCTGGTGCTAAGGTGCACCCACAAAATAATTCTACTGTGAAAACCCCTGTCAAGGGTAAGAATTTCGAAGACTCAGTCCCAAAAATGAATTTTAGGGATGCCCTTCATGGTGGACAGACCTCAGCCCAATGCTAATATCAATATTAGGGCTTCCCATAAACCTCTAAGAATGCCTAAGATTGATCCCAGGAAAATGGAGTCAGGATGTCTTAAAGCAGCTGATGGAACTCCTATTGTTAAGCTTGATATGGGTAACATTCGGACTGGCATTGAAGATTTGGAAAAAAGAGGACTAATTTGTCGGTTCGTGGGTTTTCATCCGAGTCTATCCGCTTTCAAAGTCTGGGCTGCAAAAATCTGGAAAACTAAAGGTGAGTTACAAATCTCTATTTATCCAAATGGTTATTTTCTTGTTTTATTTGCTAATAATGAAGATAGAGAGAAAACTTTTCAAGGGGGTCCTTGGTTTTTTGGAAGGGCGGGGCTTTTCATGAAGCCCTGGCATACTAAATTTAAATCCGAAGAAGAGATGCCTTCTATAGCTCCCGTGTGGGTTAGACTCTTTGGCCTCCCTATTGAATTTTGGAATCCTACTATTTTTTCTTCAATTGGAAACTCTTTAGGAACTTTTATGATGATCTTGATTGTACTCAAAATTTTGAACATATTATTTATGCTCGGATTTGTGTTTTAATGGATTTTGACAAACCCCTACCTAAAAATATCACATTACAATTTGGGGAAGACACTTGGGAGCAAGTAGTGGACTATGAGAACATTCCTTTTCGTTGTAGAATTTGCCATGAATATGGTCATTTGGCCAGTGCTTGCCCAAATAAAATTCCTGATCAAAAGAAAGAAGATATAAACTCAGCAGGTTTCCAAATACCTAAGAAGAAGAACACTAAAAAAAAACCAGTTATGAAGGATCAATCAAAGTCATCTGCTAATATGTTTGAAATCCTTTCCACAAATGATGTCCCAAGTGAGGAAGAGGAAATAATGGAAACTAAAATCTTAGAAACACAATTTAAATATGAAGGGAAGAACTCAGAGACAAACCAACAAATCAAAGGTTTTCAACAGAAAAAAAAAGGAGAAAATTTACACAAGAAAAACAATATTTCAAATGTCAAAACTTCAAATAATGCAAGTCCCAATATAGACTCCGTTGAACCATCTAGTAAAATTTTGGTTGTGTACGAGCATTCTTCAAGGTTAGAAGCCATCTCAGATTCAATTGGAATAAGTCAAGAAACAGGGAAAAAAAATTGAAGATGGATTCTAATCAAAAAGTAGGTCGCAAGACCAATCAATATCATATGGTAAAAGAAGGTGAAAAGCTTGTAGAGGAAGGTAAGATTAATGCCCTTCCCAACTTTTTTAGCCCTGGTATTAATGAAGATCATCACTTGGAATATTAGAGGACTCAAAGGGAGTCTTTCAAAACAAAATGAAATTAGAAGAATGATTCAGATAAATCATCCACATCTTGTTTTCCTTCAAGAAACAAAGATGTCAATGGAGGATATGGACTTAATTGCCGATAAAATTTGGCCAGCTAGAAAAGTGGTTTCCCTCGGTTCCCAAGGGACTTCGGGTGGCATTGCTTGTCTTTGGGACCCAAAAGAGGTAGTTATTCACCATATGGTTGGCAGTTGGGGTTTGTTGGCTATAGCTATTCAAAGTAGACATTCCAACCAGATTATGCTCTACATTACTGTTTATGCTCCGACTTCTTTGGAGGAAAAAAGAAGACAGTGGAAGGATATTACTCATATTATCTCTCATTTTCCTAAAGCTTGGATCTTGATCGGAGGAGATTTCAATACCATCCTCTCTCTGGATGAGAAAAGGGGGGAAATAGAAATTTGGACAAAAGCACCGACCTCATGAGCGAATATATTGCAAACCTCCATCTTGTGGATATCCAACCGAGATAATGGCCTTATGACTTGGTCTAACAGAAGGCAAGGCTTAGCTTGTATAATGGAGAGATTGGATAGGTTTTTGCTCTCTGAAAATTTCTTAATCCATGGTCACATTCCTAAAGTGAAGACTCTTAATAATGTTGGTTCGGATCATTGGCCGGTCATGGTGGAAATGTGGAAAACCAATGTGAGTTTCTCTCCTTTTCATTTTCAATTAATGTGGCTTAGAGACATTTCCTTCAGACCTCATGTGCAACAATGGTGGAAGGAAGGTAAACCTAGGCATGGGACTAAGATGTTCTGTTTTGCCAAAAGACTGCAATACATTAAATCCAAAATCAAGACTTGGAACTGGAAAGAGTTTGGGGATGTTCATAAAAAAAAACATGAAGTTATTGCTCATCTTGAAAATTTGAATAAGAAAATCCGTTTAGATGGCCTCACGAGAAGAGAAGTGCAGATGAAATTAAACTCACAACTCGGTTAGAGGAATGGGAAAAAAGAGAAGAAATCTTATGGAAGCAAAAATCTAGAATTCAATGGCTCAAAGAAGGAGATCGAAACACAAATTTCTTCCACAAATCTCTTCTAGCTCGAAGATCTCACAACTTTATTTCTTCCTTAAAATCAGATTCTGGAGATGTTGTTTATACTTGGGATGGCATGAACTCTATTGTTGTTGATTACTTTTCCAATATTTTTGTTGCTACTCCTCTTGACTCAGCTTCACAACAAAATGTTCTTCAAGCAATCCCTTCTCTTATCACTTCTGAGGAGAACTCTATTTTGACTGCTCCTGTTACTATCAATGAGCTTCAACAAGTAGTTTTTAAAATGCAAAAAGGGAAAACCCCGGGTCCTGATGGTTTTCCCATTGAGTTCTACCAAGAGTTCTGGGATATCCTTCATGTTGATTTATTAGAGGTGGTGGAAGAAGCCAGGAAAGCCAAAGAAATTTTGAAGGTTATCAATAAAACTTATATTACTCTTGTTCCAAAAGCTCAAGAGGTTGATCATATCTCAGCTTTTAGACCTATTGCTTTATGTAATGTTCTTCTCAAAATCATTACTAAAATCATGGCAGAAAGGTTGAAGCCTCTTTTGCATAAGATTATTTCCCCAGAGCAAGGGGGTTATGTGGAAGGACGTCAAATAGTAGATGAGATAGTTCTTGCTCAGGAAGCCATCCATTCCATGGATATGCAAAATTCTCCTTCCATGTTCATTCGGTTAGACTTATCCAAAGCTTATGACAGAGTGGATTGGCACTTCCTTATCAAAGTTTTGAGGCAATTTGGTTTCTCTAAGGATTGGATGGATTGGATTATGGGATGTATCTCTTCAGTTTCCTACTTAGTTCTTATCAATGGCAGGCCTTCTCGGTCTTTCCCAGCTTCCAGAGGTATTAGGCAAGGTGACCCGCTATCCCCTTATTTATTCATCATTCTTGCTGAATGCTTGGGTAGGACTATAACCAAAAAGAGGGAAAACAAAACCCTTGAGGGAGTTACCATTGCTCATGGAGCTAGACCTATCTCTCATCTTCAATTTGTGGATGACTCTACTCTTTTAGGTAAAGCTACGGTTAAGGAAGCTTCTAATATTAAGCAAATCATTAGCTGTTTTTCTAAGGCTATTGGGCGAGTTGATCAATGAAGACAAATCTAAAGTTATTTTCTTTCACTGCTTCTGCTAGACGAGGAATCCATGGTCTTGGATAAATTAAGATATAAGAAGACCTCTCTTCCAATCACTTATTTAGGTATTCCCATAAATATTCAAAGGCAGAAAAATAAATATTGGAATTGGTTGTTGGACAAAGTCAAGAAGAAAATTGGAAAGTGGACCAACAAGTGGCTTTCTTCCGGGGTAGAATCACCTTGGTAAAATCAGTCCTTCAAGCTATTCCTATTTATGTTTCTTCCATTTTGAATATCCCAAAGGTTGTTCTTCGAGAATTGGATCAAATCAGTCATCGTTTCCTTTGGAGTGGTACTAAGGAGAAAAGAAAATGGGCCTTGGTGAAATGGGATACTTTATGTCTTCCTAAGAGTGAAGGGGGGTTAGGATTCCGGTCTTCAATTAATAACAACAAAGCTTTAGCTGCTAAATTATATTGGAGGATGTTGCATAACCCCAATGCTCTTTGGGCCAATAATCTTCGTGCTAAATATGTTGAGAACAAAAGTCCTGAAGACCTTGTTCGCTATCAACTTCCTACCAAAGGTTCTCCCATTTTAGCAGTTCTTAAGACTGGTGAGGATTTGATAAAGAAAAAATTATTTTGGATCATTCATAATGGTCAACATGCAAATTTTTGGATAGATTCTTGGGATGGTCACAAGCCTTTGATAACTCAGTTTCCCGATTGGAGGCCTTGGATGGAGGAGCTTCACCGAGCTAATTGGATAAAGGTGGCTAATTACTATCGGTACCATACTGGTAATTCAAAGGTTGGTAGATATTGGATCCCTATTGAGGATTGGCCTATTCAAATCCCAGAAAGGCAAAGACAAGATATCCAAGGCATCCTTCATATGAGATCCCTCTCTTGGTCCCATGAAAAAGATTGTTTTGGATGGAACAACACTACTAAGGGTGAGTATTCGAGTTGCTCAAGGTTATTTGACCTTATGCCATAATAATCCCAACCATTCTTCTGACATATTTTCTCGATTGTGGGCTCAAAAGCTCTGGCCTAAGGTGAGGTTCTTTAATTGGCTTTTATTGCATCGTAGGGTGCTTCTTGGTGAGCAACTTATGAAGCGTGGTTTTCATGGCCCTTTTAGATGTGAAATGTGTGAAGAGAATGTAGAAAATATCAACCATATTTTTATTGAGTGTACTTTAGCCTCTGAGCTATGGAGGAGAATGGCCACTTTACTTGGCTTACAGTGGTCCAATTTTTTTACTTTTGAACAGCTTTGGAGGGATTGGCCTAATCAAGAGGGTGTTGATCATTTTATTAGGCAGTTAGTTTGGATGGGTTCTACCATTCTTCTTTGGAATATTTGGAATGAAAGGAACAACCAAATTTTTAATCAAGATAGGAAGGATATTCACTATATTTGGCAAAATACCATAGCCAACTTAGTTGAATCAGTCCATCAACTCCTTAATCACCCCCAAAACTCCCACCAAAGATGGGATCAAGTGATGCAAATATTGAAGATTAAATCTTCTAAGGGCAACCAACTTAAAGGGAATGTGAGTATTAGTAAGATGGATAGGACTAGAAATTGGCAACCTCCTCCTAAGGATTTTGGAAAATTCAATACTGATGGAGCCTCTAGAGGGAACCCTGGAAAAGCCAGTGTGGGAGGAATTGGTAGACTTTCGAGATGGCTCCCTGGTTTTTACTTTTGCTGAGAATTTGGGTATTCTTTCCAATAACCTTGCTGAGGGGTATGGTATCCTCGGAGGCCTTCAGGAGGCTACTAAGGTTGGATGGGAAAAGGTGTTAGTTGAGTCTGACTCTCAACTTATGATTAATCTCTTGAAGACTCCTTCTAAGAATCATAAGGTGGATTGGAGAATAAAAAGAATTATTGAGAAGATTCAGTTAATCCAGATGGGATTTTTGAAAGTTGATTACAATCATGTGGTCGAAGATCAAAACAAGAGTGCTGATGCTTTAGCTAATTGGGCTTTGGACAAAGGTGATCTTACTTGTTATGGCCACCCTCCTATATGGTGGGCTTCTCAAATTAGGGAAGCTCTTCTTTCTATCATTTCTTTGGATGGCTCCAGTTCTGAAGGTACCTAGTTTCTTCTTGTTTTTTTTTTTTGCTTCTCTTTGGTTCATTCAATTTTTTTTAGTTCCCTAGCTCATTCTATTCTTTATTTTGTTTCCTCTGTTGATTCTTGCCTTAATAGTCTTCTGGTCTAGATAGGTCATTGTTTTGTTCAATTTTTTTTCTTTTTTCTTTTTGTTTTTTTTGTTTAGTTTTTTAAGGTGGGTGGGTTCTTTTGTTTTGTTTTGTTTTTGTGTTCTTTGTGTTGTTTTTTGTTGTTCTTGTGTTTTTTTTGTTTTTTTTTTTTTTATGTTTTTTGTTATTGTTCTTGTGTTTTTTTCGTTCTTGTTCTTGGGTTTCTCTTTGTTTGTGTTATTTCGTGTTTTTATGTGTGAGTGTTTTCTATGTTTTTTGTTTTTGTTTATTGTCTGTTGTTGGTTGTTTTTTATTTTTATTTTTATTTTATTTTTTAAATTTTTTAGGTTTTGGTTGTGTTTATTTTTCATGTTTTTTTTGGGTTATGTCTTTGTAGTGTTCTGTTGTTTTTGTCTTGTTTGTGTTTTGTTATGTGGTTCTTGTGTTTTTCTATGTGGTTTGTGTTGTGGTTTCTTTTATCTTATTGTGCGTGTTTGGTTGTGCTTTTGTTTTTGACACACTCAAGGAGCATGTTTTTTATTTTATTTTATTATTTTTGTTGTTATTTACTTATTTTTAAATTGGTTTTGTGTGTTTGTTTGCTCCTTGAGTATGTCAAAGGTGGTAGGCCAGGTCCGAGTCCTGGGCATTTTTTGTGGAATGGATACCCCTGCCTCCTTGGGTCTTACCCGAAAGTGGCATCCCTTTTGGGATGTTTTCCACAAATATATATATATATATATATATATATATATATATTATAATAATTAAAAATTAAAAATGGGCACCAAAGGTTAAGGTTGGAAATCGAATATTTCCATGCATCGACGTCAAGGACCAAATACACATTTGTGTATGTAAAGTGAAAAGCTAATGAGGACAATAATTGATTCCAAAGTTTGTGTGCTTTGAGAATCATTTGCAATAGAAGAGAAGGAGAAGACAAACATCAAATTTGGATATCCAGGAAGTGCACATGAATAAAGAGAATGGGCAGTTGACTTAGATTCCATATGGGAAACCAGCTCAGATGGTAGATCCATAAGTGCTAATATGTGGTAGTAGGGAGATCTCGAGTTTGAGACACGATGGAGGCAAGATTTAAAGTTTTTTTTAAATATTTTTTTGCAGGGCATGGGCCAACAAACGATGCAGGTTTGAATCGCAGTGGTGATAGCAAGGGGGTAATATTTTTGGTAAATTAAATATTTTCTAAGGATAAGGTATGTGCTTTCTTAGGGAGTCATAAGGTGATTATTTTATTTTTTATTTTTGGATTAAATTGATAGCATGGAGTTATTATTATTTAATTAAAATGGAATAGTGTGGAGTTTTGCTAAGTGCTATGTGTGGTGGAAAATAAATAATGTTATGGTCATGTTGAATATTTGAGGTGCATTAAAATACTTTATTTCAAGAATGAGGTATAAGGTGTAAAATAAAATTCATGTGTGTAATTTGTGATTTGTTGAGTTGAATATTATTTTGCAAGATTAGGAGTAATAAGGTGTGATAAGCTACTTGATATTTTATTATAACTATTGCATGGTGAAAGGAAGTTATGAAAGGTCTTGTTGAGTATTAATGCTTTATTTTTTAGAACAAAAGAAGAGTTATAGAACATCAATTTCAGATTTCATTGAACATTTCTTTTTGAGAAGAAATTTCATGTGGATATTTTGAGAAAGCGTCTTGTAATCTAACCCTTGAAGTGGCACTAGAAAAATCAGTTGTTTGCAAGACATTTTTTGAAGACATGTCTCCATAAAATAAAATTAAGAGGTATGGGCACATAATTCCTTGTTTAAAGTTTTTTTTTGAGTAAATGTTTTTGGAATATAATGTGGAGATAAAAGGGTTGTTTTGGATGCATTGTTGGAAATACTTGAGTTAGGATTTGAGACCTGCATGTGCATCAAGTGTTGATAGAAAGTTGAAAAAATTGCATTAGATTTTGAAGATCTTCTTGTACTTCATTGTTAAATGGTTTTGGAAATATTTGGGTTAGAGTTTGAGAACAAGTGTGCATCCATTATTGAAAGAGATTGAGAAATGTGTGCATTAGTATGGTTGATGTTTGAGAGTAAATTTACAAGAAGGATAGATCAGTTTTGTGAAGCAAGTTATACTTTGATTTTATTTGAAGGGATTTTTGCAAGAGAGAGAGATTGGATTAGTTGAATGTAATATTTGTGAATGTGAAGAACATATTGGGTTTTTGATAGCGCATATCACTCTCTATATGTTCCATAGGTTAAACAAATTATAGGTAGAATATGTTTGATTTTCCTAGTTGAAGAAAGTACTTTTGAAAGAGATATAAGAATTTGTTTGTATGCAAGATTTGAAAATATTTTGAGCAGGTTCAATGAGCAACTTTGAGGTATATTTGACCATGTCTTGTGAAAATACTTGAAGTAGTGTTGAGGCAGATT
This sequence comes from Wollemia nobilis, assembly GCA_028583015.1. Classification (NCBI taxonomy): domain Eukaryota; kingdom Viridiplantae; phylum Streptophyta; class Pinopsida; order Araucariales; family Araucariaceae; genus Wollemia; species Wollemia nobilis. The sequence goes on along the minus strand of JAQPPZ010000620.1, from coordinate 4,064,129 downwards.
TGAGCAAGTCTTGTGAGAAGACTTGAAGTAGATTTGAGATAGATTTGAGAAAGTCTTGTAAGAATACTTGGAGCAACATTGAGGTAGATTTGAGCAAGTCTTGTGAGAAGACTTGGTGGATATTTAAGACAAAGTTGAGAGTAGTTTTAGTTGTTGATTTGATCAATATTTGTGTTAAGGCTTGGGGAATATTTGAAATAGAGTTGAGAGCAATTTTGGTTTCTAATTTGATCAAGCTTTGTGTTAAGGCTTGGGATAGATTTGAGATAGAGTTGAGAGCAGGTTTTGTTGCTGATTTAATCAAGCTTTGCGTTAAGTCTTGGGGCATATTTGAGATAGATTTAGGAGTGGATTTGGTTTCTGATTTGATCAAGATTTATGTTAAGGCTTGGTGTAGATTTGAGATAGATTTGAGAGAAGGTTTGGTTGCTGATTTAATCAAGCTTTGTGTTAAGGCGTGGGGTAGATTTGAGATAGATTTGAGAGTAGGTTTGGTTGCTGATTTGATCAAGCTTTGTATTAAGGCTTGGGGCATATTGGAGAATATTTGAGCAGAACATAGGGGAAAGAGTTCTCCTATGGAGAGAAATCCACAAACTAGAATAGAGGGGATAGATTTCTCCTATGAAGAGAGATCCACAAACTAGAGTAGAGGGGATAGAGTTCTCCTGTGGAGAGAGATCCATGAACCAGATCAGAAAGGGGATAGATTTCCCCTATGGAAAGAGATCTATGAACCATCTAGGAAGATAGAGTTCTTCTATGGATAAATATCCATGAACCAGTTGAGGAGATAGAGTTCTCCTAGATCAAGTTCCACAAATCAGAGTAAAGAGGAAAGAGTTCTCCTATGGAGAGAGATCCACAAACTAGAGCAAGGGGATAAAGTTCTCTTGTGGAGAGAGATCCACAAATCAGAGCATTGGGAATTAATATCTCCTTTGGATAGAGGTCCATAAATATTGTAATAGGGAATTGATTCCTAAGATATTTTTTGAGAAAATTTAGAAGGAATATTTTCTCTGTGGATGTAACCCACATTAGGTGAACCACGTTAAATTTGTGTCTCTCATGTGTGTGATTATTTGTACATTACTTTGATTACTGCTATTGATATTGCCATTGATAATATTGGATAATATTGTTTGAGAAAGAAAAGTAAAATTTGATCTTATATTGTTCACCCCCCCTCTAAGTATAATCCTGTGTTCTTCTTTATGGAATATTAAGGGAGGAAAACTCTATTTCCAATTTATCAACTTCCATGGCATTGGTTTTTTATATAATTCCTTCTCTTTATCCCACACCTTGATGGGGTTATTTAAGTATTTGATGTAAAAATGTGTATCTAGTTTCACAAATATTGTAAATAGACCTAGTGCTTCCTCATGTGTTAGAGTTTTATCATCAAGCTTGTTTGTTGTATCCTTGTTGAACATACACATAATATTTTTACTTCTTCTAAGGTCAATCATTTGAATGAACTAAGTAATGTAGTTTATTTTATTAAGGTGAGTGACATAAACTATACAAAAAAATACAAGTCCTTGAAATGATGTCACCAATATGAAGATTTTTCAAAACCATGAGATTTTAAAAAATGGAAGCAAGACACTTACGTATGCAAAAATGTTGACCTCCAAAATTTTGATATTATCAACAATAATAATAGCTAGAAAATTAACACCACAAAATATTAAAAATAGTTTAACAAACCAAAATTTTCCATTTGGCATTCCATGTTCATTAATGAATACCACTAATTTGGCTCCACCTATTTTCCATTATGCATGGGTATCAAATTATGATTCAGAAAATGGAATGTAATGATTGGATTTTTTGGAAATACATATTAAAAAAATTGTTTGGATAATGTAAAACCACTATTTTCCATAGTTGATACAACAAAAAAATAATGTAGTTGGATTCAAACCTATGGACCCTACATTACCAATTCCTTGTATAAATAATGATAACTAGATTCCCAATATGCCCATTAAAATATAAATGTAAGGGATTTCCCAAATACCATCTTGTACTTTCTAAGGAAAACATTGAGCTTTAAGATCCCCATAATAGACACTCTAATTACCATACCCATTTTTCTATTATACCTAATTACGGATGCCCCTACCTAAAGAAGAACATATCTTAACATGTTGCTCACTAACACCTTCACATCACCCATCTAGTTAGTATTTCCAAGTTTTCCTCTTTGCAACCAAGTCCTCCTTCCTTATAGTAAAAGGAAAATCCTTTGTCTTTAAGGAAACAACATATTAGAACTTGTGCCTAATGCAAAATATTAAATTCCATAATACCATGAACCTATGACTTATTGGGTATCAATGCATTTACTCTACTTTCTAGAATATAAATATCTCCTCCTTGTAAAAAAAAGGAACATCTTTGTACTTGTAGAGAAATAACGTGTTAGTGTTGATTCCCAATGCAAGAAGATAATACCACCATACCTTGAGCCTATAACCTATGGCCTACAAGTCTCTTTTCTTCACTCCCTTACTCAACAGTGCCACATTACTTAAATGCCACAGAAACCTCCCTTCCCCGTATAAAGGGACCCCATACCTATCTTGTGAGGAAATGACACATTGGTACCCATGCATAATGTATAGTATCAAGATTTAACCAATGACCTATAAAATACAGGACAAAAGTTGTGCTTCCCTAATCAACTTGCAACTTAAATAGATGAAGATGGCCATGCGGGTGTTCCTTGGAAGCATCTCATCCATGATCTCTTAAGAGAACATACCTTTTAATTTAGATTGGAGATACTAAATAAAATATTTAACTATTAATATTTCCACTGTTAGTTTTACATGCATCATCAAGAGAATATAAGGGTGATAAAAAATATGCCTTAACATAAAATCTATTGATCTTATCAAAACATTAATACACAATATAGAAGAAGAGGATAAGAATATGAAGGAAGGGAATATTATTTTTACCTTGATAAAAATGTGTACTCTTCGATAAAAATCATAAACTATTTAATTTCTCATGTTTCTTTTTAAAATGAATAATGAACAAGTTGAAGATAATGTATCTTATCAATTGGATGAATTATAGGAGACTTAAACATAAACTCTTGCATGAACAAGTAACGATGCTTCATAGCCACTCTGATGTCATATCATATTTCACACTAATCTCTAGAAAGAAATAGAAGTATTCCATTTACTTAAATCTCACATAAGAAGTAAAGAGAACAAAATAAAATAGTAAGAGATAATTTGATGGGTGCCCTTGAGCAACAAGAATTATGATAAGATAGTATTAAACCAAGGCAATGGATCAAGTGGTTGAGGTCTTTATATGAAATACATAAAATCCACTTGAAAACAATAATTACAAATCATATTAATCCAATCCAACATAACATAAAGTATTAAATATTAATTACAAGTTAGTAAACCTTTGCCTATTACATATTAGGTATTATGAGCATTTATCAGGTTAACCATATCCATGGTTTAATCACTTCCCATAGGGATAAATATTTTAAATCATAATAGATTATATTGCATAATGATTTCCCATAGGTATACACATGATTACATCATATAATGTTGCCTTTGACAATAAGGTTAGATTATACATATTACAACAGTTTGAATTTGATGGCGACCATCCATATAGTTGTCTAACAATAATTGAATTTATATAGTTTCATTAACCATGAGAATGGAGGGATAATAACAAAGCACTAATTTCCTTATTTATGAAATAACCATAATAAGCAATTCAACATAAAATAAATCCATAAAAGTCTTTTCTTTGCCAAGTTAACATTGATAGATGATGCATTTCCTAATTTCTCTTGATTGCATTCAAATCTATAAGTAGTCTTCTTGTCTCTGCTATTAATCCCTGGTTGCTGGGAAATGCTAGATTTTATGAATGCAAATCAAAGAACGTAATTGGATAAGCACTACAACAGAATATACCTAAGCTGGCCAATTTAATGGACACCTCGTACGAGATTCAACTCAGACAAATTCTGAAGACTGGAACCTAACAGGAACTCAAGGTTGGACAAAGCCAGTGGATCACTTGAGTATGCAAGGAAACACAAATTTGAAGAAGCTATTCCCCTAGGAATATGCTAGAATCTATACTTGCTAGCAAAGAGAGCAATTAATTCTTGATGACAAAAATGAGCATTGAGTCTCATTTTATAGTTTTTACATGATAAGAACTCTCGAGAAGAAATGAGAGATTAAAACACGTGTTACAAAAGATAAAAGTAGTTACAACATGTGTTGGACTAACAAAATTCTCAACACATGATGTAAAAGTGGGTATAAAAGATAAACCCAATCTAAAAGTAGTTACAACACGTATTGGACTAACAACCTTATCAACATGTGATGATTAACAAACTACTCCACATGTGATAACTAAAAAACTATTCCACATGTGATAACCAACAACTTATTCAACATGTGACAACGAATAAACTAGTCACATGTGATATCTAACAACCTATTCAACATGTGATAATGAATAAACTAGTCACATGTGATAACTAACAAGGTATTCAACATGTGACAACTAACAACCTTGTCACATGTGATAACTAACAAATTAGTCAACATGTGCAACTAAAAAACTAAGCACATGTGATAACGAATAAATTATTCAACATGTGACAACTAACAACCTTGTCACATGTGATAACTAACAAATGGTGGTCTTAACCTTATTGATGAAGGTCAGTGTCTAACCATAGTAGTTTATGTACAATTTAATTTCTACCGACGTGCAAAATATTCATGTATGTGGCACATGCCGGTTAGTGATGCTTGGCAGTCTGTGCAGTCTTGAATCATACGAGCAACTACAACATCAATATTTTCATCTTCTGGTTGAGCATTCAAAGGGGGTTCTGGAGTAGGAGGATCTGGACTATAAACTTATTCTTCATCCACAAAGATAGAAACCTATGGAGCCTCTATAAAATTGATTCTTACAATATGTGTGAATAAATTTCTTTGCCAAGATGAATCTAAAATGAACATATTGAAAAATCAAAGAAATGAATAGACATTGTCCTGGATGAATTTCTCAGAATAATCACATCGTCCAAAACTCCATTATTGAGGCAGTGTTGTATCATGGCTGAAGTAAACAAACTCCAACAACCTGAATTGACAAACACATTAATGCGACCTGTAGAATTATATACAAAATCAATGTAAGGCACATAATTTATGGAAAATATAATCTGTGATTCTTGATGAAAGAACACTTGTATCCTTTGACAAAATATTTGTATTTTATCAGGTGTTTGTAGAGGCCAACGCTGCCATGCCTGAGGATGTCCTCAAAACATATGCATATGTACCAATTCTCTGGTTAGGGCATCTAGAAGAGAATTATCCTTTCCCAAAATGTACTCAACTAAAAACTAATATTGTGACAGGAGGGTCTGCCACCACGCATAGCGACCACAACAGAGTTGGGTAGATATTTTCTTACCCATGAACCATTTAAAAAATTTACTGTCAGTTTGAATTATAAAGTCTTCAAGAAATAACAATGTTCTGTATTTTTCTATACCTTTTATTATGGCCAAAATTTCCTTTTCTTCTGGCCAATAATTCAATTCATGTTTATGGAACTGACCTGATTTGTACCCTAAAATTTTCTCTATCTTATTTCTTTTAACTAAAAAAATGCAAGCCCAAAATTCCTTGCTTGCATCTGTCTGTAAAACATATGGCCCTGAGAGTGTAGGTTATAAAGGCAGTAAATTCTCACAAGAATATTTTAGACTGACTACTACTTTTTTTGTTGCAGAGGACCAACTAAAAGGCTTGACTTTCATACAGTCTCTGATGGGTTTTGCAATCATGGAGACACGTTGCAAATAATCATGCAAATAGTTAATACATCCTAGAAAATGTTGACATTGGTCTTTTGAAATCAACTGGTTAGGGAACATTGCAATTTTTCCAGAACATGTTTCTGCATTACAATTTTGCCATCCTTAAGTAGAACACCCAAAAATTATACCTTTACAACAATTTAGAATTTCTTTTTGTCTCTGTTGATACCTACTGCATGTTTTAACATCAATTGTTTAAATTGTAGAACATTTTGCTCATGTTCTACTAGATACTGGCTAAAAACAAAAAATTCATCAATGTAATTGGCCAAGAACTGATGGTAAGGTTGACAAATCATATCCATCCTGATCTAAAAAAATTTCGGCGCATTCTTGAGCCCAAAGGGCATCACAAGCCATTCATATAAACCTGTAGGTGTTGTGAATGTTGTTTTATGGATATCTTCTAGTTTTATTTTAATCTGGTGATAACCAAAAATACAATCAAATTTTGAAAAAATATTCCCCTGTTATACAAGTTTTTGTATTCTCTCTGGACTGACATTCATATTCAAAGCACTCAAGGAGTGTAAAAACTCATGTTGAATTCTTTGTTTCTCCAATGCTTGTTCATGACTGATAATATCTTCAAGAGAAGGATCAGTCCACTGTGCAAAGTTAAATTAATATTTGATGAAACTACGGTGGCCTCTCTTTTGCTTAGTGTTAAATTTTAAATTAATTTTTATAAAGTTGATATCTAGTAAAGAAATGTGGGTTTCAACCATGTTATAAATGTTTCTACTATATCCATTATTAAAATTTTGACAATCAATCATTCTTATAACTAAATACAACTTCTATAAAAACTAGTGACTACATAGTTCTTGTTATAAATATGCTTGTTAAGGTGGAAAAATCTTAAAATTAGGTTAAAAAAATTATATGTTGTAACATTACTGCATGGTATTATAAAAATCACATTTTTGAAATCTACATTCAAAAATTCATCTAGATTTATAATTTTTATCAAACATTTGTTCATTGACCCCTTTTCTAGAACTCTAATATTGTCAATTCCCCTCTCAAAAAATTGTAGGTCTCTAATGACCCTACCAAACTTACCAGCTATGATGGACCCCTACCACTTAGGCCGATACACAAGCTTGTTCTAAACTTGGTAAAATATTTTTTTGTGTCTAACCTTTTGCATGAACATAGTTATATGAAAAACTATGTTCATGCAAGAGCCCTAATAACAAGAAAAACTACACATTTCCTCCCTCCAAACTTTCTCATCAATATTAAAATTAAAATTAATATATTATTAATATAAACCAAGTTGGAATTTATGATAAACTTGATAATTAACCAGCCTTTCCCCACCTCCACCTTTCTAACAATAAATTTTAAAATTAAAATTTATATTTTTTAATATAACTAAATCATTCTTTTTTTATCCATAATTGGTTAGTGTGTTGAATACACCATTGCACCACATCTACATGGACAAATGTACCAACCAAAAAACTTTCCAGGAAAAAATAATAAAAAAACACTTGATATATCATGTTTTAAAATATGGTGTTAGATTTCTCTATTTTCATATTTTATAATAAATTTGAAGTGATGTGCACTTGATTTATATCCATGTTTTCATGAATTCATGAAAGGATTTTGTCAATAATTTTAGTATTATTATCAATGATGTCATTTCAAATTCTATCATTATCTATCTTCCTCTACCATATTACATTTACATAGTCATTTCTAAGTTCAATTAATTGAATATCATTTTGCTTATTAGTAGGTGTTTTTGTAGTCCTTTTGAGATAATTAAGTTGTGATAGAACAATACAAAGTATTAAACAAAATAAAATAGGAGTTTAATTCAATTTAAGATAACATATCAAGGGCATTCCTATATTTCTATCCTTAAAAATATGTTGTACTAATGCAATAAACTTGATCCCAAGTTAAGAGGCCTAAAAGGTGCTTTTTAGGATAGGAAGCATGGTTTACAATATAGATTTTACATCTTCTAGAATTCGCCTAGTCTCCCATGTGTCTTATATGAATAAAGTGATAGATCAACATGTTCTAATTCATTCAAAACAATAATCTATAAGAGGTTTAGTTTAAATAAGGCAACTACACATGGACCAATAATAGAAGAGGTCAAAACCTAATAGTAGAAAAAATAGACAAACGCTTACTCTCATATCATTGGCTAGATGAAGGAACTTGTGCTAAAATTAGTACCTTAACAAGGATTGGTTCAAATCACTGACCAATGAGAGTTGAAATGGTGGTAAGTAAATTAAAAAAATATAATATTTTAAATATGAGTAGATGTGGGAAGACCATACTCAATTTGTTATATGATAGCACAAATATGGAATTCTTCAAAAAATAGTGGGCTATATACACTTCCAAAATAAATTAAATCAATGACATCTAGATTAAAAGAATGAAACAAGAACACTTTTGGAAATAATTTTTAGAGGAAAGAAGAATGAAAAGGTAAAATTTTAATATTCTAAAAAGGTGATCATAATAATCCAAGCTTGGAGAAGAAATTCTGGATATTAAAATTGAGATAAACTTGGTAAAAAATAGGAGATAAAAATACAAAGTTTTTTCATAGGATGACTATAGTACAAAGATCAACATCCAAAATTAATAGATTTAAATTAGTAGAAGGGGTTTGGATAGAAGACTGGAGTGAAATTAGAAAGGAAGCAAGGTCTTTTTATCAAAATATTCTAGGATCAGAGAAGTTTGAAGTTCTCAATGATAAACTTCTACAAGAAGTACCTTCAATTATAATAGATGAATATGATAGGAAATTGATGGAGTCTATTACTCTAGAATAAGTTTATTTAGCTCTTTTCTCTTTTAATAAGGATAAATCCCCAGGTCTAGATGGGCTCTCTAATGCATTCTATCAACATAATTGGGATGTAGTGAAATATTATTTATTGGTGGTAGTGGAATAGTCTAGGGTAAAACTATAACCAAAAGAACTGAACACAAAACAATGATATGAAACATAAAAGAGAACTTGAAAATTTGATCTTTTTGTATTTAAAAGGGGACCCTGAACCTCCTAATTTTACAATGCTTTTTGAATTACCTCAAATTTTTTGGGGGTAATGTTACAATGTATTGTCTCTCTTCTAAATACAATGATTTGATAGGAAAGGGGGGTCTTCCAATCTCTCTAGTAGATTATGGTGTGTTCTTCGCTCCTCAGCTACAACTCCAAAAAAGGGGACCACTCTAGCTTCAATAGCTCTCCAAGTATCTATTTCCTACACACCTAAAAAATAACAAGGTGAGTGGCCTTTTGGTATCCAAAAAAGCAGACCACTCTAGCTTCAATAGCTCTCCAAGTATCTATTTCCTACACACCTAAAAAATAACAAGGGAGTTTAGTAACACCTATATATAATATTGAAAACCATGCAGTAAAATCCTTGAACTAATATTGCAAAAAACACAGAAAATCGAGTTAGATGCCTTGTTGAAATAAAAATTATTGATCTATGCATGTCATGTTTTCTAATATTGAGCAACCATGGATGCGTGGTTTGGGTTGGTCAACCATAGATGGGCAGTGATAAAACCACATGATGGTGATTTTGACTGTGTAACCGCAGATGGGAATTTTTGGCTTAATGGTAGAAGGCTCCAAAAATGGACTCTGAGGCTTCAGATATCTAGTCTCCTCAAGATGCATATGACCTCCTAGTGCTATTTCAGTATCTTGATAGTGTATGTTTTTAGCCTCCTTTGGTTGGTGGGATGAAGGTGCCTTTATAGGCCGCTTAGGGTTTTGGAGGGAAAAGGAAGGTGGCAAGCTAGGATTGCAAGTGATAATCCAAGGCTACCAAATGGAAGGGACAGTTAGAGTGAGTCACCCAGGGTGTCTCACTTAACTAGGGTAATGTGGTTGCAAGTCGAGTGAGGTGTAGGGATGGTGAAGGGAAAATGGGAACATGAGTATGTGAGATGTGGCAAGGGATTTTGGTGAGGTGGCTAGGATATATGTCTAGTGATTAGGTAGGGTATCCTAGGCTGATTTTCTAGATTTATTAAAATCTAGAAAATAGGATGACGTGCAAGATTTTGTACACCTAAGTTTAGACTTAGGTATATAATTTTATTGTGCTAGGATTGTGATGTGGGATGCAAATGATATTTTGTGGATGCCTAGGTTTTGGTGTCTATAAATACTCTTTTTTGTACCATGTTGTGTAAAACACAATGCGGTGCAAAAAAATGAGACCTATCTTTATTGGATGAATGGACTCAAATCTTATCGATGCACAAGAATGAATGATTTTTTGAATTTTTTTTATTTTGTTTGCTTACCCCCTCAATTGGTGAATGGGTAAAGGATGAAACCCATGAGCCAATTGACCAAATATGGATGATGAAAGGAGGTGGATGATTAGATGATGTGAATGTGTTGTATGCAAATGTATGACATTGAGATTGACTTGATGTGCCAAGTTTGGGATGGTTTGTGTTGTGAATTTACCTTTTTCTTTGATGATGCGCAAGATGCTATGGTAAAGTCACCAACCACATTGGAAGTTCGAAGGTCCCGTTACTATTAGGAATTCATGCGTTTACGAACTAGCACACTAGGAATTTGATACTCGAGTGATTTTTATTATTACCAAATATGATCTAATTTCTTTCCACTTTTATAACCCAACAAAAGAGGGCTTAAGGATAACCTTGTGCAAATTAGGTTGAACACAACCATGCTCAAAGATTGAGGGACCTAGCTAATTTAATACCACATGTGATGATGTTGAATGTTTGAATGAGTGTCCTTATGGTGAGCTACCCATCCAATCGGATTACATAGATTGCCAATCACTGCAACCACCAAGTGTGTAAGGTAAGTCACTAAATACGAGGTGCACTTGAGATTTTTCATTTGATGATTTTTAGGGTTTTTTTATTGATATTATTTTTGTGGTTTTTATGTTTTTTGATTGATTTTTTTTGTTCAAAGGAATTTGGGTACCTTTGGAGCATTTTGGATTGATTTGACCAAAGAGGTGTCTCCTTTGGAGCCTTTGAAATGATTTGACCAAAGGAGTTAGATTCCTTTGGAGCCTTTTGAATTGAATTGACCAAAGAGATGTTGATTCCTTTGGAGATTTTTGGATTGAAAATGACTAAAGGAATTTTAGTTCCTTTGGAGCCTTTTGGATTGAGAGTGACCAAAGGAGTTTGGTTTATTTGGAGCCTTTCAATTTGGATGCGACCAAAGGAGTTTGGTTCCTTTTTTAATTTTTGGTATTCATGTGATGAAATGAATGTATTATGAATGAATGCAATTGGTGGTGATGTATGCAAATGAGTGAATGAAGTTACCTTATTAATTATCATTCAAATAAGTTATGGACCATTGTTTAGCAAACATTTCCTTTATTGCTTAATCAGGGGCACCAATATGATACTACTAGTTTGACCATATTTTGTAGGATGAAATGGACTATGATATATGTGACTATGCGATGGTGATGTGGAATGGTTCCACCATGATCACCATTTCTGTAACCAAAATAACTGAACACAAAACAATGATATGAAATAGAAAATAGAACTTGCAAAATTGATCTTTTTGTATTAATATAGGGGAGCCTGAACCTCTCAATTTTACAATGCTTTTTGAATTACCCCAAATGTTTTGGAATAAATGTTACAATATTTTGTCTCTCTTTTGAATACAATGATTTGATAGGAAAGGGGAGGGTCTTCCAAGCTCTCCAACAGATTATGGTGTGTTCTTTGCTCCTCAGATACAACTCCATAGAGGTGAGTGGGCTTCTAGTATCCAGTAAAGGGGACCACTCCAGTTTTAATAGCTCTCTACGTATATATTTCTTGCACACATGAAAAATCACAATGGGGTTTAGTAGAACCTGTATATAATATTGAAAACCATACAATTAAACCCTCAAACTAATGTTGTAGAAAATACAAAAATCAAGCTATATGTGTTGCTAAAACTAAACTTACTGATATACATGTGTCATGTTTTTTGATCCTGAGCAACCATGGATGCATGATCTGGGTTGGTCAACTACTGATGGGCATTGAGGAAGTCGTGCGATGGTGATTTCAACTGTGTAACCGTAGATGGGAGATTTTGACTAAATGGTAGAAGGCTCCAAAAATGAACTCTGAGGCTTTAAATATTTAGTCTCCTTGGGATGTGTGTGAGCTCCTAGTGCTATTTTGGTAGCTTGATAATGTATGTTATTAGCCTCCTTTAGTTGGTGGGTTGAAGGTGCCTTTATAGGCCCCTTAGGTTTTTGTAAGGAAAAGTGAGGTGGCAAGACATGATTGCCAAGAAGCAATTTAAGGTTTCCAAATGGAATGTGTAGTTAGAGTGAGTCACCCAGGGTGTCTCACTTAACTAGGGTGATGTGGCTACAAGTGGAGTGAGGTGTAAGGGATATCCCATGTGAAGGGACAAAGGGGACATGAGTGTGTGATATGTGGCAAGGGATTTTGGTGAGGTGGCTAGGACACATGTCTAGTGATTAGGTAGGGTATCCTAGGTTGATTTTCCAGATTTATTAAAATCTAGAAAATAGAATAATGTGCATGATTTTATACACCTAAGTTTAGACTTAGGTATATAATTTTATTATGCCATGATTGTGATGTGGGATGCAAATGAGGTTTTGTATATGCCTAGGTTTTGGGGTCTACAAAAGTAATACATATATTCTAAAATAAATGCAATATATCTTACCTTGATTCCAAAAAAGAAGGATTCAGAATTATTTGATTTATTTAGACCCATAAACCTATGTAATATGAAATATAATATTCTCTCCAAAGTGACAAAAAATTATTTAATAACACTATTAGACAAAATTATTTTAGAAGAGCAAGGAGAATTTATGAAAGGAATATGGATTCTAGATGGGATCATAGTAGCTCATGAAGTTATGCATTCAACAAATTCAAGAAAAGAGAAAACAATGATATTAAAACTTGATATGAGTAAATCTTATGATAGGGTTAAATGGGATTTTCTTTTGTAGTATTAGAAAATTTTGGATTTGGGAAGAAATGAGTTATACGGATTAAGGATTGTGTCTCTATAGTTTCATATTCAATGTTTTCAATAGGTTAATAATAGAATCATTTAAAGCCAAGAGAGGTCTTAGATAGGGAGATCCTCTATCACCATATATGTTCATTATTATGACAGAGGTATTGGTTAGGAACTTGAATAAGGATAACAAATATGGGCTTATAAGTACACTTAAGTCTAGTAATAACATCGACAACATAATCCATCAACAGATTGTAGAGGATGCAACCCTTTTTAGAAGGGACATGATAAACAAGGCTAGAGCTTTGAATAACTTATGAAAGAAATATGAAAGAGCTTCAGGGCAAAAATTTAATAGGAAAAAATCTAAAATTTACTTCCTAAACACTCTAGCTAAAATCAAAATAAGGATATGCAGGTTACTTCAAATGGAGGAGGTAAATTTACCAACAAGTTATCTAGAGATACCTTTATTTGAGGGGAGAATGAGGATAGAATTATGAAATATAGTTATAAGTAAAGTTCAAAATAAACTATTGATATGGAAATATAGATGGTTATCATTAGTAGGAAGAGTGTAACTAATAAAATTAATATTATAGACCATTCCAACATATTATATGTCATTTTATACTATGCCAAAATCAATAGAAAAAATTTTAACCTATATTATGGAATAATTTTTGTGGTCAATATTACATGATAAAAGGAATTTCCTTTGGTGAAATAAAGCAAGATGTGTGATAATAAAACTAGGGGAGATCTTGGTTTAAGAGTTCTTATTGATGCAAACTTGGTTTTCAGGGGAAAAGTAATATGAAGATTGCCTTGTGGATGGTGATGTCAAAAGTCACCCATAATTATTGTTTATTAAATTAGTTTTATGTTTTAAATAATTGATTAGGAGATAGAAGTTGTTATTTCAAGTCTAGAATTAGTTAATAATTCTATATCATATTGGATAGTTAGACTGATTTAAAGTCAAGTTTTAGATTGATTCCTAGAAAATAAAACCAATTGGAAGTTAATTTTTAGGTTAAATTATCTTCATGAAGAGACCACCTCAAATCAAGGCCAACTAAGTGAACTGTAACTGGAATTAATTTCTAAATTTAGCACATGCAAAAATATCTCAAAAATATGTATAGTTAACTAAAAAGGCACCATGCATGTTGGCCATGACTAGAGCTAGTTTCTAGAATTCTTGAGTTGTTTTAGGAGTTTGATTGATCAAGACTGATTTATCATTATTTATTATTGTAATTGGAATTATTTTAATAATAATAATATAAAATTTTCATAGCACACATTGGGATGCACTATTGTGGAGCAATTTTAAGTCTTTTGTGTGTATTTTTTATTCAATTCTAGATCTATCTTCAGTTTTTTGGACTAGCAACATAGTTTGTTGATATTGGAATTTTTTGTTAAGGATATTTTATCATTTGATATTTATAATTGTTTGAGATTAATAAATAAACACTCTTGGACCATTTTTGGGTGATATCCATGCTCCATTAATGCTTATTTTGTCTTAGATCAGAATTGTTTTATTGATGGTTTTTTGGATCTCTCTCCACCACTAGAATTTTTATTTGGTATTATAGCAGAGTTTTTAGTGTGATTTTAGTATTTGTAGGTGAAGCTATGACAAGAGAGGGTGAATATTTTAATTCCTAACATACTTTACAAGAGTTTGGATCATAAATACATGTGGTTATCCATTTGTTATTGTAACAACCCAGGTCTTCACCTGGTTGTCCAAAATCACAAATAAATTTTTTTATCAAACAAAGAGATTTTAGTTTACACCCAACATTTTAATTGGTACATAGGCATGTGAATATTTGTTTCAAGGTGATTGACTACTGCAGATAGTCCCTTAAACATTCGATATTGGCCAAGTCCCGCAAGTAGTACCATCATGAGAACCAAGGTTACCAGGTGCGGGGGTGCGGGTGTGGCTAGTTCATATATATATATATATATATATATATATATATATATATATATATATATATATATATATATATATATATTTCAAAATAATAAAATAAATCATACACATTGCAAAAACTTTATATAGGAGAAGTGGACTCCAATTCACTATTATAATTTATTATAAAAAAAGTTTAAAATTTTAACGTATAAACTTTTAAAAATTAAAAAAACTAAAATACATTTTACTTTTTACTTTTATTTTTTTTATGTTTTTTTAAAGCCCATATGGGCTGGGTGTGGTTGGGCCCACCTAAACATTAAAGTTATAAACTTTAAAAAATAATTTAAATTTTTTTTTTTAAAGCCCTGTGCTTGACCGCGTGGTTGGGCATGGTCACTTGGCTAAAATTTAAAAACATATATTTAAAAAATTTGACCTTCTTGCTATATGCTTTCTTTAGTTCGAAAAATCTCACTGTCTATGTTATAGATAATACATTGTACAAAGTCATATCCGGCGAAGAAGAAGAGGCCGATATAAATTCAGTTGAAAGAGCTTTGATTTTAAACAGTTCCGTCCTCCTCCATTGATAATTACACTGCTTTGCAGAGGCAACGACGTTCATGGTTAAACAATAATAGGATTTAAGACGTGGTAATGAGTGGGCACAGGGTATGACAGCCATCACACATTTTCTCAAGTAATGCACTGAAGTCGAAATGTACTTAAAATTTTTAATACCCACAATCATTATGTATATTTTACAATTATGAATTATGTAATATTTTTTTATAAATATATGCTTGAATTTACTTCCTAATTCTCTTATATATATCTCACACAATTTCAGGGTGAGGTGGATGAAGTGTAAGAAGTATTTGTATACTCTGTGTCCATGACGCAGAAAAGGCCGACAAGCTCAAGCAGTCTCTGCCTCCAGGTTTGACAGTTCATGATCTTTAAGGAATGTTATTCAGTTAGCAACATGCCCAGAGGGAAAAGCGTAGACTAGGTTTTGTAATTGGATTTGTTTTCAAAAATACCAAGGAATTGAAAGTTAAGCCCTACGAGACATATTGGATGTTTAATTTTAAAAATTGTATTCTAATCAATGGGATTTTAATTTAAATATATATATATATATATAATATTTTTTGTAATTGGATTTGTTTTCAAAAATGCATAGAGGAGTTGAAAGGCAAGCCCTGCAGGAATTTTTGACGAGACATATTGGATGTTTAATTTCAGAATTTTTATTCTAATCAATGGGATTTTAATTTAAATAAATAAATATATATATATATATTTAAATTATTATTATTTTCCATTTTTTTGAGCTGGGTGTGGTTGGACCCACTTAATTATTAAAAATAAATTAAAAAAAGTTGTTTTCTATGTATTTTAATGCCCAAATAGGGTTGGGTTCGATTTGCTGAACCCTAACTGGCCATAGGGTTTGGCCCAGTCGAACTCTATCTGATAGGCCGAACCCTGTCAGACAAGGTGCGGATAGGGTTCGACCCAGCCACACTTGTTCCCACACCCACACACCCAATGCAGGTGCGGGTATGTGTTCGCGCACCCAACCAACCGGGTGTGCGAACCCTATTTCCTTGATGAGAATATGTTCATTTCCTTTGCCATAATTCTATGTTCTTGACAAAGGGGTTGTCCTTTTAGAGCCCATATCATTTGAAAGGGTGGATGCATAGTTCCCCGTCCATAGCATGTTATGTTTGGAATATCCCTTCCATTATTTGTGCTTGACATATGCTATATTTTAGCGTATGCATACCTAGTGCTTAACTTAATATCCACTTTTCCAAAATCTAGATAAGGTCCACCACTTTTCTAGTTCAGGACCAGGTAACCTAGTTCTCACTATGAGTGACAAAGTATTATCCCATTCCAACACTTGCTGGACCTTTTAGCTTCAGGGTTCAACTACTCATGAACCTGTTGGTTACTTGCTAACAATTCCCCACTCGAGTTCGAATTATGAGATACCCTCATGTACCACTCGTATTTCAATCTGAAGGAAGTATCCCATTCCATTCCTCATTACTTGTTCATGGTAATTAAACCTTCTTGTTCCTGGTAGGGTTATCGAAAAGTGATTGAAACCGAATCATGACTTTTGCCTTCCCATAAAAGTCGAAGTTGGGTGATAATTTCGCATACTTTATTTATGATGGTTTATTTGGAGTAATGCTACTTTGAGTTTGTTTTAATTTTAGTTAGAAACATATTTTATAAGGTTAACACGAGTTTAATAGACTACATGAAAATACTAAATATATAAAAGAATGCAAGAAAACATCACTATTTCATGTATACTTTACCTATATTTTGAAATCATTTTCCTTTGATACTTTAAAATTTATATCTATTTCAATTCTACGAATGGCATATTACTCTATTCATTATTTAAATATTTTGATTTTTAATCAAACTAATGTATAAATATACATTCTACTAAAAAAAACTATTTTTCCTTTTACTATTTACATTAGATTAGTTTTCAGAACTAAGTTTCTTCCCACTAAGAAAGTTCTCTTTAAGTGAACCTATAAAAGCTTATTCATTTGTTTCACCACATTATGCCTTAGTTTTGAGAACTATTATGCTACTATTGGAAGCATGACCAAGTTTGATTTTCTAATGCTCTTCAATATGTCACCTAAAAAGTGGTAAAATATATTTTACATGGCTTCCCTAAGCTTTTGTTCACTAGCGGTCGATATAATGCCATACCAATTTCCTTGATATAATTAATTACCTTATTGCACACTAATTTTTTTTTACTATGGATGAGTCTAGTTTTCAAGCTATGGTCGGTGAATCAACCCTAAACAAGTTCTAGCTTACCTAATCTGATATGAGTATTCTTAAAAGTCGTATAAACAAAGAGCATTTCGGACTATTACACTACATATTGGGTAACTGTCATTTTTGTATATGGCAATGGTTTTTATTTATGTCGTCATACCTATCATGGTTTCATCTGGTAGAGTAACCTTATCTCTATCAAAATTCTATAAGTCCATATGGATATTTCTATTCCCTTAATAGAAACATTATGCTTTTATGATAGTTAAAGTCAGGCCATCGAAATATGATACATCAGGTTACTTACATAGGAATTGGTATATTTTAATTCATTCATAACAAGTGTATATGCAATTCTAAGGCTTAGACCCATTAACAAAACATAATCATAAAGTGTTTGTTAAATTTGAAATGCTTTTTAGTCAATATGCTCTTGGGAAAAAAAAACTATGATAAGTTTCTTTAAACAATTGCACCATCGTCTTCTACGCAGATTAAATTGATATCCATATATTTGTTTATAAATTTTATAACCGTTTAATACGAGGATCCAATGATAATCTACTATATATATATATATATATATATATTAACCAAGTAAGACTCTTATAGCGAATGAATTTGGACTGTTCAATCTAGCAGTGAATTGAAGGTTGAAAACAACAAATTGAAATCAATTACCCTAAAAATGGATGATTTTTACCTACGAACAAACAACCCTTATTCCACTAATTTTCCTTTAGGTATGGGTGTATAAAACAAGTATAATAATTAGAGGAAATTAATACTGTATTTTCAATGTGCTGCCTCTAGTCTTAGACCAGATGACATTCATATTTTCCCATATAGGGCAATTGTTGTATTATCAATTAGACTATTACTCTAAACCCAATTGAAATTGTTTCCTATGGCAATATATATAATCACTTAATATTCAAAGGTTTTCAATTTAGTAAACACTTCATTGTGTCACCCATAAAATCGTCCATAGTCTTAGTTCTCCCTTTGTTATAGACCAAGCCATAATTACTTATGTAGTATTTTTTTTCATAGTTTCAACTTGAATATCTCCTTCAGCCATTGTGCTTCTAAAAATGATAAAACTTAATCACGTTTTAAGATGCAAAGTAGACAAAACATAGAGTGCAACTCGAATTTATGGAAAGCAACTATCAGTTTACGTAACGTCTATCAAAATAGAGGATTCTATGATTGTCCAAAAAGACATGATTCATTTTAATAATATCAAGTACATGTAAAATAATAAAAAATATAAGAAAACCATTCACAAATGTTGATTAAAATGACATCATTGATTGAAATTCAATTCTTTTAAATGGAGTACAAGTTATATTATCTTCCACATGGAAAAATGTTATATTTGCCACATTTGTCCCTCCTAATCTAGCATGACTTTCTAGTGAAGAGGGTACGAATTATGCTTCCATGTATAGCAAAGAGATTCAGGAGACTCTGGTTTCTGCCTCCCACTTTCAGAGAGAAGATATGATATGTGACTCCTTCATAATACAATAAACTGGTGATAACATGGTGTGCAATTCTATAGAGGAGAAACAAATCGACCCAACAAAGCTACAACCTATATGTGTTTTTTAATAAAACTATATACAACACATCTTACATTGGTGACATCCTTACAAGTATCTATTTACCATAAACTGATTAGATATTGCAAAGTAATTTGAATTCAGAATGTATGCTTCTTGCAGTGGAAGTATTACTCAAGGATCAATATAATCATACAACAACCCCTCCAACCTCTTACTCAGCTTTGTAGTTTTTAAAGCATTAGCCAAGATGATCTACCTTGGATGTCGTCATAAGTGAAGAAGATGCCAAATGCAAAGAGTCAGATGATAATTACATAGGGATTCAGAGAAGCCTCTAATAAATGGATGCATCTATATCTAAAATGCATATAATTCATGCAAAATCCTGTCATCTCCAATTCTTTTCTATTATGATTTATTTTCAAATTCAAGTTCAAATTTTTATACACATCCAACACTTAAGTTCTGTAACTAAACTTAATCATCATACATAGCCAATATAAAATTATAACATACAAATCCTTTAGCTATCAAATAATAACATATCTATTCAAAAATTAAAGGAATTATCAACATTTATTTTTTATAATATCACAACAATTTCTCTTCATAGGGCCCAACCTAAGAATAAAATTAATAGAACACTAATTCAGGAAGCCTTCACAACAATCTATCCATGTGCTCCACAACAAATATATGCGATGTTTTTTTTCTTATCTTATAGTGGGTTTTATAGATAATAGGTTTAAGTTCTAACAGGTTTAAGTTCTAACATTTGTATTAGCCATGCTAAATCCTGGCTCCCAACTAGCCAAGTGGTTCATCAAATGCATGAATAGGTTGCCCATATATTTTTAAATATATTTCTTTTATTTTATATATTTTTATTTTATTTACCCTACATTCATATTTTATAATTTATATTTATATTATATATATATATATATATATATATATATATATATATATATTTATTTATTATTATTATTTTATTAATACTATTTGTTTATTTATTAATATATACCTTTTTATTTTAAATATTTAAAGAGTTATTTTTGCAAACAATCACAAATCCCTATATGCAACTATATGTATGCACCTATATGGACCGTTGGATAGGTATATTGCTAATAGGGTCTTTTTCCTATAATTGCAAATATCCTACCGCTCATCATATTTTCCCACCTTACCTTTTACTTATGCCCTTCATTTACCATCAAGAGGAGATATTCGGTTCATCCATTTGATCTTCCAACAGGATCTACTTGTACCTGCATCCACCGATTCATCAATAATACCATATTCTTGTGGATAAAGTAAGCAAACTAATTGATGCATTTGGGATAGATGTTACAATTATCATGGCAAAAAATAGTACATCCTTAAATATTCCTACATTTAAGAAGACAACTTTGAGTATTGGAGATATCAATTCAATAGGATATTTGTATGTAAGGGAGTTTGAAAAATTATAGTTCAACCATATACTCCTCTTGATGATTGGAATGTTTTTCCTCAAGACCAAATAAATATATTGGAAGATGAAAAAAAAATAATGCTCAAGATTTCTTCTACTTGTAGATTGCAATAGATTCAAGCATTTGTCCAAAGATAGTTGGTTGTAAGAATACCCATGAGGCATGGACAAACTTGGAGACATCATATCAAGGTCCAAAAATGGTAAGATCATCAAAGCTCTCCACATTAAGAATCAATTTTTAAAATATGAAAATGCATAATGAAGAGAATGTTGGAGACTATTGTAATAGAATAAATGACATAGTGCATATAATGAGTGTATGATGAAGTCATGGAAGATATAGTAGTAGTAAGAAATATTTTGAGATCCCTATCCCAAAGTGGATCTATATTTTCATTAGACTTGAGGAGTGTAAATATATGGATCAAATTATGGTTGAAGAGTTAGTGGATTTTTTATTGTCCAACGAGGATAAAATAAAAATTTACTCAAATGAATAGAATCATGCACTAGAGACCAGAGTATGGGTTTCAAAACCAAATGCAAAGCCCTCAAATCATGATCAATGTTTTCTCAAATTTCAGGTCATAAAGGGGAAAACCAATCAAATTCAAATAGGAAGGGTAAGAAGGTCATCGCTTGTCATTATTGTAAGAAACTAGGTCACATGATAAAAGAATGCATGAAACTAGTAGCTAAAAATCAAATAAATTTAAACTAAGATTGGAGTGAGAAAAAAGCCTAACAAGCTAAGAATAATTATGAATCGATGATCAAATTAATTATCCTCTTTCATGTAATTTAGTTTTGGATGATAAAAAATATGGTTTCTTGATTTAGGATATTCTAACCACATGTCATTTTTTAGGATTGTTTTGACAAGCTAGATGGTTCATTCAAGAGCCAAGTTCACTTATAATATGGGAAGGTGACTCATGTAGAATGGAAAGAGATTATGCATATCACCACAAAGCATGGGAAGGGTGATATCAAAAATATTTATTTAGCTCCAAGCATAAAGCACAATCTCATGTGTGTTGGACAACTAGTAGAGAAAGGATTCAAGCTACTTTTCAACAATGAATAATGTTTGATATATGATAAGAAGTAAGATAGCAAATTAATTGAAAATTCTATTATGTCAAAAAATAGAATATTTCCATTGAGAATAAATATGTTAAATCAAAATTCTTGTTTTTATACCATTGAGGATTTAAGCATGTTGTGGAAATCTAGATATGGTGATTTAAATTTCAGAAGTTTACATGTTCTTTTTAAGAACAAGATGGTTGATGGTCTTCCAATAAGGGTTATGCATAACGGTTAATCATCATTAATTAATGAATATTTAGATTTTTGAAATTGAGAATTGGTAATATGGAGACCCTTGACTGGGGCCCATTAGCCTAACATTTTTAGGTGCAAATATTTTTTGGGTTGGCTTGCCTTAATTTTGTAATAAATTGACCATTTTAAGTTTTAATCCCCAAAATTTCCCCCAATAATAGTGGACCTTTTCACCTTATGATTATAAACAATTTTATTTACAACAACAAAATTGCCTATTATACCCCTAGTATATATATACTTAATATGATAGTGATACTCCTACATCTTAAACATTGTGTTAGGTACCTAAGTATATGCATGTGGGAATATAATATAATATTAAATTATGGCATGGGTCACACATAAAATTATAATAATATTTAACATAATACCATATTATAATATTATACACTTTGTAACTCATGGAAGGTGAACCATCACATTCTTGTATAAAGAGAGATGTACCCCATTGTAAAAAGTAATTCATATATGAAATATTCATGTAGAAGTCTTGGCTCATGTATTTGGAGATATTGAGTGGCTTCCTTCCAATAAGGAACATTGTACGATGTTGTCCTACCTCAAAGGTATTATCAATCTCTAGTTTATTGTGTGAATTGTTATTATGCAATTTATTTGTGGATACATGTTGAATATATTTGAATATTGGTGAATGATTTGTGGTAATGAGAAGAGATATCCCTAACATTTGGATTATTATTAGAATTTTTGGCTAATGGAGTTGGAGATCTTATGTAGTGGATTCATTCCAATGAGGAGCATTGCATGATGTTGCCCTAACTCAATGGTATTATCAATCTCTATTTTATCATATGGATTATTATTGTGCAATTTATTTGTGGATGCATTTAAATATTTCTACATGTTGGTGAATGATTTATTGTTTATAAGAAGATAGGTTCTTAATATTTGGTATCAGAGCAGTGATTTTAGTAAAGTGGGGTTGTTTTTGCCGAGCTAGGGCATGCATTTTTAGAAAAAAAACATCACATTTTGTAGGAGCCATTTTTTTCAATAGTCATTTTCAAAAGGTTTTTGCACCATTGTGTAGATATTGTTTAGTAATAAAAAAATGAATGTTCATTTTTTAAATTTCGATAAGTATTGAGAAAGTTATGGTTGTTTGAAATTGGGTTATTTATGTTATTTTTTGACCGCATGATTTTTTTATTTTATTAGTTTTTTTAGCAGTCATTTTTAAAATATTTTGGCACTAGTATGTATATTATTTTAAGTACTACAAAATTTACCGCTCATTTGATAAATTCTAATAAGTATTGAGAGAGTTATAGCTATTTGAAGTTGAGATATTTGTGTTGTTTTTTTGTTGTGCAATTTTTTTTTAAAAGAAAAAATTTGTATTAAATTTTCTAGTAGTCATTTTTAGAATATTTTTACATTAGCATATAGGTTATTTTGAGTACTACAAAAATGACTACTCACTTGTTAAATTTTGATTAGTATTGAGTGAGATATAGTTTTTTTGAGTTGCATTGAAAATTCATACAAAAAGAAAAAAATCAAATCTCTCAATCCAAGTAAGCAAATCAATTGTTGTTTGACTTATTTTGACTTTTTTTTTGTAGATTTCATTGTCTTAAGCAAGGAATAGATAATATTTGAGAATTTGTAATTTTTGAGAATTCTTGGTTGTTTAAAACACTAGCCGCTTTGAAAAAAATCATGGAGTTGCCAAAATTCTCTAAAAAAGTTGATATTGATGCAAGGGAATGGTTGAAAATATTTAAATGTTTTAAATTTTGTGATTTAGAATGGAAAATTGAGCTTTGCAATGCTTTGAAAGGGGAAGCTTTTTCTTGGTTTTCAAACTTTGGTCAAGCCCATAATTATACATTCACATGGGAAGAATTTGAAGTTGTATTTTTAAGAAAATGGGATTGAAGAAAAATGATAAGGATATGTAAACAATGGAAAAAAAACAATGGAAAAAAACAATTTTTATAATATTAAAAATTTATTTTACAAGTTCATGGTTGCATCCAAAAGAAAATTGTTATTGTCTCCATAAACCCTAGCAACAAGCATAATTTCATTAGGAGGGACTTGGTTAACAGTTTGCAAGTTCCAACAACAAAAATTAAAAACATAAAGCTTGAGGGTGAGGATGTTCAGATTTTTTAATATTTGAATATCACCATGGATAAATATATTTTACACTTAATTTTTTATGCTATTGATATGGGTGATATAGATATTATTCTTGGCTATCCTTGGTTGCATTATTTGGGCACTATTAACATAAATGTGCAAAAGAAATTTATGAAAGTATGGTATAGAAGAAAGAAGATAACTTTGCATGATATTTCTCATCTTAGAGAGCAAGGATCAAGGGAAAACCAAGAAACCATTGTAAGAGAACAAATTGAAGAACACATGAAGGAAATTGTAATAGAATTTGAGGAAGCAGTGGTAGAGATCAAAGATAAAGTTAAACCAAAGTCAAAAAAATATCTAAAATAGAGGAGTATGAGATAAGAGCATAAAATAGAGGCACAAAATATTGGAGCATATCATCATCCACATCACCATGAGAGGCTAAAATCATGAAAATAGGGATATACTTGGAACCAAAAGAACAAAAACTATGGGTATTCAAATGGCACAAGGGCAACTTGGCATCACCAAATAACAACACCAATCATGGTTTCATTAGGATGGATGGATGATCAAGATCAATACCAATTCTTATCTTCACTTAGAAGATCATATTATTTAGTTTCTTCCTATGTTTCGAGGATACAAAAATTTTGAGGATGAAACATTTTTGTAAGGGAGGTGGAATTTTAGGTACCTAAGTATATGCATGTGGGGATATAATATAATATTGTATTATGGCATGGGTCACACATAAAATTATAATAATATTTAACATAATACCATATTATAATATTATGCACTTTGTAACTCATGGAAGGTGAACCATCACATTCTTGTATAAAGAGATATGTACCCCCATTGTAAAAAGTAAGTTATATATGAAGTATTCTTGTAGAAGTCTTGGATCATGGAGCTAGAGATATTAAGGAGTGACTTCATTCCAATAAATAGCAATATACGATGTTTCCCTACCTCAAGGATATTATCAATCTATATTTTATTATGTGGATTATTATTGTGTAATTAATTTATGGATGCATATTAAATATTTTGGCATATTGGTGAATATTTTATGGTAATGATAAGAGAGGTTCTTAACACATTGATTCTACTCAAGACGATTGGTAGTAGGAATAGATGCCCAATAGCATGAATATACGATCGATAGCAAGACTAGATGATAGATGAGCGTTAACAAGAATATATGACTAACGACTGATGGCAAGAATAGATGCCATTTTTATTTTTTACAAATTTTTCAAATAATATTATAAACTCACCATATTTTTATATTTTTTTATGGAAATTAAGGCAATTCACCATGTCTTCTACATGATTTTGGATACTATTCACCTGGATTTCGAAAGTGATTTACCCCATTTTTATAAATACATTTCAAGGCTAACCCCTTATGCATAACCCTACTTCTAAGGATTGAATTCAAATTGAAAGAAGCATGCAAGGCATGTATACTTGGAAAGCACCATAGAGAAAGCTTTACAACCAAAAAATGGAGAGCTACCTAGAAATTAGAATTGATACATTCAAATTTGTGTGGGCCTATGTCTTGTCCTAGCATAGGTAATAAATTGTATTGTATTTTTAATGATGATGCTACCATACTAATATGGGTTTTCTTCTTGAAGATAAAATATGGGGTATTATCAACCTTCAAGGCCTTCAAGGCATTGGATACAAAGAAATTAGGTTATTCTACCAAGGTGTTAAGAACTGATAGAGGTGGAGAATTCTATTCATAGGAATTTCTATATTTTTCCTCTTTTCATGGAATAAAAAGGTATTTTACTGCCTCCTACACACCACAAAAAAATGGTATTACATAGAGTAAGAATAGGACCATAATAGAGTAAGTAAGAACCATGTTGAAGAGGAAGGTTTGGTCTGAAGCAGTGCAAACAATAATCTATATCTTGAATAGAAGTGGCATTCCCATAATGGTGGTGAAAAACAAGACACCCTATGAAGTATGATATGGTAAGAAGTCCACAATGGCTCATCTTATAATATTTGGTTGTTTATAATTTGTTCACATTGATGATGCTAAAAGAAAACATTAGACCCCAAGAGTAGGCCTCACATTTTTACTAGTTATAATGATGGTAGTAAGGCTTACAAGTTTTTCAATCTTGTTAGTATGAAAACTATTGTTTCTAGGGATTGTAATTTTGTTTAGAATTATGTGTTTTTTGGTCATAATAAAAATATTATAGAGGTTATTAGTGAATAGGGAAGCATTTTTATGGATAAATAGAGGTCAATCAAGATCCTCCACAAGTTCCTAGTGTTAATGGCAACAATACTAGCTCTTACTAAGAGACTAGTTTACCACCAACTTCAACCCATGTCAAAAATAAAAGGTTTTTACTTCCACATATAGCTAGTTAGATGTTGGATTAGAACTATCAAAGGAGAACAATAAGACTTAAAATCCAATCAGGTAATAATCTTGAAGATATTGAAGATGGAATGACTTACTATACCTTATCTTGCATTTCTAGTGAACCTAGGAACTATGTAGAGGCTAGCCAAAAGAAAGAATGGGTTGAGGTCATGAATGTTGATATGGAGGCCACTAAGAGAAATAATACATGGAATATCATTCAGCCTACTAATGACAGATGACATTGGTACAAAATATGTCTACAAGACCAAGTTCCATAATGATGGACTAATAGACAAACACAAAGCTAGACTAGTAGCAAAAGGGTATGCACAAACATATAGCATAGACTATGAGGAGACATTTTCTCCTATGGCTCACCAAGATACTATTAGATTTATGCTTTTAGTTTTTGCTCATAAAGGATGGTAATTTCACCAAATGGATGTCAAGAGTGCATTCTTGAATGATGACATTGAAGAAGAGGCATATGTAGAGCAGCCACAAGATCATGAAATGGTAAAGAGCATTGGGTATACAAGTTGAAAAAGGAACTTCATAGTCTGAAAAAATATCCAAGAGCTTGGTACTCAAAGATAGATGGATAGTTCTCTAAACATAGTTTTGAAAGGAGCACAAATGAACCAATCCTTTACATAAAATTTGTTGACACTAACATATTTTATATTTACCTTTATGTTGACGATCTCATTTTTACAAAAAGTTCCAAAGCTATGATGCAAGACTTCAATAAGGGCATGAAAAGTGATTTTGACATGAATGATATTTAAAAAATGAAATAATTTCTTAGCATGGAAGTGCAAAAAATGGAACTTGACATCTTCATATGCCAATCCAAGTATATCTAAGACATGTTGAAGAACTTTTCACTTCTATACTGCAAGGTGGTTGATACTCTTATTGCTAGTGGAAAGAAGCTTATGAAATAGGATGGGATTGCACTTGTTTATGATAATACTTTTAGAAGTATGGTAAGTGGATTGATGTACCTTACATCCACAAGAATCGATATTACCTATGTGTTTTCACTAGTTTTTAGTTTATGAGCTTGTCAATTCAAAGGTATATGCAAGCGGTGAAATGAATATTTAGATATGTGAAGGAAACTTTTGATCATGGCATACACTTTAGATTAAAAAGCACTTCAAGGCTGGTTAGGTATGTTGATTCATATTGGGGAGATTCTATTGATGATCAAAAATCCACTACAGGGTATTGTTTCACCTTGGGAAATGGATTGATTTCTTGGTCATCTAAAAAGAAAAGTATAGTGGCTTTGTCTTTCACCAAAGAAAAATATGCAACCCTTAATTTAGATTTTACCCAAGGGATTTGGTTAAGTATAATGTTGAAGTATTTTTGTGAGACTCAACATGATCCTACTAAAATATTTTTGTAATAACATTAGGGCAATACAATTGTCCAAAAATCTTGTTTTCCATGCAAGGACCAAACACATAGAGTTGAAGCACCATTTTGTTAGATACTTAGTACATGAAAAATATTTTCATTGAGCAAGTTAAGAGTTAGAATCAAGTTGTCGATATACTTACAAAGCGACTACTAAAGGTGACTCATCATAGACTCAAAGAAATATTTGATATTTCTTCCTTTGACATCAAAGGGGGGATTGTTGAGGGTGATGTCAAAAGTCACCCATAATTATTGTTTATTAAATTAGTTTTATATTTTAAATAATTTATTAGGAGATAGACATTGTTATTTCAAGTCTAGAATTAGTTAATAAGTCAATCTATATCATATTGGATAGTTAGGTTGAGTTAAAGTCAAATTTTAGATTGATTCCTAGAAAATAGGCCCAAATGGGAGTTAATTCTTAGGTAAAATTATCTTCATGAAGAGAGCACCTTAAATCAAGGCAAATTAAGTGCATTATAATTAAAATTAATTTCTAAATTTTACACATGTAAAAAGTTCTAAAAAATGGGTGTAGTTAACTAAAAATGTGCCATGCATGGTGGCCATGACTAGAGCTAGTATTAAGAATTCTTAAGTTATTTGAGGAGTTTAATTGATCAATACTGATTGATAATTATTTATTATTGTAATTGGACTCATTTTAATAATAAAAATCTATAATTTTAGAGCACACATTGGAACACACTATTGTGGAGCAATTTTAAGTATTTTGTGTGTATTTTTTTATTCAATTCTAGATCTATCTTCAATTTTTTGGACCAACAACATAGTTTGTTGATATTGGAGCTTTTTTTAAGGATATTTCATAATTTGATATTAAAAATTGGTTTATATTAGTCACTAAACACGCTTGGACCATTTTTGGGTGATATATGTGTTTTAGTAATGTTCATTTTGTCTTAGATCGAAATTGTTTTATCGTTGGTTTTCTGGATCTCTCCACCAATATAATTTTCATGTAAAAAGACAATGGAAAATAATTATTTTAAGTATATTGATCCCAATTACCCAAGATTAATATTTACTACATTCTCTCTACCAAATGGTTCTACACTTTGGAACAATTTAAAAAAATTAATTGATCGAGTGATTAAAGGTTTAAGATAGGTAGTGGAAACTGGAGAAAATAAATCTATTTGGATGGATAATTGGTGTGATAAAAACCACTCAATATAGATCCAATTTTGAAACCTTGGATGATATTACTTCAATATAAATATGATGATAGGGTTTCAAATATTTTGTACAAGGATCGGGAAGGAAGATACAAATGGAAAGAAGAATTTTTATGTGTACAATATATTCATGCTAAGAGGCAACTGACTGGAAATATAAAAAAAATTATTATTATAAGGGGATCCAAGGATAAATTTATTTGGGATTTGATGGCTCAGGAGAATACACAATGAGAAATGGATATAATGTAAAGCACCAACAAAATAGAAATATCATAAGAATATGAAGAGATATTTTGGATGCCCCAAGCATTCCTAAATTTAAAATTTTGGCTAGTAGGTCATAAAATAATTTTATCCTAGGATAACCTTATGAAAAGGGATTTTCATGGCCCCTCACAATGTGTTATTTTTCAAAAGGAGGAGGAGAGTATAGACCATCTCTTGGAACATTGCAATAGTTTGGAAACTATAGCAGTAGATTCTTAATATGTTTTGTAAATGCATCATGGTGAATGGAAAAATTGAAGAATGGTTAAAGCAATGGTAGAGCACTTTTAAAAGTGAGGATTTATAGACAATCTAGAATATACCAAAATAAATAATACTTTGGACTATATGTCTATAAAGTAATAGAAGAATATTTAAAGGAAAGGAAAGAAATTTAGAGGTAATGAAAAGGAAGATTTGTTTAGCCATAGAGGAGTCTAATACAACCCTATTAACTCGCCCAATCCCTAATATAGAATTAAATATCCTTGATAAATGAATTCAAGTCATCAAATGGAATTATGATGTTGGGTACAAGAAAAACAAAAAAAAGGCAAGGAATATAAAGTGGAAACCACCAGATTTCGAGTTGGTCAAATTCAGTTTTGATGGAGCATATAAATAAAATCTAGGACTGCATTAAGGGCAGTGACAATTTTTCAAATCACAAAAATCAAAATTGAAAAGTGTGAAGGATTAGGATTTTTTCCTAAAAAATATCTCATCTTTTAGGAGCCATATCTTCGTAAAGAGTTATCTAATTTAGCTGATTCTTGGACCAACTTGTGCAAAATTTGAATAGCTTTAAAATTAGTGGTTATATGTAAAAATCCGAGCAATATTGAGGGAGATATGACCCTATGAAGTCAACCATTTGGAACAAGGGCAATGACGATTTTTCAAATCGCAAAAAATGAAATTGCAAAGTGTGAAGGATTAGGGTTTTTTCCTAAAAAATATCTCATATTTTAGGAGCCATATCTTCGCTAAGAGTTATCTGATTCATATGAGTATTAGACCAACTTGTGTAGAATTCGAATAGCTTTAAAATGAGTGGTCATATGCAAAAATCTGAGGAATATTGAGGGAGATGCAACCATGTGAAGTCAACCATTCGAAACAAGCATAGTGACAATTTTTCAAAAAATGAAATTGCAATTATTTGCCAACTAGGATTCGAACTACGGGAAGAGCAATGAAGGGATAGGACTTCAACAAGGCAAGACATTCTATCTGGACAAAGAATTTTTTAGCTAAATTCTTTTTTCCCTTTCTTTATCTTAGAAATTGTGCATAAAAATTTTATAAATTTTTTATCAAATATTATATTTGTTATAGAACTTTCAAATAAATTTCATTAGATTTTGAATTTTAGTTTCCTTTCCATGGATCGATTTATAGTTAAATCCTTAGAATCATCCCTAGTGGTAGATTTTAGTGAGCACACCTCAGAGAGATCCTCATTGCTCCAAGATAGGGTAGTTTTTGGTAAATTTAATGGGTATTGGCCAAGGGATTTAGCCTTGAGAAAATGGATTGATAGGATTTGGAAGTCTCCAGGAGTGATTCTATCATTTATTCCCAAAGGCTTCTTCCTATCCATTTTTTTTCTAGGGAAGAAAGAGAAATAATCCTAAAAGGGGGTCCTTGTTTATGGGAAGAGCAGGGCTCTTCCTTACTCACTGGTATGAAGGATTTTCACCTGAAATAGTAAATATATCTCTAGTACCAATTTGGGTTAGGATGTTTGGATTTCCCATTGAATTTTAGCAAATGGATGCCTTCAAGGCAATAGGAAACACTCTAGGAGAATTCCTTGAGATTTCAGATACAACAAAAGATGGATTTTTGGCTATTTATGCTCGAATATTGGTCATGATTGATATAAGTAAAGCTTTACCATTATCAATCATTCTTAAGTGTGGGGATAATATGTGGAACCAAACTATAGATTATGAAAACATATATTTTAGATGTAGAAGTTTTTTTGAGGTGGGGAATATTTAGATATCATGCCCTAAGAAGAGCCCAGCTAAATCATTTGTAGAAAATCGTAAGAGAAATTTACAAATGGTTATGGATAAATGTGGTTTTCAACTTCTAAAAAATAGATTTAGAAAAATAAAATAAAATGAATAGTGGAGACCAATAAGAAAGGATACTGGAATAAATTCCAATTCTTTTGAGGCTTTAGCTTATGAAGAAAAAGTAGATCAAAACTTAGATGACACAGGACAAAAAATTTAACATATTAGCAAGGAACCGTCTATTCAATATGATCCTAATTTAAGGAAGAACATTCTCGATGAACCCAAGGAATGTGTTTCATCAGATTTTGAATACTCTCTTGAAGTACCATGCACCATTCAGGAGGAAATAATTGGTAAAGAAAATACAATTTTAGAAGGTAATACCTCTGCCATTAATAAGGAAATACCAAAAAATGAGCAAGATACATCAAAAGCTTCTATAACAGATCCAGGAGAGGATAAATATGTTGAAAAAAATGGTGAAAGAATATTGAGGAATAGAATAATAAGATCTACTCCTGATATAGGCAAGGCAAAAAGAGGAAAATCCTCAAATTATCAAGCAAGATCCAGGGAAGTAAGAGCTAACATAGAGAAATGAACACAAACTAAGTTGGTTGAACTTCTATTTACCAAAAAATAAAATGATATTGGTAATATACAAGAGGAGCCAAAATCCCCTAATGAGACATGATTATCATCTCATGGAATATAAGGGGTGATAATTCCCCCTCAAAGCATAGGTGTATTAGGGACCTATGTTTAAGTAATAAACCTGATATTCTCTATATCTAGGAAACTAAAATGATAAATAAAAAAGTTTCAAAAATATGAAATCAGTTTGGGCAAGATGTGAATGGGATGCTATGGATCCTAAAGAAGTAGCAGGGGGAATTCTAACTTGTTATAATCCTTCTAGAACCTCTTGTGTAACCATTCATAAAATTGGGCATTGGATAGCCTCTTTAGTCACTTTCTACTTTGTTGATATTCACTTCATCCTTATCAATGTGTATGGTCCTATAACTCAATCAGGTAGATTAGAATTTTAGAGTGGTATTGAGGCCTTTAGGAGAAGTAAAGACCAAGAAACTCATTTCATTATCATTGGATATTTTAATGCCATTACCAAGCTGAATGAAAATTTTGGGAAAATTAGAAAATTGACCCAAAGTATAAAATATTTCTCAGTTTTTATTCAAAAAAACAATCTATGGGAAGTTGAGTTTGAATAAGATAACTATACTTTGACCAACAATAGGAGAGGCTAGAACCTAATAGCAAAAAAATTATATAGATGCATTCTCTTAGATCGTTGGCTAGATGAAGGAACTTGTGCTAATATTAATACCTTAACAAGGATTAGTTCAGATCACTGGCCAATAAGAGTTAAAATGGTGGTTAGTGAATTCAAAAAATATCATATTTTAAACATTAGTAGTGAAGAACACAAGCTTATACTGAGAGGGGGGTGAACAGTATAAGACCACTTTTTACTTTCTTTCCAAATAAATATCAATTAATGTTCTTAATTGCAATAACCAAATATAACAATGTGCATTAATAACTCAGATAGTAGTAGTAAGCAAGAGCACAAGTCACCACACACAATTGAGACACAAGATTTAACGCGGTTCCCCCAATGTGGGGTACTCCACCAGATAATCTCCTTATAATATTTCACACAGAAATAAGGATCTTATTCAATAAATGATTTCTTTGATCTGCTCAAAGCTAGGCAATAACAAGTTCACACAGAACTTGTCCAAATATGAATAACAACCTCACACATAACTTGTTCAAAACTGAATAACAAGTTCACACAGAACATATCCAAATTTGAATAACAAGCTCACACAGAACTTGTCCAAAATTGAATAACAAGTTCACAAAGAACTTTTCCAAAATTGAATAACAAGCTCACACAAAACTTGTCCAAATCTAATCCAACAAGCTCATCAAGAACTTGTCAAAATCTGCTCTAGCAAGCTCTCCAAGAACTTGCCCAAAATATGCTCCAACAAGCTCACCAAGAACTTGTTCAAATATTCTCTAGCAAACTCACCAAGAACTTGCCCAAATTTGCTATAGCAAGATCCCCAAGAACTTGCCCAAAATCTTCTCCAACAAGCTCAC
Source organism: Wollemia nobilis (assembly GCA_028583015.1). Classification (NCBI taxonomy): domain Eukaryota; kingdom Viridiplantae; phylum Streptophyta; class Pinopsida; order Araucariales; family Araucariaceae; genus Wollemia; species Wollemia nobilis. Next base: position 4,030,413 of record JAQPPZ010000620.1, on the reverse strand, counting down.
CAAGAACTTGTTCAAATCTTCTCTAGCAAGCTCACCAATAACTTATCCAAATATACTCTAGCAAGCTCACTAAGAACTTGCTCAAATCTGTCCAAAAATTGTTCACAAAGCTATCCACAAAGTTGTCCCAAAACTATCCACATAGTTATCCCAAAATTGTCCACAAAGTTGTCCCAAAATTATCCACAAAGCTATCCCAAAATTGTCCACAAAGCTATCCACAAAGCCTTCTCAAAGGCTCAATCAATCATGCTCAATAAATCATTCTTAAGTAGTACTCAAATCTCATCCACAAATCTATCAAGGCAAAGCTCAAAGATGAACTCAAAAATGAATGGCAATGTACTCTTCAATGGATGACAACAATGATCCACAATGATCTCAACTCAACTCAACTCAAATCAACTCATAGAAGCATAAAGAGAATTGTTAGAGACTCAATATGTTCTAAGCTCAATCTCAACTCAAATCAATCTCAACTCAACTCAAGTCAACTCATAGAAGCATAAAGAGAATTGTTAGAGACTCAATATGTTCTAATCTCACTCTCAACTCAAATCAACTCATAGAAGCATAAAGAGAATTTTTAGAGACTCAATATGTTCTAATATCAACTCAACTCAAATCAGAATTATGGAATAGTTTGTTTCATGGAACTTGACCAATCACCTCACACAATCACTTGACTAGGATCAATCAACTCAACTCAACCAATCACCAAAATGGACTACTCTTTCTCACAAAAACCCTAGTCCAAGCATGTATCAACCAACTCAAATGTTTCCAACAATGCTCAACCACAAATCTCACATAACAATGATACTCATGTTCTTTTCAAGTTCTTTCACAACCAATGGGCTTCAATGACTATGCTTATAAAACAAAGTTTAAACACAACTCTCAAATCAAAAAACCTTGAAGCATTCAACCAACCACTTTCAAAAAGGAAACCACAATCAATCATTTTCACTCCAATGATATTTCATAAATCAACCACCATAAACAATTAATAGGAGAATGTGACCATACCTTTTGATGCCAAGAAGTCCGCAAAATCTGCCACACTAAACACAACTTTCCTTTCCAATCTCAATAAGGTTTGGTGGACTTCAAATAATAATCACAAGATAAGCATAACTCAATTTACACCTTTTTACTCCAACTTAATAAACACATCCATCAAAGTCTTTTTTAATAAAAACCCTTATCAAAAATAATAATCAATAAGGCTCTCAAAAATATTTTATAACAACTCCTTATTTCTCCTAAATATTAATTTTCAATTTCATGAATATCAAAATAAATCAACAACTCATCCACCTCTAAAATAATAATCACAGCCCTTATAAAAATAAATTTTAATTAAAAACTTTAATTATTCCTTAACCACCTTATAACTCTCATCCTAACGCATCAACCAAATTGAATTAGAGCAAAACGTAATTACCTCCTCAAGGGAATTCGAACCCCCAACTTGCGCACACCATGAGCGCCTTAGCCACGGCTAAGGTTGCCACACGAGCTAGCCACTCATTCGAAAGGAAAAATCATGACGTGCTTTAAGTCCTTCCTCCCTTCCACGTAAACCAAAAGTGATTCGAGCGCTTTCCTTTTGATGCCTTCGAATGCAGTAAAGGAGATTCGAACCTTGATGTAAAGCACTACCACACACCTTAACAAAAATCCAATTGCCAATGTGCCACTCTACCCACAATATCTTGGGCTTTTGACCAACCTTGGATTTATTCGTTGTCTCCCTTTTCAAAATGATTTTCGCACAAGCTCTCTTCGGATGCTTAGCCAACGATTAACATGAGCAAGGATTTATTTCAAATGAAACTTAGGATCCCTATTTATATAGTCTTCTCCTCATTTTCAATGATGTTAGTGCATTATTGATTTTCCCTCTTTCTTTAGACGTCAGCGCTAACTTTAGTTTTAAATTTTAAATAATTAAAATTTAAACTAAATATTTAAAATTAAATATCTCGATCATCGGGGCACATTTTTTGATGAAACGAAATGCCAACCTGGGTTTTAAGAAAACTCCATTTCAAATATTTCATCCATGGTTTTAAATAAAACCTTTTATTTTGCTTGCCTTGGTTTTCACAAAAAACCTAAATTTATCCATGCTTTCCAAGATATCATTTGCCCTTCAAAACTCAATGTGATCCATATGACATCAATGATTCATGTGACATCAATGACAACATAAAATAACTCAAAATTCCAACAATATCCCCCTTTGTCATTGATGGCAACACCTCTAAAGCAAAAACCACAATCACTGCAAAAACCATCACTAAGAATCAAAGCTGCTCCCCTTGACTCAATAATCTCTATGGAGATTGCTCCCCCTGACTCAATGCTCTTTTTGGAGGTTGCTCCCCCTAACTCAATGATCTCCCCCTTACTAAAATCTCCCCCCCTTTGACATCAATGACAAAATGGACACCTATGGGGCTAAAAGATATGACTCTTAAGCATAGTCCCTCACCACCTTCTCTCTTGAGGTGATTAATTTTGGGGTGGGAGTACCTTTACTCCCAACTGTTCTATTAAACGCTCAAACGCTTCTCTTGGTAATGGTTTTTTAAATATGTCTACAATCTAATCTTTTGTAGGAAAATATTTCAATCTTACTTGTTGCTCTGTAACCTATTCTCTTAAAAAGTGATACTTTATTGGAATGTGCTTTGTTCTAGCATGCATTACTAGATTCTTCGAGATACTTATAGCACTAGTATTATCACATAGAATAGGAATGGGATGATCATGTTCTATGCTAAAATATTTAAGAGTCTGTTTCATCCATAATACTTGTGAACAACATGTTGTTGTTGCAATATATTTTACCTCTATTGTGTAAAGTGACACTGATGGTTATTTCTTACTTAGCCAAGAAACTATGCAATCACCAAGAAAGAAAGCTCCTTCGCTTGTACTTTTTCTATCATCAATATTTCCTACCCAATCTGCATCTGTGTAGGTTGTGAGAGTAAACTTACTGCTTCTAGTATACCATAGACCATACTCCATTGTTCCTTTGAGATATCTAAGAATTATTTTCACTATTGTCACATGTGATTCTTTTGGAGATACTTGAAATATTCCCTCTAAACCAATTACCTGTATTATATCTGGTCTTGTGGATGTAACATATAACAGGCTACCAATCATAGATCTGTATAGAGTTTGATTTGCATCAGGAGATTCATCATCTTTGCTTAATTTACACCTTGTGACCATTGGAATACTAACTAGCTTACTATCTTCCATTTTGAATTTCTTCAACATCTCCTTTATATACTTTGTGAAAGAAATATCCCTTTTTCTAATTTTGATATCAATTGAACAACATAAGCTTATACTGAGAGGGGGGGTGAATAGTATAAGACTTATTTTTACTTTCTTTCCAAATCAATATCAATTAATTTCCTTAATTACAATAACCAAATATAACAATGGGCATTAAAGATAGCAGTAGTAAGCAAGAGCATAAGGCACCACACACAATTGAGACACAAGATTTAACGTGGTTCCCCCAATGTGGGGTACTCCACCAGATAATCTCCTTATAATATTTCACACAGAAATAAGGATCCTTATCCAATACAATCATTTATTTGATCTGCTCAAATCTAGGCAATAACAAGTTCACACGAAACTTGTCCAAATCTGAGTAACAAGCTCACACAGAACTTGTCCAAAACTGAATAACAAGTTCACACAAAACTTGTCCAAATATAAATAACAAGCTCACACAGAACTTGTCCAAAATTGAATAACAAGTTCACAAAGAACTTGTCCAAAATTGAATAACAAACTCACACAAAACTTGTCCAAATCTGATCCAACAAGCTCACCAAGAACTTGTTCAAATCTGCTCTAGCAAGCTCACCAAGAACTTGCCCAAAATCTTCTCCAACAATCTCACCAAGAACTTGTTCAAATCTGCTCTAGCAAGCTCACCATGAACTTTCCCAAATCTTCTCTAGCAAGATCACCAAGAACTTGCCCAAAATTTGCTCCAACAAGCTCACCAAGAACTTGTTCAAATCTGCTCTAGCAAGCTCACCAAGAACTTGCCCAAATCTTCTCTAGCAAGCTCACCAAGAACTTGCTCAAATTTGTCCCAAAACTATCCACAAAGTTATCCATAAAGTTGTCTCAAAACTGTCCACAAAGCCTTCTCAAAGGCTTAATCAATCATGCTCAAGTAGTACTCAAATATCATCCACAAATCTATCAAGGAAAAGCTCAAATATAAACTCAACAATGAATGACAATGTAATCTTCAATGGATGACAACAATGATCCACAATGATCTCAACTCAACTCAACTCAAATCAACTCATAGAAGCATAAAGAGAATTGTTAGAGACTCAATATGTTCTAAGCACAATCTCAACTCAACTCAAATCAATCTCAACTCAACTCAAGTCAACTCATAGAAGCATAAAGAGACTTTTTAGAGACTCAATATGTTCTAATATCACTCTCAACTCAAATCAAATCATAGAAGCATAAAGAGAATTTTTAGAGACTCAATATGTTCTAATCTCAACTCAACTCAAATCAGAATTATGGAATAGTTCTTTTCATGGAACTTGACCAATCACCTCACACAATCACTTGACTAGGCTCAATCAACTCAACTCAACCAATCACCACAAAGGACTACTCTTTCTCACAAAAACCCTAGTCCAAGCATGTATCAACCAACTCAAATATTTCCAACAATGCTCAACCACAAATCTCACATAACAATGATACTCATGTTCTTTTCAAGTTCTTTCACAACCAATGGGATTCAATGACTATGCTTATAAAACAAGGTTTAAACACAACTCTCAAACAAAAAAATCTTGAAGCATTCAACCAACCACTTTCGAAAAGGAAACCACAATCAATCATTTTCACTCCAATGATATTTCATAAATCAACCACCATAAACAATCAATAGGAGAATGTGCCCATACATTTTGATGCCAAGAAGTTGTCCACAAAATCTGCCACACTAAACACAACTTTTCTTTCCAATCTCAATAAGGGTTAGTGGACTTCAAATAATAATCACAAGATAAGCATAACTCAATTTACACCTTTTTTACTCCAACTTAATAAACACATCCACCAAAGTCCTTTTTAATAAAAATCCTTATCAAAAATAATAATTGATAAGGCTCTCAAAAATATTTTATAACAACTCCTTATTTCTCCTAAATCTTAGTTTTCAATTTCATGAATATCAAAATAAATCAACAACTCATCCACCTCTAAAATAATAATCACAACCCTTATAAAAATAAATTTTAATTAAAAACTTTAATTATTCCTTAACCACATTATAACTCCTATCCTAGGGCATCAACCAAATTGAATTAGAGCAAAACATAATTACCTCCTCAATGGGATTCGAACCCCCAACTTGCACACACCATGAGCACCTTAGCCGCGGCTAAGGTTGCCACACGAGCTAGTTGCTCATTCGAAAGGAAAAGGCACGACATGCCTTAAGTCCTTCCTCCCTTCCACGCAAACCAAAAGCGCTTGGAGCGCTTTCCTTCCAATGCCTTCGAATGCAATCAAGGAGATTCGAACCTTGATGTAAATTGTTGTCACACACCTTAACAAAAAGCCAATTGCCAATGTGCCACTCTGCCCACAATGTCTTGGGCTTTCGACCAACCGTGGATTTATTTGTTGTCTTCCTTTTCAAAATGATTTTCACACGATCTCTCTTCGAATGCTTAGCCAACGATTAACATGAGCAAGGATTTATTTCAAATTAACCTTAGTATCCCCCTTTATATAGTCTTCTCCTCATTTTCGATGACATTGGTGCATTATTGATTTTCCCTCTTTCTTTAGACATCAGCGCTAACTTTAGTTTTAAATTTTAAATAATTAAAATTTAAATGAAATATTTAAAATTAAATATCTCCATCATCGGGGCACCTTTTTCAATGAAACAAAAGGCCAACCTAGGTTTTAATAAAAACCCATTTCAAATATACCATTCATGGTTTTAAATAAAACCTTTTATTTTGCCTGCCTTGGTTTTCACTAAAACCCAGAATTTATCCATGCTTTCCAGGATATCATTTGCCTATAAAAACTCAATGTGATCCATATGACATCAATGATTCATGTGACATCAATGACAACATAAAATAACTCAAATTACCAACAAGTAGATGTGGAAATATCATCCTCAATTTATTGATATGATAGCTCAAACATGGAATTCTTTAGGTAATGGTGGGTTGTATACTCTTCCAAACCAAATTAAAGCTATGACATCTAGATTAAAATAATGGAACAAGAACACCTTTGGAAACATTTTTTAGAAGAAATAAGAACTAAAAGATAAACTTTCAAATTTTCAAAAAGGTGATGAAAATAATACAAGCTCAAAGGAAAGGGAGTTGCTTAGTGAATATCATAATATTTTGAGTAAGGAAGAGAAATTATGAAGATTAAAATCAAGACAGACTTGGTTAAAAGAAGGATATAAAAATACAATTTTTTTTCATAGGATGGCTATAGTACAGGGATATTCTAGAATTGGTAGAATTAAATCAATATAAGGGGTTTGTATTGAAGATCAGAGTGAAATTAGAAAAGAGTATAAGTTGTTTTATCATAATATTCTAGGTTCAAAGGAGACCAAAGTTCTTAACGATAAACTTCTTCAAGATGTTCCTTCAGTTATAACAAATGAAGATAATAGGAAACTAATGGAGCCTATTACTCTAGAAGAAATTCATTTAGCTGTTTTCTCTTTTAATAAGTATAAATCCTTAGTCTAGATGGGATCTCCACAACTTTTTACCAAAATAATTGGGATATATTGAAGGATTCTTTATTGGTGGCAGTGGAGCATTCTAGGCTAAAATAATACACTTATAAAATATATGCAACTTATCTTACCCTAATTCCAAAAAAGAATGATGTTGAATTATTTGATTCTTTTAGATCCATAAGCCTATGTACTATGGCTTATAATATTATTTCCAAAGTGATGGCGAATAGATTAAGACCATTGTTGGAAAAAATTATTTCAGAAGAGCAAGGAGGTTTTGTTAAAGAGACAAATTTTGGATGGGATCATAGTAGCTCATGAAGTTATACATTCAACAACTTCAAGAAAAGAGAAAGTTATGATCTTAAAACTTGATATGAATAAAGCCTATGATAGGGTTAAATGAAATTTTCTTTTTGTAGTTTTAGATAAGTTTGTTTTTGGGAAGAAATGGGTTAGATGGATTAAAGCTTGTGTCTCTACAATTTCTTATTCAGTATTGGTCAATGGGTTAGTGACAGAATATTTTAAAGCCAAGAGAGGCCTTAGACAAGGATATCATCTATCTCCTTATTTTTTCATTATTATGGTAGAAGTTTTGAGTAGGAACTTAAATAAGGCTTACAAAGATAGGTATATAAGTGGACTTAAGGTTAGTAATAACATCGATCACATCGAGTACGAAAGATCTTCAAGGCAAAACATTAATAGGACTAAATCCAAAATTTACTTTCTTAACAATCCTTCTAATATCAAAGCAAGAATTTGTAGGTTGCTTCAAATGGAGGAGGCAAATTTTCCAACAACTTATCTAGGGATACCTTTATTTTAGGGGATAATGAGGATAGATTTATGGAATCTAGTTATTAGTAAAGTTCAAAATAAACTTCCAACTTGGAAAGGTAGATGGTTATCATTAGCAAGAAGAGTGCAATTAATTAAGTCAGTCTTACAAGCCATTCCAACATATTATGTCTTTGTATTATATTCCAAAATCAGTTGAAAAAATTTTAATCTTTATTATGCGATCCTTTTTATGGTCAGGTTTACATGATGAAAGGAATTTTTCTTTGGGGAAATGGAGCAAGTTGTGTGATGATAAAACTAGGGGAGGTCTTGGTTTAAGAGCTCTTACAGATGCAAACTTAGCTCTTAAGGGAAAATTTATCTGGATATTTTACAAAGAGATTCAAATACAATGGGTAAAAATTCTTCTAAGTATGTTGATCCCAATGACCCAAGTTTAATATTTACTACTTTTCCTCTTCCAAGTGCTTCTGCTCTTTGGAATGGTTTAAAAAAACTAATGATCTTATGATTAAAGGTTTAATACAAGTGGTGGAAACTGGAGAAAAAAAATCTATTTGGATGGATACTTGATGTGATAAAATACCACTCAATTTAGATCCAGTTTTGAAACCTTGCATGAGACTACTTCAAGACAAATATGGTGATAGGATTTCAAAAAATTTATACAAGTATCAAGAAGGAAGATACAAATGGAAAGAAGATTTTTTTACAAGTATACAAGATATTGATGCTAGGAGGCAATTGAGTAGAAAGATAACAATTGTAATTATTCCTAGGGGTGCCAAGGATAAATTGATTTGGGAGTTGAATAGCTCAGGAGAATACACAACAAGAAGTGGATATAATGCTCAACACCAACATAATAATAATATCACTATAAATTGGAAAGATACTTGGGATAGCCCAAGAATTACTAAAGTCAAAATGTTTGTTTGGCTAGTAGGTCATAGAAGAATTTTATCATGAGATACCCCTATGAAAAGGAGTTTTCATGACCCCTCTAAATGTGTTTTCTGTAATAAGGAGGAAAGTATTGACCATCTCTTGAGACATTGCTCAATTTTTTGGAATCTATGGCAATGGATTCTTACTATTTTTGGTAAATGTATGGTTATGAATAGCATAATTGAATATTGGTTAAAGCAATGGCAGAGCGCTTATAATAGTTAGGCTTTAAAGATAATATGGGATATATCAAAAGATACAATACTTTGGACTATTTGGATAGAAAGGAATAGAAGAATATTTAAAGGAAAGGAAAGTAGTTTAGAGGTAATGAAAAGAAGATATGTTTAGCCATAGAGGAGTCTAAACCAACCCTATTAACTCACCCAATCTCTAATTTGGAAGCAGAGAGTCTTGATAGATGGATTCAATTCATTACATGTAATTATGATGTTGGATACAAGAGTAGCAAAAATAATGTAATAAAGTGGATACCACTAGATGTGGAGTGGGTTAAGTTGAATTTTTATGGAGCATCTAAAGGAAACCCAGGACCATCAAGAGGAGGAGGAATAATTAGAAATAATAGAGGAGAGATTTTTTCTCGTTATGCTATGAATTGTGGACTTAAGATAAATAATGAAGCTGAAGCTTGGGCAGCTTTAGAAGGGTTAAAAATATGTAAACAAATTAAATGGAATAGATTTTGGATGGAAGATGATTCTCTCATAGTAATAAATGTAATTTTGAGGAAAGCAAAGGTTCCATGGAACATACAAGACATAATTGTGGAAATTCAGCATCTTGCTAAAGAATTTGAAGAAATTAGTTTTACACATATATTACGGGAAGGGAACAAATATGCAGATAAGCTAGCTAATAGAGGGGTTTTGGTTGAGTATCATGAAGTTAACATCTTCTTTCCATTGTTAGAGGAAATAGAAAGTTTAGTTGAAGCTGAAAAAATTTATTGATTGCCTAAATCAATTAATGATTAAGATTTACTTTAATGTTTTCCATTGGTAATATCTATTTTATTTTGTACTAGTAATTTGTTTTCATTTAGACTATTTATTAAAATTTTGTGGTTGCACTTGTGTTTTAGGAAGGAAACTAGCAATCCAGATTTGGTAAAGTGAACTATGTTAGTGCGATGTTTTGGAAATATTACTCTACTAATATGCAAGGCATAGATAGTAGAGGTGAATTTTTGGCATTGTGAAGGCTGCTATAGGAAAATGTCAAGAAAGATGCTAAATTTTGGAGTAATTGTATTCATGCAGATATTTGAAAAGATCCAAAAAATGAAAATCAAGAATTTAGATATTTTATGTAAAATGATGTAGGTTTCTATTTATAGTATCTCAATTGAGATGAGAAGTGTATCTATTTGTAAAATCTCAAGCTCTAAAGAAGAGAGATATAATTTGTTAAGGGTGGGGGACCCGAGTACAACCCCTTTTATCAAGAAAAAAAAAGAAAATGTAGGACAAGTAGGATGATGAGGAATAATTAGAAATAATAGAGGAGATATTTTGTCTCATTATGATTTTAATAGTGGATTTAAGAAAAATAATGAAGCTAAAGCTTGGGAGGCTTTAGAAGGGTTAAAAGCATGTAAAAAATGAAATGAAATAGAGTATTATGAAGGTGATTCACTCAGTAATAAACACAATTTTGAGGAAAACAAAGGCTCTATGGAACATATAAGATATATTTATCGAAATTCAATATCTTGCTAAAAAATTTAAATAAATCAATTTTATACATATATTAAGGGAAGAAAACAAATGTGCAGATAAGCTAGCCAATAGAGGGATTTTAATTGAGGATAATGAAGTTCAATTCTCTTTTCCATGGTTAGAGGAAGTAGTAAGTTTAGCTTAAGGTAACAATAAAATGCTTACTTCCATATTCAAATAATGATTAAGATTTACTTTAATATTTTCTATTGGTAATATTTACTTTATTTTATAACATTAATGTGTTTTCATATAAACTATTTATTATAATTATTGTGGTTGCACTTATGCTTCAGGAAGGAAACTAGCAATTTAGATCTGGAAAAATGAACTATGATAGTGCAATGTTTTAGAAATATTACTCTACTACGATGCAATGCATAGATAATAGAGGTGATACTTTGGTATTCTTAAGGCTATTGTAGGAAAATTTGAGAATGATGTTGAATTCTAGAATATTTGTATTCACACAGAAAATTGAAAAAAATCCAGAAAATGAAAATCAAGAATTTAGATATTTTATATAAAATGTAGGTTTCTAGCTATAGCATCTCAATTGAGATGAGAAATGAATCTATTTGTATGATATCAATCTCTAAATAAGATATTTGTGATTTGTAAATGGTGGGGGACCAAGTACAAACCCTTGTTCTCTCTAAAAAAAATTCTAATTCAAACAAAGTTATCAAAACTTGATAAGGAGAGTAAGATTTTAGAGCTAAAAGAGGTCATGGATAATTATGTCAAATAGCTACTTAAGTTAATCCATCATGTATAGTGTTTATTAAAATTGTAGAATATTTTATTAAAATGTGCTACATGAAAACATGAATTTATGTGTAGAAGAACTAAGGAGTTCAATAAGCATTATGGATTGAAGAATATCTAAAAACATCCAAAAATGTATATCTTGAAAAGTTGTACTTTGTTAAGTACATAATTTTTTCTCTCCTTTGACCCAATAAAAATTTCATCACTAGTATTTGATATGTCATGAATGGTGCCAAGATCCAAGTTCTCATCATGAGCATTGACTAGGTAATTGTAGAATTTATTGCTTATAAAATTTAAGACATGAATATGTAGTGGAAAATGTATCATCTATTTAATTCATTTCATAAAGAAAATAGAGGAGCCTCATATAGGAATAGTAATTACTCATGAGATATGTTTAAGTCGAAAGAAACTTGTAGACACCAAAACAGCACCAATCCGATTATGTGACAACAAGCGCTGATCGCATTGACACAAACAGCCCCTAGGGCAGCCCCCAGAGGTCAAACAGTGGTCCTAACCACTCCCAAAAGCAGTTTTGAGGGTCAAAAGTCAATTTTGCACCTTTTTGGCACCTTTTTCTCTATTCGTCCCACCCAGGGACGAATTTAGATCAGTATTCGTCCCACCCTGGGACGATTAAGCAATCGCTCCGGGGTGGGACGAATAGCTGGTTTGACTCGGAAAAAGTCAAACCTCGGCAACTCCGCCAGTTAACTGAGGCTTCAGGCCATGCAATTGTGAGGAATAGCTTTTATTCAAGAGGAGAGACTTCAGTCATGCATGTCTTTATTTTAGAGACCTCATGCAAGAAGCTTTTTTATCAAGGAGTTAGCTTTTCTCTGAAAATAGGACAGTTAACTCAAGTGGCGCCCTCGCATGCGCAATTCAAACAAGGAGACCATAAGGTCTATAAATTGGGGAGTTTTCCCACCCAAAAAAGAGGACAGAGAAGGAGCATTTGAGCAACGAAGTGCTGCCAATTTCATACCTAACTGCGATTTGTGCTTTTACATCCTTAATCTCTCATTCGAAAGGGAGGTTATTGGGTGACTATTGGAGGCGCAAATCCATACCCAAAACCCAATTTTTGACCACAACTATCCACAAAATTTGTCGACAACACCATACAATCAGTTTTGGACCCATCCCAAGTGGATTGGTGCCGAAACAGTGCTTCAATCGGTGGGCGTCCTGCCCCCGGCGCTCCCCAAACTATCACAGTGCTAATCGCCCCACCCCGGGATGATTAGAAATCTATGATATATTTCTTGTTTTTTTCTTTTGCATCTGATTCTAGATAGGTTAAATAGGTTACAGTTCAAATTTCATGTCATTCTGATTATTTTTGACCAGGTTATTGTTGTTTCCCGCTTTCACTAACTTGCAGATGCCATCTTCAAAATATGGATCCTAGAGGCAAAATTGGAGAAATATGAGCATCTGGGTCGTCTCAAAATGCCCCCAATTAGCTAACCCCAAGTTTTTAGGTCATTTGGAGCTTCCAGGATAGGACATTGAAGAGGGTGCTTTCTGACAGGTTATTGCAGGTCTATTCGTCCCACCCTGGAACGAATACCAATCTGTCAAGGGTCTATTCGTCCCACCCTGGAGCGAATACAAAATTGTGAGGAATTTTTAGACTGTTCTTTTTGCAATGGTCTTCTGATGATATTTTTATGCTTCTTTCAAAGTTTCAGGTCAATCAGAGGTCATCTGATAGTCGTTTTATTATTTTCATGCTTTTACTGACAGTAGGCCTTGGGAAATACATGTTTCATTTGGTCTGCAGGTATTATTAATATTTTTTGTTTCTTTGAATGCAGGTTTCCGATAGCAGAGGAGCAGGAAAGAGCAAAGAATCACATACAATAGCAACGACGATGTTTTGGTCCGCCCATCTTACATGTGGGCACGCGGAAGAAGGATTGTTAGCCATGAGTCTTGTGACAAGAAACACATTTGACTCTCCTATCCCCTAAAAAGGAAGGAGACGTATTGTAACACAATTTGTAAAGCGTATCAATAAAAGAGATTACTATATTTCGTATTGCTTTTATCTTGTGTCAATTTGCATACGTTATTTCTTGTTCTTGTGGCATATTCCTTTTTGTTTCCGTATCCTCGTGCTTTCAATGGCGATCACGGTGGGACCTATGTCCTTTGATTTTTAAAGATTAAATTTCTGATTAAAGTTGCTTGTTTTGTTGCTTGCAGGTACCAAGTTTTCAAAAGCTAGACTATTTCAGGCAGAAATTCAGAGATATTCGACTTAGGCAGAGAAGAGGTAAGGGATTTAAACATCCTTTGTCAATTTTTTGTTTTCTATATTTTTTGTTCTCTGATTTTTGCTTGCATAGGAGAGTTTAGATGCTTGCCTGTTTCATTTTTTGCAACTTAAAATGAATCCCACACACCACGTGGTAATTTAAACCAAGGAGTTGGTCGTAAAACCCCAACCCTTGAGCAAGACCAAAGGTGGATTCCATTATCACTTTGGCTTGAGATATTGCATCCATTACCCCGATCGCGACTGTTGCTAGACGTAAATCCTGACGAAAGCTGACCAAGTGTAGCTAGGGTGATTCCTAGCGCATGAGGATAAGTCTTCTATGGTAGGTGTCATAAACAGAGCGATTCCCCTTTCGTATCGCCTATGTTCCACGTATCATCTGCTCTCACGTACCTATAGTCTCCCTCACGTAAGGGCGGGTATATAGAGAGGTTGGTATATCGGTCCGACAATGGTATATTGAAGGGGCGACCATTTATGGGAGTTATATGAGCCAACATTTTGCATTTAAATGGTCTTCACAAAAATTTTCAAAAACAAAACAAAAATCATCATCAAAAACACACTAAAACCAGTCTAGGACACACCATTAATCTTTAAAAGAGATAATCATTGCTTTGTGTGTGTATGTTCTTTTCTGCTTAGTGTAACAAAAAAAAAATCAAAAATCAAAAAATCATAAACAAAAGATAAAAATCTACGTAGCTTGTAGAGAGTCATTACCATGGTATTCACCCGTAGTCAAGCCCACTCACGGGCAAACGCTACGGAGAATGTCCAAGGAGGCACGAGTCGCCTCCGTTACAGTCCCAAGGATTTGGTCATACCACCTTGGCGACCTGACACACAAGGTAGTCCCCTCCACACCTTAATGGAAAGGGACTATAGGGGCACCTCTTCTAGGGGCACTCCTGTTCAGCATAGCACCCAGCACACACCCTTCCATGAGGGGTACATCCGTAGGAGAGCTCCCTTAGATGCTCGTTATGAGTGGTCACCGCGCGATGAAGCGCTAGGTCAACATAGGGTTCGACGGGAGGAACCACATGATTACATTATCCCTCCTTCACCCCCTCTAGTTGTCAGGACTACAAGGACAAATCCAGAGCACAAGGCTCCTCAGGCGGGGCGAGCCAACTCCGCCCGTTCCTTTTTCACTTACGAGAGAGAGCACGAGGAAAACCCTTACCTTCCTCAAGAACAATATACATCGCAGGAGCAACACGCCTCCGCAATTGCTAGCCATCAGGATCACCTACTGAGGACAAAGCCTCGAGGGAATGCCGCTACCCCCAACAGAGGGAGGCGGCCTATAGAGATCTCGGATCACCAAGACCGAGATAGAAATCTAGGAGAGGCATCTAGGCCTTCTAGACATGAAACGGTAGGACCAACTATCTTAGAATCTGCCCAGCATATCGCACGTCGGATGGAACTCACGTTACTTGAGCTAGAACGACAACAGTTAGAGCAACAGTATCTTCTAAATCAAGAGTGCATTCAGCGCCAGGAGGATGAGTTGTTCCCATACACTATGCAGGCACGGACTCCAACCCCTCGCACGCATAAGACAGAACATTATGAGAGACACAACTGGGTGCGAGATAGGTATCCATGACCTTATCAACCGTTGCCTCCAACGCCTCCTAGACTTGAGCGGAAGGCCACTCCTCAAACCAATGACAGGCGCATTCTTCAGGCACCCACCCAGGTTCATGGGCCACCCTCAAAAATTCTTCAAGAAGCCTCTGAGGAACCTAAGCGAGAAGAAGAGCGGGATGAAATGCCCTACCAAGGCATGGGGGTGCTATTCGGCCACCCCTCCCAAGGCCCCAAGTTCCCCACAACCTACAATGGGAACAAATCAAAGAGGAGGAGCTGAAATCCCCCGATACAAGCAATGCACTGCCAGAGCACTTAGAGTCGATAGAGACCAAGATTTTGGGGCCCCAAAAGCCCAACTTACGTGAAACTCCTCTCAAAGAGGATCAACCCCTGGTTGTAGAGCTACCTGATGACGAGGTCTTCCATATCTCAGAATCACCAGATTCTGATGAGCCCGACTCTCTCGCCAAAGATGAGTCAAGATATGCAATAGCACCATGGGACCCGTTCGAGTCAGACAACACTAATTCATAGGTGGTCCCCATGGGTGATCATCACCAAAGTCTCTTAACATTATTCCCTTTGGAGGCTCCCATCGAGCCCATGCCATTACAGGAAAATCAGGTCCCCCCACAAAGCGCGGAACAACCCCATCGGGACCATGTCAATCTGCTCGAGCAGGACGAGCCTAGAATGTCGCAGACAGCTGTCGAGGCCAACGAGGGCCTTTGGATCATCGATAATGATTACAAAGATGAAACTGAGATGGAATATCTCAATCATGCACGATGACACAATCACCCTGTAACCCATGAAGAACTGATGGCACAACTAGGCATAAGACTAGGGCATGAGTGGCGCCTAGACCCGGCCCACTGGAATCAACTATTGATTCCGCTCCTTTGGGTAGACCGCGAGCACCTTCCACCAAGAGATATCATAGCCACATCAGTGCCGAAGGCAGACCCTGCCCTCCTATCCGTGCATAGGGCCGATCCATTCATGCCAATCCCTCTAGAGCCAGATCCGATGCACAAAGATCATCAAGCTGGGGGTACCTCTATTCCCTGAAGAGCAAGTGGATTACACCAAATGCTCCAAAGGTGTCCATAAACCCTTTGGTCAAACCAAAAGCTCCAAGGATTATCGTAATCACTTGGTCACCCTAAAAGCTCCAAGGATTATCGCAATCACTTGGTCACCCTAAAAGCTCCAAGGATTATCGCAATCACTTGGTCACCCTAAAATCTCCAAGGATTATCGCAATCCCTTGGTCACATCCAAAAGCTCCAAGGATTCTCATAATCGCTTGGTCAACCCTAAATGCCCCAAAGGCATCTATAAACCCTTTGGTCAAGCCAAAAGCTCCAAGGATTCTCATAATCGCTTGGTCAAACCCTAAAAAGCTCCAAGGATTCTCATAATCGCTTGGTCAAGTCTAAAAGCTCCAAGGATTCTCATAATCGCTTGGTCAAGTCTAAAAGCTCCAAGGATTCTCATAATCGCTTGGTCAAATCCACAAGCTCCAAGGATTCTCATAATCGCTTGGTCAACCCTAAATGCCCCAAAGGTATCTATCAACCCTTTGGTCAAGCCAAAAGCTCCAAGGATTCTCATAATCGCTTGGTCATCCCCAAAATGCTCCAAAGGTATCCATAAACCCTTTGGTCAACACCAAAAGCTCCAAGCGTTACCATAACTGCTTGGTCAAAATAAATATTCAAAAATAAACAAAAACAATCCAATCATCAAAAATCACAAAAACAATTGCATTTCAATTCCATTTATACTCATAAAAATCAAAAATCACAAAAACAATTGCATTTCAATTCCATGCATACTCATAAAAATCAAAAATAACAAAAAAACATTGCATTTCAATTCCATGCATTCTCATAAACATCAAAATACAAAAATATAGGTTGCATTAGGCATCGCATCCATACATTATATATTTGCTAGGTCATACAAGTCAAAAGCACCATAGGCTGTCATTACTTGGCAATTCCATCATTTCCACATCAAATCCATTTTCATAAACGCATACATCCAGCATATCACCATTTTCTTTTAGCATAGTCAATTGTCTCCTAAATGTATATAGGGTTTTCGTCATTCAGCTGTCTTTAAATTTCTAGCCAAAAATTGTACACAGTTAAACAGATTTTACACGGGAAAGTTTTACTTGGATCACACCTTGTTACGTAGCATCCCAACACAAATTAACACACATAAAATAATTCCTAAGTTGTGTGAACGCAAGAGAAACCTACAAAGCAGTCTCGGGTACCATAGGTGAAAGATTAGCCTGTTCATCCCCCTGTGCGAATGGTTCTAGAATGCTGAGAATTGACAAAAGGACGAGCTCTTCCCTATTCATTCACCTTAATAAATAGTGGTTTTTACCACTACCAAATCCCAATCATAGTTGGTCCCCAAAGTTGTAAGGATTCGTACTACACGTCCCTGCCAAGGATGGGTAGTCATCCCCAAGACCTAAAAGGATCAACGCCATTCACAAACAAAATTCCAACCAACCATCATCCTAACCCTTTCCATTCACCTTTGGTCTCCAAGTTGTAAGGATTCGTACTATCCGCCCCTAACCAGGATGGGTAGTCATCCCCAAGGCCTAACAGATCAATGCCCTTACTTCATACTCTCCATTATCCCTTTGGTCTCCAAGTTGTAAGGATTCGTACTATCCGCCCCTAACCAGGATGGGTAGTCATCCCCAAGGCCTAAAATATCAATGCCCTTACTTCATAATCTCCATCATCCCCTTGATTCCCAAAGTCGTAAGGATTCGTACTACACGCCCCTAACCAGGATGGGTAGTCATCCCCAAGACCTAAAAGGATCAAGGCCCTTCACAAGTTCAAATTTACAAAGCTCAAAATACAAAATCAAATAACAGTGGTTATCACCACTATTCAAAATCCTTGCTCAAAAAAAAAAAGAAACATAAATAGAAAAATAAACAGTGATTTTCATCACTATATTGACGAGCAAGTCTCCCAAATCATTCAGCCAATAAATAACCTGAACTTGAATCCCTGGAATTCTCAGCATTCGAAAACCATCTAGGTGATCCTCGTTACAGGTTTGGTTGATAGCCTACCTGGCAATGGTGGTATCCTACCCGCACGACGATATGTCCGTCACATTAGCTTTGCGTGTGTGCAGACCAATATTTGCATGTGGATGAGCTAGCTTATGGTATCTTAGATTGTCACGTGGATTAATCTTGCTAAATACAACAACGGAGTTAGTGGAGCTAATTAGGTGATCCTCAGTACAGGTTTGGTTGATAGCCTATCTGGCATTGGCGGTATCTTGATGAATACCACATAAACGAACTCAATTGCACACACAGGGATGTGAAATAACTTGGTTAAATTCAAGTCGGATTTAGACCTTGTTCAAAAGTCTTGCGAGATAAATGTACAGTCTTGGCTAGTTAGTTAAAATATCTGCATCTCAGAAAAGCTTAACTACATTTTCAAACAACTGGTACATTTCATTCCGTACATAACCATCAAAATATATGCAAAATACAAAAACAAAGTTTTCACATGCAAAGTCATTTCACAAAGTCATCCCATTAGTACAGCAAGTCAGTCAAATCTTGTACAGTCTATGGTGCATCGACAAGTCATCAACAACTCATTTCATTCATTCCACATGCATACATCATACAAATTAGACACATCGCATTCATAAAAGCATTTGCATACATCAATGTAAATACATATACATAAAAACAAAACAGCCAATATCCACAAACAATAGCAGTAAAAGTGCTGAACAACGACACCTTTGCACTTGACATTCAATGGCATAAAAAACTGATGTCGGGGTCTACCTTGTCGCTATCCTACTCCCTAAGAAGGCTACCATAGCCGGACCGCTCCACGGGAAGACGGATTTTTGACAATTTCACCCCCAACGACGTCCCCAATGGGTCAAAACCCACTCAAAAACAATAAAACAGTAAACCCCCAAAAACAACAAAAACAACAAAAAAATGCAACACAAAAACAAAGTAATAAGCATTGCCGGACACAAGTGCTTTTGCACTTAACTTCTTGGCATAGAAAATCGATGTCGGGGCTCAACTTGTCACTCTCCTACTTCCCCAAGAAGGCTACCATTGCCGGACCGCTCCACGGGAAGACGGGTTTTCGACAATTTCCCCCCATTCTGGCATCACCAAAAGGGTTTTTACCCACCAAAAACAGGTCCAAAAATCAGGAAACTGCTCGAGCATTCAATGGACAACATCTAAAGGCACCCTCACTTAAGTCATCTTGGGTCAAGCGACTCGTCGCTTTTCTCATGGCCGTCATTCCTTCATCGATTCGTCGCTTGAGGGGGTAGTCACACTTAAGTCATCAACCAACAAACACACACCCAATCAAGGCAATGGCATGCATTCCAAGAATCATTGACAAAGACAATCACGCTCCTGCTTGGGGCAGCAAACAAGCAATAATCACAAATTGATCAAACGCTTGGCATTCGTGAATCATGAACACAAGGTTCCCCCATGGATAAAAGGTTGCGCCCTTTGCCTATTCATGAATGATCAATGACCAAGCTCAAGTCACACCTCACCAAAATAGGTTAATACTTGAAATCAAATTCCTTAGCCCGTCAAAAGCAAGGATTCAAGAATGCATGCCCTTTCCATACTTGGGGCATCAAGAGTTGGTTAGGTTATTGAGAAACCCTAATCATTAGTGCTTTGGTTATCTATTTTTGCTCGACGCTGTGCCTTGCACAGCGCTTCCCAAAAAGGGGCATCTGTAGACACCAAAACAGCACCAATCCGATTATGTGACAACAAGCGCTGATCGCATTGACACAAACAGCCCCTAGGGCAGCCCCCAGAGGTCAAACAGTGGTCCTAACCACTCCCAAAAGCAGTTTTGAGGGTCAAAAGTCAATTTTGCACCTTTTTGGCACCTTTTTCTCTATTCGTCCCACCCAGGGACGAATTTAGATCGGTATTCGTCCCACCCTGGGACGATTAAGCAATCGCTCCAGGGTGGGACGAATAGCAGGTTTGATCGGCAAAAAGTCAAACCTCGGCAACTCCGCCAGTTAACTGAGGCTTCGAGGCCATGCAATTGTGAGGAATAGCTTTTATTCAAGAGGAGAGACTTCAGTCATGCATGTCTTTATTTTAGAGACCTCATGCAAGAAGCTTTTTTATCAAGGAGTTAGCTTTTCTCTGAAAATAGGACAGTTAACTCAAGTGGCGCCCTCGCATGCGCAATTCAAACAAGGAGACCATAAGGTCTATAAATTGGGGAGTTTTCCCACCCAAAAAGGGAGGACAGAGAAGGAGCATTTGAGCAACGAAGTGCTGCCAATTTCATACCTAACTGCGATTTGTGCTTTTACATCCTTAATCTCTCATTCGAAAGGGAGGTTATTGGGTGACTATTGGAGGCGCAAATCCGTACCCAAAACCCAATTTTTGACCACAACTATCCACCAAATTTGTCGACAACACCATACAATCAGTTTTGGACCCATCCCAAGTGGATTGGTGCCGAAACAGTGCTTCAATCGGTGGGCGTCCTGCCCCCGGGCGCTCCCCAAACTATCACAGTGCTAATCGCCCCACCCCGGGATGATTAGAAATCTATGATAGATTTCTTGTTTTTTTCTTTTGCATCTGATTCTAGATAGGTTAAATAGGTTACAGTTCAAATTTCATGTCATTCTGATTATTTTTGACCAGGTTATTGTTGTTTCCCGCTTTCACTAACTTGCAGATGCCATCTTCAAAATATGGATCCTAGAGGCAAAATTGGAGAAATCTGAGCATCTGGGTCGTCTCAAAATGCCCCCAATTAGCTAACCCCAAGTTTTTAGGTCATTTGGAGCTTCCGGGATAGGACATTGAAGAGGGTGCTTTCTGACAGGTTATTGCAGGTCTATTCGTCCCACCCTGGAACGAATACCAATCTGTCAAGGGTCTATTCGTCCCACCCTGGAGCGAATACAAAATTGTGAGGAATTTTTAGACTGTTCTTTTTGCAATGGTCTTCTGATGATATTTTTATGCTTCTTTCAAAGTTTCAGGTCAATCAGAGGTCATCTGATAGTCGTTTTATTATTTTCATGCTTTTATTGACAGTAGGCCTTGGGAAATACATGTTTCATTTGGTCTGCAGGTATTATTAATATTTTCTGTTTCTTTGAATGCAGGTTTTCGACAGTAGAGGAGCAGGAAAGAGCAAAGAATCACATACAACAATGGCGACGACGTTTTGGTCCGCCCATCTTACATGTGGGCACGCGGAAGAAGGATTGTTAGCCATGAGTCTTGTGACAAGAAACACATTTGACTCTCCTATCCCCTAAAAAGGAAGGAGACGTATTGTAACACAATTTGTAAAGCGTATCAATAAAAGAGATTACTATATTTCGTATTGCTTTTATCTTGTGTCAATTTGCATACGTTATTTCTTGTTCTTGTGGCATATTCCTTTTTGTTTCCGTATCCTCGTGCTTTCAGAAACAAATGTTTGTCTCCCCTCACAAGATTTCCTTCATGGCCATATATACAAATATGGGACATTAAATCATGAAATTGAAGGAAAAAAAAAATTTACTTAAAGAGATTTTAATTTGTATTTTAGTAATATGGGCTTAATTATGAGTTTTAGTAATTAATGACATATATTAGGATCTTTATGGGATATTTTTCTCATACCCTTATGTTTTGAAACATAATCTTGAGTATGCATAGTCTCATTTTTTATACATCGTTCCTTCCTTTGTGTGAAGTACATAATTTAAATTTATATTATTATCTTGTTAAATAAATATTTGATGCTCAATAGATTAAAATCATGGTGTATTATTTTTTTTTTATCCTTTGGATTTAACTTATAAAAAAATACATGGAGGGTCTGTTCACTGTTAGAAAAATATAATATAAGTTCTTACAAGCACTTCATAATCCCTGAGAAGATTATTGCATTTTTATCTTAGTGGATTTTAACCAATTCTGAATTCATATTTTCACACTATATAATTTGATTTATTTCTTTGTATTATTTTTAACACTTAAAATTTTCCTCTTGCTAGGAGTATAGTATTATCCCCTGAATCATGTTGTTTTTAATGTGTCCCATAAGACATTATCAATTGAGGCTATTCATTTGATACCTTCAAACTTCATTTTTCCTAGGGTTGTAAATCCTTGTTGATTGACCAACATCACATGATATTAAAAGGAAAAACTTGTATCATATTCAAAAATACCAACATTAATAAATATTGTATTATTTGGATCAGGTATGGCTTGGACTATTTGTTGTATTACCCCTATCTAGTTTTGCATAGAAAGAGGTTGAAACACATGTTGATTCATCACAGATATTTGACTTGTTAGAGATGTTTGAACAACCATTATTTGTCCCATTATCAATTCCTATTGTTCTTGAAATTGTTGAGTTTACATATCATATAATATACACCTCATAGGCACTACATACTCTTCCAAATTATGGCTTGTATTATAGGAAAAATTCTATAAAGCGCTGATTTTAATTCATGTCAACCATATTATTTTGTGCTTGATTACCTATTTGATTCACATATTAATAAGGAAATTTTTCCTTTGTTGCCAACTTACCCTTTGTTATCAACCACTATTTTGTTGCCAACCATTATTTTTTCTCTTTTCTATATTGACTTGATTGATGAAGATCTTCATCATGTCCCTTCATTCATCTAGATAGGCTTATATTTTATCATTATTATGACAAATAAGCATTAATTATTTTGGGTGATTAGGTAAGGGTTGGTAATGCATGTAATTGTGGCTAAAATAAAATAATACTAGGTATGCTTTTCCTAAGAAAGGTTACTTTATATGTGCTATTGGATTGGAAAGGTTGATGGACTTGAGAAGTTGGTTTTGAGTGTTTGAAATGGGTGCAACTAGTGGTGATGTTCCTTGATTATGTGAGGTTTGAGATTATGATACATATGTAGCATAGGCTATAGTAGGATCTAGATTTAACTTACCTACTTTGATGAGTATGTCTTCTGTGTGGGTCAATTTCTCAAAAGCTATGGATAGGTTGATACAATTATTATTCTACATCACCAAAGTTAGGCCTTACTACAAACCCCTTATTTAATATGGCAAATATTTTCCATTGTATGAACACACACTAGGGTGAATGAGACATCATCCTTATAAATATTGTATTATAACCATGATTGTTCTCTTCAGGATAACTCTATATGATATTCAACTATAAAAGGACTAAAAATTCATTATCCAAGTTGTTGAATCTCCTCATGAATGATTCAACTACATAATCCTAGTTAGTTATTGAATTATTAGGTAGGCTTATATACCTTAGTGTCATTTTATCCATAAAGAGTATATGAGTAATTGCACCATTATATCTTTTTGAATCTCATGCACAAGATTTAGCATAGAAAACTTGTTAATATGGTTAATTAGGATTTTATTTTCCTTTTTATTAAAAGTGGATAAGAATTTTATCACTATAACTAGAATTAGAAAATAGACCATTAGGTTTGAAGGCCCTCGGTAAGTCTAGTTAAGTGGTTGGTTTTGAGGTCTCATTTGTATTGGTGCTTGATAATACTAGGGTCCTTATACATACTACATTGGTGACACATATTGCATTTGATACCTAGGTGGACCCATGATTATTGTGGCCATGACATATATTAGACCATCTATTACTATGGAGCTATTTATAAATTTTGAAGGGCTACAAGTTTTTGTGGATTGAATAGTGAATTTAATTTTTATGTAGACTAAGGATTTAGATATACCTATGGATTAGGAATATTCTACTAATTTTGTGGAAGTGAACGATATAATGGGATGAATTGATTTTGTTGAGCTAAAGTGTTGTAGATATTATGAAGGTTGGCTATTAGGAGGTAGTAATTGATTATGGGCAGTGTCTTTAGTCCCTTGTGTCTCTAGTTGGCTAGGTGGGAAAAGTAAATTCTTACAGTACTCTATCTCATTTAGAGATTTAGTGTAATTAACTATCCTTGGGAAGTATTAGTATTTGGGTTTGATAATGCTTTCCCTACTACTTGGGTTGAAGCATTTGGTATTTCTAATAACATAGGTTACATGGGTTGATGATTGATTTTGGATAATGGCTTGAATTGTTTTTGCTTGTTAGTCTACCCCAAATAATAATTAACTAGTGACAATGTGAAGATTGGATGAAGATCCTAATCTTAATATTAATATGCTTCTTTTCAAGTTTCCTTACACCAAATTTTGGAGATATTATTAAAAAAATTAAATCAACAAATTATACTTCAAAAATAATTTTGTTCTTTTAAATTAGCAAGGGTCACTTTTTTTTCCAATGAGTTTACACAAATTTTTTTGAGGGGTCTTAATCCCCTCATACTTAGTGAGGTTTGAACCTTGGGCCTCTAAAAGAGAGGCCAAAGTAATTACCAGTAAGCTTGTAGCTTAAGGGTCACTTGCTATTATAACTAATCCTTATTTATATTAAATGCATAGTTGACTATCAAATGAAAAGATGGTTATTATTTTATATTTAAAAAGAGTAAAACCCAGGTGTTGTAGGTGAGTTGACGAGGAGAGGGCAATCCTCCAAGGGAGGTCCCAGGTTCGAATCTCCACCCTGCCAAAAAGATGAATTGGGTACCCAAAATCCAATTGATAATGTTGGTACGAGTAGGGTTGGGTGCGACCCCGGGTGACTTTGACGGTGTAGAATCCCTTGTTCGTGGTCTCTTAGACCAAGGTGGCCCCGCAAGGGGTTTTTCGCTTAAAAAAAAAAATAGAGTAAATTTTAAATTTATCAAAGACTCTTAAAAAAAATATGTATGCAATTAACTTAACATATTATTAAAAATTAAAATTAATAATTTTATTATTAAATAAATGTTTTTAAATTGTTATTAAGATAAAAATAATAACTAAATAATTAGGATTATTTTTATTAGTAAATAATTGTAACTACATTAAATTATTTTTAAAATTAAATAAATATTAAAATATATAAATAATGTAAAATAATATTACAATAATTGCAATATTAGGGAAATGAATAAGAACCCTAAAAAATCAAGTGGCATGAGTTCAAACATTTAGATTCCTCAACATTTTAAGGAGGAGACTTAGGTTCAAATCTTGCCAAAAATATATGGATATTATCCGAGCTTTGTTGTAATACCACTACACGGTGATGATGTAGTATGGTGGGGCGGTTTCAATCCCATATAACCTATTTAACAAAAAAAGAAAAAATAAGAACTCTAAAAAAAGGTTGATGATGTAGCATGGTGGGGTCGTTTCAATCCCATATAACCTATTTGCAAAAAAAATAAGAACCCTAATTACAAAAAAAAATAAGAACCCTAAAAAAGGCTTAAGAAATTGTGAGGTTGTTATAGGCAAGATATATATAGAAG
This sequence comes from Wollemia nobilis, assembly GCA_028583015.1. Taxonomy (NCBI): domain Eukaryota; kingdom Viridiplantae; phylum Streptophyta; class Pinopsida; order Araucariales; family Araucariaceae; genus Wollemia; species Wollemia nobilis. Next base: position 4,004,957 of record JAQPPZ010000620.1, on the reverse strand, counting down.
TTGGATAACAAATATTTAGACAGATGTTGAATTTCATCTTTAACAAAATTTAAATTTTGAGAGGCATGTGATATGAAAAAGAGTTGATTATGAAAACTTAGCAGTTTGAGAAAGTCGAAGAATATCTTTGATAAAAAAGCAAATAAAGGCAAATAAAGAATTTTTTTAATAAAAATATAAAGTTGTTTATGCTTTAATTAACTTGTTAAAAATATAATAAAAAGTCTTATTTTTTTAATAAGAATCATTCAATAAAAGCATCCATAGTCTATTATAAATATATATGTATATATATATTAAAATTAAATTATTATTTTATATATAATTAGATGTTACTTCTATAAACCCTAATCCGTCCTTTGATGTGATTATGGGGTTGAGATTATGGTCAGAAATGGAAATGGCAGTGGAAGGCGAATGCAAGTGGTTGAAAGAATTGTGGTGCAACAAGTTTTACAATTTCTGCCCTAAACACCATCGCCTCCTTAAGGGCGATGATGACAATGACGACAACTGCTCTGTCCGTTCCAAGTTCGTTTGCAAGGTTTGCAGGGAAAGCGGTCCCTTGTGTGACCGTTGTGTTTCAGAAGACCATTCGTCACATGTAAATTCTCTTCTGAATATTTCTCAGACGATGTCTGGTTGTGATTCCGTGAAGGTCGAGGACCTATCTCCTTACATAAAATCCTCCGACCTTTCACAAATCTGTGTTTACAAGGAGAAAGGCATACCAATGTTGTTAATCCACAGCAGGCTCCCTCATGGGGAAGAAGCGGAGGCCTCTTCCTCTTCTGCTCTTTCTCATCCTCATTCTGCCCTATGTCTCGTGTGTCAAGGAAATTTTGCCCAGACAAGTAAGAAGAAGAAGAAGAATGAGAATGTGTTATATTGCTCCCTTGAATGCAAATATCGTCCTTGCTATCAGCAAGAAAAGAAGGCATTCTGGAAGGACATCTCCAGTAAACTGAGAAGAGTGTTACCGCCCAATTCAAGAGATGCAGAAGCTTTCTGGAACTACCTCAAACGCACAACTTACACGGATGCCCATGGCAATACTATGCATTGGCCTCAGTGTTTTCCAAAGCTGGAGGACAAATATGAGGCGGAGAATGTGTCCACCAAGAAGATTCCAGTCAGATATCTCTTCCTACAGTTTACCATAGGCCGTGCAAGGCAAATTTGACCTGAAAAGGAAAAGTATTATTCAAGTGTTGGAGACTTGCACTTTTAACCTCTAGATTTTTTTTTATTTTTAAACATGCAATAATAGTCTAAGATGGGCAATACTTGTGAACCGAATCATTATAAAAATAATTCAATATTTTTTATTATAGTAATTTTTTTAATAGGTTATATTTGTGAGAAAATTTTGAATTTTTATAAAAAAATTAATAATTTTAATATTTTTTAAAAAAATTACAAATTTTTATAATTTTTTAATAAGTATAGGATTTCTGTTATTAATTATTTATGGATTGAGTTGATATACTTTCTTTTTATAATATATTTTATTTTTCTGTTCAAAATAAGTTGTCATAGGAGAAGGCAAAAATTTGCCTAAGAAATCTTTGAACTTATGAACTGAAATTAAACAACATAAAATAGATATTTCATCATGTTAAAATTTGAGATTTGTCATGACTATAGATTGTATTATTTTTTAGCTTTTAATGAGTATATGATATATGAAATGCAATCGCAAGATGTAATATAAGCAATTTAAGATGATAATATGATAATGGCACTATAATATGCAGGAAAATAAAGAGATAAACTTTTGAAATAACTCAAAAAATGTCATTAATGAAATTTCACAAAAATTGTACATTGCAATATGATGGAGGACATGAACACTCTATAAACTGTTCTTAAGGAGCTACATTGTACTCCTCTACCAATATATGCTATGCACTGTCTATATTATCTACCTCTCTAATTTTACTCACTGTAAGGCCTATATATAGGAAGATAGGTTCACATTTACATCATTGCACATTGACACTTGTGCATTTATTACATTGCTGGAAGTAACTACTTAACTTTACTCTTAAGTAAACTACTCTAGTTACTTAACTTTACTCTAAAGTAAACTACTCTAGTTATGTACCCAAGGGGGTACATTGACATTACAAAATATTGTAATATACTCTAAGTCCTAGTTCTGGAATTTGAGCTCTTCTTTCCTGCTTCCTTCATTGTCTTTTTTATCTGAATTTGGATGAGTATCTTCATCTTGTTCAGGTTCTTCTTCTGCTTTTGTCTTCATGTTGTCTCTTCTTGTCTTTTTCATTTCATTGGTTTTTGTTGTTTCAAAGTATTTGGAAGAGTCTTTGATCTTGTAGTCTTCTAGATATCCTTGATGTACTAGTGATATTACAATCTTGTAAGTCATACATGGATCAGAATTGCTTCCTTTTTTGTTTATCAATTTTTTGTATGGCATGTTTCCTTGATTTTCAAAAATATCAAGCTTGAACTCATTGTTAGTGGATGTTTCTGAAATAAGAACTTGCAAGAAATAATATAATCTGAATATTAGTCTCTTCTCAAATATTTTATAGTACTTATCTTTGTAGTAATGGAGTAATATGAATGAGATTTTCCTCCACAATATTTACAAGGATGGAAACTTCAGTAGTTACCTTCTTATGACCAAATTGGCTGCAATATGAGCATAATAAAAATATCCCAATTCCTTTGTTGTCTATTTTAGGAATATCATGTTTATCTATTTCCTTGATAAAATAGTTAAACCATGTGTGTACAATTGAATCTATTCTATCTTTACTTCTTTCATAAATTTGTATGAGGTATTTTTCATCAATATTCTTTTCTACCTTTTGAATATGATATTCAATATCTTCATTAGTATAATTATCATCAACTCCCTTTACTATCTCACTAGAAGATGTTCCTGAAGAATCTACTTTCACCAAACTATTAGTTTGTGAGTTTTCAAAAATCTTTTTGAGTCTTATTGATTCTTCTTTTCCATTTGCATCTTCCTTATTATCCATTGAATTCTCTGAATCATCAATCATGCTTTTAATTCATATTGGTATTTTTCTTGCTCCTTTTCTAATTACATTATTTAATGTGTTCTTTGGAGTAGACATCCTTATAACTCCTTAGTGTTATAAATATATTGAGAATAGTTCTCATGAAATATTTTAAGTAGTCTTCCTTATGACTCCCTAGTGATTAGAGTATGTTATAATCTTGATAAAGTGCTTAGCTACTATTAGTTCACCTTTTGAGTTGATTTTGTAATGTTTTGAGAATGATGGTAATATACTAATCAACTCCTATTTTACCTTATTTCTCCTATTGAACTATGCACTTTTCAATTTTATGGAGTTCTCTATGGTTGGATTTCTTTTGTCCCTTTAATGTGACTATGAGACAAGTATAAGCAATAAATTCCAACTCTTTCAAGCAAACAATAATTTTGCTTCTCTATCCTTAAATTTTTCAATGGTTCAATTTTCTAAATTCCAATTAATTAAATTTTGATGTAGCACTCCTTATATCTCCCTAATTTAGAATTTTATAAATTGATGATATTTACAATATAATAATATTTTTTTCCAAGTAGAAACCCTTATATCTCCTATGATATTAATTGTAAATATTAATATTCTTGTATTTCAACTAATGTGTTTTGAAATACTATTTAAGGATATAAACTCCTTTTAATTTGCTTTTAAGTTTACTAATATTGAGTTTGCAATATATTCAATGCAAATGATAATGATTTCAACCTTATATACTATGCCTTATCACTCCTTAATGAAAGCAAATATTATAATGTGTATATTTCTACTAGGGAACTTTTGAAATATCATTCAAGGAAATAAACTTTTAAGTTTGCTTTCTAATCTCTAAGGTTGGAATTTGCCTATATATTCAAGCAAATAATAAATAATCTCAACCTTAAATAATAAACCACCTTATAACTCCTTAATCTCAAAGAAAGAAAATATAAAACTATATGAAAATTTACCTTCTTGTGAATGTATTACGCTGCACTATGATCGGTCCTTTGATTTAATTCTCTATCCGAACATGAGCGTTGAATTTGCTAGTCTCATATATATGGCAAAGAGAATTAATGCTTAACGTTCAAGCACTCCTCATAATATGGTTTTCCTCCTTTTTTTAGTGCACTTTGACCACTCTTTCTTGAATCAATTATCTTTTGTGCTTCTACCTACCTTTCTAGTCTTTAGCTATTAAATATATTACACCTCCCTTGATGTGAATGCCAAGTGGCATGTTCTTACTAGCAACATATGCTTCGTGATGTGTTGAAGGCTATATTATTGGAAGTGTTTTTTGGGTGGTGCCAACCTTTACTTGAGCATTAAATAATTATTAAAGAAACACTTCACCAACCGTGAGTTATGAGAGAATTTGAATGCTCTCTCTTCCCTAGTACCAAGTGGCACTCAATTCCTGGTAATGTTAAGACAATGGAAGCAACTTTTTTGCATGTGAGGATACCCTCAACTTCTCTTTAATCCTAAGTACTTATTGCCAATAAATTCAAGTTGTGCACTCTTGGATCCAATGCTTTTTACAGAGAATGATGGTGATATTCTCCCATAAGGTTGGCTCCAACTATGGAGATTCTAGGATACTCCAACGTTGCCCTCTTGGTTTATGATTATTGGGGTGCTTCAATCGCTATCTTCCTAGTTGGTGATTCAACTCCAATGAATGGTAGCTCATGGGAGCTTTAGCTGGTGTTTCCTCAAAGCGATCGCTTGGGTAATGCACTCCTTATTTTCTCCTTGATTTTATGTAACTTGTGCTTCATTATCCTTAGTGCTTATTCACCTTACAATGAGTGTTATGCTTCCTTTTTATGCAGCAAGTTTCTTACTGCATAGGCACTGACTTGGTGTCTCTTAGACACCTTTGATACTTTATTTTATGAGCCCTTTGTTGGATCTACCTCTATGCTTGACATCTGCTCCTTGACATCGATGATATGGTCACTCGAAGATTGTACTATGTTTATTGTTTGAGTGTCTTTGAGACACTCTATCATTTGTCCTTTTTTTACTACATAGGACAAGTGAAATATGGTGCAATGTAATGTAAATATCTTTGCAATAGTTAGAATAGAATATTTTAACTTGCACCTATATTTTTTAGATCATTAAATCTCCTTTTTCAAGTGTACTTCCTTTCTTGATGAGGTGGCTTCCTTCTCCAATATTTGGAGGTTATCTTGCTCTTTCTAGTGGCTTCTCCTTACCCCAAGATATTGCAAGTTTTTTGCACTGAATAGTGTCTTTAGACACTATGATAGAATGTTGATTTGTGCACTTTGGTCTTCCACCTTAAACGTAAAATATACGTTATGAATTTACCCTAAGCTTCAACCACATGCCTCACTTGAAATTTATAGGCCACACAACAAAAGATAAACTAGTAACATGCATAAGTTTGATTCCTCAATCACGCTTTCCAAGTTCGACTAAAAAATAAAAAACCATCTCCAAAACATCAAGTAATCCAAGCTTGGCTAAACACATGAGGAGGTGGGCTAGAATAACTTAACATGGGTATGGATTACAGAGGGTGATATATAGCAACCAAAACTTACCTCATGAAGCAAAAAAAAGAACACATTCGATAACACACGAACTGATTGGTTATATTTGACCACCAATCGATACATAAGGTCTTAGGGGATTTAAGTAATATTACCATTAATATGCCTAAGCTTACTACCAGTATACTAAACTAGCTAACACTAAGGCCACCTTAAATGACTCAGCACAAAAATTAGCTTACTCAGCTCTAAAAACCAATAACAACAACTAGAACATAATATTGCACAAGCTATCCTAAGGCTAAAGTGTGAATTGAAGGGTCACCAAAGGATGGTTAAAAAAATCTAAAAATATTAGCTAGTTTCAAATGGAAGTGATGATGAAGTTGTGGTAGGAGATAGAGTTAAAAGGGATTAAAAAATAATAAAAAAAGGAGTTGAAAAAGAGTAGAAGAGATTCAAATGGAATGGATAGTTCTCAATTCTCTCTAAAGAAAGAGAGTGACTTGGCAAGATCTAGTATGAACTAATTTTATCCATTGAGTAAGGGCACATGTTGATCCATGGAATCCTTACCAATATGTAGCTGTATATTAATGCAAAGAAATAAAAAAACTATACAATTCTAAAAGAGACTCAAAAAATATTATGTATGCAAACTTATGGCCCTAAAATTTTGGCTTAAAAGTAACAAAATCCACAACCTTTTAAGAAATAAAAAATTTAATTATACCTTTAGTGAATGTGTGACTTGCATGTGTTACTAACTAGGCAACTTTGGGGGTGCTAACTAAGTAATAATTGGTTTTCCATTGGGACAATGTGCCAGCAAATTGATTACCACTAAGTGTCATTAATCTACGTAATGTGGTACCACTAAGATATTGATTGTGCAAGCCACTCAATAGAGTTTTGGTAAAACAAAAATCTTCCATGTGTTGTATTTTGGTGCTAAGAAGAAAATTGCTCACCATTATATTGTTGATTATGTGATGATAATTGCATTATGTTTGATGAGTTATCTTGTTTTGATTATTGACCTTCTTTATATGTAAAATGTGGTGTTCACTTGATCAATTTTTCCACGTCATCCACTAACATATTGGCCACTATTGCATCATCGATTTACATGTAATTGAGTGCCACCTCATCTATGTAGACCACTACCACATTATTTGGTTCTACATCATTAATTGCCATGTCAATAGTGATGTAAAAAGTGCTCATCAAAATAATATGAGCAAAAGAGTAAAACCTTGGACTTTTGGTGGACTAAGTGTTAACACCTAATCCTCTAGCCAATGTACCAAGGAAGTCCATGCAACCAAGGTAAGAAGATATATGCCCCTTAAACAAGGAAACATGTCCATTTTAGAAATGTTTAACATCTCATGCACATGAGGAGTTTTAATATTTAACAAACCAAAGGGTAAAGTACCTTAAAGCAAGATGTGTTAGCCACCATGGAACACCCTCTATCATATTTTATACTCTATGTCAATCTCTCCTTAAAAGGAATGTGCCCAATTACTCCTTGAATATGTCATAAATTTTTTGTAGAGGTTCAAAAATTAAACACATTAATGCCAATGCCCAGTTGGAGGAGCCAAAGTGCCAACTCCTCCTTATCAAACAATAGAACAAAAAATTAAAAAATATTCCAAAATAATATTTTCTAACCTCTCAATGGAATATTTGAGGGAATACTACATTTTTTAAATTTAAAATTTCAAAAAAAAGGGAAAATACATATTTTTTGATGTAAAAATGAGTGCTTGGATGCAAAATGGTGAATAATGTTGAATCAAAACCCCCTAAAATTTTACAAAGAATCCAAGAATGTAGATTTTTTGTTTATATCTACTATGATTTTCCCTATAAAACCTTTTTCTTGAACATAAAATATTGTTTTCTTGTCTTGCCAATGTAGCAAAAATGTTGTCAAACTATTTTAAGAAATTTTTCAAGTGACTCAAAGGTTTTTTTCATGCACAAAAAATTACCCATGATTTCCTTGGAATACAGGGGCTATCAAAATAATTCAAGCTCTCCTTTCCTTCTTCAACAATCATGCACAGTGTCCTCTCATCTATATTGCACTGATTTAGAAAATGTTGAAGGAGAAAAGAAAATTGGTTTTTTTATATCCATAAAAGATAAAATTAGTTTTCAAGTAACCTCAAGAAATTCAATGTAGTAGCTAGGGCAACCATATGGTCAATAAAATTAAAAAATGTATTGAATGACAAGAGAAGTAAGAGGAACCTCTTGGTGAATATTTTTTCTATAGCAAAATATGTATCGTAATATAGTGATATCCTCGTGATACAAGCCCACCCAAGGTTTTAGCAAACAAACCCTGAAGGAAACTATAGGTAACATGCAAAGCTCCTATTCTGAGATTTGGTGATAGCATCAAAGAAATGATGGCATCCACAACTCCCTTTGCAACTGCGAGCAGGATTCCCCAAGCCCCTTCTAGGGATCTAGAGCAAGGTGAGATCCCTCCCTTGAAGGATGCTCCCACAAACCCCGACCCGGACCCGGGCAGGATAACTTACCTAGAGAAGGTATTAGGGATGGCTAAACCTAGCCCCTCTAGTAACCCTAACCATCCCCCTATGATCACCAATGGGGAAAATATGGTCCTCCCAGTCTCTCTCATGGCATACAAAATCTCTTCAGAATCCCTCTCCCTAGTCGGTAAGTTCATGGGAGGGAGACCTGACATGGAATCCATAAGAATATGGGCCAGATTCAAGGTGCACAACAGGGAACCTTCAGATTGTGGCCCTCTCTTGGGGTTTCTTCCTGATATGCTTAAACAATCAAAATGACTATGCTTGAAAATTCTATTTATGACAAAATAGAAGCAAGATTTCAATTCCCAGACCCAGGATATCAATATTGCTCCAATCTAGATTTGCCTCCCCAATATTCCCATCCAATTTTTCCATGAGGACATCCTAGGGTGGATTGGAACATACATCAGGGACATGGTCTCTCTTGACCTTGCAACTAAAGCCAGGTCCCGCATGGCCTATGCTTGAATATGTGTCAATTTCAACCTTGCTTCATAGCTTCCAACCTACCTAAACCTCATCTATAGGGATTTTCACTGGTGCCAAGCTATCGAGTATGAAAATAAACCATCATTCTACATCGAATGCAAGACCCAAGGACACATTCGATATTAGTGCCCATCCCTCAAGCCCTAGCAAGAAGCACCAAGCTCTAAGGGTCCCCCCCTCACCAACAGCACCAGATGGGAGAACACTTCGACCAATCTAGAGGACTTGGTAATCGTAGACTGACCAACAGCAAAGAAAAGTAGGTTGCTATCTAGGACCTTCCGTCCACCAACCCCTCTTCAGTTGCAGTCTAGGTATATTCCATGTTCACCTTTCCCAATATATTTGGGCCCTTAAGCAACTTTGATGATGAAGTTCTTCCCTCTATTTCCCTCCCTAAGCTCCAACCCTCCACCATTCCCCACCCTCATCCCTCTCCCTCTAGGTCTGGGCCTTCCATCCCTGTTTCCTCCCCACCACCCCTATCCCAAGACGATCCCCTCCCAGACCCCTTATTGTAGATCAAACCTTCCCCCATTCTGCAACTAGTTTCCCCTCGGAATAACCTCTTTCCCCTTCCAAATCCAACCTTGAATTTCAAGAGGATGCTTTCAATCCCACTCAGTCCAAGATAGATATTAGCTCTATCATCACCATAAGTAGGAAAGGCCCCATTGATACATGGGGTGAAATAAAAAGAGGTCGACCCACCACCTATGAGCAAAGTAAGAAGGACACGGACGACCAGGTTGCCAATGGAGTACAGCTAAGCCTAAGTTTAGCCTTGTTCACGCAAGCAAAGGATGAAACAAAAAATCCTAAGCCTCCCTCCATTTCCACCAAGGGAAGCAAGAAACCTGTCAAAGTTTCTAAATGAAGATCCTCTCCTGGAACATCAGAGGGCTTAACAACATGAGCAAACAAATGTTAGCTCGAACCACCAAGAAAGAGTACAAACCCTCTATACTCATCCTTCAAGAAACAAAAACTGACACTGACAAAACTCACAGCGTAGTCCATAAAATTTGGAAGACTGGAAAATGGGCTTCATCGTCAGTGGAGGGATCTACAGGAGGTTTGTTGTGTCTATGGGACCCTGATAAGTTCGAAGGCAAAGTCATCTCCAGTTGCAGCAGAACCTTAAACATAATTTTTTATTGCAAATAAAACAAATTCACTTGGGTGTTGTCCAAAATATACACCCCAAATAATCCTATGGAGAGATTCAACATGTGGAAGTCCCTGTCCCTCATGAAGGATACCTTCTCCCAAATCCCATGGATGATTGTAGGAGACTTCAATTATCCTCTCTTCCATTCTGACAAGAAAGGGGGAGCTTCCTCCCCATCTAAAATCATTCTGGACTTTTAGGACTTTGTCACTAAAAATAAACTCATGGATATTCAAATCCGTGGCCACCAATTCACTTGGAGTAACAAAAGAGCGGGTGCTGAGCATATTCAGGTTAAGCTGGACCGGTTTTTTCTCTCTCAACAGGCCATTCCTCTATTTGGAGACACATCCATGATCCCCCTTCCCAGGATTGGCTCTGATCACTCCCCCCTCCTGTTGGAATCAAATAAGGCTCCATCCTTCCCAACCCCATTTAGGTTTGAGAATATGTGGATCCAACACTCGAATTTGAAACAACAGATTGATGATTGGTGGATGACTCATGTCCCTGGTTAAGCTATGTCTAGAGTATATCATAAACTTAAGATCATAAAAGATAACCTAAAAACTTGGAACAGGGAAGTCTTCAAGGACATTTTTGATCTCAAGGCAAAAACATTAAGCAAACTCAAATATCTAGAGCAGCAAACTTAGCATGATCAATGGACCCACCAGCTCAGGGAAGAAAAAAATTAGCTGCTCATCGATTATCATAACATCCTAGCCAAGGAGGAGACCTTCTAGCACCAAAAATCCTGAGCCCTGTGGCTCAAATAGGGGGATGCCAATACCAGGTTCTTCCACACTTCCACTCTACATAATAGAAGCACTAACAAGATCAGAGAACTTACCTTAAGGGATGGCTCTATCAGTCAGGACATCATCCAGATCTAAGAAGAATCTTCCACCTTCTTTAGTAACATCATGGGATCTGAAAATCCATCCAATATTGTAGCCCAAGGTGCCCTGCTTGAAAATATTCCCCCCTTGGTCACCCCTGAGATGAAAAAATCCCTAATTCAACCCCTCTCTAAGAAAGAAATCAAATGTGCTTTATTCTCCATGAAAGCTAACAAGGCTCCTAGGCTGGATGGGTTTCCCCCTAGGTTTTTCTAAACTTTCTAGGACATAGTTGGGAAGGATGTGAGTGATGCCATCAAGCAGCTCCAAAAAACCAAAACCATCCCTCGAGGAAAAAATTCTACATTCATCGCCTTGGTTCCCAAAAACCCCCAATGCAAATCCATGAATGACTTCAGACCTATCAGCCTCTACAACATCTTGTACAATATCCTAGACAAATCCCTAGCTCTTAGGCTCAAAAATATTCTTCCATTCATTATTGATCCATGTCAGGGAAGCTCTATCGAAGGTAGATCAATCACCGACAACATCATATCTCTTCATGAAACCCTCCATTCATCAAAGTGCAACAAGAAAGTGTCCATGTTTCTGAAATTGGACATTAGAAAGTCTTTTTATAGGGTGGAAAAGACTTTTCTTCTCAAAGTGCTAGCTCATTTTGGCTTCCACTTAGATTGGGTTCACCTCATAAAGGGATGCATCACCTCTCCTTGGCTCTCATTTCTGGTCAACGGGTCTACTACAGGTTATTTCCCTAGCCTCAGAGGAATCATATAGGGAGATCCCTTGTCCCCTATCCTCTTCATCATTTTGGTTGAATCCCTGGGTAGAGCTTTCAAACATGCCATGGCTTCGGGAGGCATTTTAGGTATCAAAGCTTCTTCCAACTCTCCCCCCTTATCTCACCAACAGTTTGTGGATAATATTATTGTTGCAACTTTGGCCTCCGTTGTCCAAGCTAAATCTATCAAAGGAATTCTTGATACCTATGCTTCTACTGCAATGAAAGATATCAACTATCTCAAGAGCAATTTTTACTTCCTAAACACTCCAAGTAACAGATAGAGGAAAATTGCTCGTATCCTCCAATGATGTATCGCTACCTTCCCCACCTCCTACCTAGGTCTCCCTCTGTTCACCATGAACCCGAAGGAATTGATGTGGGACAATGTCATTGAAAGGATCAATAGTAATCTTGATGCCTAGAAATGCTCCCTCATATCCCAAGCAACCAAAGCAACCCTCACTATGGAAGTCCTCCAAAGCATCTTGGTCTACTTCATGTCAGTCTTAAAAGCACCTACCTCAGTTCATTCCAAAATTGAGCAAATGCAAAAAAGGTTTCTATTTTGAATAAATTCCACCTTGTCAGTTGGGACAAAGTATTCCATCCCAGGAACTTAGGGGGACTTGGCATGAGGAGATCCACAAACATAAACATTGCCTTGCTAGAAAAACAGGCATGGAAGTTGTTCATAAACTACAAAGCAGAATGGTCACCATTTTCCAAAGCAAATTTCTCAAAAACAGTGATGCATTACATAGATAGGGGCACATGGAAGATTATCCCCGAGGATAGTGAGCACCTCTTGTGGGTCGGTAAGACTTTATCTAATATGTTGAGAACCACCATCATCCCTACCATAGTCTCCCAAGACTACCCCATCTGGGTAGGAACTGATAGTGGGGATTTCACAGTCAAGTCTGCCCACTCCATGTTAGTCAAATCTGAGGTCTCCACCATTCCATTAAAGTTAGTTTGGTTTAAACACCTCGTCCCAAAAATTGGTTTATTTGCATGGACATCCATTCAAAACAAGGTCCTCACCACAAACAATCTCATGAAAAGATAGATCCTTGTTCCTAACAGATGCCACCTCTGTCTATCCAACTGGGAATCCATTGACCACCTCATTTTAGAGTATGTGTTCACTAGGGAGGGCTTATACCAGTTGTTCACCACCTTTCAAATCCACTATGCCCACCTCAACTCCCTATTGGACATGTTCATTCAATGGTCTACTCCCTTCAGAAACCCCAAAGTAGCTTTCCTATGGAAAATTTATCTCCACCATTTCATTTGGAAATTTTGGCTCAAACGCAACTGCAGAGTCTTTTCTTTCGCTTGTTACAATCCACCTCCTCAACCACCAAAGCTATCTCATTTGCCTCTGAAAACTCCCATCTCATCCCCTGGTCCATCTCCCCCTCAAGCAAGAATGAGGATGACATCATCAATTCCCTCAAAATCCCCATCCCCACCTTACTCCCTCCCTCGATCCATCCCAGAACCAAAGCTCACTAGCTTCCCCCTCCTGAGGGATGGATAAAATTAAACTTTGATGGTGCATTAAAAGGAAATCTCGGGGTGGTTGGGGTAGGGGGAGTGATCAAGGATCACAGAGAAAAGATAGTTATGGCTTTCGCAAAGAATATTTATCATCAGACCAACAATGTGGTCGAGGCATGGCCCTGTGGCAAAGTTTACACCTCATAAATGGGTCATGTGCCAAGATCCATGTCGAAGGGAACTCTCTCAATATCATTGGCTACCTCATTTCAAACAAAGTCCCTCTGAGTAATATCATATCCCTTATCCAAGAAAGTAGGAAGCTTTTAAATTAGCATTGCCAAGTGGAAGCTAGTCATACTTTCAGAGAAGCCAATCAGCTTATAGACAGGCTGGACAACTTGGGATTAGGGCAAACACCCATATTTGTGTGGCAAGACTCCTTCCCACTAGATGTTCTTCAAATTGCGACGTCGAACAGCCATGGCAGGTACTCCAAATCCATCCATGCTAACTAATGATTTATTGTTTCTATAATGTGTAGGATTCACATCAGGTGTCTCATTATCCTAGAGCCTTATGATATGTGCTCCAACACACGCTGATGATTAGCTACCCTACTGGTTCTCATCGAACAAAGTCAAAGTGCGGTTCTCTATCCGCGGTGTCCCAATGCTCTCTGCCAGTGACCTTTGACACATTTCCAACCGCACCCCCTTTCTCCTCCACATTTCTTCCCATGTCTGCAAACCTCACCCAAGTGTTCACCTCCACCTATGCAGATATGGTCCCTAGGCTGCCCCTTAATCCCTACCATCCCTAGCATGGCATCCCCTGTCCACCTGTCACCCATCTGTAAGGCCCAGCATGATTTGTTCGCCTCCCCTGACCTATTTAATTCCCCTTTTTAGCTCAGCCTATGACACTCCCTTCTGTAATTCTTTCCTATGGGCCTTATCAACCACCGCTCTTCCTATCCCCACCTCTGCCACCATGGCCTACCTTGAACCAAGCTCTCTTTAGGTGGATAACATAGCGTCTTCTTACCTGCATTGCATCCAACTCACCACCCTGTTATCAAAATTTCATGGAGCTGAGGATGACATCATGAAGGACTTTGTTCAAACGTGGTTGAACGGCCATGTCTGTGTTAGTAACCTACGCTTCAAGGTCACTCCAAAGATGATTGGTGAGATTGCAGAGCTACCGATTAGAGGGCATATTTTTTGATGAGACAAACATTGCTAGGAACCTGAGTTAGAAGGCTTCCCCAACTACCAAAACTTCTTGTGGTATGGCCATGCACTAGACCGTCAATCCCTTCCCACCCATTCCCAATTGTTGTTATTCCCCTCATTCACTACTTAGTCTGCAATGATCCCAACAAGCCTATGGTAAGCTTCCACCTTGCCCTTGTCAACCATATCTAGGGTTACAGACCCATGAAAATTCCAAGATTTCTTTATCGGTCTATGTGTCTCTCTATAGTCGCTACTCGCAATAAATGTACCCCCCCTGCCCACTAGGGGCTTTTCACTATTATCTTCTATCATGTTTTATCTAATCCCCCATTGTATCTACCCCTTTTCAAGCTTCCCCCCCTTTTCCCAAGCCCCCCAAAGCCCTTCTCATTCCATATTGAGTAATTTTATGGCCAGTGATGGAGTTTCTAGCACCCCAGCCTCTGAGAAATGCATTGTTGTTGCTTCCCCGTCCATTCCATCTTCGTCCCCTTCCAATCCCATCCCCTCTCCCCCCACCTCCATTCCCTCCCATTCCAAGCCAACCCCTTCCCCTTCCAAACCTGCCCTGCCCCTGTCCAAAACCACCCCCCCATGAACAAGAAGCCTTTGGTGAGAAAATGTAAAGCTAAAATTAAAGAAGTGGCAACCCCTGTCCGCAAGTCCTCCAAGGTGAAGAAGCCCAAAATAGAATCCAATCATAATTCTCCTCTAGAAATTGAAGACCTCAGTGGGGACTCAGCCCCAACTTCTGGCATCTCCAACCATCTCACTCAGATGTTTCTTCGGAGTTTCATCATCGCCTTTGAAAGTGCCAGTGTTGCTCTGAAGCATGCCCTCTAGTAGAGTGCCGACCATCCTGAAGAGGACATCACAGAGATTGAACCTTGAGCTGTTGCAGGTCTGTAGGTTTTTTGCATTGTTTTTTAGGTTTGTTGGGGTTTTTGATGCAATGTTTGGTTATGTTTGGTCTAGTGTTGGGCTAACCACCCAGTTGGGTATCCCTGTGTTAGCCCCTACGAGGGATCTAGTGAATATCTATGGATTATTTTTGGTTTGCTTCAGTACCCCCTATGAGGGCAAGCACCACCTGATTACCAGCTTCGACATCCCCTGCAAGGGAATTTTGGCAAACATATCCCCTGCATGAGATTGGTTAGACTATTGTAGACTGATCCCTCCTAGGCAGAGGATTATGCAACATGAATGTACTTTCAATCTGATGAATTTTTTGTATAATTGGGAGTGGGACCCAATTAAAACCCTCTGAAATACAACTACAACTTACCAAAAAAAAACATACAAACCTTCCAAAAACTACTTTAAAAAACACACTACTCCTTGGAATTTCCATAGAAGAGAATTCATTAAAGGTAATAAATTGAGTAGTGAATATTTATACCTACTCTGATACCATGTTGGATTTCATAATACTTTCAAAAATGAATGGAATCAACATATTGCCCAAAAAATTAGAATCAGCTCATAGAAAGAATGCATGCAATATGAACGATGTTTGTAAACACCAAAATAATCTCGCTAAAGAAAAATAATTACACTCCAACTATTAGTAGAATGGTTGGTCTTAAGGGATACAAATACCCAAATACAAGGAACCTTTAGGTTAATGTTGAAGAACTAGTATTTAGGGTTAATAATAGAATATTAGAATATACCCATCTATAAAAGGTGTACAAAGACCCAAAGGGCATATAATAAATATAACATAAAATTTGGTTGTGGCCTCAAGTGAATATTAACACTATGTATTCTAAGAGAATTGAGTGAAGTGTGATAACCTTTACCATATGATACCTTCTCATAGTTATTACATTCTATGTTTATTCTAATTTCATTTTAGTCCATACATTAATCCTTGGATACAAAACTTCTTTTGAATGTTGTTATCCCACTAAAATTGTTGGAGGAATTACATTATTTGGTTTTATTGTAAATATTTAGATTAGGGTGTGAGTTTGTTTTTATGTATAAAGTATGCGTCAAATTTAGTAGGCTTGAGTATATGTCATGTATTTAAGCGTGTGAGGTGTCTAGTTAGGAAGTGAAGAGTTGTGAGTGTGATGTGTCTAGATTAGAAGTAGGAAGTTATATTCAATCATGAGATGTTTTGTCTTTATTTAATATGTGGGATGATGCACCTTGTCGGAGCCATAACTTGTGAACCGTACACCCGTTGGCCTTGAAATTTAACAGGTGGTTTTGTGTGTGTTCTACATCAAGCGAATCTTCGATTGGCCTGGCTCTCCAAAAAAGTGTTTTCGGGACCTAACTCCTCCATCTAGTGCCCCAAAATTAGCTTTTAGAATATGTTCCTAGGTTTTTTGGATTTTTTTGGTTGTTAGAAGTTTATTATATTTTGGTATACCTTAATTTGAGGCCTAATATTTTAAATTAATGTTTGTTATTGTAATAGGGATGTGTGCACCGAATTTGGGTGCAATCCAACTTATTTCTATTTTTAGAAGTTTTTAGAAAAAATATCTATTTTTAGCAGTTTTAGAAAAAAGACTTTTTTAGGGTTTCTTTGGTTTTCGGTTGTTATATGATGGATTAAAATATTTTGTAGAAGGGTGTGAATTCAAGAATGATAAGAATATCAATTTGCAGCTTTCTTCCATTATTGCATTTGTGTTATGTGATTGGAGTCCATTTTGTTGGTCTCTTGTAGCTGAGTTTAGACCATGGGACTTATTATGTAAGATAAGAATATGAAGAGTCAATTTGTTTTGTGAGTTTGAGGAGAGCAAATACCAAGAGTCATGTAATATGAAAAGTCTCATGTATCTTTATATTGGAGACAAAGCCATGTAAAATATAACTCAAATAAGCTTTGCTTTATGTATTGCTTGAGTTTTATCAATAAATATTTTAGTGTGATTTATGTGATATTGATGTTTATTTGATGGATGCATATGTTTGAAGATATATATATGTATGTATATACATACATACATACATACATATATATATATATATATATATATATATATATATATATATATATATATATATATATATATATATATATATATATATATATATATATATATATATATATATATACATACATACATATACATATATAGATATACATACATACATTATATGTATGTATGTATGTATGTATGTATATCTATATATATAGATATACATACATACATATATATATATATATATATATATATATATATATATATATATATATATATATATATATATATATATATACAATATACATATATATAATTATACATACATACATATACATATATAGATATACATACATACATTATATGTATGTATGTATGTATGTATGTATGTATATCTATATATATGTATATTGTATGTATATATATATATACATACATACATATATATACATATATATAGATATACATACATGTATATCTATATATACATATATATAGATATACATACATGTATATCTATATATACATATATATAGATATACATACATGTATATCTATATATACATATATATAGATATACATATATATATATATATATATATATATATATAAAAGTTATATGTGGCTTCTGTTGGGGATCACTCCCATAAAAATACCAAAATATTATATTTGTTGCAACATACTTTTTTATCACAGTTTTTCATTACTTTTTTCTCTTAAATATATTCTTCAATTTCTTCGAAGTGCTATGTTTCCACAACCAGCTCCTTGACATAATTTTAATTAAGACATAAAATCTCACTTGGTCAATTGTCTTCTAAAATTTGAATTTCATCAAGATGAAGACCAACACCATAATTCACTAATTTATCTACTACCTTATTTCCTTCTCTATAAATATGCTCACACTGCCAGGAGATCGCCTCTAGTAATAGATTATAAACATTAGCAATAATATTATTTTTATCCAATCTCCACATCCATTTTTATTAATATCACTGATGATAATTTGTGAGTCCTCTCAGTTGAAATATATTTCCATTCTTTTTCTATTGTAATTTTAATCATTGTAAGAAGTGTCCTAGCCTCTACATAGTTTTTAGTTGAAGTTCCATATAATTATAAATAAGTGAGGAGATTTTACATTATTGTTGATATTGATATTGATATGATTTATTGATTCTAGTAATTGTTTAATCTGTGAATCATAGTGATATTTTAGTAACAAGAATAATATTTAAGCTAGATTTCAATATTTATTTCAAATAATTTTTCAAAGAAATTCAAAAATGAGAGACATAGGGCTTATAATGGTCTTTGGTTATATCCTCTATGAAATGAATATGTTGATTATTCTACACAAGTCACCTATAAAAATCAAACATATATATATTTTTGGTATTACATCCTTTAAACATATATAAAGGGATAAAAATATATGTATTCATTGTATATAAGAAATACTCAATTATTTTTCACCATAGCAATTATTGCCTAGCGACACGCTATATGATTATTCTACAAATGTCACATTCAGATATCCAATGTATATATAATTTTGATGTTACATCCTTTAAACATATATAAATGTATAAAAATATAGATATTCATTGTATATAAAAAAATACTCAATTATTTTTTCACCATAGATATTAGTGCTTGATAACATTCTATATGATTGATTCGATGGACTACATTAGAGTTCTAATAAGACCATAAAAAATTACTACATTAAATGCTAATAAAAATATAATCATCCCACATACCATTGTGCCAATTTTTCTATCTTTTGAAGTTGGATCTATGAATTTTTAAATATATCTCCAAATCTATCATTTCAATTTGTGAATCCCATTTGTATTGAACTTTATAAACCATTTAAAAAACCTTGTAAGAATATTATATTTATTTCTTTTGGGTTAGAACAAGGTTTTTTTATTATTATAGGGCCAACTAATACCATGATATTCTAATTCCATGTGGCTTTATTTGGAAAATAAATGGTAATGGGGATTATTCAAATATAATCAAAAAAGGATTTTAGTATTGTATGAATTAATATTCATAATATCGTTCACAATATGTTGTCGTTGCTAATATAATGTTCATATTTTTGTCCTATCTGATTGTCTTGATTGAAACAATCATGACTCACACGAAGAGTCACAGTAGAGCCTCAACTAAGAGCATGGATCTCAACTCAATTAGAGGCCTTCAAGAGTTTTTATAAGGTTGGATCCTTGTTATGATGTGATATTTAGGCACACTTGAACTCAAGTCAAAAATAATGTAAGAGAAAAATAAAAATAAATCAACAAAATAGTAAACTTAATCTACCAAGGTGGCAATAAGCCAAAATATTTCCTAAGAAATTTTTTTCATAATAGGCTTGAAAACTATGTGCCATTGGTGAAAACTTCCTCTCCTTAACATAGATGAGCCTATATGAGAGTTACCAATATAAATGTGCAAAAAGAGATGGGTCTCTAGGAGAACCATAGATGACTAGTCCAAAAATTGGCACAGGCCTCTCACAAACATATACCAATAATCCTCAAGATTCAAGTAGAGACTATAAATATATACACACGTAGAAATAGGTCAACATGAGAGTCATAGATGGCTAGTTATAAAATTAACATAGGTCTATATATGTGTGTGTGTGCGTGTGTGCAAAATAAGTTTTATAAGAATTATGCCAAGAGTGGGGGTTTCATTTTCCCATAAGTTGCTCAGGAGTTGACTACTCTATAGAAATAAATGAAAGGAAATCTTACAAAAGACTATAAATGTAAACTTTTCAATACTTTAAAAAGTTAAGGCTACTACTATTTATAGATTACAATAGGTAGATTTTCCTTCCAAAGCTATGCAGAGATGATTGCTTCTTATGTATATTGGGTCATATGTTCATTGAAGTTGTGTCCTTCTAAGTCCTCTATATCTAGAATCATTAATGTCATTTTTTTAGCCCTTAGATGATCAATGGCCTTAGTTATGGCCATATACCCTTCCTCAGAATTCCTAGAGTTTGAGCATAAGAAATTAATATCACTTAACTTATAGCTTTCTTGTTATGGCTCCCGTCACTTCTTCCTTTAATTTTCATCTACTTCCTTGGGCTGTCATGTATCTTAGAAAACTATACACCTCAATACAATGTGCAAGGTCTAGGGCCATGACCCTGTTGGGAGTATAGGGGGTCAATGACCCTCCATGCAAGGATTTGGTGGTGGGAGCCCCAAAAACAATTTGTTTTCCCTAAAATTTTGGAGCATAGGTGGTCTAAGCCTTCAAAATTTTATCATCTAATTCTATTGTATTTATCATCTTCTAGTTTTCAACATTAAAACTTTTGCTTTGCATATTTGGTCAAGAGTTTCATGAATTTCAAATTTTGGGAACTCTGCTTACTTGTGCATTTTTGGAAATTTTTATGTTTTTATTATTGGATCTTATTGATAAAAAAAAATTGTTGCACTTGGTTTGACACTTGATCTTCTAATTTCTACTTGTTTCCCCTCCCCTTTGCTTAAGATTTTGTTAAGGCAACTTTTGAGTGTAGTGAGAATTCACTATAGTTTTGGTGACTCATAAGGGATCTTCATCTTGATGAACATAAAGAACCTAGAAAGAAAATTACCTTTTCCATTGGGTGTGAATTCAAGAATAAGGGAAAATTAGAGAAACCTTTAGATCTCTATAGCTTTCTCAAAACTAGGATTACTTCTACCTACAACAAAATGAAACATATGTTACATATAATACACATTTACAAGGGTTACAAGGGTGGCCTTTATCCATTAGACATAAAGTTAAAAAATGCCCTCAATTTCTACTTAAGTCCTTCACTTTTTCCTTCTTTTCTAGTTCTTTTGGTGAGGAGACTTTACCCAGATTAGAGTGGGACTCCCAAACAACTTTCTTAGCAAAATTGGTTAGGTGTCAACAGTGACCTATCTTTTGCTTTTGTCACTATTAAAGAATGACCTTGTTGGGGATATTACATTATGTTTCTCCCTTGTAATATTAGTTTGGTAGATGATTTATATTTTGTATAATGTATGTATTAATATGAGAGAAAGTGCAAGGTGTCAAAAAGGAGAATGAAGAGTCACATGATATGTGGCAAGATAAGAGCTTTGTCTTTATGAGAAGAATATGAAAGGTTGCATCTCCTAGATGTTTGAGGAGAGCAATAGTTAAAGTACTAAAAATTCATGTAAAATTATATATTGGAGGTAAAGCTTCATGCAATGTAATCAATATGTATCATTCTTGTAATCCTATGATATTGTGTATATTCGAGTTATATTTGTGAGATATTGTTGTTATTCCAATATTGAGTTTAATTTTTATTTTGATTAATGGTATTCATTTGATTTTTTATTGATCTTGAATGGATATTTCTATGAGTTAACCTATTCAGAAAGCTAACAATGGTATAAGAGCATGGTTGCGAAGTTTTTGGGACAATTGTCACCATCCAACGACATGCCCAAAAGACAAAGATTTAAGTGTTATTAGAGCACAACCTTTGTAAGAAGGTAAAAGTGGTTTTGAGAAAGGTTTAAGTCTTCTACACTAGAGAAATCTAGAAGCCATACTTGCACTTACACCTACATTAAAAAGAAGAATATTAGAATAGAAAATAGAGCAAGCATTCAATAACTTTGATAGCATTAATGACTAGAGTCGAGGGTAAACATAGATGAACACAAACCAAAGTTGAGGCTAAATATATACCAAATCCAAACATAGGCCTAAGTGTAGGAATGATCCTTGCGAGTGAACATATACATCGGTGTCCTAGCTAGAAGACAAATATAGAAGCCAAAACCTATCGTCAAATTGCACAACCTAATTCAACGATGATGATATTAAATATCGATCATTGGCTTGGTGGTTGTGATATCAAACTTGGAAAGGAGAGGGCCCTACAATACAATATTAACACAATAAATGGCACAAATATTTTATCCTTGAGATAATTGGCATAGTCATTTCTTGCATTGGATAAAAACATGATTGACCAGGCCAAGTCGTGTTTACAAAATGCATAGGTTTCATCGATGAGTCACTTGAAATGTTGTACCTAGTGGGCTATCATTATATAGTCATAGTCTTGTAATATTCCACTGCCTCCCACCACAAATTTCACTCCATTCACCATCTTCTTTGGCATCTCTTCATAGTGGTGGGCCTTTAGCCTCTCATAAGTTATGGGTGTAGGAATTCCTAATATCTCCGCCCAACTATATGTTTGTTTTCTAGATTAGAATCATCCTACAAGAAATTTGGGACACTAGAATCCATAGTAAATTTTCTCAAATAAAAGCATGGTTGATGGTAGCAGTGATTGTTTATTTGTTGTGTTGGAACACTAGCGAGAAGGAAGGATTTGAAGGCAATAATTAAGTGAAATGCCTACACCATACGCAACCATGGAGAGATGAAATGAAGCATCAAAGGAAACTTTAGAAAGGTGTATTCAAATCTCAATACCTAGCACCATGTTGTAGGTGGTAGAAGAAAATGCATCTTCAAGGATGCTCATCAATGAACGAAAATTGCATTCCAATTTGGAAGTCAGAGAACAACGAATTTTCAAACTGCAAAAAGTTGTGTACTATAAGGTAAATTAGGGTTTTTGAAGTATTTTTTTAATTAATATTCCATCACTAAGGTTGAGATGAAAAATGGAGGTATAAGGTTAAAGTCTTGTTTTTTTATTTTTTTAAATTTTTTAGTGGAGTGATAAGTGTTTAATTTCATAATTATATCTTTACTAATTATTAAGCATTTAGGAAACATAAAAACTTGAAACAACGAGCACAGGGTAGCTGTAGATCTAGGGTTTTGACCAGTAGAGTAGCATAAGGGTGAAACCAATAGTCGCCAACAGTCGGAGAGTGGAGCAGTAGTCTCCAAGTGCAGGGAGGGATGAGATATTGATGGGCAGGAAGTAATCTATAGGGGAGCTCGGTAGCGGCTACGGTTTGTGTCTTGGACATAGCGGAGCAATTGAAGGGCACAAAGTATCCAAAGGTGCGAAAGCATTCGAACCCATTGAAGAAGACCATGTTGTTGACGGTGTCAGTCGGGGTAAGGACCCACCAGACAAAGGGGGTGGTGGGGCTCAAAAGTCTTATGCCCAGGCAACGGCCTCAGAAACCCTAAACGAGTTTTCTACCAAAGAGTTGTTTCTGATTGGAGATGATCTGGACATCCCGGCGGAAGTTCTTTCAAGCTTCATGGAGTTTGAGAAATTTACCCTCATAGGCAAATTCATTGGCGGTCGTCCCGACATGGAAACTATCCAAAAGTGGGTAGCAAGCAAATGGAGGACTTCTGGTCATATGGAGCTAGCGGCCCTATCCCGGGGTTTTTTTGCCATTAGACTGAACAATAAGGAGGATTACTATAAAATTTTGGCTGGCGAGCCATGGTTTCTGGGTCGTAGAAGTTTATTCCTTAGGAAGTGGGACATGGATTTCAGTCATGATACCCAGAACATCAACATTACCCCAATATGGGTTAGGCTCCCGAATATTCCCCTCTTTGGCTGGCATGAAAATTTCATAAGGGGTATTGTGCGCTCCATTGGGGAGTTGGTCACCATTGACCCACCCACCCGAGCTCGAACAAGGTTTTTCCAAGCCCGTTTTTGCGTTCTGGCAGATTTGGAGGCAAAAATCCCAACTTTCATCACTCTTTAGTCTGGAGGTACCTTTCTTCATAAACAAGCTATTGTCTATGAAAATAGACCAGCTTTCTACCCCCAGTGTCGGTCCCAAGGGCACCTCTAATCCCAGTGTCCTCTTCAAAAATTGGGTAAGCAGAAGCATGAAAATGGCAACCCCCTGGAGCATGGGGAAGGTCAGGCAAAGCAGTCAAATCTTCCAGATGTGAAGGGTCATGAATCTCTAGGCCCCTCTAGAGTCTGCGTCAGACTCTCTCAGCCTAAAGAGAATCCCACTCTCCAATTGAACCCCGAGAAACTTGAGGCTGACAATCAGCAAGGAGCAGACTCCCACTTGGAAAGTGAATTGCAGGAAGAGAAGGAACGGACCCCATCCCAAATTGTGACTCAGACTATTTCTCTATCCCAAGATATGGGTCATCTCGATTTTAGCCAGTCGCAGACGATGCTAGAAGATTACCTCTTAGGAAGGAGGGGTGAACAATCGGGTCACATTAGCCCTTGAAACACAAGGAGCCGAAAGCAAAGTGTGGATTTTGGTAGTGAGAGGAAGTAGGGTTGTCCTCCTAACAAAGATAGGTGGGACAAAGAGACAGCAAATGACGTTGCAAATGGAACCCAACATTTTCTAGTTCTGGATGACTGTGGTGCTCAGACGGACGAAGCGCATGCATCAAAACCTCCCCCTCAACAAGGAAGGGGAGGCAAGAAAAACCTCAAACTGTCCAGATGAAAGTCCTCTCATGGAATGTGAGAGGACTGAACGGTGCAGCCAAATGAAGGTTAGTGGCTGATCTCCGTAGGAGGACTAATCCTTCCATCCTTATTTTGCAAGAGACCAAGGTCGATGCTATCTCCTCTGATAAAGTTGCGAAGGCCATTTGGGCCAAGGCAAATTGTCTGTCCGACACTCGTAGTGGGAACAGCAGGAGGACTCATGGTTATGTGGGACCCTTTGAGGTTTGAGGGCAGCCTGCTATCAAATTCCAACAGAATCATCAATGTACTGTTCCAGTCCAAAACCACCAATTTTTCCTAGATTCTGTCCAATGTTTATGCTTCAAATTCTACCACAGGGAGAGCAAAAATGTGGAAAGCTATCTCTCATATGAGGGAGAATTTTAGTTATTTTCCTTGGGTTTTAGGGGTTGACTTCAATTGTCCCCTTCATCCTTCAAAAAAAAAAGGAGGATCCGACCACTTCAGTCGCAGCTTGGAGGACTTCAGGGATTTTGTCTCTACTAATGGCTTGCTTGACATCAAACTCAAAGGGGCTTCCTTCACTTGGAGTAACAGAAGGATTGGGAGTGGTTTGATTCAAGTCAAGCTTAACAGATTTTTTATGTCCGAAGAAGCCATTCCTATCCTTGGTGGGGCTATCCTTTTGGCTCTTCCAAGGATTGGGTCTGACAATAACCCTATTTTCTTGGAGGCGGATGATGGACCTGTTTTTAAAACCCCCTTTAGATTTGAATCCATGTGGATCTCTCACAAGGAATTCAAAGTTTTGGTTTCAGCGTGGTGGCAATTGAAGGTGGAAGGAAATGCTCCTAAGAGGGTGGCTCTAAAGCTCAAAATGGTCAAAGAAAAGCTGAAAGTTTGGAATAAAGAGGTTTTCGACAACATTTTTGAGTCCAAAAAATCCATCTCTGATAACCTGAAGGTTTTTAAGGAAATGATGGAACTCGAAGGTTACACTGAGGGTCTCAAGGAGGAAGAGCAGAGTCTTTTGGTGGACTTTCATTCTATTCTCATTAGGGAGGAAACGTTCTGGCGCCAAAAATCTTGTGACCTTTGGTTGAAGAATGGAGACACCAACATGAGGTTTTTTCACGTGTCTACTATGAGGCACAGAGGGGCCAACAAGATCAGAGAAGTGACTTGTAAGGATGGGCGCATTACCAGGGATATAGAGGAAATCAGGAGCGAAGCGATTGACTTTTTTTAGGATTTGCTTGGCACTCCTCCGGACAGCAACCTTTAGGTCCAAAAATCTTTGCTCGCCAATTTTTTGACTAAAGTCCCCCATGAGGTAAGCATTAAGCTTCTAGAACCTTTTTCCTCATCCGAGATTAAGGAAGCATTATTCTCCATGCAACCAGATAAGGCCCCTAGCCCGATGGTTTCCCCCCTAATTCTTCCAAGTCATGTGGGAGGTCGTGGGTCCGGATGTGTGCGATGATATTCGGGTTATTCAAGCTTCCAGATCCATCCACCCAAAACTCAATTCCACCTTTCTTGCCCTCATTCCTAAGTCTCCTACCTGCAAAATTTTCTCTGACTATCGGCCCATCAGCCTGTGCAATGTTTTTTACAAGATTCTTACCAAGTCTATAGCCAATAGACTCAAAACAGTCCTCCCCATCCTGATTGATCCTTGTCAGGGAAGCATTGTTAAAGGCAGAAACATTCTTGATGGTGTCATCACTGTCCATGAGACCCTTCATTCCGCTTATCGCTCCAAGAATGCTACTCTTTTTCTTAAGCTCGACATGAACAAAGCCTTTGATCGGGTTGATCAAAATTTTTTGTGTGCAGTCCTCCTCAAGTTCGGCTTTCATCCCCATTGGATTGACCTTGTCTATAGTTGTATATCCACTCCCTTTTTTTCTATCCTGGTCAATGGGTCCCCAGCTGGGTATTTCCAAAGCACCAGAGGCCTCAGACAAGGCGATCCTTTATCCCCCATCCTTTTCATTCTTCTGGAAAAGGTTCTGAGTTGGTCCATGAAAAAGGCTCTTCGTCAGAACAAGATTTTTGGCATTTTGTCGACTTCTAGATTTGATCATGTCACTCATCAGCAATTTGTGGACGACACCCTCATCTCCACTGGGGTTTCCATTGCCCAAGCCAAATCGCTCAAGCAGATCATGTCCCGTTATGAGCAAGCTACAGGGCAAAAGGTCAATTACATCAAGAGCAAAATCTATTTTATTAACACTCCCCTACGCAGGAAACTTTGGATTGCTAGAATTCTTGAATGCACTATTGATTCCCTACCTACGTCCTATCTGGGGTTACCTCTATCTTATAGTATACAGGCGAGTGGGGATATATGGAACATGATTCTTGAGCGCCTTCATAAGAAACTTAGAACTTGGAAGGGCAAAGTCCTATTGCAAGCCGAAAAAGCCACCCTTACCAAAGCTTGTCTTCAGGGGATCCTGACCTACTTCATGTCGATGTTCATGCTTCCGGTTGTAGTTCACTCCAAAATTGAGAAGATTCAGAGGACCTTTCTATGGTCTGGCAATGAAGAGAAATCTAGACTCTCCCTTGTTTCCTGGGACAAGGTGTGTTCGAGGATAGACCAAGGCGGTCTGGGGTTGAGAAGATCAAGACTTATGAATTTAGCTCTGATAGCGAAGCATGCTTGGAGGATTCTATCTAGCGACCCGATGGAGTGGGTTAAGCTGGTTAAAAAGAAGTATCTTGGCCCCATTTCCTTCTTGGATGCTGAGACCTCCTCTATGGCATCAACCTTTTGGAAATCTATGCTCCAAACCCGGCATTTGATCAACCTAGGAGCCCGCTGGATTTTGGGTGATGGCAACCTCATTTTCTTTTGGAATGGTAGGTGGGCAACTGAAGAAGCCCTTAGGTCAAGGGCAGATCTCGTTGGGCTAAGAGGTTTGACTGACCCTAACTCCCAACTCAGGATGGCAGAGTTCATAGATCGGAGCACCCGTTTTCCTCGATGGAAGATTCCAGTTGTGGAGGGGTTTAATAATGAGGTTACCTTTCTTGCAAATATCCTCCAGTCGATTTTAATTCCTTCTTCCAGGAGGAATGACAGAATCATCTAGAGTGGTACGGAGGATGGGCTTTTTTCTGTTAAATCAGCTTATGAGTTTCTTACCACCAAGACTGCTCTAGACTACAGGTGGAATACTATGTGGAGGAAAGGAGTCATCCCTAAAATCAAATTCTTTGCATGGATTGCTTTCCACAACAAAGCCTTAACAATTGACAACCTTCACAAGAGAGGTTTTGCCTTCCCCAACAGGTGTTACTTGTGTCTTGCAGATTGCGATACGAGGGATCATTTATTCTTGCATTGCCCGTTTTCCCACTCTATTCTTAGTATTGTCCTATCCTCCTTCCAAATCCTATGTTGCTCTCCCCGTTCCCTCAGAGATGCTTTCCACCAATGGCCTAATCCTTTCAAGAATCCCAAACTCCACTTCCTCCTCAAAGCCTCCTTCCATCATTCAATTTGGCAAATTTGGTTAGAGGAATGCCAGAATATTTGGCAGAGCTCCTAGAGGGCCCCCTTCTGTTGCTCAAAGGTCGTTGTCCTATGCCATCAAGAATTCTATTATTGTTCCCAGTCCCCATCCCTACCTTCCAAGCGAAGAAGTGATTCTCAAAATGATGAATCTTTGGCTATTTTTGGAGGTTGTTAAAGGACCCTGTCGAAGGAATATTGTTTAGACCAAACCCCCCATGGGGTGGATTAAATTAAACTTTGATGGAGCGGCTAAGGGGAATCTTGGACATGCTGGTGTTGGGGGTGTTATCAGAGATCATGATGGGAATCTTGTGATGGCCTATTGTGAATATTTGGGCTCCTAGACAAATCACTATGCCGAAGCCTGAGGCGCTCTAAAAGGTATTCGTATACTCTCTGAGGATCCTCGGCCTCTTATTATTGAGGGTGACTCGCTCAACATCGTGAATTACCTTCTTGGCACCAAAAATCCATCTTGGAAATTCTACAACATCATCCTCGAGGCAAGAACACTTCTCTCCTATCGTGGTATGTGTAAAGCAAATCATACTTTGAGAGAAGGTAATCGTGTGGCTGACCACATGGCCAACAAAGGGCTCATGACCACGTGTCCGGTCATGTGGCGGTCTAGCTTCCCATCCGAGGTGGAAAGGTTGGCCAGAGCAGACATCCATTCATGAAGCTTTCCTTGCATAGTTTTTGGAAAGCCCCCTCCGACGAGTTTTGGTGTGGCGTGGCAATTTTTTCTACTTAGTTGTCCATGGTGTCTTGTCTGTTTTGCTTTCCTCATTTCATTTCTTTGGGCTCTACTTGGTGTTCCTTCGGTTTTGTCCTGTTTCTTTTTCGTTGGGTTTCCAGGCCTAAAAGCCCTTTTTACAGTTTCCAAGTCTTTAGCATTAGGATGGCTTTACTTGCAATTAGGCTTATTGTTACAGCCAAGAGGTATGATGCATCATTAGAAATATGGCTAATTTTGTACATAAGGTTTTGGGATCCTTTATAAAAACCCACTATTAATATATTAAAATAATTACCAAAAAAAAAATTATTAAGCATTTAGAGTGATAAATAATGATAGGGTTTAATAGGTCAAAAGTATTATAGAAAGTTTATTTTTGAAATTTTTTTTTATTAAGGTTATATGGAGAGATAAGGATTAATTATTTATTTTATAAGGTTCATTATTAGGATTAATTAGGAGTGATAAATTTTATTGTTAGATTAATTGAATTTATTATTATTACTAAAGTTTTTAGAGTGTAGTAATAGAAAGTATTTTTTGAGTTATTTAATTTTGAAAGGTTTTATTTTATTTCATTATTTTAAATTAAAAGACAGAATTTTTGCAAAGTAATTATATTTTTGGATAAATAAGGAAGTCTACTCCAAAATTAGAACAATTTAAATTTGTAAAATTCATATTTGTTGGTTTCTAAACTTTAGTTGGAGTTATAAGGTTTATTTGAAATTGGTTTGTTTTTTAATAGAATATTATTTTTTGGGAGTCAAAAGGTTTACAACATCAAACTTAGGAAATCAAATTTGCAAAACTTAGTTTCTAACAATTTGGGAGAAATAAGGAATTCAACCTCATAGGTTTTGTAATTTAGAAACTTTGATTTATCTAAACCTAGGTAGTTAAAATGGCTACTACTCCAAATAAACATGGCAAAAAAAAGACAAATGATATAGAATATAAATGTTCAAAAAATAGAAACACAAAAACTAGAAATACATGAGTTGTCAAAAAAAATTGAAGAAGAAAACCTATGTTTTCAAGAAGAACAAATATACATTCTAGATGACTCATTAGAAGAAACTAAGAAAATGTTGCAAAAATTAAAATTTTGGAATCAAAAAATGATAACAAAAATTGAAATTTGAGAGAATACATCAATTACGGAAAAGAGGACCTTGCAATCAATCATGAAAGAAGCCAAAGATTAAAGTTTTTCCATGCTAGAAAATTATCTAAATTTAAAACTTGATGAAGCAGTTAAAGAATCTAAAGATGTTTTCACTTTACCTAATAATATAGGAAAGATAATGTTATGGAATTACTTTCTAATAAATTTCTAAAAGGCAAGAATAGAAAGCAAGAGGAAATGACTGCAGATTTGGAAAATGAGCTTGTTGATATTATTAGTGAAGTAGAACAAGGAGAATTTCTAATGCTTCAAAAATGCATACAAAGTGTTCTTAATAATGCTAATGATTATTATGGAAAAGTTGTTATTGTACCTGTTAGTCTATGGGGAATAATATACAAGAGAATAATTACTCTAAATGTTTCTAAAATAAGAAAGCAAGAAAAGGTTGAAGAATTAGAGAATAAGACAATTGTGAAAGACGGTTCTTGCGATACAAATTATATAAGGCCAATGATGGTATATGTATGTTATTATACTAGTGATCTTCATAAAAAGGAAAGAGATACATGTTATGATTCTTATCAAAATGAAATGAAATATTGCGATGCAAGCAATGATACTTATGACTTAGATTTCATGAAAAATATAGAAGAACATGTTACAAAAATATATGCTACATGTGATACAAATGATTTGAATATAGTTTGTGATTGTTCAAAAAAGATTTATGCTATCATAATTGATGTTGACATGGATTCAAATGATGATAGAGATAGTGATGCTCATAGTTGTGTTGATATTGATAGAGATTAGTCTAATGATATTTTTGGTTATTTTGAAAAGCATACTAAAGGAATTGGTTCAAAGTTGTTAAGTAAAATGGGATATAAAGATATAGGTTTGGGAAAACATTGACAAGGAATGAAAGAGCCAATTGTACTAAAAATAAGATCAAAATATGAAGGTCTTGGATATACAGGACAAATGAGCAACAAAGAATCAAGAACTAACTTTGTGACAGGAAATAGTAACATCAAATCTATGATAGGGATTGATAGAATCAGTAATAATGAAGGATAGAATAGAAAAAGGAATTTTGTAACAGAAAATAAATGTAGTCATTGTGGTAGATATGGACACAAGTTAGAGAAGTGTTGGAATATTCATAGTTGTAAAATTTGTGGAGGACAATCATTCACAAATATTTTATCTATAAAAATAAAAGAAAGACTATAGATTAAAAATATATTATGGATGGATAAACATAAATGAATGGATAAGATAAAATAAATGTTGTATGGTTTCTACAGCAAGAAACCAAGTAAGATCAAAGTTTATTGATAATATTGTCAGTTTTATCATAAACAAATAAATTATTATGGCCTAAGCATGGCTTGGAAGATGGCTTATAATAAAATTAGTTCTAGTGATGATCCTGTAGACACCAAAATCCAACCACTTGTCATCCATCCATATTTTCCAATCCCCACCATCCATTATTTATACATACATATATATATATATTGTTAATATATATTTAAATATTAATATTTTATATATTATATTTTATATATATATATGAATTAATTGCAACCATCCATCATGTTTTAATATTAGCCATTCATCCGCCTTAATCCATGCCACTTGCCTAGATTTAATCTCCACCCTTCCTCATGTTTTAATCTCAACTGCTCAAATTGTGTCGTCGAAACCCTAACATGTCTAAGGGAATATTATAAAGAGGAGTCATTTTGATGACTCAACCCCTAACACTTTTGAGTTCTTATAATCCCTAAGTTATTTGAGTGCCTAAGCCCCCTCCTAAGTTCCTAAGATCCCTAAGTTCACCTTGGAGGTATTAAACTCGAACCCAATAATTTTCATCCTCGCTCCCCATCATCGCCATTTGCATCTTGTACATTCATCGTTACCCACCTCACACAAACCAGATCTAATTCTGCAATCTTTCCCTCAACCATAGAATGCACTCTAGAGCTTCCCGAGCACCCACCAAAGTTTTTAGAGTTCCCATTAGAGTCTCAGAGTGCCTATCAGAGCCCGTCGAGCACCTCTAGGCATTTTCGGTCAGCACCAAGAGCCTACAAGTATTTCTCATTCCAAATATATAGCCCTACGGCTCTCGAGCATCGTTAGGACATCTTTGCAACCCTCACTAGTAGTATTTATGTAAGAAAAAAATAGAGATAGTAGTTTGTTAACAAGGTAAAAGTTCATTGCACTTATTTCATGTTTTTATGCTTTATTTATAGCTTTCATTGCAATATTAGGGTTTAGTGATTTTATTTCTCTTAAGGGTCTCATGCAGTGGAGCCCTCATAGATATTACTGATCCTTGTTATTTTTTGTTGTGTGTAGGTGTAAGAACTACATTCTTTGGAATATTTTGAAGCTCGGGTGATCATGCATAGGATACACAAGCCCATCCATAACCTGTTGGAATTGAATCAAGCATGAAGATACCACCATTATTTTTTAACTAGGGTTTCATAGAACCCTAGTACATGTAACAATTGTATCAAAAAAATAAGTAGTTTAAAATCCCACATTTGGAGCACACTAACTGTAACACTTGATATCTGCGGACAATAATAAAAGAGTTCATTTGTATTGTGCAATCATTGTGTTACTTTGCTTATTTATCATTTCATAGTTTATATTTGGCGATGCTTGATTTTTGTATTCACAGATCCTACAAATATGATGATCTTATAAATATTCTAGTGGATGATATAGATACAATCATAATCTAGATATGATCTAGAGGTAGAGTTCCAGAGGCATTTACCCAAAGGTAGTGATCCAATGGTAGAGACCCATAAGTAGTGACCTAGAGGCAGATACAGTGGTAGTGACCTAGAGATAGAGACCCAAAGGTAACTTAGATATATTGATCCAGAGGTAGACATAGATAATAGTATCCAACCATGACAGAGTTAGATATGAAGAATGAAAAGAAAGAAGAACCAAAGAATGAAGGTAAAATCCTTCCTACCAAATAATGTAATACAGGGGGGTGTTGGAGATATTACATTATTTGCCCCCTTATAATATTAGTTTGGTAGATGATTTATATTTTGTATAATGTATGTATCAATATGAGAGAAAGTGCAAGGTGTCAAAAAGGAGAATGAAGAGTCACATGATATGTGGCAAGATGAGAGCTTTGTCTTTATGAGAGGAATATGAAAGGTTGCATCTCCTAGATGTTTGAGGAGAGCAATAGTTAAAGTACTAAAAAGTCATGTAAAATTATATATTGGAGGTAAAGATCCATGCAATGTAATCAATCTGTATCATTCTTGTAATCCTATGATATTGTGTATATTCGAGTTATACTTGTGATATATTGTTGTTATTCCAATATTGAGTTTCATTGTTAGTTTGATTAATGACATTCATTTGATTTTTTCTTGATCTTGGATAGAGATTTCTATGAGTTAACCTATTCAAAAAGCTAACATACCCCTTGTTGGTCCAACCTCTTATTGTTTGTATGCCCTCAATAGAAAAGAGGCTTCTTACTTGGATCCCAATGGTGTCTCTGCTTGATAGATAAAATACCCCATGGGATTCCATTTCCAAAAATTCATTTTTTTGGTGGCCTATCAAATTATTAGGAAGATAGGGTGGGACTAACTCAAACTATTCCACTTTTTTAGCATGGATATGATCAACACCTAGGTTGGATGAAGCCCCAAGATCCCCTTGATAGATGTGGAGAGGCTCCTTGGAGGTCATTTATTGTGGTTTAGAGGCCTCATAAATATCCACATTGGAAACCATTGAGATCTCCTAATTAGGCAAGTTCATGGACCAAGTGCCAAGCTTGGGCTCTATTGGCTTACAATAGGTGCCAAGACCCACTTTATTGGTCTTTGTTTGTTCCTCTAGGATAAATAGTCCATCTGTCCTTTCTTTGATTCTATCAATGATTAGGGAAACAAGCTAGTCCAAATATGGGGGAAGAGAGTTATATGCCTCATGAGCTTTACCTCTGAGTGAAGCCACCAATAGTTTGAGAGCCACATCTTGCTATATAACATTGTGTACCTAGTGTAGGATTACCATCTTGTGTAGGTGTTCTAACAATGTTGTTGGGCCCTTGCTAGTGTATTAATGCAAGATTTTTAATAGTGATTCTAGAAACTTCCCTCAAATGGATGGTGGCTTTAGAGGTTGCAATGGGCTTCTACCATCCTAGGTAGGGGATACTGTGGGTGGGAGATTGGCCATATTTGGGTCCTTGGATCCTTTTGTTGTAATGAAGTCACTAGGTGAATGTAGTTTGTTCTCTTGAAATAAAATAGATTGAGGCCTTCATCCTAACCCCATTATAATATCTTCAAATAGTGGCTTCTTCTAGTGTTTTTTTTGGAGTAGAGTCACTAGTGAGTGAAAGTATGCTTCAAAAAGTAAGGGTAGGCATAGATCCTCACTAAATATAGCCTAACTTGTTGTGATTATGACATCAATAATATATCATTGGGGTCCCATAAAACATGCCATTAAATTGTTGTCCTCTCTTATTATCTTGATCAAACAATTGTGCCTTGCATGGAGTGACACGATAGGGCCTCAATCAAGAGCATGGGGATTGACTTAATCAAGGGATTTTAGGAGTTTTTAACAAGGTTTACTTCTTTTTATAATGTGATCTTTAGGCTCACTTGAACTCAAGGAAAAAAGGTATGTGAGAGAAAAATAAAAACAACTCAACAAAAGAAAAAACCTAAGCTACCAGGGCGGTGATGCGTCAAAAGATTCACTAAGATCCTCATATACAATAGGTCTAAATGTTATATGCTAGCAGTGAACACTTCATCTCCTCAACACATATATCCCAAATGAGAGTTACTAATATACATACACATAAAGAGATGGGTCTATAGGAGAACCATAAATGGCTAGTCCAAAATTTGATGCAAGCCTCTCACACACATATCCTAAAAAAATTCAAGATTCAAGTAAAAACTATGAACACACACACATACATAAATGAGTCAACATGAGATCCATAAATGGCTAGTTAGAAAATTAATGCAGACCTCCATATATATATATGTGTGTGTGTGTATGTAAATTAATTTTTAGAAGGATTATACCAAGAGTAGGGGTTTGATTTTCCCACAAGTTGCTTAGGAGCTGACTGTTCTATAGAATGAAATGAAAGGAAAGCTTACAAAAGACTACAAATGTAAAATTTTTAATGCTTTACAAATCTAATAATAATACTATTTATAGATTACAATAGGGATATTTTTTCTCCAAAGATATACAGAGATGATTGTTTCTTTTGTATACAAGATCATGTCTTCATTGAAGTTGGTGTGTCTTTCTAAGTCCTTTATATCTAAAATTATTAATGCTAGGTTTTTTGAGTCCTTAGATGCTCAACAACCTTATTTATGGACATATGGCCTTCCTTTAGATTCTTAGAGTTTGATCATAGGAAATAATATCACTTTGCTTGAGGCTTTCTTGTTATGGATTCCATCACTTCTACCTTTAATGCTAATCTGCTTCCTTGGGTTACCACATTTTTACAGGAAAATTATTATTTATCTTATAATAAGTTACACCTCAACACAATGTGCAGGATCTAGGGTTGCAACCCCAATTAGGGGGTATGGGGACCAACAAACCTCCATGCAATGGCTCAAGTGTGAGAGCCCCCAAAGAAAAATTTTGCTTCCTAAAATTTTGAAGCATAAGTGGTCTCCTCCATAATTGTATCATCCAGTTCTGATATATTTGTCATATTCCAATTTTGGAAATCAAAACTTTTGTTTTACTTCTTTGGTTAGGTGTTTCATAACTTTCAAATTTTGGGCACTCTACTTGTGCATTTTAGGACTTTTTATGTTTCAATTCTTGGATTTTGTTGAACAAAACTTTTTCTTACACTTGGTCCAATGCTCAATATTTTGATTCCTACTTGTTTCTCCTTTGTTTAATATTTTCTTAAGGTAAATTTTGAGTGTAGAGAGAATTCACTATAGTTATGGTGACTCATAAGGGATATTCATCTTGATGAAGATAAATAACCCAAAAGGAAAATTGCCTTGGGCAATGGAGTCAGGAAGAAGGGAAAATTGTAGCAACCTTTAGATCTATGCAAATTTCTCAAAATTGGGATTACTTCTACCGACAAAAAAATGAAACATATGTTATAATACATATTTACAAGGGTTACATTGGTGGCCTTTATCGATTGGGTACGGAGTTAAAATAGGACCCTAGTTGTTGTTTGAGTATATGTTTTCCTTATTTTCTAGTTCTTTTGGTGAAGATCCTTCACCCAAATTGGAGTGGGACTCCTGAACAACCTTCTTAGCAAAATTGGGTAGGTGCCAATAGTGATCTTTCTTTTGCTTTTGGCACCATTAAAGCATAATCCCCACTTGTTTGTCTAACCTCTTATTTTTTATACCCTCAAGGACAAAGAGTCTTCTTGCTTGGATCTCATCGGTGTCCCTACTAGATAGATCAAAGACACCATGGGGTTATATTTCCCAATGTTTGTTCGTTTTTTGGCCTATCAAACTCAAACTATACCACTTTTGTAGCATGGATGTGATCAACACCCAGGTTGGATGAAGGCTTAAGCTCCCATTTCTAGATGTGGAGAGGATCCTTAGAGGTCATTTATTATGGTTTAGGGTCCTCTTAAATATCCCCCTTGGTAACCAACAAGATCTCTTGACTAAGCAAGTTCATGGAGAGAGTGTCTAGCTTGGGCTCCATTGTCTTACTCTATGTGCTAAGACCTATTTTGTTATTCTCTATTTGTTCCTTTAGGATAAATAATCCATTTTTCCTATCTTCAATTCCATCCATTATTAGGGTAGCAAGTTGGTCCCAATCAGTTAATTTTTTTTTGGTAGATAAAATACTATAGAATTAACATCAGGTTTTACAGGTTGACCCAAAACCTTTTACAAAAATCAGCCTAGGGTTGTTGATGAACATGTCCTTACTAAGGATCCTATATATGTAAAATTTACATGCCACCAAAGCCATTACATCTGGTAAGGCACATAGTCTGTTATCAAAAATAAACTTCCCATACAACATTTTGGGTATACCCCGAGAAAACACACCTGCATCATAATTACAAAAAAAGAAACAAACACAGATCCCTTCCTTGAAATAGTGGAGAAACAAAAAGTTGCAGACACACATAGCAGAGTACTGAAAAAAACTCCCACAAGCTCTGTATTGATAGTTACTCTTAATAATTCTTTGGTAATTGCTTTCTTTCATATATGACATGCTTTGGGACCACATCCCGTCTTGGCCAATCAGCCTTGGAGAAGTGAACCTGTTGGCTAGATTTATGGTGGTGGCTATCTGGTGGTCCACGTGGCTCTGGTTCAAAGTCTTATATTGTCATTTCTTTCTTGCCCTATGATTATCAACCAACCTCAAATTACTAATATGACTAGGAGCCATGTTATTTGACATGTGATTGTCCCCATTAGTCTTTGTGGTATTTCCAAGCAGCATCCACCAAGACTAACAACTCAAATAATTTTTATTGTGATTCCATTTCAAAAAAGAGATCGGAATACTCATAGCCTTTGAACTTACAGTGCCTTCCCTGTTGGTAAATTTGACTATCATTCTTGGCATTCTTGTTGAATAAGCTCCTCTACTTCACTTGGGACACCGTTTTCCCATTTGAAAAGTCTGTCACCATCGACACCCAAATTGGCCATCTTATCAGCAACTTTGTTAGCTTCCCGAAAGACATGTTAACTTTTATGTCATGTCTTCCCTAGAAAAGGATCCTAGCCTCTTCAAAAATTGTTTTAATCCTCCAAGGAGGTATATTCCAATTATTGAGGAGATTTATAACATGCATAGAGTCTCCTTCTATGATAAAATTGCCTTATTAGTCTTGAGTCATTTGAAAGCCTCTCCACATAGCTCTAGTTGCAGATTCGTTGTTCGTCCTTGTTCCCAAATATTTAGAAAATGCAAGCATCATATTCCCATTATGATCTCGCACAATGTCGGCAAAGCCTACTCTTCCAAGATTTTCCTTAGCCGCTCCATCAAAATTAAGCTTAAACCAACCCATAGGAGGTGGGGACCACTTAACATTGGCTCTAGGGTTGACTACCCTAGGCACAGACTCATCTAACAAGGTTAAGCTTAAATATTGAGCAATCGTGGTCTCCTGTAGATGAGTTTTACATCTATCAAAAGGGATAAGGTTCACATTCTCATTGGCAAAGGATAGGATCCTGGCATGATAGTTTGATGATCATGGATAGACTCATTAAAGACTCTATGGTTCCTTTCTAACCACACCTGCCAAAGATAGTGATTGAGACAAATTTTCCACATGTATCTAAGTTTTTGGCTTGAAAAGGGGCAATGCCACTAGATGAACAAATAGAGTGTGGTGGTTGTTTTAACCCAGGAAATATTAAAGGCCAAAAAAACCCCACTTAGGATAGTCAAGAAAAAGGGCACCTAAGAAAAATGTGATAAATGGTCTCTCAATTAGCCCTGCACATATAACAGTGATTAGTGATACAAATACCTTTATGCATCATATTATCAATGGTTAGAATTCTTCCTTGGATAACCAGCCATGAAAAGACTACAATTTTTGAAATTAAATTTTTTATCCAAACTAAGTCCTTTTGGAGGACAAAATCCTCGTCATTAAGCAAAAGCTTGTAAGCTGATTTAACAGTGAACTGCTCGTTTTTCGTAGGAGCCCAGGTCATTTGATCTTCCTTGGGTCTCATGGGGATAAACTGTTGCTCGAGAATATTACAAAGATCATTTGATTCCACTTGAAATCCCTGAATCCTTATTTGTTTCCACTTCATTCTACCTATGTCCTCAACCATATAATTGGGGACTTTTCTGCTAATGAGTTCTTTCATGATATCTCTAATTTGGGCTAAGTTAGGATATTGCATTAGTGGTTTGTCCTTAGCCCACCTGTCATTCCAGTAATTTATGCTCTCACCATTGCCTAAAACCCATATTAAACCTTTTTGATGATTTCCTTACAATTGAGAATTGCTTTCCAAAAAGCAAAACCTCTGATTGGAACTGAGTCACTTAGAAATTCCATATTTTTAAGATACTTTCGTTTGATGATAGTTGTCCATTCATTTTCTTCACTATAAATGAGGCACCATGCCTGCTTAGCTAGTAAAGCTAAATTCATATGAGCAATTCTCCTCATACCTAAGCCCCCATTTTCCCTAGGTCTGCACACTTTGGTCCATACTCTAAGGTGTATCCTTTTTTTCTCCTCTAATCTAGTCCATAAAAATTCTTTTTGGATTTTCTTAATTTTTTGGAAAACCTTCACAAGGGCTTTGAAAATGGAGAGGAAATAGACTGGAATGCTTTGAAGAGAGGCCTTAGTGAGGGTCAGCTTTCCTGCTTGAGATAGAAGATGACCTTTCCATCTAGCAAGTTTTTTTTGAATTATTTCAATAACCCTATCCCACATTGACTCTCTCGGAGAACCAATGAAAAGAGGGAGACCAAGATACGAAGTGGGGAGGTTTGCTATATCACACCCTAAAATTTTTGCAATCCTTCCTTGCCTCTGAATGGGGGTGTTCAAGAAATATAACTTGCTTTTACTGAAATTAAATTTTTGACCAACATCGTCCTCATAGAGTTGCAGGATGTATTTAATTATTTTGGCCTCAACCATCGATGCCTTAGTCAATAGAATGGTATCATCGACGAATTATTGGTGAGAAATAGCCCTAGTGAGAGATGTTGCCTTGATTCCTGATATTAGCCTTGAAATGCAAGCATTTTTTATGGTTCTACCTAAAGCTTATGCTATAATGATGAATAACATGGGGCTGATAGGGTCCCCCTACCGAATTCCTCTACAACTTTGAAAGTAACCAGCAGTTGTTCCATTAACCAGAATTGAGAACCATGCTTTAGAAATGCATTCTTTGATCAAATTAACCCATTAGTGGTGAAAACCAAACTTAAGGAGGACAACAATCAGAAAGTCCCAATTTATCCTGTCAAATGCTTTGTTCATATCAAGCTTGAGGGAAAAAACAAACCTATTAGTCTTATGAGCAGAGTGCAGAGCTTCATGAACTGTGATAACTCCATCCAAGATTGACCTGCCCTAGAAAGAGCTTCCCTAGCACGGATCTATGATGCGGGGTAGAACATCTCTCATTCTATTTGCAATGGCTTTAGTTAGGATATTGTAAGAAACATTGCATAGACTTATTGGCCTAAAGTTAGCCATAGATTCAGGGGTTTGCTTCTTAGGAATTAGAGAAATAAAAGTAGAGTTGAGACTTTTTGGGATATGATTGCTTGCTTGGAATTCTCTAACAGCAGAAATTACATCCTCACTTACGATGTCCCAAAAATCTTGATAGAAATGAGGGTGAAAGACATCGGGTCTCGGGGCTTTGTCTGGCTCCATGCTAAACAAGGCTTCCTTAATTTCCTCGTCAAAGAAGGGAGCTAGAAGCTTAAGGTTTATATTCTCATTTATTATGCTAGGAATGGATTGCAAGAGAATATCTTTGGCCTCCTCATTGCATTGTGATTCCTAACCAAAGATAGAATTGAAATAAGTTACTGCCTCCTTTCTGATTTCTGTTAAGTCCCAAGTAATAGAACCATTTGCTTTTTTTTAAATATTTATCTTGTTATTGCTTCTATTTCTAAGTGTGGTGACATGAAAAAACTTGGAATTTGAATATCCATATTTTAACCAAAGAGCCCTTGATTTTTACCTCCAATAGATTTCCTCACAGGTCAAAATGTTATGAAACTCTGGTAGTTTTATCCGTTCCTCCTAGTAATTTCATCAGCATCACCATGTTGAATCTTATGATCAATTATCTTTAAAATTTCAACTATTTTTTATTTTCAAAGAGGTTCCCAAAGACCTCTTTGTTCCAAGTTCGAAACTTTTCCTTAACAAACTTTAATTTGCTAGCAAGTTTAAAAGTTGCACTATCCCTGATAGGCTGTTGCCACCACTGAATTAAGTTATCTCTAAAACTAGAATGTTTGATCCACATAGATTGAAATCTGAAAGGTTTCTTGAAGGATAAAGAGTTAAGGATCTCCAACAAAATGGGATTATGATCAGAGGCAATTTTGGGAAGGGCTTGCAGGCTAGAATCACCAAACAGGGTTGTATCCTCCTTTGATATAAAAAACTTGTCAAGCCTTTCTTGAATGATATGACACCCTATCCATCGATTGCTCCAGGTATAATTTTCTCCTCAAAGTTTTACATCCATCAACATGTTGGAGTTCACAAAGTCATTGAACTCATGCATGCTCCTAATAGGTGGTCCATTTCCACCCTTTTTGTCTGAAGGGTAAAGAGGAGTGTTAAAATCCCCAGCCATAATCCAAGGGACATTATGGAATATTTCACTCAGATTGCCTAAGTACTCCCACAGTAGAGCTCTCCCTTTTTATTGAAGTTGGGGCATAAATATTTGAAAGGATCTATGACTTGGTTGTTGTTTATTTCCTTAAATAAAACACTAATAACCTTGTCATCTTTCTGAATAATGGTGCCTTCTACTATTCGGGGATCCCACAAAGTCATAAGGCCACCAAACGCTCCTCTGGATGATTTGCAAGCCATCTCCCCTTGATTCCATATTATTTTTGCTACTTTTTTTAACTGAATCTCATTAGTTTTTGTTTCTTGCAACATGATAATAGTTGGATTCAATTGATTTCTTATTGCACTGAATTCCCTGTGTTTAGGCAGGTCATTGAGGCCTCTCACGTTCCATGAGAGGAAATTCATTTAGATTGTTTGGAATTTCTTCCTCTCCCCCTCCCTTGAGGTGATTTTCCTAATTGGTTGTCTTCAGAACCCAAAATAACATGTTGAAACAAGGTTCTCTATTTTCCATTGGCAATGTCATTATCAGTTTTAATTTTTTGATGCTCAGCATTTGATATTCTCCCTCTTCTTTTTTCATTGCCAAAATCTACAGGATACTTCACAGTACTCTTGGTTTGCTTAGGACTAAACTGGGGGGAGGAAACTTTTTGCATAACCGAACTACCATATTCCTCAGTCTGAAGAGTTTCACATATCTCCACCCCTACATCCAAATCTTCTCCTTTTTTCTTGTATTCCCCTGGTTTGTGGGATAGACCCTTAGTAGGATTCACCTGGATCCTAGTGATGATGTTAGGGAGATGAGATTTTTTTTTTCTAATGCCTCAACTTTCTTTCTAAGTTCTTCAGAATTAGGGTTTGGCTTTGGGATGCCCATTGGGCTTGAAGTATTTTCAGCATTGGGGTTTAAGGATCCTAACTTGGATGGGGATTCTAGAGATTGGGCATTAGGTTTTGGCTTTGTGATGCCCACGGGGCTTATAATAATTTTAGCATTAGGGTTTGAGGATCCTGACTTGGATGGGGATTCTAGAGAGTTAGAAAGGTTAGCCTGAAGTTTCTGGGCTTCCATATCTTCTGATAATCCTCCAACTCCCATATTGGATAGAATTGAAAATTTATTTGAAACTAGAGGATTGGAACTTACTTGAGTATTTTGGTTTCCAAAAACTTGTTGTTTTCCTTTGTCTTTTTGGGACCTTGCACCCTCTCTTTTCTTTTTTTGGTAGACATAGTTTTCTTGATTGAAATCGCCTCTTCCAGGGAAACTCCTCAAATTTCCTCTATCTAGCATTCCCTGCTTTTGCTTTTCTCTATTCATTGCTAGGTTAGGGCACTGATTGCATATATGTCTTTGATTTTTGCATTCTACATAGAATACCGGTCTGTTCTCGTATTCTACCGACTATTTTTGATAGTATTCTCCATACTCTAGCTCCACAAACCTTGGAAATTCATTATCCAAATTAGCATTTATGCAGATTCATGCATAAGTCATCCTTGTCCTGGCTAAGGTAACATGGTCAATGGAGATCAGGTCCCCTATAGTTTTGGCTATGCCCTACAGCAAATATTCATTGAAGAACTAGGCAGGTAGACTCAGGAAACAAACCCAAATAGGGGCAATGTTAATATTTTGCTTTTCAGGGTTGAAATCTTCACCCCATCGTCTGAGAAAAAGGCCCCTTTTACCCAAAAACCAAGGACCTACTATTAAAATGTGGTTAGCATCCTCCATATTGTTAAAACAGATAATGAAGAACCCTCTAGTTAGAGCTACCAACTCCAAGATACCTACGGGTCACCATTTACCCATCGCCCAAGCCCTGATAGTCTCCATGTCCG
The DNA here is from genome assembly GCA_028583015.1 of Wollemia nobilis. NCBI lineage: Eukaryota > Viridiplantae > Streptophyta > Pinopsida > Araucariales > Araucariaceae > Wollemia > Wollemia nobilis. The sequence continues at coordinate 3,961,732 of JAQPPZ010000620.1, read as the reverse complement.
GCCTACCTCCCAAAAACTTGCCTACTAGGGAGAATTCTTCCATTGAAAGAAAAGGGCTCATGGAACTTGTTGGGGCTAAAATTTTATTATTTATTGGAACTAGGGGCGGAAGAGAGAGAACCTCCTTTCTTTTTCCTCTAAGAGTCTCAAAAAAAGATAGCTACTTCTTGGGCCCCATATTGTCCTTTGTATCTTTTTTGTCAAGGTCATTCTGAGCAGGGTCGGGCCCCTGCGTGATGCCCACATCCAAATTTTTTTGCAACCTGAATGCCTTACTCTGGATCCTTGCTTGATTCATGCTTGAGGTTCCCAACCGCCCCTTCCATAACTGCTCTATCTCTACCGCCTTGGTTGAGATTCCTGCCCAGAAAATTCAAACCCTCACTCTCGCCGCAACCGCTAAACCTTAGCTCACTCATTCCTAATGATGCAATGTCCTAATCAGTTATTGAATGTGAGGGCATAGAGTTGTATTTCTCACAAGCTTTGCCTTTGAGCAAAGCTACCAATAGTCCTTGAGCCATATCTTACTCTATAACATTGTGTACCTAGTATAGAAATACCATCTTGTGTAGGTGTTTTATAGGTGTTGTTGAGCCCTCGCTAGTGTATTTTGGTAAGATTTCTAGCAGTGATTTTTGAAACTTTTCCCAAATGGAGGGTGGCTCTAGAGGTCACAACGAGCTTCTATCATCCTAAGTAGGGGATAATCTAGGTGGGAGAGTGGCCATATTTGGATCCTTAGATGCTTTGGTTACAATAGAGTCACCAAGTGAATGTTGTTTGTGCTCTTGAAAGTAGATAGATTGAGGTCTTCATCATAATTTCATTTTAATGTCTTCAAATAGTGTCTTCTTCTAATGTTTTCTTAGGAGCAGAGTTCTCAGGTGTTTCCAAGTGAGTGAAAGGGTGCTTCAAAAAGTAGGGGTAGGCATAGACCGTCATCAAGTCTAGCCTAACTTGTTATTGTGATTATGATACCAATGGTTTATCATTGGGATCCCACCAAGCATGCCATTAAATTGTTGTCCTCTCTAATTTTCTTGATCCAAATAATCATGCCTCACATGAAGTGATATAGAAGGGCCTTGGTCGAGAGTGTAGATATCAGCTCAATCAAGGGCCTCTAGGATATTTTTACAAGGTTGAATCCTTGTTATGATGTGATCTTTAGGCACACATGGACTCAAGGGGAAAATGGATGTGAGAGAAAAATAAAAAATGACTCAATAAAATAAAAAACCTAAGCTACCAAGGTGGCGATGTGCTAAAACATTCACTAATATTTCCCTACACAACAAACCTGGATGTTATGTGTCAATGGTGAACACTTCCTTTGCTCAATATAGATGAGCCCAAATGAGAATTATCAATATACATGTGCATAAAGAGATGGATCCATAGGAGAACCATAGATGGTTAGTCCAAAAATTGGTGCAGGCCTCTCATACACATTTACTAATAATTATCAAAATTCAAGTAAAAACTACAAACACTTACACACATATAGAAACGATTCAACATGAGAGCCATATATAGCTAGTCAAAAAATTGATGCAAACCTCCATATGTGTGTGTGTGTGTGTGTAATATCCCTCCTTAGTAGAACTCTTTGTTGATAAAGAACTATGTATTGATGTGAATTTTTAATTTTGTAGCTTCATTTTATGATGTCTATATGATGGGGTGATTGCATTCTTTTGAGCCTAGAATATGGTACTTTTGACGTATTTGTGGGTGCAATACTAGGTGATCTCACTAGTGGAATCATATGGGTGAACTGCCTACTATAAGAGATATTTTGAGAACTAATGGTGATGATTTGCTCATTGATAGCTCAGGGTAACAAAATACCCTTCAAGTAGATGCATTTGTATTTTGCTTATTTTTGTGTTCACACCATTGGGTAAAGAAGTTGCTTATGCAATGAGTCTCCTTAATAGGTTGGCGATAACATTAGACTATCTTAAAGGATAGTGTCTACTTAGGAATAAAACAATGGTGTGTAGTATTGTTGGTATGAATCTATGTTTGTTCATGGTATGCATATATTTTGTTGGATGATAATTAGTAATATTTTATTGGTTGGAATAGGTTTTGTTTACAACCAATGAAATTTATGTTCAAAAGTATAAGGTATTAATAAAGCTATTATTAGAATGCATATTAGGGTTAATAATTATTATTACCCTTTTATTATGTTGATAAAGGTGACCATCAATTTAAATAAATAAGGTTAACTTGGTTTTAAGGAGCACATTATTCTTTTTGTTGTATGCTTTGGTGGCATCTTAAGGGTGGTTCTAGTATTTTAAAAATATTTTCTTGAGCATTTCTTACGCATATCCTTCCTACAAGAAGATAAACCCATGCTTATTTAAAACCCTGGGGGTTTTGTTAGACAGGGAAGGAAGGTTTGGAAATGTGACATCAATTTCTAGAGATGTAGGAGAGCTTAGAACTAAGTGCTTTATTTGTTGTTTAGTTATTATATGTGTTTTTTTAGCTTGGTTTTCCTCCATGGTTGATGGGATTCTTGCTTTGTTGATGATGGTTTATCCCCTCCTTTAATTTTATCTATAGCTCGATTTGAATATTAAGGGTATGAGGAATTTAGATAAAATTTGATGTTAAATATAGCAAGGAAGTATGCATGATCAATAAACACATAAGAACTTGAATACCACAAATATTTTTCCATTCACTAAGTATAAAATTACTAAGCAAATGACAAGATGGGCAAAAGGTTCATGCCTCAATTACCATGCACTTAGAAAACTAGGATGGCAGTGCCATTGATGGAACATAAAAGGACTTGCTAATTTTGCAATAATACCATGAGATATAAATCACAATGTAGGTTTCACAAAATATAACTCTAAATTAATAAGGCTTAGTCTCTATATAGCAATATCTTATTTAGTTTATATAGTAGAATATTATTATGTTTAGTATATTCTCAAAAGCATGTCTTATTTTTGGAAAATTTCATGTCTCTTCTTGAAGTTTCCTTCTTCTAAAAAGCATCATTGTACTCCTTTATAAGACTAGATATGAATGATATTGTGGGTGTGCATTTTCATTGAAAAATCTCTCTCAAAGCTTTTTTTTGTTCCCACATATTCATACCAATTTTTGCTCATATCAATTGGTATTAGAGTCGAGTGATCATGGCCTTGGATCTAGTCTTCTAAAATATGTTGGCTCAATATTTTCTATATCCCTCATCTTAGATCACCAAAGGTCTAGCCTCTTTAAGGGGTTATGCATTTTACCCTTGCTAGATCTCCATTTGCTTTTTCTTAGGTATTGCACTGCAAAACTTTGGAGCTCATTTTCAAGGTCTTTAAAGGGTTTTGCAAGCACAAAATTGATCTTAGATCTATTTAATATGTCTGACTCATCAAGATCTTCAGTTAAAAAATACTAGAATCAAATTTTTCATCAAAATTTACTCCCTCGAGAAGGTTCCCTACTTCAAAAACCAAAATAATATTGCTCTTCCCTTTTGTAATAGCTCATAAGTAGAATACCTAGCATGAGGAGACTTTTGAAGGATCAATGAATATGAATATGTTCTAAAAAATTTTGCAAAGTCAAGTTGGGATTCAAAACTGTGTCATATAAGATCTTATGGCAACATTTCAAACAATGCTCCAGTGCACTCTAACCAATATGCATGTGGATCAACCCTAGGGCTTTGATGGAAGCTTTGGTGATGATAAGCTAGAATCTTGGTTGCAAATCCATGAGGCATATTTTAAAATTATGCCTAATTTGACTAACTATCAAAAGATCCAAGGCCAAAGTTCGCATGTTATATTTAGCCCTAGATTGGTGGAAAAACCATAAAATAATGTTTGTAGTAAAAGTAGAGGAGATCACTTAGTGGGAGGAACTCTAAGTAACACTTAAGAAAATATTTCATGCCCCTGACTAACTCCATAACATCTTAACTCACTGGATACAACTTAGACAAGCTCAAGGACAATTAGTTCAATAGTATATTGATACCTTCAACAAGCTTCAAGTTAAGTTGAATGTTTCAAATGTAAAAGAGGTACTAGTTATTAGATTTACTTTAGGTCTTTCCCTTATCCTTCGTAAAGATTTAACTACATTTTAAATTGAATCCTTAGATAATGCTTTTAAGCTTACAATGACTGTAGAAAATAAGTTATTCCTTAAAAAGGGAATTCAATAAGGTACCTCTAAACCCTTCATTAACAATAATGGAAAATCAAAATTTCTCGATCAATCCTCCTCCCTTGCTACTAGCAACAACAAATAATTTTGTAACTATCACAAGCATTGAGGTCATGCAACTAAGGAGTGTAAGGTCTTGTAGAAGAGCATCAAGAAAAAGCATCAGAGGTAGAGAACTTGCCTATGGTAGAAAATGAAAATTCTAAAAATCCTAACCCTGTACTCGTTCTCATGATTAAGAACTACTCTAAGGCCACTCGAGAGTATATATTTACACATAATTACCAAATAAAAATTAATATGGCTCTCTTGATCATTGATAATGGAATAAAAAATAATCTAGTCAATGAAAAATTGGTCACTACTCTTCAAATCCCCATATACGATCATCCTCATCCATATCATCTTGTCTAGGTAAAAGAATAGGGGTCCTATACACTAATTATCAAGGTTTGTATAGTCACATTTGCTATTGGGCCTTTCTAGGATACAATTGACTATGACATAACACCCTTGGACTACTCATATCTTCTTCTTGGACATCCATTCTAATATGATCACAATGCAATTTATGATGGTCAACTAAACACCTACAAGATTAAAAAATATGGTAAGGTGTATCAGCTTAATTTTGCTTCCGATGCCAAATATCATTTCATATCAGTAAAGTATGTTGTAAAGCGGGTAAATTATAAAAAAATAGCACTTTGTATGATTTGCAAACCTAAGGAGGATAATAAAGAGTAGTTGATACCATCTTATATGAGAAAGTTGGTTGATAGTTACTAATATGTTTTTTAAGATCCAATAGGATTTCCACCTCTTAGAGCTATCAAATATTCTATATATTTTGTTCTAGATTTTTCCTTACTAAATTTTCCATCAAATCACCTCACATCAATTGAAACTATAAAAATAAAAAATTAGATCAAGCAATTTATAGAATATGGTAAGATACAACCTAGTACCTCTCCTTGTGGATCTTCAAATTTTATTATCCCAAAGGAGTAGAATGATCACTAAGTACAAAGCTTTAAATAAAATTAATGTAAAAAATAAATATACCTTACCCAAGATCATTGACCTTCTTGATCATCTCAATGGAGCTCATTACTTCACTACTATGGATCTCACTTTACGCTATCATCAGGTACGAATAAATCCTTTTGATTGTTGAAAATTGCTTTCAAAACTAATTATAGCCTTTATGAATGTTTGGTGATGCCCTTTGGACTCAATAATGCTCCTACAACATTTATGAGGCTCATTCAAGATAATTTTTGACCCCACCTAGGACACTTTAACATTGTGTACTTGGATAACATCCTTGTGTTTAGTAAGATTTGGGAAGATCATCTTTAGAATATTCACACTACCTTATATCTTCTTATACAATACAAGCTTCAATCTAAGATGAATAATTCAATATTTGGTCAATGTTATGTTAGATATCTAAGTTTTTTTAGATGGAGTACATGCAAATCTTGACAAGGTGAATACTCTCTAAAACTAGTTTGTTCCTACCTGCACTGTAGATCTGAAGAATTTCCTAGGTGGAATAAAAATACTATAGAAAATTCATCAAGAAATTTTCATATATTGCTTGACCACTTCACCAAATATCCAACTAGAATATTTTTTGTGGAATCCAACAGAAAATCAATCCTTCTGTCAACATAAAGTAGCATTGTATTTAGATCCATTAATAGTCCTAGATTTTCAACAACTCTTTGAAATTGAAACGACTACCTCCAATTATGTTATAGGAGCAATTCTTAAATAGGGAGAACACCCTATCACCTATCATTCTAAAGGTTTGTCAACAACCAAACTCAATTATAGCACCTATGATAAAGAGTTATATGCCTTGGTGCAAACCTTGAAGTAATGGAGGCACTACATTCTTGGTAAGAAAATAATTCTTCATATTGATCATCAACCACTTATGTTTTTGAATTCATAGTCTAAGATTCAATATCAACACCATTTGAAATGGGTATCATATATTCAATAGTTCCACTTAATCATTAAATATAAGGAATGCACTATCAAAAAATTATGATTTATTGAGTCAACCTCTAGCCAAAGTATTGCATATCCTAGATGTTATATTTGCTACATATGAGGACTAGAAATGTTTGTACTCTTATAATGCATCTTTTGGCCTAATTATACATGCTCTACAACATCCTACTATCATCAACCAAACCCCTTTCTTAGACTACACCATTCGATATGGTTGGTTATATAAGTTGAATCAATTGTGTGTTCCTACTAGTTTTTCCCAATTGATGTTAATTAAGGAGGCTCATTCTTCTTATGGAGAACACTTTGTCAATACTAAAAATCTATAAAATTTACAATGATACTTCTATTGGCCTTCCATGAGGAAGCATTTGGATGATTTTATTATACATTGCTCCCTTTGTATTCAAGCTAAGCTTGCTAAACTCAAACTTGACTTATATCAACCCCTTCACATTCCTTCTCATCCATGGGAGTCTATCTCTATGGAATTTATTGTTAGCTTTTGATGAGTAAATACTCAAATAATATTGCCTCAAGATCAATAATATAATTGCAATATGAAAGATATAATAATGTTGATCAATCAAGCATATAAATTCTGAATCTACTAGATAATAACTCAAAGAATGCTAATGCCAAATACTCAAAAATATTTATTGAATGAAGAGACCAAAATACATCATACTACATCACCTTCCATTGCTTACATAGGTGACTCTTCCTCCTTCGCCATGTCTCTTTTACATCAATACATCCATATATATAATGGAATGTGACTCTTCATATGGAGGTTTCTTGGGCCTCACTCTTCCTATGACTCTTCATCTTCCTACTCTATTGACACATGTACATAGGGACAACTATGCACATTTACATTCCAAAATATCATTGCACACTTGTGCATTACATTGCATAAAGTAAATCCTAATCTAAGACTCTTTTCCTAATCTATAGATGTACCCATGGTGGTACATTGGCATGTACCAAATAATGTAATATATTCCAACACCCCCTGTATTACATTATTTGGTTATTGAAGACTCTAGTCTTCAATATGGATCTTCTTCATCTTTCTTGAACTTGTGTTCTTCTTTGTCCTGCTTCATATTTTGATCAAATAAAAGATTAGTATTTTCATGAAATACTATATTTGCTAGAAGAGCTTTAGCTTCATGTACTTTTGCTTCATCTGTTAATTTGTGTACTTCATCTATCTCTTGGGCTAGGTGCCCCTTTTGATTTCCTCCTCTGTATTGAGTATGTTGTGGGTACTATTGTTGTGGTGATCTATATTGGTTCTGATATTGTCTAGGTTGAGACAACCTATTTGATTGTCCTCCTATGCTTACTTGATTCCTTTGATGTTGATTCCTTGGATTGAATCTACAGTAGTTGGTACTATGTCCTCCTCTCTTGCAAATTTGGCAATACCTGTCATTCCATTTTGGTTTACTTCTTGGAAATGAAGCAACATTCCCTTGTGAGTTATCCTTTGAGACTAATGCATTATTACTCATTTCATCCTTTACTAAGTTTTCAACTTCATATTCTTGTAGTATGTTAACCAAATCATCAAAAGAAGTATCCTTACTTAGGAGTTGTAAGGATGTAACTAGATGTTTGTAATTTTTTGGTAGTGCTCTCAAGATGACTTGAACAAGAAATTTATCTTCAACTATTTCTCCTAGGGTTAATAAATTCCCTTTTGTATTTGCTACTCTTCTCAAAAATAGTTCAATGGTTTCACCACTTTTGACTTTCAAAGAATGCAATTGTGTTTGTAGATTTAGAATAGTAGCTTTATTTTTTCCTTCAAATATTTTTGCTAAAGTGTTCCATGCATCTGTAGATGTTCCTATTGAACTGATATATGGTTGTATGTCATCTAAAATTGCAAAAGTTATGATCATCAATGCTTTTGCTTCATCTTCCTCAAATTTTTGTATATCTCTATCATATTTAGTAGGTTTAGTTTTTGCTCCTTTGACTATGTCCCAAAGTTTTTCCACTATTAAGATTGATCTTACTTTATTTTTCCATGAAGTATAGTTAGGACCTTTGAGCAATTGGAAATCTAAAAGAAATAGTTTGTTTGTAGTTGTCATGAGGAGACTATCTTATGATTCCTTAATCCTTTACAAATCTTCAAATCTCTAATAATTTTGAACTTAGAGATTAATCTTATCAAATGCAATATCTTTTATGTAGAACTCCTTTTATCTCCCAAATTTATGTATAAAATATTTTACTCTAAATTTCATAAACTAATTTGAAGTAGGATTCCTTATTCCTCCAACTCTAGAAATTTAGAAAAATAATATTTGCAATATTTTGTAATCCTAATTTGATGTTGTATGCCTTATTTCTCCAACCTTAGCAAATTTGCAAATATTTACTTTGTTTTGTAAATCTAAATATGCAATTTTACAAAACTTAAATATAATACTTCAAATCCCAAAAAACTCTTCAAAATATGATAAAAGGCTTTCAAAAATAATATTCTAATTTTTCTAAGGTTTAAAAATACTTATCACTCCACTAATATCTTTAAAACTTTAACCTTAGAATATATTCCCTTAGTTCCTTATTTCTCCTACCAATATAAGCCTTTAATATGAAAAATACTATGGTAAGTATTACCTTAATAATTCAGGCACTTCTCTTTAATGTTGGGTGCTTCTCCTTTGGTCAAATCTGCTATGTATGAACTTGGAAGATGCTTTGACTCCTTCTTTAATGCTTCTACCTTCTTTTTCAATGTGTATGGCATTGGACTTTGCTATATATGTGCTTCCACTCTTACATTTTGGCTATATGAGTGCTTCTCCTTTCTTTTGTTGAGTGCCACATATTGCAGACATTATAAAATATTTTGACTCCCTTCTTGGTGGCACCAACATTCATGGAAGAGTAAAATGAACACTTGGCACAATATTCCTTGTTGTTTGGGAGTTACCTATCCTTTCTTGAGCATTGGGTAATGATGTAGAGCATTGAGCACTCCTCTTTCTAGTAATTTACATTTCTTCCCTAGTGATTTACGTTATGGCTTATGAGCCAACTTTGACCCTTGTGCCAGATGGCAATATGCATGCACTCCTTTCTCCAACGTATGAAACTACAAGGCTTTTCAATGCCTCTTTTTCCTCCAACATATTCTTGCTTCTTTGTAAACGTATTCTGGCTTCTTTGTAACTGCACTTCATGAGGATTCTTCTCTCCTTGGTTGATGGTGGATGTTAATGTATTCTTGCTTCTTTGTAACTAAACTTTGTGAGGTTTCTTCTCTCCTTGGCTGATGGTGGATGTTTTCACTGATGGCTCTAGTTGTAATACCTCTTGTATGCTCCAATGATGGCCCTGTAATATTTTCTTTGGTAGTTTGCTCTATTGATGATTTTCCTTTGATAATGCACCCTGTAATTTTTTACTTTTTCTGTAATCTACCTTGCTTTTCATAGATTGATCTTTTGCAGGTTGTGGCTGATATTTTCTTGCTCCTTTGGATGGCTGAATCTTGAGCCTAATGGCTCTTTTCCTTGAGCACTTTTGTTAGTGCTTCTTTCCTACAAATGGGTGGACGTATGATGTAGAGCTTGCCCCCTGTATTCTGGTGTTGAATGGTGCTCAATATGGTGGTGTCTTCAACCACTCTTTTAGTGGTTTTATTTACCACTTTTTGCTTGTATGTATAGTGTTTTTAAACACCTAAAATATACCTTGAATTTGGAGCTCTTTTCCTTCCAAAATATGCTATAAGTTGTGGGATATTCTTCCTCACAAATGTAGGATAATTTTGCTTTTATATTCTCTTAAAAAACAACATATACTATTCACTTATAACTCCTTTAAAAATCAATCTAATGTTGTTATAATTTTGCTAGCTTCTCTAATAATGAGAGTAAATCTATCTCACTAATGAATGTAAAATAAATCTGATATTTTTTCTATTTCAAAATAGCATATATCAAACTCCTTATCACTCCTATTAAATTGTAACTTTTTGTTGTTTGTAATATGCAAGCTTTCTATAAAATCAATGGTGTGAAATGGTGTCTTTTCTTAGCTTAATGACACCTTAAAAAACTTCCTCTTTGCTAGCTCTAAATGGCTCTAATATTTGATGCTCCAAAAACTCTTAATAGGCACCTTCAAAAACTTTGCAATAATAATATATATGGCATCAAATTAACACACCTTTTTGTAGCTCCTTTATTTATAGCTTGTTGTCTTGTATTTGCTGCAATTGCACCTTCCTTCTGCTATTAGTAGACTCTTTAATTTGCAGCTATAGTTGCTTCCCAAAATCAACTTTCTTTCTTCTTCATAGGTGCTAGCTATTTCTGTAATTTGCAGCTTCAAATGTTGCTCTTTCATTGTTCAATTTTGTAGGAGGACTCCTCCTTAGATGCTGCTAAAATATGATTTGGTGTTGTCTTCAAGCCTTCAAATCTATTGCTCTTTTTTCTATCAAGCCTTCTCTTGGTTGTTCAAATATTTTCTGAAAGCTTCTCCAAAGCTTTCTCTAAACTACAACTTTTCTCTTCTATTTTTCATTGTCTTTTCAGCTTCTCTTTCTGCAACTTTGTGCTTTTATAAATCAGCCTACAAAACTTTTGTGGTTATCTCCAAATCTCTCTAAACTATGACCTCTTCAATATTCTTGCTTTCTTTTGACTTCTTGCTGAATTCTAACTTCAAATCTGACCTCTATCTCTGTCTTCTTTCTCAAGAATTTGAATGTCTTGAGTTCTCAAAATTTGACAAACTTCTTATCAAATCCTTTTTCCTTTTGGGCTTGTTGTCGTATGGTAATAATTATCCCAATATCTTCTGGTCAGGTGCTCTTTCTACTTGCAATATTCTGCTTCAGGTCACTACTTCTGCTTCTGCAATAAGGCTTTCTCTTGCCTTCTTTCCTTTCTTCAAAATATTCTATAGACCTCTATTCTTGGGTCTTCTAATTCTGCAACCTTCAATTCTTTAGCAAATGCTTTTAATGAAACCTTACCTTGGTTTCTTCAATATTCCAACTATGGAAAATTATTCAATGAGATCTCTTTCTTGGATCTCTATATTCTGTTGCTTCTATCTACAATAGGACCTTCTGTAGTCCTATCTTCTATCTTCAATATTTAATCTTCCAATCTTGGAAGTTCTTCAATATGACCTCTTTTTGGGTCTCTTTCTTCAATATGTAATCTTGCAATGAGAACCTTTTCTTGGTTCTTCTCAATATTCAATAAGGTCTCCTTCTTGGACCTCCTTCAATGTCTACTTTTCTGCAATAAAAGAGTTAATCCCTACACTAGGAAAGCACATAGAATTTTAGGCAATCAAAGATGAAATTCTTCTCTATCTATTGTAGGAAGCTTCTCAACTTCTAAGAATCAATCTTCTACAACAAAACTCAGACAATAATAATCATATGTATTCAATGTTCTAGAAATAATAATCTTCACTAGCTATCTTAAAAACTAGTGGAATCAAATCTATATTGAATCCTAGTCTTCACGGGTTTTCCTTTCAACCTTATGGAAAGATTCTAGCCAAATAATCTAGAATCCTTTTTTTATCAAGCTTATCAATAGGACCTCTTCTAAGGGTCTCTTAATCAAGGTCTATCTTCAAGACCTATAAATTTTCTTCTATTTTGACTTTGCTCTTGGAATAGGTATATTCTCTTTTCAATATCAAGGTTTGTCTTCAAGACCTATAAATTTTCTTCTATTTCTATTTTATTCTTGGAATAGGTATATCCTTAAATATCACTGGTTTTTCTTCAACACTGTGAAAAATTCTATCTTCTCTGGTTTCTCTTTCTAGAGGAAATTCCCTTATATTCTCTTGTTCTTTTCTAGAGAAAATTTTCTTTATCTTCTCTGGTTCTTTTCTAAAGGAAATTCTCTTTATCTTCTCTGGTTCTTTTCTAGAGGAAATTTTCTTTATCTTCTCTGGTTCCTTTTCTAGAGGAAATTTTCTTTATCTTCTCTGGTTCCTTTTCTAGAGGAAATTTTCTTATCATTACTGGTCTCTTCTTAACTAGTAGAAATATTCTTTCTTTAGATCTATATTATGACTTCTATCAAACAATTCCAAAACAATGATATTTGCATACAGCGGTACACAATGGTTGTTCTGGTTTGCAAATATGTAGCTAGATTTAGATTGATAGTAGTAATGGTGATCCCTTGTGGCTCTGATACCATTATTAGTTTTTGATGAGTAAATACTCAAATAATATTGCCTCAAGATCAATAATATAATTGCAATATGAAAGATATAATAATGTTGATCAATCAAGCATATAAATTTTGAATCTACTAGATAATAACTCAAAGAATGCTAATGCCAAATACTCAAAAATATTTATTGAATGAAGAGATCAAAATACATCATATTACATCACCTTCCATTGCTTACATAGGTGACTCTTCCTCCTTCGCCATATCTCTTTTACATCAATACATCCATATATATAGAATGGAATGTGACTCTTCATATGGAGGTTTCTTGGGCCTCACTCTTCCTATGACTCTTCATCTTCCTACTCTATTGACACATGTACATAGGGACAACTATGCACATTTACATTCCAAAATATCATTGCACACTTGTGCATTACATTGCATAAAGTAAATCCTAATCTAAGACTCTTTTCCTAATCTATAGATGTACCCATGGTGGTACATTGGCATGTACCAAATAATGTAATATATTCCAACATTTATTAGTGGGTTGCCTACTACCTTAAAATAGCATGATTACATTTTTGTGATTGTATGTCGATTTTCAAATATGGTCATCTTTATCCCTTGTAAAAAACCATTGATGCTCCATAGGTTGCATAATTATTTTTTAGTAAGGTATGATATCATTTTGGTTGGCCTCTTTATATTATTTTTTATTGTGAGTATATATTTTTGAGTCACTTTTGGAGGTCACTCTAGCACCTTTTGGTATTTCAACTCTAAAATTATATAGATTTTCATCCACAAACTAATGGTTAAATTGAATTTGTCAATCAGACTTTAGTTCATTCTCTTTGGATATACTACAATAAGAATAATTAGTGGGACAACTATCTTCATATTTTGTAGCACAACTATAATCGGGCTACACATATTTGTACAAGTCATTCTCCTTTTGAGGTATGCTATGGATATCAATCTATGGATCCCTATGAGATTATTGTTGCTCTTCCTCCATATTTTTCAACACATCATCAAAGGAACAAGGGTAAGCTTCTCATTTTATTCAAAATTTGACAAAGATTCATGTCCAAGTACAAGCAGCTCTTCAATCTTCTTAGGCTAAGTATAAGTAGATCCATGATAAGCATTGTATCCCTTCCAAGTTGAGGATAAAGTTTGGTTTTATATGGATAAGAAAATATTCAAGGGTCAACATCATCATAAGCTCAAACCTATTTGATATGGCCCCTATACTATTACTCAACAAATAGGAGCTAATGCCTTCAAACTTGATCTCCCATCCCAACTTAGAATTCATAATGTAATTAATGTTTATTAGTTGAAAAGGTATGAGCCATATCATTTGGAAGTCAAAGTTCCACTCTCACATACAAAGCATCATATTCTATATTTTTAGTTTCCTTTTGATGCAAACACCCTTCTTGATGTTTGGGCATGTGCTACCAAGAGAGGGACTATCACTACATACTTTGTTGATCGTAAGGATACATTGTCAACCCAAGAAAAGTGGGTCTCTGAGTCATATTTTTCATAGATTTTTCCCCATATTAAAGAGAAACTGGGGGCACTATCCACTAAACATGGAGGAATCAATAAGGCTTAGTCTCTATATAGCAATATTTTATTTAGTTAATATAGTAGAATATTATTATGTTTAGTATCTTCTAAAAATTAAGTTTTATTTTTGAAAACTTCTATGTCTCTTCTTGAAGTTTCCTTCTTCTTCTAAAAAGCATTGTTGTACTTCTTTATAATACTAGATGTTAATAATGTTATGGGCATGCATTTTTATTGAGAAAATCTCTCTCTATGTTTTTTTTTTTCCTGCATGCCCATACCAATTCTTGCTCATATCATAAATTCTCATGGCCAAAATATGAATACGATGGAGCCTATGGTTCCTATTTATAGGAGTTTAACCCTGAGTTACTAGGGTGAGAAACTATTACTTTTAGTAAAAGTAAATATTTGGGGGTATCTCTAACAAAGTGCACCTCCAAATGTTACATGCCTCTAATTGGCTTAGAAGTCATTCAAAATGAGTTACTATACCACTACATACCAAAATATTGCTCTCAAAATATTCTCAAGATTTATCCCTTCATTTTTACCCCTTCATTGGTTGGTGAGCAATTTGCTCCAAGAAGCGAGCAAATCGCTTGACTTGCCAATGAATTGCTAGCTAATCAGGTTCCTTTGCATGTGGATTACTCTTGAACCAATCGACACCTAAGTTAGACTTAGTCAAATTTTAAAGGGTATTGGAAGGCATTGACTATATTTCATTGTTTTTAATGTTTAAAAATTATAAATTCAAAGTTTCAAGGCACTACAAGTTCTTATTATGGAATAAATTGATTATTTGAGTTGACTATATACTATAATTTTGTTTATTGAAGTAACATAGGCTTGAGGATCCATCTTGTATAATTGGTCCCCAATACTATAAAAGGTTCTTTAACTAATGTCACCAATACAAATGACTCAAAAAATCATGTGATTTAAAAAAATAGGCTCAAAACACTTTTGTATGCAAAAGTTATAGCTTCTAGAATTTTTGCCCTAATGGACCTTAAAAATGAAAAATTAACACCCCAAATATTAGAAATGTAATATCCATTAGCAAGCTTCCACTTGGAATTCATTGATTTGCTAATGTCATCTGTTGATTTTGTGCTACATGATCACCATTGAACTATTGGTTTACCACTTGACATCTTATAATTAGTTGATATGGTTTAAATATAGGAAAACATATAATATATGGCACTAAATGTAGCCACATAGACCAATGATTCAATATTTTCTAAAGCTACCAAAAAGTTGTTACATGGGGTTTAAACTTGAGGTTCCTATGGCCAAAGTACCTTGTGATGGCCAAGGTATAAAAACACATGTTGAAGTGCTTAGGAATATTTCTATAGATGGTATAAACAAATGTCTTAGCCCCAAAATAAGACTTCAAAAATTTCAATGAAGAGGCTCAAAATTGAACTAGATGATACATGAGTTCCTTTGTGAACTTCATATAACCAACTAGCCATAGACCATTGTGGTAATAGGTCCATGTACACATAATTAGATAATAAAATCTAGACTACTCACCATGAGCATGCAAAAGAAATATCATTGCAATTAGACCTCAAAACCTTCTTCATGTTAGGATCTTTTATTAAATTGTTTTAGCATTATAATAATTAGGTCATGCATTTTTAGACAAAACATTATTTTAATATGTTTTGCATATAACAATCTCCTCCTTAAGAGGGCATGTCTTCTTGTTTGTAAATACAATGCATGTATTAAATAAACTCTTGCATAAATGAACAAATTTTGAAGTTTTGCCATTAGTGGTACAAAGCAAAGGTTATCTGAGTATGCTCTAAGCCTACAACATTATGTTGATTTAGTTTATTAGAAAAGAATCCTTGCTTAGGTTCTAAGTGCATCATATTTGATCCACCATTGAGAGAGTGTATGAGGTACAAGTGAAGGTACAATTGTTTTCATCCAATGGCATGCCCTTACGAGTTTTATACTTATAATATTTTATAGGTAGTCTTTGTGGATCTAATCATCAATATGAGTAACTAGAAATAAATATTAATAAAATCAACCAGGGAGGTCAATAGATCTATAAATAAAAATCTTTAGAGATGTAGTAAAATCCAAGATATCACTTCTAGAGAGCAAGAACCAGATCCAGTATGGACATAGCCTACAAGCAAAAGAATATCAAGAAGAATTTGTATAAAATAGGAAGATCTTCTGCCTACCACATGAAAAAAATATCACTCTCGAATGTGCAAATAGGTCGATGTTATTTGTGCCTTTGATATCAAGGTTGACATACATTGGTCAACATCAATGGTGAACCCAAGGTGACCAAACCATTAGAGTTGTTGGTTGACAACCATAGCATATGATAAAAGCAACCACATTGACCTATGCAAACTAATTGTAGGAAGAGTTAAGCACATGGTTAAATCATAAAATCTCAAGACCTCCAAAACAATGGTGGATAATAGATGATAACCATCATTCCTTGCATTTATTAAAATGATTGACTCGACTTAAAATGTACCACAAGTCCATGTGAACATAAGGAGCCCTGCATTCAACCATCATTAGACCCCACTTAATTCTGCACAATGTAGACTCCCCTGATCTAGAGATACAAAGGCCTATTTTGAGAAAATGCAATTTTTTCTAATTCAACCAGCCTAATCTAGAAGAGAAACAAGTTGAGCTAGCTCGATTAGTATGTGGACAGTATCGAGGTAGATGCGAATACATGGAGGGTGTAAAATGTGAGTAGAGTAAGATATAAGTCTATCTATTTTTAGGTGCAAATGGCAACCAATATCCTGGAAAGCCACCAAATAAGAGCAACAACAAAGGATATTTCATCCTTATAGATCCTTACATAGTCACCTCCATACCACTCATCAACCTCCACATCTATAATTCATTGATTGATAGGCATGATGAATGGAGGGTAGTGCTCAAACATCTAGATTTGGCACCCCTTGATGGTCAATCAAAGTGCCAACTAATATTGACAAAGTGAATAAGCTTTCTTTACACTGAGGTCGACCACTACATCTATAGGAACTGAGATTTGTTATCTCCTCCCTCACTACGTCCATGTCAGACTTAACCATGATGATTAAACCATTTTCATGATGAAAAAAGTATTGCCAAGGGATGTATGAACTAGATCCAATGTTCAACTATGGTGTGGGACCAACATAGGTCTAAGGGAGAGAAAAAATGAGTGGTAATGTGTGAGAAGAGTCATTGAGGTGAAATTCAAGAGGAGGCAACTTGATGAGTGATGTCATAGTAGAGAAGACCAAAGTTTGTTTAATATGGTGAGGTGCTAGTTTCATATTGTACAAGCGGGTTTGCCTAACCAACTAATGCACGATGGATAAGGGCATTTTTAGTCCAACCCAAGTTCAAATCCCCCTAATGCCTTTTTTTATTAAAATTGAGCACCTATTTAATTTTGTCCATTCAACTGTTGGAGGTATTCTTTTTTCAAAGGAAAAGCATTGACATTTTTTATAAGAAGGGGGATGCATTTTTAAAAAAATATTATATTTTGAAAAAAGGGGTTTCTTTTGTAAATAAATTATTCAAGAGGAATTTTTTATATAGTTCTATATTTTAAAAAATATATTAACAATATAACATTAATTTTTTTTAACTTTTCAAGGAGGACTAGGAGGTATAAGGGTATAAGTGTCAAATTTTTGAACTCTATTACCTTGAAATAATAGTAATATTCTTGTACAAAGGTGCATTATCAATGGAGTCCTACGCCTTCACACTTTTTGTAAAGCTCAACCCTTTATTTTGCAAAATTACACATAAATTGTGATTATACAAGGTTCATTTTTTTAAAAATACTAACACCTTAAAGCATGGGAAACACAAAGAATAAACAATTTGGTAAACAATTCAAACAACCAGTTGAATTTCAAAAGTGTGCAACACCATATAAGGATCTTTATTTCCTAAAAGGAAAGTATCTTTATGAAGATGGACAATTTGTTGCACTAAGGAGTTTGCAAACAATTCTCAAAGATGTTGATGTTTGTGAATATCTTCTTAAAATTGGTGTTATAATCCCTAAATATGTTGTAAGAAAAAATAACATAGCATTAATCATACTTGACATCTATAAGCATAAAAAGAGAGGAAGTAAAGGAGCAGTTTAAGGTTAAGCCCATAGTGGAAGATGCTTTTTGTAGCACAAGATAATGTGGATCAAAAAAACTAACAAATGTATTACTCATGGTGCTTAAATAAGCACATAAATCTTACAATATGGATGACAAATACCCATCCAAAAACGTGCTAAATATAGCATAACAACTAGATAGGATTATAACTAGAAAAAAAAAACAAATCATGCTAGAATAACAAAAAGAGTGTGCAAAAATAATCCAACTACCTAGAAGCTAACAAATGTGAGGTATAAGAAGCTTCACGTAATACAAGAATAGGCCTAAATATATGAAGCCTAAAAAATTAATCCTAACTACAACATAAAATTTTTGCCTAACTATTACATTCATATCAAGTGGGGTCCTCATCATCCCTCCCCACCATAGAAGCATTGGACTCTAGTGCTTTCAAAAGGAAAGAAAAAATGTGGGACATTTGATGATGTGATATCCAATGAACCTAGTGTGGAAGCTAACCATGATCAGTGATAAGGTAGGAAGTTGAACATACCTATCATGTTTGATAAGTCTTCATGTCAAACACTTGATATGATTCAAGCATAAGTTAAAAATTAGGTACCACATTGGTAGGATGGTTGATGATAGGATTGGTATCCAAAGTGGAATTATGGTAGGACTTCAAAATATCCACATTAATGATGTATGAATATCTAAATGAGCTGAAATATCAAGGTAAAAGGTATTCTCGGACACCTACTAAAGAATGGTGTAAGGCCCATAGTGAAGTGGTTTGATATTACTATGTGCCTTGTCTGCAAAACATCATTTTTCCAAATAGAGTCAAACTATATCTCCAACCTGAAAGGGATGAGAAACACGATGCTTATCCATAGCTTACTTTACTACTATTGAGTCTTCTACAAAATATGAACCACTCTAGATTGAATACTTTGCAAGTTTTGGATAAAATTTGTTGCCTTGTTATGGTAAAATGAAGCTGAGAAATAAATTAATCAACGAGTACTTAAATAAGTCTAAAATATAAACCATAATCTTGGAAAGCAGTAGTAGATCCAAGGATTATGCACATAAGGCTTAATCCAAAACAAGCGATAAGGAAAAGCCTTATTATTTTATGAAGCAAAAGACACCTAGACCTAGACCAAACCAACATGAGCGACAAAAGTGACTCACATGTACAAGGTAGCTAAAAACATAAGACTAAGTCCTAAAATGCACAAACCTAGGAAATCCTAAGGTCTAATAAAAAATAAAAATCATGCCTCATCATTCATCCCAACAAAAGAAGCATTGGACTCCAATGCTTTTAACAAAGAGGTAAAATCCTAGGATATTTGGTGAGCAGAGAACCAGTGATCCTGATGTGGAAATTAGCCATGACGAGCCACAAGATATGAAGTAGTAGTACCCTTGTGAGTCTATCAAGTCTTCATATCAAAGAGTGTATCGACGTCGAGCGGAAGCTATGCATAAGGAACCACATCAACAGGATGATTGATAGCTGAAGCAGATTCTAAGGTGGAATCATGGTATGTCTTCAGGAGATCCACATTAATGACGTCATGAATGCCAAGATGAGCTACAAGATCTAGGTGAAAGGCATTCTCAAAAATCTATTGAACAATGATATATGGCCCATAATGAAGAGGTTTGATCTTGCTATGTGCCTTATCCGCAAAACATTGTTTATCCAGATAAAACCATACCTTGTCACCAAATTGAAAGTGATGATGAGTGCGGTGTCTATCCATCTATTATTTTTGCTTTTGTTGAGTCTTCTAAAGAATCTGAACCACTATGGACTGAAGACTCTGCAAATGCTAAAAAAAATAGGTGGTCTTTTCTTTCTCCTTTTGAATGTACATTGTAGTTGGTGAGGGCAAAGATAAGGGCAACTCATATGGATCCAAAGGCTAAAATCCAAAACATACCTCAAATGGAGAGTTCTCAATGGAACTATGAACGAATCTATTATAGGCGTGCTCGATGTGAGTGAGACTCAAATCCCACTTGGCAGGAGTGGAATGGTGGTAGATCCTCAAAATATATACAAGAGTATGAATAACTACCTATGTTCACCCATCGTACTGAGAGTGATAAATAGTATAGAAGTTAAGGGATACTCCCAAGATCTTCCAAATATATCTCCAAAAGTGATCCACAAAATGCGAGTCACGATCATAAACAATGTTGGTAGGAAGACCAAACGAGTGTCATACAGTCTCAAAGAAGAGATGAGCCAAATCCTATGTAGAACTCATCTTGCAATATGGAATGAACTTGGCCATCTTACTAAATCTATCCACAAACACAAAGAAACAATCGTATTGTCTGATTATCATTGAAAAACCACTCAATAGGTCCATGAAAATTCTCTCCCAAGGATGATAAGGAATGGGTAAAGGCATGCTCAAACCCAATTTCTTGTTAGTGGATTTGGAATGGTTACACACAACACATTGTCACAAGAATTGAAGAACATCTCACTGCATGTGAGGCCAAAAGAAGAACCACTGAAGGTGATGAAGAGTTTTTTGCTTGCCAAAATGTCCTTCGTAAAGTGTAGAATGAGCCTCTTTCAAGAGAGACTCCCTGTGCTCATGAGGGATACAAATTTTATCCATTTTGTACAACATGCCATCCTTGATGTGAAATTCTTGAAGAGCTCTCAAATTGGAAGAAGAAGGATGTGACAGTTGCTGAAAATTTTGCCAAAATCAGGATCCAAAGGATATTGTGTGAGCCAATTTTGGAAGCCAATATGGGATGTGGTCACAATAGTCAAAGCAAGGGCCGATGGAGGATGACTCAAACAATCTACCACTGTATTATTTTATCCTTGTACTTAATTATCAAATAGAATTGTTGCAAGTATGATGCCCATTTCATATGTCTAGATTGTTCAATTTTTGTTTGAGATTGAAGCAACTTAAGTGGCATATGATCTATATGAACTATTGTTTCTTTACCCAGAAGATAGTGCCTCTAATACTTGATGGCCTAAACCAAAGCATATAACTCCTTATCATAGGTGGAATAGTTTTTCTTGGTCTTAGAAAATATTTTGGAATGATAGGCCATTGGATGGCCATTCTGCTTAAGCACGGCTCCAAGTGCAAATTGTGAAGCATCTATCTCTATTTCAAATGGTTGAGCAAGATCTGGTAAAACAAGAATAGGTGCACTACACAATTTGCATTTCAATGTGTCAAAGGCCTTTTGTTGATCCTTTGTCCACTGAAATTGAATTTTGACCTTTGTCAAATGATGCAAAGGAGCGACAATAGTGGAATATCCTGCTATGAACTTGTGATAGAAGTTGGCAAGTCCAAGAAAACTCCTTAAATTTGTAATAGAATTAGGAGTAGGCCAATTGAGAATGACTTCAATCTTAGCAAGATCCACTTGAACGCCTTTCTCATTGATTACAAAACCAAGATAGGCAATGGAAGTTTACCCAAAAGAACACTTGGGAAGATTGGCATATAATTGGTTTCTCTGAAGAATTTGAAGAACCGATTCTGAATGTTGTAGATGACTTTTACAAGAGGAATAAAATACAAGGATGTCATCCAAATAGATGATCACAAATTTTACTAAACAATCTCTAAATACTTCATTCATCAACCGCATCAATGTGGCAGGAGCATTCGTAAGATCAAAGGGCATGACAAGGTTTAGTCTTGAATGTTGTTTTCCAAGTATCTTCAAGCTGAATTCTGATGTGATGATACCAAATTTTGAGATATATCTTGGAGAAGAATTTAGCTCCTTGGAGCTGATCCAAGAGATCGTCAATTCGTGGAAGTGGATATCTACTTTTTACTGTTATTTTATTAAGTGCCCTGAAATTAATGCATAGCCTCCATGTACCATATTTTTTCATCACAAGTAAGATAGGTGGAGCACAAGGAGAAGTTCTAGGTTTTATGAAATATTTAGCCAAAAAATAATGAATTTCTCTTTTAATTTCTTCCATTTGCACTATTGATTGTCTATACATTGAAGTATTGGGAAGAGGGGCAGCAGGAACAATCTCAATGCTATGATTAATCTGTCTTTCAGGTGGAAGGCTTGAAGGTTCTTTGAAAACACTAGAATATGATTGAAGCAATGAATTAACTGAAGAATACTTGTTATGTGAATGCTTAGGTGCTTGATTCTCTTCTTTGATTGGTTTGATGAAGATGAGTTCTAGTTCCTTTGCTTGATTAATGGATTTACGTGCTTGCCTACAACTTAGCATCAAATTTTGTGGTGTTTGTTGTGTAATTATGATTATGTAAGTCTTATTATCTTTGTGCAAAGTGTATGTGTTGTTATACCCATCATGTATAGACCTCCTATCATATTGATAGGGTCTGCCAAGCAACAAGCCACAACAATCCATTGGAGTTACATCGCACACAACTGTGTCCACAAAAGTGGGATTGAAAGCAAAATTCATCGTGCATGTGTGTGTGATGTCGAATGAAATAACATTGTCCTTCTATCCTAAGGGATAAGGTTGAGGATGAGGATTCATGGGCAAATTTAGTTTATCAACAACAAAACTCGCAATTAAATTTTTTTGTGAGTTGCTATCGATTATACAATCAACCATGAAGGTGTCACTTAGGTGAATCGTGGTCACAAATAAGTTCTCACGATTACCTTGAGAAGTCTTCATAAGGGTCACTTTATTTAATCCTCCTAATTCCTTGTATGCCTTTCATTCCCCTGCACCCTCAATAGGACCATCTTGTGGATCCTCTTGTGAAGGCTTTACAACTAGGGATTTCTTCTTCAAAATTTTCAATTTAAAACATTGATGATTTTGATGAACCTTCTGTAGAGGAAGAAGAGGGAGAAGGAGAAGAGGAAGAAGAGGGAGAAGTAGAAGAGGAAGAAGACTTTTTGCCTTGGATTTTTGATTAGAAGCCTTTGGATTTCCTCCAAACGATGAAGAGTGAGACCCGTGCGATGACTCTCACAACTCCTCCTTCACAAAAATGGCTTGATTGAAAGCCATGTCAATGCTCACAATGGTTTTGTACTTCATTTTTCTATAAAGGGGTTCTTGTAATCCACTTTTGAATTTGGTCACAAGTTGGATGGCGAAGTCCTGCACTGAATTCAAAATTCTCAATTTGTTAAATTGCAACACATAATCATGAACACTCATATGAGAAGTTTGATGAAGATGAAGCCATATTATCTCAAGGTCTTCAGTGTAGTTTGAAGGATAAAACCTACTCTTAAAAACATGTTGCAACTCATCCCATGAATCAATAGTATTTTACATTCTTTTTTGATCAGTGACAAGGATCTTAGCAAGGCCAGAGAGCTTAAGCTTGGCAAAAGCAACTTTTTGAGCCTTCTCCAATTTGGTGTATTCAAACCAACTATCCATGTCTAAAATCTAGTTGTTAAGAACTTCAAGACCATGAGCCATCATAGAGGGTAACATCACATTGTGGCTGAATATCTGTAGAAGTGATGGTATCGGCCAAAACACTCAAAAGTTGTGTAATTTGGGCCATTTTGTTGACCAATTCGGTAGCCATTTGACCCCGAGTATGTGCTAGTAAGAATTTTCAAAAATGGGGTTACAAAATGCAAAAGTATTACCAAAAAGTGCAAAATGCCCAAATAATTGCAAAAAGCAATTTTACAAAAGTGGGACGATAGGCAGAAAATTTGGTTATACTCTTAGATATGCCTGCGTGTATATAAAGGCAAAAATACCTTTAACCCACCAAATGTGGGATATTTCCTTAGACACTTACATGAAAATAGAATACCTGTTCCACATCACTGATGCTCGATACAAAGTGATGTTGCCATGTGGAATATGTGTCACCTCGTCAAGATGCCAAACAGAACAATCAAGTGAGAGTTGTGTCGGTAATAGCTGAAACATCATGAATTTCTAGATCATTGTTGATAAGAATTTGCTATTTGTGGCCAAGCAAAATATGTAGTTTTTGTCTTCAACAGGGATCAAAACTCGTGCGGTGTCCCTGGACAGATCAAGATTGACCTCCTATCAATCAATAGATCTTGTTAGTCAGCAAGTCCTATCCATTTTTGGATGCATGCATTGGGACAGGTCGTCACTCGGCATCGATACTGTCAAGGTCATGGGTCTATTATGTCAGGGTGGTCTTAGTGTAATCTGCGTGGTGATTGACAAGTGGCATCAACAAAGGTGTTAAAAGGGCAACAAATAAAAGGTGCCTCATTATTGACATCTTTTTGATGTGAGCACAGTAGAAAGTGGCTTGGTAGCTAAAAATGATCAAGTGGTATCTGCACGTTAGACAATAATTTGTTAAACGTGTCGAATCTGGAAATAGAGTTTAGAATGTAGGTGGGAAGAAGTAGCATTGGAGGCAACAAGTTTGGATAGGAAATTTGAGCTGAGGTAGAGACACCTCAGTTTATCGATAATGATTCTATTGTGAATAGATTTGACATCAAGTTCATTCCCCTGTCAAGCAAGATCTCCAATGGTGCAAGAATATGAGGCTTTTAATCCAAAGGATTTTTATGGGCTCATTGGTGAGTAGTGGTTGGGCGTCTGAAACCCAAGTGTACACTAAGGCCTGATTAACACAAAAATCCAAATCTTGAGCACTAAAAATGAAATGAAATTTGTGTAGTTTCCAAGGTTGGAAACAATGCGTAGCAAATAAAATAGGACAACCAATCAGATCAAAATTATCACCGACCAAATGTCAACAAAAATTATCAACAATAAAAGTTGATCAGCAACTTTTGTAGAAAAGGAGCAACTTTTGCAAAAATCGTCAGTGATATTTGCAACCATATTAAGAGCTTCAAAAATAGGATAATGTTGTTTGGAAATAACCAAATCAACCAACACGAGGTTGAAAATTACCCAAAACCTCCACAAATCCTTGCTCCGATACCAAATTGTTATAGCAAAATGAAGCTGAGAAATTAATTAATCAACAAGGACTTAAATAAGTACAAAATACAAATCGTAATCCTGGAAAGCAGTAATAGATCCAAGGATTATGCACAGAAGGCTTAATCCAAAACAAGTGATAAGGAAAAGCCTTATTATTTTACGAAGCAAAAGACTAACATGAGCGACAAAAGTGACTCATGTGCACAAAGCAGCTAAAAACATAACACTAAGTCCTAAAATGCACAAACCTAGGAAATCCTAAGGTCTAATGAAAAATAAAAATCATGCCTCATCATGCCTTATCTTGCTTCTAAATGTGAATAGTAGAAGAAAAAGGTAAAGATAAAAGCAACTCATAATGTTCCAAAGGCTAAAAACCAAGATAAACCTCAAAGGGGGAGTATCCAGTGGATGTGTGAATGGATCCATTGTAGGCATGCTCAATGTGAGTGAGGCTCAAATCCCACTTTGTTGAAGAAGTGTGATGATAAATCCTCAAACTTTGAATAAGAATACGATTAACCACTTCAGTCTACCCATCTAACTATGGATGAAAAGTCATAAATAATTTAAGAGAAAATCCTAAAATATTCCATAAATACCTCCAAAAATAACCCATAAAACATGAATCTCTATCATAGATAATGTTGGTAGGTAGACCAAAGGAAAACCGTATTGTTTCAAAAAAAAATTGTGCAAAGTAAAGTGTTGAACTGATCTTTCTACATGGAATGAACTTAGCCATCTTAATGAATTGATCCATAACCACAAATACACAATCATGTTATTGAATAGTCATTAGGAATCCACTCAACAAGTCCATGGAAATGCTTTCCTAAGGCCGAGAAGGAATTGGCAATGCAACACTTAGACCTAATTTCCTATTTCCTAGCTTGGAGTGGCTACAAACAACACACTACCTCAAAAGATTCAATGCATATTTCTACATGTGAGGCTAGTAGAAAAACCTTTACCAGTGATGAGGAGTCTTATGTTTCCCAAAATGTCCACCATAGAGCATAGAATGTGTCTCATTTAGAAGAGACAATTGATACTTTTGAGGTACACAAAGTTTATCCAACTTATACAACAATCCATCCTTCAAATGATAATCTTGAAAAGGAGTTATAGTAGAAGAAGGATGTAAAATATGTTGGTAAAATTTACCAAAATTTAAATAAAGAGGATATTGGGTAGGCCAAGTCTAGAAACCAATATGAGAAGTAATCACAATTGTCAATGCAAAATCTACTAGAGGGTGACTCAAACAATTTTCTACAGTGTTACTAGTTCTTTTTTTGTACTTGATCTCTAAATGAAACTACTACAAGTAGGTTGCCCACTTCATGTGGCGTGTTTCTTCAATATTTTTTTGATATTGTAGAAACTTAAAGAGTAAGTGATCAGTATGTACAATAGTCTCTTTACCAAGAAGGTAATGTCTCCAGTACTTAATAGCTTGCACCAAGGGATATAACTCTTTATCATAGATGGAAAAAATTTGTTTGGCAACTGAGAATGTCTCAAAATGATAGGCCACTCAATAGCCATTTTGCTTCAATACGGCTCCAAGGGTAAACTATGAGGCATCTATCTCTATCTCAAAAGGTTAAGAAAGGTCAGGAAGGACTAGGATAGGGGTTGTATACAATTTTTATTCAATGTATCAAAGGCATGAACATGATCCTTTATCTATTAGAACATAACTTTGGCCTTAGTCAAATGATACAATAGGGTTATAATAGTAAAAAACCTAGGAATGAACTTGCGATAGAAAATTGCAAGTCTAAGAAAACTCTTTAATTCAGCGACAATAGGAGTTGGTCAATGGAGGAGGAATTTGAATATAGAAGGATCCACTTGAATGACTTAGTCATTGATGATAAAGCCAAGATAAGAGATGGAGGATTGAGCAAAAGAATACTTTGGAAGGTTGGCATACAATTGGTTCTCTTGAAGGATTTTGTGAACCTATTCTAAGTGAGTTAGATGAGACTTCCAAGTAGGTGAGAAAACTAGAATATAATCAAGATAAATGATCACAAATTTTTCCAAGTTATCTCTAAACACCTCATTCACAAGCATCATAAATGTAGTTGGTGCATCTGTAAGACCAAAGGGTATAACTAGTCACTCAAATAGACCCAACTTGGTCTTAAATGTTGTCTTCCATGTATCCTCTACCTACACTCAAACCTAATGATACCCACTTTTTAGATATATATTTGAAAATAAATTTACCCCTTTTAATTGATCTAAGAGATCATCAATTCTCTAGAGTGGATACTATTCTTGATGGTGATTTTATTCAAGGTCTTGAAATCAATACATAGTCACCAAGTACCATCCTTCTTGAATACCAACAAAATTGGTGAAGCACAAGAAGATGTACTTGGTTTAATTAAGCCTTTAGATAACAAATCATGAATATTATTTTTTACTTCTTCCATTTGAGTCATTTTTTTTTTTTGTAAGTTGGAATTATATTACAAGCGGGTTTTGAAAGGATCCCAAAAACCTTCTTACAATAGGTTAAAAGACCAAACCGGGGGTTAAAACCCAAATGACACATCCCACCCAATGGGAGACTCATTACAAGGATGAAGATAAAATCCCGTCTAGCGGGAAACATTTGAAGACCACCATAAAGGAAATCCTGCCCAACGGGAAAAATCGAAATTCAAAAAGGGAAAATCCCGCCCAGCGGGGACCCTAGCAAATTTAAAAACCTTCCTAGCAGGGAAAACAACAGAAAAAATTACAATCCCACCTCATGGGAAAAAAACTACACAATTTGGAAATCCTGCCACATGGGGAAAACAAGCATGTTTAGGAATCCCGCCAAGCAAGAAAGGCACACAAACCCTAAACCAACATGTTTGAGAAATCCTGCCTAGCGGGAAAACCAACAAAATTGGAAGATCTCGCCTGCGGGAAAACCACCAAACCAACCCTAAACCGGGTGTGAAGGGTCTCGCCTAGCGGGGAAAAAAACTAGCAGCAAGGGAAGGTCCCGCCCCGCGGGAAACCCAACAGCAACAAGAAAACCCGCATTGTAGGAAAAAAATAACAGCATTACCAGAATCCTGCCTTCAGAGAAACCAGCAAGATAAGGTGAACCCACCCAGCAGGAAAAACCAACAGCACGCCCAAGACCTACAAACAAACCCATGACCCCCCATTGGGGAAAACTAGCACGCCTTGAACCTGCAGAAAATCTCGCGAACTCATGGATCCCGCCCCGCGGGAAAACCAGCAACATGCCCAGAAGAACACAACCCCTGCCAAACAAGAACCCCGAAATGGGATGCAAGCTACAGAGGAGAGACAGGGAAGCTGTCCCGTGAGCATCCATGACTGAGAAGGATTTTGACGGGTAGAAAAAATAGCGGAAGCCATTGCATTGTAAGATCTTGAGCCCCCATCCCAAGATCAAACCCTGCAAGGAAACAAGCCATTAAAACCACCATCAAGAAAACTTATAGCCCCACCATTTTCTATCAGGGAATGGATCCAAGGAGAGATGTAGCTGCATGCATGGGCACCCCCCAAGGACCCAAACAACAGACTACAAAAAGATCCCTGAGATCCATCCACAAGAATAAACAAACCTCGGATCTACAAGGAGATCCCGAAGACAAGGGTTTCATGAGGTGACTGGGAAAACCATCTATGGGAAAAGGTGCCCCTCGAAGCCAAAAGAATGCGGATGAAGATCCTAAGCAAAAACCAGAAAACCAAAGCCAACCCTCTTCCAACAGCCCCAAAAGCACGCTGGAAACCCGTCGAACCAAGAAAATCAGGGCAAGAAACCACCAAACCCTCCTTGCAGACCAGCAACCCCGTCGAGAGGGAAACCTGAGAAAACAGGGGAACCTAGAAACTAGGCCTAAGAGTAGACCAGGGAGGGGGGCAGGGAAATGGAGAAGTGGGACTGGTCAGACCTAGGGAACCTGGTGCTGGAGCCATCCCTCCCTTGCCCCCTTCCATTTGAGTCATTGATTGTTTGTACATGGGTGCATTAGGAAGAGATACTCCAAGCATAAGATCTATGTTATGATTGATTTTTATTATAGGATGAAGAGTAGAAGGTTCAATGAGCACTTGTGCAATAGATTGTAAAAAAATTTTAAGTGAAGCATTCTTGATAGAATTATCAAGTGATGCTTGAGTGTCTTCATTTTTTGGCCTTATAAAGATTAATGCCAACTCTTGTGCTTGATTGACTACTTTGTGTGCTTGTAGACAACTTAAAACCAAGTTGGTAGTAGGTTGAGTGCACTTAATTAGATATTTCTTATTATCCAATTTCAAAGTATAAGTGTTCTTTAATGCATTATATGTGGATTTTATATCATATTGATAGATTTTTCCCAACAAAAAACCATAACAGTCCATCAGTGTGACATCACATGTCACCTTATCTACAAATTTTGGACCAAATACAAAGGAGACAGTGTAAGTGTATGTGATGTTGGAAATGCTTCGACTATCCTTCCATACCAAATAATAAGGATGAGGATGAGGGCTCAACAAAAGCTTCAACTTGTTGACAATAAATCTCATAATTAGATTTTTCTGCAAACCATTGTCGATACTACATTTAAAAAAAAAATCATGGATTAAGTGGGCCCTAGTGATGAACAATTTGTCACGACCACTTACATAAGAATTGTGATGCATAAGGGTTAAATTATTTAATTTATCCTTTAACTCTTGACATGTTTTTACTTCTCCCATAGTTTCAATAGGGCCATTTGTTGGGTCCCCATTAGAATACTTTACAACTAAGGATTTCTTCTTCATATTATGCAATTGAAAATATTGATGCCTAAAATGCCCTTTTGAGAGTAAGAAGAAGAAGGAGAAAACTTTTTAGAGGAGGAAGTAGAAGTAGGGGAAGGAGAAGAAAAGGAAAAATATGTTTTCTTCACTTGTTGTTGTTGCTTGGACACCTTGGTGGGTCCTGAATAGCGAGATCCTCTTGATTGGCTAGCAAGCTTATCCTCTGCAAATTATGCATGATTAAAAGTTGCATCTAAAGTATCTAAGGGAGTATATTTCAACTCTTGATACAAGGGTTCAAGTAGACCACTTGTAAATTTGATGATAAGGGCTTCTATTGTATCCTTCACATGAAGCAAAATTATCAATCTATTGAATTGGAAGACATAATATTGAACATACATATTGTAAGTCTATCTTAATCTATACCATTTGAAATGTTACTCTTGCTCATAATTGGAAGGGTAAAAAGTATCCTTCAAAGCTTGGACTAAACCATCCCATGTGGTAATTGGATTTTGTCCTTCTTGTCTTTCCATAATCATTAGCTTGGCTAACCCTAACAACTTGAGTTTGGCAAAAGGTAATCTTTCCTCAATAGACACCTCTATGTAGGAGAACGGCACCTCCATATCCATTATCAAAATACCTAGGAAATCAGGATTCCTAGACCCTTCATAAGTTTTTACATCATATTTTGTCTTTGCTTGGAGATCATTATTATAGATATTTACATTAGAGGCACTTTGGAATGTGATGTCTTGGACCTTATTGGCTAATAGACCAACTATTTGGGCTAGAGAATTCATCCTATCTATTAAATCTAATGCCATTTGTGACCGAGTATAATCTATATGGACAAAAACAAAGGTATACCTAAATATTCAAAGGGGTGTGTACAATAAGAAATTTACATGTATACCTTTTTCTAGCAAATACAAAACAAAAGTAAACTTATTTTTGAAGTTACAACTACTTGAATAATTTAACAATGTATATAAATCTCATGTCATACAAAGGTAAAAAAAACAATACAAAGACATAAATTAAATAATTAATTAACAAGAATGTGTAATTAATTATTATTTTTTAAATGTACCCCTTATAGGTTTGGAACCAAGGAAAGTACATAGTGTCAATGGGGTAGTTGAAGATAAAGTCAAAAATAAATTGGTCAACAACTATCATTGCCTACCAAGTGTCCCATTGCAATGCACCGATCATAGTGCATCCACCAGCCAATGTGGTTGGCTAATTACCTTACCTGCCTAGGATAGGTTTTAAACAAATTGGACTACAATCACCCCACACATGTGGGACTAAACTCCTACAATAATACAAAAATTAGATTTACCATAGGCCAAATGGCACAACCACTATGCAATCTATGTTCACCAATTAGGTTGTGGTCAATAGGTCAATGTGCAAACAATTGCACACTAGCCAGCCAATCGAAACAATGTAGTAGTAAACCAAGCACTGAAGTGAGCGATGCCTTGAGCTAGCCTGCGTGGTTGGATACTCATAGGATCATTGAAATTCATTTTTAAATGGTAAAGCTATCCTCCTTATCCCACACGTGAGATAAACACACAGGAAAAATAATCATGAAATAGTCTACTCCCGCATCACGCCATGCCAAAACATATCTACCTCCTCGTTGTTGAAGAACATAAATATTGGCAAGTATGCTTTGGCTGGGAGATCTTATCAGTAGGAAGGTGAATCACTGGGAGAGGAAGTAAATCACTAGGCAGAAGTGGTCATCAAACAAGTAGAGAGGGTGTCCTATTGTCATTGAAAGTAGTAGATTTTTTTTGGAAGGTCGATGGGTTGGCTGACACATGACCTAGAAGAGATCTATGGTGATCAATGATGGAAGAACATTGAAAACTTGGGGTCATAAAAAGGATAACAAAAATTGGGCTGGTAGGCAAATGAAAAGCAATTGGTGGTTAGGTTGAGTCATCAAGTTGAAGGTCAACAAATAATTGATCGATCGTCAACCAACTCTCTTATATCGATGGGAGGAGGGTGGCCTAGTGGTACTGATGACGCATAGAACATCAGTGGTCGGGTTGGTTGTGCCTAAAAAAAAAACAACAATAAACAATTTAATATTAATATTTATAGAAATATTAATATTAAATTGCCTTTAACCTTAGTTTAACTAAGGTTGTTAAAATTAATGCTCAAAGAGGTGCTACATTCTAATATTTTTTGCATAGAGTTGATACTTCAAACTCAACAAATCAGACAAAGGGCCAATTATAAACCTGAAATTGAAAATAGATGAAGCTTTGCTAGGAATTCATGCACTTAATCCTAGTAACATGAGCTTCTAAAAAATATTATGCACAAGGTAATGCAACAACATGAACAAAGACTAGCACTAGTGGACCTACCCAAGGTTGATCTATGCTCTGATACCAATCTGATGTGGATCAAAGAAGCTAAAAAATACATTACTCATGGTGCTTAAATAAGCACATAAAACTTACAATATGGATGACAACTATCCATCCAACAACATGCTAAACACAACACAACTAGATAGGATTATAACCAGCAAACAAATAGATCATAATGGCATAACAAAATGAGCATGCAAGAATAATCCAACTACCTAGAAGCTAACAAACATGAGTTGTAAGAAGCTTCACGCAATACAAGCATAGACCTAACATATGAAGCCTAAAAATAAATTAAACCTAACTACATAAAAATTAAGCCTAAGTATTACATTCATATCAAGTGTGGTCCTCATTACAAGCGATCTCAAGCTCTTGTTGAAAAATGTATATTGTGACATAAGTAATAGTATCACTAAGATAGATTTAACTTGTGATACTAATGACTTGAATGCTATTGATGATAGTGGTGGCCATAAAAAATGTCATATTAATACAAGTGTTGAAAGACATGTTGAAGAGCAAGAACTTGGGTGCTTTGAAAAGCATACCAAAGGAATTGACTCAAAGCTAATGAAACAAACGAGTTATAATTAAAAGGATTGGGAAAATATGGATAAGGTATAAAAGAGCCC
This sequence comes from Wollemia nobilis, assembly GCA_028583015.1. Classification (NCBI taxonomy): domain Eukaryota; kingdom Viridiplantae; phylum Streptophyta; class Pinopsida; order Araucariales; family Araucariaceae; genus Wollemia; species Wollemia nobilis. Next base: position 3,928,819 of record JAQPPZ010000620.1, on the reverse strand, counting down.
ATGGCACCAAATATAAGGCCAAAGAATGCAGACCTTGGTTATGATGATAAAAAAAAAAGAAGAGTGACCAAATTTATGCAAATTCAAACATATGAAACCTTTAGAATAAATATTTGCAATCATTGTGGAAGATTTAGATATGTGATAACTAAGTGTTGAAATTGACATCCTTGTAAGATATGTGAAGGTCATAATCACTCTTAGACAAATTGTTGGTACAAAGAGGAAATAACCAACAAGATCCATGTTGATTGTGGATGGGTGAATGTCACACAATGGGATAAATTGTTGAGTATATTCTACAAAAGAAGGATTTGTTCTTAGAAAATGCAATAGACCCAAAGATAAATCTAGAGGTAGTAGACCCAAATATAGTCCCAAAGACAAATCGAGAGGTAGACTGAGTGGAAGACCAAGATATAGATCCATAGGTATTTACCCAAGCTAAGAGCAAGAGCTTGAGTTAGAGCTCAAGAATCGAGATCCAAGATTCAAAGCCAGTGCTAGAGCCAAGATCTAAAGAACAAAAGCGAAGAGCTAAGAGCCAAATCCAGTGCCAGAGCCAAGATCTAAAGAAAAAAAGCCAAGTGCCAAGAGCCAACAAGCCAAGATTCAAAGCTAAGAGCTAGATACAAGAGCTAAAACCAAGAGCCAAAGACAAAGCTAGAGCTAAGATCTAGAACCAAGAGCTAAAGCTAAGAGCTAGTGCCAAGAGCTAGAGCCAAGATCTAGAGGCTAGACTCCTCTAAATTAAGAGGGAGTACTAATATATAAAATAATGTAATAAGGGGGGATGTTAGTATATTTTATTATTATAATAATTAGGTCATGCATTTTTGGACAAAGCATCATGTCCAAATGATAATTTTTATAACTAGCATGTCACATTCTCAATTGAAGAAAAAAATATGTGCTCCTTATCTCCTATTTTTCCTTGTATAAATGCATAAAAATATTTTGCATGGATTCAAACATGTGATCTACAACATTAACACCCTTGCACAACACACACTTATCCATATTGGCACCTTATTTAAGTGGGTGAAATAGGGCATCTTTTTCTTGGAAGAGTTACAACCATTCAAAATGAAGAGCGACAAACAAACAAAAAATTTGTGCATAAAAAATTTTAAATTTAAACCTAATGGCACCAAAATTCCAATGTGCATTTAAATAGAGTGTTGTGGCCTCCCCATGAAGATTGATGGAAATGATCACAATGCCAAACTAGCTTTGAATCAACATGCAAGGGGTCAAAAGGGCTTCGATGACAACGAATAAAAATTGGAGTAGGCATAATTCTCCAAGATTTTAGAAAAGACAAATGAAGAAAAGTGGAATAAAATATCCTCTCTACCTATTATGCCAAATATGCTTATGAAGCTTTGAGAAGTAACTTATCTTAAAAAATGGAAGAATAATTAAAGGTTTCAAATAAACGTATGCATGACCAAGCAATGTTGTTCTATAATCTCTCATACCATATCAAAATTCACACCTATTTATAAAATGAACAAAAACAATCCATCCACTCAAATATTATACATAAAGTGTAAAAGAACAAAGAATGAAAAATATACACAAAATTAATGGACATCCTTGTTAGCTTTTGATGTTATATATTTAAGGAAATGCAACCACAAGGCATAAAATGAGCATGCAATATTAAATCTATGATAATGGAAATATATTAAGCATGTAAAACTCATAAGAAAATTCTATAATAACTCATAAAACTACCATTAATGAAAGCTCATGAAAATGGGATCTTCATACAAAATATGGAGATCTCAAATGCTCCATTCTTCATTCATGCTCTACATTGTATCTAACTTGAGCACTACTCTACTCTAATGTGCTCTTGCACTCTCACTATGGTTATATCCTTCTTTATCTCTACTACAAAGGCCAATATATAATGGAGTATGACTCTTGGTCTTCCATCTTCCTATGACTCACTATATTCCTATTCTATAGACTCATGTACACATGGACAACATGCACATTTACATCATTGCATATTCTAATAATACTTGTGCATTTATTACATTGCATAAAGTAAATACTCAAACCCTAATCTAAGACAAACTCCTAATCTAAAGATGTACCCAATATGGTACATTAGCATGTACCAAATAATGTAATATATTCCAACACCCCCTTGTATTACATTATTTGGTTATTGAAGACTTTAGTCTTCAATATGGTCTTTGTCTTATCTTCAATTTACTTTGCATTGTATGCCTCCTTTGTCAGGTTCCTCTTCTTCTTCTTTGTCTTCATCATTAGAGTTAGTCTTTGTGCTATCATGAACTATCATGCTATCATCATATTCCTGCAAAAATATTTTCTCTTTGCCTTTGTCCTTCATATTATAAGTTTTCTTCTACATAGATCCTTCTAAGCATTCACTTATAGCATCATGGTAAGATTTTGAGTTAGAATAACTTGAAGTATCAATATTGCATGAAGAATGAAATATCTTCTCTAAGAAGGATTCATATATTTTTGTTTTCTCTTTAAGTGATTCAATCAATTCCTTTTGCTCCATATTTTCTTCTTTGTAATATTTTAATGTAAGTAATGTCATATATAATATGTTTTCAATGTCTAAAGAAATTAGAATATCATATTTTCCATTATCGATTGCTTCAATGATTCTAGCATGTACATAATATTCCAGAGTTTGAAAGTCTTCTTCTAAGGCTTAACTATAGATCAATTTTGAAGTAAGATCTAAGTTTCCTTCAAGCTTTGTAAGTAAATTTTTTATTCCAATTTTTATGACATTTACCCTTTCCTTTCTAATGATGTTTTCCATATCATTATTCATTGTATTCTTTGAAGTAGACATCCTTATTCCTTCTTAATTTTGATAGTCTAAGGTCACTTGAAATCTTATATCTCCCTATCTTTTACCCTTTTAAATTCTAAGTTGAATTTGGGTATAAATTCTAACTTTCAATTCTTCAAATCTTGTAGTATACCTTGTTTTCTTAATATTTGAAGAATGATTAAACAATAGTTAAATCTCTAGGTAGAATTCCTTTGAGCTCCCTAGTATTTTTAATGTGAAAGATCAATTTTGATAATATCTTTTCTATTCTCAATTTTTGTAGAATACCTTGTATCTCCCAAATATTTTGAATATAGTATGGTCTTGATAAAATGTTTAGCTTTCTAGGTTACCTTTGAGTTGAATCCCTTTTATCTCTCTAATGTTCAACTTCTATTCTTCACCTTATTTCTCCTTATTTATAAATGGAAATCTAAATATATTTTTATGCACTTTCAATTTTGATAAGGTTCTCTGTTTTTCAAGACCTTTAAGTTTGATTCCTTATGTCTCGTTAATTTGAGCAAGAGACTAATTCCAATGTGTTTTTCCAACTTTCTAGTAACTCTATGTTTTTCTTCTTTCAATTTTTAAGTTTCTAAATTTCAATAACTTAAATTTGGTGTTGAACTCCTTATAACTCCCTAGTTGGAAATTTAGAAAAGGTATTTGCAAATATAATATTTCTATTTCAATGTAGAAATCCTTATGCCTCCAAGTTAGACTATTTGCAAAAATATTTCTATGCAATTTGGATGAGGTAATTTCAAAAACCTTTCTAAATACTTATTTCTTTAAAGACTTCCAAGGCATTCAATAATATTTCTAAGGTTGCAAATCTATACCTTATTTCTCTTTTTATTAAAACAACCTTGAGTATAATGAATTAATTAACTTGACTTCAATATTATGCCTTGTATCTTTTGCAAAGGTTTAAATTAGACTAAATATTTTTTACCTCCTTTAATATAGTGCTCCAAAGCTTACTCTTGCTTACTTTATACTGCAACCTGTACTCTTCTTCCACTATGATGCATTCAATGCACTCTGACCCTCAGACTCCAAATATTTGACTCTCTAAAATTACATCTTTCTCTTCCCTTCTTCATAGCGCATATCACTAATATTTAGAGCTTCTCTCCTATCTTCGATGTGTTCTTTGTGTCTTCTTTGTTGTGTTCACTCTGACCTATCCTTTTATTACATGTAGAAGGTGTTACTTTACGTAAAAATATTGGTGCTTTGCTTCTATCAAGATACTTGGCATTCAAGTTGATGCTTCTTCTATGGCACCTAAATACTCATTCGCTATTGGCACTTTGTATCTTGGGTGGCACTTATATTTTACATTTGCAACACTTATCAATGAATGTTACAACTTGCTACCTCCTTGGTAACATTCAAGTTATAATTATCCTTGACTTATTTGTTCCCTCTGTAGTGGCTGTTTCGCTTCCTTGGTGCTCAAACTCTCCTCACGGTGGTTGGTTCTTTGTGTCTAGCATACCAAATGGCAAATAGTGTTATCTTTTGGAGCCTTAAACTTAAATAAAATGCAATCACAATTATTCAGATAAGCATGCAATGTTATAACTATGATAATGACAACTTAACATGCATGAAAATATGATAGAAAACTTGATACAATGCTCTAGAAATGCTCATATAAGAAAGCTCACAAAAATTACAATGCTCCTCTAATGGATTTTACAACCACTCCATATTAACAAAATGGAGCTACATTGTGACTACTACTACTCTAACCTATGCACTCCAAAAATCCTCTCTCAAACACTCACAATGAGGCCTTAATATAGGAAGATAGATTCCTTACCTCTTACTCAACCCTAAGACTCATGTACATGTGGACTACATTCACAATTACATAATTGCACATTCTAACACTTGTGCATTTATTAAATTAATCTAATAAACTATTTATCTTCTAATATAATCCTAATCTAAATATGTACCCATGAAGGTACATTAGTAAAGAACCAAATAATGTAATATAATTTCCAACACCCCCTGTATTACATAATTTGGTTTTGAAGACTTTAGTCTTCAATATGGATATTTGACTCTTGTATAGTCTTCATCTTGATGAGGTTATTTTCCTTCTATTGCTTCTATATTTATGTGGTTTTTCCATGTTCCCTTTGATCCTGGATGCTTGGTAAAATTATTGAAATCTTTCAAATATCCCTGATGAACTAAAGATCTGATAATCTTGCAAGTCATGAGAGGATCATGATTGTTTTCTTTTATTTCCTTTGGTTTTTTGTGTGACCTGTATCTTTGATCTTCAAAAATATCAAGCTTGAATTTATCATCAGTAGATATTTATAAAATAAGAACTTGAAGAAAGAAATGTAATCTAAATATCAAAATTTTCTATAAAATTTGTATAGTATTTATCCTTGTAGTAACAAAAATATGATGAATTAGATTTTCCTTCACAATATTTACATGGGTGTAAACTCCAACAATTTGCCTTCTCATGACCAAGTTTGTTACAATGAGTACAAAGTAAAGGTATCTCCATTTCCTTGTCATTAGTTTTAGGAATATCATGTTTGTCAATTTCTTTGATGAACTGATTAAACCATGTGTGAACAATTGTAGCTATTCCTTCTTTTCCTTTTTCATAAATTTGCATGAGATCCTCTATTTCAGCCTTTTGGATATTGATGTTATATTTTACTATCTCATTGGATGATATTTCTGAAGGATTAACTTTTGTCAAACATTAAGTTCTATATTTAGTTGATTCTTCTTTGTTAATTTCATCTTTATTTTCCTTGACTATTGTACTTTCTAAATTACTAATCAAGCTTTCCATTGATTCAAGTTTATCTCTAAACCACATTAGTTTTTTTCCTTCTAATTGCATTTTTAATATGTTCTTTTGAGTAGACATCCTTGTGTCTCCCGAATAGAATAATTAATTGTTCTTCTTTAAGTAGGATCAAACTTGGAAAGACTTTTCCTAATCTTTGAGGTTTATAAAGTATCCTTGTAACCTTAAGAAATTGGGTGATCAATGAATATGATTAGCTTTCTAATTTTTCTTTGTGTTGAAATCCTTTTGTCTCCCTACGAATGAGATAATAACTTTTCAAATAATGTTCAACTTGTAGTATCTTCTATAATTATTTATTTCTTATTATAGAAAGGTTTAGAAATGAAAATTCAAGGATAAACCTTCAATATCTAGGTCTCTTTTAAGTATTTGTTCAAATAGTATTGGCATTAACAACAAACTTCACTCTTTGAATCAATGCTATAATAATTTTCTAAACTTCTAATATGTAATTTTTGATGTAGAATTCCTTTTCTCTCCCAAGTTTAGAAGTTTTAGTAAGTTTATATGTTTACAAATACTAATATTATGACTCCTTGTTTCAATATTTGCAAATGTTTTGAAGCAATAGAAATAGTTTAGATGCTTCAAGTTTCAACTTTTTTCTTTATGTAACCAATAAGTATTATAGATATTATTTCAACACCTTATTACTCATAACACTAAAATCTCTAGAATATAGAGCGTAATTGATATCAACCTTAATAAACTTACAATATAACTATGCATAATGCTCACCTTTCAAATGTTTGATTTATATTTGCAAGTTGACTGAAACGAATGTTTTTTGCTTCATATTGACAATGATTGACTACTCATTATCAACTTCTAAATGATCTTGTATGTTTTCCACTTCTCTTTTGCACTTTTTGTTGACGTAAACATGTTGTTTTGCATTCTTTTCTTCAACCACAAGCTCGTTGTATACACCTTGAACTTTTGCTAAGTCTTAGACCTTTACGTGCGCTATTTTCCATTATCAATGTTGGTCTTTTCTCCAATGGTTGGTCATGTTTTTCTTTCTTGTTATTTGTGCTCTTCGTTGGCTTCTCTAACCACTTATGTGATCTTTAAAATGGTGACTCTTCTTCTTAGTATTAATATTATCTTCTCTTAAAACAAGAGCTATGTATGTGAATACCTTATCTTGAGTTTGATGATGCAATGTAAGGTAAATGGTGCCAAGTGGTGCTTGACATCTCTACTGCACCTTCTTCCAAAACCTACCACAAATGGCATTAAGAACCTTACTTGATTCCTTGGTTTTGTCACCAATGCTTCAATGAGAGTGTTATTCAAATGATCCTCTTCATTTTAATTTAGCGCTTAAATGTTCCTTTATGTTGTGTGTTCAACGACATGGTGATCTCCTTCTTTCTTGCATGGGATGACTTCTACATGGTGCAATATTTCTATCTCTTTTGCCCTAACTCCCTTGGGCTATACAACTATTATCCTCATTATTATGATGCTTGTCTTCTACAATTCTTGCTCTACTTCAACCACTTCTATGATAGAGGAATGATCATGATTCTCCACCATTTATATGGTAGTTGTAGTTAATTTTCTAAAGCTTCAATTAAGCACCAAGCAAGGCTATGAGGTGGTTTCAAATGATAAGTGTGCTTCTTCAAAATTAGCCTTATTTAAAACTACAAAATGTCCTTGTTGTTAGCATTGTATCTTCTCTTCAGATTGCTAAATTTACCTTCCACCTTGTACTTGCTTCCAAGTCATATGGTGAGTTTTCTTTGGTGCAATTTGTGTGGGTTAAAGGATGCTTGGTTTGAGTACCTCATTGTATTGCTCCTAACGCTATTATGTGGACAAAACTATTGCTCTTGCAATGTTTTTTTCATCACTCGGAGGTAGACTTGTTATGATCCCTATGATACCTTCATAAAAGGTTTTTTTGATGCTCAACGTCCTTTGTATGACTAATAGCTTCCTTGTGCTCTATGTAGATGATGAATCTGGTGGCTCTGGAACTTAGGTGTATTTAGACACCTCAAATGATTGTATATTGAGCCTGTGGATGGCTCTCTCTTGCTTGTTGAATCTACTACACCAATGATATATTCCTTTCTTTGAGAAAGCTTCAATTTCAACCCCTTTGAATGGTTCTTTCTGCTATGCAAATGTAGATTAGAATGATGTACATGTTTCCCCTCTATGCTCTTTAAACTGATCCTCTTTTCTTGTCAAAATGTAGGCTTCAACTTCCTTTACTTATTGGTATGATTTGAAGCTAATGTTGCCTTCTATCTTTTGGTAATACCTTCTCTGCTTGGATATTATTACTCTTAGAAACCCAAGCTTTCCACTAATATTTGCACTATTGTATATGTAAAATTTTAAGGTCTTATTTTACTTAGAATGATATCAATAGAATGTTGATATGTTTCTTTCTCTTGAAATATATCTAACTTTTATTATGTTTTCTATGTGCAAGTTTGAACCTTGTAGACTATAACTTTTGCACTTATCTTGAAGACTTGAAATGGGTACTATTCTATGCAACCCTTGAAACAATGTAATTGGTGTATAAATTTAATAAAAATCCAAATATAAAAAGCTCAACTAATGAACTTTTACACCTTTTTTTGTATACCTTTTTCCTTGTAGATGATGATGATGATAGTGACTTTGGTCACTTAAATTTGTTGCCTTTTATATATGTTATTGTAGCTCTTCTAGGCTATCCAAAACAACTCTCTTGCACATATTTTTGTAGATTCAATACTTCAATAATATGCCATCCAATACTATAACTTCGTGGCTCAAATGCTCCTTTAGGATATACCTCTAAAATTTGATCTTTAGCAGCTACTAATGCTACCCAAATTGTTGCCTTTTTCTATCCTTAAATCTAAAAAAAATTATATTGTAAAGCAATCAATACCTTCACTATATGCTATTCTTAAATACCAAAAAAATTGTAGGATACTCCTCCAAATTGCAACTGAGATATTCACTCAAGAACCCTTCAATGATGGTCCCCAAACCTCTCAGATTTGGTGGTTTTTCTATCTCCTTTCTCTTGTTGAATTTTGATTTCAAACTATATCTCCTCCTCAAAAAATCTGATAGTCTTGAGATCTATTCCAAACTACCTTGAAATTTGACAATATTCTTTCAAAACCTTCTCATTTGGGCTTGTTTTTAGATGGAAACAATTGTCCCAATTCCTTAGCTATCACGAGATTCTCTTTTGGTAGTAAATTTTTGCAATGAGTTCTAGGAACTTTTCCAATGAGGTTACCAAGCCTTCCTCTTGAGACCTCTCCAAGGTCTTCAATATTGCAGCTTCAAAACCTTCAATAAGACCTTCCTTGGCCTTTTCACTCTTCAACTATGGAAGTTTCATAGTGAGATATTCTTCTAGGATATCCTGAATCTGATGCTACTGAATTCTGCAATAGAACATTTGTTAGTTATCAATGCTCAATATTCCAAATATGGAAGTTCTTCAATAGGACAATCTATGGACCTCTTCTTCAATGTGAAGTTTTCAATATTCAATGGATATTACCAATCTCCAATATTCACTAGGAATCTTCTCCTTGAGTCTCTTCTTCCTTCAATGGGGTCTTCTTTCTAGGACCTCCTTCCTAGATTTACAATCTTCAATGTAGCTTCCTTGGCCACTAGATCTCTCCTTAATATTTCAACTAGGAGTATGCAATCCGTAAATATCTCAATGGGACCTTTCTCCTTAGACCTCCAAATATCCAATATTTATTATTCTACAACAAAGAATTAATCCATGCATGAGGAAAGTACATTGAATTTCAGGCAACAAAGATGAATTTCTTCTCTATCTGTTGTAGGAAGCTTCCCAGCTTCTGAGAATTAGTTTTCTACAACAAGAAAAACTTAGATGATACAATTCTAATAAGTTTTCTAAATATTTTTTTCTTCTACAATAAAATATTAGAAATGATAATCATTTTTTTTGACTTTATAGAAAATAATCTTCACTAGTTGGATTGCCAATCTAGTGGATGCAATGTTGAGTTCTAGTCTTCACAAGTTTTTGCAACTTTGTGGAAAAATCTAGCCAAATCTTATCAATCAATCATGTGGCATTCTCTACTTCCTATTATTCTACCTAGAGCTTCGTCTATCAAAAATATATTGTGATAGAATTTGCATTCATCGACACACAATGGCTTATCCGGTTTGCAAAATACTCAACAATAACAATGGTGATCACTTGAGTTTTTCCTTTGATTTACTATGGATCTTATACCACTATTAGCTTTTGGAGCCTTAAACTTAAAGGAAATGCAATCACAAGTATTTAAATAAGCATGCAATGTTATAACTATGATAATAGCTACTTAACTTGCATGAAAATATGATAGAAAACTTGATACAATACTCTAGAAATGCTCATATAAGAAAGCTCACAAAAATTACAATGCTCCTCTAATGGAGTTTACAACCACTCCATATTAACAAAATGGAGCTACATTGTGAGTACTACTACTCTAACCTATGAACTCCAAAAATCCTCTCTCAAGCACTCATAATGAGGCCTTTATATAGGAAGATAGTTTCCTTACCTCTTACTCAATCCTAAGACTCATGTACATGTGGACTACATGCACAATTACAATCATGCACATTCTAATACTTGTGTATTTATTAAATTAGTCTAATAAACTATTTATCTCCTAATATAATCCTAATCTAAATATGTACCCATGAAGGTACATTAGTAAAGAACCAAATTATGTAATATTTTCCAACAAATAGCAACTTTATCTGTTCACCTTACGTACCATATGTTGCTTGATTCTTCAATAGATTTCCTTCCAGTGTAATGCTCATTAATAAGCAATCTTCAACCACTTCTATCGCTCTTTCTTCTATGTACGCTATACTGGCTACAACTCAAGTGTCTTACCTTATTTTTGTGTTATGTAGCAAGAGTTATATCAAGTGATGATTGGATATTTGTTGTCCTACTTTCAATGACCTTGTATTGAGTTTGTGCAACCCTAATGGTGTTCACTTAACCTTACCAAAGCTTCTTCAATGGTGTATCTCTTTCTCAACTGTGTTCTTGGTTGAATGATGGTGGTGCTCTAAGTAACCTTCTTTGAAGATGATGGTGACTCCTCTACATTGGCCTGGTGGTTCTTTCACTTGTTTGGTGGTTGCTCAACTTAAAACCATTTGATTTCCTCTTAATGGTGGTTCTTACCTCTTTTCTTGGAAGTTGGCTCGCTTGGCACTTTGCTATGTAAATGGCACTAATTTTGAGTGCTTAACTTAAATAGAAATTTATGCTCCTCTACTGTAATATATTTCCAACTATTGTACATACCTTTAGAAAGATATTAGCTATTGCTTGCTCCACTATACTTTCAGTTACACTAGTTTTATTGAAACGGTGATTTTCTTATCCAATATGGTGGTGCCTCTTCTCTTTGCCAAGACTTGGTAATGATGGTATTTCTTTCATGAAAACTTCTCCTTGTTGGCTACTCTTCCATAATGACTCCTCATATTTATGCTTGGTGGTTTCTTCTTTGATGACTCCAAGATTTTAATTTATGCCAAAACTTGTGTCTTTTAAATAGAATAATACTTCTATTTTCTATTGCAACTTATTTACTTTCCAAGAGATAGTAAGGATTTGATTCCTTTCCTTATATTATTTCTAACTTCTCCTTTATTTGTTGTAGGTTTTAATCCCTTGGGAATGCTATTTTCTCCAACCTTGAGGATATAAACTTGAGACCTTTCCTTTTGCTACTTTAAAACCTTAAATGTGGTGCTTTTAAAAACTTAATAATAAGCTAATGTGAATGTTCAAATAATAAACTTTTATAGCACCAATATAGCATACCTTTTGGTCTCTTTTTGTAGCTATATTTCTTTGTAATTTCGTTCACCTATTTGTTACCCCAAATTTGTTAATCTTGTAGCTCTTCTTGCTATCCAAATCAACTCATAAACTCCTTCAATTCGTAGCTTCTAATGACTGTTCAATTTGCTTTCCAATCTTGCTTTCTAAAAGCTTTAATTGTTTGGATTCTTATCCTTTGAATAGTCGCATATAAGTTGAGTGCCAAGAAAAATTCAAAAGCGAAGAGGCATAGAACGAACAATTATAGCAATGTAGATCAAGTGAAACAATGTGGAATTGAACAAAATCTAACACCAAGATAAGAATTTGTTTGTGGAAGAAGCCAACAAAAATTGATGTGCCAAAGGAGATCAAACGCATCGTTGACCTAAGTTATCTAAGTGCCAATTCAGAGCACTATCAAGCATCTCACTAGGGAAGTAAGATGCCATGTTATAACGTATGAAAAATGTGGCAAAAATTGAGTGCAATTTGGTGAAGAGGAAATGCCAAGGCAATCAAATTTGTAACGCTATTTGAAGTATTTAAGTAAGGGCTTGCATGTTGAACAACAACATACACATACAAAGATATTTTCAAAAAAGAGAATAAGCAAAGAAATCATAGAGGAACATTATCATTCACAAACGCCACGTGGAAGTAAGGAAGGAAAATGAGCAAAAAGATGAATCATTTGAGGCATTTACATTAAAGGCACATGCAATCAACTCTCAAGCCAAGTTGAAGTGTTTACCAAACTCCAGTACCAAGGTCAACACAAGAAGCGGTGCACGCTCAAGCCAAGTTGAAGCGTTTACCAAAATCTAGTACCAAAGTCATCACAAGAAGTTGCACACTTCAAGGAGGTATTAGGGTTTTATAATTTGATTTTTGATTCTTTGCTAAGGTTAAAGAGACATAAGAAATGCTTAATTGTTGTTATTCTAAGGTTTAATAAGATTAATAAGGAGAGATAAGGACATTAATAAGGATTAATACCTTAGTTGCATTTTAAAAAGTTTTAAAGTATTAAGTTGAAGTTACTTTACTTCTTTAAGTTTTTGGAGTGATAGAATATATTTGAAAGGTTTTATTTTTTAATATTTGTTGAAATTCAAAGCTAATGGAATATTTGCAAATTATTTAATTATGGAGAGATAAGGAAGCCTACTTCAAACTTAGGAATATTAAATTTGCAAACATTCTTATTTTTCTAGTTTCTAATTAATTAGGGAGCCATAAGGAATTCAACATCATAGGTTTTTGAAAATTTAGAAACTTGAAAATTTTATTATTCAAAACCTAGGGAGACATAAGGTAGACTACACCAAAGAAAATTGGTTAATAGAAATGGAAGAATTCATTAACGCTTATAATAATGGGTCCCCAAGGGCTAGGTGGATTGGTAAGACTTTGGGTACTTACCAAGAGGAGACCTAGGTTCAAACCTTGGGGGTATGCCCAATAAGGGCAAAGGTAGTAGTCTAACTTGAGTTTGATGAGTGCGTGCTAGCTTGACGATGACGATACTAACCTTGAGCCATCGGGGATTTCCCTCACTCTAGGCTATGTTTATCGAGGAGAGGCAGGGGTTATAGAGGCAACTTCAATGATTTGACCTGTGTTCGGAGGTAGAAACCTTGGGGAGAATGTCTAACCCCCGTGCCCAGTTGTTAAAGATGAAAGGATGTTACCGATTACCTTGATATCAAAAAAATAATGCTTATAATAATGGAGATATAGAGAACAAACTTAGAGATTATTTTTATATTTTGATAGAAAGCCTTGATTAAAGAACAATAACAAACATTCAAAAATATCAAGAAAATAAATCATTGGATCGTGTTACTGTTTTGGAAACAAAATTTGTTAGTTTTTTTGAAGATCTTTTATATATTTATGAAAGAAGCAAAGACAAAATAGCTTTAATTGTACATAAGTGGTTATACTATTTTGTCAAGAAAATAGATGAACTTGAAATTTCCAAGACAACAAAAATATTTTCAAGATGTGTTTATTGCAATAGAATTGGACATGAAAAAGAAAATTGTTGGAATCTACATCCATGTAAATATTGTGGAAGAAAATCACACTCATCTATTTTTGCTATCACAAAAAGGAGTATTACAACAAATTTGAAAAGATATTAACATTCATATTAGATTGTTTGTTTCAAAAACTTATTTCTGAAGTATCTACTAACAATGGATACAAACATGGAAGGTTTGAAGAACAGACAAGAAAGTCATTCAAATAATAAGAAAAAAAAAATGGACTTGTGAAGTAAATTATGTATCTTGCTCAACAAGGCTATCTAACAATAGACTATATTGAAGACTCAAGACCAAAGCAGAAATCGAAGATGAAGATAATCGCCTAAACCAAACCAAGATCAAATCTATTACAAAGTCATATAAAGATGAAGATCATATTGAAGACTCTCATATGGACTCAAACAGTAATCTACTGGAGGTAGATTGAAGACTCAAAGACAATAATTGTATTGAAGACTAAAGTCTTCAATAACCAAATAATGCAATAAGGATGGTGTTGGAGAATATTACATTATTTGGTACATGCCAATGTACCACCTTGGTACATCATTATAAATATTAGATTAAGGTTGTGTCTTAGATTAGTGAGTGAGTTAATATTTTATGTAATGTAATAATGTGCAGGAAATGCACAAGTATCATGTAAATATGTGTGCAAGTGTTATGAGTGTAAATGTGCACAAGTGTTCAATATGTAAGTGTGCATGTGTTCTTAGATTAGGAAGAGTCATATGTAGAGTCAGGTACAAGTGTGCATACAATATATTATTATGTGTATGCAAGTGTCAAGTATAGAAACCACAAGTTATAAGGCTTGGCATATGGAAAGGAAGAGTCATGGTAAACTAAAGAGTCAGCCTAAAAAGACTATATATTACTCCATAGAGTGGATAACAAGATATAGCAATCCATACCATCTACATTGCAATCCATATCATCTATATAGGATCAATATCATCTACATCATCGACAATGTCAATAGTGTCATCTCTTGAGATATATGTAACAAAAAGAGAAGTAATACAAATTTGCATACATTTGAGCAACTAGTATTGTAAGTGATATTATTGTGTATATTTCAGGCTTTACATTCATATTTCATCATATTATTGAATGTTATACATATTAGTTGGCTCATTTATCTCTATTACATTATCTTTATTGGATTTATTATATTGTAACTTTATTATATTCGATCTTATGATTACTTTTTTATGATAATTTATATTAAGTATAAGGCTTCAAAAGCCAACATAAAACTTAAATAAATAATTTATATACATTATAAAATAAATACATAACAAAAGGGCTACAAGTTAATTATAAAATATAAAATATATTTAACTATAACAAAGTTAGTTGTGACTTATAAAAATAAAATAAAATAATTATATACATTGTAAAAATAAATGCCTAGGCCTATACAAAAATACATCATATAATATTGGCTTTGACCATAAGTAAGATCACACCTTTTTTTTTAACAGGCTCAATTACACAACTATACACACACCCCGCTATGGTTTGAATTTAGGTCTCTCAAAAAACTATGCACACACACCCCGTTATGGTTTGGATCCGGTTCTCCCAAAAAAAAAAAAGCTCAAAGCCCTAACCACTGTGTTGTCCTATAATGACTATGTGGGCTTCAATCCCTTGTAGTGAGGTTTGGATAAAGACAAAGCCAACAAGACCTTGACCATCCAAAAAATCGGATAAATACAAAGCCAACAAAACCTTGACCATCCAAAAAATCGAATTGGGGCAGCCCATTGATTAATTAACACTCAACAACTACTAACTATCTTATCATTTTCCAGTAAACCATAGGTTTTGGAAGGGCTCCAATCCCTTGTACCGAGGTTTGAACTTGGATCTGTCGAATAAAAACCCAAAGACATACCACTACGATATCCTTCCCAAAAGGTAGTGTTAATGATGTTTTATGGGTGTAAAGACAAGTTAAGTTTGAATTAATTCAAACAAACAAAAAAAATCCAAAAATATTTAATTACAAGCAAATTTAAATTCAAAATTGGTTCTTCTTCGAAAGGTCCAAGGCCAAAACCTCAACATGGATGAATATGTGAAAAGGTGTATCTTTGACCCTCTTGATAGGCTCAACTCTTACACTAACCTTAATTAAAAAAAATCAAATTCAAAATAAAACTTTAAGTCATATAAATAACTCTTTAAAAAACCAATAATTTTCTATATAAAGTTGCCACAATAATTAGTTAGTCTTCTAAGATATATGAAAAGGATTAAACAAATGAAAGCGCACATATCCAATAGTGTGCGGTTTCGTCGTCCTCCGTCTTAATGTCGTTCCAGGTCAGATGAAAGTGAATTCGTAGTTAATTAAAAGCCTTTGTCGGCCGATCCCTACATTTTGCCGCCTCAAAAAATTAATTCAGTTAGCAAGCAGCATCATTTTTATGCGATGGGAGAAAGCTTGAGGTTAACGATCCATCCATAAAAGCCCAAATTTGAACAATGGAAATCAGTCATATACAAATACAGTAATTGGAAACCACAGTTAGAGAAGAAGCATCCCCAAAAATCAAAGCGGCAAACACCAAGGTATTTGGCAATGGCTGCCTCCGGAGTACATCATGGTATGCCCATTTCTTCAACGTTTATTTTTGTTGGCTCATTTACTCGTAGCCACTTATTATTTATTTATTTTTGCTTTCAATTCTGTTGTATTCTGGCCCCAAAAACTCTATATGCATTGCTTATGCTTGCCTTAAGGTGCCATGGATTACCAGATATTAACACCCACTACAAGTACAGAACCGATACGCCTTGAAACAACCCTAAATCCATAATTGATATATTATTTGAAGAAGCCCTAATCCAGAATTGATATTGATATTCTTTGAAGAAACCCCAACAATACTTAACAGGAACAATGTGATAGTTATCAACTGAAACCAAGTGCATATACATAAAACCATAAGGGAAGGGCTTTATAGCACCATGGGAAGGGCTTTAAATTTTGATTTTACTTCTCTCTCTTCCTGTTTATTAAATTTTGATTTTGCTTCGCTCTCTTTTTATTAAATTTTGATTTTGCTGTAACATGTATGCATTTCCAAAACTTTCATAAGGCTTGAAGGTTTCATCAGAGCCTTTGGGGGCAGTATGAAGACAGAGAAATTGGCTTGCCACGAAGGAAATTATAATCTGTGTTTCTACATAAATAGTGGCTATTTGTTCACTTATTAATTCAAGATTTAGACTTTTTTTCCTTCACAAGTGAAATAATAACAAGGGATAGATGCCCATGAGTTTGGGGCAAGTAGTAATGAACAAAGATTTCCAATCCCTTTCCATGGGAAATCTTAACATTTGGAAGCCCATGGATTTAGGGCAATTTGGTGAGGAGCAAGAGCTTTGGTTTTTCATGTTATTCTTTGCCAGGTTATTTATCCATTCTTAGCTGCAAAAATAATAAGTGGAAAGTTGCAACAATTTGAATTCAAAGAAATTTCTTGAATGTAAAAAAAAATCTCGTAAGACTTGAAAATAGTTTCTCTGATGTGCTTATTTCATTAAATTAAAATTTCAGCATTGCATTTAGCTAATGTCTTATTTGTAATCAATATATGAGATTCAATTAATCAAGAAACTAACTAAACTCAGGTGTTGTTCAGTTAGTATGACTGAGCGAAACTAGCATTACAAGGTCAGATAAAACAAGCAGGTCTGGGTGGACATTAATATTGTTTGCTTACATTCTAATATTTTACTTGTCACAGGTTGCCTTTAAAAGCTGTCTAACATAAATGCTTAATAAATTAATCACATTAAGAATCAATTCTATTTTCAAAGGGTTGTGGTGTAATGCTAATTGGGTAGCACAGGTAAGAGTGTAACTCAGGTTAAAATCCTCTAACTTCAGTAAGGCAGCCCATCTTAAAGGATATGTAAAGAAGGTTGTGGTGGTTTAGTGATAATGGAGCACATTTGTAAGAGGGTTAACTAAGTTTTGTAAGAGGGTTAACTAAGTTCAACCTTACATTGTAAGAAGTTTTTTTTTTGAAAAATAATTTGAAAAACTTATATTAAAACAAAGATCATTTACAAGTTACCCAGGTGTTGCAGGTGAGTTGGAGAGGAGAGGGAAATCCTCCAAGAGAGGTTCCAAGTTCAAATCTCCACCCTACCAAAAAGCTGAATTGGGTATCCAAAATCCAATTGATAATGTTGGTGCGGGCAGGGTCGGGTGCGACTCCCGGGTGACTTTGATGGTGTAGAACCCCCTGTTCGTGGTCTCTCAGACCAAGGCGGCCCCGCAAGGGGTTTTTCGCTTAAAAAAAAAAAAAAAAAAAAGATCATTTACAAGTTGGGATGAGACTTCTCCCAGCCTTAGCCAAAGAGAACACATGTTTACAACAGTAAAAAAGATTTGCATTGGAGCCAAATCTCCTAAACCATATTTCGACAATGACTGTTCACCTGTTTACAACTGTAAAAGCAGATCTACATTAGAGCACAAATCTCCTAAACCATATTTCTGCAATGGTTGTCCAAATTAGCTAAACACTGGATTTGCTCACCAACCTGCCTAATCTTTTCATCTTTAATAACCATGTCATTGTGCCACTGAACCCCTACCTCCTTCTCAGTGCCCATGAACCCCTACCTTCTTCTTAGTGCCCATCTTAGCCAGGAAGTTTGCCTCTTTATTTAGATCTCTACTCACATAAACTGGAATCACATCATCTAATTCCCTCCACAATTCCTTAATTTGAGTGACAAGAATCCTCAACCTCCATGTCTTCAAAGCAAAGTTCCTTATGCAATTCAGACCTCCTACCAATATTTGAGAATCTGATTCTAGGATTATCCTCCTATAACCTTGTTTTACTGCCCAAATAGAAGCAAATTTGATAGCTAAGGCTTTAGCTTCATTGTTTGTGGCCTTTCCCAAGCCTTGCAGTTCCCAATAGAGCACTGTTCCAACATGATTCCGGCAAACCACTCCAATTCTAGCTCTTCCCGGATTGCCTTTTGCAGCTCCATTGGTATTAATTTTTTTTTCAATGAGTTTGCATAGGGTTTTTATGAGGGTTCCCGGTCCCTCTCATATTGAGTGGGGTTGAACCTTGGACCTCTCAAAGAGAGGCCAAAGTCATTACCACTGCAGTAAGCTTGCAGCTTCCATCAGTATTAATTTTAATCCAAACTTTTGGGGGTGGTTTCCAACTAGCTCTGTCCTGCCCCTCTTCCACTTCAACTTCTTTCTCCATTGTCCCTATAACAGCCTGAGTTTCCTCTTTAGCATACACTGCCACAGTTTCTGTGACTTTTCTCCAAATGACCTGCCAAACTCCATCTAAAGATGAAAAGGTTTCTCTAAAAATTCTGCCATTTCTCTCCAACCACACTTGCCACCAAATGAAGTTTAATCCAAGCTCCCAACCAATACAAAGAGATTTAGATTTAAATCTACCCTTCTTCCATCTTTCCCAAATATTAATCCGATTCAAATCACCATTAACTCGAATTTTATAAGATAAAAACCATCTCTCCCAGATCTGGCGCGTGAATGGGCACTCAAACATCAAGTGGTCAGATGTTTCCTCACTCTTATAGCATAAAACACATTGAGATGGACCAATGATTCCCCTATGTCTGAGATTATCAAAAGTAAGAATTCCATTATGCATGAACTGCTAGGCAAAAAAGTTTACTTTCGGCCAACCCTTGGACTGCCAAATCTTTCTCCAATCCTCAACCTGATATGCATGAGGAGGAGGCTTTGGAAGGATCTCTTCATATCCATCCTTCACTGCATAGACACCAAGGCTCCCATAGCCCCAAGCTAATTCATCCTCCTCATATCTACCTGTGAGAAATATTTCTGCCAAGACTTTAGTCATGATGGGTGTCAATTCCGGAGGGATTGAAATTGGCCACTCATTCAACTTCTTAAACTGCTTAAACTTATAATCCCCCAACTGACTAGTGTTGAAATAACTTTCAATTTGGACCCAACCCCTGGTTTCCATGGTTTTTATTGGTTGCAGTTCAGGGAATTCAACAATGATAGGTGGGTATTGATCCCATGAATCTGTCCAAAATCGTGCCTTCTCCCCTCTCCCCACTTCCCAAAATAATCCATCTTTCACTACCTGAGATCCTAACTTAAGAGGCTGCCACACTAAGGATCCATTACCATCCAAAGGGAAACAACCCACCTCATTTGGGTTTACCTGTCCCAAATATTTACTAGTTAAAATTTTACTGAATAAAGAAGTTGGTTGGGAAATCCACCTCCAGTAAAGCTTTCCAACCAAAGCTTTATTATTTAACTTTGATCTTCTCAGTCCCAAACCTCCTTTTACCTTGGGTTGGCTTACTTTCTTCCAACCTACTAAGGCCCATTTCATCTCTCCTTTTACTCCTTCCCATAAAAATTTTCTAGCCATCTTGTCCAACTCTTTTCATATGGTATGTGTGGGGCAGCAAGGATAGAAAATTTATAAATTGGCATGGCCTGAATGATTGACTATAAAAAAGTTAATCTACCCCCATAGCTTAACTATTTGTGAGACCAATGATTAATTCTTTCCTTCATACAGTCCAAAAGATTCCTCCAGATATCTATTTTTAGTTTTTTAAAATGCAAAGGGACCTCCAAGTATACCACTGGGAGAGAAGTCCTTGTGAATCCCAAGATCTCTAAAATTTTGTCCTGAAGCCTTTGATCAAGATTGAAAAAGACCACTTTGCATTTTTTATGATTGATGACTTGGTTTATGGCCCTAAGGTAGACATTAAGTGTATCTCTAATCATTCTTGCTTCCTTGAAGTTGGCCACTGCCACCAATCCTATGTCATCCACAAACTGTAGGTGAGTCAAAACTTCGTAACCCACCTTGATACCTGTTAGCAAACCTTGTTGTCTTCTCCTCAAGATGAGTCTACCCAAACCTTTAGCCAATATGAGAAAAGATAGGGGGAACAAGGATCTCCTTGACGAAGGCCTCGAGTAGCTCCAAACGGTTGCGAGGGAAGACCCTTGATTAACACTGAGTATGTCGGAGTAGAAACATAGCTCATGACCCATTCTATCCAATCCTGAGAGAAACCAAAGGTTGCCATCATCTTTGACAAGAAGCTCCACTCCACCCTATCATAAGCCTTTGACATATCCAATTTTATGAACATTCCTCTATTACCAGTTTTTTGCATTGAATGGATTGCCTCCTGAGCTAAGAACCACACCATCCAAGATCTGGCTACCCTCTACAAAACCCCCTTGCTCCGAGGAGATAATGCTATGTAGAAGAGGTTTTAGCCGCTCAGCCATTACCTTTGTGATTATTTTATATATGACATTGCATAAGGCAATAGGTCTATAATCTGAAATATGCACCCCCTCCTCCCCTTTTGGAATTAAGGCAATGAAAGTATGATTTAATGCTTTAAGCATTCTTTTACTACCTTTGGACTCCTCTATAACAACCATTACATCCTCCTCCAAGTTGTCCCAGAAGGCAGAAGGCCTGAAAAAACTCAATTGGAAAGCCATCTGGGCCTGGTGTTTTTTCGGTGCTCATTCCAAAGACTACTTTCTTCAGTTCCTCTCTATCAATGGGTTTAAGTAGGACCTGATTTTCTTCTTCAGAGATAACAGAGGGTATGACAACAAGAACTTCTTTTTGAGCCTCTTCATCTTGCACCACACTTTTCTTAAATAGTTTAGAAAAATAATCCATTGAATGGAAATGCATACCTGAAATTGTATCAAAGAAGTGTCCGTTCTCATCTTGAAGAGCTTCCATGTTGTTCGTCTGCCCCATAGAACATGCAGCCTGATGGAAAAATTTGGTATTTTTATCACCTTCTAATAACCAAGTGGTTCTTTCTCTCTGTTTCCAATAGGTCTCCTCTTGGTTGTCAATGCCCTCAAACGCTTTACGCAATGCATCATCCTCTTCTTTGAGTTGCTTTGTAATTGTTCCTTCCCTAAAGTGTTTTTGAACCTCATTCCATCTGGCCACCAGTGGAGCTCTTTGGACCTGGAAGTCTGTCTTGTTAGCTCGCTTCCATTGTTTCAGTTGATCATTGACATAATGAAGCTGTTCGTGGAATCTAGACATTGCTTTCCCATATGCTGGGCTGCCCTCTTCCCATCACTGTGGAATTTTCTTTCGAAGTTCCTTTTTTTGTAATCAAAAGTTTTCAAATTTAAATGGTTTGTGATGCTGCATTGTCTTGATCCCCCCTTCTAACAAAATGGGAAAGTGATCTGAAACTGGACCCTCCAAAATCTGAAATTTTATATTCCATTTCACAAATGCCTCCTCTGAAACCAAAAAACGATCTAACTTCACCTTTCTGCTATGTGGCTCCCTCCTCTTATTAGTCCAAGTATAGTTGGTTCCAGGGCATTTAATATCCACCAAGTGTAATGCCTGGACTTGGGCAATCATAAGTCGATCCCTTGGGTCCAAATTTGGGGTTCCTCCTTCCTGATCTCTAGAGGATAATTTAGCATTAAAATCCCCGACAACAATCCAGTCTAACTCTTCCCTTGAGACTCTCATGTTATGCACAATTTTCCATTGATGCATCTGACCATCTAGGTTTTGAGCCCCATAAAAATTTGTGATTAAAACCTGTTCAGCTGTCACATTGTTCCTAAAATGTGATGTGAGGACACCCCTCCAAGCTATATGTTCTATTGCAGTCCATTCAAGAGAGTTCCAAAAAGTAACTATCCCCCTTGAGGCCCCTTGGGCAGCCACTTCCATATGACCAACACCCCTCCAAAGTCTATTTACTGTTTTACACATAAGATCCAACAACATTTTTGTCTCCTGGATAAGCAAAAAATCTGTTTTACATTTTTCTAAGAGTCTTTGAACAGCAGATTGATGGGTTCTACTGTTTAAACCCGCAATATTCCATGATTGTATAATCATTGGTTACCTTGAGAGCAGTAAAAATCTATTGGCCTCACCGATCCTCCAGTGATCAGTTTGTCTCCTTGAATTGCTATCAATTCCTTATTTGATTTTCTATCCACTCCTTGAGAGCTGATATTTTTTTGATCTCTTTTCCACCCGAGTTATCCCTAGAGTTGGCCTTTCTCTGTTCTTTTTTGCTATACCCGTGATGACATCCTTAATTATCGTCTACTCTTGGTTATGCACTATCAATGGCCCTGCACTCTCTGATTGCGGTAACTCACTCCACTCAATTACTTGCTCTAGGATGGGAGGAGGTGAAAGGGGGGCTTGAACATGGCTGTTATTGTTTTCATTTTTCCCATCCACTCCTTCTATGAATTGTTCTTCTTCTTGGTCCATTAGTGTCTTAAAGATCTCATACCTATTGGAGGGCTTGAGTTGGGTTTGCTTTTTACCATCTTTTTTCTTTTGCCTTCTCCTTCTTTTGGGCTGTTCAAAACCATCTCCCCGTGCTTCTTTGCCTTGAGAAATGTTGGTTGTTTCTTTGTTGATTGTTGACTTACCCTCCTTACGAATATTTGACATTCCCGGAGGAGCCTCCATTTTTATGTTCATATTGTTTGGGCAGGATCGGGCCAAATGCCCATATTTGTGGCAAACTCTGCACCTGAAGGGCAATGCCTCATAATCCAGTTGTTGAAACCAAGATAGTCCTGCAATTTCGAGTTCGACCTATGTCGGCAAAGGCTGGCTAAGATTCATTTCCATGCATAATCTTGCATAAACGACTGTGTTTCCTTCCATTGTGTCTTTGGAAACACCCAAATGTCTTCCAAAGGAATTGCCGATAATTTCCAACACCTGCTCACTCCAAAAATCCATTGGAAGTGCATACAAACGGATCCAAACCGGGACAGCAGTGGGTTCAATTCGAGGATCAAATGCCACTCTCCAGGACTGAACAAATAAATCTGCCGGACAATGATTCTTCTTTTCTGATTCGAAAGCCCTATTTCTATCGGCAAGTGAAGAAAAACTTAAAAATAAAATATCCATTGCAAATAAACCACAAAGAATACTCACCAAGAGGCTCCCAGTTTTGCCGGACCTACGAATGCAAAAAATTCAGGGTAGGGCGAATACCCATGAATTTACAGATCAAATCATGATTGGCTCTATATAAAACTGTTTCTTCAACCATCCTTTGCTCAATGACAATCTTTGGCCTTGATTCTGACTGTGGCAAGCATCCATTAACTCGTTGAGATGTTGATCTATTTCCAGCAACCGTAAAGAGCATTTTTAATGTAGTTTTTTGTGCTTCTTCACTCTCTGTTGGAGATTTATCCTTTAACAAATCTGCAAAAGAACTCTCTCTAAAAGAGGATCCGGAGGTGTCCCCATTGGGCCGTCCTTGGGCAGCAATCTTGTCTTCAAGTCCACAGCAACCAGAAATCTTACATTGTAAGAAGTTAACCTATAACTTTAGTGCAAATTTTCTGAGCAAACAAAGAATTAAAAAATTAGCATCAAACTTCTTTAAAGCATTTCATTCATGCAAACAATACACAATTGACAAAAATCAATGAGCTTTCTTCATTAATGGTATGTTAAGTAAAATCTTTGTAAAATTCTTGAAAGAGTTTATAAGCTATTTTAACTTTGTATATCTGAAACTGTTAAATAATATATAGATTGGCCAGTGCCAACTAGCCTTCATCATGAGAATTCTGTTCATTGTTTAGTTAAGCAGTGTTTACCTCTTTCCAGAGAATATTGTTTCTGTGATTTTTATATGATTAGACAGTAGGACATTGGTAGCTCTTATTCTAATCTTTTTTCAGGAAGGCAACTTATATGACATAAGTCTATTGATGTTTTTGGACCAATTACTGCATTTATATAATGTGCTAAATTCTTTTTGACAAAGGGCAAGATTAGCTTAGTTTTGCCACATTTTTGTTGGCTTCTTTTATTTATAAAACCCTATGTTCCATGGGGAGTTGTCCTGGCATTTGGGGGCCGTCTCAAAGACACCTCCCGATGTCCAAAAATGCATCCTGCCATTCCGGAAACACCTCTTAGCATCCCAGAAAGCCATCCTGCCATTTGTGTCCTGAAACTTCTTGGAACATAGAAAACCTCATCCAAAAAGCAGTACAAAGCTGCAAATATATATGTTAGAATTTTATCCTCCTTCAAGCTTCTCGTTACTCTGCTAGCTAGGGGTGAAATAAACAAATAACTGGTTTCAAGCAAATCATAATAGAGGGATGTCATTTTCTTAATAAAATTTGTAATGCGTCCTGCCATTCCGGAAACACCTCTCAGCATCCCAGAAAGCCATCCTGCCATTTGTGTCCTGAAACTTCTTGGAACATAGAAAACCTCATCCAAAAAGCAGTACAAAGCTGCAAATATATATGTTAGAATTTTATCCTCCTTAAGCTTCTCGTTACTCTGCTAGCTAGGGGTTAAATAAACAAATAACTGGTTTCAAGCAAATCATAATAGAGGGATGTCATTTTCTTAATAAAATTTGTTAAGAAAGCAAGAAAAATTAAGACTGATAACCACTTATTCTCTGGAAAGAATTCTAGAAAATACCGTGCAAATTGAGTTCTAATCAAATTTGCTTCTAATTCTTTTACAGCTGAAAATGGCTTTTATTTAAATTTATGAAGTAGGGGGAAATAATCCTTGATCTAGGTACTCCACCATGAAGTGATTCCAAAATTTAGCAAATTTAAATGAAAACGGGAAAGAATTGTTTAAGATAGTTCAAGTATTTTATTGTGGAGCAAGCAGTCAAGATGCAGTTGAATTTATCTTTTTTTTTGGTAATCATTTATGTGAGATTGAAACGGGTCCCATTTGTGTTACATCATGATCACATAGGGGTATTAGAACAGCTTGGCAATTATGCATGTATCACTTGTCAAGATTCGAACTTGGGTTTCCTCTTGAAAGTTGAGGAATATAACTGGTTAAACTAATGCCCTTTGATAGTTGAGTTTATCTTCCAAGTAAGGTTTTTAATATTTTCCAGTCTTTCTTTTCCCTCTGTGTGGCTTGAAAATGTCTAGTTTACGGGATAGAACTAAGCCATTTTGTGTTACATACTCATTTTAGGAAGTTGAGGACTTGTATGATGCCTTCAATTGTCCTGTTTTGCCTTTGTCATCCCTTCAACTGTCCTGTTTTGCCTTTTTACAAGGTTTTAGTACAAACATGTAAATTAGATTTTGCATTAAGTACAAGACATTGAACTCTAATATGGATAAGATCAGTAATTGTCTGGCATTCCCTATCCACAGATCACTAGAGCAATAACTTTTGCTCATACATCTGAAGACCTAAGTTGCGCGGAACTTGGAAATGGGTGAAGTTTTTAAAATGGAAATGGCTTAGTAGTCAAGTTCTTTGAAAATGCGGAAACAACAAGGACACGCCTAATTAAATTTAATTATGGAACATTTTAAAAATTTCTAGAGAAAATTGAATCAAGGAGATTGCAAATGAATGGAAATAGATGTAATTGTTAAATCTCATATAGATTATAATTGTTAATGTTAAAGCTCAACCTTTATAGATCATGCTATACAAGTTATGAGTTTCCTAGAGTTTGTGACGAGTTTCCAAGTAGTTTCCTATTTTCAGGAATGGGGAAACGAGGCCACCCCAGGAGTTTCCTGCAACATAGCTGAAGACTAGTTTTTATCATAGTTCTAGAACATGTCAAGTACTTGGACGGAAATTCATTACACCTTGGTGAATCCAACCCTGCTTTTGGACCTTAAATGTGCCAAAAAAAAAGAAAAAAGAAAAAAGAAAAAAGGCCATTTTGAACTCTTATCTTGAGTTTGCAACTTGCCGAGTAACTAATCTGCTTTCTATGATAAATTGGTGTGCATTGTATTCCTCTTTATCACAATATAATAGAAAATTGACTCCTGTGTTCTCTAAATTTGTTTCTTATGCCTTCTACAAGTATTTCAAATGTAATTTAAGTCCATTTAATGAATTCATATATTTGTTTTACTTGCCAAGTTTCTGCCTATTTTTTGTGGAGTCCAAGTCTGAGTCAAAATTTTGGGCTGCTGAGTTTTGTCTGAGTCCATGCTTTATAACTATGTATTTTTAATACGAGTTGTTCATTCGATTATTTTCTTGTTTTGTCAATTATCCCCACATTGCATTATGGTAAAATGTAAGTTTTTCCTCTGATCATGTCACTGAATTATCAGGCAGTCAGCTGGTGGCAAAACCACGGAGGTTGCCGGGGCGAAAGGAAGAGGTCGCTGTTCATTATGCAATCAGTCCCCAAGAGGATGATTCTGTTATTAAACAAAGGCTTCTAACTCGTACAACCACTACCAGGGGTGAGCCCCCCCTTAGAAAGCTTCATAAGAAGTTTGTTCTTTTTACCACTGAAATCGAAAAGGATGCCGATAATTTTGTTGAGTGTGAGAGGCTTTACAGATCATTTTTACAGGAGATAACTACTTTTGAACTGCCTCTCCTTAAGACCAGAGCAGTCATTAATGCAAATAAACGCGAGAAAGAGAATTTTAAACAGTTGGAAGAAGAACTGAATCAACAGATTTTGCAGGTATGGATTGAAATGAGCTAGTAAATAATAATGGTAGTGTTTGTGTTCTTTTTTTCTTTTTTGTTGTGGTCTGTGACATATTATTAGCATGAACATAGGCCCAGTCAGATATAGAAGATTTAAAACAACAACTTGAAGAAAGTAAAATCGAAAGACAGCATAAAGAGGAGTGTGAAGCAATTAGAAGATTAATTGCAGCACAGCCCCCTCGTCATGAAACTCAGAAAACGCTTTCAGAACTTGAAAGAGAAATTGCTGTGCTAGAGTCTGAGAACACTGCTGCATCAAGAACACTGGAGCTTCGGAAGAAGCAATTCTCTTTGCTATTACATGTGGTTAGTTATATTTTCTTCTTTTTTCGTGAATTTGATATGGACAAGTTTTTTTTTTTTAACTATTATCCTTTTAATTATGGTGTTGAAATGTCCTCAAAAGCATAATTTATAGCAATCATATAAGAGTGGGTTTGCTAAATATTGTAGTGGTTTGAAAGACTTGATAAGACTTTTATTTGCAGGTTGATGAATTGCAAAATACAATGGATGAAGAACAAAGGAATCGGGCAGAGGAGTTAAGAAATGCAGTTGAAGAACAGAGGACCCCTCTTGAGGAGGCCAATCTTATTGCAGACTTGGAACAGGCAGAACCAATGCATATTGATTAATATCTTTTGCATGTTTTCTCACCTGCAATATTCTAGAAGGTAATTATCATTGCTTTTTATTATAGAGAAGGATTTCAAATAAAGGATTTTATCATCATCATGCAAGATGAAGCAGTTAACAGATCGAGGGGCGCAACTTTGAGTTCTCAAAGTCTGATCCATTAGTTTTTGTGTCTTTGTTACGTATGGCATGTCAGTAGCATAGATTCATCCAAAATTGGGGTCATTGCCAGTGATTGGCCTATACAATGCCAGTGCGCATTTCAGCAGAAGTATGAATTGCAGAAACATTCCCATAGAACATGATTGTGCTCTCAGATATATGAAGAGCCTCTGCCCTGAACTAGAAAGGTCAACGGTCTTACTTGTCTGGCCTTCCTAGCATTTTGTTTGGTAAAGAAATGATTAAATGTCAAATGGCATCCGATTTAGTAAAACAATGTGAAGCATCAAGTCACATATTTTTATCCTTATGCGGAAGCTTATAAAACGAAATCTCCTCCTTTTAAACCCGTAGGTCAACTATAGAGGCTAATATGAAACAATACATTGGGAAGTTTACATGCAATAGTTTTAACAGTCTAAGTTGATGAGAGTAAATAGAAAAATTTAAGCATTGTTTCATGAAAAGCCCAGTGGTGACTGGTGTCTACATATCTTTTTGTGTTATAAACTTAAATGTATGTGTGTATAGGTTGCATGAGTGTGGGTATAGGTATGGATAATATTAACAAGGTTTGAAAGTCTGAATTTCTTTTAGAAGCTGGAAAAATCTGAAAATTCAGATGTTTACTATGTTCAATAGCATCTCTGGGACAGCAGCAGGACGACTTATTTAAATATATATAAAAAATATATTGAGGCCTAAAATTGGATCTGTAGAGTAGAATATATAGATACTTAACATAATAAACATCAAATATCCATCAAACAATAAAATGAGGATTATAGGCAATGAGGGTTCTGAATTCATTGAATAGTTCAAGTTTTAATTACATAAACAAAATGCGAAGGCCTAGAAACAGTAACATTAATGCATTAAGCATTGAAACACTGAATGTCTAATCATTCTCATCTGTTGCATCATGTATATTTGAATAGGTGCCCTTATCATCACTGCTATCTAAACAAAGGGGCTTATGTAGGGGACCCCAAACAATCCTCTTCTTCCTTATCCTCATCAATATGTCTTGCATCTTTTAGGGTGAACATTCCGTTGTGTTGCAGGATCCACTCAATACTCAGGTATCTTTCAGTTCTGGAGATGTAAGTTGCAACTAGCTTCTCCGCCCATCTAGAGGTAAGGTATGCCTATTCCTCTTGATAGTGGATGAAGCTAAGGTTGACTAATTCCTCTCATCAGCAAAGGAGTTAGCAACATGTGAAAGGTGACATTTGGCAAAGCATGCCTGGCAATGGAGCTGCATCCTCATATTATTCTCACCATCCAATGAGGTCATTCTATGCAAGGGTGAGTTATCCTCTCTAGTCACCCGTGTGTTGGAATGACGTATAATATTTGCAAATCTGACCCATGTTCCCGTATCATCTTTGCTTCCTCTTTGTTGTATATCTTTTTAATTTCCTTAAGAAGATTTTTCTTTACCTTAGGGTCTGCAATAGGATATGCTCTCCCAGGCCTCGACACAAACCACTTTGGCCAGGACATCTTCAATAACATATATTGTCCAAAACTTTTTAAAAATAGATTTTGTTGATTATGATTTTGTAATCATGCAAATATTATATGATAAAAATATACAATGATGTATATAAAAGGTAAAGGTAAAGTAATTTTTGAAGTTCTCCAGGTCATTAATGAGGATGTTTTTTATGCAATTTATGTTATCTAATGATATATATTAATATTTGTAGTAAAAGATAAAGTAATTTTCAAAGTTTGCAAGGTCATAGGTTATATGCGATAACTTTTATAGAGGAAATTGTTAAGCTTATATATGATTATCCTACTATACTCCTATACTGTGGTTACTAAAGTCGGTAAAAAACTTTATGATATTATGGTTATTGAAGTAGGGAATAAAACTTTACGCTGCAGGATTTGAATATTGAATTTTTATTCAAAGTTTCAAATTGACCAAATAAAATGACGAGGCTTATGAGTTGATGTTTGTCAATCACACTTGATATTTATTGGCACCTGTTATTGACGATTACTTTACTTTGTGGCAAGACGAACAAAGAAAAAACATCTAAAAACGTTGTATTGCCAATTTCTACTGTAATTTTCATTACAAGATTAAAATATCATACTCGCCTTAAAGCAATAAAATTCGTCGAATTTGTCAGCATAGAGAATAATAATCAAATTTCAAATAGTAAATTTTATAAATGAAAAATTAAAGAATTGCGATGGCTCAAGGTATTCCTAAGGAGTTGTTCTTCCATGTCAAGAAAACCATAGTTATCTTGCGTTAAAAAATAATTTGCATTTGTGGACTGACTGCTCTCAGAACCCAACAATGATGGATTCTCCTCTCCTCTAGGCAAGACTGGGATTCGTTGCCGGAAAATGCTGTGTCCTTCTCGGACGACTGCCGCTGCAGGCTGTGTCCGATGGAATTTCCGGGCGCAAATCGGGGAAATTGAACTTGGCTTTCGCTCCTCTCAAGTAGTGCACTGCCTAATCGCAAGTGCCAGTGGCCGATTCACCAGTGTGGTTGGAGCCCAGCCAAATTCTCGCTTTGGAATTGATTACTCGAACGTAAGACATCCATTTCCCCCCTTTTCATTCGGACTCTCTCGAAGTGTTGGGTTTAAACGTTTTCTGGAGCTTTCTGTTTCACAACCACCGCCGTGAAGCGCTGTATTAATCACCAACTAACTTCATCAACGAACAGGGGGAAAACATTAAGATACTATTTTTTTTTAACACTCTCATCATATACATTTAGAACTTTGGTCTTCCACTTAAAAAGTTAAAACCATACCACTGCAGTGTATTTGTCTTTTCTAGACTTAAAATAAAAATGATATCCATATGTTTCACTTGGATTTGTTTAACTGTTAAAATATTAATGAATGATCATGAGACCCAGGTTCAGATCATTGCATAAGGACTGAGATTTAAAAAAAAAAAAAAAAAAAAAACCTGTTTTTTATCTTAAAAGTTTTAAGGGTAGGCTGTCCCGGTTTGATTATTGGACCAGATCAGGGTTTATAAAATGTTGGATCTTGTTGACTTTATCTTTACCCAACAGGCTAGAGTTTTAGTTGGCTGCCCTGGTTTGATTCTTGGACCAGACTAGGTTTATAGAAGGTTGAATCCTGTTGACTTTATTTTTAGTATTTACCCAACAGGCTAGACCCTTTCAAAAACCTATTTTTTTATCCTAAAATTTTTAGGGGTGGACTGCCGTGATTTGATTCTGGACCAGACTAGGTTTTATGGAAGGTTGGATTCTGTTGACTTTAACTTTGCCCAACAGGCTAGAGTTCTAGTGGGTTGCCCTGGTTTGATACCTGGATCAAGCTAGGGTTTATAGAAGGTTGAATCCTGTTGACTTTATCTTTACCCAACTAGAGTTTATAGAAGATTTGATCATGTTAACTTCATCTTTACCCAACATGTTAGAGTTTATAGAAGTTCTCTAGACAACAAAAAATAATATCAATGAACAATAGTTGGTTGCCATATACAACACGTCCATATGAATTTTGTATCTACTAAACATACATAACAACAAATTAAAAAAAATTATTCATATTTATATTTTATTTTTTAAACATACATAACAACAAATTAATAAATAATTATTCATATTCATATTTTATTTTTTTTTAACACTCATGGCTACCATCTAGCCTAGCCTAACTTTTTTGGGTATAGGGTGGTTTGAACTTTGGACCTTCCCTAAGAGAGGCTAAAGCCATAACCATTGTGCTGTCTTGGTCTGTTAAACCTGTCTAAAGAGAGGCTAAAACCATAACCAATTTTAACCATTGTGTTATCTTGATTTGTTAAGCCTGTTCGAAAAGAAGCTAAACTATAACCATTATGTTGTCTTTGTTGAACTATTGTATTTTTATTAATAAACATTGATTTATACAAGATAAAATTGTTGAAAATGGGAAAGATGAGATATATTATACAAGAATGAGGTTACAATATATAGGCAGAAGGCCTATATGAAAAGATGATAAATGTCAAATAAAATGACAAGTGTCAACAACAAAACATAGTGCACATTATATTCTAACATTCCCCTTTAATGTGCACTATCCTAACTATAGAAAAAAACAAGTCAACATTAGGTAACATTCCTCCTTAATGTTGATTTCTCTGAAAGAACCATATCCTCCTCCTTTATTACATGATTTGGTCTAGGCTTGTGCTCTTTGCGCTTGGCTCTTTAACTGTGAATAATGCTAGATCAAGAGTGTGTACATCTCGGTCTGTTGCCACAGGGTCAGCCACTTTCACGGGTCTTATGACTTTGGGTCAGCCGTCTAAATGCCTCAGGGTCATCCTGGGTGTCTCAGGGTCATCCTGGGTGTCTCAAGGTCAGCTACTTCCACGGGTCTGTTGCCTCTGTAGGTCATCCTTTAGGTATGTTGCCTCTCGTAGGTCATTGACTAGATTCACCATGAATATCATCCCCCCTCATGGTGAACTCAATCTAGAAGGTGTCGGTCTCTGTCGAAAATGCACCTTAATACAAAAGAAAATACGAGCCATGAAATACAATAAAAAATGAGCCATAGATCCAAATATGGAGGAGAAGAAGAAAGAAGAGAATAGAATCTTCTGAAGTGTCTTCGTCTGTGGTATTTAGAAGTAAATCTAGTAAAATCCTCCGATATAGTTTAGGGTGTCTATGTCTGTAGTCCCTAGAGTAGTTGTCCTTATTGTGACCATCTCATCCACTGGAATGTATGGGTAACCAATTGTTGCATCCGTCAAGTGCTATAGAGAAGGTGACTAGATACAAGGATCACATACAAATTAACCTTGGGAGTGTCAGATACAATCGAGAGTGCACTCCAAGGTACAACTTTGAGAATGACACCCACCTGCGGCTCTCTCGGCATCATTTGCTTTTATAAATAAAGCGCCAAAACATTAAATGGAGCCACCACTAAAAAGACTCATCCCACACCAAACAATGCACAGGCTATACCGGTCTCAAAGAATCAACATATTGAACAAAAAAGCACACCAGACTGGGCGGATCTACGTGTTAAAGTGGCAACTCCGCCTCGTTGCACACGCTCATGAACATGGTTAGAAAAATAGACAAACAAACAAATTATTAAAAAATATATACACAAATGTTTATATTTATAAAAAAAACCAATAAAAAGTTTTTTTTTTTAAATAAGAATATTCATATTTATAAAAAAAAATAATAAAAGTTTATTTATGGTTTGGTTATTTTAATAATTGATTAACAATGTGCTTAAATATTCTCTGAGTTTATCTTATTTTTAGATATATTATTAGGAAACAAATTTTGAACAACATAATAGTAAATTATTTTAAAATTAGTCACAAAAACTAATGTTATAATGCGTCTTCGAATTTGTTTAATTAAAATAATTAAAAAATATATAAGTATTTATAAAAAATAAACTAATAAAAGCTTATCTATTGTTTGTTTATTTTTTGAATGTAAAGACCTAACTTTTAATTAATTTAAAAATACATGTCTTTACAACAAAAAAATGGGTGGATAGGTACACCCCAATAGGTAGTCACACTAACTCAGGTTGAGTTAAGAAGCGGATACTCAAAACAACAAAAACAGGGTTAAACCCATCACCAACCACATCATCAAAAAACATGCATTAAATCATGTCAATCGTGGCGGTATGCTCATGAGGTGAATGTCCCTCACCCTCCATATGCTGCCAACTGGTATTAGAAGGAATGGAAATGAGCCACCCATCCTTCCCAGGCCATAAATGCCATCAGATACACCCCAGTCCACCACATTAGGTGGAGCGATTGGGCATG
This sequence comes from Wollemia nobilis, assembly GCA_028583015.1. Classification (NCBI taxonomy): domain Eukaryota; kingdom Viridiplantae; phylum Streptophyta; class Pinopsida; order Araucariales; family Araucariaceae; genus Wollemia; species Wollemia nobilis. The sequence goes on along the minus strand of JAQPPZ010000620.1, from coordinate 3,895,023 downwards.
TAGGAATGGGATCTTCCCAAACAACAACTGGGTTTGGTTCCACCTAGCAAACCTTCCAACCACTGCCATGATGAGATGTATTATTGCCAATGTTGCCTTGGGGTTGGCAAACAAGAGAAGATTAAGACCAATGTCTTTTTGCAGATCGGGAGGGAAGTCGTCGATGAGAGCGTGATCGGGAAACTTTGCGAGATTGAGAAGGCTTTGTAGAAGGCATTCGGTTGACCATACATGGGGCATTACCCCAGTGCATAAGAGCGCGAAGATACTCCACCTCCATATGAACTTTCTCCACTTGAACTGATATCTAGAGCCAAAAATTAGAATAAACTGTGTACTCATCAACAATTGAAAATTCATTTGAACTATGCTGTTGAGAAAAGAGAACTTTGTTACGAGTTTTCCAAATATGAAAGAGCACACTAATGCGAAGAATGTTCCACACTTCCAACAAGGGCAAGGAAAAATCTGGTGGTTCACCAAGCAAAGCGTGATGCTAGGTGAATGAACTGGCCATATGAGGCCGAAAGAAGGACTCAAGCCAATCCCAGGCCATTCGAGATTTCTTGCACTGCCAAAAAAGATGAAGGGGTTCCTCTGGAGCACTGCAAAAATGGCAAAAAGGATTTTCTATTCCAAGATATTTTAACTTTGTCCAAGAGGAAGACCATAGGATAATAAACTTTAGGCAAAGAAAGATTGTTTGGGTTCAATATATCCTGCCCAAACCATTTTAAATCTTAGACTCCAACGAGTCTGAGTGGAAAGAAGATCCCATCGCTCATTGAGTCTTTGAACTATAGGGACATTGGGAGTAAGCCAAGCATACCCTAACTTAGGTTTGTAAGTAAGAAGCGGGGTTTTCTTAAACCATCCCCAGTCAGACCACCAAGGCTTTTGAGAATGTCTATAGATCATGGGCCAAAGAGAAAAAGGGATACAATCCAAAACAATGTCATAAGCATTCTTATCATCTGGTCGCAGACCAAACAATCTCTTGAAATCATCCCATGGGATCCAATCCTTGGAATGTCTCGAAAAAAAATCTGCCATTGTTGAAATCCCTTTCCTGAAGAACCGTTGAGCATGAATCCATTGCACGATAGCAAGAGGGAAACCTTGAAAAGTAATAAAATGTGATCACCAAACATTATAAGTGGAAATAGAAGCACCTTTTCGATGCCCATACCCTTGCCAACACAACCATGGTTTAATTTTCTCCCAAGCCCTCCATATGCTTTGGATGACAAAAGAGCCGTGAATTTTAACTGGGATAGGAGCAACCAGGAGGGATTGAAAATTCATGCCTTTCCAAGCCTTCTTGCCAAGAGGCAAACTAGTGGAAATGCAGTGCCAAATTAGAACTTTCCAAGCTTTAGAACCACTTAAGGCTCGAAGAATCCATTTAGCAGACAAAGCAAAACCTTGTCTTTGTTTATTTTAATTAGTAATATAATTTTAAATCTTCTATGAATCTATCTTATTTTTAGACATTGTTTCTTAAAAAAGAAATGTTCAACAACATGGCATTTTATTCTTAAAATAATCACAAAAAAAACTAATGAAAAAATGTTTCTTTAAAAAAACTTTCCTAAATTAAGATTTATGTATTCAATTTCTTCATGAAGAACATAAAATTAAGTTAATTTTTTATAAATGGAAAAATTAAGAAAAACTTTACTTACTTTTGTTCTATTTTTGTTGGGTTATTGTCTTTAAATGTTTCTCTACGTTGTGATATATTTTATTTTTTAATCATTTAAGGCCCTCTAATTGTGTTTGCACAATTGAATGATAATAATGGAAGACAAGTGATTGAAGAAATTGTTTAGCAATAAGTATTATGATCGGTGCTCTCAACACCAACATTGATCAAACAAAATAGGTGAGAATTTTATTCGTTAAAAGTATTTTTGCCAAGAAAGCAACCCCTTGTGCAAGCCTGTGTTTGAGGATGACCACTCTTCACATGAAAAAATTCTTTTAAGAAATTTTCAGATGTCCTATTGGAATTTTGTGAGGGTGGAGGACATCTTGCCTTATGCAAACACTTAACAAATTTTTGTTTACAATGTAAATGGCAAAGAAATGTATTTTCTTCATAGTAGGCCACCAGTCAATGCCTCTTACTAAACATAAATGAATACCATGCCCAACCCATCTCCATTCTTTTGGGATCCAATCTAGCTTAGAATTATCAAAATTGAAAATAAACTTTGTTTTCCTAGGGGATAGGTTAGGTCCTTACAAGCACTAGAGACATACAAAATAGGTAGTATTTTCAATTTCTTCTCTATCATTCTATAAAAATAACAACAATGAATCATCATTGAAGTGAGAATTCATTTAATTATTTGACTTGAGAACATTCTACCATCTTTGCTTCCTACTTTTTATGGGCTGATCATAGAAGACCTAAATGTCTTTCTATTTGATTTTGACGTGTTGTGTAGAAGCTATGATTATGCACAAAAGCTAAAAAATTTTCCAACCACACTTAATGATGTATATTTACAATGGTTTATGGGGTTGGACAGTAGAAATATCAACACATGGGACACAATGAAGACAAAATATTTGCAAAAATACAAAGATTATTGTAATACTAGAAAAACAAGAGAAGTCCTCTAAATGGTGTCAAGAAAGAGAAAACCCTAGAAGATTACATTGAGAGATTCCACTTTTATCTTTAGAGGCCTAAACATTCAAGTTTGAATGCTAAGACCTTGAAGGTTATTTTTTTGCGAGGGATATTGGAAGAGGGCATAAAAGTTTTGAACCTAATTGTTGGAGGAGATATTTATCAGGTCAATTTTGGAAATATTAAGATTCTACCAAAATTACCCAATATTTACCACAAGGTAAAGAAGTAAGTGGAAGCATTACTCCAATAGCAAAAAATTCAGTTGGTATCATTAGAGCTGAAATTGGGAACCTATTTGAAGACCTTAATATAGACATCCTTTCTTTTTTGTCTTCTTAATTGGACATATTTCAAGACAAAAAGAAGCAGGAAGAGATGGAAAAAGATTCAATATTATTTTTTTCAAAGTGTATAAAGAAGCATGCCAAACATGAATGACCTTTAGACAAAGTTAAGGTTTATAAAGCCTACCAGTAGCACCATAAAAAGATAAACAATTCAATATTACCAAGGAGCAAATCTGCTTGCCATATTGGAATCCAAGGTGAAGAGGTTATTTATTATTTTAATTGAAGGCATCCATGGCAACCTCAATCGAATGTTCAAGGAATGAGTCCTCTATCGACCACCCCAACCATAACAAGCTTGCTTACCTACACCAAATATTTGTAATCCATGACTTCTAAAACAACAATAATAACTATCTACCCAACCAATCCCAAATCCTAACAATAAAATAGGACAACCAATGTATAATTAGGAGTTAATAGGATATTCAATCTATTATGTAAATACTATTGATTTCAATTAGTTATGTTTACAATCAGGTAGATTACTTAGGGATTTTGAACCCCTTATTATTACTAAACCAGGGAAAGAATTTTCTCCTCAAGAGGATTCCTAAGAATTTGATCTTGCCACTAAACTAAGTGTTATCATCAAACAAGTAGAGATCTTTCCTTTCCCTAAATGATTAAATCAAAAGAAGAAACCCCCTTGACCATAATTAAATTTTCTAGGAGAACTACAAAATGGATGTGTTCATGTAACTCTTTTCCAAACCTTTAAATTGTCCCAATCTACATTAAAATTGGTAAAGAATTATGCTTGAAAAACCCTAGGAGGAAAAATGACCCTAAATATTTTTATGTAACAGGTCAACTTATTGACCTTATTCTTGAAAAAGTCCTTACTCCCAAGAATTCTAATCTTAGAAGTCCTATTATCAATGTTGACATAGGATACATTTTAATTAAGAATGTCTTGAATGACTTAGGAGCAACAATTAATGTTTTTTTATTGGTAGAAGGGGTTTTGAAAGGATCCCGTGACCTTTTACAAAAAGAAACCCATTACAAAAAGCTCCATAGAGGCAAAAAGAAACATGAGCACCAACCTTGGCTGTGAAGCCCAAGAAAAGCCTAACTCCACACTAGGAAAGCCACAACAAGACAACACAAAAAAACGAAAACGCCCACGCAGGGGCATAACTAGCAAACAGAAGAGCACCCACGTAGGGGCAGATACAACAAAAACAAACCCTCCTGAAGCAAAACCCACCTAGGATGCCCAATCAGACATTGGCACTATTTGGCCCTTGGCCATTATCTGCGGTGCTTGCTCCCACCAAATTTTTGAACTCATCAAGAATTTCGTATTGGTCCTTGTATTCCTCTAGGAGGGCATCCGCCGGATTATCCTTCTTGAACTGGAAAGACAACGAATCATCCGAGACTTTGTCGATGATCAAAGGAGCTTTACGTTTGCTGCATCCCACCTTGGCTCGAAGGGGGTAGCGTCGAGGCTGACTTTTGAGTACCGAGGTATCTTTCGCTCTGGCCGCAGAGCCTGGAGTACAGTTGGGAGGAGGAGATACAGGAACGTCTCCCCCAACTATCCACCAATGTTAGTAGGACCACCAACAATGAGAGTAGGGCTAACAGGGCTAGCGACTCTATGATTTTGCTTACCAACAACGTTATTGAAGAGAACAAGGTGGAGGCCTTAATGAAGGGGAGAAGAGGAAATTCCCCTTTTGACATTCAGGACTGACTTTTCCACTGATCGAAACATGTACTCGGGAATGTTGATCGTTTTTTCCCCGAAGGTGGTTCAAAAAATCCAGATGAAAGCTTCTCAGAATTGCACCAGGGTTGTCGAGGGTGAAGTACTGAAGAACAATAATCATGATTGTGTCCCATGGCTTCGGCAGTGTCTCTCTCACAATGCCACCTTTCTCCTTGCTCGATGACTCTCCTTTGTCCCTGAAGAGGGCCAATTCCCCTTGGAGAGAATGCTTCTCGTGGTTAATAATTTCTCTGTCATTGGGGAGGCCAATGATTTCAGGCAACAAATCCGTCGTGACGGTGAAACTCAAGCCCTTGAGGACAACATGTCCTGCATTCCACGTTCGAACGAAGTCCAACGACAGGTCCGGTTCATTTTCATTAAACATCTGCAGAAGTTGAGGAGACCATGGTCTGAAAATGTCTTCAACCAAAGGGGTAAGCTTAAGGGAGGATGGTTCGATTTCGGCCATGGCAGAAAGATTATGTAGAGCAAAGGGTATGGCTCAAGGAAGGAAAGGTTGCGAAGATGAAAAAATGACAGAATATCGAGGGTGGTAATGAGGCTAGTGGAAGGACCCAAAAGGTGCCGAAACACGAGGCAACTCGTGGCCCACGTCATCTAGGTCAAGCAAAAAACAAAAGGCACGGACGAAAAGGCACACCAAACAAAGGTATAAAACAAATGGATATGGGGATGGATGACACCAAGGCCGATGAAAGGGGCATTCCAGGTCATATTCCGGTAATAGAGATAAACATCCTTGATGGACAAGGGCACGTGGCAAAGGCGTGCGACATTTTAACGAGAACGAAGACCAAGGGACTACTTGGATCAAGGAAATCCTTTTGAGAAAGGATACTTGACAGGAGCACATGACTAGAATTGCACGCAAACCAAATCGCAAAGGTTGAGAGGTGATAAGTCAGTGTGCTTCGGTCGAAGATAAGAAACAAACTAGGAAAAACAGAGAGCCTCGAACCTGTAGCGGTGACCAAATCGAAGCTAGAGGAATGGGAATAAAACGACATGGTCGAAATATTGTTACTTGAGACCTAGCAAAGAGTTCCAACGATGAGGATGAAAACCTTACCATTATTGTCAAGATTCTGGGTACACACTTCGAACACAAACGAAGAAAAAAATGGCATGGTGTAATTTCAAGGTCCTGTTTTGCTGAAAATTGAATTTGGTAAGATAATGGAAAAATTTGTCATCCTAGCAGAAGCCACCACAAGTGAGATTCCACTTATTGAGAATATGATGAATAAGCCCATCAGAGATTTTGTTGGTGGTGCAAGCTGACAACTGTCTGGAGATAGGAGCCCCATTAACCTATCGATGAGGGAAGGGGTCCAACTGGATGTAGTAGATATGAAATGCCTTGCTGTGTGAGAGTTGACCAATAAAGAAACTGTCTAGTCGGATGCAATAGAAATAAACCGCTAATCAAAAAGTTGTGATGGAAATGAGCTTGAAACCAATGAGGTAAAAATCGGTTTCTACTCCTGACACGCCAAGAGTCACTGATCATTGAATTCAGCGACATTGATATCAATAAGGGCCTGGGGGAAGGATTCTCTCCACACAATGAGACTATGTTTTGAGATGCCCATATTTTCTAAGTGGTCAACGACCCGATTTCCTTCCTTGTAAATGTGATTCATCCTTATGTTTGAGAAAGAAAGCATTAGATGTTTGATTTCAGTGATCATGTTGGAGATGTTCCACGAAGCGAGAAGAGTTCCAGTAGTTAGGCAACTGATGATGTTCTTGAAATTCCCTTCTAGCAGAACATTGGAGGTCTACAAACCGTGGAGGAGAACAACACCCTGATAAAGAGCCCTAGTCTCAACGAAGTGGCTAGAATTGTGACCCAAGTTCTCAGCGTAGGCCAAGATGATGTTTCCTAAATGGTCCCTGACGATGCCACCCGTCCCAGCTGCCCTAGATTTCCTTTAGCCGCTCCATCAAAGTTTAGCTTGAGGAACCCTAAGGGGGAGGGGTCCATTTGACAAGGGAGCGATCAGTCCTACGAGAAACATGAATGTGAATGCCATGGGGATCCTGAGGGAAGAGGCTAGAAGAGCTTTAGATCTCGGTTAAGTATCGTCATCACCATGAGTGATGGACACGTTCTTAGCAACTGCAACGATGATTATGTATAGAACTCATTATGAATGGATTCCTTGAAAGCACGAGCATTACATTCCCGCCAAATCTCCCATAGGAGGTGGGGAAGGCAGAAAGACCAAATAGTCTTTAGGCGGTGGACTTTGAAAGGGTTAGGCCACTAGACACAAAGATCACTCAACATGGTAGGCGGGACCCAGGAGATGCGAACAAAGGAGAATAGTGATGAGAGAATGGGCAGGACAAAAAGATGTGTTGGGTAGACTCGTAGTCCATGTGGCAGAGATAACAACGCTTGGGGAGAGAAAAGCCGCGACGATGGAGGTTCGGGATGGTGAGGATCTTATCTTGGACGACAAGCTAGAGGAAAAAATTGACCTTAGGGATAAGATGGGGTTTCCAGATGAGCTTGGAAGGGAACCAAGGAGGGCCAGAGTTCTCAGTGAGGGCGTAGGCTGACTTGACGAAGAAGAGACCATTTGAGTTAGGAGCCCAGAGGATGGAATATTCCACAGGAGAGGAAGGAATGACACAAAGGCACAACAAATTTGAAAGGTAAATAGAGGCTTGCTTCTGCTCATCATTGAGGATGTCAACTGGTAAATATTTTCAAGAGTGACTATTGGAAAGGAAAAAATTGCATACCTTAGACCCAAACAGGGCGTCAGTCATCGGTTTGAGGCACAAGAGATTCTCACACTCTTGCAATGGACAATTGCCTAGCCAAAGGTCTTTCCAGAATCTAATCCTGGCACCATTACCCATCTTCCACCGGATACCCCTCTGTATGATTTGCTCAGTTTTGAGGACGGAGTTCTAGATAGCAGATCCGCGGATGGGAGCATGGTCGTCCAAAAAGTTTTGATTATGCCATAGGTGTTTAGCCTTGACGATGGAAACCCAAAGAGAATTCTCATTGGTGAGAATTTGCCATCCTTGCTTGGCTATGAGTGCAAGATTCATGTTACGGACCTTTCGAAGTCCAATGCCACCATATTCTTTCCTAGAACAAATCTGATTCCATGCAACCAGGTGAATCCGCTGCTTAGTCTCTGATCCTGACCATAAAAAAATTCCTTTGAAGTTGCTCAATATGGTTGCACACATCAATATGGATCTGGAAGATGGAAAGGAAGAAGACAAGGATGCTTTGCAGAGTGGCATTGACTAAAGTGGCTTTGCCTGCTTGATTGAGGAGGCTCCCTTTACAACTGGCCAATTGTTTTGTATACGCTCAATGACAGGGTTCCATAAGGATTTTTTGGAATGGCCTTCAAATAGAGGAAACCCTAAATAGGTGGCAGGAAAAGAAGCAATTAAGCAACCTAGGATGGCAACAATACGGGCTTGACGTCTCACAGGAGTATTGATAAAGTAGATTTTGCTTTTGTTGAAATTCACCTTTTGACCAGCAACAACCTCAAAGGAAAGCAGGATGGATTTGATGTGCTGGGCTTGAGGAACAGATGCAGAGGTGGCTAAAATGGTGTCGTTAACAAACTATTAGTGAGAGATGGCCTGGAGAGAAGATGCAGGTTTAATGCCAAAAATTGTCCTCTCAGAGCAGGCATGGTTAAGAGCTCTCCCTAGAGCTTCAACAACAATGACGAACAAAAAGGGGGAGAGGGGGTCCCCCTGTCTAAGACCTTTGAAATATTTGAAATAATCAAATTCAAATTGCTTCCAAGGGCTAGGACAAGAGAACTTTCACTTGCTCTAGGCACATTTGCTTATCTTGTCTTGCCTTTTGGGTTATGCAATGCTCCTACAACCTTCTAGAGGGTAGTTCTTAGCATCTTCTCTAATTTAAACGAAGAATGTGTGAAAATTTATATGGATGATTTCACTATTTATGACAATTATTTTGGAGACAATAATAAACTTGTAACAAGTACTATGAAGGTAAGGATACTAATCTCTCACTACACAATGAAAAAGGTTAGATGATGATGACATAGGGAATAGTACTCATGCAATTAAAGTTGATCTTACAAAAATTAAAATCATAAAGAACCTCCCTATTCCACAAAACAAAGGGATATCCGTAGTTTCTCAGGACATGCAAGGTGCTACAAAAGATTTATTTAGGACTTTAGCAAGATTGTAAATCCCTTATTTACGTTGCTAATGAAAGATGTTGAATTTATTTGGTCACCTTGGATATTAGAAAGCCTTTGAGACCTAAAAGGAAAAACTAATTTCAAGGCTTTCCTTTAAGAAGGACATTGTTGATAGAAGTACATATACCAAAATCCTAAACTCATGTTATTATTGGATGACTTTATTCAAAGATACTACACATTATGTAGCCCATTGTGATAATTGTCAATACATGGGAAGACCTACCCAGTTAGATGAGATACTATTGCATCCATAGTTATCAATCAAACCATTTGAGAAATGGGGGTTGGATTTTGTGTGCCCCATTTCGATTAGGAGTATTTTCTTGTATGATAGACTATGTTACTAAGTGGGTAGAGGTAAGAGTACTAAAAAATGTTGAAGATGAAGAAGTAGAAACATTTATTATATAATTTTTTTTTTGTATGATATGGTGTACCTAAACTGATCATCATGGATCAAGGACCATAATTCACTTATAAGTTCATCGAAGGATGGGTTAAGGAATATGAAATTTGCCATAGGAAATCCACTTCTTATCATCCATAGGCAAACAAACAAGTGGAAGTAACAATTAAGAGATTAGAGAATATTTTTAGCAAAATGGTTGAAACTCACCCCAAGGATTATGCCAATTGCCTTATCAAAGCTATTGGGCTTGCCAGATGAAATGGAAGACTACCATGAGACATACCATATGAGTTTGTGTATGGCAATATGGCAGTCCTACCTATAGAATTTGAAACCAAAACTATAAGGACACAATTCAATCTAGGGATGGATCTTTTCAAAGCACATGATGGAACAACTTAACATTTTTGATGAGCTGTGATAGCAAGAACTCTTTAATATAGAAATAATATAGTGATAGTAGGCTATGTGACATGATTGCTTTATCAAGGAAAACTATTGAGCACTACTCTATGATTCTTGGCTTGTGAACTTCAAAGGGAAACTATGGCATCATTGGTTAGGGCCCTATGAAATTGACACTATATTCGATAATAAAGTGGTGAAGATATGAACAATTGATAAAAATAAGATTTGACTTATGGTTAATGATCACCGACTATTAACCAAGGATGATTTCACTACCAACCTTTTGTTTTGATCTGACTTTGCACTGGTGGAGGTAGATTCTCCTACAACCAATAGTGACCATTGATCAATTCTTTAATGTGAAAAAAAATCCTTGAAGGTGAAAACTTGTTTGGGCGCTATTAGGAGGAACAACTTAAAAAAACTAGCTTGTTGGCTGAAATCTCTTATAAAAAAACAAAGTGAAGAAAAATGGAAAAGAAAATGTTGGCAATGAAAAGCCTTCTTAAACACTGCTAGGAAGGGAAATAATCAGACAACCAACTTGTTGGATGATCTCTCCTTTGAATATACTTATCTATATATACACCAACAATTTTTTTTATAAACTTGTTCTTGATGCTCACATCTCGATTTAGCATACATCTCCTCCCCAAAATTCCATATAACTTAGGCAAAATATTTTATTTTCTATATATACTATTAATTTAAATTATTTTTATAAATGTACAAAATAATTTATCATTTTCCTCTATAAATACTTTTTTTTTTCCTAACTATGAAATCCTCCTATAGTTTTCTTATTTTCTCATGATGTCCAAACCCTACTTCTCGTAATCGTCTCCCCATGCATGAAAAATGCCAACTATTCACCTCTTCTTAACCATGTGTCCTCTTCCTTGAGTTCTTACCAACTAGAACTTCCATTAATGCATGCAAATTATTACCTAAATCTCCTCGCAATCCTACCCAATCCTTGGCACAAATTCTTAGTTTTCGAGGATAATATCATGATTAAGCTAGGGGAAATGCATCAACATAACATATGTTAGCTAGACATAGTGGTTGGACAACTCATTGAAGTTGTATTACACGCATGTGATAGAACAAAATATGCCATCATGGAATTGAAAACCACAACTAGACAACTCAACTTGATTATATGAAAGACATGCATGTCTATAGAATGAAATGACTACAATAAAAACCATCGTAAGAACTGCCCAACGATTTACAAAACCAAGAAATCATTGCACTATATGGCACATATGCATTCATAGCGGAGGTGAAATCACAAGAAAAGAGAAGAATTATAGAGGAAATCAACCAAGAAATGAAATAACCATGGGGCATGGACATAAGTGTAGTAAACCAATGGATACATGTAGGTAGCCCAAATTTTTAAAATTATGGGTTGGATGGGGTATTTTGAGTGCTTAACTACATACCGTGAGGAAATTTTTCTCAAATTTGCTAGGGCATTACAAGGAAACCTAACGAGAATCAGAGACATCAATGTCTCTATCATAAGAAACTCCATCATAGAAACTACAAGATTATTAATCAAAGGAGACCACTAGCATAAAACCAAAGTCAAAGCCACAAATCATAAGCAAGAATCCTTACGACTAGGAGAGGAGTTTGATGTCATGCCAAAGGGAATTAAGAAGGCATGATTACTTGCACCTTAGGACAATGTTGCCCTCCATATTTTAAGGACATAATTGTGAAGAATGTCATGGTTTTGTTTTCTCTTATTATTTTTGTACCATGCCCCATATGGGCCATGGGGGAGTAATCAATATCCCCTACTTTCTTTTGAAGTCACTAAAGAAAATGGCCCACAAAGTCTAGGTAGGCAAGGAATAGTTTCTCCCATTTTGGAAAGATCCAACTGTTAGTTAAGAATTTCTAACTTGAATGAATCCTAGGTTCACTTGGGCAAAAGTTGTAGAAAATGATGGAGAAATAAAAAGCACAAGGGTAGAGCATTCCATAGGACCAACTCTAGAAACATTAGAAATACCATGACATTTAAAGCAACCCAAGTCTCACTAGGGAAAGGATAATCTTGTAAGAGTTAGCACTAAGAATCCACAATAACCTCAACATCCAAGAAAAACCATGGAATCAAGACCATGAACTGTAAAGGGTGACTAAGTGGTTGCCACTCCTAAAGCTACAAATACGATCTTGAATATACCAATTTTATACTTAGAACTAGAGAAGGAAGAGGATCCAGTCAAATCATCAAGGGCATAAAGGCACAATAATAGGGAGCAATGTAGAAGAACCACCACTCCACAACCACCTGAAAGAAAACATAAGGTGTGCATAAAAAGTAATGTTGTTGATCCTATATAAACACTAGTTGAAGTGACTTCCCAACAATTCATAGAGCCAAATCCATAGGGCCTAGGATGGAACAATTTGAACACTTACAATCAAAATATGATCAACCAAAGTCAGAAGAACTAGAAGAGGTAGAACCTGGAGAAGTAGAGGTTGAGAAACCATAAGTACTTGAGCAAATTGAAGGACAAAAATCTCGTGGAGGTTGTTGTAGGAGGTGATGATGAATGTTAGGTAATAGAACCTAAGAAGCAATTAGAAGAAGATGAGAAGCTCTTCGAACTCCCCTCACATGAAGTAAACATAAAGCTTGCAAGACATGAAATCCATGTGTATTGAAGTCATTACTAGGGTTCCCTTAGCTACAAAAAAAGCTATATGATTAGCCTTTGAGCGTTCCTTAGAATTATATAGAAGAAATTTGTAGACTATGGTAGGAGCTAGCATAGGCAAAGGCCAAAGCTACTCACTAGAGAACTAGGGTTGAGGATGCAAGTAATTTGTAGTTACAATTGATCATTTCAAAGGGGGATATTTCTAGATGGAAGATGAAGGTAGTCTTATAACCAAGGGTGTGCTTCTCCAAATATGGAAAGACATGAAAGTCATCAAGGAAACTTTGAAAGGCTACTAGCAAAGCAACAAGATGACCTTGTAGATATGTTGAAGAAAATGGAGATAGTGATCAACAAGGATGAGAAGCAAAGGGGTTAAGAGGATAAACAAACTACTTTCCACCATATGCAAGCTTGCTAAGGTAATGGATGACTGTAAATCCACTCCTAGAGTCTACTATTTGTATTTGAAGGAAAGATGACTTCTCATGCAAATTAAATATCGAGGGTCTACAGATAATATGGATCCATCAACACTCATTTAGGTCCATTTATTCCTACTCTTGACCACATAATTTATTTTGTAAGTTCTATTTGCATAATTTAATTTTTGGAGTGCACTTGGTTGAATCTAAACTTTTTCATGGGAGATGTGGTCATTTGTGCCTTTTGATTTGTAATTTAAAATTAAATAGCAAGGCAAGATGAGTTCATTTTATACTGAAAAAGAGGACTCTATATCCCTCATGGTATGCCCAAAGTATAAGGTTGTTTGCCGTCATGACGGATATTAAACAGATTGTAGAACACAAAGAATATGGGCCATGAGTGGTATCAACAAGTTGCTCTTCATACATTCAAGGATATCTCGAAAGAACTACACGAAGCAACAATAAAAGAGATATTATGCTAGGTATGATAAATTATTTGAGGAACTATGGAAATATAAGCTCCATTTGCTTCTAAATTTATTAAAGGTATTGTCTAGGGTAGGTACCTATATAAAAAATTCAAATACTCTAGGTCACTAGTAGCTAGGTCTTAGGTTTAAACCCTTGATTCCATGGATGCCATTTGTTGACTATACTAAAAGGATATCCTTGTATTTTATAGATGAGTTACGATATTGATGCAAAATTCAAGAGGCTAGAGGTTATCAAAGGGAAAGTGAACAAACATAACCTATGCCTTATGACATATGTGACCAATAGAATCACAATGTCCTAGTATGAGGAGGATTAAAAGATACAACTCCATCGGTCATAACACTAAATATAAAAAAACATTATAGAAGGACATGCAATAGTATAATTTAGGGAGAAATGATGAGTGACTCAAATGACTCATCTATGTAATCGTTTTTACCTAAAAACCCCATCCTTTTATCTAATGAGAAGCTAATCCCTTATTTTCACCTAAATGACAACTACTTTTGTATTTTATATAGGATGATATAAGTTATTGTTTTTTATAGAATTATGGATGCTTTTCACATAAGTTTTTCTACAATTTGGTGCATCCTGGATATTAACTAGTATCTCCTTGAGTGAGCCAACATTCTTTATGTGTCATAAGCGTTTGAACTCGCTATGGTGAAAGAGAAAAGGATGATGCAACTTGGTTTTGAAATCACCCCTATTAAACTATGACATTGCATAATTTTTGAATTACAATAATGCAACTAGAAAGAGCATTAAGAAATCTTCCTATTAACTACCAATTATACAATCCCACATGCATGAGTTATATAGAGAACAATAGGCATTCTAATTGTTAGATAAAATGTTAGAAAACTAAGAATTGAAACCATCTAATGTTAAATGACTTCAAGAGATTGGGCAATTGATTAAATATTGGGACTAAAGGATGATGCCAACTAGAATACAACTTGGTGAATCCTTATATTAGTCTATAACCCAACCACTTAAACTTAGGATACTGATTCTCCAACTGTAGGGAATCTTAAAAATATATATTTTTTTACAAATTCTATTTTATAGTCGAGTATGACCATGATAGTTCCAACTACATCCCATAATAACTAGTAGATAGTTTATGCAAGTTTTGTGGTCCCCTTTAAATTTTACACGTTGTTCAAATTAAGAATGAATTAGATAGTCAGTCAAAAGAATAATTCTATAGTTGGAATTAGTAGCAAATCTAAATAAATCATATGTATTTAATCAACTTAATAGGCAGAGCACTGAACAAATAATTCCATTCTATGTATTTGATTAATATTAATAAAAGCAAATCTATAATTTAATCAACTTACGAGCATGCAATTTCTTATTTTCCCATCACAAGGCATGTAGTTTTAAAACTTTTAATTAAAATTAAGAGAACTTTCTTATAAAATTATTATTTCATGAGGTCCCAAACTGCAACAAAGAAATTAACAATATGTAAGAGAAAAATTCAGACTTGTCATGTGGACTAAAACTTTAGGAAGGAAAAAATAATTACAAATCAACGAGTTTAACCCAAACTATGAACACAACCAAAATAAGTACATAGATGCAAATATCACATGGAAGGAAAAAAATATTATAGCCCAACTAAGATTTAGTTCACACCATCTCAAATATGAAAATGGGAGATGGAAAATTCCTCAAGAGGAATTGTTGGAAGGAATATATTGGAGTTTATTACATTATTTTTTACTTGTAAATATATGGTGTGAAAATAGTCTTTTAAATATGAGTCATTTAGAGTTTGTCATTTAGTAATCGTTAGAGGTTTATCATTATTAAGAGTCAATAAAATATATCTCTTATGAGAAATATGAAGATTCATATCTCCTGTGAGCTTGAGGACATGAAGTGTTAGTTGAAGTTGAAATATCAAGTCTTTGTAAAGGTTATTTATAAGGATGTCATGTGTAGATAAGTGTGTGTGAGGATATGAGAGAAATAAAGTGAGTTGTAGTACATAGCTTTGTACTTTGTATTGTTTAATGTTGTATTTCCTTTCTATTTCTAAGTAAATATATTCTGAATTATTGAATTTTTTACTTGTATTGAATCCTAGTTATTGTGAGATTTATTGTTGAATATTAAATTGCTAACAGTGGTATCAGAGCCAAGAAATGTCCAGGTTTAAGAGAAACCTTGTTTGAAGTCTAGGATTGAGAGGAGTTAAGCTTTTAAGAAGCCATGATGAAAAGGCACTGTTTGGAAGTGATTAGTGAAAGGAAGTAACATGGGAGTTCCACGAAGAAACACTACATTTGGAGCACTTGGGAGAAAGAGAAAAGTTGTGAGAGAAGCCATGTTTGGAGTGGCTGATGAGAGAAAATTTAAGCGCTTGGTGAGATAGACTTTTGAAACACTGCAAGCTTCTATAGGTTAAAAGTCTTTGATAATAAGTCGTAGGAGAAAGGACAAGTGTAAGCGCCAATTGAAGAAGTGTGTTATAAAAAATATATTTGAACCAAAAGCAGATAGTAGATAATTGAAGAAGATAATGCTTGAGCTATGTGAGAAGCATGAAGGATTCATGCGAGCATGTTGGTAAGTAGTATGTGGTTTTATGAAAGGTTGAAGATGCCAAGAACGGAGCCATTGAAGACTTGCAAGAAAGACTACATTGAACCAGACAATTTCGAAACGAATCCCTACGAAGTGAAGCACTTGAATGAGTGCTATGCTATTTATAAAATAACGTTTAAGGTATCATTGCTTGAGTACGTGCCTATGAGGAGATTCAGAGTGATTACTAAGGTATAACATTGCCATACTTTAAATTATTTATTCAACGTCCAATGAAGATTAAAGAAGTGAATTAAAGTGGAGAAGCTAATTTAAAAGGAGGAGAAGAATTTTGAAAGAGATCAAAAGTATTAAAGTATTGGGAAATATATTTATTTGAATAAAAGAAAATTTGAAATATTTGAAAGAAGAATAATTAATTAATGTAAACAGAGAAAATAATTATCGCAAAAGTGAAAAATTATTTGAAGAAAGAAAATTTGAGTGAAGGGAAAGATTGAAGAAAATTAAATTAAAAAGGAAAGAAAATTATTAAAGAGGAGAAGAATTATTAAAGTGAAAAGAATAATTATTGAAGGAGAAATTAATTAAAGAAATTGGGAGGAAGTCTATTTGAAAGAAATTAATTATATTGAAGATAGAGTTGAAGAAATAATTTGTTTATTGAAGAAAATTGTTGATTAAAGAAAAATAAATTATATTGAAATAAATTTGGGAGAAAAAGGACTTCTAATACAAATGAATTTTTAATTAAAGTTGAAGATAGAAGAAAGTTGAATTATTATTGAAAGTGTTGAATTGTTAATTTTGAAGAAAAGTTTATTTAAAGGCTTATTTGATTTATTTTGAAGAGAAGATATATTTTTGAATGAACAAGTTTAAAGCAAGGTAGGTGATACAAGATATTAAAGAATTTTATTAGGGATAAAAATATTGAAGGTTGATCATAGATCTTGCTAGTGAGAAATTTGCTAGAAACACAACATGAAAATTAAAAAAATAAAGCAAATAAAAAGAGAAACAAACAATCATTATGCATCACTAAAAGATAGTATAGAAATTTTGAGATCCCTAAAATCCTACACAACGCATGATAGAGAATGCTGAAAAAAAAAATATATATCAACAAAAATTAAAGGAATTACAATCAATTTTCAAAGAAGCTAAAGATGAAAATTTTTCAACATTTGATAACTAAGTTTGAAACTTATTAAGCACATGAAGACTCTAAAGATCCTATTATATTACCTATTGACTTAGGGAAGATAATGTATCAAACATTATTCACTATTGAAGTCCTTAAAAAAAGGAATAAAAGGCAAGAAATAATAATTAAAAATTTGAAGGACAAACCCATAATGATAGATGCATGTTGTGACACTATTGATCTTCATCAAAAGAACAATTGTAATACATGTAATTTGAAGACATAATGGTAGACAGTTATTGTGATACAAACGATTTGGATCCCATAAAGACTTATGTATTTTGGGATACAAGATACCTTGTTTAGAGACTAGACATAGCACGTGACATAAGGGACTTGAACATTTTTCACACAAAAAACGTGTTCAAAAAGTGTATTTGATGATTATGAACATTGCAATAATATTAATAACAGTGACCATAAGATTGATATAGAATTTTTAACAGGATACAATGATAAATTTAGAATTTTTTTGACAAGAGAACATTCTATAGAAAATAAGGCCAAAATATTAAGGTCTTAAACATGGATTGATAAAAATAATTGTGAAACAGAGAAATTTGTGAAAGGACAAATGTAACTAATATTGATATAGGAGAAGTTATGACATGTAACAACAAATTCAGATGTAGACATTATGGTAGACATGGATACAAGATAGAAAGATGTTGGGATCTTCATTATTATAAAATTTGTGGAGGTAACAATCATTCTCAAAGATATTATTGGTACAAAGGAAATAATAATATGAATATGAATTATGGATGGATAAGAATGCATGAATGAGATAAGATGAACGAAATATTGATGTTAACAAGGATAGCACTAAATGGATTCTTCCAAAAACTTTGATTTGAAGCTTTCCAAAAATAATTCTAGATGTGGTCAAGAAAAGGTTTAAATTTTTTTAGCAATTAACCCAAGAACAATATGAGTGCCTCATCCAGAGATGGAAAGAATGCAAAAACCAAAGTCATTGCCAAATTTAGAGTAGGAAAACCAAAACCAAAATAAGAAATTGAAAGCAAATGAAAATAATGGAACTTAAACCAAATAATGTAATACATGGGTGACGGTGTTGGAGTTTATTACATTATTTGGTACTTGTAAATATTTTGTAAATATGTGGTGTGAAAAGAGTCTTATAAATATGAGTCATTTAGAGTTTGTCATTTAGTAATCATTAGAGGTTTATCATTATTAGGAGTCAATAAAATATATTTCTCTTATGAGAAATATGAAGAGTCATATATCTTGTGAGTTTGAGGAGATGAAAAGTTAGTTGAATTTGAAATGTCAAGAGTCTTTGTAAATGTTATTTATAAGGATGTCATGTGTAGATGAGTGTGTGTGAGAATGTAAGAGAAATATAGTGAGTTGTAGTATATATCTTTGTACTACATATATTGTATTTTCTCTCTATTTCTAAGTAAATATATTATGAATTCTTGAGTTCTTTAGTTGCGTTGAATCTTGGTTATTGTGAGATTTATCGTTGAATATTACGTTGCCAATAGAATGTGTCTTTTGAACAACAAGAGTAGTGGAGGTCGAAAAATATTTTGTCATGGAGTGTGGAGCCTACAAATACATCAAGACTGTAATAACCCTCCTAGCATGAATATTATTTACAAATAAATTGCTGACCTGTACTTTGCTTTCTGCTCCTAGAATATGGTATTGTTGATGGCTTTTGTGATTGCAAGACCAAGTACACTTCTTCGATGAACAGATAAAGGTCGATCGTAAGAGGTAAAGTGGGAAATGATGGTGGTGTGAAATATCACTACGGTGGGGTATTCGCATTGGTAGGGATGAAAAAATCCCTATCAACAATACGCTCACCAATGACTCGTGAGTACATTGAAGCTCATATAATTGCATTCATTTAGATGCATCATGAATGTATGACTTACATTATGTGTATGTCTTGTTTTTAGAATGTATATTTTATGCTTGATGAATATTAAAAATAAACAAATATTTAAACCTCCGATGGCAAGGAAAGTGCCAAAACATGGGAGCTATTCTCTTATGGCAGATGGTAACATTAGATTGCTAGTATGGGAAGAAGAATCGGAGGTATAAATTAATTTAACAATTTAAAATAATTATTTAATGTTTAATTTTATAATTTATTATTTATAAATTAAAAAATATAAACATTATTAAAATATAATAATTAAATAAAATAAGTAATAAATACCATTTTATAAATATGCACAATGATTTCAATGCATGCATTTCATATAGTCTGGGATTTAATCTCCACCTGACAGATTGTTTGAGGTGGACGAATGCATGGGACTCCATATGTTTAACTAAAATTTCCTTTTGCTTTTTATGGGTAAGGGAGAAACTAGAGGGGGATAGAGAAAGATATTTACATTATGGTGGTAATAGCTTGAAGCGCAGAAGAGAGGTTAGAATTTATCAATCAAAATTTCAGGTTCACAAGTCGATTATCTAATTATGCTTGTTATAGTAGAATAATTTTAAGGCAAAGGCATATCGGCTATACAACCCTATGATGAAGAAGCTCGTCATCAGCCGTAATGTGAAGTTATTAGAAGATGAAGCATAGAACTAGAAATAGAAGACTACCTAGCCTGAGCCAGCAGTAGTACCGTCGCTTGCGCAATGCAGTCCGACTGCGTAAGCTTTTTTTCATGCATCCGAATGGGACAACAAAAATTTAGCTAAGTCCCTTGTGTCTCGCCCGCTTGTGCAGCGCAGTCTGATTGTGCAAGCTTTATTTTGCACAGTCGGATGGGATAGCCAAAATAAATTTGGCAAAGTCCAGGGAGCCGCCTGACTGCATAGTGTAGTTCGACTGCACTCCCTTTGACCTGCACAGTTGGGCGTTGAATGCTAAGTATGCTCATTGTCACAGTTTTTAAATTGCACAACCCGATGTTACAGGTCTTCCTTACGCACCTCAACGATTCAAAAATCAGATTAAAACTTCAGATTTTGGTATGCTTAGATAAATTGATTCTTAATCATTTAATTTATTTTTAATTTTTTAAGTTATATATAAAATATTAATCTGTAAAACTAAAACAAATAAATAATAAAAATAAAGAACAATATAAAAATAAGTAAATTTGTGATAGAAAAATTCAAAAAGTTGGCTTGACTGCCAAAAAAAAAAAATACTATATAAATACATTTATAGAAGTCTGCAATTTAATCTTTTATCAATAATATTTAAGTGAACTACTTGTCGAATAAGTTGCCTATCCTATTATATTTTATTATATTTTATTTTTATATGATTAGTGAGTTTTTGGTAAGTTTAACTACACTTTAATTGTACATCATAGTATAGTATATTATAGTATAGTATATTATTGGAGGTAAAAGTTAGTATTGTAACAAATAAAATCTGATTTTTAATTTTTTTTTTTTTTTTGTTGTTGTTTAAGTCAAGGGTCTAAATGATAATTATATATCATAAAAAAAAATTAAATAATATAAATTATAAAACATAAAAGATAAATATGACACAAATATTACAATTATATGATTTTGTTGGATTCCACAATATAAGATAGATAAATAGAGTTTAGTAAATATGTAAAAAGAGAAAAGATAAAATAGCTTTCACATCTACTAAACCATGAATTAGATGAATATGAGAATACGAGAATACGCAAGTAAACTATTATCAGAGTAGTATCATCCATAAATTAAATATGAGAACGAGAAAAGATAAAATAGCTTTTCACATCTACTAAACCATGAATTAGATGAATATGAGAATACGAGAATACACAAGTAAACTATTATCAGAGTAGTATCATCCATAAATTAAATATGAGAATACACAGGTAAACTATTATTCCACCTCCAACCATGAATCAACCTCTGAAAGACATGTGATTTGATAAGTCTACCCAAACCCTCAGCCATAATAATAAAAAAATAAGGAGACAAAGGATACCCCTAACGAAGACCTCTCAAAACCTGAAACAAAGTAGAAGGCTTACCATTGATAAAGATAGAATAGGATGAAGACGTAATATAGCTCATCACCCAACTAACCTAGTTGGAGTTGAAACCAAAAGTAAGGAGAATTTTACTTAAGAAATACCATTTAACCTTATCATAAGATTTAGCCATATCCAATTTTATAAACACAACTTTTTCTTTAGAAATTCCCATAGAATGAATGGCCTCAGCAGCAATAGCCACACCATCAAAGATTTGTCTACTTGCCACATAACCTCCCTGTTCATCAGAAATAACCTTATTGAGCCAAGGCTTAAGTCTCTCAGTATTCAACTTGGAGATAATTATGTACACCATAGTACATAGTGCAATAGGTCTAAAATGATCCAAAGAATTGGCTCCTTCCCACTTAGGAATAAGCACAAAGAAGGTATAATTCATAGCTCTCAATATTTGTTTAGTTCTGAAAGACTCTTGCACAACATATAGAAGATCTAGTTTGACAATGTCCCAGAATTATCGGAAAAATTCCATAGGAAAGCCATCAGGACTTGGGGCTTTCCATTTTCTTAAACAATACCCTCTAACTCTTTGATTGAAACAGGTCTCATGAGCAACTCATTCATCTCAACAGTGACAACTAAAGGAAGACAATCCAAAATACTATTTTCTTAAGCAATTGCTAAGGGAGAATCCTCAGAATTCAAAGAGAAAAATAACCTTACAACCTCCCTTGAAATATCCTAAACAACAATCAAATGGACCGCAAGAGAAGAAATAAGAGAAGAAATCGCATTATCATACCTTCTAGCTTTAACCGAATTGAAGAAGAAAGCAATATTTCTATCTCCTTCCTACAACCAATCAATCTGAACCTTCTATTTCCAATAAATTTTCTCCCTCAATTCCCACTTAGCTAACTCCTTAAGAGCATCAGATTCCTCATGAAAAGTCCTTTCTATGAGGCCATAATCTCTAAATTATCTTGTAATAGAATCTAAATTCTCTTGAGTAGCAAACTTAACCCCAAAAAGATAACCAATTTTCTGCCTATTCAACTTCTTAAGCTGATATTTTACATACTAGAGACTCTTAACAAAAGAGAACACAACAGTTCCATGAGCAGGCTTACACTGTAACCACCAAACTCTCATTAAATCATGCAAAGAAGGCTTTTGAAGTCACATTAACTAAAATTTAAAGCAGGGTTTCCTATAAACGCCCTGACAAATCGTATTTAGTTTTATAGGCCAATGATCAGAACCTTTCCAATCCAAATTTTTTGAGTTGATTTGCCAATTATTACTAATTCAGAAAGGAAAAATCATAAAATGATCTAATCTCTCAAAAGTTGATCTAACATTTATTATGTAGAACAAGTGATTTGTTATAATACTACTATGTAGTAATGATGTAATACGGGTGGGGCCTGACATACTGATGTGATACGGATGGGGCCTCTTTCAATCCCATATAACCAATTGAAAAAAAAAACACCGCAAACGAACTAATTGCATAAACTTTTAAATTTCAAATGACCAAATAATTTAATATTAATTTTAAATAATACTACTATGTAGTAATGATGTAATACTGTAGGACTTGTTTCAATCCCATATAACCAATTGAAAAAAAACATTGTAAAAATATAAATGACATAAAATTTTAAATTTCAAATGACCAACTAATTTAATTTTAAGTTTAAAAGAATTAAAATACTACTACTATTTAGTATTGATGTAATGGAAACCTGTTTCAATCCTATATAACGAATTGAAAAAAATATTAAAAAAACATAGTTGTATAAAATTTTAAAGATCAACTAATTTAATATTAAGTTTAAAAGAATTAAAATAAATAATTAAAATTTCATGAAATATGAACCAAAGTCATACAAATTGATTAAAAAACTAATTCAATTTGATTTTCATAACAAAATCCATACATAAGATTAAAACCAAAAATAAAAAATGGAAACCAAAAAGCAAAGTTCACCAAGGTTGAAAGCAACAAACAACAAAATCTATACAATACTGTGACATTTGCATTGCACCAGTAGGAATAATTGATAGACCCAGAGTTTCGTCGTAGAAATATGCCACTGTACGGTCAAAGGAAGCAATGGTGAGTGTCAAATCTAACGACCTTCATGGACTAGCGACAATGACTCAAAGCCTAACACACCGCCCCCATGAGATGGATACCTTTCATCGCCTGCACTCTCTGTACCTCTAATGGAAGGCATGAGTTCATTATTCTTCATCGCAGTCACGATGTGCGACATGGAGGGTCTCAATTCTCCCGTTGCTGCCAAGCAAAGATTGGATATCTTAATTATGTTCTCCACTTCTTTGGAATCGACGTTTGCTCTGACATTTGAATCAACAATCTCCATCATCACAGTTGTGTCTTCGCTCAGGCGATGGGATTCAGTCCATTCGGCCAGAGTCATCGTACCTTGTACAGATTTAAGGCCTGTGACAAGCTCAAGGAGGAGCACGCCAAAGCTATACACATCGCTCTTAAGAGACAATTTGCCCGTTGTAATGTACTGCGGGTCCATGTATCCATAGCTGCCTTTCGGAGCAGTGAAGGTAGACTCATTTTTTTTTGGACCCAACCTTGACAGACCAAAATCAGCCAGCTTAGCGTGGCTGTCGTCTATGAGCAGTACGTTTGAAGACTTGAGATCGCGGTGCACTACAGGAGGTTTTGCCTCCTCATGCAAATATTCCAAAGCCACTGCAACCTGAAACGCAATATGCACTCGAGACGCCCATGGTAGCGGATTTGCCACGCCCTTCTCTTTGTGCAGTCGGTCATACAGACTCCCTTTAGGAACAAACTCGAATACAAGAATTTGTTCTCCTTCAAATACAAGACCAAATTGTTAAACTAAAGGGTTATCCACAAAAGCTGTAATCAACTCACAATGAACTCATGATAAACAAACTGAAAGAGTTTTATTGACTGTTAACATGATATACAAATGCATATATTAATAGAAGTCTAAAAATATTTGCAATTTCATCTTCTATTTTACTTTAACGTATTTAATATTTGCAAGCTTAAGAAGATTTTGATATATCGTACAATATTGGAGGCTGAGTTTGGTATTGCTGTAGCTCAGAGAAATTGATTCTTAATCATTTAGTTTATTTTTAATTTTTTTTATTTGTAACTTATGTACATAGTATATATTTGTAGTATGTGAGGGAAGAGATTTGAACCTAGAATTGTAAGAGTTTTAACTATCCACTTGCTCTCCAACTCTTTTACATGAATGAATTATTATTTTTAATTTTTTCTTAAATTTGTTTCCGTTAGATATAAATTAAAATTAAAAAAAATAAAAATAAATAACAGTATGAAAATAAGTAGATTTATGATAGACAAATTGAAAAAGTTGGCTTGACTGCCAAAAACAAATCCTATATAAATACATTTATAAAAGTCTGCAATTTAATCTTTTATCAAAAATATTTAAGTGAACTATTTGTTGAATAAGTTGACTACAGTATTATATTTTAATGTATTTAATTTTTATATGATTAGTGAGTTTTTTTTTTAAGTTTAACTACACTTTAAATGTACATCATAGTATAATATAATATTGGAGGTAAAAAGTTAAAATTGTAACATATAAAATCCGATTTTTAATTATTTATTTATTTTTTAGTTGTTGTTTAAGTTAAGGGTTCAAATGATAATTATATATCATGTAAATTTAAATGATAGACATGAAAGATAAAGATATCATAGTATAATATAATATTGGGGTAAAAAGTTAAAATTATAACATATAAAATCCGATTTTTAATTATTTATTTATTTTTTAGTTGTTCTTTAATTAAGGGTTCAAATGATAATTATATATCATATAAATTTAAATGATAGACATGAAAGATAAAGATGACACAAATATTGCAAGTAAATGATTTTGTTGAATTGACAATACAAGATAGATAAATAAAGTTAAGTAAATATGTAAAAAGTTAAGGATTAAATGAATCATTTCTAAAATTTTAATAATTAAAATATATATATTTATTATTTTTTTCAAATTATTGTTTAAATCAAGGGTTCAAATGAGAGTTATATATCATGAAAAATAGAAGATAAAAAATAAAAAAATAAAATAGTTTTTCGCATTTACTGAACTATAAAAAAATGTTATTTAGCCATAAACCTTATCAAATTTGCACTGGAGGGCACGCATTCTAACGAAGTAAAAAGTCCATAAATAAAGGGCCGTTCTCTCCCTAGTGAAAATTCTGTCAATGTTTCTGGCTAGATGCTCAAAATGATTGTGTTTGTAAATCTTTACTTAGTAGTGCTACGAAAAGCAAGTTACATGTAAAATTCCACGAAAGCTTATAAACAGAAACTCAACTTACCCCTTTCGAAACAGAATCCGATCAACTTAACGAGATAGGGATGGCGGATTCTGAGGTGGACTGATAATTCTTCTTCGAATACTTTCTGATCTCTAATCCCTGTTTTTGTGGCTCGCTTCACGGCCCCTGTTCTGTTGCCCTCCAGATTAGCTCGGTAGACCGCTCCAAAACCGCCTTCTCCAACTTTGTCGGTGAAATTGTTTGTGGCCTTGGCTAGTTCCCCCATAGTAAAGGTGCGTATGTCCCCTAAAGAATCTGGTCTGTTGTCGCCTGGTTTCCATTCTTCATTAGGCATCTTAGATCTCTTGGAAAGCCAAACAACTAAAACCAGAAGCCCGGAAACTACTATTAAGGCAGCGACCGCTATTCCTATGATGGTGGCTACGCTTCTCTTATCGTTTTGCAAGCTGACCTGGTTAACCTGCTTAACCACGGTCACGTTGTCGATCACAGGAGCGCAAGTTGTGGCGTTCATGCTGTTGATGAATGTGAGATTTGTGACTTCAGTTGTTGCCGTGAAATCCAGAGACTTGAGCTCCCATCCCATGTTGGTCTGAGTTTTACCTTCTGAATCGAACAAATATGTCTCGTTGGCCAAAAGACCCAACGAGTTATTAGATGGAGAAAGCTCAACTCTCACCGTTTTCTCTCACAAGGACTTACCGAATATCCAGCCAAGAAAAATGAAAGCGTATAATTTTCACGTGGCCTGGTGCGAATGAGTTGGGTGAGAGTGGCGTCACCTTGAAGCTTATCTGCTCCAAGCAGCAAACTATTGGAACCATCTTGGGAATACCACCCGTTGTTTCCGCTGCCAACGAGGGAAACTTTTTCACCGTCAAAATTGATATCACCCACCGTCCAATAACATAATTCGGGCCCTCCCTGCTCAATGGTGAATGTTCCAGTGGATGTAGTAAAGATGTTACAGGTAACCTCGAAACCGCCGTTAGAAACGAGGTTGGAACCCTCGCCGGGAGAAGGAATAGCTGCCATTTTTGCTGACAAAGGGATTCCATTTGTAGGGACGGGAATAAATGTGAAGTACAAATAGACACCCTCCGGCTGTGCTGGGCCCAGAAACAGCCTCTCCAGTGTGTATTTGTCCGTCTCTAGATTCGCCTGAAGATAGAGAGGATTTCTGCTCTGTGACAACAGAGCACTTCTGATTTTACCGTCGTCTTCGAGAATCCATTGTTGTGTAATTTCCCCCGTACAGTTGTTCACTCGGAAGAAATCCGTTGATGTTTGCGTTGTGATGTTGAGATTGTCCAGACAATAAGTTGCATTGGTTTTGTCTGTTATAGTAATGGCCTTGGACGAGGAATCGTAAGCCCACCACTCGTTCCACATCCAGACTAGGAAAAAACATCTGTCCAGATCGACTGGTCGGTTGACGAGTCCTAAAGAATCTCCCGAGTTGACGTTGATGCAGAAATGGGAACACAAAGGACTTATGCTCTCGGGATTAAATCGGTTAGCGGCGATCCAATTTGATCCGTTTGGTATCTGTATTAAAGGACTCTGTGCAAATATTCCGTGTGTCAAGCACAATACGGCGAGCATGCAGAGTAACAAGCGATCCATGGGAACAAGTATGGATGGACAGCAGGCAGATAATAGAAAAGTTGGACACACGGCTATGTTTATACTAATAGAAAAGAAAAGTCTATGCTTCATTCATTTTAGGTAAGGTCGTACTAGTGAAGGCATTGAGAAGAATAATTCAGATGAAATCATTGAAGGCCCGTGGGGAAGCCGGCAAGGCGCTCATAGGTGAAAAGTATACAGGGAATATAATATAAATGTGTAAGTATACATAATCTATGATATATAAGTATATAGAGGATACGACATTATATTGTGTAAGTATATTAAGGAGAGTTGGTAAAGATATGAATTTTTTTTATAAAAATTTTATACAATTATTATCAATATTACCTTTTTCATATTTTTAAATTATTACAAAGGATACGACATTATATTGTGTACGTATATTAAGGAGAGTTGGTAAAAGATATGAATTTTTTTATAAAATTATTATTAGTATTACCAGCTTCGTAATTTTTAATTATTATAATACATTATGATGTAACCATTAACATAACGACGTAGGCGAAAAACCAAACACAGTGATTTGTTAAGTTCATTTTTAATGTAAAACGCTTGAGGCAGATGCATAGGTGGACCGACCTTTATATTTAAATTTTGGTACAAATAGTCTTTGAGTAGATGTTGATAGGTAAGACCCAAAAAAATAATATATAAATACATATATTATTTTATGGATAAAGGAAATCTCATTTATGAGAGGTCGACCTTATTGTATTATTGTAGTGACATATGTCGACATTATTGTATTATGATGACATTTGCAAGAATATAAGGCAAATAAAATTGATTTTTTAACTCTTTTAAAATCTTTGCTTTGCATAAGGGACGGATGAACTGGCACCGACGGACAGGGGGGTCCCGCAGTTAATACCAAACCCTCTAGAACAGCAACGTTTATTATGGACAACAATGACCATTTCCAATGGTGCAATGTTTGTTAGTCTCAATTTTAATGTATTTATAATTCATATATATATATATATATATATATATATATATATATAAATATAAATAAAGTTGTTTATTTTTTAATAAATAATATTTTTGGATTGGTTTTTGGGTAAATATTTATTTAAAAAACATAATATTTTTAAATTTTATTCTTTTAAATTAAATTAAAAGTTGATAATAAAAATTATAACATGTTTTGTTATATTTTTAAGGTTGTTTTTAATCTTGGTGGACTTAATTTATGAGTTTTTCATTTTAATTTTTTGTTTTAATATTTTTTAAATGATATATGTATGAATTTTGTTATAGATAGATAGGTATTAACGTGAACATAATTCTAATCATGGAATATGCGCTAGACTTGCTTCATCACATTAACCGGATCAATTCCAATTATGGAATATGTTGCTATTTTTAAGGTTGTTTTCAATTTTGGTGGACTTATAGGTTTTTTTATTTTAATTCTTAGTTTGAATATTTTTTAAATGATATATGTATGGATTTTGTTATAGATAGATATGTATTAACGTGAACAGAATTCCAATCATGGATTATGGCGCTAGACTTGCATCATCACATTAATTAGATCAATTCCAATCATGGAATATGCCGCTAGACCGGATCATGCAATATACCGCTAGACTTGCATATCACATTAACTGGATCATGAAATATAACGCTAGACTTGCATCATCACATTAACCGGTTAGAAAGCAAGACGGTCAGTCCTCCACACACATGCGCTAGACTTGCATCATCACATTCGGATCAATTCCAATCATGAAATATGTTGCTAGACGAGATCATGTAATATATCGCTAGACTTGCATCATCACATTAATCAGATCGTGGAATATACCGTTAGACTTGCATCATCACATTAACCGATTAGAAAGCAAGAGGGTCAGCCCTCCGCACACATGTGCTAGACTTGCATCATCACATTCGGATCAATTTCAATCATGGAATATGTCGCTAGACCAGATCATGCAATATGTCGCTAGACTTGCATCATCACATTAACCGGATCATGGAATATATTGCTAGACTTGCATCATCACATTAACCGATTAGGAAGCAAGATGGTCAACCCTCCACACACATACGCTGGACTTGCATCATCACATTCGGATCAATTCCAATCATGGAATATGTTGCTAGACGAGATCATGCAATATGTCGCTAGACTTGCATCATCACATTAACCGGATCATGGAATATACCGCTAGAATTACATCATCACATTAACCGATTAGAAAGCAAGAGGGTCAGCCCTCCACACACATGCATTACACTTGCATCATCACATTAACCGGTTAGAAAGCAAGAGGGTCCGCCCTCCACACACATGCGCTAGACTTGCATCATTGCATTCGGATCAATTCCAATCATGGAATATGCTGCTAGACGAGATCATGTAATATGTCGCTAGACTTGCATCATCACATTAACCGGATCATGGAATATTCCGCTAGACTTACATCATCACATTAACCCGTTAGAAAGCAAGAGGATCAACCCTCCACACACATGCGCTAGACTTGCATCATCACATTAACCGGTTAGAAAGCAAGAGGGTCAGCCCTCCACACACATGCACTAGACTTGCATCATCACATTTGGATCAATTTCAATCATGGAATATGTCGCTAGACCAGATCATGCAATATGTTGTTAGACTTGCATCATTACATTAACCAGATCATGGAATATACCGCTAGACTTGCATCATCACATTAATCGGATAATGGAATATTCCGCTAGACTAACATCATCATATTAACCCGTTAGAAAGCAAGAGGGTCAACCCTCCACATAATGCGCTAGACTTGCATCATCACATTAATAGGTTAGAAAGCAAGAGGGTCAGCCCTCCACACACATGCGCTATACTTGCATCATCACATTCAGATCAATTTCAATCATGGAATATGTCGCTAGACCAGATCATGCAATATGTTGTTAGACTTGCATCATCACATTAACCAGATCATGGAATATACCGCTAGACTTGCATCATCACATTAACCGGTTAGAAAGCAAGAGGGTCAACCGTCCACACACATGCGCTAGGCTTGCATCATCACACTAACCAGATCATGGAATATACTGCTAAGCTTGCATCATCACATTAATCGGTTAGAAAGTAAGAGGGTCAGCCCTCCACACACATGTGCTAGACTTGCATCATCACATTCGAATCAATTTTAATCATAAGAGGGTCAGCCCTCCACACATGTGCTAGACTTGCATCATCACATTCGAATCAATTTTAATCATAAGAGGGTCAGCCCTCCACACACATGCGCTAGACTTGCATCATCACATTCGGATCAATTTCAATCATGGAATATTCCGCTAGACCAGATCATGCAATATACCATTAGACTTGCATCATCACATTAACCAGATCATAGAATATACCAGATTAGAAAGCAAGAGGGTCAACCCTCCACACATGTCCAAACTGGATGTTAATAGGGGTGAAGAATCCCACAAAGTGGGACCAAGGACTTGCACTAAACCTGCTACCTCATTGGCAAAGAGTATTGCAAGTGTTGAGGTTTCTAAACCACTCACTTCCCACAACACAGTTAATGTGGGATTATTCGCAAACACACACAAACTACAGTTATGAAAAGTAATTTAAATCTGCTCATGTAGAGGAGTTGGAGAGCAAGTGGGTAGTTAAAACTCTCCAATTATCGAGAGGCCCAGGTTCAAATCTCTCCCCTCACATGTTGCGGATATGTTGGATATGTTGTATATAAAAGGTTCCTCATCAAAAGTAATTTAAATTAGTTTGTTATTTAATAAAAATAAATAAAAGTATGTTTTTCTTATTTTTTTTTAATCTTGTTCCTTATTTTATGGATTTTAAATTTTAATTATTTATTTTAATTTTTTAAACCTAATATTAAATTAATTAAACATTTGATTTTTTTTTTTTTTATTTATACTATTACAATATTACTTGAAAGAATCTTGGTATCTTAAGATTAATTAAAATGAAATTAAACTGATTGAAAATTTTATTCACAAAATATACTTAAATAACACTATTTACAACAACAGTCTTCTCAAAATAAAAAATGTTAACCATAACTATAAACATGTCAACTTCAATAACGTTAGCTTGTGACGCCCATGTTGTAAACATGTCTCTTCTTAATTTGCCCGTATGATATTTAGGATTTTTATCACCTAATCCAATGCCTCTAAAATATCTTGTTGCAAAAGTCACGTTATCTCTACTTAATCAAAACTAATTTGAATTGGAAGTTTTGGATTTAAAAAAAAAAAACATAAAATCCTATATATTTATGGATTCGATATGATTTAAAAAGCAAATGTTCACAAAATTTCGTTCTACCTTAAAAAAAAAAAAAAAAAAAAAATCGTCTACTTTAGTACTTAGAAACATGGTTTTGCTCCGATCAGGGGCCAATAATTGCCATGAGATTCAAACAAAATACGCACATCTTATGTTCAAAGGTCCATGGATCGAATAAAAAATTTCTATTCAAAGGTTTATGGATCGAATAATAAATTATACAGTTTATTTCGACGATCCAATTCCCTGTGTCCTTTTTATTGCCACGTATCAACCTCGTTGAGTGATTAAGGAAAAGTCAAGGCGTGCAGCGTCACGGTCCTACCATGGGATTCGGGTCGGGATTCTGATTTTTCTTATAATTCATCAAATTCAATGCTCGTGCCATTGAAAATTTCAGAGCAATATGAACACCGGCAATATAGCCACACAAAATTCAATGCCCATACTTCAGCCCATTCAATGATATGGACTCTAAAATTTGATTAACGGTCCATTGGTTCAAAAGAGATTCTCATGTTTGGAGTCCTGACCACCTACGCCACCTTGACATCAGCTACCTATGTCTGAACGTTATGTGGGGTCAAACCCTGGAGGTGTCCTTGCTTTTCCAGAAGCTTTTATAAGTAGAGTCGTATACGAGTGGAGTAGCAACGTTGAATTATCAAACGTGGCACTATGTACCTTGATTTGACTTCCATAAATAAAAAAACCTAATTAAATCTTTAAATGATAGTAAATAGATAATCTTTTATGTAGAAAAAACCAATGTAATAAATCTTTAAATGATAGTAAATGGATAATTTTTTATGTAGACAAAACCAATGCAAATAAATATTGATGATAACTAAATGTTTGCATTTGGATTCTATCTCCCAAGGGACGTTTTAGTTTGTGCAGTCCTATACAATTGTCGTATTTGGATTTACTATAGCAACGTTGAATTTGGAAACCTATTCCATTCAAAATATTTTTAATGGCGTGTCCCATGGGATAGCAACTTTGAATTTTTCAAGAATGGCGTGTCCCATGCGGTAGCAACGTTGAATTTCAAAAGATTTTTAATGGCGTGTCCCATGGGATAGCAACGTTGAATTTTTCAAGAATGGCGTGTCCCATGCGGTAGCAACGTTGAATGCTTCCAAACGTTGTATAGCCACACAAAATCCAATTCCCATACATCACCCCATTCAGTGATATGGACTCTAAAATTTGAGTTAACGGTCCATTGGTTCAAAAGAGATTCTCATGTTTGGGAGTCCTGGCCACCTACGCCATTCTTGACATCAGCTACCTATGTCTGAACGTTATGTGGTGGCAAACCCTGGAGGTGTCCTTGCTATTCCAGAAGCTTTTATAAGTAGACTCGTATACGAGTGGAGTAGCAACGTTGAATTTTCAAACGTGGCAATATGTACCTTGATTTGACTTCCATAAATGAAAATCCTCTAAGACATTAACAATCTTAAAATGATAGTAAATGGATAATCTTTTAATGTAGACAAAACGAATGCAAATTAATATTGATGGTAATTAAATGCTTGCATATGGATTCTATCTCTAAAAGGGTTGTTTAGTTTCTGCAGCCGTGTACCAAATGTCGTATTTGGATTTATTATTTTTTAAAATATAATAAGTTTAAAATTATAATTTTTTTAATTTTTATTTTATTTTATTTTTTTAAATTTTAATAGATTATCATAATTGATCAAATATATTAATTTAATAGAATTAATAGGTTAGGTTTCTTAATATTTAAAGAGAAGATTTAAGTTTATATTTTGTTTAACAATACATAGATAATATCCAAATTTTTTATAATACCACTATATAATAATAAAGTAATACCAAATAAAACCCATTTTAATCTCATATAATTAATTTAAAAAAACAAAACAACTTACCATGATTAATATATTTAACAAATTCTTATTTTAACTGTCCTACATTTAACTCCGTACTTCCCTTGTTTACTTGTGATTTTCTTCCATAGGTTCGCCCGTTTTTTAACTCAAATTTGTAGTTCAAAATATTAAATCTTAAAAATTAACATCATTTTAGTCTATGATGATTTTAATAACCTTTATATATCAAAAATTCTTATTTGATTGACAACTCTATATTTATCTTTCTCAAAATAATTTCAATTTTATTAATAATAAATTAATTTTATTATTAATAAAAGTAATTTATCAATGTGAATAATTTCAATTTTACTTTTAACAGTGTAAGTTTCAATGTGAATAATTTCAATTTTATAAATAATAGATTACTTTTAAGTTTCAATGTGTGATAACCTATTTATTAGGGTCATTTGTAATTAATAACTATAGTCAATACTTGAGGGTCATGTTATGGGTGTAAGTATATAATAAAAAATGGTCAACAATTATATTATTTTGTGATCTTGTGGTTGGTTTATAATTAGCCTATCACATATTTTTTTTATTGATGTTGATTGCCCCCAAATCATTTAATTTCGATGTGACACCTTGAAGTAACAGCGAAGATTGGTATCACCTCCATTTATTCTTGCCACGAAGGTTGAAAGGAAACCATCTATTCTTGCGACGAAGGTGGAAAGGAAACCATGGAGATAATGTTTTTCCCCTCTTTGAATTTTCAGAGGCTTATAGTCATAGAAACTAATGTCACCATGTTTTGTTAACTCAATGTCTTTTCTCTTTGAATTTTCGGAGGCTTATAGTTATAGAAACTAATGTCACCATGCAAAACCAAAACCTTTTTGCCAACTTTTTCAGAGGCTTATAGTCATAGAAAGTAATGTCACCATGCACGTACCAAAACCTTTTTGTCGACTCAATGTGTTTCCCTCTTTGAATTTTCAGAGGCTTATAGTCATAGCGACTAATGTCACCATGCACCTACCACAACCTTTTTGTCAACTTTTTCAGAGGCTTATAGTCATAGAAACTAATGTCACCATGCACCTACCAAAACCTTTTTGTCAACTCAATTAAGATCTATCGCTATGATCTCCTTTTTTTTCCGCAGTTACAGGCAAAGCCAGCTTGGACCGCATCCAGAGTTTATTCAAAAATTTGAATTCGGATAAGAAAAGGCCATACTTAACCTGGTTAATTTTTGTATGTGTGCGTCTATGAGACGTGTTTGTATTGATTGCAAAACACGATACTGTAGAGAATGGTGATTAATATATATTTAGATGTATAGAAGTCTAGTTAATATATATTTTTTAGCTTTTCCAAAATATCTTTTGTTGATGTGTAATGCATAACTTTTACAAACTTTGTTTCACGTAAATCATTTAGAATTTCATTCATTGCCTTTGAATTATTCAGTTGCAGAAGCTTACCATATTTATCTGCTTGCCATATATCATTTCCTAGTGCCATTAGGTAAATATTCATTCTCACACTTTAGAATGCATAATTATTCTCATAAAACAATGGTGTATTATTCCCTAAAGATCCACTCTAAGAATCCATCTATGTTCTTGTAAGCTTTTTCTTCAAGCTATTAAACTATTTCGAAGGAACCCACTCTGATACCAATTGAAGAACATAAGCTTATATTGATGGGGGGGTGAACAGTATAAGATAAACTTTTACTTTTCTTTATCAAACAATATTATCCAGTATATCAATGGTAATATCAATATTAGTAATAAAAGTAATACACAAATTATCACACACAATAGAGACACCAATTTAATGTGGTTCACCCAATGTGGGCTACTACATGGAGAAAAAATTTCACTAAAATTTTCTTAAAAAATCTCTTGGTAATCCTTCCCTATTACAATGTTTATGGACCTCTATCCAAAGGATACACCAATACCCTAATCAAGTTTATGGATCTCTATCCATAGGAGAATTATTTTCCCTATGTTGGTTCATGGATATTTATCCATAGGAGAACTCCTTATCCTCTGCTCTGGTTGGTGATCCTCTATAAGACTACTGCATCCATTGCATTGGCTTGTGGATCTCTCTCCACTGAAGACCTATATTCTCACTCGGAAGACCTATGTCCTCATTATCTTGGCTAATGGATCTCTATCCACTAGAGACTACTATCCTCTACTTTGTCAACTCCAAATATTTCTCTCAACTCTTCTCAATATATATTGCAAATCTGCACTAAACACTATCCTTGGTCTAGGAAAAATTCGCTCATAAGTCTATCTCTCATCTGGAACAAATCTATCCTCAAATATACACCAAAATTTATCCTCAAATCTATCCTCAAGCTTTAGCACAAAGCTTGATCCAATCATAAATCAACTCTGCTTAGATCTACTCCAAGCCTTAACTCAAAGCTTAAAAAAATCAATCAATCAACTCTACTCTCAACTCTTATCAAAGACTTGCATCAAAAATATGCACAAGTCTTCTCAAAAACTTGCTCAATCCACTCTCAAGTCTTCTCTAAGACTTACCTCAAATCTGCTCAACAAGTCCTCCCTAGAACTTGTCCAATATGCTCAACAAGTCTTCCCTAAGACTTACCTCAAATATGCTCCTCAAGTCCTCCCTAGAACTTTTCCAATCTACTCAACAAGTATTCCCTAAGACTTACCTCAAATATTCTCAATACTTTCTCCCTATAACTTTTCCAATATTCTCAACAAATCTTCACCAAGACTTGCCTCAAATATGCTTAACAAGTCATCCCTAGAACTTGTCCAATCTGCTCAACACATCTTCAGAAAGACTTACCTCAAATCTTCTTGTAAGCTTCCACAAAATCTCACACAAATCTATCCTTAAGTTCCCTCTAGGACTTACTCAAATATGCTCACAAGCTTTCACAAAATATTGCTTTACTCTATCCTTAAGTCTCCTCTAGGACTTACTCAAAACTATCCACTAGCTTTCACAAAAGCTTATTCAAATCAATTGTAAAACTTGCATACAAAACTCAACTTAATCTCTTACAGAAAACCCCTTCAATACCACAAACAATTTTCACTCAAAATCTTGTTTAACCACAAAAACATATAGAGAATGATTAGAGACTCAATATATTTCATACTCACAAAACACTCAATCACTTTCAAACTTTCTTTTAAATCAACTCAAAATTAAAGTATAATTTGATTCACAAAATATGAACTAGCACTCCAATACTTTCAATCAATAATACTTACCCAACTTCACTCAACCATTCACTCAATGAAACACAACTTGCTTACAAACCTTAACCAAGTGTTTCATTATACTTCCAACAACTCACACTATGAATCTCAAACCTTGACTCAAGATGATTTCAAATTCACATAACAATGATACTCATGATATTTCACAAACCCTAGTTCAAGATAATTCTCAACTTCACATAACAATGATACTCATGTTCTTTCAACAAACACAAATCATGCATATGAAAACTCACTCAACATTTCCAACAATACTCAACAATCCTTTTCACTCCAACTTTGCATTTCACAACATTCAATCCAACAATATTTCACTCACAAGGAAGATGTGCCCATACCTTTTGTTTTGATGGAGATATATCTTCAAAACCTGTCTCAATCACAATCAAATCCTCTTTGTCAATTTCAAGGCTAGATAGCAACAATCTTTCTTAAAATCTTCACTCAAATATTTCCCTCAAAAATTATTTCACCATACAAAAATATTAAGTCTCAATTACACTTTATAATCTCCAAACTTCATAGAAATAATATTCAATTCATAAAAAAATCAAACTCCTTTGATAACACTTTATAAATCCAATCTTCACACTTTGAAGAATAAATAATTTCTTTTTTTAACACTTTTAACTCTAATTTTCACACAATAACATTCAACACAATTAATTTCCTTTCTAACACCTTATATCTCCAATCTTTATTTATAATTCTAATTAAAAATTAAAATATCAAACAACCTTATAATCACTTTGCCATAAGCGCCTTCAAAACTATCATGTGCCCCTAGCACTATTCACACCTTGGCAAAAAATAAATCGAGCACTTACCTTATGCGATGGTCCACGTCAAAAATTTTACGCCCACATTGAATGCGCCCAAACTTGAACCCGTAACCTGCTGCATCCATAATGCCCTAGACCAAGGCTAGGTTGTCATTGGGCTACACACCCAACACAAAACCTAAGGTGCATGATGCACCCTTTATCCTTTGCTTCTAGTGCCTTTTGAATTTAATAAAAACTTTTTCCATGCTCAAAATGAAGGGGACACGAATCAAACCCCTAACCTACCTTGCACGAACGTCTTAACTAGTCGTTGATTGCCACTTGCACTACCAAGCACTTTGGAAAACATTTGGCACACCACTTGGACTTATCACGAAGCCTGCCCTCTTAAATTTAACACATGCAAATTCCTTCTCTTAAACAACACATGAAATTCTTTTACCTTGGGCATTCGAATTTGCATGGATGATTTTAAATAAAAACCATTACCTCTTTTATAGTTTTGCTTTGCATTCCAACATGTCAGCTTTCAAATTTTATTTCGAAATTTTAAACCTAAATTTTGGTGCCTTTAATATTTATTTAAATTAAAATTTTAACCTATGGTTAAAATATTTTAGTTTAAATAAATTGAATAATAACCTTTCAGGATATTTTTAAGGATTTATTTTTTAATGACTCCTTGGACCTCGTTTTTCTTCAACTCAACCTTTTTCCAGAAATATTATAATATTAAATATTATAATATTATTATTTTCTTTTAAACATGCTTCTTCTTCCTTGGGTCTTCAATCTTTTAGGCCTTTTTAGGCATATAATATTTAAAATAAATATTATATACTATTATTTTAAACCTCTTCCTTACCGTTTGTAAAAACCACCTGATGACATTAATGATGACGAAGCTTGGACATCAACCTATTGACATCAATGACAACAAAACTTTCTCATATTTCCAACAACTAGTATATTTCAAAATTCATTCAACAACAATGCACAACTTTATTCTCAAACCCTAGCACATGTGTTTCCAAGTTTATTTATTAATTATGCACAACTTTTTTCTCAAACCCTAGCATATGTGTTTCCAATTTCATTCATAAATGATGCACAACTTAGCTTTCATACTCTAGCACAAATGTTTCCAACAATCCACATAAATTAATCCTTATATCTCCACCTTATGACTTAAAACTATTTTCTTCAAACAACACCACTTTGATTAGGAGTTAAAACACCATACCTCTAAAACTACCTTGATGAAGATGTGTCCTCAAAACCCTATCTCAAAATAACTCCCTTTCTTTGTCCACTTCAAAACAAGTTAGCAAAACTCCTTTTCAAATAATCCACACAAAATCCTTTCAAATAAATGTGCACAAGAATACCTAAAAATAATGCTCTATAACTCCTTTTTGGTTTCACAAGATAAAGCCCTTAATAATGAACCAAAACCCTCAAAATATCAAGCAAGAATACAATCAACAAAAATACCACAATAAACCTTATGTCTCCTTACTAATGTGCCTTAAATAGATTTCAATATAAACCAAAATACACCTTATATCTCCTAATTAAACATGCAAAATTACAACTTTCAAATAAGACCCAAATAACATTATTATAATATAAAATAATATATTTACACCTTATGACTCCCTCTAGATTAAATTCAAAATAAAATAATTTTCCCTCTTAATGCACATCAAATGGAGTACCTTTGCAAAACAACTTTTAATCAAAATCTATTCATACCTTTCATAAGCGCATGAAATATTCTCTTCTACCTTGCAAAAAATCATTCGTAGTGATTTGATCCTAAAACCTCTTGGCCCATGGTTCTCTAGCACTAGCTAGGTGGCCAACTAGGATACACCAGTGGATAGCAACAATAGTGAACAACTTAACTCTAAAACCTTCTTTCTACCATGCAAAACAATATTTCTACCACCAAAAAAACACCCGTGTGTCACCCACGTGAATCGAACCTATGACCACCTATCTCGCAACACCTTAGCACTACCTAAATGACTAGTTGTGCTAGCCTACCAATTGAAACCAAACGTGCAACCATTTTTCCTTATCTTCATTGTGCCCTCTATGATTCATCATTTCAAAAAGCGCGATTGGATATCAAAATGCACACACTCAAAACCTTAGCATTGTATTGGATTAATGTTTGATTTAAATAATTTTTACCTCCATGCTCACACGACATCGGTGCTCAAAAATTTAAATCATTCTTTTTAAACGTTGACGCTATGCTTGTAACTTTATACTATAATATATAAAAATATTATAATATTACTTTTTTTAAAATAAAGGGGTAAAAAATTTATTGATAAAAAGTCTGGATTATAGAGTACAATTGAGATTCCAAATAGGATTCAAATAAACAACCAAACATGCTAAAACCACTAGACTAGATTGACACCCAAAGAAGACAACAAGAAAAAACCACATTAAGTTTTAACATCCTTGTGGATCAACTCCCACAGGCGTTGAGAGTCCCCAGATGGGAGACTCTCCCAATTATCGATAATCCAAGGATCCAATAGCTCAAAAGCCCTTTTGGCTAGGTAATCAGCAACCACATTCCATTCCCTTGGAATGTGCACAAAGGATATAAATTTGAACTCTTAACTCATTTTGAGAATTTGAATAGCTACAAATGCCAACTGCCAATTAACTTCCTCCACCCTTTTACAGTTTAAAATATTAACCACGATTTGAGATTCAAACTCGTATATAATCCCATGCCAACCAAGATAAAACCCCTTCTGCAAGGCCCCAAGAATTGTAAGAGCTTCCATAAAATTATTGGAGTAAACACCTTTATAAATGGAAAAGAAAAAATTGACACCACTAGTAGAATCTCTCCCAACACCACCAATGCCAACATGTCCAGTATTACCCTTGGAAGATCCATCAATATTAATTTTTAAAACTCCTCTAGGGGGTGGCCTCCACCTACCATCTCTCCTCAAAATAACTCCCTAGATGGTGTGAACTCTTTCTGAGCTTAGGAACCCTTCTAGGGCTAGAAGAGTTCACACCATCCCCAAAGATACCAAGGGCCTATTGTACCTTCTCCTCCCTAGAATCCAAAAGAGGGTCCACATCACATTTGCTATGGATGGTTTCCTAAACCATACACAAGATCCTTTTCTAAATATTTTGAACAACCAAATGACTACCCTAAAATATGTGATGGTTTCATTTGAGCAAAATATTCCATATGATGCAAGAAGGGCCCAAATTCCAAGCCACCCTAATGAAGGGGGCCTTGGTCGAAGGTCTACCCAGACTACTCCAAAACTCCACCAGGGATAGCACATGAAAACATGGATGGTTCTAGGTGCTCCACTAATGGTGCCAAATATCTCTAGAAAAGGAGCATTGGAAAAATAAATGATAATATTCATCCTCATTCTTACCGCAAAGGACACAAAAAAGGGACCCTGAAATCCCCTCTTCCTCATGTTATCCCAAGTGAGGCATTTATTATGAGCTACCAGCCAGAGAAAGAAGTTACATTTCAACCAAGCAAATTTGTTCCACACCTTTTTCTGCCATGTGATAGGAAGACTCTCGTACTTTTGCTTATCATGAACCTGATAACCATAGGCTACCGAGTAGGTTCCCTTGGGATTAGGGTTCCAAGCCAAAATATATTTACCCCTCAATGAAGAATAGGGTATCCCCGTAAGAATAAGAGCAAGCACCTCTCTATCCTTGGCTAGTCCCCCCTTGGGCCATTCCTACAAATATTTCCACCTATACATATCCATATTTTCAAAAGACTAGATTTTTTTAAAATCCTCCACATGAGACCAACCCACTTCCAAGAAAAAAATGCTTAGGTAACGTAACCTGGGATATTGATTCAAGATAGGAGGGTGACCATCCCAAGAATCCTCCCAAAAAAGAGCATCTGATCCCTGATTGTAAATCCAAAATAAACCCTACTTGATTAAATTAGCTCCTCTTTTTAGAGTGTCATAGATAATTGAACCTTTCCCAACCAAGCTAACTCTAGGGATATCAACCTCAAAAATAGCTCTAAAATATTTACAAGATAATATTTTAGCCCAAGTATAATCTTGATAGGTACACCATCTTCAATAAAGTTTTGTAGCCAAATCCTGCCCAAAAAGAGTTGTTTGTCACAACCCAAGGCCTCCCTCTTGCACTGACCTACATATAGAATCCCACCTAACCAAACTCCACTTAGATTTATGAAGTTTTCCAAACCATAAAAATTGTCCTTATAAAGCTTCCATGTCCTTGATGAAATGAGAGGGAGCTATTTGTACAAAACATCT
This sequence comes from Wollemia nobilis, assembly GCA_028583015.1. NCBI lineage: Eukaryota > Viridiplantae > Streptophyta > Pinopsida > Araucariales > Araucariaceae > Wollemia > Wollemia nobilis. The sequence goes on along the minus strand of JAQPPZ010000620.1, from coordinate 3,853,351 downwards.
ATAAATGGGTAAAGCTTGAACAACAAATTTTAAAAGCAACACTCTACCTACAATGGATAGCCATCTAAAAGTCTAGTGATTCACCTTCCTTCTAAACTTATCAAGCATAGACTTCCAAGAAGATCTAGGGTAGAGGATGAGATGAAATTGGAATACCAAGATAAATTAAGGGGGAGTCCCGACCTGGAATCTTAGAATACAAGAAATCCTAGATTGAATAAGAGGAGGGGTATTGAAGAAGAAAATAGAATACGTGTCCTCATTAATCAACTATCGAGAAGCACCAAGATATATATCAAGAGACTGTCTAATATTGCTAGCTTCCCTGAAAGTGGCAACTCCCAACAAAGTAGTATCATCAACAAATTGAAGGTGGGAAAGAGGTGGCAAACTACTATCCCACTTCCACCCCTGAATGAGATCCTACCTAACTTGAGACTTGAGCAATCTTCCCAACCCTTCTTCCATAATGATAAATAAATAATATAAAGGATCTCCTTGCCTCAATTCCCTTGAGGACTCAAACAACTCTGATGGCTCATTATTAAAAAGAATAGAGAACGAGGAATAAGAAACACAACTCATCACCCATCTAATCCATTCCTCCTCAAATCCAAAAGTAGCAAGAACTTTCTAAAGAAAGGACCATCTAACCTGATCATAGGCTTTGGCCATGTCCAACTTAATGAACGTAGTTTCTCCTTAGAAATTTCCATCGAGTGAATATCTTCTATATCAATAACAACCCCATCTAGGATTTGTTGGCCAGCAACAAACCCTCCTTTCTCCTCAGAGATGATTTTTATCAACCATATCTTCAGCCTCTCAGCAATAATTTTTGTGATGATCTTATACACAAAATTGCAAAGAGAAATAGACCTAAATATATCCAAGAAATTTGCTCCCCCTTTTTTGGGAATAAGCACCACAAAGGTAGAATTTAGGGCCCTTAGCATCTGTTTGTTCTTTTGGAATTCACTGACCACCTCCAGAAGATCAAATTTGATTAAATCCCAAAACTCCTGATAAAACTCAATCGAGAATCCATCCGGGCCTAGGGATTTTACTTTTTCATCTTGAATACAACATTTTCCAACTCCTCAAGCCAAATTGCATCCATCAAGTGCTCATTCATCTCTCTAGAAATAATTGATGGAATACATTTTAGAATAAGCTTTTCATTTTCATCATCTAAGAGGGAGTCCTCCTTGAAGAGAGAGGAAAAATACCTCTTAGTCTCTTATGAAATATCCCTAAAATAAGAGAGCAGGGAACCCTAAGAATTCACAAGAGAGGTAATCAGGTTACCATTATGGTGAGCCTTAATGGAGTTATAAAATAAGACCATGTTCCTATCTCCTTCTTGAAGCCAATATACTCAAGATTTTTGTTTCCAAAAAATTTCTTCCCTTAGTTCCCATTCAGCAAGGTCTTTTGTAGCCTTAGATTCCTCAATGAGAAGCTCCTTTGTGAGTCCTTGATCTCTAATCTTACTTGAAGCTTCTTCCACCTTCCTAAGAGCTACCATCTTAGCCAAGGAAATGTTCCTAAAATTTAGTCTATTCCATATCTTCAATTTATGCTTAACAAATTGTAGTCGCTTCATAAAGAAATACATAGTGGTGCCATGAGGAGGTTTGCTAGTGGTCCACCAACCTCGCATGAAATCATGAAGCTTAGGATCATGAAGCCACATAAGTTGAAACTTAAAGGAAGGATTCTTCTTTAGCCCTAACTCAAGAGAAGAGAGTTTGATAGACCAATGATTAGATCCTCTACCCTCCAGAATCATAGAACTAGCACTTTTTTTATTACCCATCCAATAAATGGAGATCAAAAACCTATCCAATATCTCTGAGATGGAAGCTTATCCACACCTTCTATTGTGCTAAATAAAGATACCATTATCTAGCTTGATGTCAACCAAGTTTAGGTCCTGGATATGAGCACTGAAGATAGAAGAAAAAGGCTCGATATGGTCAACCCCACCATGTTTCTCCTCTAGACAAGTGATAGATTGTGTTTACACCATTGAGGTAAATGCGGATTGAATCTGTGGATATCATGCATTGTGACGTAGATACAGACCAAAATATAGCGGATCCCATCATCAGTGCATGTAGAATTCTGCGAAAAAAAGTGTCAGCACAAATAACATTGTTTAAATGCCAAAGGATGCAGATGTGGAAGGATTCCAAAATAGCAAATGTTAGTCACAACCAGGAAGATTTTAACACCGAACAATGTGGGCAAATAAGCATTGGGCCCCGTAGCGAATCAAGTGGCTATCAAATTTTGAAGTCGTGACAAGGACGTGGATGTTCATGGTGAGGCAGCAGGAACAGTACATCATCGCCGTGAACAAGTCATTCTACCTAATCGAAGACCAATAAATTAGCCTCTAACGGATTCATAGAATATGGACAACATGGAGATATTAATGATAAAGGGTTTAATTTTATACAACTCCCACTACACATGAGTGCCATTTGTCACCTTACGAAAACAACACAACAACAACAGTAGTGGGTAGTGGAGCAGTTTCTCTATTGTGAATAGGGAGTTTACTCCAGACATGGTCTTCACCCGTGTGAGTACAGGTTGATATGTCATGAAGGTCATAAAGGTCGTTTGTCATATGGTAATGGGCCCTAACATGTGTCAAACAAAATAAAATATATATCCTCGTATGTTATAAAGTCGACGACACGCCATACATTTTTTTTTATTAAAGGTTTGACTCAAAGTTTAGCTTTAAGTGGCCATAGAATAAATGACAAGTGCATTCATTAAAAGAGACGAGGGCTGTGTTAAAAGTTAGTGATAATAAAGCCATTTCAAACAAAACACATGCGTTGGGTAACTCATGAAAAGAATCCATTGTAAACATGCATTGGGGTTACTTTTCAATGGCTGCAAAAAAAAATCAAAAGTAGGGACAGCGTTTGAAATGGAAAGGTTCCACGTCAACCAAAGGAATGCGAAAGAGCAAGAACGTTTTCGAACAAGGCAAGGAAAAGCCAAAGGACTTTTTTTTTTTTTAAATGTGGCATTCGAAACTGAAAAGGGGGCTGGAATTTTTGGCATGGCCAAATGCTGCTGAACTAAGAATGTAAAATCTGGAAGTGTTATTAATGCAAGCTTTGTTTTCAGAAATTTAGACTTCGTTTGTCAAGAAAGGATGAGAAATTTTCTGCATGCTTTGTTATAACTGCCCTATTTTTCTCCTTTCAGATTTCAGATTTGTATGTGAAATTTATGCCATTGTTTTGGGTTATTTCATGTGAATGTCTGCAATCTGGAAATTATTTTAAACCCTAGGAGCCAGCACCTAGTTTACTTTGATTGTGTTTGTTTTGCAGGTCAAATAGGCTAGGTTGCATGTACGAAATTCTCACATATTCGGTTTTGCAGGATGGGGTGCTATCAAACTGAAGGAGCTTTTGCATTGCTGCATTTTCAGCAATTAATTTGATGTAAATTTTTAATTTTCTGTTTTCCAAAATTTTAATTTCAGAATTTTTTTCTTATTTTCAGGCATTAAAATAAACAGTAAAATTTTTCAAAATCCAAAAATAATTTCACCATTGCGTAGGTTATACTTCATAATTCCAATACGCACTTTGAAATTTCATTTTTGGAGTTGTTTAGTATTTTTAAAAATTCATCGAAGTTGCTGTTTTATTATAGATTTTAAAAAATCCGAAAATAGAAAGTTTCCATTTTTGGGCCAAATTTCATTTTTTCAGTTTTATGCTTCATCCATGAGCCTATGATGACATTCCCTTCATGAAAATTCCAATTTCATTGAAGGAGTTATGTTTTATGGCATTTCACAAATTTCCATATTTTGAGCCTAAAATTGCCCTCTCTTCATAAAAATTCTAATTTTACGAAAGAGGGGTAATTTGAGTATTACATTGAAGGTCTTTTCTTCAAAGCACTTAATTGTTCATCTTGATGAAAATTTGATTTCATTTAAGAGGGATAAGTTAAAGTGACATTTAAAGCCCTTAATTCAAGGCCATAAATTATTGCCTCTTTGTGAAAACCTATTTCACCAAAGAGGGATAGTTTATCGATCACATTGAAAGCTATCTTCATCTTCATGATAAGAAGCCATATTTGGACTTAATAAAGAAGATAAAATCTACCTTAAAACTCTCAAGATAAAAGGAATTAAGGCACTACATCGTGGTCATATGAGGGCCAACTCACATTTGCTTTATTTTGGTTCAATGAACAATCACTAAAGTTTCATGGTAAAATAAACCAACATTGCCCCTTGTTTACAGTTACTTGCAATCACTAAGGTGTTCCAAGCATTTAAATTGAATATCTTTATTTGAGATTACTAATACACATATGCAAATGCTAATATAGCAGAGACCTTGGAGAAGTTGTTTGTTTAACTTCTTTGCAAGAGGGGATTTGGAACCCAAATCCTAAGGGAGAGTGTACTTTCACAATTGGGTGAAAATACCACTCAACATATTTGGCGCTAGAAGGAGGGCCTGAATTGGTTTATTTCAAGTGTGATTTAAATGCTATAGGGATTTAAATTTTGAATATTTCATGCCCTATTGATTATTATCTTTAGCCCTCTTTTAACAATACAACCTTGTAGTGTTAAAAGGAGGACATGAATTGCTATGCATTGTTCTAACGCTTTTGATTGTTCATACAGGAATAATGTGTTTTGATTTGATTTTGAAAATTTTTGGTCTTGACTAACGAGGTTGTCTCCATGCAATTACTTTCATTTGATTTTAATGGATACATCTCTTGGTTGATGCTAACATGATTATTCATACGTTACATGTTTGATATTTGCTAGTCATTTCATGCTTATTTGTAAGGAATTATTTTGTCTAAAATGTATTTGTTGTCGGTATTATGCTCTTCACTTGCGTGTAATGCGATCTTGTGAATCAGAAAGCCTACAACACTAGGAGTATGCTCTTCACTTGCGCATATGCGATCTGGTGAATCGGAAACTAATTTACATTTTTAGAATATTGCTTTGTCATGGTTCCTTCTTTTATTCATGACTAACAAATTGGTTTTGAAGTTATTCTTTGAGTTTCATTAATGGCTACAACTGCAGGATTTTCTTTGTGTCGCAGGTTTTCTTTGAGGTGTTGAGAGTTTTGTCAGGTTTCGTAGGGTAGTTTCATTTACAAGCTGGACCCACCACATCGCATCGCAACTAGGTCCAAAACAACCGAGGAAACCATATTCCAAAGCCTCTCACCCACTCATAGGAATCCAAGGAATAAAACCAAGCAAATTGTGATCCCATCGGATACCCTTGTTATAGAAGATCCTTCTGTTTCAGGTGCATCTAGCGGACTTGCATCGGTGGTGTCAATTGCCACTAGTGTACCAATTATCAGTACCATTTCCATGGTTCTTGTAGGGTTATCATCATCGATTTTGAATCAAATGGCCCAACCTCCACCAGCTCCTTGGTACGGAGCCCATAACATTCCTTTGAATATCGTAGGGGATATTCATGATATCCCTAAGAATATAGAGAGATTTTTGCCCAAATACAAACCGGATGGCCCAAGGACCGCAGAAGAACATATTCAGGCCTATAGGGATGTTTTGATAAGATTGCAAGTTCAACATGAAGATGTGGCTTGTAGACTCTTCCCCATGAGCCTAGACCAAGTGGCCTACGAATGGTATATTTGCTTACCTACTGGTTCCATTACGTCATGGACGCAAATGGAGAATGCTTTTGTCAACCAATTCAGGTCACCATTAGATCCCACAATCATCTATAATCAGTTCATTACATGCAAAAGAGGCCAGGGTGAGCCAATTCAAACTTTTAATCAGAGATTTCAGAAGTGCTATAATAGAGCAATTCGACATTTTGCCATTGATCCCGCAGTAGCTTTGCAAATATATTTTGGGGCATTGGATCCTATGACGACAATGTTTGCAAGGCGAAATCCTCAAGTTACCACGCTTGCTCTAGCCTACAATGAAGCTATGACCATTGAACAACAAATGACACCACAGGGTTATGGGTTTCCCCAGATGCCTATGGTAGGACAATATGGTCCATATGGTCAAGCTCCTATGATGAATCAGATCATGGCACCACAAATTCTAGGCATGAATGCTTTGCCTTATCAACAACCATATTCATCAACACCCGCTTACACACCCATTCCAATTCAACCAATCACATCCATTCCCCCCATTCCTTCATTTTTGCAAAATAGTCAACAGACTATGCAAGGAACTAGTCCGGTTAATTCTCAGGCTATAGTTCCTTTCCCCAATCCAATTCCAATTCAAAGTGTGAATCCCTACGCAAATCAAGTTGCTCAAAATCCAACTCAAATGTTAAGTCAAGATCTCACCAATTATGCAAACCCTACTGGAACTAGCAATAACATAGCTCAACCAAAAGAGATTTATTCAGAGGTTGAAGAGCTCAAAAAGATGGTTCACAAATTGAGTAATGATTTGGTTCAAAAATAGAAGTATGAATCCCATGCCCCTCACCCAAATCAAAATTTCAACAATAGAGGGAGACAGTGGAATACGAAGCCAAACAATGGGGGTGTGCCTTCCCCTATTGCTAATCAGATAGATACTTCTGCAGGACCAAGTCACTCTAGTTCCATTCTTAATATTTCTGATTTTGCATGGGAAAAGGGGTGTAGATTGCATAATACAAAGGAGCATAATGAAAGGAATTGTCCCGAAATCGCTAGGTATACCCATTGTCTCCAAGCTCAAGTGGATGATTTGGAACTTGTGCCAAATGAGGGTCCACCCCAACATCAACAAGGAGATGACAACATTTTGGTGGTGGAAACTCTATATCATCAAGAAAGTGAGAATGAGGAAGAAGAGGATGAAATCTTGGAACAGGAAGTGCAAGCTTTTAGAGAATTTAGAAAGGGGAACCATGGATACCATTTGAGGAGTAAGTCCAAAACCCCTAAAACATCCTCAACTCCACCAAACAACTCTATCCTTCCTCCCGATACTAAGGCTGATAATAATCCCCCTCCTCCATCTGGAAGAGAAACATCTAAGGCCATGCAAAAAACATTGAAGCTTGAGAAGTCAACTTATGACATAGTGGAGGATTTAAGGAAGTCCAAGTCTAGCCTTTCATTTTTAGAGGCGGCTAGGTTGCCTGGCCAAAAGGAAGCATTGATAAAGGCTTTGGACTCACCTAGTCAAATACAGGAAGGAAAGGAAGTTGAATCTCACATGGTTTTACGAAAGGAAAGACGAGATGTCCCTCCTTTTTTATTGACTATGAGGATTGCTGGCAAAAATTTGCACAATTTTTTGGTGGACACAGGTGCCACAAGTAACCTCATGCCTTCAAAAATTTGTCAAATGCTAGGCCTAGAGCCTGTTTCTTCTAAATGCAAGGTTTTGCAATTGGATCGGTCCGAGGTAAATGTGGTAGGGACCCTCTACGATGTTAAGATCCAACTCAATTCTGAACCTAGGGTCCAACAGGTGGTTGATATTTTGGTTGTCAATATCCCAAGTCGATATGGAATGCTACTTGCTAGGGATTGGATGAGAAGTTTGAATGGTTATTTCTCCACTGATTGCTCACACATGTGGCTACCCTGGAAGGGAATTGCTAATCAAATTAGAGTGGAAAATGAGCCAAGGCTTAAGGAAATCATCACAGAATTCAACAAGCCAAATGAAGTTCAATTTTTTGAACCCGAGTTAGGAGTCTATGCTTTTGATGTTGAAAGAGCTACCGAAGAACCTCAAAAAGAAACATTTTCTTGTAGCTCTTTTGAAGAAGATAATCTCGTGTGGTTACTCAAGTTTGATGGATCTAAGTCAAAACAAGGGGCAGGAGCTGGAGTTGAACTCACTTGTCCAGGAAGTAAACCATTGTTTTCTGCCTATAGATTGCAATTTCCTTGCACTAACAACGTGGCAGAATATGAAGCTCTTATCTTTGGATTACAATTGGCTTTGAGCAAGAAGGTTAAGTGTTTGAAAGTATTGGGAGATTCGGAGTTGGTGGTCAAACAAGTTAAAGGACAATATACCTGCCGTGACAAGAGATTGAGCCTTTATAGAACTAGGGTGAGGGACCTCATTGAGGAATTTGATGCTTTTAATATATCCCTTATTTCTAGGAAAGGAAATCGTATAGCTGATTCTCTTGCAATCACTGCAGGCATGCTAAATCCAGTTGACATAAAAAAATGCAAGAAGTTTTCCATTGAGTTAGTCCCTTGCCCATCGATACTTGATAACGTCAAAAACTTGCAAGTTTTTGAGAATGATAGACACATTTTCAAATTTGTCACCAATTCGGGTATTTTTGAGGACCAAGTGATTGATGAAGATCAAAGGTGGCAAGAAGAAACAGAAGAAGAAAGTGAAGCTACATTTCAATCCAACAAGATACCTAAGAACATTGTTTCATTGGAGAGGATGTTTGATATGGGATATAAAGCTAGAAAAGGAAAAAGGGTTCCACTTCCTAAAGATGCTTGTGACCTGATCAATATAGGGAGTGTAGATAATCCACGTGAAGTGTACATTGCAAAGGCATGTACAGCTTATGAGAGAGAAAATATAATACGTGCATTAAAGTATTACATGGATTGCATTGCTTGGAATTACAATGAGTTGAAAATGTATGATCAAAATGTTATTATGCACACCATCCCTTTAAAACCGGATTCCAAACCCTTCAGACAAAGACAACGACCTGTTAACCCATTACTTGAGCCCTTGATAGAGAAAGAGGTCAAGCGATTGTTGGACGCAAAGATAATATTTCCCGTTAGGCACTCAACTTGGGTCGCTAATCTTGTTCCGGTGAGAAAGAAGAATGGAGAGATAAGGCTATGCATAGATTTTAGAAATCTCAACAAAGCCTCACAAAAGGATAATTACCCACTGCCATCAATTGATGAAATCTTGCAAACGGTGAATGGGTCTGAAATGATGTCTTTTCTCGATGGGTATTCTGGATACAATCAGATTCTTATTCATCCCAATGACAGGATGAAGACGGCCTTCACAACCAAATGGGGAACATTTGCCTATAGAAGAATGCCTTTCGGATTATTAAATGCAGGTGCAACATTTCAACGTGCCATGGATTATGCGTTTAAAGGGCTCATAGGTAAATGTATCATTGTGTATGTGGATGACATTCCTGTGTTTTCAAAGGAAAGAGAAGACCATGTGAAAGATTTGAGGAAAGTTCTCCAAAGGTGTAGAGAACATGAAATTTCTTTAAATCCCAAAAAATGCATCTTTGGAGTGACAGAAGGAAGATTGCTTGGCCATATCATTTCAAAAGAAGGTATCTCCATTGATCCGAAAAGGATAGAAGCTATCCAAAACTTGCCTCTCCCGGTAGCAAAAAGGAATTGAGATCTTTCTTTGGGAAAATCAATTTTGTGAGGAAGTTTATTTCTGGCTTCACTGAGATAGCTAAACCACTGAATGAGATGCTTAAAAAGGATGTGAATGTCAGATGGAATGAAGAAAGTAGGGTTGCCTTTCAAAGCATCAAGGATGCTATTTCTAGAGCCCCTGTCCTTATAAGTCCAGATTATTCTAAGCCTTTCTTTATTTATGCTTTTGCATCTGAACACTCTTTTGCGAGTGTCTTGACCTCATAAAGGTGAAGATAACATAGAAAATCCCATAGCTTTTCTAAGTGCTCCTTTGAAGGATGCTCAATTGAGGTATTCCATTCTCGATAAGCAAATGTATGCACTTTTCAAAACAATAAAAAAATTCAGACATTACATTGTGCATAGTAGGGTCTTTGCCATCGTGCCTGACCTTGTTGTCAAAACCATGTTTGTGCAAAATGAGCTAGGTGAGAGAAGAGGTAAATGGATTTCTACCATTCAAGAATTTGATCTTGAAATTCAACCCATGAAACTAGTTCGTGGACAAGGACTTGTGAAAACAATTGCTGAGAACAATCCCCAAATCACGTGCCAATATTTAAATGTAGAGCACATTTCCAAAGATGATTGGTATGTTGATATTGTGTATTTTCTGCTAAATGGTAAGTGTCCATCACATCTTAATTCTACTCAAAGAAGAGCCTTGAGACTTAAATCTGCCAATTATCTTATTAGGTCTGGTGCTCTTTACAGGAAAAATCATGAGGGAATTTACCTACGATGCTTAAATCAAGAAGAAGCTACCAATGTTTTGCAAGAGTTTCATGGTAAATACAAAACTGGCCATGGTTCGGAAAATTCAACAACACATCAAATCTTAAGAGCGGGATATTATTGGCCCCACATTTTTAAAGATGCACATGCACACGTGCGATCTTGCCATATTTGTCAAGTGGTTGCCAATAGAGAAAGGAATGCAGCTATGCCATTGCAACCTGTAGTTGAGATGAGACCATTTGCACAATGGGGATTAGACTTCATTGGGGTTATTAACCCAAATTCTTCAGATTCCCATAAATTCATACTCACAACTATAGATTATTGCACTAGGTGGGCAGAAGCAATTCCTACGAAGCATTCCACTACGGATGTGGTAATAAAGTTCCTCGAAGATCACATCGTAACAAGGTTTGGAATGCCCGATTCTATTGTAAGTGATAATGGTAAGGCTTTTGTTTCCACTCAATTTGCAAATTGGGCATATGATAATAAGGTGAGTTTAAAGTTTTCATCTAACTATTACCCTCAAGGCAATGGTTTGGCAGAATCTTCAAATAAAAATTTGTTAACCATCATTAAGAAGTTATTGGAAAAGAATTCTCGGGATTGGCACAACCAATTAAAATTTGCTCTTTGGGCAGATAGGACTAGAGAAAAAGAATCAATAGGGAATACACCTTATCATCTAGTTTATGGGCAAGATCCAATTTTTCCTGCAAATTTGAAGCTTCAAACCCTTCGTTTCACACAAGAATACCTTGGAACCGATAATCACATTGAGGCTAGATTAAGTCATCTAATGCACCTTGATGAAAAAAGAGAAGAAGCCATGCTCCACATGAGCAAACATCAAGATGTGGTTAAAATATGGTTTGATAAAAGAGCCAAAATTAAGTCTTTTAGGATTTCTGACTTGGTTTTATTGTGGGATAAAAAACATGAGGAGAAAGGGGATCACAAAAAGTTTGATTGTCTTTGGTTAGGCCCTTATCAAATTTCCGAAATCCTAGGGGAAAATACTTTCAGACTAAGAACTTTGGATGGGAAATATTTGATGTTACCGGTTAATGGGCAAGTTCTAAAGCATTATTTTAGCCCTTAAGTCATGTGAGATTTGTACCATATTGTACATTTGTATATAATTTTTTGGTTTTTTGATGTTGGGTTTGCATTTCAGTTTTGGTTTTAAGTTTTGTGTGTTGGTCCTTTGGACACTTTTGGTTTACATTGCATATAAAAAAAGAAAAAATAAAAGAAAAGCGAGATGTCAACTTATGTCCTTATGAATGTTGACTAAGACTAAGAGAATATGAAACATCGGAATTGTATTGCAGAAAGCTCCACGAGTATCGCAAACACATTAAAGAATATCGTTTGGAACTTGTGATGCATGAAGTTGTCGGCTTTACAAATTATGGCAAAGTAGGTGGTATACTCCATCCGCATTTCAAAAAGAGCAATGCATTCATCCATATCTCATGTTACATTCCACATTGCATATACATTTCATCTCAGTTGCATCTACATTTCAAATACAATCATTGAAAAGGTGTCGAATCCTCTTAGGGTTATTACATAACATATATTAAAAGGATCCTAAGGTTGGGAACCGATGCCCGAACTATCTTGAACCAAGCACGTTCTACACATATTAAAGAGGATCTTGAGCAAAATGGTCAAAACCATACTTGGAAGAAAAGGTGAGGCGAAAGGAGTATTTCGTGTCCTGTCCTATCATGCAACATAATCCTTAAAACAGTGGTTTTTACCACTCCCATAGTGCTTAAAGCCTAAAATCGGAGTAGTAAGGATAGGGTTAAATCCCCATCGAACTTAGGTTGAGGATCCAACTCCCCAAAGCTCTGATTTGACCTTCATGGAGTAGTAAGGATAGGGTCTAATTCTCATCTCGCTTAGGTTGAGAATCCGATTCCCCAAAGCTTCTATTTTGCCTCCATCACGCTTTAAGAAATTAAAAGCGCGATCTACACTCAAGAACTTGAAATTCCAAAGCAAATATTTTTCATTCTACTTTCATTTCATTGGATTGGAAGGATCGTACTACATGTCCCTTGCAAGGATGGGTAGTCATCCCCAAGGTTCAAGAAATCAAAAGTAAAGCCAAATCCTGGATTATGGGGTTAATCTCCATCGGGGCTATAGACGCCTGACTGGCAGTGGAGTATGCTCATGCGTGGCAACATGTCTTGTCTAAAAGCAAGACCACTGACTGCTCAAACGGACAGGCTAGCCTGAGAGTTTCATCCATAACAGGTTAAATCATTTTGTTCAAGATGAGGTAATGAACTCTAGATCGGAGTAGTAAGGATAGGGTTAAATTCCCATCTCGCTTAGGTTGGGAATCCTATTCCCCAAAGCTCTGATTTCACTTACACTTGCACATGGGTTCAAGATGGTAGTGACACATAACCAACTTTGGGATCTAGTAAATTAATTCAGTATACACATATTTGGTCCTAAGAGGGTTTGACAGCTTTTAATATGTTTGTTCATGGTACTAGAAAGTTTGAGCCTTTGCAAAGCAGGTTGTTATATCTCTAGCATCTTCACCATACATTAAATCCTTCTAGGAATCATCCATAACTTCTCATATGCATGAATCAGTAGTAAAACTAGACGATGGAATTTTGATCAATTTCAAACGATAAGGAATGAATCACACCGCACACATTGAGCTGATGCTAAATAATTCTAATGCTTCATGTATTTCTTGTCTAGTTTCATTCTTTGGATATTTTCTGATGCTTGTGTTTGAGTTTTGAAGGTTTTCAGGTTGGGTTCTCACCGAAATGCTCAGGAGCATTTCCCAACAGAGTCGCCATTTGTTGTGGCTGTTCCACAACGTACCCCAAAATTGGGGACCCACCTTTTCGTTTTGGTATCTGGATCTTTACATTTCGTTTTTAGTGTCTAATGCTTTCGTTTGTTATGGGCTTGCAGTTATTGTCAGTTTTGATCAACAATTTTTTATTGTCGACAACTTTTTCTTGTCGATGATTTTTTATCGTCGATGATTTTTTGTTGTCAACAACTTTTTGTCGTCAATTTTTTGTCGATGATTTTTTGTCAATTTTTTGTCGATGACTTTTTGTCGTCAATTTATTGTTTACGATTTTTAACATCATTTTGTTGTCGACGATTTTTATCGTCAATGTTGTGTTAGCAATGTTATTGCTAATATTGTGTTGTTGTTTTCTATCATGTATGTGTAATGTGCTTGTGTCCTATCAATTCAAGAGAAAGTTCTAATAAAATATATGTCTATATGCATATTTCATATATATGTATAGATATATGAAAATAAAAATAAAGAATAAAAAAATAATATATATTATTATCTAAATATATTTGATATATTTATAATAATATATATTAATAAATAAATAAATATATTCTTATATAGTTATATTACATATTATATATAAGAATATGATAAAAAAGAAATATAAAAATAAAAATATAAGTTGTGGAGAGTATTTCCTTTGAAAATGAAAATATGCATCGTGCCTTCGGAAAGCTTCTTTTCACTTATGTGTTAAACGAATCCTTAGGGCTTTATGCTTAATATATATGGTGGGTTCTAAATACTTATTTAAATTTTTGGTTATATGCATGCAGGTCATTTGAAAGGCAAGTGGCGATACATCCATCGGAGCAACCGGAAGGTGATGACGCGGCAGATGGCGAGCGGTGTAGATGATATCACATCTGACGTCGAGAGAGGCAGCCATGACATCGGTGACAATGGGGATGAAAACCCTCATGACACAGTATTGAAACAGGATGGTGTACAACACTGTACCCAACTAGCGATGCAACAGATGGATGACTGTCGATCCCCACCATTGTTCAAGGATACCAAAATTGCCGAAGTCAAATTTTATGAACGGGCACCGAGTAGACAGGTCATGAAAGAAGAAAACCTGCGAGCTGGCAGTAAATAGCAACGAGAGTAGATGGGCACCGAGCCATGGAGGTCAAAGGAGTAAGTAGCAATACAACGAGGCTATGGCAACAGTTTCACATTGCCAGATGTGGGCAGTGTAGACGACAGTGCACTACCGCGATACTACAACCGGAGCAACGACGTCGAGGAAGATTATTTCAAAAAAGAAAAAAAGAAAAAAAGAAAAAAAAAGGCATGGCATTGAAGTTATTTTGGGTGTTAAAGTCAAATGATAATACTCATCGCCATTAAGTTCAAAAGTCTCGAAGGCAATGCAACATAGTTTGAAAGCGAGCCCAATGCTTGGTGAAGAGTCTAGTGGCAGGAAAAGCCATGAGTTGCTTCACCATAGACAACTAAATGTGCACAGACATAAGATGTGTTCGACATACAACAAAAGGAATTGGTGGGGAATGAAGAATCACACATATCGTAGAGTTGCCTGCTTGGGTGGAGGATATCAATGTGGAGAGTCTAAAATTAAGGCAAATTTGATAGTGTAACAGTTCCAGCACTGGGTGTGGAAAATAAACATATGGAAGCTTTTGTTTTGCACAGTGAAGCAGTTATCATATCAAAACTTTTGGATCATTTGACAGAGACCACGAAGGGCAGTAATCAACTTTTGTGTTTACACCATTGAGGTAAATGCGGATTGAATCTGTGGATATCATGCATTGTGACGTAGATACAGACCAAAATATAGCGAATCCCATCATCGGTGCATGTAGAATTCTGCGAAAAAAAATGTCAGCACAAATAACATTGTTTAAATGACAAAGGATGCGGATGTGGAAGGATTTCGAAACAGCAAATGTTAGTCACAACCAGGAAGATTTTAACACCGAACAACGTGGGCAAATAAGCATTGGGCCCCGTAGCGAATCAAGTGGCTATCAAATTTTGAAGTCGCGACGAGGACGTGGACGTTCATGGTGAGGCAGTAGGAACAGTACAACGTCGCCATGAACAAGTCATTCTACCTTATCGAAGATCGATAAATTAGCCTCTAACGAATTCACAGAATATGGATAGCATGGAGATATTAATGATAAAGGGTTTAATTTTATACAACTCCCACTACACATGAGTGCCATTTGTCACCTTACGAAAACAACACAGCAACGGCAGTAGTGGGTAGTGGAGCAGTTTCTCTACTATGAATAGGGAGTTTACTCCAAATGTGGGCTTCACCCATGTGAGTACAGGTTAATATGTCATGAATATCATAAAGGTCGTTTGTCATATGGTAATGGGCCCTAACATGTGTCAAACAAAATAAAATATATATCCTCGTATGTTATAAAGTCGACGGCACACCATAAATTTTTTTTTATTAAAGGTTTGACTCAAAGTTTAGCTTTAAGTGGCCATAGAATAAATGACAAGTGCATTCATTAAAAGAGACGAGGGCTGTGTTAAAAGTTAGTGATAATAAAGCCATTTCAAACAAAACACATGCGTTGGGTAACGCATGAAAAGAATCCATTGTAAACATGCATTGGGGTTACTTTTCAATGGCTGCGAAAAAAAATCAAAAGTAGGGACAGCGTTTGAAATGGAAAGGTTCCACGTCAACCAAAGGAATGCGAAAGAGCAAGAACGTTTTCGAACAAGGCAATGAAAAGCCAAAGGACTTTTTTTTTTTTTTAAATGTGGCATTCGAAACTGAAAAGGGGCTGGAATCTTTTGGCATGGCCAAATGCTGCTGAACTTGGAATGTAAAATCTGGAAGTGTTATTAATGCAAGTTTTGTTTTCAGAAATTTAGACTTCGTTTGTCAAGAAATGATTCAGATTTGTATGTTGTTTTGGGTTATTTCATGTGAATGTCTGCAATCTGGAAATTATTATAAACCCTAGGAACCAGCATCTAGTTTACTTTGATTGTGTTTGTTTTGCAGGTCAAATAGGCTAGGTTGCATGTACGAAATTCTCACATATTCGGTTTTGCAGGATGGGGTGCTATCAAACTGAGGGAGCTTTGCATTGCTGCATTTCCAGCAATTAATTTGATGCAAATTTTTAATTTTCTATTTTCCAAAATTTTAATTTCAGAATTTTTTCTTATTTTCAGACATTAAAATAAACAGTAAAAAATTTTCAAAATCCAAAAACAATTTCACCATTGCGTAGGTTATACTTCATACTTCCAATACACACTTTGAAATTTCATTTTCGGAGTTGTTTAGTATTTTTAAAAATTCATCAAAGTTGCTATTTTATTACAGATTTCAAAAAATCCAAAAATAGAAAATTTCCATTTTTGGGCCGAATTTCATTTTTTCAGTTTTATGCTTCATTCATGAGCCTATGATGACATTCCCTTCATGAAAATTCTAATTTCATTGAAGGAGTTATGTTTTATGGCACTTCACAAATTTCCATATTTTGAGCCTAAAATTGCCCTCTCTTCATAAAAATTCTAATTTTACGAAAGAGGGGTAATTTGAGTATTACATTGAAGGTCTTTTCTTCAAAGCACTTAATTGTTCATCTTGATGAAAATTTGATTTCATTTAAGAAGGATAAGTTAAAGTGACATTTAAAGCCCTTAATTTAAGGCCATAAATTATTGCCTCTTTGTGAAAACCTATTTCACCAAAGAGGGATAGTTTATCGATCACATTAAAAGCTATCTTCATCTTCATGATAAGAAGCCATATTTGGACTTAATAAAGAAGGTAAAATCTACCTTAAAACTCTCAAGATAAAAGGAATTAAGGCACTACATCGTGGTCATATGAGGGCCAACTCACATTTGCTTTATTTTGGTTCAATGAACAATCACTAAAGTTTCATGGTAAAATAAACCAACATTGCCCCTTGTTTACAGTTACTTGCAATCACTAAGGTGTTCCTAGCATTATAATTGATACATATTTATTTGAGATTACTAATATACACATGCAAATGCTAATATTGGAGAAGTTGTTTGTTTAACTTCTTTGCAAGAGGGGATTTGGAACCCAAATCCTAAGGGAGAGTGTACTTTCACAATTGGGTGAAAATACCACTCAACATATTTGGCGCTAAAAGGAGGGCCTGAATTAGTTTATTTCAGTGTGATTTAAATGCTATATAGATTTAAATTTTGAATATTTCATGCCCTATTGATTATTATCTTTAGCCCTCTTTTAACAATACAACCTTGTAGTGTTAAAAGGAGGACATGAATTGCTATGCATTGTTCTAACGCTTTGATTGTTCATACAGGAATAATGTGTTTTGATTTGATTTTGAAATTTTTTGGTCTTGACTAACGAGGTTGTCTCCATGCAATTACTTCCATTTGATTTTAATGGATACATCTCTTGGTTGATGCTAACATGATTATTCATACGTTACATGTTGAATATTTGCTAGTCTTCATGCTTATTTGTAAGGAATTATTTTGCCTAAAATGTATTTGTTGTCGGTATTATGCTCTTCACTTGCATGTAATGCGATCTTGTGAATCGGAAAGCCTACAACACTAGGAGTATGCTCTTCACTTGCGCATATGCGATCTGGTGAATCAAAAACTAATTTACATTTTTATAATACTGCTTTGTCATGGTTCCTTCTTTTATTCATGACTAACAAATTGGTTTTGAAGTTATTCTTTCAGTTTCATTAATGGCTACAAATGCAGGATTTTCTTTGTGTCACAGGTTTTATTTGAGGTGTTGAGATTTTTGTCAGGTTTCGTAGGGTGGTTTCATTTACAAGCTGGACCCACCACATCACATCGCAACTAGGTCCAAAACAACCGAAGAAACTATATTTAAAAGCCTCTCACCCAATCATAGGAATCCAAGGAATAAAACCCAACAAATTGTGATCCCATCGGATACCCTTGTTACAGAAGATCCTTCTGTTTCAGGTGCATCTAGCGGACTTGCATCGATGGTGTCAATTTCCACTAGTGTACCAATTATCAGTACCATTTCTACGATTCTTGTAGGGTTATCATCATCAATTTTGAATCAAGTGGCCCAACCTCCACCAGCTCCTTGGTATGGAGCCCATAACATTCCTTTGAATATCGCAGGGGATATTCATGATATACCTAAGAATATAGAGAGATTTTTTCCCAAATACAAACTGGATGGTCCAAGGACCGTAGAAGAACATATTCAGGCCTATAGGGATGTTTTGATAGATTGCAAGTTCAACATGAAGATGTGGCTTGTAGACTCTTCCCCATGAGCCTAGACCAAGTGGCCTATGAATGGTATATTTGCTTACATACTGGTTCCATTACGTCATGGACGCAAATGGAGAATGCTTTTATCAACCAATTCAGGTCACCATTAGATCCCATACTCATCTACAATCAGTTCATTATATGCAAAAGAGGCCAGGGTGAGCCAATTCAAACTTTTAATCAAAGATTTCAGAAGTGCTATAATAGAGCAATTCGGCATTTTTCCATTGATCTCGCAGTAGCTTTGCAAATATATTTTGGGGCATTGGATCCTATGACAAAAATGTTTGCAAGGTGAAATACTCAAGTTACCACACTTGCTCTAGCCTACAATGAAGCTATGACCATTGAACAACAAATGACACCATAGGGTTATGGGTTTCCCCATATGCCTATGGTAGGACAATATGGTCCATATGGTCAAGCTCCTATGATGAATCAGATCATGGTACCACAAATGCCAGACATGAATGCTTTGCCTTATCAACAACCATATTCATCAACACCCGCTTACACACCCATTCCAATTCAACCAATCACATCCATTCCCCCCATTCCTTCATTTTTACAAAATAGTCAACATACTATGCAAGGAACTATTCTGGTTAATCCTCAGGCTATAGTTCCTTTCCCCAATCCGATTCCAATTCAAAGTGTGAATCCCTACGCAAATCAAGTTGCTCAAAATCCAACTCAAATGTTAAGTCAAGATCTCACCAATTATGCAAACCCTACTGGAACTAGCAATAACATAGCTCAACCAAAAGAGATTTATTCAGAGGTTGAAGAGCTCAAAAATATGGTCCACAAATTGAGTAATGATTTGGTTCAAAAATAGAAGTATGAATCCCATGCCCCTCACCCAAATTGAAATTTCAACAATAGAGGGAGACAGTGGAATACAAAGCCAAACAATGGGGGTGTGCATTCCCCTATAGCTAATCAGATAGATACTTCTGCTGGACCAAGTCACTCTAGTTCCATTCTTAATATTTTTGATTTTGTGTGGGAAAAGGGGTGTATATTGCATAATACAAAGGAGCATAATGAAAGGAATTGTCTCGAAATCGCTAGGTATACCCATTGCCTCCAAGCTCAAGTGGATGATTTGGAACTTGTGCCAAATGTGGGACCACCCCAACATCAACAAGGAGATGACAACATTTTTGTGGTGGAAACTCTATATCGTCAAGAAAGTGAGAATGAGGAAGAAGAGGATGAAATATTGGAACAGGAAGTGCAAGCTTTAGAGAATTTAGAAAGGGGAACCATGGATACCATTTGAGGAGTAAGTCCAAAACCCCTAAAACATCCTCAACTCCACCAAACAACTCTATCCTTCCTCCCCGATACTAAGGCTGATAATAACCCCCCTCCTCCATCTGGAAGAGAAACATCTAAGGCCATGCAAAAAACATTGAAGCTTGAGAAGTCAACTTATGACATAGTGGAGGATTTAAGGAAGTCCAAGTCTAGCCTTTCATTTTTAGAGGTGGCTAGGTTGCTTGGCCAAAAGGAAGTCCAAGTGTAGCCTTTCACTTTCACCCTTTATAATATCGAAAGCAACAAATTTATTGTCATCGTCCTTGACATCATCCACAACAATTTCCTTATCACCATCCTCGAAAAAATTTCTTCTTTAAAAATAGAAAATTCAGAGCATTGTGAAGGTCCACAATATTTGATTGGTCAGACATTATTATTGGTTGTTGTAGATCTATCTTGTTCCACAATGACAATAATTTTCTTGCAGGATGCCACTTGGCCAAGTCAATAGACCTGCGATGTTGACACCATAATTTGCTAATTTATAAACAACTTTATTGCTTTCTTGAAATGTGTGCTGGAAAATAATTTTCTATTGGTTTTGACTTGAAATCTTAGCTTTCTCAATGCAGTACTTAACCCTCCATGAAGGATTTTTGTTATTCTTGAGGTGGTTAATAGTGGTGAGTGAGTCTCCCTCGACCATAAGCCTGCCTGGTTGATTTTTTGTAAGTAATAATCCTCTCCACATGGCTCTGGCTTCAACAACCTAGTTTTTCTGAATTCCTAAGTGTTCCGCATAAGCAAGGATGACACTTCCTGCATGATCCCTGAGGATTCCCCCAACACCTGCTTTTCCAAGGTTACCTTTAGCAACACCATCAAAATTTAGCTTGGTCCATCTTGGAGGGGGGTCCATTTGGAGTGGGCTCTAAGACTTAAGGAAGGTTGAGTTTGATTCTCCATAATAGGAATATTTAGGGAACGACTCAAGGACATTTCAAAGCTAGGGGTAGGATGAGTGGAGAGGAATGAGAGTAGCATTTTCAGTGGCAAAGGATAGTATTTTGTTGGTGACAAGGTCAGGATTCAACTTCTTGTTAGAGAAGATTCTGTGATTTATTTCTAGCCATATTTGCCATAAGAAATGATGAAGATAAATTTGCAATAGGATTTTGAGATGGAAATTGTGGAAAGGATTAGGCCATTGAAGAAAAATATCAACGATGAAACAAGGCCTAAACCAAAGGATATGGAAGGTGTGAAGGATCTTGTTAAGGATGGAATAGGAGAAAGGACATGAGAGGAAGAGGTGTTGAGAGGACTCCTAGTTAGCCAAACAAAGAAAACACCTATTTGGGAAAGCCATGCCTCTTTTAAGCAAGTTGTCTATAGTAAGGATCTTTTCTTGAATGATAGTCCAAGCAAAAAAGGATATTTTAGGAATGAGGAATTTGGGCCACACAAGATTGCAAGGGAATGTAGGTTCCTTGTGAGTTAGGAGTAAACTGTAGGTAGACTTAACAAAAAACTCCCCACTTTCATTGAATTCCCAAAACAACCATTTCCAAAACTCCCCGCTTTTAGTGAATGTGGAGGTAATTTTTCAAGTGAATGAGGTGAAGGAGATTAAGGTTAATCTAAGTAATTAATCTTCATTTTACTCAAGTAGCATAAAATATTCTCCTTGCAATAAAAATGAAACTAGTACAATGTATTTGTTGCACTTTAGGGCTTAAATAGTAGCACAATAAAGAAAGGCACAAAGAGGATATCCAAGGAAATTTAGGATTTTCAGGGCAACATAAGAAAGTAATGACTATGGAGGATCATCCATGCACTTTAAGGTTTTTGAGGCAACATAAAGAGGAATGATTTTATGAGGTTATTCCTTGCATTTTATATTCTTTATGACAACATACATTTTTAAAAGATAAGCCTCGTTATGAACAATATGGAAAAATAGAAGATATTGATGAAGATGAGAGTGTCAATGGGACTAGAAAAAGGAGAGGAAGGTCATAAAAACATGAAAAAATAGAAAGAAATTAAAAGGGATATTGATTTGGGAAGCCAAATAAAAATATCATAGGTGTTAACAAGAAGTGGGGTTAGCCCACTAATAAAAATAAAAAGTGGTGATGAAAATTAATAATGGAATATTAGGGGTATGTATAAGAACCCTAAATTTTTTTTTACTAAGGAATTAATAGGTTGTTATAGTATTAAGTTTATTTTAATACAAGAAACAAAATAAAGTAGTGAGGAATGTAGGAATATTTTTAGAAAGATTTGGAATACAGGTGATTATCTAGTAGTTTCTTCTATAGGGTCTTCAAGCGGTATTGCAACAATATGAGACAAACACAAATGAGATGGAGAATTGTTAGAAGCAAAAAGTAATCAGGTTCTTGGACTATTTTTAAGGAAAGAGGAAGACATTAAAGTTGAGGTTATAAATGTATACACTCCAACTAAATTTACTCCTCATGAAAGAGGTTGGACGGACCTTAGCATATTTTTCTCAAACACAATGATGATTCATTGTGATCTATGGATTCTTGGGGGTGATTTCAATAGTGTTCTACCTCATTTGGAAAAAAAGGGTGCTATTCTAGGATGGTTTAAATCAATGCAAGATTTTTCTTTATTTGTCAATTCAAATGGCCTTTGGGATGTTAGTCCTTCAAGTTTTCAATATACATAGGATAATAGACACATTGGGAAAACTCATATAGTAGAAAAATTGGATAGATTCTTGTTGTCTAACAAATGGTTATAAAACAAAGTATACAATATCTATTGGAAGTTAAAAAAGGGTTATTCTATCCTTACCTTTTACCCCATTGGACGACATCCTAGTCAGCACAGTGGACGACAATGTGGACGACACATTGGACGACATCTTTGGGCGGCAAGGATATTTAGATTACAATTTTAATTTGTTTTCTCTTCTCCTACCTTAATTCTCGCTAACCATATGTTAGCACCTTATATAATGCATTGTATTTTTCTCTGATTAATTTAATGAGCATTTGGAATTTACACCTGGTATCAGAGTGCAATAGTTTGGGAGCCGAGCGGACAAGGTCCGAGGAAGGCACGATTTTTGAGGAGACAGATCTGACTGATCTGGCTCAACTTTCGAGGCGTGAGGTGGCTCAATTTTCGAGGCGAGGATCTGTTCGAGGCTAGTGAGGAGGGTCTATTCGAAGCCAACGAGGACCTGGATCTGACGTGGCTCAAAACCCGAGGCGGACCAGGAGGGCCCGTAGGCTCGAAACCCGAGGGACCTGAATGACTGGACATCGGAGGACACATGGCAGCTACTGAGCGAAGGACACATGGCAGCGACTGAGCAGAGAACAGCATGGCAGATCGGTTGACGTGGATGACTACAAGACGACACGTGGTGACTACTAAGCAGAGGACAGTGTGGCGGTTTGGCTGGTCGTGAACGCGACGTGGCAAGGAGGGATTGGAAGGTGACGTGGCAAGGAGCGATTCGAACGCGACGTGGCAAAAGGGGCAAGGGCCGATTGCCCGAAGGCAATCGACAAGCATTGTGCACGCCCAAGGTAATATACACCTCTCAGTGCCTATTCCCAGTGAATGTGGGACAAAAGAATTTCATTTTTTTTAATTGCCAAATGCATCGCGTGGTTTAAGTAGAAGCTAGTCCTTGTTAATACCAAACCCGGCTTGTAGCTCGAGTGGCAAAGGAGGTGTTTGGCATTCGAATGGTCGCGGTTTCGAATCCCAACGACATTTTTTTGTGTTGAGGTGTTTAGCATTCGAGTGGTCGCGTCGAGGAATTATTTAAGGCATGAGAATGCCTTGGAAATGCTAAAGTTGGTATAGCCGAATTGGCTTAGTTGCTCTCCATAGGTTGCGAGTTCGACTCGCGGATGAAAGCAATTTTTTTTAAAAAGTTTATTTCATTATTTTTTTAAAAGTTATTTAATAAAGTTATTTAATAATTAAAAATATATTGCTTTTTTTTAAATTTTTTAAAGGAAAGCAATTTTTTTTATTATTAGATGACAAGTTATTATAATAGCTTTTTAAAAATTATTTTTTGAAAGTAAACTATAAAAAAAAAAAATTGAGAACATTGCCTAAGAGGCAATTTTTTGTAAAAGAGGGAGCATTACACCTGATTCAAGGAATCAATATTGTGGTGGAAAAAAAATGTTGTAATAGCCCAGAAGGCTTTAAAAACTGGAAATTTTTCCTTTTGTAACAAGCCTGAGAGGCTTAAAATTTCTTTGTAAGAGAGGCAAAAGAAAACTTGAAATTGTAAAGGCACATAGATGATACGATCAAGTGGGTGTTATCATGCCCTATGTTCTCTTTTGGTAAGAGAAAATGCTGAAAATTTTGATGAAAAAGTGCAAACTTATGGGCTACATACTGTGTTTAGTCAGTTGCAGAACACAGTAATAGCACATCAGAGACATCCGGATTCAGGGTACGAGGCAGACTCTGAGGATAACTCATTCGGTAGCAGATTTGAACAATCGGAATCTGCACCACAAGCACCAGTAAATCCACAATTCAGCAATAATGACTCCATTGAAATTCTAGAACCTGAATCTCCAGAGATAATCTTGATCAGTGATGACGAAGAACAGGTAGCAGACAATTTCGTGAATCAAGTGATAGCAGCACCACAACAAGAAGATCAAGCTATCAGTGAAAGGGTGAATCAATCCAGACTTGACCTCAATTTGTAATTTCTTTTTCTTCTTCTTTCTTCCTTCTTCGAAAAGTAGAGTGCTTTATTGTAACAGAGAAATAAAGAGTGTTTTTTTTTAGTTTATAGCAGCTATGGCCTCACATAACAATTTACCTATTCCAGAATTCAACGGATATGATTACGAGTACTGGTCTATCAAAATGAAGACCTTACTCATAGGAAAAGGTTTGTGGGACATAGTGGAAGAGGGTTACACAGAACCCTCAGATTGGGCAACATTAAGTGTCGCAGATAAGAAAACAAGAAAAGAAGGACAAAAGAGCAACTCTTTTGCTCTTTATCATCTCCAAGCAGCATTGGAGAAGAGTATATTCCCTAGAATAGCCACTTGTACAACTGCACAAGCTGCATGGAAAGCTTTGAAAGATGGATTCCAGGGAAGTGATCAAGTGAAGCAAGTGAGGCTTCAAACTCTGAAATGAGATTTTGAAAATCTCAAAATGAAAGAAGACGAAAAAATAGGTGACTACTGTGTCAGAGTCAAGGCAGTAGTTGATAAAATGGTTACTCTTGGTGAGGAAATTAAGCCTGAAACAATTGTAATGAAAGTGTTGCGAACACTTCCACAAATATGGAATCACATAGCCATAATCATAGAAGAGTCAAAAGATCTTTCCACTTTAACATTTGATGCATTAATCGGGTCGTTAATGTCTCATGAAGAGAGATTACAGGAATCTCCTTCAACCAGCTATGGAGGCGATGATAAAGCCTTCACATCCAATGAAAATGTTGGAAGAGGACGTGGAAGAGGTCAAGGCAGAGGTCAGAGAAGAGGAAGAGGTAGAGGCAATCAGAACAGAGGAGGCAATTCCAACAGAGGAGGCAATCAGAACAGAGGTGGAAACCAAAATAGAGGTGGAAATCCAGGATGAAGTGGAAATCAAG
Organism: Wollemia nobilis; assembly: GCA_028583015.1. Taxonomy (NCBI): domain Eukaryota; kingdom Viridiplantae; phylum Streptophyta; class Pinopsida; order Araucariales; family Araucariaceae; genus Wollemia; species Wollemia nobilis. The sequence continues at coordinate 3,828,111 of JAQPPZ010000620.1, read as the reverse complement.
GGCGAGGAAGTGACAAGTCCAAAAAGGCTTGTTTCAACTGTGGCAAACCAGGTCACTTTGCTCGCGACTGTTGGTCAAAATCTTCTCAAGGCAACAACAGTCAATATGGAAATTATGGTGAAGAAGATGAAACTTCTAATATTTTTCTTTCTTATGGACAATCAGAACAAAATCTAAATGATACATGGATTTTGGATACTGGTTGCTCCAACCATATGAGTGGCAAAGAAGAACTCTTTGCTACAATGGATTCCACTTACAAATCCCGAATCAAGTTAGGGGATGATAAAGCTTTGCAAGTCGAAGGCATTGGAGCCATGGAGGTTCCAACGAAAGAAGGCATAAAGAAAGTGAATGACATCTACTACACTCCAAAGCTTCAACACAATCTGCTAAGCGTTGGGCAAATGATGGAGAATAATTACAAACTTGTTTTTGATGAAGGAAAATGTATCATTCTTGATAAAAACAATTGTAATCGTGTCATCACACAGGTACCAATGACCAAGAATAGATTGTTTCCCCTCAAGTTTGGAGAGCCAGGGGGAGCTCAACTTGCAAATGTAGCTATAGCTAATCCAAGTGTGCTTTGGCACTTGCGATATGGTCACCTTAATTCAGCCAGCTTGAAGTTGCTAACTTCTCAAGCTATGGTGACAGGACTTCCCAAAATCAATGAACAAAAGGAGGTCTGTGAAGGATGTGCTTTGGGAAAGCACTCAAGGTCTAAGTTTCCAAAAGGACAAGCATGGAGAGCCAACTATCCACTTCAGTTAGTGCATTCGGACATCTGTGGTCCAATGCAGACAAAGAGTATCAGAAACAATTCCTATTTTCTCACTTTCATAGATGATTTCTCTAGAATGTGCTGGATTTATTTCTTGAAACATAAAGATGAAGCTTTTGATTGCTTCATAGATTTCAGAAACAATGTAGAGAAACAAAGTGAGTTTTATGTAAAATGTCTTAGGACAGACCGAGGAGGCGAGTACTCCTCAAAAGAATTTTTGAAATATTGTAAAGCAAGTGGGATCAAAAGGCAATTCACCACTGCCTATACCCCACAACAGAATGGTGTGGCAGAGAGAAAGAACCGCACCATAGTAGAGATGGCGAGAACGATGCTTCAGACTAAGCATCTAACTAATATGTATTGGGCTGATGTTGTAAGAACCAGTGTATACATTCTAAATAGGAGTCCGACTTCTAGTTTAGATGGAATCACTCCTTATGAGGGGTGGTATGGAAAGAAACCAAATGTAAAGCATTTCAAAGTTTTTGGTTCTTTAGCATATGCACACATTCCTGATGAGAAAAGGAAGAAGCTTGATCCCAAAAGTCAAGCTTGTATTTTTGTAGGGTATTGTGAGTCTACCAAAGCATATAGACTCTACAATCCAAAGACACATAAAATTGTACTTTCCAAGGATGTAATTTTTGATGAAGGGGGAGAATGGGGTCATCAAAGAATTTTTGTAGATGATGAATCCCAAGATGTAAGTTCTTCACAAATACAGCAGGTGCCTCCCAAGAAAAACAAAGGCACACCTCCTCCAAGCCCAAGCAGGAGTACTACATCAAGTACATCAGCCGCCACTCCAAGTCCTTCTCCACAACGATCAGTAAGTTCTTCACCGATGGACATTGATTCTCCATCAAGAGGAAAAAGAACATTACAACATCATCCATATTTTCAAATGTTGGATCAAAATTTCTAGAAAAGATACACTAGAAGCCAAGCTAGTGAAATGAATTCAGTTTTGCAAAAACTTGAAAATCTGCATATGTATGGGGATGATGACTCCCAAGATCCTAAGGGAGATGTAGTTAATTATGCTTTATTAACTAATGCACAGCTAGAACCATCTAGCTATGAGAAGGCTTGTACTCAAAATGTATGGCAAGAAGCCATGAAAGAGGAAATAACCTCTATAAAAAATAATGATACATGGGAGCTAGTAAAGCTGCCCAAAGGAAAAAAATGTGTTGGATGTAAATGGGTCTACAAGACCAAATTCAATGCTGATGGAAGCATTGAGAGGCACAAGGTGAGACTTGTAGCAAAATGTTTTACTCAAAAATTTGGCATTGACTATGAGGAAACCTTTGCTCCTGTTGCAAGACAGGAAACAATTAGATCTGTTCTTTCCTTAGCTGCCCACAAAGGATGGAACATTCAACACATGGATGTGAAAAGTGCCTTTCTGAATGGGTACTTGACTGAGGAGGTTTATGTTCAACAACCTCAAGGCTTTCAAGAACAAGGTAAGGAGAACCTTGTTTGTAAATTGAAAAAAGCACTTTATGGCCTCAAGCAAGCACCAAGAGCTTGGTACTCACGCATTGATGGCTATTTCAGCGAGTATGGATTCACTAGAAGCAAAAGTGAACCGACTCTTTACTACCTAAAGCATGGTGTAGACATTCTCATAGTTTGTTTGTATGTGGATGATCTAATATTTATGGGTAGTAACACTAAAATGAATATGGAGTTCAAAAACTCCATGATGAAGCAGTTTGAGATGAAAGATCTTGGTTTAATGCAATACTTCCTAGGCATGGAAGTTCATCAATCAAATAGAGGGATCTTCATATGTCAACACAAGTATGCTCGAGACATGATCAAGAAATTTTCCATGGAGCAGTGCAAATCAGTTGCCACTCCAACTGGACATGGAATCCAATTGAGCAAGGATGACGGAGCACCAAAGGTTGACATGACCACTTACAGGAGCATGGTTGGGAGTTTGATGTTTCTCACCAACACAAGACCTGATATTCAATATGTTGTTTCTCTAGTTTCAAGGTTTATGGCAAGTCCATCTGAGCTGCATTTACAAGCAACTAAAAGAATCTTAAGATATGTAAAGGGTACATTGGATTTTGGAATCCATTACCACAAATGTAATTCTGTTAAATTAGTTGGCTTCAAGTGATAGTGATTGGGGCAGCAATATAGATGATAGGAAATCTACATCAGGGAACTGTTTTAGTCTAGGGTCAGGGACTAATTACATGGAGTTCCAAGAAGCAGACTGTTGTAGCATTGTCATCTACTGAGGCTGAGTATATAGCCATCACATATGCTAGTACTCAAGCCCTATGGTTGAGAAAAATCCTTGAAGAGATTGGAGAAAGTCAAAGTGGTCCAACTCGATTGTATTGTGATAACATGAGTGCCATTCAGTTGGCATACAATCCAATCCACCATAGCAGATCAAAGCATTTTGATATGAAGTATCACTTCATCCGAGACATGGTGGAGCAGCAGATCGTTGAGCTTAAACATTGCAGCACTTTGGACAACATTGCAGACATCTTCACCAAAGGCATGGCTAAAGCTCAATATATAAAGCTAAGAGACTGTATAGTCAGTCCTCTCAACTTTAAGGGGGAGAATGTTGGAAGTTAAAAAAGGGTTATTCTATCCTTACCTTTTACCCCATTGGACGACATCCTAGTCAGCACAGTGGACGACAATGTGGATGGCACATTGGATGACATCTTTGGATGGCAAGGATATTTAGATTACAATTTTAATTTGTTTTCTCTTCTCCTACCTTAATTCTCGCTAACCATATGTTAGCACCTTATATAATGCATTGTATTTTTCTCTGATTAATTTAATGAGCATTTGGAATTTACAATCTCTTCAAATATTTTTTTACGAGTAGGATCAGATCACAAACCCATTATTTTGACTTGTAATTTACCCAATAGAGGTCACCCAAAGCTATTTCGCTTCTAGTCTATGTGGCTCCAAGAAATTAAATTTTTCAATATGGTTATGTTATGGTGGGATGGAGTAAAGTTTGAAGGATTATATATGTAAAGGTTTTTTCAAAAGATAACATAGTTAAAGGAGCAAATGAATATTTGGAATGCCAAATAATTTGGTAGTATTTTTAAAGAAAAAAATATAGTGATTCTAAGCTCAAAAAATTACAACAGATAGTAGAAAGAAATGGAATGGACAAGGATACTTATGTGAAAGAAAAACAATTGTTTTCTGATTATCATAATGTATTTAAATATGAGGAGTCATATTGGTTCCAACAATATAGGAAGAAATGACTCAAAGGAGATGGAAATGCATTTTTTTTTTCATGCTACAATTTTTTTTTTCTTTTTATCACATCAAAAATATTTGAACTCTAGATGGAATAAGTAATGAGGAAGAATAATATATAAATAAGGATACAATTAATTATTTCAAAAACATTTTGTCAGATATTGGGTAAGATAAGAAGGCATAAGATAAGCTTTTGCAAAATATTCCATCAATTATCACATAAGGAGAAAATGAAAGCTAGATGAAGAAGACTGTTGAGAAGCAACACACCCCCACTAAAAAAATGAAATTTCATCCTTTGAAAATATTTAGCTTTCATTTTGCCATAGGGACCCTCTTGATGTTTTTCAGGTTTTTATTCCAAATTTTGCTTGCCTCCTTCTTTTTCAAGTTTTGCATATACCAAAGTATTTAAGTAGGCTTGCATATGGCTTTGATTTCAATTTAGAATTCATTTTTAAAATGTTAGAGTCATTCTGAGTAAAGAAGATCTTTCACTAATATGTAAAAAATGCAGAGTACAGATGAACAAAATCATTGGAGTCAACCTACATTTTCTGGAGAATTGGCAAAGTGGAAGTCACTTGGGAATGTTGCGATTTTGCGACAATTTTCATTTTTGGAAACGTCACGATATCGCGACATTTTCCATTTTTGAAAATGTTGCGATATCGTGACATATTTTGGTAGAAAAAGCCAAGTGACAAGGACGTCGCGATTTCGCAATGCATTTGGTAGAGAAAGCCAAGCAACAGAGATGTCACGATTTCGTGATGCATTTGGTAAAGAAAGCCAAGCAACAAAGACGTTGCGAATTCACGACGCATTTGGTAGAGAAAGCCAAGAAATAGAGACATCACGATTTCGTGATGCATTTGGTAAAGGGAGCCAAGTGACATAGATGTCACAATTTTGTGACACATTTGGTAGAGAGAGCCAAGTCTCAGAGACGTCATGATTTTGTGACGCATTTGGTAGAGAAAGCCAAGCAATAGAGACGTCGTGATTTCATGACGCATTTGGTAGAGAAATCCAAGCAACAGAGATGTCACGATTTTGTGACGCATTTGGTAAAGAAAGCCAAGCAGTAGAGACATCGTGATTTCATGACGCATTTGGTAAAGGGAGCCAAGCGATAGAGACGTCACGATTTTGTGACACATTTGGTAGAGAGAGCCAAGCCTTAGAGACATCGCGATTTCACAATGCATTTGGTAGAGAGAGCCAAGCCTCAGAGACGTCATGATTTCACGATGCATTTGGTAGAGAAAGCCAAGCAACAGAGATGTTGCGATTTCGCAATGCATTTGGTAGAGAAAGCCAAGCGACAGAGATGTCGTGATTTCGCGATGCATTAAGTAAAGAGAGCATCTCGATATCGCGACACAGACTTGGAAGAAGCAAAGTGAAGGGAAAGCGTCGTGATTTTGTGACACGTCGCGATTTCACGACACGTCATGATTTCGCGACACATCGCGCTTAGAAAGAGTCAAGTATGGAAAACATTGCGATTTTGCTATATATTTTGAGTGGAAGCAAAGCTTAAGGAAGACGTCGCGATTTTGCGACACGTCACATTTTTGCAACACATCGTGATTTCACGACGCATTTTAAGAGGAAGTAAAGCTTAAGGAAGACGTTGCGATTTCGTGACATGTCGTGATTTAGCAACATGTCGCAGTTTCGCGACAAAGAAGTAAAGAAAGAAATGAGGTGAAGGAGAACGTTGCGATTTCGTGACACGTCACGATTTCGTGATGGACAAGTTTGGAAAAGGCAAAGGTGAAGGAGAATGTCGTGATTTCGTGACACGTCTCGATTTCATGACACGTCGTGATTTTGTGACAAAGAAGTTTGGAAAAGGAAAAGTGAAGGGAGACGTCGCGATATCGTGACATGTCCCATTTTCAGACCTGTATCGATTTTGCGACGCCATGAGCTGGGAAGAAAGAACCAGGCTGACAAGGTAATAAAAAATTAAGGTTTAATTTAATAATATTAAAATGCTAACCCTGGTTTTGTCTTTTGCAGAAAGCCATCTGGCAGTTGCATACTAGCAGAAGTAATGGCAAAAAAGACAAAATAAGCGCGGATCAAGCGAAGGTCGTCAGATTGAAATGTGAGATGCCGAGAATTTTTGGTCCATCTAGATTTTACAGATCTGGCCGCAAAGAGACTTTACGATGACTAAGCAACTGCCCATTTAATGGAATATGTCAGAAATTGATTGGAAAATGAAAATATCTGCACACAGTTACCAGAATTTGCCAATGGACGCATTTAACAGGAGAATTTATGGTGAAAGTAATGGCATGCAGAGAATTTCAACTCAGAGATGGCTCTACAAAGATAAAATGTCAGAGAAACCAGTGACTCATTCGAATTTCTCTGAGGAATTAATGAGATGCTCCTGGCAAATGCACTAGAAAGATGAAGATACCTTCACATGTAGTGCCCATTTGTGGAATATATCGATGACCGGCCAGAAAACGAAGATATTTATTTGCAGTTACAGATGGATGAGAATAATATCAGATCATGCCTTCTCCATTTATGGCAAGTAACCGCACTAAGATTTGTAGAATGGTTAGGTTTTATCGAAACTCTATTTTAAAAAGGCCTTATATTGTGAAACCTGGGTAGTAGAGTTTTAGTGATAAGATTTAGGGTTTTGGAAGAAGATATTTTTGAAAAGATTAGGGTTTGTCCTGAGTCTATATATACTTCTTTCGGATGTAAATTCTAGAGGTGAAAACTTAGAATAAAAAGCTATTGGAGCAATTTCCTGCAAATATTGTTTGAATGCTTTGTTCTGGACCTAGAGTTGGTGTAATTTTGTTTTCTGTGATAGCATAGCTAGGAGCCTAATCTCTTTCAGATTGCGATAAGTTCATCTTCTTTTATTTTTGTTTCATTAAGATTTTATTTAATTTATGCTATATATCTATGTTACCAAGATTGGATATGCTGTTAGGCTTCATTTTCTTTATTATATACTAGGGAAAATTATAGATTTAAGGGTCAGGCCTGTTCTAATTGCTCTATCCTCACTGTGCGAGCTAGGCTGCTGGTGAGAGATACCAATTTTAATCGACTTCCCTTATGTTTATGATTTTCTTTCAGATCTGTTTCATCTCTGTCTTATGCTCTTAGTGGAAGGCGATCTTAGAAAGCTGGACACTTTCCTCTTTGATTTGTTCTATTATGAAGCTAATTGGTATAACTAAAATTGGTAGTTTTGGTTTTGCAACTAAGTTAGGTAAACTTCTCTTTCTGCCCTACTCTACTCTCTCTGTTCCACCGATTGAATGATCCATTTTTATCTTCTTTAGAATTTGTCTTTTATTTAAAACTGCTAAAACATAAAGAGCTAGATCAAAGAACTGATTGTAAATTCGAGTGTCCACAAAGATAACCAATTCCAGAAACATTACTGAACTAAAGCCTAGAACCCATTGTAAGGTAATAGACAGTCCACTTGAAACTATTCCAGAAGCGAAAAAGAGTGAATAGACATTCGACCCAACTCTGTAACTCACACCTTGGATATCTAGCAAGATCCTAAAGTGAGTGGGATTTATCCCTTATAAGTGTTATCAGAGTTTCATGCTCATTCTTCACAGGGTGTGTATAAAAGTCAAACCAACATTTAAAATTGATGCTAGAAGGAGGGCTGAAGTTCAGTAGTTTGTTAAGGATTGTAAGGTTGTAAGTGCTGGTGAAAAAGATGGATTCTACTTACAAAGTAACAAGGTCCCACTCTAGAGCTAGAGAGCTCCTTGTGCCTGAGTTAAAAACCCCCAGAAGAAGCAGCCTCAGAAGGGCCAAGTCCTTATCTAAAATAGTTTTGTCACCATTTGTAGTTACTCCAACTACAACTGAAAGTATCATCGTCAATCAAGTAGCAATGGCAAACTGGTTGGGTTCCACTCGCCTTAAATATCCCGGGTGCGGCCCATGACCCGCCCGTGAAATCCCGAGAGATATCTTCCCGAGATACAAGCATGATGGAACTAGGACAGCAGAAGAACACCTAGTAGCATTCAAGAATGCTCTAAAATTATTAAATGTACAACATGAAGATGTGGCTTGCAGATTGTTCTCGTTCACTCTCCAGGAGGGAGAATACGACTGGTTTTTGAATCTCACTAACAATTCTATTACCAGTTGGAATGACTTGGAAAAGGTTTTTGTATCGCAGTTTGGTGAAGTGATAGATCCTAGTGTATTATATCAATAATTTTTTGGTATTAAAAGAGAAATAAATGAATCTGTTAGATCTTACAATGTCAGATTTCAGAAGGCTTATGGTAGACTGACTGGTTATTATGTGCCAAAATCAGACCTGGCATTAGAAATTTTTAGAAATTCTCTAGATCCAATGACTTCTATTTTATTGAAAAGAGATGCCTCTATTACTAATCTAACAGAGGCTTATAAAGAAGCTCTAGTTCTTGAAAGACAACTGGGACCTCAACCTCTGAATGCTCATCAAACTCCTTTTGTGACATAGGGTACCCCTATTTTCAATCCCATACCACACCAAATGATGTTGCCAGTATGTCAAACTCCACCATTAAGAAATCCATTGGCTGTAACACCTGCTGAAAATGTACAGAATCTAGAGAAAGAATCTGATAACACAAGAGTCGAGGAAGTTTCAAGGGTGGTCCAAAAGTTCACAAATGACTTTTTGACTTTCAAAAGGCAAGTTTCCACCGACAAAAACCCAAACAGATTTCATTATCAACAAAATAGATTCACTCGACCCCCATACGAACCCAATAAGGATTATAAAGGTAAAGGGCATGATGTAAATATTTGTGACTTGGCTTTGCCTAACTGGTGCAGGATACATGCTACTTCTCAGCATGGGAAATTGGATTGTTTGGAGTTCTGTAATGCCTTTGAAGATCTATCTGGTGAGTTGGTTTCTCTTGAACATCAAAAAACTACGGATGCTCCAAGTTCATCCAAAAATAGTGCAGCTATGGTGTTAGATTCTTTCAATTTCCCAAAAGAATCAGAGAATGTTGTGGAGCTACCCATGGATGAAGTGCAGGCCTTTCAAAAGTACAGGAGGGATAACTACAACCTTAGGAACAAAAATCCAGAGCCTAATACTATGTCTACACCTCTAGATCCATCTTCGAATAATAACCCACCTCCTCCCAAGGAAGGAAATCCGATAGGACCAGATGCATTTGTCCCTCCACTCAATAAGGGATATAATATAGTGGAGGACATGAAGAAGATCAAAGCCAACATCACTCTTCATGAGTTGGCCCAAATTTTTGAACAAAGGGATAGCCTGATCAAAACATATTCTGAACCTACTGCCAAAGCTCTGGAAAAGGGGAAGAAGATAGCTAATGCGAATATGGCTATGTACAAAGAAAAGACTAAAGTTTCGCCTTTTCTACTGACTGTCCGTATATTCAAGAAAAATTTACACAACTGTATGGTAGATTTTGGTGCTTCAGCCAATGTCATGCCTATAGCCATCTGTCAGCAGTTGGGTTTGTCCCCCATGAACTCCGAGATGAGAGTCGTCCAATTGGATAAGTCTAAGGTTAAAGTGGTAGGTGAACTTCAGAATATACACATCCAACTAGCATCTGAGCCGAGAGCGCAACACATAATTGACATTCAGGTGGTGGATATTCCTATAGGATACAGAATGGTTCTGAGCAGGGATATTTGATAGTTAAGGGTAGTCATCTAATTGACATAAATCCACGTCAGATCTACTAGAATCTGAGACTGTTGATAATATGAATTATTTATCTACAGCAGATGATACAACAAGTTGTAGTTATGATATGGTAGATGATTTTGTTTCTGCATCTGAATTAGCTGGAACACAAGCAGTGTTAGCAATTGATGAAAAAAATACAAATCCTGCATGGACATTAAAAATGCCCTCAATAGATGATGTCTATAAGAAATCAACAATTTCAAAGTTATTTAAACTTCAAGCTACTTCTGTTTATAAAGTTCATGAGAAACCTTATAATATCTCGAATGATGATTCAGAGGTTATTATAAGTCTACTAGACCAAAAGGACATAGATCTAGTCAGAAAAAACAAGAAAGATCTTAAATACATGCATCTAGGAGCCATTATCCTAAATTTCCAAGGTCTATTCAGACCTGGCTTAAATGCAACACTTGTTGTTGGTGTATATGACACCAGACATAACCAATATGAAGCTGCCTTCATTGGGGGGAGTCAGTTATCATTATTCAATCTCAAAGGATAGTTGAGAATTTATCCAAATTATACAGTCAGCTTAGCAGATCCAAATCTACTTGAAGTCCTCAAAGTCAAGATATCTATTAAAGGTCTTGATATGAAAGAGAAAAGTCATTCTGTAAATATGTTTTCTAGAATGATAACAAGGTTAACAAATACCTTGAATCCAGCCCTAACAAGTGAAGCTAAAGGGAAAGGAAAGTCTTCAGTAGTAGTAGAATGTGATGAACATGGGTTTGAGATGGAACCCAAAATAATTTCTTGGAATGAGGTAGAATTTCCTAGAAAATGGATTACAGATACAAACTGGCTTCAACCAGTTCCAAAATCTAGTAGAACTCTGTCAAATACCTCAGTTGAATATACTCCAGATGGGAAAGCCATCATAGATATGTTTGGACCTAGAAGAAATGATCTCTTCACCAGCCAGTCTGTCAGAAGACCAGAAATTATCCTCGACAAGACAAACGGTAACAGAAAGGACCAGAAGTTTGTCACCTGCAAACACCAAACAGTAGTGCAAAAGAATCCGAAAGTTAATATTTGCACTGATTGTGGAATGGAATTTCACAATAACAGAACAACCTGTCTTCATAAAATAGTTGTTCATTCTAACCATGAATGTCTTGACTGTGGCAAGATATTAGAAAACTGCAAACAATGTGAGACAAACACAGAGTCAGAATGTGGGCCAAGATTAGCTCAGTTCAAAAATAACATTAAACTTCAAAGAAAGTTAGATTATGTTTTTAAACATGGTCTAGAAGCTTACGACAAACTAGAGGCAGAAAAGAAAATGCAGAAGCATTTATCAGCTTTTGTATGGGATACACCTGATGACAAACCAGTCCAGACTGAAACATTGTTTCCACCCCAAAAAACAATTGTCTTTAAACACAAAGACAGTCCTGTCAATACTACATTGACATACAGAGTAAAAGATCCTACTCTAGTAGAAACTGTAGACCAAAAAAGATGGACACAGCAGGTTAGTCTAACAAATTGGACAAATACTGCATTATATGGTCTTTCTACAGAACATGAAGAGCAAATGAAGCTCTTGAAAGTCATAAACCATAATACAAAGTCAACCACTGATGGTTTAAGACAACTATACATTGACAATCAAATCAGGATTGTCAAGGAAGAAGCCCGAGATCAAGAAGGATCTTTGAGCGAACAAGAGATATTAGAACTCCAACAAGCTAGAGTAAAAGAAGAAATACAGAGACCACAACCCTCTGCACCACCACAGTCACAAATGGAAGAAGCAGGTTCTTCATTATCTGTATGGACAGATAAAAATCCTAGGGAAGTTCCAAAAATCCCAGCAGGTCAGTCAAATCCAGATTGGGAAGAATCTCAATTAGGACAGCTAAATTTTGTCACCCCCAAAGGAATGACTCTATGGGACATTGATGGGTTGTCACCCAATCAAGTAAGAAAAAGAATAGAACAGATGACATCTGTCTACAATCAGATGATTGCTGATGGCAAGGAGCCTGATCAAGCAGTCTTGAAGATCATAGGAGCCTTCAATGGTAACTTAGCATCTTGGTGGAGTGGTGTTTTAACACAACAAGAGAGGACTGATATATTGGGATATATAGTCCCTAATACTACACCTCCCAGATCAGCTCCCATGATAGCATTAGCAACAGGCCTTACAAAATTTTTCATAGGACCACCCTCAGATATGTATGAAAGAGCAGCAAAGCAGCTCATGAGATTAACATGCAAAGATATTTGGTATTTTGATACCTTCTATATACAATGGGTATATTTGTTACTTAGAACAAGTAACCCAACAGATGTAATGTGGAAGCAAAAATTTCTTGCAGCTATTCCAGAAAACTTCAGCAAGAAGTTAATCAAACAACTCCCAAAAAATTATGATTTATCATCTATTAATTGGGGAGAATTACAGTCAAGAGTTCGTTCAACCATAGAAGATGCCTGTGATGAACGTAGACTACAGAAAACATTAAAACAGAGTTCCCAGACACATGTTACTGAAACACTCTATAAAAAATATGGCTATGGTGATTGGACACCAGGAGCTCATTCTCAATACTTTTCTTCCAGGGGGAAGAGAAGCAGATCCAAAGCTAGATCTAGAGAAATGAAACCTAGGAGTGAAAGGTTTTCAAGATCTAGAATAAGATCAAAGAAAAAACCTGAGAGAAAGAAAGTATCCTTTAAAGACAATAAGGATATAATTTGCTATAAATGCAAAAAGAAAGGACACATAGCATCAAACTGTAGAAGTAAGATTTATCAGCTACAAGATGGCAATTCAGAACAAGCAATAGAAATAGAGATTACAAAAGAAGAACAATGCAATTGTCAGAATTGTGAAGATTGTTGTGAAGCATCCTCAAGTTCCTCCATTGACTCAGAATTCTTATCCGCACAAGATTCAGAAGTAGAATCATCCTCATCAGAAGGATATTTAATGAGTTTCCTTAATTCAAATAAACTCATGAAAGATGCAATGAAAATAAACCCACCAAAGAAGCTCTCTACAGAAAAAGATATTTCTATTCAAGAAAAACTTAGAATCATAGAAGTCCTAAATCAATCTGGAAACTTCCATGGTAAAGAGAAAATTCTAGAGAAACTTCTGGGAGACGAGAAAAAGCTTCCCAAAAAGGTTAACATAAATCAGATGGTAACTATGGAGGAAATAGACAAGCATATGGCAGCTAAAGCCATAAGAGGACAGTCATCAAATAAATTTGTTTCAGAAGCCGAATTTACAAAACATATTGATGACTTCAATAAACTAAAAGGAGAACTGAGATACCTTCAGCAGGAAACTGTTCTAATCAGAGAACAGATAAATTTCAACAAAGCAAAACAACATGTCACTTCAGATGAAGAAGAAGATATTCTAACTGCAGAATATGAAGGACGGACAGGTGAGAATTTTGAATCCCTAAAAACAGAACTGGCATTCATCACTGTTGAAATCCAATTACCTTCCTTAACAGGAAAAGAATCTCTTACAACTTTTGTAGATACAGGAGCTCAATTTAATGTGTTACAACAGAATTTTGTCCCTCTCTATCTTAGAGAGCCAACACACCATTTAGCAAATCTTGCTAATAATGAATCTGTTGTTCTTACATCCAAGATAAGTAATGTCAGAATCAAGTATGGAAATACCTGGGTTATTACAGATTTCTTCTTAATGCCACATCCAGCTTTCCAACATGAATGTCTTATCTCAGCATTAGAATTAAAGAAATACAAACCTGTAATTATCTCTGACAAACATCTAACCTTCACGATAGGTTCAGATCAAGAAAATATGCCTCTCCAAGAAGAACCATCTAGGATCAAAATTAAGATGATATCTACTTTTCTAGATAAAGGGCATAAGAAACTTTCTGTTTTATACAAAAGGAAAACAGAAGTAAAAAATCAGTTGCATGTTCTTTCAACTGATTTACAAATCAAACAAAATTCTGCCATCATCTCTAATGTCAGGAAAGAGTTCATAGACACATGTACAGCAGACAATCCAGATGCTTTTTGGTCCAGAAAACAACATTTTGTATCTCTTCCACTAATTGATGAAAAGACTCCTGTAAGAATGATAGCCAGGGCAATAGCAATGGATGAAGAAGACAGAGTTCTCTGCCAAAAATAAATTGATGCTTTACTTAAGCGAGGTTTGATTTCACCCTCCACATCCAATTTTGCTTTACTAGCTTTCTATGTTAATAAAAGGTCAGAACAAACCAGAAACAAGAAAAGACTTGTTATTAATTTCAAAAGGCTAAATGATATGCTAAAATGGATCTCACATCCAATGCCTTATAGAAATTCTTTACTTAACAGTCTTAGAGAAGCCACTATCTTCTCAAAGTTTGATCTCAAGTCAGGTTTCTGGCAAATAGGAATACATCAAGAAGATAGATACAAAACAGGGTTTGTAGTTCCTCAGGGTCATTACCAATGGAATGTTATGCCTTTTGGCTTGAAAAATGCCCCATCAGAATTTCAGAATCTTATGGATAGAATATTCAAACCTTTCAGAGATCATATAATAGTCTATATAGATGACATTTTGGTTTTCAGTAATTCCTTTCATCAACATATCAAACATCTACAAGGATTCATGAAAACAGTCATCCAAGAAGGACTTGTCTTGTCACCCACAAAAATGGATTTGTTCAGGACATCCATTACATATTTGGGATATCATATCTCAAAGGGAACTTTAAAATTGATGGATCATGCCATTGAATTTGCAAAAAACTTCCCTGATAAGATCCTTGATAAAAAGCAGCTACAAAGATTCTTGGGAGGTCTCAATTATGTAACAGATTTTTATAAAGGCCTTGCAATAGATACAACTCTTTTGACAAATAGACTAAAGAAAGTTCCACCACCATGGACTGAAGAACATACCAAAGCAATACAAAGGATAAAGATCCATCTTCCCTCACTTCCTATCTTATTTCAACCATCTAATGCATCTAAGATACTGGAAACCGATGCTAGTCTGGTTGGATGGGGGGCAGTACTCAAAGAAAAAAGAGAACAAAAAGAGGTCTTAGTATGCTTCGCCTCAGGAAAATGGAATGAAGCCCAAACTAAATATGGCACTCCAAAACAGGAAATCTTAGCAGTTCATAAAGCCATATCAAAATTTCAATACTATCTTACTAATACACCTTTCATCATCAGAACAGATAGTAAGTCAATGGCAGGAACAATTTCAAAGGACCAAGAGTCATTTGCTAACTCAGCCATATTTGCTAGATGGCAATCTAGATTTTCTATGTTTGATTTCAGCATAGAACATATTTCAGGAGAAACTAACACTCTGCCAGATTTTCTCTCCAGAGAATTTCTGATTGGAAAACCAGCTCCAAAAAAAATAATAGGGAATAGTCTCAGCATGTTCTCAGTAACAGAGTACAGGACAGAATTCCACCAAGATCTCTACAACAAAAGTTTTCCAGCAGCACTCCACTACATCGCTACTGAAAAAGAAAATTGCAGACAAAAATCCTATTGGGAAGGAACTCATCACTTAACTTAGAAAGAAGTAGCATTCCTTTCTTCTCATCATCTACCAGACATCTCTGGATCAGGACACACAGTCCTAAATTGGGATTATTCTAATCCTAATTCTGATGAGACTAATCTTTTGGCAGATGCAGCCTATAATACAATGAAGAGACCTGCTTGGTCTTTTCTAATCACTGCTGCAGCAGATTGGCCTTGGATCCCTGAATTTACTTTCTCAGATTTTCCATTCATCTTTCCTAATTTTCTCAAAGAATGGTTTTGTAGGTTTGCACCAAAAAAGAATGAAGAACAAAAGACAGAGGAACAAATGATCACAAGGTATATCAATTATACTGCTCCATGGAAGGTTATGGATTTTACTCTACTTCTAGAACCTTGTGAATTTTGGCACCAGAACCAAATTGCCTACAAGGTTAGAAAGAGATGGACGATCAAACATGATGGTTGGCTACCTGACAGAACAGTCCATACTGACATCAATAAAGATTCATCTTCTGATCATGAATCAGAAGGACATTATTCTGATGGCTCTAGAGGATTCCACGACTATCCTTATGATGATGACTAGATCTATAGTCATCATGGTTCATTAATGGTTAACCATAAACCATTAACGGTTTCTCGTAGGCTTGACCGTTATCAAGCAGCTACGTAAGGGTTCATTAATGATTATCCCAAAAATCATTGACCATTTTTGGAGGCTTAACGGCTAATAAGCATCTCCAATGTAACAGTTTTATCCTTCAGACATTTCAGCTACGATTCGTAGCTCTGTACTCCGATACAAATACCGTCACTGTCTTGATGTATGTCCTATGACGACAAAAGGATAAGGCGTCTCTCTCCGGGCCCATATTCCACGTGTGATTCGATTCTTTTTCAAAAGTCGGCAAAACTTTGTTTTCGGGTCGACAATGTCGACAGACGTTGACATAAAGATTATTCTTTCTTATCTTCATGTCACACTCAGACCGTAGATCATCAAGAAATATCTGAGCCCTTCTTTGCTCATCTTTCATTCTATTTAAGAGAGGGTTGGACCTCATTGTAATTATCGGATTTTAGAATCAAGCTTTTAGTCTATCGTTGAAAAATCAAGATTGCCTTCCGCTTTCTGAAAGAAGTAAAACGATTCAGTTTGTAACCTTTTTAAAGAGTGAATAGATATATTTCTATCTTCAAAAATATCTCAGACTTCGTGTCATATTTTGGTATAATTCTCTATTAAGCTGTGTGAAGAAGAGTTTCGTTGTAAGTCCCGCCAAGACCAGGGTGTGTCGTTCAGGGCAGTTAGAAACTGTGAAGTTCAGAGCTTTGCGAGTAAAACCAGATCGCATGCGAATTCAGATATAAAAGAAGTTCAGTGGTATGTTTAAATAACCTTGGAAAAGTTATATTATGTATTGTTCTATTATTTATTTTAGAAAAAAGTAAAGTAAGGTTATATCTTAATTTCTCGGGTACTTGGCTACTGATTTTTCGCATATGTGGTTACCCTGGAATGGTTTTGCAAATCAATTAAGAATTGATAGAGAACCAAGATATAAACTCATGATCACAGAGTATAATGCCAAGAATGAGACTCGTTAATCTTGTTTGAGGGCTGTTATATCGGGGTTTATAATTTGATAACTACTCAAAAGGAGAAACCGGTTAAAGCTCACCAAGATCACGATAATGAAGTTGGAATGCTTCATATTGATGGAACTAAATCTAAGCAAGGTTACAGTACAGGGGCTGTTCTTAAAGGACCAAAAAATCAAACCAGTTTTATGCCATATCGCTTGCAGTTTCCCTGCACGAATAATTTGGTAGAATATGAAGCATTAGTACCAGGATTAAAATTTGCTTTACATTACTTTGATCATGCAGATACAAAAGCTCGTGTGTTGGACTTGGTTGATTTGCAGGGTGGACGACTTCAAGCCATAGAGCATTTTAGTTGACACCAAGAGACAGTCAAGCGCTAGCTTGATGAAAAGGCCAGGGTGAGCGCCTTCAATCGTGCAGACCTGGTGTTTTTGTGGGACAAAGCCCATGAAAAGAAGTGTAAACGCACTGAGCTGCAACCTCTATGGATAGGGCCATACCAGATTGTCGAGACCTTAGGTAATAATGCTTTTCGCCTACAGGACCTAGAAGGTAATTTTTCAAACCTTCCTGTGAGTGGTCAATATCTAAAGCATTATTTCTCAACTGTTTCATCCAATACATCGTTTGAATAAATCACAAAGACATTGTAACATGTGTATGTATTGTAAATAAGCTTTGAAGTAGTTTGTTTTTATTTTATTTTGTTTGTTTTTAAAGTTCTGTGTTTTACCTTTTGGGGTCTGTACAAATTTCTTTTAGCTTTTAAAATTTAGTTTTTTTTAAGTTTTGCCTGGGCAACAAATAAAGAATCAGCCTTTAAAAATTGTTTTTATTCTAAGTTCAAAATCCTGTGTTCATTTTGTTTTATTCTAATTAAGAGATAGTCTGCTTAAACTGAACAGTGGAACTATTTTGTTATTCAGAACAACAGTAGAAAGATAATTGGATTTTGTGTCTTGCTTGCCACAATTATTTTAATTATAAAGAAACTACTATACTGTTTGGTTGAAGAACTCCCAGGGAATCCAAGAAAATTTGGTCATAAGAGGGGACTCTGATTCATGAAATTATTTAAGTGTCCATAGAGGCTATCAGTACCCAGGCTGAAGCAGTTTCCAGATCGATGAAGAATAATTTTTTTTTTTGTTTTTAGCAGGGCTTTCTAGATTTTGGTATATTTCAAAAGAGAGAGAGAGAAGGTGAAAATTGAGCAGTGCAACATAAAACTGGCACTCTTTTCTACACAAAAAAAAAGGAAAGAAGAAGTTATGTAATGAAAGAGATAGCCAAGGCTCCAGAAGATGTTTTCTTTTACCAAGTTGTAGATACCACCTCATAGTTGTGGATCAGGGTCGTGAAAATCTAGAGTAACTCGGTTTCACGATTTCACGACGCATTTGGTAAAGGGAGCCAAGCGACAGAGACGTCGCGATTTCGCGACGCATTTGGTAGAGAGAGCCAAGCCTCAGAGACATGATTTCGCGACACATTTGGTAGAGAAAGCCAAGCAACAGAGACGTTGCAATTTCACGACGCATTTGGTAGAGAAAGCCAAGCAATAGAGACATCGCGATTTCACGACGCATTTGGTAAAGAAAGCCAAGCAACAGAGACGTCATGATTTCACAATGCATTTGGTAAAGGGAGCCAAGCGACAGAGACGTCGTGATTTTGCGACGCATTTGGTAGAGAGAGCCAAGCCTCAGAGACACGATTTCACGACGCATTTGGTAGAGAGAGCTAAGCCTCAGAGACGTCACGATTTCGTGATGCATTTGGTAGAGAAAGCCAAGCAATAGAGACGTCACGATTTCACGACGCATTTGGTAGAGAAATCCAAGTGACAGATATGTCGTAATTTCATGACGCATTAAGTAAAGAGAGCGTTGCGATATCGCGACACAAACTTGGAAGAAGCAAAGTGAAGGGAAAGCGTCTCGATTTCGTGACATGTCGCACTTAGAAAGAGTCAAGTATGGAAAACATTGTGATTTCGCTACATATTTTGAGTGGAAGCAAAGCTTAAGGAAGACGTCGCGATTTTGCGACATGTCGCGATTTCGTGACACGTCGCGATTTCGTGATGCATTTTAAGAGGAAGCAAAGCTTAAGGAAGACATCGTGATTTCGTGACATGTCACGGTTTCATGACAAAGAAGTAAAGAAAGAAATGAGGTGAAGGAGAACTTCGTGATTTCGCGACATGTCACGATTTCACGACGGACAAGTTTGGAAAAGGCAAAGGTGAAGGAAAACATCGCGATATCGCGACATGTCCCATTTTTGGACCTGTCTCGATTTCACAATGCCATGAGCTGGGAAGAAAGAACCAGGCCGACAAGGTAATAAAAAATTAGGGTTTAATTTAATAATATTAATATGCTAACCCTGGTTTTGTCTTTTGCAGAAAGCCATCTAGCAATTGCATACTAGCGAAAGTAATGGCAAAAAAGACAAAATAAGCGCGGATCAAGCGAATGCCGTCAGATTGAAATGTGAGATGCTAGGAATTTTTGGTCCATCCAGATTTTATAGATCTGGCCGTAAAGAGACTTTACGATGACTAAGCAGCTACCCATTTAATGGAATATGTCAAAAATTGATCGAAAAATGAAAATATCTACACACAGTTACCAAAATTTGTCGATGGACACATTTAACAGGAGAATTTATGGTGAAAGTAATGGCATGCAAAGAATTTCAACTCAGAGATGGCTCTACAAAGATAAAATATCAGAGAAACCAATGACTCATCTGAATTTCTCTGAGGAATTAATGAGACGCTCCCAACAAATGCACTAGAAAGATGAAGATACCTTCACACGCAGTGCCCATTTATGGAATATATCGGTGACCGACCAAAAAACAAAGATATTTATTTGCAGTTACAGGTGGATGAGAATAATATCAGATCATGCATTCTCCATTTATGGCAAGTAACTGCACTAAGATTTGTAGAATGGTTAGGTTTTATCGAAACTCTATTTTAAAAAGGCCTTATATTGTAAAACCTGGGTAGTAGAGTTTTAGTGATAAGATTTAGGGTTTTGGAAGAAGATATTTCTAAAAATATCAGGGTTTGTCTTGAGTCTATATATACTTCTTCCAGATGTAAATTCCAGAGGCGAAAACTTAGAATAAAAAGCTATTGGAGCAATTTTCTGCAAATATTGTTTGAATGCTTTGTTCTGGACCTGGAGTTGGTGTAGTTTCGTTTTCTGTGATAGCATGGCCAAGAGCCTAATCTCTTTCAGATTGCGATAAGTTCATCTTCTTTTGTTTTCATTTCATTAAGGTTTTATTTAATTTATGCTATAGATCTATGTTACCAGGATTGGATATGCTGCTAGGCTTCATTTTCTTTATTGTATACTAGGGAAAATTACAGATTTAAGGTTCAGGTCTATTCTAATTGATCTGTCCTCACTGTGCAAGCTAGGCTACTGGTGAGAGATACCAATTTTAACCGACTTCCCTTCTCTTTATGATTTTCTTTTAGATCTGTTTCATCTCTGTCTTGTGCTCGTAGTGGAAGGTAATATTAGAAAGATGGACACTTTCCTCTTTGATTTGTTCTATTATGAAGCTAACTGGTATAACTAAAATTGGTAGTTTTGGTTTTGCAGCTAAGTTAGGTAAACTTCTCTTTTTGCCCTACTCTACTCTCTCTGTTCCACCGATTGAATGATCCATTTTTATCTTCTTTAGAATTTGTATTTTATTTAAAACTACTAAAACATAAAGAGCTAGATCAAAGAAGCCGATTGTAAATACGAGTGTCCACAAAGATAACCAATTCCGAAACATTACTGAACTAAAGCCCAGAACCCGTTGTAAGGTAACAGACGAGTCCACTTGAAACTATTCCGAAGTAGAAAAGAGTGAATAGACATTCGACCCAACTCTGTAACTCACACCTTGGATATCCAACAAGATCCTAAAGTGAGTGGGATTTATCCCTTATAAGTGTTATCAGAGTTTCATGCTCATTCTTCATAGGGTGTGTATAAAAGTCGAACCAAAAAAGACATCCATATATGAGGTACATGAAGAAGTTTTCTCTTTCCATCCTAACAAGGCACCTTTCCCTGATGGATTTCCTACAATTGTTTTTCAAATTTTTTAGGATTTATTGAAGAGTGATATGCTAGTTGTAGTCGAAGAGGCCTTGAAAAGGAAGACTATAACAAGTGAGATAAATGCCACTTTTATCATATTGGCTCCCAAAAAAGACAAGACAAATTATTTTGATAATTTTTGTCCAATAAGCCTTTATACTATGATTTATAAGATCATTTAAAAAATTATGGAAAATAGGTTGAAAGACATTCTAGATTGTGTTATTTCAAAGGAACAAGGTGGTTTTGTTCATGATAAATAAATTATTGATGGTATAATCATTGCAGAGGAGGCTATACATTTTCTTAATTCCATGAAAAACTAGGTATGCTTTTGAAATTAGATATAAAAAAAGAATATGATAGGGTTTCCTAGGGTTTTCTTCACAATATACTCAAAAAGTTAAGTTTTGATTACAATTGGTGTGAATGGATCAAATGTTGTTATCGGATAACAAATATTTTTTTGATCAATGGTTCTCCTATTGGTTAGTTCTAGTTATCTTGTGGACTCTACCAAGGTGATCCACTATCTTGTTGTCTATTCATTATTCTTGTAGAGGCACTATGGAGAGCTTTCTCAAAGGAAAACATGAAAGAAAAAATCAAAGGTATTTAGGTTGCAAAAAATGACCCCATCGAATCTCATCTTCAAATTGTTGATGATACCTTTCTTTTGGGCCATCCACAAATTAGTGAAGCCATTGAGTTTACATCAATATTATCATGCTATGAGAAGGTTACTGGATAGTTGGTTAATACTATAAAATCGATGATTTTCATTAACACTACTCTAGATTTGTAATGAATTATTGTTGATATTTTAGGGTTTAAAATCAAAAAATTCCATAAATCTACTTGGGCATTCCTTTGTCTCATAAAGGAAATAAGGAGGAGTTTTAGATCTCTTGTTTGGATACAAAGAGAGCTTGTTTAGATGTTTGAAAATGCAATTTTTAATCATGGTGGGAAGGCTACAACTCATAAAGACTAATTTCCAATGTATCCCTATTTATATGCTTTCACTTTCAAGATTGTTAATAGGTATACCATTAGAAATTGATAAACTTCAAGGATATTTTCTTTGGAAAGGATTTGAGAAAAAATTAGGTTTCCTCTTTGTAAGTAGGATAGGGTTTGCAAAGGAAAGAATATTTGAAGGAATAGGCTTGTGGAATTACAAACTCATGAGTTTAGAATCAAGGGTAAAGCTCAGGTGGATATTATTTAGAGAGCAAGGAGAGAATTGGGTGAAAATATTACTTCAAAAATATATAGATTCTCTTGATGCGATGAAATTATTTAGTAAAATAATGCTACCTAAAGGATTTTCAATATGGAAATTCATATTAGAGACTTTGCAATTGATAAAGAAACATATTAGATGGTTAGTCAATGAGGGAAATTATACAAGTTTTTGGCCTGGTGCTTGGTTGAAGCCTTATTCTCTTATCTTTGACTAAAAATGGTAACCATTGGCTTGAGCATGACTAGCTTGTAAAGGTCCAAAGATCAAAGCCTATATTAATATGAGCAACAACTCCATATCATGGATATCTATTAGTAACCTTGTTGAAGGAGATATAATTAAATAAATTACAGATGGACTTCAAAAGATGCTTCAAGAGTTTTATTTACCAATTTTTACATGGAAGGATGACTTGGTTTGGAATCTACCAAAAGATGGTGGATACTCAATCAAGTTTGAATATGAGGATTTAGAGTAATCAAATTTTCCTACTCCCAACGATTTTCTTGGAAGAATGTTTGGTCACTAGAGGCTCTCCCTAAGGCCTCAATATTAATTTGGTTAGAAATTCAAAGATTCTTATAGGAGAGAGTCCACAAAGAAGAGAATAGTATGATCCTTTTAGATGTGTCTTGTGCGAGAAGGATTTAGAAAAATTAGATCATTTTCTTGTTTATTATCCCTTTGCTCATACCATTTGGCATTAATTTTAAAAAAATATAAAAATATATTTAGTAGCTCTATCAACATTGAAAAAGTTGATGAAATGTTGGATTAACTATTTCAAACCTAAACTATTATGTATTTTATGGAGGATTGTGTTGGGAATGAAAGAGATGAGATATATTGATACAAAAATAAGTTACAATATATAGGCATGAGGCCTATATGAGAACATGACAAGTGTTAAGGACACGTCATAACATGCACAAACAAAGTATACATTAATATTCTAACATCCCCTCTTAATGTGTACTTTTCTAAAAAATAGAACCCTAACATCCTCCTTTATTACATAATTTTGTCTAGGCTCGTGCTCTTTGTGCTTGGATCTACTATGAACAATAACTCTAGATCATTGGTGTATATCTAGGTCTGTTGCCTTTGTAGGTCAGCATCGTCTTTGGTGCCTCAAGGTCAGCCTCTTACTTAGGTCTGTTGCCTCTATAGGTCACTATTAATTGTGTTCACCATGGATATCATATCCCTCCTCATGGTGAAACCCTCTCTGAGTGGGAGGTATTCCATTGCTCTCCACTTGTTCTAGCCCCTCTAATATTTCCTCATTTTACCCCTTTAATCTCGCTGCTTTTTGCCTGACTTGGTAAGTTTCTCTGTAGATATTCTTGATCATTCCCCTTCAACATCAAATTTGGGGTAAGATCCTATGCCTTCTTCGACTACAAAGTTTTTTTGTGCCACCTTCTTGTGCTACTTGGATTTTGTCTAGTGGCTGCTTGGTCTTTTACTCGAGTTTGTTATCGAATCCTTGGTTTGGTGGGACCCCCTAGCTTTGGGGGTTGTAGGTGGCTACTAGTTGCCTGTTATGGTTAGTTTGGTGTTTCTCTAGCACTGGGGACATCTCACGCCTACATGGCCTGGGCGAAACAATATGGTGAAAAAAGCTTGGCCCAAAAAAAAAGGTCGCTACCATCTGGGGGGCCAATGATACCTCCCCATAAATCACTCTAAATTTTTTTGGGCAGCCATTAATATTCTTCAAATGTCTGGTTTTGTTCCATCAATGATGGAGAGAATAATCCCTACTTTGAAAAGAAAAAATGGGGGGAAATATGGGGGAAAAATGAGGAAAAAATGGGGGGGGATTTCCTTGAGGGAAATCCCCCCTCAAGGGTTTACAAAGGGCAGGAGAGCGACTAAGCTCCGATACCAAATGTTGGGAATGAAAGAGATGAGATATATTGATATAAAAATAAGTTACAATATATAGGCATGCGGCCTATATGAGAATATGACAAGTGTCAAGGACACATGTCATAACATGTACAAACAAAGTACACATTAATATTCTAACAGATTGACCCTACCATTATTTATTGGAATTTATGGCTTGAAAGAAATAAAATAATTAAAATAAAAAATATCAAAATCATGCCCTAGTTTGCATTTGTATTATTGCCTCTCTTGAATAAACTGTATAGATATGGTGCTCATCATGGGAAGTCTCAAGTGTGGAACTTGGTTATAATATTTGGACATACATGGAGAAGTCATATGTGACAATGAAATTAAAACAAAGGATCTACTTCGATCTAGGGTAAAATGAAAATATCCAAAAATTGGGTATATTAAAATTAATTTTGATGGTGCTTCAAAAGGATCTTTTGGAAAAATTGGTGGAGGTGGTGGTTTTTGAAATAACGAAGAAAAATTTCTCCTCACTTACTCAGAATCATATGGAACTTCAACTAACAACTATGCAGAGGCTAGAGCCTAGGGCATTTCTTACAAGGATTAAAATTGTAATATAAAAAGGATGGAAATATATTTCAATTATGGGGGATTCTCAAATTAGCATTAATGCTATCAACAAAAACATATGTGGGGATTCGATTTTTTTTTGTTGACGTTCATTATCTATTATTGGAGGTAATATCTTGGAATGTGAGCATATTTATAAAGAAGGAAATTGAGTAATAGATGACTTAGCCTATCATGGTGTTGATCTTCATCTTGGTAAAATTCAAATTTTAGATTGCAACTAGAAAACTGACATTTTATCTATTAATAAATATTAAGTTAAGAAGTTGATTGTGGAAACATAACACTATGAGAAAGTTGAAGAATATATTTGATAAAAAAATAATTGTAATAAAACAACATGATGGATATGATTTTTTTTTTTTTTAAGCGAAAAACCCCTTGCGGAGCCGCCTTGGTCTGAGAGACCACGAACAGGGGGTTCTACACCATCAAAGTCACCCGGGGGTCGCACCCGACCCTGCCCGCACCAACATTATCAATTGGATTTTGGATACCCAATTCAAATTTTTGGTAGGGTGGATATTTGAACCTAGGACCTCCCTTGGAGGATTGCCCTCTCCTCTCCAAATCACCTACAAAACCTAGGTTTTCCTTTTGAATTTACATGGTGGTATCCGCCACGAATCCGGGCAGGCTGTCCAGCTTTTATGGCCGCCACAGTATTATGCGCTATCCGCCCTAGAAGCTGCCACATAGATCTTCATGCAGTTCACCCCTATAACCACCATGCCACAATCATTTTAAACCTTTTATGCCATTGAAAGCACCAGGAAAGGGACAAGCGTTCAGTCCGGCGAGGCCCGAGATTTGAACCTTGGACCTCCGCCCCCTTATGGGGTTTGGATGAACCAATTGGTCTACACCTCGGACCTATGGATATGATTTAATTGACCTAAAAAAAAATATAATAATTTAGTATTTTGATGGGAATAGCCCTAGTAGAAGCCACACACACACATATATAAACATAAATTTATTAAAATGTATTAAAAATGTTAATAATTTGATATCATTAAACTCATATTAAAAATTCTAAAAATTTATTTAATCTTAAAAAAAAATACATATACATAAACAAATACAAACATACACCTACACACCAAGACAAATACAAATAAAACACAAAATCATTAGATAATTTTTTTATATTTATCGCATATGGTTTGTTTATATATATAAACAAACTATGTGCAATAAAATAAATAAGGAATATATGTACAACACACAATGAATCCATTTTATTGCATAAACAACAATACACACAATATAAGCACAAATATTATAATCAAATTAGTATAAATATATAAAAAAATACTCAAAATATCTCTCACACACATATTTGTATATATAAAAATAAACCATACATATAAATGACCCTTGTGCAATAAAATAAGTAAGGAATAAATGTATAGCACACCATTAATCCATTTTATTGCATAAACAATAATACACATAATTGTTAATAAATTTTGAGCCTCTCGATCAATTTCATTAATGGTTGCGCCAATTAAAAAAACCCTTGGCGATATGTGGTGGACCAATTTGTGCTAGCAATTGACAAAGAGTTTTGGACAACAAGTAGTGGGGTTGTTAGAGCTGGCAAACCTGTTAGTTCCTAGAAATTTGGTAGAGATTACTTGGACAAAAGAGGGCACCTACATCCAACAGTGCCTACACTCAAGGGCACCTACATCTAGTGGTGCCTACACTCAGGAACACCTAAATTTAGGGGTATCTATATCCAGCAGTGCCTACATTCAAGGACATCTATATCTAGTGGTGCCTACATTTAGAGGTGCTTATATCATGCGATACCTACACTCAGGGGTGCTTACATCCATGGGCGCCTATATTTAGTGGTGCCTACATTCAAGGGCACCTATATCCAGTGGTGCCTACATCTAGGGATGCCTATATCTAGGGGTACCTACATTCAAGGGTGCCTATATCCAATGATGCCTACATTTAGGGGCACCTATATTCAGTGGTGCCTACATTTAGGGGTACCTATATCCAAGGGTATCTACATTCAGGGGCATCTATATCCAGGGGTGCCTATATCCAAGGGTACCTATATTCAAAGGTGCTTACACTCAATTTGACTAGTTTGATTGTGCTTGCTTCATAGTTTGATTACACATACTCCTAGTTTGACTGGTACCTACACCTAGAGAAATACATAAAATCTTTTTAAAAGGAAAATACCATGCAAATTTTCATTAAAAAAATTATTTAAATCTTCTCCTTTTACGAGCTGTATAGATTCTTTAAAATATAAATATTTTAGACATCAACAATGAAAATATTTTGTAGTTCTACAAATCTAGAAAGTAAACAAGCATTTATGTAGCATATCTACAGATTTAAACATTAAACAATGTAAAATATTTTGTAGTTCTACAAATTTGGAGAGTAGGCAAGCTTTTATGTAGTAGATCTATAGATTTAAACATCAAAAACAAGAGAATATTATGCAGTTTTGTAAATCTGGAAAATGGGTGAGAATTAATATTTAGCAGTTCTATAGATTTGGACATTGACAGGGAAAAATATTTAATAGTCCTACAAATCTGAAAGTGGGTGAGCACTTATGTAGCATCTCTACAAATGTGGAAAGTAGGTAGGAAAATCTGTAGAGTCTTGTAGAGATAATTAATTTAGGTGGAAAATAAAAGATTGAAAAAATGTCTCTTGTCTATAAAAGAGTTTTTCAAAGTCTTTATGTTGTTGGTTTATTCTATCACTTGTTGGCCTTTGTAACACTATGAAATTAATACAAAGAATGTTTTAACTATATTTTATGTATTTCTAGTTTGGTTGAATTGCATATGGCATTGGCCCTTGGTTCACACCAACCTTACCTTTTGTAGTTGATTCATGATTTTTTTTACATTTTGTATCTGCTATATTGTGTCTCGTATGGAGTTTTAGGTAGATCAATAAACCCATTTTATTTTTGTGCTATCGCCTCTTTTTTCTCTTTATTTTCCAGTTTGTTTTATTGTTTTGCTATATTATTATTTTCCTCTCCATTTTCCCATGCAAGTTTTTATTTTGTTTTATGAGATCCAGCTCTTTGGAGGTTTTTTCTCTCAGGAAGTCTCACACGAGAGGAAGATTCCCATGTTGATGCTATGTGGGTATAGATGTAAGCATACATTTTTAAACATAAATAATTTTGGCATACCTGGTGGGACAAATCTATAGTTTTACTATAATATCTACATAGATCTTGTTTATATTTCAAATGAATCAAGATTTGGTGTTTATTTTGACTGTTATTTTATTGCTAAAGCATATTTAAAAAATCACCTAGCAACTCTATTGGTTAGAAGGACCATATCCTTGATTTCATCCTCATTTTTATGAGGGGTGTGTCTACAAGAAGCAGTTCAAGAAGGGAAGGTAGATTCTAGTTTCAACAACTCAATTTTAATACCTCAAGAAAAAGAAGGGTAAGGACTTAGGATTGAGTTTCTATACCACCTTCTGCTAGATCCTCTCTCTTTACTCAAAGGATCTACCATTATATTCCATTCATGACTCAACAACCACCTATATCCTATCCTTATTTAAATCAAGGTAGTCCATTGGCCCTGATAGCACATGATGATATTTTAGTATCATCCCTTAAGACTCTACCATATTATACTAGAGAAAACTTAGTCACTCTTGTGGAACATCTCCAAGATATGGCAAATATTTTCTCTGTACATATTATGACTGAAGAGAATGTGATAGTTAGATTGTTAGAATATTATTTTAAGAGTAAATCCCTTAAATGGTTTAGAAGCCTTTCTATTCGCACCATTGCAAGCTGGGATGACTTGGTTGATAAGCTGATCAAAAAATTCGAGGATAAATCAGATAGCTTATAACTCATAGAGCAAATGACTACCATAAAAAGAGCTCTCAATGAGAAGTTAAATATTCTAATTTCAAATTCCAAAGGACATGGGACAAAGTACCCATGGAGGTAAAGCCAAGTGCAAAATTTGCTTTTTTATCTCTTGAGAGCCTTGAGTTCTAACATAGGCATGAACATCTAAACTATGGGAGTCAATACATTGCATGATGTATATGAAAAGGCTATCCAAGATAGAAATTACTTAGTGCAGTGTGGTAGGATTTCTCCTAGACCTCCTGTCACATCACACCTCAACCCGAATCCTTGTGCTTGGAAAAGAGAAATGAAATTAATGCTTAATTTGTGAAAGCATAGGAAATATTTGAAATTTTCAAGGTATTGAAAATAGTGATGACCTATTTAATATTTTTGAAATGCATCCAAGAAAAGAAATAACATATATTTTAAATAGAAAAAAAGAGTTCTCATGTGAATTTAATTATTAATGTGCTTTGCAAACTAATATGGTGTTAAAATAATTTTTAAAAAGTATTTAGGTTCTAAAATGCCATCAACAACCATGAGGAAAAGAATCTGTACCCTCCATATTCTAGAAAGAATTAAAAAATTATATTAGTCATTCAAGTCCTCTAAAAAAAAAGAGGAAATACTATTGGTTGCCATTTTGTGTGCATCATGTCCTCAAAGCTACAAAAAATACTATGCCACTGATTTACCTACATCACCATCCACTTGATCTCTTCAGAAGGTCATAACCTAAACTGCCCTTGACCATTTGAAGAGGAACTCCCTAAGTCTATAAAATGATACCTTGAGAAACCAAAAGGGAGGCATGCTAGAAAAATCCTAAGGAAATATTGATAGGTAAGCTTGGGCTTAGGGATTATGCTCTTCACCCTTTGGGTGAATCAGAAACCAAAAAGCCTTAAGTCTTAGAGATATTTGGTTAAACTTTCTAGGAGGATGTAAGAAGAGAGTTGGTGAGCTTAGAGGCCAAGGAAGAAAATTTTGGAGCTTTCAAAAATTTTTAGGTCAGAGAAATCTCCCCTATATTCTCTACTTTAATTTAATTTATGTGGGTTGCAAGCTTTATATCCAATATTACATTGCATAATCTATATGTCTAAGCATTCACACAATTTATTGAAATTTGCACATGTTTGTGAATGGTACGATGATTTATGATTTATGCGTTCTATGATTTATATAGCATGTGACTAGAAAATCCATGTCCTCTTGTGATCCACACCTCCTTGTAATCGGTGCTCGGGAAGCCAACCCAAACCAAGTGAATATCTGATGGGATGGAATATTGAATTTGACTAGGGCTAAACCCCTATAAGTTTGACATTTTCAAAAAATCTGTATAGGCCACGAAGGGCAAACCTGTCCTTGGACTCCCCACGCGATCCCAATGTGTAAATAGAGAACCTATAGTGACATTACCGATGGAAGCTTCATGAGCACCGCCAAGTGGCTACTCATATTAGTGCAACGAGGAGATTTTATCTCCTAGTATTTCCAAGCTATCATCTATCTGCGATATAACTAGCTTAATTTTTTTACACTGAGTTGTGCACCATTGGTTATCACCAAGATTTGTAGATTTGCCTGAACCAGTATAGGTTACAAAATGGATAAGCTTCTGAGCATTAGAATGACAAAATCAAGCTCAGATGAGATCAATGTAAGAATCTTGGTGTACCATATCTCCTAGACGTTAGGAAATTCTCTAAAATCGATCTACTCTATTCCATGTCTACAGTCACTCGTGCCTGATCTCTCATAGAGGAATGTTCGTGTCAGATGGGGATATTCACTACAGAAATTAATTTTCGATTGGGTGAGAGGTCCCATAAGAGATTATCAAATGAGGCACCCTACTGGTTATCATGCTGAGTCAAATGATCAGGGTGATAACATGGTATTTTAAGAAACACATACTGTCTGTCAAAAATTTACAGTAGCCCAATCCCAAGTAGCACAGGTTTAGTCCCACACATGCACCACGAAGGTATATTAAGACTATAATAGTAATAAGTCTCAGAATGAAGGTTAACCATAGTGGTGGGATTAAGGCTAGATCTTTCTAGCCACTTAGCTATAAAGGCTAAGGTGCTTGCTAGTAATTTCTAGTTATGTTAACCCTTAATTAACGTGAATACATTAAGGTATTTTGATTACAAATATGATGATGTGGTGATTTAATTGTTAACATAATGGTATTTTTTGGTCGATGATGGGATGATTTGATAATGGTATTGTTTGATCTACATTCTTGAGATCACATGTCTGTGTTAGCCAATCAAGATTGTTGGTTGGGCACTGAACCACTGTGTTCTTTAAGTTGTTTATATGCAAACAAAACTCTTTGATCATAAAGTATGTGGTTATTGCCTTTAAAATTGCTTATATGAAAACAAAAAACCTTTGACCGACAAATCATAAAGTATGTGGTAATATTTTTTTAAAATTTTTGATAAGTAAAAAAAAGCCCTTTCCCTCTACTTAGACCGATAGATTATTAAGTATAGGGTAACTAATGACTAAGATGGTTTTGAATAAGGCTTATAACATAATGTATAGACTGAATTGATTATGGAATAATTTTAGTCAAAAATTTGTAAAAGACACATGACAACCTTCTAGTAGATTATAACCTTAGAACAAACTCTAAGGGTAAAATTGTGAGAATAATGGTATATATGAAACATAAATCTGTGGTAAAATTTGTGTAAACCATGATGAAATCTTGCTTAAATATTTTGAGATAAATTTGGAAAGATTTGTATAAAGTAGGTAGTAGTCTTGTTGATAGACTAAACAATACCCTTTAAAGAACTATAGTTCATCCTTGATGAGAGATTGGTTAATAAATCTCATTTGCTAATATTGTGTATCTATAGTGTCTTTTCAAAGTAAATTAAGGGCCAAGTGTGTAAACCTATAGTGTAATCTTGTGTGATAGATTACTAGTGGAGTTGTAGCTAAACTTGAGTAATCTTGTTGATGGATTGCAAGAGAGATTGTAGCTAAACTCATGGAACTATAGTACGATCTTGTTGATAGATCTTGAGACAACTTGGTAGCTAAATTTGTGGAAGACTATAGACTACAAATACAAATTAGCAAACACATTCATAAAAGAACTATAGTGTGACCATAATGATGGATTGTAGAACAAATCTGGTTTATAACCTTGTAGTAGGTTATGATTAAACCCTTGGAAGGATTTGTAGATCTACAATTGAATCCATCTATTTAAATGCTATTTTTGTTTGAAGAAATATGAGATACTTGTGAAAGTATGATTTGTTTAAATGCTATTTTTGTTTGAAGAAATATGAGATACTTGTGAAAGTATGATTTGTTTAAATGTTATTTCTGTTTGAAGAAATATGAGATACTTGTGAAAGTATGATTTGTTTAAATGCTATTTTTGTTTGAAGAAATATGAGATACTTGTGAAAGTATGATTTGTTTAAATGCTATTTCTGTTTGAAGAAATATGAGATACTTGTGAAAGTATGATTTGTTTAAATGTTATTTTTGTTTGAAGAAATATGAGATACTTGTGAAAGTATGATTTGTTTAAATGTTATTTGTTTGAAGAAATATGAGATACTTGTGAAAGTATGATATGTTTAAATGCTATATGCATGAAAGGGATCTCATTTATGAATGAATTTATGACATTCTCTTAAAAGGACTAGCAATAGTTGATTGTAATAATACTTGTTTCAAAGGCATATCCTTGTGAAGAAGGATATGAGATGAAAATGTGATTTTCAGTCTTAGGAAAGTATGGGATTTCCTTCCTTTGAATGATGGAATGCTTTAGACAATTACATTGTGGAGAATGTATTGTGTTTAGTTGCATTCAATGAAAAATTATTACATGCTATTGTTTGTCTAGAATGCATTTCATATACATGTAATGGGTTGTCTTGATCCCAAAAATATCTACAATCTAGTACTGGTGGCTCGAATGGAACCAAGCGAAAGTTGGAACTAGTCAACTCCTATTGATTATGTACACATGTTGTAACAAGGGCCTCTTTAATGAAAGACCCCATTATTGTAAAATGTATTTATTGAGATCAATTGTAATTGATTATATCACTCCTTGAGAGGATGTGTATACAATGTAATACTTGACTTCAAATGATCATAGAAGAAAAGTAGAGTTATATCATGATATGAAGTTATCTTATGACAAGGTTTGAATCTTTAAAAGTGAATTAAGAATTGTGTCTATTTGATATAGTGTATCCTTAAAACTAGAAGGAATGTATGATTCATGCATGTCACTTAGAGATTAACTATGAGAGTGATTATAGAGGGAAACATTGAAAGTTATCTAATTCGTGGAGATTATAGTTGGTTAAATCAAGTAAGGTAAAATGGTAGACATTCATAAGTCTATGTGGGTTTGTGTGATAACCCCCTTAGCTTCCTATGGTTGATATGGGAAGGTTAAGCATTGCAATGATTGTTGTTCTATCCTTAAGGAAGAATCAACTAATCCTCAAGGCATACACCTAATGTACGGGTTGAAAGAGACCTAACATAGAAGCTAGTTTAATGTTTGATTTAAACTAGTAGGGAAAAAGGGTATTCCTATTTGAGATAGGAGAATTCCCAATTGCAAGGTAAAGAAACCTTACCTACAGGTCATTATAGGGGTTGGCCACTCCTATCCATAGGATAGACACTGACCATGTTGGACTCCTATGAAGTGCAACCTTGAACTTACTTGGAAACTAAACTATAAGAGAACCACATGGAGAGACTTTCAATTCACTCATGAACTAGTGATAATGATAAAGACTAAACAAAAAAATTCCCTAAGGTTGGTTGGTCTTGAAATTGGGGTCGTTACAGTTGGTATCAGAGCCTAGGTTGATTAGGCACAAAAGCTTCCATGAAAATGTTAGAACTCTGAATAAATGCATGTTTGGTAAGGAAAGAAAAATTGCTTGGAGGTTACCAATGGGTAAGTCCTTTCTCCCAAGACTGAACCATTGGTGAATCGGCTTGGAAGAGTTAAGTGAACCCTCCATGATAGTGGGTCTTAAGCGGTGTACCTGAGACTCTTTTGAGAAATTGTACTTGACATTCGTAGCTCCAAGCTAAGCCTCTTCCTTGCATAGGCATTGTATTGCAAATCAACAAGAGTTATTTATAGATCCTAATAATAAGAAATTATCTTAGTAGGATCTTCACATTAGAAGAAAATATCAAAATATTTTTTTTAATTTTGATGTTACAACATGACCTTTTGGTCGAATATGGAAGTCATATGAAACTTAGCTAGGATATGATGAAACATATCCCACCAATAGTAGCAAACTAAAACTTTACCATGGTTGAAACACCATTACATGACCACCAAATGGTAGTCAATTATATTAAAGTGTTGCATACTATTTATACAGTAAGATACCTTTTTGTAGAATGCATGTGGTATTTAAAATTCACATACAATAGAAATAAATGCGTAATTACAAAATTGACACTACTCTTAAATTCAGGAAAACATGGCACCTAGGTTGAGAAGTGGAAGAAAGAGGGTTTCTCGAAAGGAGAAACCAACTAGCACTGATAGTGTTGAGGATAGACCCATAGGGGATAGTTCAAGAAATTCAAATAGAGTAGAAAATCTCACAACTATTGTGCAAACAATGCAAGGGGAAATGACTCTGTATAGAGAGAAAATGGTTCAACAAAATAGTTTGTTGGAAACCATTAGGGTAGAGATGCAAAAATTTAAGAATAGGAATCTTGAGCCAACAAACCCCATGGTAGGGTAGACTAATGACATAGATGAAGTAGATCATGTGACTAAGGCCCGTATTAATGGAGAACTAGAAAGGGACTTGAAACATGTCAAGGTTAGAAGGTTCTTTGGAAAAGAAGGGGGAGATTCGGTAGAATCTTGGTTGAATGAGTTGGAGATCTACTTCTCCATGAGAAACTATTCCTCCACAACTAAGATGGTTTGGACCATAGGACTTCTGATTGAAATAAGTTTGGAATGGTGGGAGACCTATAGTAAGGAACAAAAGATCAATGTGATCCATTTCAAATGGGAGGACTTCATGAAAGCCTTCAGAAAGAGGTTCCTTATGGAGCAGTTTTATATGAAGAAACTTGATGAGTTTGTTCAACTCCACCAAGGGACTCAGTCCGTAGAAGGGTATTATAGGTAATTCTTGAAACTGCTTAAATATGCTCCATATTTTGAGAAGGATAATAAGATGAAAGTGCATAAATTCCTCTCGGGAGCTGGATATCATATCAGAAATTTAGTAAGCATGCATAAACCTAGTGATTTGGAGATAGCTTATGAGTTGGCTTGCCAAGTAGAGTACAATCAACACCCTAGTAAGAAATTTGGCAACTCTTCAAATGGGTCAAAGAAGGAACATCATCACCAACAAAAGAGGAAGTGGGAGCCTGAACCAAGTCAGAAAGGAAAGGAAAATCCCAAGTTTGCAAAGAAGAACAATGAGAAACTAGGGCACTTTAAGAAGAAGTTCTAGCCAAGGAATAAGAACAACAATAATGCTGAAAAACCACAACCTCTGAAATAGGTAGGACCACCTCCTACCAATGAGAAGGATAAGCTAGATCAAGGGATATGCCAGAATCATAAATCAGGATGTTATGAATGTGGAGGTCCACATTATGCTAGGAATTGTCCCCTTCATGCAGAGTCTAGCCAGAAGGCAAATGGGAAGGGCCACAAGATCTATGCGACCATCGGGAACCAGAACCTGGAAGGACAAGCCACTCCTTTACTCATAAATGGTAAAATATATGGTAGAGATGTTAAAATTTTGATAGATAGTGGAGCTACAGATAGCTTTATTTCTAGTAGCATAATAAGGGACATGTCGGAGAGACCTAGATCTTTGGCACAAGGGTGGAAAGTGGAGTATGGGTCAGGTTAGACCTACTCCATGGATCAATGCTTCCCCATAGCTAAAATTTCCCTACCCACTAGCTCTACCATTTGGCACCTATATGTAGCACCACTACATGCCTTCGACATCATCTTGGGCATGGATTGGTTAAAAGCTCACAAAGCTTTGATCAATTTCCAAGATCGATGGATTGAGTTCACTAATGATAAGGAAGAAAGGGTAAAAATGGTTAGTGAACAAGGTTCCTTTAAGCCTATGCTATTGTCCATAATGCAACTAAAGAAGGCCATAAGGAAAGGAGGTATGGTCTACATGGTTAAATTGAAAGAAGTTGAAGATGTCAATGAGGAGGAAGCATTTCAAATATTCCCAATTCTGCAAGAATATAGGGAAGTATTTACCTCAAAACTTCTTGGAATACCTCCCAAGCGAGAATTTGACTTCACCATTGATCTAGTACTAGGCACAGAACCCATCCATAGGGCTCCTTATAGGATGAACCCTATAGAGATGCAAGAATTGAAGGTGCAACTTCAAGAATTGCTTGACAAAGGGTTAATCAAACCAAGTGTATCTCCATGGGGTGCATCGATACTATTTGTGAAGAAGAAATATGGTTCACTAAGGCTTTGTATAGACTACAGGATGTTGAACAAAGCCACCATCAAGAATAGATATCCTTTGCCAAGGATAGAAGATCTATTTGATCAACTAAAGGATACCACCATCTTCTCCAAGATTGATTTGAAATCAGGATATCATCAATTGAGGATCCAGGATGAGGATACTCACAAAACTACTTTTAAAACCTGGTATGGGCACTATGAGTTCATTGTCCTACCATTCGGGTTGACCAATGCACCAATTGCATTCATGAATCTGATGAACAATGTATTTAGAAATCAGTTGGACCGATTTGTATTGGTATTTTTAGATGATATTCTAATCTATTCCTACAGTAAAGAAGAGCATGATAGACACTTGAAAATCATGCTAGGGTTATTGAAGAGAAATCAACTCTATGGGAACCTTTCCAAATGTGATTTTTATGTGCTACAAGTACACTACTTGGGACATATAATCTCTATAAATGGGATTGTGGTAGATCCTCATAAAATTGAGGCCATTTTGAATTGGCCACCTCCCACTAATGTAATAGAAGTGAGGAGCTTCATGGGATTGGTAGGGTATTATCAAATATTTGTGAAGGACTATTCTAAGATAGCCTCTCCAATAACAAATATTCAAAGGAAAGGAAAGGCATTCGTATGGATGGAAAAATGTGAAGCCACCTTCTAGTTGCTTAAACAAAAGCTCACTTTCGCTCCTATACTAAAAATCCTAGACCCCCAAGGTGAATTTTTAGTGTGCATAGATGCTTCTTTGGAAGGATTGGGAGGAGTGTTATCCCAAGATAAAGTAGTAGTGGCCTATGAGTCAAGAAATCTCAAGAAACATGAGGCTAACTATGCTACTCATGACTTAGAACTAGCTGTAGTGGTACATGCCTTGAAAATTTGGTGACACTACCTTGTGGGTAAATCCTTTGAGTTGAGAACTGATCACCAGAGTTTAAAGTATATTTTTACTCAACCTTTGCTAAATGCAAGATAGAGAAGGTGGATTGAGTTCTTGGTCAAATATGATTTTGGCATAGAATACATCAAAGGTAAGGAAAACAAGGTCATCGATGCTTTGAGTAGAAGAAGGCACATTACTACACTAACTCGAAGTCATATAGATCTTATGGATCAAGTTAAACAAGCCCAATCTCAGGATCAGTTTTGTATTGAAATCCAAGCCAAAATGGCACAAGATCCTAAGATAGCTAGATATTATGGTCTCAAGGATGGACTTTTGTGTTTCAAGGATCGGGTAGTCATCCCCAAAGTTGGCAATCTAAGAAGGGTGATCATGAGGGAAGCTCATAGATCCCCATACTCCGCTCATCCGAGAGGGGCCAAGATGAGGGAGAACATGAAGAAGACCTTCTATTGGCCTGGTATGAAGAAGGATGTCACTAAATTTGTTGCTCAATGTCTGGAATGCTAGAAAGTGAAGGTAGAGCATAAGCACCCAATAGGTTAGTTATACCCACATGATGTACCCATGCAAAAGTGGCAAGTGATATCAATGGATTTCATAGTTGGGTTACCTAAGACTAGGTACCAACATGATGTGATACTTGTCATGGTAGAAAAACTGACCAAGGTAGCACACTTCATACCAAGTAGCACCAAGGATGATGCGGTAGTAGTCACCAATAGATTCACCAAAGAGATCTTCAGGTTGCATGGATTTCCTAAAGTGATCATCTCTGATCGAGATTCTAGGTTCACATCTAATTTTTGGTAAGCCCTCCATCATGCAATTGGCACTACACTAAATATAAGTTCTGCTTACCATCCGAAGATATATGGGTAGATATAAAGATTCAATCAAGTCTTAGAAGACATGCTTCACATGTATTGCATGGATCAAAAGTCTCGATGGGAAGACTTCTTACCTTTAGTAGAGTTTGCCTACAATAATGGATACCATGCTTCTTTAAATATGGCTCCTTTTGAGGCTTTGTATGGTCGAAGATGCAGAACACCATTGTCATGGGATAATCTAGAGGATCAGGATATTATTGGACCCGATACACTCAAGGAAATGGAGGAACAAATGAAGGTAATCCAACAAAGGCTTAAGGAAGCTTCGGATCGCCAGAAAAGTTATGCTGACTTGAAGAGGACTCCTCAAGAATTCTTTATGGGAGATAGGGTATTCTTGAGGGTAAAGCCTATGAAAAGTGCTATCAAGTCAACAAAACTAGATCCAAGATATGTTGGACCATTCACCATCCTAGAAAGAATTAGCCCTATTGCCTACAGACTCGACTTGCCACCTAATTTGGCAAAGATCCATGATTCTTTCCATGTGTCCCTTCTTAGGAAGTATATTGATGATCCTAATCATGTGTTGGATGTCTCAAAGCTGCAGATGGTGGATCCAACGTACATTGAGGTGAAACCAGTAAGAATCCTCGAGTTTCGCTCCAAGACCATGAGGAAGCGAAACATAGAGCAATGCAAGGTCCAGTGGGACCTATATTCTAAAAGGAATGCCACCTAGGAAAAGGTGGAGGACATGAGGAATCACTTTCCTTATTTATTTGAAAACAATGTGTAATATTATTTCAGATAGACTTTGTGTGATGCATAGATAGATACTCTGATAGAGATACTTATGCATTGATGATGGTATGTATGCACTGATTTATATCTCATTACTTTATGATGATATTTATGTTTTATGCTTTGATCTTACCATGCAAAGTAATCATTGATGAATGATTTTCATGCAGTATATATGTTTTATTTCTTGAAGAATATGGTACTACTGATATTTTGTTGCATCACAGGTCCAGGAGCTCTCGTGGGTGGAAGAAGTTGGCCTTCTCATAGGAAGGAGTTGTTCGACCACCAGGAATGAGATACTAGAAAAAGGGAAATGATGATGAAGACAACCCATGGGTAACATGGATAATTACCCGCATATAGGTATACTCATGACTACACCATTGGGCAATGATGTCTGAGACTAGCCTCTTGGATATGATGGTGATAGCGAGCCTATCTTAAAGAGGTCATCCACAGGATAAAACAATGGTGTGGAATATTGAGATTGCATGGTTGCCTGTGATTGCAATTTGGTAAAAGCATTATGGTTATTTGCTTCCTTTGCTATGTTTTGGTTATGCATTAATGTTTTATTGTTTGCTAACTATGGTAACACAAGGGACTGTGTTTAGTCTAAGGGGGGAGTATGTCACATCCCACCTCGACCCGAACCCTTGTGCTTGGCAAAGAGAAATGAAATTAATGCTTAATTTGTGAAGGCATAGAAAATATTTGAAATTTTCAAGGTATTGAAAATAGTGGTGATTTATTTAATATTTTTGAAAATGCATCCAAGAAAAGAAATAACATATATTTTAATAGAAAAAGGGAGTTTTCATGTGAATTTAATTATTAGTGTGCTTTGCAAACTAATATAGTGTTAAAATACTTTGAGAAAAGTATTTTGGTCCTAAAATGCCATTAAGAGCCATGAGGAAAAGAATTTGTACCCTCCATATTCTAGAAAGAATTTAAAAATTATATTAGTCATTCAAAGTCCTCCAAAGCACTATTGGATGCCCTTTGTTGTGCATCATGTCCTCAAAGCTATAGAAAAATACTATGCCACTAATTTGCCTACATCACCATCCACTTGACCTCTCCAACAGGTCATTACCTAGACTACCCTTCACCATTTGAAGAGGCACTCCCTAAAGGCTATAAAAAGCCACCATGGGATAACCAAAAGGGAGGCATGCTGGAAAAATCCTAAGGAAATATTGATAGGTGACGGGGCACCGGGAGATCACACATTCTCACACTCACGCACATTCAAAAATTTTCCTCTAATTAAATCTGAAAATGCATATAAATACAACCCGAAGGCTTACAAATGCTAGCTCTTGGCTTAGCCTTCACACTTCTACACTCTGCGTGCATTCCCGATTCCCCCCGTCCCGACTAAAACAATAAAAATGGGTTTTTATAGAGGCCCCGACCCTCTCATGCATAAACTCCCGCCTAAAGGATTCACCAACCCGAATTTAATTTTCATTTTCAAAAATCGGGACACCAACCCGATTAAATTTTCGCACTCCGCACGGTCCCTGCCACTGCTGACTTGGTCAGTAAACCCTGCGCGCCCCTTGCTTCTCGTCCCTCACGCTCCTGGAATTCCCCGCTTTATCTTCAGCTTCTGCCACGTGTCAAATTTGTACGGTCCTCGAAAACACCGTTCCCGCCATCTTTTTCTCTTCCTCCCACGCCATTTTCTCTCTCCGTCGCGATATCGCGACATGTCGCGATATCGCGACGTTTCTGGCTCCTTGAGCTGGCTTCTCATTCTGGTCGCGATATCGCGACCATTTTGCCTCCTGCCCCTCCGCTGAGAAACTCGTCGCGATATCGCGACCAAATTCCTCCGCACCTGCTTGTCCAATTTGCGTCGCGATTTCACGACGTCGCGATATCGCGACCGTTTTCTCGTTCTCTTCTCTGCTCTGCAACCTGTCGTGATTTCGTGACATGTTGCAAAATCGCGAGTCGCGATTTCGTGACATGTCACGAAATCGCGCCCCCTTCTGTTGCATCTTCTTCCTCCTTGCTTTGACATCGCAATTTCGCGACGTCGCGAAATCGCGACATCGCGATTTTGCTACACCTTTCCGCCTCTTCGTCCGCTTCCGAAATCTGTCACGATTTCGTGACATGTTGCAAAATCGCGGGTCGCGATTTCGCGACATGTCAAGAAATCATGCCCCCTTCTGCGCCTTCGTCCCTCTCTGACAAACTGTCACGATTTCGCGACACGTCACGAAATCGTGGCCCCTTCTGCTGCACTTCCTCCTTGCTTCCTGCTTCTTCTTCTCCCGACTCTTCAGCATGATTTTTCTCGAACTTTGCTGCTTCTGCTGCTGGTGCTGTCGGATGCTCCTGCATCAGACACCCGGGGTAAGTGAAGAAGTGATCTTCACTTCTGCTGGGTCCGGTTTCCGCCTCCCGCAACACTTTTGGACTCATCTCTGTCTCTGCAAACTGCTTCGACCTCGGCTCCGGGCCCGTACTTCTGTCTTCAACTGGACAGATTTCTCCACTGCTGCAAACTTCTGCTGCAGCCTGCGGTATTTCCTCTTCTTGCATAGAAAAATCTATGCTTTCTTCCGGGCAGGTCCCGGTACTGCTATACTCCTCTACAACCTCCTTTATCTTTTCTTCTTTCTTTCTACGTCTCTCTTCCCACCTTTTTTGCCATTCTTCTTTCTCCCGTAATTTCATTACAGACCATTCCTTTTGCAAGGCCTTTAATTGCCATTGCAAAGCCATGTATTCTTCTTCCGTAACCACATCTTCCTCCTTGTCTCGTATCCTTCGGGAATGCATTCTTCTTGCTTGCTTTTCTCACAAACGTAAACTGATCCCGGTGTAGCTGCCTCACATTCGACGATCTGCTAATACGCCCGAGAATCTCAACTCTCTCTCAAACCCTCCCACAGGTCCTGGTGCAACTGCCTCATCTTCGACGGATCTGCTGCACACTCAGGAACCTCGGCTCTGATACCACTGACGGGGCACCGCCGGGAGATCACACATACTCACACTCACGCACATTCAAAAATTCTCCTCTAATTAAATCTGAAAATGCATATAAATACAGCCCGCAGGCTTACAAATGCTAGCTCTCGGCTTAGCCTTCACACTTCTACACTCTGCGTGCATTCCCGATTCCCCCCGTCCCGACTAAAACAATAAAATGGGTTTTTATAGAGGCCTCGACCCTCTCATGCATAAACTCCCGCCTAAAGGATTCACCAACCCGAATTTAATTTTCATTTTCAAAAATCGGGACACCAACCCGATTAAATTTCCGCACTCCGCACGGTCCCTGCCACTGCTGACTTGGTCAGTAAACCCTGCGCGCCCCTTGCTTCTCGTCCCTCGCGCTCCTGGAATTCCCCGCTTTATCTTCAGCTTCTGCCACGTGTCAAATTTGTACGGTCCTCGAAAACACCGTTCCCGCCATCTTTTTCTCTTCCTCCCGCGCCATTTTCTCTCTCCGTCGTGATATCGCGACGTTTCTGGCTCCTTGAGCTGGCTTCTCATTCTGGTCGTGATATCGCGACCATTTTGCCTCCTGCCCCTTCGCTGAGAAACTCGTCGCGATATCGCGACCAAATTCCTCCGCACCTGCTTGTCCAATTTGCGTCGCGATATCGCGACCGTTTTCTCGTTCTCTCCTCTGCTCTGCAACCTGTCGCGATTTCGCGACATGTTGCAAAATCGCGAGTCGCGATTTCGTGACATGTCGCGAAATCGTGCCCCCTTCTGCTGCATCTTCTTCCTCCTTGCTTTGACGTCGTAATTTTGCGATGTCGCGAAATCGCGACGTCGCGATTTTGCTACACCTTTCCGCCTCTTCGTCTGCTTCCGAAGTCTGTCGCGAAATCACGCCGCCTTCTGCGCCTTCATCTCTCTCCGACAAACTATCGCGATTTCGTGACACGTCGCGAAATCGCGGCCCCTTCTGCTGCACTTCCTCCTTGCTTCCTGCTTCTTCTTCTCCCGACTCTTCAGCACAATTTTTCCCGAACTTTGCTGCTTCTGCTGCTGGTGCTGCCGGATGCTCCTGCATCAATAGGTAAGCTTGGGCTTAGGGATTATGCTCTTCATGCTTTGGTGAATTAGAAACCAAAAAGCCTCAAGTATTAGAGATATTTGGTCAAAATTGGTAGAAGGACATAAGAAGAGAGCTGGTGAGCTTAGAGGCCAAGGAAGAAAGGTTTGGAGCTTTCACAAATTTTTAGGTCGAAGAAATATCCGCTGTCTTCTCTAATTTAATTTAATTTGTGTGGGTTGTAAGCTTCGTACCCAACATTACATTGCATAATATATATGTTTAAGTATTCGCACAATTTATTGAAATTTACACATGTTTGTGAATGGTGTGACAATTTATGATTTATGCATTCTGCGCTTTATATAGCATGTAACTAGAAAACTTGTGTCCTCTTGTGATCCATACCTCCTTCTAATCGATGCTCAGGAAGCCAACCCAAACCAAGAAAATATTCGATGGGATAGATGCTTGACTTTGACTAGGGTTGAACCCCTATAAGGTTTGACGTTTTCAAAAAATATGTATAGGCCACGAAGGACAAACCGATCCTTGGACTCCCCATGCGACCTCAGTGTGTAAACAAAGAACCTATGGCGACATCATAAGTGGAAGCTTCATGGACACTATCAAATCACTATTCATCTTAGTGCGATAAGGAGCTTTTATCTCTTAGTCTTCCCA
This sequence comes from Wollemia nobilis, assembly GCA_028583015.1. NCBI lineage: Eukaryota > Viridiplantae > Streptophyta > Pinopsida > Araucariales > Araucariaceae > Wollemia > Wollemia nobilis. The sequence continues at coordinate 3,784,576 of JAQPPZ010000620.1, read as the reverse complement.
AGCTACCATCAGTGGGATATAACCAGTTTGATTTGTTTACACTAAGTCATGCATCATTGGTTGTCACTAAGACCTGCGGATCTACTTGAACCAGCATAGGTTATGAAATAGATAAGCTTCTAAGCATTAGAATGACCAAATCAAACTCGGATGATATCGATGTAAGAATCTTGGTGTAGCCTCTCCTAGACATTAGGAAATTATCTAAAATCAAGCTACTCTGTTCCACGTCTACAGTCACCCGTGCCTGATCTCTCATGGAGGAATGACCACATCGGATGGGACGATTCACTATAGAAATTAATCTTCGATTGGGTGAGAGACCCCATAAGATATTGTTAAATGAGGCACCCTACTGGTTGCCACACTGAGTCAAATACTTGGGGTGATGATGTAGGAGCCTATCTTTAGAGGGTTTTTTTAAAATAAGTTTTAAAGTAATTTTTTTATTACTTAAAATGGAATTATTTGACGCAAAATATAATTTTTCGAAAATGGTAATTACTAAAAAAGTAAATTTTTATGAAAAAATAATTTTTCAAAAATAGTAATTACTTAAAAAGACATTTTTTTGGTGAAAAAATCAATTTGCCGAAAATAGTAATTTTTTTATTTTTAGGGTTTTCTTTTAAGGTTTTTTTTAGGGCTTCAAGTTTTAGGGTTTTCTTTTAGGGTTTCTTTGAGGATATATATTCCCTTGGTATTGCATTGTAAAAGGGGAAGTGAATCTAGGAATGAGAAAATAATTTTTTTATTGGTTTATTTCCATGTACTGTTGTTTTTATGTGAATGGAAGGTTTTACTAATTATTTTCATTTATTGTAGTTTTTAATGTAAATAGAGGGTTTTACATATTATTTTCATTTACCGCAGTTTTTATGTAATGAGAGATATTTTGTTTTGACCTCTTACAACTGGATTCACATCATTTGGTATCAGAGCAAGTTGGATCTTTTTGGAAGGAGAAAATATAAGAGAAGAAAAGAGAAAAGGAGAGGAGAGCAAAGAGGCTCAAAAAAATAAAAATAAATTGGCACTATGTGCAGTGCTTGCAGAAGGTTTGTAAAACCTTGGAGACAGAAATTGACACTCTGTGTAAGTGCTTGCAAGAGGTTTTTTTATGTAAAAACCTCAGAGAAAGAGATTAACACTTTGTGTAGTGCTTGCAGAAGGTTTGTAAAACCTTGGAGAAAGAAATTGACACTCTGTGTAAGTGCTTGCAAGAGGTTTTTTATATAAAACCTTAGGAGGAATTGACACTTTGTGTAGTGCTTGTAGAAGGTTTGTAAAACCTTAAAGAAATAAATTGACACTCTGTGTAGTGCTTGTAGGAGGTTTTTTTTTTTCATTAAAAACTTCAGAGAGAAGAATTAGTACTTTATGTAGTGCTTGCAGGAGGTTTGCTATTTTAAAACCTTGAAGAAATAAATTAGCACTATGTGTAGTGCTTGCAGGAGGTTTGAGATATAAAACCTCAAAAGGAGATTGGTACTTTGAGGAGTACTTGCAGATGTGTGGCACTCTATGGAGAGCGATTATGAGTTTGATCGGAGGAACTCGCAGGAGCAAAGTTCTTTTCAACCAAAGGAGAATGATGTAGGAGCCTATCTTTAGAGGGTTTTTTTTAAATAAGTTTTAAAGTAATTTTTTTATTACTTAAAATGGAATTATTTGACGTAAAATATAATTTGCCGAAAATGGTAATTACTAAAAAAAGCAAATTTTTATGAAAAAATAATTTGTCAAAAATAGTAATTACTTAAAAAGACATTTTTTGGTGGAAAAATCAATTTGCCAAAAATAGTAATTTTTTTATTTTTAGGGTTTTAAGCTTTAGGGTTTTCTTTTAAGGTTTCTTTTAGGGTTTCTTTGGGGATATATATTCCCTTGGTATTGCATTGTAAAAGGGGAAGTGAATCCATGAATGAGAAAATAATTTTTTTATTGGTTTATTTCAATGTACTGTAGTTTTTATGTGAATGGAAGGTTTTACTGGTTATTTCTATTTATTGTAGTTTTTATGTAAATGGAGGGTTTTACATATTATTTTCATTTACCATAGTTTTTATGTAATGAGAGGTATTTTATTTTGACCTCTTGCAGCTGGATTCACATCAGGTGATAACACAGTATTTTAAGAAACACATACTATCTATCAAAAATTTATAGTAGACCAATCCTAGGTAGCATAGGTATAGTCCCACACACGTAGTGCAAAGGTATGTTGAGACAATAATAGGAATAAATCTCGGAATGGAGGTTAACCATAGTGGTGGGATTAAGGCTAGCTCTTGCTAACCACTTAGCTATAAAGACTAGGGATATTACTGGTAATTGCTAGCTATGTAAACCTTCGGTTAACGTGAATACATTGAGGTATTTTTATTACCAATATGATGATGGGGTGATTTGATTGTTAACATAATAGTATTTTTTTGGAAGTTGGAATTATATTACAAGCGGTTTTGAAAGGATCACAAAAACCTTCTTACAACAGGTCAAAAGACCAAACCGAGGGTTAAAACCCAAATGACACATCCCACCCAGTGGGAGACTCATTACAAGGATGAAGATAAAATCTCGTCTAGCGGGAAACATTTGAAGACCACCACAAAGGAAATCCCGCCCAACGGGAAAAATCGACAGTCAAAAAGGGAAAATCCTACCCAGCGGGGACCCTAGCAAATTTAAAAACCTTCCCAACAGGGAAAACAATAGAAAAAATTACAATCCCGCCTCATGGGGAAAAAATTGCACAATCTGGAAATCCTACCACATGGGGAAAACAAGCATGTTTAGGAATCCCGCCAAGTAGGAAAGGCACACAAACCCTAAACCAGCATGTTTGAGAAATCCCGCCTAATGGGAAAACCAACAAAATTGGAAGATCCCGCCTACGAGAAAACCACCAAACCAACCCTAAACCGGGTGTGAAGGGTCCCGCCCAACGGGGAAAAAAACTAGCAGCAAGGGAAGGTCCCGCCCCGTGGGAAACCCAACAGCAACAGGAAATCCCGCCTTGCAGGAAAAAAATAGCAGCATGCCCAGAATCTCGCCTTCAGAGAAACCAACAAGAGAAGGTGAAACCGCCCAACAGGAAAAACCAGCAGTACGCCCAAGACCTGTAGACAAACCCACGACCCCCCATCGGGGAAAACTAGCACGCCCTAAACCTGCAAAAAATCCCGCGAACTCGTGGATCCCGCCTAGTGGGAAAACCAGCAGCATGCCCAAAAGAACACAACCCTTGCCTAACAGGAACCCCGATCTGGGATGCAAGCTGCAGAGGAGAGACAGGGAAGCTGTCCCATGAGCGTCCATGACTGAGAAGGATTTTGATGGGTAGAAAAAATAGTGGAAGCCATTGCATTGTAAGATCTTGAGCCCCCATTCCAAGATCAAACCCTGCAAGGAAACAAGCCATTAAAACCACCATCAAGAAAACTTCTAGCCCCACCATTGTCTGTCAGGGAATGGATCCAAGGAGAGATGTAGCTGCATGCATGGGCACCCCCCCAGGTCCCAAAAAGAAGACTATAGAAATATCCCTGAGATCCATCCATAAGAACAAACAAACCCCGGATCTACAAGGAGATCCCGAAGACAAGGGTTTCATGGGGCGACTGGGAAAACCATCTATGGGAAAAGGTGCCCCTCGAAGCCAAAAGAACGCAGATGAAGATCCCAAGTAGCAACCAGAAAACCAGAGCCAACCCTCTTCCAACAGCCTCGAAAGCATGCTGGAAACCCGTCGAACTAGGAAACTCAGGGCAAGAAACCACCAAACCCTCCTTGCAGACCAACAACCTCGTCAAGAGGGAAACCTAAGAAAATAGGGGAACCTAGAAACTAGGCCTGAGAGCAGACCCGAGAGGGGGGTAGGGAAATGGAGAAGTGGGACTGGTCAGTCCTAGGGAACCTGGTGCTGGAGCCATCCCTCCCTTGCCCCCCCCCCCCCGAGCTCACTCCCAATTGTTAACATAATAGTATTGTTTGATCATTGATGTGGTGATCTGATAATGGTATTGTTTGGTCTACATTCTCGAGATCACATGTATGTGTTAGCCAATCAAGATTGTTGGATGGACACCAAACCACTATGTCCTTTAAGTTGTTTATATGCAAACAAAACCCTTTGATCATAAAGTATGTGGTTATTACCTGTAAAATTTCTTATATGCAAACAAAAAAACCTTTGACCGATAAATCATAAAGTATGTAATAATATTTTTTTAAAATTGTTGATAAGTAAACAAAAACCCTTTCCCTCTACTTAGACTAACAAATCATTAAGTATAGGGTAACTAATGACTAAGATGGTGCTGAATAAGGCTTGTAACATAATGTATAGACTAAATTGATTATGGAACAGTTTTAGTCAAAAATTTGTAAAAGCCACATGATAACCTTCTAGTAGATTATAACCTTAGAACAAACTCTAAGGGTAAATTTGTGAGAATTATGGTACATATGAAACATAAATTTATGGTAAAATTTGTGAAAACCATAAAAAAATATTGCTTAAATATTTTGAGACAAACTTGGAGAGATTTGGATAAAGAGGGTAGTGGTATTGTTCATAGACTAAACCATACCCTTTAAAGAAATATAGTTTATCTTGATAGGATATTAATTAATAAATCTCATTTTGTTAATATTGTGTATCTATAGTGTCTTTTTGAAGTAAATTAAGGGCCAAGTGAGTAGACCTATAGTATAATATTGTGTGATAGATTACTTGTGGAGTTGTAGCTAATCTTGAGTAATCCTGTTGATGGATTACAAGAGAGATTGTAGCTAAACTCATGGAACTATAGGATGATCTCATTGATGGATCTTGAGATAACTTGGTAGCCAGATTTGGAGGAAGACTATAGACTACAAATACAATTTTAGCAAACACATTATACAAAAACTATAGTGTGAACAAATGATGGATTGTCGAACAAATCGGGTTTATAATCTCATACTAGATTATGATTAAACCCTTGGAATGATTTTTAGACCTAATTGAACCCATCTATTTAAATGCTATTTATGTTTGAGAATATGAGATACTTGTGAAAGTATAATTTGTTTAAATGCTATTTCTATTTGAAGAAATATTAGATACTTGTGAAAGTATGTTTTGTTTAAATACTATTTCTGTTTGAAGAAATATGGGATGCTTGTGAAAGTATGATCTGTTTAAATTCTATTTATGTGGGAAAAAATATGAGATACTTGTGAAAGTATATTTTGCTATTTATGTTTGAAGAAATATGAAAAACTTGTGAAAGTATATGTTGTTTAAATGTTATTTCTGTTTGAATAAATATGGGATACTTGTAAAAGTATGATCTATTTAAATGCTATTTCTATGGGAAGAAATATGAGATACTTGTGAAAGTATGTTTTGCTATTTTTTGTTTTAAGAAATATGAGAAACTTGTGAAAGTATATGTTGTTTAAATTCTATTTTTTTTCGAAGAAATATGAGATACTTAAGAAAATATGATATGTTTAGATGTTGTATGGATGAAAGGGATCTCATTATGAATGAATGACATTCTCTTAAAAAATTCTAGCAATAGTTGATTGTAATAATAATTTTTTCAAGGGCATATCCTTGGGGAGAAGGATATGAGATGAAATGTGATTTTTAGTCTTAGGAAAGTATGGGATTTCCTTCCTTTGAATGGTGGAATGCTTTAGATAATTACATTATGAAGAATGTATTATGTTTAATTGCATTCAATGAAGAATTATTACATGCTATTATTTATCTAGAATGCATTTCATATACATGTATGGGTTGTCCTGATCCCAAAAATATCTACAATCTAGTACTAGTGGCTTAAATGGAACCAAGAAAAAGTTGGAACTAGTCAACTCCTATTGATTATGTACACCTGTTGTAATAAGGGTCTCTTTAATAAAATATTCCATTATTATAAAATGTATTCATTGATATAAAATGTAATTAATTATACCACTCCTTGAGAGGATGTGTATACAATGTAATACTTGACTTCAAATGATCATAGAAGAAGAGTAGAGTTATATCATGATATGAAGTTATCTCATAACAAGGTTTGAATCTTTAAAAGTGAATTAAAAATTGTATCTATTTGACATAGTGTATTATTAAATTAGAAGGAATGTATAATTCATGCATTTCACTTATATATTAACTATGAGAGTGACTATAGAGGGAAACATCAAAAGTTATCTAATTCATGGAGATTATAGTTGGTTAAAAACAAGGTAAAATGGTAGACATTCACAAGTCTATGCGGGTTTGATAACCCCCTTAGCTTCCTATGGTCGATATGGGAAGGTTAAGCATTGCAATTATGGTTGTTTAATCCTTAAGAAAAAGTTAACCAATCCTTAAGGCACACGCCTAATTTACAGGTTGAAAGAGACTTAACATAAAATCTAGTTTAATGTTTGATTTAAACTAGTAGGGAAAAAGGGCATTCCTATTTGAGATAGGAGAATTCCCAATTGTAAGGTAAAGAAACCTTACCTGTAGGTCATTATAGGGGTTGGCCACTCCTATCCACATGATAGACACCGACCATGTTGGACTCTTGTGAAGAGCAACCTTAAACTTACTTGGTAACTAAAATATAAGAGAACCACATGGAGAGACTTTCAATTCACTCATGAACTAGTGACAATGATAAAAGCTATACAATTTTTTTCCCTAAGGTTGGTTGATATTGGAAATTGAGGTCATTACACCTCCTATATCTCTATTTCCAAATGTGATTGTACCCAACCCAATATCCTCTCAAGCTCTAGATAATATTCCATTAGTTAATCCATTACCAATTAATGAGAATGCACCTAGAACTTCTGGTCAATAAAATAACCAAATAAATGATCTATTGAGTTCAGTTAGAACAATGGGCAACAAGATCAATAGCCTAAAGAAGCATTAAAATCAACCTCAACAAAAATATTTCCAGCCATACTACCTTCCTTATCAACATAGACCTCCATATAAAAATCATGCACATTTAGCTAGGCCTTTACAAGCATAGTTATTTGCTATTACCAACCCCAAATTAGGTCCTAGTGCTTGTGCAAAACAACTTAGCTAAACAACAAAGATGGTGTTTGCCTTGTCAATTACCTCATGATCCAAATGGTTGTGCATATGGAAATAGTAGTAGAGCTTTAGTGTCATAGGATCCTAACTATCAAACAATGGAACAACAACAATATCAACATCCTTCTACATCAACTCCTGATAGCATTTTGATGTATTGGTAAAAAATTAGCATTGTGTAGTGAATCATATTGTGGATAATCAGCTTAAGAATCAAGTACAATTTGGCTATAATACTAGGTCTAAAGGGAAGGTTGTAACTGATGGTCCTTCTATATCATAAGCAACCACATCCCCTCAATATCTTAGTAATAACATTAGATAACAATCAACAATCACATTAAAGGAAACTCCAAATTAGAGAAATTAGTAGGCTCAAATTCATAGTCTATTAGAATATGGTAAAATAGATCTACTTACCCAGTTTTTGAGAGGCCAACGAATGATTCAACTACCAAACAAACACAGAAGAATAAACCTATAATGTTGGTGGAGAAAATGAAGAAGACTAGCTTGCAAGTTTCTATATGGGATGGTTTTGCATTGCAAAGATAAATAAATCTCCTCAAAGAAGCTCTAAGTCATGTGTCTTCGGTACCTAAAGAGACTAAAAAGCCTATTGAAGAGGCTACAAAATTTGATGCAAATAACACCTAATGATGTACATGCACAAATGAAACTTGCTCCTATTCCTTATACTCAGCTTGATGAGTGGGTGAATGTGTTATATGGATCTGATACATATGATAATTTTCAAGAGGTGGGCATGGGGACCTATTGTATCTTGGAGGACAAAAGCACAATGTCAGAGGTCATGAAAATAGAAAAACAATCTGAAGGTGTGTAGAAGCTGCATATTGATGCAACTAGATGTAAGCAAGGTGCTGGTGTCAATGTAGTTTTAACCTCTTTTTATGAGGAGACATTACTCCATTCCTTCAACCTCTAGTTTAGCTACACTAACAACATAGCAGAGTATGAAGCTCTAATTCATGGACTCTTACAAGTAGAGAAAACAGGTGTGAAACTATTACAATTTTTTTGTGATTCAAAATTGGTAGTGCAACAAGTGAAAGGCCAATGTGCTATTAATAATAAGATTTTGAAAGCATATAAACATAGAGTTCTAGAACTTATTGAAGGATTTTATGCCTTGAATATCCAAATAATCCATAGGAAGAAGAATCAAGAAGCTGATAGGAT